>JBBGZY010001925.1:0-1237500 GCA_037952925.1 Lithobates clamitans
GCTTATCTCTCCCCCCCCCCAATCAATGACTGCATGGCTTATCTCTCCCCCCCCCCCAATCAATGACTGCATGGCTTATCTCTCCCCCCCCCCCCCAATCAATGACTGCATGGCTTATCTCTCCCCCCCCCCCCCCAATCAATGACTGCATGGCTTATCTCTCCCCCCCCCCCCCCAATCAATGACTGCATGGCTTATCTCTCCCCCCCCCCCCCAATCAATGACTGCATGGCTTATCTCTCCCCCCCCCCCCCAATCAATGACTGCATGGCTTATCTCTCTCCCCCCCCCCCCAATCAATGACTGCATGGCTTATCTCTCCCCCCCCCCCCAATCAATGACTGCATGGCTTATCTCCCCCCCCCCCCAATCAATGACTGCATGGCTTATCTCCCCCCCCCCCCAATCAATGACTGCATGGCTTATCTCCCCCCCCCCCAATCAATGACTGCATGGCTTATCTCCCCCCCCCCCCCAATCAATGACTGCATGGCTTATCTCCCCCCCCCCAATCAATGACTGTATGGCTTATCTCTCCCCCCCCCCCAATCAATGACTGTATGGCTTATCTCTCCCCCCCCCCAATCAATGACTGCATGGCTTATCTCCCCCCCCCCAATCAATGACTGCATGGCTTATCTCCCCCCCCCCAATCAATGACTGTATGGCTTATCTCCCCCCCCCCAATCAATGACTGCATGGCTTATCTCCCCCCCCCCCCCCAATCAATGACTGTATGGCTTATCTCCCCCCCCCCCAAATCACTGCATGGGGGGGGGTTATGGAGGTTGCAGACCACATAATTGCACAGGTGAAAAATTGCTGGAGGTGCGATGTGATGGAATAAATCTGAGCAGAGACATATTGAGGGGGGGGGGGGGGGGGTCTCCTCCTCTCAGCTGACCCACCCCCCTCCTCCTAGGTGTCCCCACCCCCTCAACCCTTTAAAGTGACCCCCTAATCTCAGGTGACCTCCTTTTTCTTTCAGGTGTCGCCCCCCCCCCCTCAGGTGACCCCCCCCTCTCCTCTCAGGTGAGAGCCCCCCTTTCAGATGTCCCTATTTTATCTCAGGTCCTCCCTACTTAGGTTTTCCCCTTTTTCTCTCTCTCTAGTGACCTCCCTCCCACAATCTCAGGATCCCCCCCCCCCCTGTATTATAGGTGTCCCCCTCCCCCCTCTTGCTCTCTCTGAGGTGTCTCACTGTCTCTCCCTGTCATGTGTCCCCCCCTCCCCCTCTGTCAGGTGTCACCTCACCTGCTGCTGGATCTTGCCGTCCTCTGTCACCACCCAGTGTGTTGTGGCCCCGGAGGGACACACCTGGCACAGCAGGCAGAGCACCCCGAGCAGAGAGACCCCCATCCGGGGGATCCGGGCGGTGCCGGTCAGGGCTCCGGTCTCGGGGGGGCTGTACGGCCCGCTCCTGCTCTCCGCCATGTTTCCCGCTGACATCACACGCTCGGACGCACACAGGAAGAGGAAGCGCCCGCCGCCATCTTGGTAGAGGCAATGCACCCCTATCTACCAACACGGGAGGGGGGCGGGGCTGTCCCTCGGATCACCATTCATTGTACGTACAGCGATGAAGGAGGAGCCAACAGAGGAGGGCGGGGGAGATCCTGAGGGGGCGAGGGGAGATCCTGAGGGGGCGGGGCCGACGTGCTGCTCTCCATTCATTGTACGTACAGCGATGAAGGAGGAGCCAACAGAGGAGGGCGGGGGGGAGATCCTGAGTGGGCGGAGCCGACGTGCTGCTCTCCATTCATTGTACGTACAGCGATGAAGGAGGAGCCAACAGAGAAGGGCGGGGGGAGATCCTGAGGGGGCGGGGCCGACGTGCTGCTCTCCATTCAATTGTATGTGCAGTGATGAAGGAGGAGCCAACAGAGGAGGGCGGGGGGAGATCCTGAGGGGGCGGGGCCGACGTGCTGCTCTCCATTCATTGTATGTGCAGCGATGAAGGAGGAGCCAACCGCGGAGGCGGGGAAAGCCTGAAAGGGCGGGGCTGTTACTCTGGCCTCTATTCATTGTATATACAGTGATGTACACCTATGGCTCTACATATCAGGGCTGGGAAAGGCAAGTCCCTATCAGGTCTCATACAACTTGTGATGTGTTTGTACTCAGACTCCTGCAGACAATACTGCTATGGGGAATTCACTGGTGGCAAAATTGACAGGGGGAGGGTCATAGGTGTGCGCAGCCTATCGCATTAGGGCGTGCGCCACAAAGCTTGTGTGTGTAAAGCGCTGCATAAATTGACAGCGCTATACAAGTACCTTAAATAATTTTATATATATATATATATATACACAAACACACACATTATTTTGTCAAAAGTATTGGGACGCCTGCCTTTACACACATGAAATTTCTTGGCGTCTTAGTCCGTAGCCCCGATAACTCCTTTGGTCTGTATTGCATTTGTAAAAGTACATGTGCCCTACAGGAAAAGAGCACATGATGTAGAGCCGAAACAGCCAATCGATTAATCGGCAATCAATTATGAAAATAGTTGTCAACTATTTTCATAATCGATTAATCGGCCAGCCGATCAGTTGGCCTGCATACAGAATGCAACACAAACTTTATTGACATGCCAGTCTTAGTCCTTAGAAAGACTTCTTTTTAATATTTGGTATTCTTTCATTCTCTGATTGCCCGGGGGACCTCTGCTGGCCGGGACCGGAACAACAGGGCCGGTTGTACTGGCTTATCAGGCGGCCCTGGTACCCCATGTAAGAAAGGTACTCCAATAATCCCCAATGTAGAAATATACCCCCATCAAATCATTCCCCGCATCTATTACCTTTAGTACCACCACCCCCCTCCCTTTAGAATGTAAGGTGTACGAGCCGGGCCCTCCCGTCCTTTCTGTATTGAACTGTAATTGTGCTGACCCTCCCCTATACATTGTAAAGCGCTGCGTAAACTGTTGGTGCTATATAAATCGTGTATAATAATAATCCATAGGGTTCAATATTGAGTTGTCCCACCCTTTGCAGCTATAACAGCTTCAACTCTTCTGGGAAGGCCGTCCACAAGGTTTAGGAGTGTGTCTAGGGCAGTGGTGGCGAAGCTTGGCACCCCAGATGTTTTGGAACTATATTTCCCATAATGCTCCA
Organism: Lithobates clamitans; assembly: GCA_037952925.1. Taxonomy (NCBI): domain Eukaryota; kingdom Metazoa; phylum Chordata; class Amphibia; order Anura; family Ranidae; genus Lithobates; species Lithobates clamitans. The sequence continues at coordinate 3,123 of JBBGZY010001925.1, forward strand.
CTACATTGCAGAGTGCATGAGCATCATGGGAAACGTAGTTCCAAAACATCTGGGGTGCCAAGGTTCACCATCACTGGTCTAGGGAATGTTTGACCATTCTTCCAGAGCGCATTTATGAGGCACTGATGTTGGATGAGAAGGCCTGGCTCTAACGCATCCCAAAGGTGCTTTATTGGGTTGGGGTCAGGACTCTGTGCAGGCCAGTGAGGTTCCTCCACCCCAAACTCGCTCATCCATGTCTTTATGGACCTTGCTTTGTGCACTGGTCCAAATCATTTGATGGAGGGGGGGGGGGGGTTGTTTGTCAGGGGTTGGGTTTGGCCCCTTCACTCCAGTGAAGTGAACGCTAAAAGGCCCATACACACGATAGGGCTTTTTTGACAACAAACATGCAAATTAGCTGTTTTAAGGCAACATCCGACCGTGTGTACGCTCCATCGGACAAACTTTTTCGGTTTTCATCAGACAAATGTTAGCTGTGCAAACAGACAAACTTTATGGCAACAAAAGTCCTATGGTGCAAAATCCTATCGTGTGTACACAAGTCCATAGGACTTTAGTCTAAAGTACAAACACGCAATGCTCAGAAACAATGCAAAAGATCAGACAACAATACAGAAGTTGACCAAAGGGTGGCGGTAAAGAGCTGAAAAAGAATCACATGATTTGGTGAAAGTTGGCTGAAAAAGTCCTGCCGTGTGTATGCTTAATTAGTTTACGGCCGACGCCCTTTGCATAAAAATCCACGGGAAAGTTTGTACAAAGTCCGATCGTGTGTATGAGGCTTTAAGGCGTCAGCATACCAAGAAATTTTGGACAATTTCATGCTCCCAACTATGTGGGAACAGTTTGGGGATGGCCCCTTCCTGTTCCAACATGACTGCGCACCAGTACACAAAGCAAGGTCCAAAAAATGTAACTTCAAAGTACAATAATTCACATTATTATAGTAATTAACACATATAAAATTAAGTTTAACAATCTAAAAAATAAAAATTCCAAAGTGCTATAATGGTGGGAAGTGAACCTCCTAACTGAAAAGTTGTTGCACTTGAAGTTAATTTGTATTGCAATTATCTGTAGAGGGGATTCCACCATCCCTGCCAAGTTTCATTTGTTACGTCTTGTTCTCGGTTTGAATTAGATGTGACATTACATATCTCAGAGATCGGGTATTGTGGTAATATGGAAGTTTATTGAGATTTCCATACGAGGGTTCCACCATTATTGTTAAGTTATTGATTAGTAAGTTAGCGCTGCACTTTTCTTTTATTTTTGTGTGGTGTAGGAACACATACCAGTGCTTGGCGGCAGGCCTTTTACTGTCACTTTTTTTATTTTACCTCCAGTAGTTTATGGTAAATAGTAGTGTGTTGATTACCTATTATACTGAAGATTGGCATGTGGCATTAATAAACATCAACAGATTTTAGTTGTGCCCCACCAAGCATTGTGTGTATAAGGCAGCAGTGTGATCCAGGGGGAGGGGGCAGAGAGCCAGAGCATTGTGCGTATAAGGCAGCAGTGTGATCCAGGGGGAGGGGGGCAGAGAGCTGGAACATTGTGTGTTTAAGGTATCAGTGTGATCCAAGGGGAGGGGGGCAGAGAGCCAGAGCATTGTGCGTAAAAGGCAGCAGTGTGATCCAGGGGGAGGGGGCAGAGAGCTGGAGCATTGTGTGTATAAGGCAGCAGTGTGATCCAGGGGAGGGGGGCAGAGAGCCAGAGCATTATGTGTGTAAGGCAGCAGTGTGATCCAGGGGGAGGGGGGCAGAGAGCTGGAGCATTGTGTGTATAAGTGTGATCCGGGGGGGCAGAGAGCCAGAGCATTGTGTGTATAAGGCAGCAGTGTGATCCACGGGGAGGGGGGCAGAGAGCCAAAGCCATGTGTGTATAACACAGCAGTGTGATCCAGGGGGAGGGGGGCAGAGAGCCGAAGCATTGAGTGTATAAGACAGCAGTGTGATCCAGGGGGAGGGGGGCAGAGAGCCAGAGCATTGTGTGTATAAGGCAGCAGTGTGATCCAGGGGGAGGGGGCAGAGAGCCGGAGCATTGTGTGTATAAGGCAGCAGTGTGATCCAGGGGGAGGGGGCAGAGAGCCGGAGCATTGTGTGTATAAAGCAGCAGTGTGATCCAGTGGGAGGAGGCAGAGAGCCGGAGCATTGTGTGTATAAGGCAGCAGTGTGATCCAGGGGGAGGGGGGCAGAGAGCCAAAGCCATGTGTGTATAACACAGCAGTGTGATCCAGGGGGAGGGGGGCAGAGAGCCGAAGCATTGAGTGTATAAGACAGCAGTGTGATCCAGGGGGAGGGGGGCAGAGAGCCAGAGCATTGTGTGTATAAGGCAGCAGTGTGATCCAGGGGGAGGGGGCAGAGAGCCGGAGCATTGTGTGTATAAGGCAGCAGTGTGATCCAGGGGGAGGGGGCAGAGAGCCGGAGCATTGTGTGTATAAAGCAGCAGTGTGATCCAGTGGGAGGAGGCAGAGAGCCGGAGCATTGTGTGTATAAGGCAGCAGTGTGATCCAGGGGGAGGGGGATAGAGGGCCAGAGCATTGTGTGTATAAGGCAGCAGTGTGATCCAGGGGGAGGGAGGCAGAGAGCCAGAGCATTGTGTGTATAAGGCAGCAGTGTGATCCAGGGGGAGGGGGGCAGAGAGCCGGAGCATTGTGTGTATAAGGCAGCAGTGTGATCCAGGGGGAGGGAGGCAGAGAGCCAGAGCATTGTGTGTATAAGGCAGCAGTGTGATCCAGGGGGAGGGGGCAGAGAGCCGGAGCATTGTGTGTATAAGGCAGCAGTGTGATCCAGGGGGAGGGGGCAGAGAGCCGGAGCATTGTGTGCGTATAAGTCAGCAGCTTGCTGGGGAATGTTTTTTTTTGTGATCAATGTTATAAAAGTTCTCCTCTTTAGGGAAAGGTGAACACCGTACACCCCTACCCCATCCCCATCCCCCACCCTCCCAAATGTGCAATAAGAAACTACTCTTTATAAAAACCAAAAATTTATTCCAGCACACGTTAACCATTACAGAAAAAAAAAGTCAATATTGCAGAATGAAAAAATAAGTTTCCAACTAACGTCAAGTCTGAAAGAAATCAAAAACATGCTAAATGAATACAGAGAGGTCCGAGCGTCTGGGCGCAGTCATCGGAGGAGGGGCGGCCGGAATCATGAATCAACTAACGCTAAACACACAGAATGCATACGCTGAAAGAATCAGAACTGAATAAATACTATAAAAAAAAAAACACATTAAAACAAGGTGAATCCTGTTCATGTTAAACTGAAAAAAATGAAAGTTGTAACAGACTCAGTCTGGCCATGATAGACATTTTGTCAGGAGCTGTAAAGGGTCTCCAGTCAAAACAAACGTTTCGGTTTAGTGTGGATTATTAGTGTACAGAATCACCCACCAGTTTCCTATGTCTCTTGGGGCCTCTGATGTGAAGCACCCGGGTCCTCGGGTCTGCACCAACCTACCATGGTCATCCTAGGGGGGGGGGGGGGTGTCTAAAGCTGGCCAAGGATGGATCGAATCTTAGCCGGTTCAGTAGGGACCAGCCGAGATTCAATCCATCTATGGGCAGGCTGGTGGTACTGAAGTCGATCCATCGATTGCCTTTAGCACAACCAGCTGATTTTTACATGCGATTTTTATAGCCGCCAGCAGTAATCGTGTTCTGCCAGCAGGGAAATCTCCCTGCTGGCAGAACACAATAGTGCAGTGGGAGGGATTCCCCCCCCCCCCCCCCAACACTGTGTTGATAGGTGAATCGAGCGATTGTCTTTCCTGCAACCCACGGTTGCAGGGAAGAAAATCACATCATCTATAGCTTGCCTAAGACTCAGCGATTATTTTATGCAGTAGAGAATGCAGCCAAGACACTAACAATTTCTCTTAGTGCAACAGCAATGAAGGTATCCTTAGGATTGAGGGGGGAGGGGGGGGGGTTGTGTGTTTTGGAACTTTATGTGGAACACACACCTACGAAATATCCTAAACATACAAGTACACTGATTGTGATTAAGCCCCGATTCACACCGAGAGTCGCACCCCATTACCTGCAATAGGACCATTGTAGTCGGTACGACTCAATTCGCTCAGACTTAGAAAAAAGATGCCTGCACTACTTTTGGTGCGACTTTGGCACGACATGCATTGACTTCTGTTTAAGTCGCCGTATGCAAGCTGCGGTGAAGTTGCGCTGGGATGTCGGATTCAGAGTTGCGCGACTTTGAAGCGGCAGCAGCGTGAACCAGAGCTAAAAGCAGAACTAAACCGTCCTTGTCCTTTTAAGCCAAGGAAGCTGCCACCATCTTTGATCTGCAACTTCCTTGATGCTGCACATGTGATCAGTTAGGACTCCAGCTATTTGATGGTTTGACAGTTTGGTTGAGAACACAAAAAAAAAAAATAAATGTGACAGCATTCCCAGCATGCCAGGAACTGTTTTCTGAAACTGTAAAAAATTGATAGGTTTAGTTCTGCTTTACACATCAAATCAGACTTTAAAATAGTGCGACTTTACTTGAAATCGCACAATTTCAAAAGCCACGTCAGCGTGACTTGACCGACACCTCTGTGATTTCTACGCAAGTCGCACCTGCAATTGGTAAAAAAATAGTGCAGGAGCTTCTTTTTCAAATCAGTACTGCAAAGTCAGCATCACACCCATCTGAACAGTTCCATTGCGGACAATAGGGTGCGACTTGGACCTGTGAAATTGCATGACAAGTCGCACCAGTGTGACCGGGGGGCTTAAAGCCCCTTTCTGGGAATGTCAGACACTGGAGACCTCCCCGGCCATGTGCTCTGGTTGCATCCTCCAGCCCTTACATCACACTATGGTGCCCTGAGGCAACGTAGGGGTCAGTAGACACAACCACGGTATTGCTGGGGGATGCAGGTATCAGACACCCCAGGAAGTGTTAAATACTCAAAAAAGGCCAAACAGAGAGAGAGGACAGAAGAAAAAGACTGTCAGAGAGGCAAGTATAACTACCTCTTCTATTAGGCCTGTGTCACACAGGCTTCAGCTTAAATAAGCAGTGTGACCAGTAAACATTGACAAAGCATCTGCAGAGCTTTCAGAAAGCTTTGTTAAAGCTTTTAAAAAGTACCATTCACCCCCAGTTTGTACGTGTTGAATGCAGACCCCAACAGGGAGTGCTGATTGCCACTTTGAGCAAGCTGCTAGCAGGCTTCAGCACCTCTTGAAGCTTGTTCAAAGCCTGCTAGCAGCTTGCTTAAAAAGTCGTCCAGCCTGAGCTCATTTGGCTGGGCTTCTCCTGTGAATCACAGGAGTGCACTTGGTTTTGCACTCCCGTGACCAGTTGTCAGCAGAGCGCGGACTGAAGTCCACTCTCTGCCGACGTCACAGGTATCAGTCCAGATCCACCTGGTGCCTGGATTGATACCCGTCCCAGCCTATCAGCGAGCCACTCAGAGCCCGAGACGGTCCGCTCCGCCCCCCTCCACAGCTCAGCCCTCCAATGAGAGCGCTGGAGGGAGATGAGCAGAGAGCTGTGACCAACAGTCTGCAGCTCTTTGCTCACGGAGAGCTTTAAGCCCAGGTTCACACATATACGATCTCAAACATTGCATGTGAATCGCACCCGCACAGCAGGTGCTGATTCAATGCGACGCCTGTGCGATGCGGTTGTATGGCTGAACTCGCATTAGATTCGCAGAAAAAGAAAAAGTGCAGGGACTTTTTTTCCCCCCCCCTGCACTGAAATCGGATTGCATGTGTTCTCATCTATGAGATACGATTCCTGTGCAAGTCTACACTGATCTGTGAAACAATCTGGGGGTGTCATTAACAATGTATTGACACCCCAGCGGTTTGCAGAGGGCAGTGTGAATTGCCTGCGGGAGAGATGCGATGCGGGAACCGGCTCTCTAATCGCATTGCTTCCCGCATCGCACAAGTGTGAGCCTAGGCTGAAAACCGAGTGATCGGCGGTGGGGGACCGATGCTGCATCTACCTAGGCAAGTTTAAATATGGAAGAAAAAAAAAAGAAACCCATACTTCTCTTTTAAAGTGGCAATCAGCACTCCATTATCATTTGTGTTCAACATTTACAAACTGGAGCTGAACGGTACTTTAAAAGCTTCAACAAAGCTTGCTGGTCACACTGCTCTTATACAAGCCGAAGTCCATTTAAAAACAGGCCTAAACCGGGAACTGCATTGGAAACTTTAAAACGCAAACAATCGCCCGTCTAAAAAACTGAAAGATCATTTTGATTGGCAGCTGCCCCAGCTTAGTGCGAGAGGTCTGCTGACAACTAAATCTCTGTATTAACCGGCCAATCAAACTGAAAGAAAAAGGAAAATGATGTCAGCTATTCCACAAGGACATTAATGACAGATGATTTTTTTGTACCCCATTATGGTTATTGTACCTTATAGCCGTCTTGATTACCATCGGATGCAAATGAGGACAGGCAGACCCTCCATCACCACCCTAACCCAAAAAAAAAACTACAAAAAAAAAAAAAAGTACAAAAAACATTTGCCTTTTTTGATTACAATTTCTGGTGTAAGGTTTGCTCAAAGCTTCCATAACTTTTCAAATCCATTGGGCAGGGTCGGCCAAAAAGTAACAACCCCCCCACCCGCCCCCATTTGGCATGAAAGGTTCACATGTACTGCGCTTTGTGCATGCAACAAGTTCATGTCCGCCCTCTCCCCCAGAGAAAGTCAAATCCCTTCAGTAAAAGTCACATGTCATGACCAGAAAAGAAAGGCTGATCAATCACTTCATATAAAAAAAAAATCTCAGCCATCTAAACTTTCACATCAGCAGAATAATCAATATAGGGGTAACATTTTTTTTCTCAAGTCCACCCAGAAAACAGCTGGGAAGGTTGATGTAAACCAAGTCCCCAAGATGGCTAAAGAAAAATAGAAGTGGGCATTGGGACCACGACACGGCAACATCCTCTGACCCACAGCCAGGTTCATTTCAGTATGCCCCAACTTAGTGATTGTAAGGGATTCTATTTTTTTAACAACATGGTATATTTACATGCTCTGTGTAATCGTTTTGCACAGAGCAGCCCTGATCCTCCTCCTCTGGGGTCTGCCGCTGGCGCTCCTGGCCCCTCCCCCACCGCTTGCTATGGGGGCGGGCTCTGTGTGTCCATAAACACACAGAACACGACTCGCCCCACCCCCTCCTTACTGGCTGTAATTGACAGCAGCCAATGGCTACTGCTGCGGTCTCTGAGCCAATGAGGAGGGAGAGAGCTGAGAGAGTCTCTGTTCTTGTGCACAGTGCTGGATTGAGATCAGGCTCTGGTAAGTATAAGGTTTTTTTTTTTTTTTTACCTTAATGCATAAAAGGTTAAAAAAAAAAAACCCCTTTAAAATTTTGTGGGCATGTTAAAAGGGTAAGTGCACTTTATGATTGCTCCCTTCTCCTGACCTAATCTAACCCCCCCCCATTGACTCTGCTTACCTAGTCCCAATGGCCATGGCCTCCACTGTTTGCTTACATTCAACACTGAAACTTTCCATGTCCCAGCCCCATAAGACTTGGATCATCCTCGGCACCCCTGGGATCTGCAGGAACGAACTGCGCCCCTGGGATCCTGCAGGAACGAACTGCGTCCCTGGGATCCTGCAGGAACGAACTGCACCCCTGGGATCCTGCAGGAACGAACTGCACCCCTGGGATCCTGCAGGAACGAACTGCACCCCTGGGATCCTGCAGGAACGAACTGCACCCCTGGGATCCTGCAGGAACGAACTGCACCCCTGGGATCCTGCAGGAACGAACTGCACCCCTGGGATCCTGCAGGAACGAACTGCACCCCTGGGATCCGCAGGAACGAACTGCGCCCCTGGGATCCTGCAGGAACGAACTGCGCCCCTGGGATCCGCGCTTAAGGACAACAAAAATGTATCCCTCCTCCTTTGTCCTGACTTAAAGGAGAAGTACAGCCAAAGCTTGTTTGGCTGTACTTCTGTGGATCACAGGAGTGTAGTTTGTTCCTGCGATCACAGGAGTGAAGTTCGTTCCTGGGATCGCAGGGACGAACTACACTCCTGTGATCCACAGAAGTACAGCTAAACAAGCTTTGGTTGTACTTCTCCTTTAAGGCAGGACAAAGGAGGAGGGATACATTTTCTTTGTCCTTAAGCGCACTTATCCTTTAAAATCAGCGTTGGCAAATTTACAACATCTACGATTGGCTGGAAAATAAAGACTCATTCTCCCAAAAAAGTTTTATATATACTTTTTTTTTTTTCTTCTTTAAACAGCAAACGGCAGTTTGGTATTTGTCCACAACAAAAGATTTCCATCTGTCTTGCATCCGTCAGGCAGATTTACATTTGGTCAAAGAACCAAAAGGTCTAAAAGTAAAAACTTAAAATTGGTGGCTATAATTGCAAAATAATAAATAACGAGACAATAAAACATTTGCTTTCACAGCAAAGGAAAACTTGGAAACGTAGCTGTAATTTTATCACCTGCACACATGCCGAAAACAGAGGAAAGTTAATTTGGCAATGACAACCGAACCACAACTGTCAGCTGAGGGTTGAAATATTCAAACCGTGGCGCCAACGTGGCCTGAAAGCAATGTCCTATGTTCACTGTAATTAACGAGGTTACTGTATCTGCACATTCCTTTCACTTAATTCCTAGAGAGAAATGTATTTGCTACAGTTCTGGATTTTAAATTTTCAGGCGGGATATGTGTGTCGTTTTGAGCAGATCCCTACATGAAACATGGAAGCGGCTCAGAATCCGGTGTGTGATGCTGAAAACTACGGTAGGTGTACGAGACTGAAGAACGTCTGGATACAAAACGAACGTACAAAGGTAGAAAGAATGCTTCATGTTAAAAGTCCGTTGCCGGTGGCAATTGTAAGGAGGCATCCAGCAGTCCGTCAGTCAGCTGAGTCTCCATGCCGGTCTCTCCTCTTCTAGTACATTCTTCCTCGACTGCGGTTCCCACGAGTGCCCCCCCAACCTCTTCCTCTGCCGCCGCGGAATCCTCCTCTCTGTTCTGTAAGATCCAAACATTTTTTAATTAAATGTCAGTGGGCAAGACAAGTTAGTCCATTACAAGTACAACAGATCGCTACACAGTTCAAATATGTGAACTGCCGAAAATAAATCCTGTTCAGATTTACCCCCCTAGTTACATTTGCACAAGCTGCAGCAATGTAACTATACTATATTACCAAAAGTATTGGGACACCTGCGCACACATATATGTGTGTCTCTCTCTGTCTCATATATTATATATATATATATATATATATATATATATATATATATATATATATATATATATATATATATATAGAGAGAGAGAGAGAGAGAGATATATATATATAGATAGAGAGAGATATATATAGAGAGATATATATATATATATAGATCTATCTCTCTCTCTCTCTGTATATGTATATATATATATATATATATATATATATATATATATCTCTCTATCTCTATCTCTATATATATATATATATATATATATATATATATATATATATATATATATATATATATATATATATATATATATATATAGAGAGAGAGAGTGAGAGATAGAGATGATAGAGAGATGATAGATAGAGAGAGAGAGAGAGAGACGAGGGAGAGAGAGACGAGAGAGAGAGAGACGAGAGAGAGAGAGAGACGAGAGAGAGAGAGAGACGAGAGAGAGAGAGAGACGAGAGAGAGAGAGACGAGAGAGAGAGAGACGAGAGAGAGAGAGACGATAGAGATAGAGACGATAGAGATAGAGACGATAGAGATAGAGAGATATATATATATATATATATATATATATATGTCTATCTATCTACACACACATCTCTAGCTATATATATATATAAACTTTTTTTTTTCAAAGGATGTCCTTTGATCTGTACAAGCACTTATATTTAACACCTAGGAGATTTTTTTTTTCCATCAAGGAGGTGTGGAAACATTGTTACAGCTTACACAGTTTCAGAAATTGGTTGGCATTATATTGGGGGGGGGGGGGAGTTACACACAACATCCTAACCTGTACTAATGACATTCACACTTTTAGTCATGTAGGAGTATTATACTACCACTCAGCCTGTTCTTAAAGGCTGTCAGCCCTGATAACTCCTTTGGTCTATATTGCATTTGTAAAAGTACATGTGCCCTATAGGAAAAGAGCACATGATGTAGAGCCGAAACAACCAATCAATTAATCGGTCAATCAATTATGAAAATAGTTGTCAACTATTTTCATAATCGATTAATCGGCCAGCCGATCAGTTGGGCTGCATACAGAATGCATCACACACACACAAACTTTAAAAACATCCCAGTCTTAGTCCGTAGGGTTCAATATTGAGTTGGCCCACCCTTTGCAGCTATAACAGCTTCAACTCTTCTGGGAAGGCCGTCCACAAGGTTTAGGAGTGTGTCTATGGGGAGACACTGATGTTGGACTCATACCCAAAAAGACCGAGTGCTGTAATAGAATCAAAAGGTGCTTCACCAAAGTATTAGTGTAAGGGGTGTGCACACTTATGCAAACAGATTATTTTAGGTTTTCTATTTGTACTTCCCTCCACCTTGTTGTGGATTCATGAAGAAATCCATTTTATATTTACTGGCAGAAATATGAGAGTTGCTTAGGCCTCAAAAAGTAGATGAACTGCGATTTTGCAATAATTGAACTGTTCCCCTCTTGGAACCATTTCATGCATAATAGGTGAACTCATACGCTTTACAAAGCTTAATGCATCAACCATCTTTTAAAGTTTTACAAACCTGCATTGAGACAGAACCTCGATGGAACAATAGTGTATCTCGTCACAAAACAAGGAAATATTTACATGGTTTTATTGGATAAACAAAAGCTACACCTACAGCCATAGGAAAAAAGGTTATACAGACTCTTATCACATAGAATACACTGGAGTCCACCAAAACCTATTGTGTTCGAGTGAGGAACTGTTTAAATAACTAACACAACTCATTGTGTAGATTTTAGGAATTGTGGACACAGCTAAACTATCTAAGCATCCATTGAAACTAAGTTCAATTCTACACATGGTGGGAAAGATTTGAAGTTTGTGCAAGTCAAAAATATTTTAAAAGTACCTATATGGTTATTATAAGTCATTTCAAATTATGTACGATAATGTAGGTCACAGAGATGATTATAATTTTAGTATCTGCGGACCCAACAACTTTGGTATAAAGAAAATATATATGGAAATGTGATTTTATAAGTAGAAGTGTTTTAAGAAACTCATTAGTATTATGAAAAACATATAATTATGATTATAACTATATAAGACTGTAGCCTATGTTTAGATAAACAAATATTCAGTGGATATACCAGTATTATACATGTATCCATATAGATAATCATTTTATGTGATATTGATTAATATATATAATATGTGTCTTTCATAGATAGACCAGTTTTTATAGATATAAATATATATCTATAAATATATCTACAGGTTGCATGTTTTGCATTACAGAGGAGGTCTAGGGCTAGAATTATTGCTCTCGCTCTAACGATTGCGGCGATACCTCACATGTGTGGTTTGACCACCATTTTCATATGCGGGCGCTACTCACATATGCGTTCGCTTCTGTGCGCGAGCTCGTCGGGACAGGGGCTTTTTTTAAAAAAAAATGTATTTATTTTACATTATTTTATTTAATTTTACACTGTTTAAAAAAAAAAAAATTGTGTCACTTTTATTCCTATTACAACGAATGTAAACATCCCTTGTAATAGAAAAAAGCATGACAGGACCTCTTAAATATGAGATCTGGGGGTCAAAAAGACCTCAGATCTCATATTTACACTTAAATGCAATAATAAAAAAAAAAAAGTCATTTAAAGAAATGACATTGAAAAAAAATGTGCCTTTAAGATGTATGGGCGGAAGTGACGTTTTGACGTCGCTTCCGCCCAGCATTGTCATGGAGACGAGTGGGCGCCATCTTAGCCTCACTCGTCTCCAGGCACAGCACAGAGAAGGACGCAATCGCCTCCGCCGCTACCGACGGCTCCGGTAAGCGGCGGAGGGCGGCTCCCTCTCCCGCCATCGATAAAAGTGAGACCACTTTTATCCGAATGCCAACCGCCGCACGAAAACGGGGATACTGGGGTTATGGCAGCTAGCTGCTGCCATAACAACGATATCTGCCGCCAAAGTTTGGACGTACATCGGCGTGTGGCGGTCGGCAAGTGGTTAAGAGTATCCACTTTTGAAAGCTATGGCAGCCATCTTAACTCAGGTAACCAGCAATCCAGACTAGTAGCCATCTTGGAATGGGTAATTATGTCATGTTGATTTTATCTTGTATGTTCTCTCAAATATTGATGTATTGAATATTATACTATTGATAATCGTTCTCCCGAATCAATAACCGCCTTGTAGATTTTTCCCTAAAGATTTCATTTTTCATTATATTTTTTTGTCACTGACTATATTTAGTTGCCACTTTTATTGACAAAACAAACGTCTAATTTATTTCACATTGTTAACCACTTACCTGCAGTATAGTATCGGTTGGACGTGTGAAATACAGACGTTCTGTTTAATTGTCAAGTTCACAAGGTTAATGATTCTACCGAGAAGTTATCATGGTGGTATTATGTCAAAGGGACTGTACGCCCATTTTTGCAAGTGTTTTTATTGATTTTCAAGACGTTCATGTAACGCAATCGGTATTTTAATTTCATGTAAAGATTTGTTTTTTGTCAACCAATAAATGTAACTATTTCGTATGATCACATGTCTCCGTGAAGAAGTTTCATATGCATAGACTGTGTCATATAGATTGATTTTGTATCTTAAAAATATCCTCATTAAAAATTACTCAATAAAAAAAATTAAAAAATTACTCAATAATAATAACTGTGCAGGAAACCTGTCCTTAAAAAGCATGACACCCTAAAAGAATTCAGTTTGTTGTTCAATTGAGTTATACGGTTTATAAGTCACATTAAAAGTTGCAAAAAGTTCTGAAATTCTTTATCCTTGTCTCATTTTTTTTCACATCACAGAAACCTGACATTTTATCAGGGGAGTGTATACTTTTTATATCCATAGTACATGTGTGGTGTTGTGCACCGTGTAAAAATGCAGTGTAACACACATTACCGCATGTCAACTCCATGTGGTTAAAGCGGTAGCAAACCGCACTTTTTTATTTTAAACCAAGCAAGACAATGACATTATGTGCTTGTAGCACGTTATGAAATACTTTAGAAATAAGCCCTCCACCGGCACGCTGTCACTGCTGACCGGGCTTCCATCTTCCTTCCGAGTTTGCGTGCTCTGGCTGTCTGATTGGCCACACTGCGATGGCGTCACCTCCGCGCAGAAGTCACAGAACTAAGAACAAAACTCTGGAGGGAGGGCACGGGTATGCCGTCCCTCCAGAGCGCATGCGCCGGTGACATCACTGACTGCATGCAGTGTGAATATCTCAAACATTGTAGGAGACATTCACTGTACCTACAGGTAAGCCTTATTATAGGCTTACTTGGAGCTACAAGAAAAAGGGTTTACTTTCACTTTAACTTGCATAAAGTGTAATTTCAATAAAGTTTTAAAAAAGGATACATAATCATCACCACCCCTTACACAACGCACAGCAGCGGGCGCGCTTTATAACAAATTGTGCATCTGCTGGTGTGAGCAGGCCCTAAAGGTCTTCTGCACTCAATGCCTAAAAACCAGCCTGACATCACTGTCCGGACAAAGCTTTTTTTTTTTTAGCAAAATGCCCGACTAGACCAAAAGGTTTTCCGTTTTTATATAATTCGTTTTATTTTATGGCTGCCACATTTTTCCACTCACAGATCCAACTATAGATTTCCCTGGACTTACCATAAGAGAAATTCCCAAGACTTGCGCTGTATTTCCCGCTGGGTGGGTTGTAGATTTGTCTGGAGTCTCTTTTTGGTCCCATAATAGGCTTTTTTGGTGGTGAGGAGGAGGAGGAAGAGGAGGAGGAGGATGTAGTGCTGTCTTCACTTGTTCTCTTTTGTCTGGAGAAAAAAAAAACAAGATTATTCATAAAAGTAACATACTGTACACAGGTCAGTCGTCCTCCATTCTGGGCAAGCTGCTGCCAGAGGACTGATGTCAGAGGAACAGATTTCACTCTGGCTGTTGTGCAATTAAAACCAACAATCGACCACACAAACACTAAGATCCCTTTCACACTGGGGCCGCGTTAGCGCTAAAGCAACTCAGCGTGAAAGGGGTCTTACAATAAGGATACTTAATGAGCAGAAAGCGTTGGACAGATGATCAGATTTCAACTATGTGCTGTGTCTATATAGTGCAGGGATGGGACCGGCAGGGTAGTGTCAGAGATGAAGAGGGGGGGGTGGGCACAACTGAAATCTTGGGGGGAAAGCCCACCCAGGCACCTCCCTAGATCCAGCCATGCACCACTTACTTGGCTGGCGCTAGCTACTGGGAGTCCCTGCATGTGCTGTCGATGCTATTGCAAGCACTACATCCCTAGAGACGTCCCTGCTTGTCTGCATTGGCCACCACCGCAGGCGCTTTGCAAAACACATCACCCCTCCAGACGTGCCTTGGCCACATTCATAACTCCAAGTTTACAATTTTGTGGTTTGAGCGCATGCATAGACCTATTGGGCCGCATGCGGCTCGTGAATTGGACACCCCCGCTCTACAGCTTTTGTCGCTTTCAGCACTAGATCTCTCCACTCCAATGTCAGACTCACCCGATATCTGCTCTCTGTACTGGCTTCCAGGACAGGGTCACTGTACTTTTGTAGGATGGAGGATTATGGAACAAATCCTAAAATTAAAAAAATAAACAAAAAAAACCAAAAAAAACACATTATTGTAACATGCTAAACTATAAAGCCAAGGAGGTGAGAAAATGAATAGTATCAAGTTCCTCCTAAATAGTAACAGTACCTTGCCCCCCTCAATCAAAATACAAGGAAGAAAAAAATCAAGTTAGACTTACCGGTAACTTGTTTTCCAGGAGTCTTTCAGGACAGCACCTTGAGAGCGTGGCTCCACCCACTTGACAGGAAACACACCTCCACCAAACTTTAAAAGGAGGCTCCTTCCCACTTATCATCAGTAGTAGTAGAGAACCTCCGGCCCAAGCTGGAACACATAATCAGAATATGGTTAGTCACAGCATAGTAATTTAATACAATAAGGGCGGGTTGCTGCTGTCCTGAAAGACTCCTGGAAAACAAGTTACCGGTAAGTCTAACTTGATTTTTCCCTTAACGTCTTTCAGGACAGCACCTTGAGAGGATAACAGAGACTTACCCACTTAGGGAGGGACCACAGCCTGCAAGACCTTTCTGCCAAAAGCCTGTTCACTGGCTGACAGAAGATCCAGCCTGTAATGACGGACAAACGTAAGGTAACTTGACCACGTAGCCGCCCTACAAATCTGATCTGGGGTGGCACCAGCCATTTCTGCCCATGTAGTGGCCTGAGCCCTGGTAGAATGTGCTTTAATTCCCAGCGGGGGAGAGAGCCCCGACTGAGAGTAGGCTGCTAGAATAGCTGATTTAAGCCATCTAGCTATAGACCCCTTAGAAGCTTGTTGGCCCTTCTTTTTACCCGAAAAAAGTATAAATAGAGAATCCGAGGATCTAAAGTTACTTGTTATCTCCAGATACTGTAATAAGGTCCTTCTTACATCCAAATTGTGGAATTTGCCTTCTTTTTCCCCCGAAGGGTTAGAGCAAAAGGTTGGCAGGATGATCTCCTGCGACCTATTGTGTGCTGACGCTACCTTTGGCAAAAAAACCGGATCGGTTTTAAGTACAATCCTATCTGTGTAGATAGTTAAAAAGGGTCTCCTAACAGATAGGGCGTGCAGCTCCCCAATTCTCCTTGCTGACGTTATTGCAACTAAGAACAAGGTCTTAAGAGTAAGATTCCTTAGAGAGATTCCTTGTAGTGGTTCAAAAGGTTCCTTTGTAAGGGCTTGCAGGACCACAGATAGATCCCAATTGGGAAAGTGCTTAGCCGGAGCTGGTCTAGATCTGGTAAGTGCCTTGAAAAATCTTATAACCAAGGGCTCAGAAGAGATTGGTCTTTCTAGAAATACTCCCAAAGCAGCTACTTGAACTTTAAGGGTGCTGACTGACAATCCCTTGTCTGCCCCCTCTTGAAGAAATTCCAAAATTGACACTAAATTTTTTACTTTTCTCTTAGTCAAATGACAAAAAGAGTTGAAGACCTTCCAATATTTAGCATAGATTTTTCTGGTCACTATTTTCCTACTGGAAAGTAAGGTAGTTACCAAGGGTTGTGACAGACCTTTGTTTCTTAACAACTGCTCCTCAGAAACCAAGCCGTGAGGCTTAGACTGGCCACTCCCGGATGCTGTATTGGACCCTGTAGCAGCAGGTCCTGCCGGAGAGGCAGCCGCCAAAATGGTTTGACTGCCATCTGTAGAATGGTGGAAAACCATGCCCTCTTTGGCCAAAATGGAGTAATTAGGATTACTGCCACCTTCTCCCTCTGTATCTTCCTTAACACCAACGGGATAAGTTGGAAAGGAGGAAATGCGTAACCCAGATGGAAGTTCCAGGGCTGGATTAACGCATCTGTCCCCTGGGCCTTGTCGTTTCTGTGAATAGAGAAAAATACTGGGAGTTGTGTATTTTCCTGTGACGCAAATAGGTCTATTTGCGGTTGACCCCAGGCCCTGGTAATCATTGCAAAGATTTCCGGATTCAGGCTCCATTCTGACTCCTGAATCCGCCTTCTGCTTAGATAATCTGCCACTACATTTAAGGTGCCTTTGAGGTGGACTGCTGATAAGGACCGAACATGCTTTTCTGCCCAAACCAGGATTTTTGAAGCTAGCAACTGAAGTGTTTTGCTTCTTGTACCCCCCTGTTTGTTTAGGTAGGCTATGGTAGTGGCGTTGTCTGAGAGGACCCGGACATGAGAACCTTGAAGGATAGGAGAGAAGGCATCTAAAGCTAAGGCGACTGCCTTTAGTTCCCTCCAATTTGAGGACCTCTTTGCCTCTGTCCGAGACCACATTCCTTGCGCGAAGTCTTGGTCTAAGTGAGCTCCCCAACCCCATACACTGGCATCTGTCGTTACCACTTTTTCTATTGGAAATGACCAGAGCAGGCCTTCTGACAGATTCTGCTGTCTTCTCCACCACCAAAGTGATCTCTTGACTTTGGTGGGTATCTTTACCTTTGCTTCCAGAGATTCTGACCTGTGATTCCATATTCTCAGGAGAAAGCTCTGGAGAGGCCTGAAATGTAACCTTGCCCATTGAATGGCTGGTATGGTTGCGGTTAGGGTTCCTAGGGATGACATCACTTGTCGGACTGATAATTGCTGGCTTGCCTGCAAGGACGCTACCACCTTCAGGACTCTCCCCTTCTTCTCTTCTGGGAGAAAAATCTTTTGCTCCCTTGAACAGATCTGATACCCCAGGAATAGTATTTTCTGGGCTGGAACGAAATTTGACTTCTGCATATTTATGATCCAACCCAGGGTTTCTAGATGACCTCGGGTCTTTCCGAGGTTGTCTAGCAGTCTTTCCCTGGAGGGGGCAAAAAGGAGTGGGTCGTCCAAGTACGGAATTACCGCAATCCCCTGCATGCGAAGAGGTGCAAGCGCTTCTGCCATTATTTTTGTGAATATTCGTGGGGCAGAAGACAGGCCAAAGGGGAGGGCCCTGAATTGCAAGTGCAGAACCTCTTTTCCCAAATTTATCGCCAATCTTAGGAATCTTTGGGACTGCGGGGCTATAGGGATATGCAGATAGGCATCTCGAAGGTCTATTGATGCCATAAAGCATTCCCTCGTCAATAGATTCTTGACCGTGAAGATGGAGTCCATACGAAACCTTTTGTATTGGACTGATCTGTTCAGCGGTTTCAGGTTTAGTATTAACCGAAAATCTCCGGATGGTTTCTTTATCAGGAATATACGGGAATAAAATCCCTGATAAAGCTCCCCCTGTGGGACGTAAGTCATAACCCCCTGACTTATCAGATCCTTTAATAGGCTCTTCATTGCCAGGGATTTTGTTACATCTCTTGGAAGATTTGTCACCAAGTACCTTTCTAGGGGGAGATCTGAAAATTCTATATTGTAACCCTGGGCTAGCATATTCAGAATGTACTGGTTTTCTGTTATGCTTGCCCAATAGGGGAGAAAGTCTTGTAGTCTTCCCCCTACCTGTAACCGACTGTCATTGCGTCTTGCTGGCTGACGCAGGAGGATGGAAAAGGACATTTCCTCTGCCCTTACCCCTCTGCCCTGACCAGCTTTTCTTTTTCTCTTGAGACTTGTTCTGTTCCTGAGCCCTTTGAGGACGAAAAAACCGTTTGACTGGTTGTTTCTTCTTTTTGACAGGAAAAGATTTCTTTTTATCTGCAGTCCTGTCCAGAACTGAATCCAAATCAGGGCCGAACAGTAAGTCTCCTAGAAAAGGGACCCCGCATAATTTGTTTTTAGATGCTGTGTCCCCTTGCCAAGTCTTTAGCCATAAAGCCCGTCTAACCGAATTAGCAAGGGCTGCCGCCTTAGCTGTCATCCTGATAGACTCTGCTGAGGCATCAGAGACATAGGCTACGGCTGCTGAGAGGGTAGAAAAGGAGTCAAGGATTTCTTGCTTAGGGGAATCTGCTATTATATGAGCTTTAAGCTGATTCACCCAATACTCCAAGTTCCTGGAGATGCAAGTAGTTGCCATTGCTGGCTTAAGGTTGCCCATAATGGATTGCCAAGTCCGCTTGAGCTGTTGATCCATTTTTTTATCCATGGGGTCTTTTAAGATCCCCATATCCTCAAATGCTAGATCAGTAGATCTTGACACTTGAGAAAAGGCTGCATCAAGTTTTGGAACCTTATTCCAAAGAGCTGCTGGGTCTTCATCAAAAGGGAACCTTCTCTTATGAGCCCTAGAGAAAAATGGTTTCCTATCAGGGTCAGCCCATTCTTTTCTGATTGTTTCAGAAATCACTGCATGGACTGGAAAGGTACGGGACTTAGACTCACTAAGTCCTGCATACATCTTGTCATGTAAAGACATCTCTCTATGCTCTTCCTCAAGGCCTAGAGTAGCATAAATAGCCTTTAAAAGGCCATCCACCTGATCCAAAGACAATTTATACTTGGAAGACATATTTTCCAGCTCATCACTATCCTCATTCGATTCATTAGAATGGGATGGGGAAAGCCCTTCCCGGTTCAGAGGACCCTTTTCCGTCTCTACTGCCGGGACTAACAGTGAGCCTTGAGAGGACTGTGAGGTAGTGGGCTGACTTGCAGATGGATAGGTGAGTGAGGATCTGAAGGATTGAATGGTAGCATCCAATTCCTTTTTGGCAGATGCAATTAGATCACTGCATGCGGAAGTGGTTTCTTCCCTCACCAAGGAGTCAATACATGCTTGACATAAAGCCTTTTTCCAGCCTTCATTTAACTTAATTTTGCATGAAGGACATTTCTTTCTAATCCCAGGGTCAGAGCTCTTGGCCTGCCATGATAAGGGAAAAAAAGAGAGAGAAAAAAGACAAACCATCTTTTAGAGTCAGCCTGATTACTCAAGGTTGCTCACCACAGGTGCACAGTGAGAAAAGCTATCAGACTCATGTGCCCTGACAGGCCCCTCCGCCACCAGGGGGAAAAAATACCCTCAAACTTCACTAACATTAGAGAGAAGAGGGCTAGAGAGAGACCCCACAGTAAAGCTGAGCAGAAACCACAGTCTGCTCCTTACCTGGGCCTTGCTGGTGCCTGTGCCTGTTCCACTCGCTGCGGTTCCTGAATCCATGCTGAGGCAGCAGCGTGATGCCTGTGGCGAAAACGCCAGTTCCGGACTCCAATAGCACCTGTGCGCCGGACCGGAACCGGCAATAAATAGGCACCAGACCTATTCCTCCCTCCTCCCCCTGCGCTTCCGGCGGAAATGACGCCTGGCGCCTGCTCCATGGATGCCGCCCCACTTCCGGATACCTCACATCCGGCGGATGCAGTCCTCTGACTGCCCTTCCCAAGATGGCGGCGGCGTCAGGGAAAAAACATGTGCAGGCAAGAAAAAACCAAACAGAAATGCCTGACATGCCTGACGCCCCTGCCTGGGAGCAGCAATACCCGGAGCAGTCCTGGCTCTCCCCGAGCACTGACGAGGGAGAAGGAGCCCATCCACCCGGCACCCGTAAGCCTGTGGAAAATGGGAGGAATCGGCTCTCCTGAGGTAGGTAAAAATAGTGGAGTAGGGAGCCTGTTCTCTCAGGACAGAACCTTGAGAGCTCCAAACTCCCACATGTGTTCCCGCCGGAGGAAACACATAAACTGATGATAAGTGGGAAGGAGCCTCCTTTTAAAGTTTGGTGGAGGTGTGTTTCCTGTCAAGTGGGTGGAGCCACGCTCTCAAGGTGCTGTCCTGAAAGACGTTAAGGGAAAAAAACATTTAAAGTGGATGTAAACTCTCTCCTATACCCAGTGAAGTGCACGGCCTCAGATGATGCACAGAGGTGAAACAAATCTCCCTACATAAGTTTTGCATGTATATCTGCTATCTTCAGCTTTATGTATTCTTTGGAAAGCACAAATTGTGTTAGATTTTCTCTTCATGTTCAGCATTGGGAATGGATTCTTAGCATACAGCCAAGAAAGCTGATTGAAGGAAAGGTGCACCCCCCCCCCACACACACACACACACACACACAAAGACTTGCAGAGCTGTGCTGTGACTAGGGATCAACCGATAGTTTTTTTTGATGCCGATATTTCAGCCACCTCTCAGGCCGATATTCTCTGCCAATATTCTGTACATTAAAAAAAAAAAAAAAAAATTATACTGTCCTTTTACTTTTTTTTTTATCACTGTTATTGCTGTCACAAGGATAGTAAACATCCCTTGTGACAGTAATAGGCAGTGACAGGTACTCTTTATGGAGGGATCGGGGGGTCTACAAGACCCCAAAACCCCTCTCCTCTGCACTTGAAAGTAATCAAAACGTCAAGATCGGTGTTTTTGAATACTTTCTAGTTTTTAAAACTGGCGCCTTTAAGTTGACAGTAACCTGGGAAGTGATGTCATGACCTCGCTTGCGGATTACTAGATCCGAGACCCGAACGAAGCATGGGCTTTGTTCGGGCCTTCGAATGGCCAGCCAGCGGACGTTCCGGCTGATTTCTTGGGCCTCCCCGTGGGACTGGAGAGCCCAGGCAAGTGACAGGAGGAGGGGGAGGAACGTCCACTGCTTGTAATAACAGCAGAGCGGCTCAGCCGCATTGGTTGCTATTAAAATAAAGCCGACCGTCCGCTCTAAAGAACGGTATCGAGGTGATGCCTGCAGCTGCACGCATCACCCCGGTAAAACCCCTTGAAGCAATAATCGGTATTATCGTGTACGTTTGTGACCAATACTTCCAAAAAAGTGAATACCGGCCGCCGATAAATCGGTCGATCCCTAGCTGTGACAAGTCAAGCTCTATGTTTATTTATAGCAACCTCTATAGAACTTGTAAGATATCAGAGCAAAGAGACAGCAGAAACACACGGGACTCAGGGCTTTGGAGAGAGATAAGAAAACACTACAGATATATGTGCCCAGCTCAAATTTAAGCATGGTCCAACTGGCCTTTTCTCCATATTGTACAATGGAGTTTGGTGGTAGGGGGCCAGGAGGCTTCTGTAAATGTCACAGCACCTTGCCTAGAACAGTATAAGAATACAACGGTCATCCCCTTTAGATGTGTATGCTCCTCCATGATGACCATTGAGTGCTTCAGATGTAAATCTGTACTAAAGCTCCCCTGTCACAAAGTGCAAGCAGGCAGTCATGCAATGGGGGAAGAGTTACTCAAACTGGAGCACTCAATCTGGTGCAGCTGTGCATGACAGCCAATCAACTTCTAACTTCAGCTTCTTCAATTAAAGTAGTGATTGTAACTACTTTGGGTTCACCCTGGTTCTTCTTTTGTATATTTTGGTGGAACATCTCAGGTTACTTGGTTGGGAGACTCTAGTGACCATTAGTGGAGCACTGGTGGACATACTGGTCCTTCTACAGATGGTATATCAATCTATATAGCCTTCATGACTCTGTGCAAAGGGCCCACATGTTTTGGTAAAATCCTTTTTGTCCAAAAGGTAGAGGTACATCTAGGTGGCGCTAATTTCGGATTGGAAAGATCTGGTTTCTTCACAGACTTGGACTTATTTGGGACCATTTTTTATTTATTACGATACACTTGTTTTGATTAACAACGGTCACTTTAAGCTTGGCAAGATTGTACGTATAAAACCGTCACTTACCTTGATTAAAACATTTATATTGTTGGTTATTTTCAAGGCCACCACTTTGATTTTGTTCTGTACAAAAAAATAAAATAAGACATATTACTTGGATCTGGTGATGGATGCTGTATCGCTGCAAGATAAAAAAAAAAACACAAAAAACTCCCTGAACTACTAGTTTTTTTTAAAAAGGTTCAGAAGACCTTTCACGCGGCCAGCGCAGGTGCATCGGCGGTAAAGTGCCGCTAGTATTAGAGGCGCTTTTCGTCCGTTAGCGGGTCGCTTTTAACCCCCGCTAGCAGAAGTCATCCAACCTCAGTCGAGTGGGGGCCATCATTCCATCACTCAGCACAGTGCCTATGTCGAGTGGGGGAATGATGGCCCCCCCCCCCCCCCCCCCGACGACCAGAGGGGGCACCTGTCCCGCTGCTGATAAAAGTGATCTTGCGGCAAATCCGCCGCAGAGACCACTTTTATCATAAAGTGGACCACCCGCCGTTTAAGAAAATACCAAGGCTATCTGCTGCCATAACAACAGTATTCAATGTCAAAGTCCAATGTATAACGACGGAGGGTGGTCCAGAAGCGGTTAATCAACTAATGCACCTGCAGTTCTAATGAGGAAAGTTGCAGTGTCGCATCCCTGTAGCAGAAATGATCGCTTAAGGAGCATCTCGCCAAAAATGAAATGCAGAGGATGCCAAAAATGAAATGCAGAGGATGCCAAAAATCTGACTTGTATCTTAGGGCAGACTTCTGGGAAAGTCACACAAGTGTGAAATTACATTTTTGCGGAAGTTCTGTACACCAGCTGTATACAGAAGGTCTCCAGATTACCATATTGCATTGAATTTTGATTACAGAGCAAGTCTTTTAGCCGGTATTTAGTGAGCAGATGAAACTTCATGTATAAAAAGGCAGACAAGGTCTAACATCAAGGTATCTGCAATAGATATTCACCTCTTCTGTTTTTAAAGCCTCCCCGGATTTCCCCTGCAAGGCCAGGCGAAGCTGTCTAATGTACACCTGTAATCCTCGGGCAAAGTACTGTAACCTAGAGAATGGAAATGGAAACGTTCAGTTATACGCCATTATACAGATAGTTCAAGTAAAGTAAACCTGAAGAACAACCCCCTTCCCCATCACAATCATCCAGATCTAAAAATAATCGTAAAAAATTTGGTCATCATATTCACCTTATTTTGAAGTCTTTAAGCTTCTCAGCATTTACTTTCTCACCGGTGAGAAAATCTGGATTCTTGCGTCCAAGCTGGTGAAAACTGAACAGTAAACATTCCACGTAGCTGAACTGGAGTTTTGGCTCCTCGTTCGATGAATTCTCCCCGTTTTCTACTTCCTCTGGAGGAAGCGGCATGTATTCCTGGTAATGCAGAGGACAAGAATAAGAAATAGGCAGAGCCTGTAATCTGATGGGTGCTACAGAATCTCCATAAATACAAAATTCAAAATTGAAATGTGGCATTACACAACACAGGAGAGCATGTGAGAAAAAAAAAAAAAAAGCATATGTAGCACATCTGCAATATATGCCCGTTAAACCATTTTTTTTTTAAACTTTAACCACTTAAAGACTAGCCTCGTTTTGGATTTTAGGTGTTTACATGTTTAAAACAGTTTTTTTTTGCTAGAAAATGACTTAGAACCTCCAAACATTATATATTGTTTTTTTTTTCTAACACCCTAGAGAATAAAATGGCGGTCATTGCAATACTTTTTTTCACACGGTATTTGCGCAGCGGTCTTACAAGCGCACTTTTTTTGGAAAAAAAAAAATCACTTTTTTGAATTAAAAAAAAAAAAAAAACAGTAAAGTTAGCCAAATGTTTTTTTTTATATTGTGAAAGATAATGTTACGCCGAGTAAACTGATACCCAACATGTCACGCTTCGAAATTGCGGCCGCTCGTGGAATGGCGTCAAACTTTTACCCTCAAAAATCTCCATAGGTGACGTTTAAAAAATTCTACAGGTTGCATGTTTTGTGTTACAGAAGAGGGCCAGAATTCTTGCTTTTGCTCTACCGATCGCGGCGATACCTCACGTGTGGTTTGACCACCGTTTTGATATGCGGGCGCTACTCACGTATGCGGTCGCTTCTGCGCGCGAGCTCGGCGGGACGGGACGTTTTAAAAAAAAAAATACATTGATTTAATTTTTACACTTTTTTTTTAAATGTTTGGGTCACTTTTATTCCTATTACAAGGAATGTAAACATGACAGGACCTCTTAAATATGAGATCTGGGGTAAAAAGTCCTCACATCTCATATTACATTTAATATATATATAATGCAAAAAAAAAAAGTAATTTGAAAAAATTACATTGAAAAAACGTGCCTTTAAGAGGTATTGGCGGAAGTGACGTTTTGACGTCGCTTCTGCCCTGCATTGTTAAGGACGCGATCGCCTCCGGTGCTGCCGACGGCTCCGGATCGCGGCGGAGGGCACCGGATCGCGGCGGGAGGGGCCCCCTGTCCCGCCACCGTTAAAAGTGATCTTGCGGCGAATCCACCGCAGAGACCACTTTTATCTTGTAGCCGAAACCGGGGATACCGGGGTTATGGCAGCTAGGTGTTGCCATAACAACAATATCCGTCCCCAAAAAAGGGACGTACATCAGCGTTTTTTTACCTTCATGCATTCAAGGATCACCCCGCAGAGGTGATCAAATACAACCAGTAGAAAGCTCTATTTATGGGAAAAAAAAGGACGTCGATTTTGTTTGGGTATATCGTCACACGACCGCGCATTCGTCAGTTAAATAAGTGGCCCGGTCATGGAGTAAATCCTTTAAGCGGTTATAAACCTCAGACACGAAACATAAAACAAAGCATATCCCTCTCCTCTATAGTGTGTACTTGTCTCAATCCAGAGCACTGAGTGTCATTTCTTTCTGCTGCTTCATTCCTCTGCTATCAGAATGAGTCACTTCTGACAAATGTTCCTGACACCAAGAGAAAAATGGTGACAGGGGAGGGAGCTCCAGCTGATTGACAGCCTCAGCTCTGTTCCTGTGTGGAGGGGTGGGCGTCTTCCCTCCAATCAGCTCTCAGGCTTCTCTTTACTGAGCTCTCTGCAGAGAGAAACATCAGCTCACCGCCCTCTTTTTTTTCTGGCAGCTCAGACAAGCTATATAAAATTTTGGACTTTCAAGAGGAAAGAAGACTGCAGATAAACAGATACAACTTATGAAGGAGGATTTGTTTCACCTCTGTGTATCACCTGAGGCCAGTCACTTCACTGGGTACATGAGAGGGTTTTTGAACACTTTAAGGAAGGAGGTTTTAGTTTTAAAACTTTTCAGAATTATTAAACCTGCATCAGAGTCCCATCAAATACTTTAGCAGAATACATTTTAAAATCTTAATTCCTATCATTATCAAAAACAATCCAAAAAATTACTTACCAAAAGCTTCTCAAAGAGTTTGTTTAAATTTGATTCAAGTTTGTCCATGTCTCCGCAGAAGGCGCTCATCTCAGCCAGAAGCTTTAATACCTGGGAAAAAAAAAAAAAAAAAAAAAGTTAACGAGTTAGAGCCAATTATAATCTAAAAATGATAATTCTTTTCTATTACTTAAAAGGGGTTGTAAACTTTTGTGTTTTTTCACCTTAATACTACCCATGCATTAAGGCGAAAAAAATTCTGACAGTGACCGGCCACCCAGACCCCCCCCCCCCCCATTTTACTCACCTGAGCCCTGTGATCCTTCGACAGAGACCCGCTCTCCCTCTCTGCCCGGGGTTCTCGGCTCTTAATTGGATAGATTGATCGCAGCGCAGCCATTAGCTCCCGCTGCTGTCAATCAAATCCAATGACACAGGGGGTCGAGTACGCATAGACCCCGAATGCTGGACTCGGCAAGATAACCTCCCAGGAGAACACTTCTCCTGGGAGGTTATCTGATGTGGGGAGGAGCCGTGAGAGCCACGGAGGGACCCCAGAAGTCGAGAATTGGGGCCACTCTGTGTAAAACGAGCTGCACAGTGGGAGGCAAGTATGACTTTTTTTTTTTTTTTTTAAACAAACAAGGGTTTACAATCACTTTAAATCTGTGTTTTCAAACATTTGGGCCAATCTATAAAATGTGGACAGAACAAATGGGATACAATAGGTGTCAGACACCAGGTTTCAGCAGCGGAGGCAGTGCGGTCAATAGGTGCGGCCTATTACCAAACTACAGGCCATGTCACACCCCCTGCAGCATCGTCTCCTCCCACTGTAGTGGCAACTCTGCTCTGAATTCAGGAGCAGTGCAGCAGCGTTGCCACACCATCCCAAGAAGATGCATTAGCTGGACTTCTTTGGCGGGATCATCAAGTATTTGTGAGACTTTGCAGGGAAACTAAAAAACAAAAACGAAGGCCTCATACACACAGGGCGCTTTTCTGCTTCAAATCGCCTCCTCATGTACACATAGTCTTTTAGGAGCTTTAAGTGGCATATGCGTTTTCACGCTGTAAAAAAAAAAAAAAAAAAAAAAAAAAAAAAAAGGAGAAAACCCAGGGCCAGCGCGTTCTGGAGGAGCAGCGTTACAGCTGTAAAAAAGCCTGATATGGCTAAACGCGTGTTAACTACATATACAGCATCAAGCATTTTTAAGCTGTAGTAATTGGATTTGAGAGTGGAAAAAAAAAGAGAGTAGAGAAACGCGGCCAAACGCGCATTATCGCCATTGCAAAATGCTTTTAAGAGCGCGCTATTACAGCTTCTGTTTCCTGGCGTCGGTGCTGGCTTTGCAGCTCTTGTTTTTAATGCCCAGTGTACATGAGGTCTTAAGCGGAGGTAACCCCCCACTGGATCACTTGTACCTACAGGTAAGTTTATCATAAATTTTACCTGTAGGTATAATAAAACATGTACCGTTTAGAAGATATTGACAATTTCTTCAGACGGTGACATCACCAGCGCATGCGCACTGTGCTCTGAAGTGAGTGCACACTGAATGTGTCATCAATCCAGAGTGCTGTGTTGCAATCGCGACTCTCATGCACAGAACTGAAGTCATTGCAGCTCAGCCATTCAAATGGCTGGAGCCTGCGAACCTGGAAGGAAGACCGTGTGGAGATGGAAGATGGTCAGTGGTGACAGCGCACCTCTGGAGGGATACCCATTTAGGCGATATTCATTTTGCCTACAGGTAAGCCTTATACCTGTAGGAAAAAAAAAAAAAAAATCACAAAGCTGACTTTACTACCCCTTTAAGTCTGTCAGAATGTGCCAGTATATCATGGTGGATAAAAATCAATGATTTTTTTCTCTTGTTTTTTAAATCAAATAAATAGTTTTTTTTTTTTTATTTAAAATCGCATTTTTTTGATTTTTTATCAAATAAATTTATTTAAAATGCTTTTGGAGTAAAAATCTATCTCAAGATAGTTTTCTATTTAAGATACATTAATAATTTAGTTTATTCCGCATGAAATGGAGCTTAGTTATGTAGCATGAGGCTGTATATTCTGCAATATTTAAAATATATATTTTTTTTGGTAAACTCATTCAATGGATCCAAGCTCTGCAAGCTGAGATAACGTGCTCTGCATTGATGCATTCACACACTTTCACAGTAACCATGAGATAGAACAAAGTAATATTCCTTTATCCCATTGTTTTGCAAATCTACGTACATTACAAACTGTATGATTGAATCCGTTCTGATATCGCTGTTTTACTGACCTGGCAGCTTATTATTCTAATAAGGAAACCTTCATTTTATTTGCAAATATTAAAGATTCTAACTACCAGCAAGAATGAGTCTTTACATTTAAAGAGCACCTATCATTTCAGATTCATCATGGCAGCGCCTGTTAGCGGGCGTCCACTCACCTGCTGCCGCCACCTTGTTGTGTCACTGCCCCATCACCAGCCGTCCCATTAAAGTGAATGAGACTGTTGGGGAAGTCAACAGCGGGTCAGAGGAGGAGCCTCTGCGGGACAGAGATGACAGTTGCTCTTTGAAAATTATGATTTCATTCAAGTTGACAAATCAAGCCTTTTTACGAGTGATTTAAATCAAATCCACCCTGTAGTATATTGTGCATACTAGCACATTATGCCATTTACTTGCAGGGAGACTTTTTTTTTTTTTAAGGCTTCCCTACCGCTTTAAGATGCACTTAAAATTAAGGTTTTACTACAATCTTCCCTTCCGGCTTACACAGTGTACAGACTCCTCTCCCCTGTACTGAAACTGCTTACCCTGATTTTAATGCGAACCGAGCTTCTCATAGTGCGCATTAAAAGCTGCTCATCAGTTTAGAGCGTGCCTCATTTCAGGACCAAAAGACGACTATCATCATCACATCTACCACTTTCTTCCCCAGACTTGCATGTCCCATCACATGTGGGAGACATCAGTTTCCTGTATTTAGGAAGCTATGTACAGCACCCTGTGGATCTCTCTCTGCAACCATGATCTTCCCGCATTGCATGGAGGAGCAAAGCAATCTAGTGAGGACATCACTGGGTCCACAATAAGGTATGTAATGAAACCAGAAAGGCTGGAAAGGAGTCGGCCAGTTTAATGAAAGCGGACAGTTTGGAAAGGAGCCATTTGGTCTTCCCTTCTGTTTTGGAACAACAGAGGTTGTTAGAATAGTAATGAGAGTCAATAAGAGTATGCACACTCACTTCCAACTGGACATCGATGCCCTCTGCTGGGCTGGTCAGGGAACTCAGGATGGGAAGCACTTGCTCACAAAAGTAGGTCATAAATTTAGTGGAGTGGACATTTTTCTACAAAAAAAAAAAAAAAAAAAAGACATTAATGTTTTAAGTCATCACAGTGCCTTATTCTGTTCCCTATAAACAAGGAAACTAAATACTTACAGAAAAAAGTGGCACGGCTTGCCGCATACACTGGAGGAGGCGATCCACAGAGTCGGGGTCTGCCGGGTTGAGGGTCTGATAGAGACCCGCTTGCTCAGATACTAAATCCACCAGCTGCTGTCTGCCGCTGACTGTCTGTAATGTCTTCAGAGAGGCCAAGATCTTCATAAACAGGACAAATTCCTCCCCGGTGACATCATCCAGAACCTGTGAAATGCCAAAGGAATATTAAAAAAACAAAAAACACTGAATAAGCAATTGCCTTTCATTAGAACCCCTCTCAGAAGATGTAGGGACCACCAAACTCATTTCTATCCACTCAAATAAGACATTTGCATTGTGTTAAGTGTTCAAATCGTTCCGTGTGTGTCCATGTAGGGCCCCATTGGATACTGGATTTTCCTCAAAGTCAATTATAAGTCCTGTCCTTTACAGCATTAAAGGAAATCACTCATGAGACGAGAATTGCTTGTTGACTGGCTGTAATGCTGACCCATTGACTTAGAGAGAAGTAAAGGGTTTGTTTTTTGGCCCATTTATACTTACCTAGGTGGATGCAGCATCAGTCCCCTGGCACCTCTGCACTGAGAACCGAGCGATTGAACATCGCCAATGGCTCAGTTCTCACAGATCCCCAAGCGGAGAGTTGAGCTAAGGAGGGGCGGGGAGCAGACGTCTCAGTCTCTGGGAGGCTCGCTGAGAGAATGAGATGGGTACCAGTCCAGGCACCTGGTGGATCCAGACTTTATTGTCGGAATGACGCGGTGCCTGGACTGATTCCAATGACGTCAGCAGAGAGCGGACTTCAGACCGCTCTCTGCTACAAACGGGTCACAGGAGTGCAAAATAAATTTCACTCCTGTGACCCTTAGGAGAAATACAGCCAAACGAGCTCAGGCTGGACTTCTCCTTTAAGCACAGAAGTCTCTGACCTAGAAGTATGCCAATAAGGACTGTAGAGACTGAAGGTTAGAGACTAACTGAAGGTTATGGGACAGCAGAGTAACACAAGACAGTAAGACTCTGTGGTAGATCGCCGCATCATTGTGCAGCGATCTTACTCAAAAGTGGGAGCAGGTACCTGGTTTTGGCAGGTATCCACCCCCCCCCCCAAAAGGGTCAAAAGTGGAGGGGGGTGCGAACAAGCGGAGCTTCCACTTTTGGGTGGAGCATCGCTAAAAAAAAAAGAGAAGACAAAGAAGATGCTCCTGTCCCTTTAATGCACGAGATACAGAACAGTGCTTTTGCCATGTCAATTGTCTCTTTCTATTTTGAGCAATACCTGGTTGATCCTGCCTGTTCCGATTTAAACTGACCACATTTATCACGGCTGCTGATCAGGATAGCGTGGTCAGATTACGCGTCTGTCATCCAGCTCTCTCCATCTCCCCCTCCCCCTGTCATTTTCGAAGTCTGTTAGGCCCTGATCTCCTCCCCCCCTGCCTTGCCTTCATAGAGTAATTCCCTGGCAGCTACTCCTCCTCCTCCCCTCCTATGATGCCAATGAGAATAAACTGAAACCAGTTCTCACAAGGTCAGAGTGACAGAGGAATAACAGTCCCTAACAGTCCCTCTGCTCGGGAGTGAGAACAACCTGAACCGTGTGACTGCATAGAAGAGCTCTAAAAGACACTTAAAGATTTAGCAAAAAAAAAAGACAGCCAATAGGTATACCTGGATAAATGATCTATTTTTTCCACCTGCCCATCGATTGTGTATAGCTTACCTTCTTAGATTCTGAAAAAATGTAGTCTTCCACCTCTTTAGTCATGACATCTTCGGGAACGGTTTTCAGTTTGTTAGAGAGAAACTTGATGGCTCTCTCCCGTACAATGTCTTCACCTTGAAGAATCTGGCTGTATAATCCCCCGAGGGTGCCTGCACAAAACAAGTAGATTTCTCATATCCTATGATCAGCTAATTGATCGTTTATTAACCACCGGCCGACCGCCCTATAGCAGTTTTACTATCTAAAAAATTTGATAAAAATAAACCCAACAACTTTTGCGGAAACCAATCAGTATACCCCGATTGGGATTTTTTTTTACCAAAAATATGTAGCAGAATACATATTGGCTTGAATTGACGAAGAAATCTGAGTGTTGATCAGTCCAAGTGTGGGAGTCTCTAGGGCAGGGGTTTCAAATTGGTGGCCCTCCAGCTGTTGCAAAACTAAAAGTCCCATCATGCCTCTGCCTGTGGGAGTCATGCTTGTAACTGTCAGCCTTGCAATGCCTCATGGGACTTGTAGTTTCACAACAGCTGGAGGGCCACCAGTTTGAGACCCCTGCTCTAGGTCTTCAAAATCTATTATTACTCCATGGGTTTCATCAGTCCATGAGAAATTATATGGAGGTCTTTAAACTCGTGTAGGGAATTTAGATTCTCCCTTCTGAAGCAGCTCACAAGTCTGACACTAAGGGTACTTTCACACTGATCTGTAGCAAAAACGTGGTAAACACATATGCGTTTTTGCAGGGTTTTTTTTGCAATCAAATACTTTTTATTGGAGTTTTTTTTTTTTTCGCCATTTTTCTTACACAAATAGAAGCAAAGCACAGCACAGATACCTGTACATGACAAAATAAATAAAAATACAATTTTAAATAGACAAATAAATTTAACAATAATTTGTTCCGGTATATAGCAGTTATCACTGAGAAATGTTCAACATAACAGAAAAATCATTAATTCAAATAAAGTGGACCTTCAGTCATTTTTTTCAACTTTCCGTCTATTAAAGCGGAGTTCCACCCACTTTTGAGAGGTGGTCTTAAAAATGAAAAACCACCACTCGTTTTTGGCTAGTTAAAAAAAATTTACCGTATTTATCGGCGTATAACACGCGCCGGCGTATAACACGCACCCCAAGTTTAGGAGAGAATTTTAAGGAAAAAAAATTTTTAGGAGGGAAGTTTAAGGAAAAAAAAACTTACATTAAAATGCCCATCAATGCAGCCTTATCTGTCCATCTGCAGCCTTTTCAGTGTCAGTGCAGCCTTGCCCCAGTGCAGCCTTGTCAGTGCAGCTTTGCCCCAGTGCAGCCTTGCCCCAGTGCAGCCTTGTCAGTGCAGCTTTGCCCCAGTGCAGCCTTGTCAGTGCAGCTTTGCCCCAGTGCAGCTTTGCCCCAGTGCAGCCTTGTCAGTGCAGCTTTGCCCCAGTGCAGCCTTGTCAGTGCAGCTTTGCCCCAGTGCAGCCTTGTCAGTGCAGCTTTGCCCCAGTACAGGTCTGCCCCAGTACAGCCATGTCAGTGCAGCTTTGTGCACTTGGTGTAGATTCAAAAAATGGCGCCGAGACTGCAGGGAGCCGAGATACACATACTCGAGTGTTCTCGGCTTTTTCCGGCGCCGCCGTCACGCCCAGTCCCGCCCCTGGACCTGTGTGATGTCCATCATAGGGCGGTACTGGGCGTGACTGTGAGCGGCGCCGAAAAAAGCCGAGAACACTCGGCTATGTGTATCTCGGCTCCGACAAGAGCCGAGATACACATAGCCGAGTGTTCTCGGCTTTTTTCGGCGCCGCTCACAGTCACGCCCAGTCCCGCCCTATGATGGACATCACACAGGTCCAGGGGCGGGACTGGGCGTGACGGCGGCGCCGGAAAAAGCCGAGAACACTCGAGTATGTGTATCTCGGCTCCCTGCAGTCTCGGCGCCATTTTTGAATCTACCCACGGCTGTGTATGTCGGCGGCGACCGCGGCAATTGCCGCGATCGCTCCGATGACACAGAAATCGGCGGGGATCGGCCTATAACACGCACCCACGATTTTCCCCTGATTTTCAGGGGAAAAAAGTGCGTGTTATATGCCGATAAATACGGTACTTCTTATGAAGTACAGCCTGTACATCCGTTCCGCGGCACAGGGCGTCATATCCTCTTCTTCTGTGAGCCCTCACCCCGGTGTCTTCTGGGACATGCATGTGTCCCAGAAGACAGTCGGCCATTCACAAAGCGCCGTGCGACTCGCGCATGCGCAGTAGGAAACGGGCAGTAAAGCCGCAAGGCTCCATTTCCGGTTTTCTTTAATTACAATGGCGGCGCCTGCACCCGATCCGATAGATGGATCGGCCTTGGGGGGCCGACATTGTGGGCTCCCTGGACAGGCAAGTCCTTATTAAAAGTCAGCAGCTACAGTGTTTGTAGCTGCTGACTTAAAAAAAAAAAAAATTGCGGGTGGAACGCTTTAAATCTTCTGTCCTTGTTGTTTTATTTTTGGATAGTAAAACGTTTTTTTCTGCCAGTAAATCCCTTTTACAGCCCACTTCCTGTTTCTTCTCTGGTCATTAGCCTAGGCTTATGACATCATGCACAGCTCTCTCTCTTTCTGTAGAGAGTTTGCCAGGGAGGGTGGGATGACTCATGAGGGCCAATGAGAGCTGCAGAGCTGGAGGTGTGCCTCTGTGTGAATCCAGGAAGTGAACAGGCAGCAGCTTCAGCTGCCCACAGTTAAAATGGCTGCAGCCAGACTCAGTGGAGGGAGATTTCTTCAGCATATTTGGCCAATACACAATCACAGTATATATAAAATAATATGCAAAGTGGTTGGAAGGAAGCTTCAGAATGGCAAAGTTGTTTTTAATACAAATTATGTGAGTAGACCGAAGTTCCTCCACGTTCCGCACCATAGACCAATCTTGGTGAAGCAACACTAATGACAGAATCAAATAGTGGATACTATATTACGGGGAGGTCAACCGCATTTGTGCCATATTTTCTATGCATTTTAATGGGGAGGTGCGTAATTGTTGTGCTATTTTTTTTTTTTTTTACTGCACCAAAAATGCAGCAATTGGGATTTTACTAAACACAACAGATCAGCGTTTCATAGGATTAGGATTGGTCACAGGTTTTTCTTTCGCATTTGTTCTTAACGCAAAAGCGGAAGAAAAACGGATGAGTGTAAAAGCAGCCTCACCCGAGAGATGCTCTGAGCAAAAATAAAACAAGTCAAAAGAAAAAAAAAAAAATTCTTAGGCTGAGCCATTATTGCCACGAGTGCCTGCAAAACTGGTTCCTCCAGCACAGAACGTATTTCCAGAAAACAGACACTGCACTCTCTTACCTTTGGCATCAATTTTGAATATGCTCAGCAAGGCGTTGTTCACCAAGTTAAATTCGGCAGAGTCATCTAAAAAAAAAAACGGGAAAGATTATAAATATATAAAACAAACTTAAAATGATATACTCATAAAGCGTAACCCTAGGAAAGTCACAAAACCTACAACCTGGGTGAGAATAGCAGCAGGCATTTTACTAATTCTCATTCTACTTACCCAAACTGGTCCAAATGAACTATTTGCTTCACTAACAGATGTGCCCACCGGGGGGCGCTGAATAAACTGTATGCAGCATCAACTGCATGTACAGCGAGGGTAAGAAAAAAAAAAAAAATTTGATCCCCTGCTGATTTTGTCCGTTTGCCCACTGACAAAGAAATGATCAGTCTAGAATTTTACTGGAAGGGGATATCACCGCTCCAGGTGGATCAAACAAAAAGGTAGAAAACCTCTCCTCCAGTTTAGAAGCCCAGGTGCTGGCAATGCATATAGCAATCAAAATTGGAAGAAGTTCTGGACAGCCGCACTCCAACAAAGTTTTTGCCTTTTATTCAAAAAAATATCGTCAAAAATACATGCCACAGCAGAACGGACAAAAGAGCTTACGCGTTTCACACTACAAAGAGTGCTTAATCATAGCTATGATCAAGCACTCTTTGTAGTGTGAAACGCATAAGCTCTTTTGTCCATTCTGCTGTGGCATGTATTTTTGACGATATTTGAATAAAAGGCAAAAACTTTGTTGGAGTGCGGCTGTCCAGAACTTCTTCCGATTTTGATTGCTAGAATTTTAATGGTCGGTTTATTTTAACAGTAAGAGACACAACAAAAATATCCAGAAAAACGCATTTCAAAAAAGTTATAAATTGATTTGCATTTTAATGAAAGTATATGATCCCCTTTCTGGCTCCAAGGTGTCTTCTATACAGGTAACGAGTTGAGATTAGGAGCACGCTCAAAGGGAGTGCTCCTAATCTCAGCTTGTTACCTATATAAAAGACACCTGTCCACAGAAGCAATCAGATTCCAATCTCTCCACCATGGCCAAGACCAAAGAGCTGTCCAAGGATGTCGGGGAGAAGATTGTGGACCCAACACAAGGCTGGAATGGGCTACAAGACCATCGCCAAGCAGCTTGGTGAGAGGGTGACAACAGTTGGTGCGATTATTCACAAATGGAAGAAATACAAAATAACTGTCAATCTCCCTCAGTCTGGGGCTCCATGGAAGATCTCACCTCGTGGAGTTTCAATGATCATGAGAACGGTGAGGAATCAGCCCAGAACTACACAGGAGAATCTTGTCAATGATCTCAAGGCAGCTGGGACCATAGTCACCAAGAAAACAATTGGTAACAAACTACGCTGTGAAGGACTGAAATCCTGCAGCGAACGGTAGAAATCACATGTACAGCCCGTCTGAAGTTTGCTAATGAACATCTGAATGATTCAGAGGAGAACTGGGTGAAAGTGTTGTGATCAGATGAGACCAAAATCGAACTCTTTGGCATCAACTCAACTCGCCGTGTTTGGAGGAGGAGGAATGCTGCCTATGACCCCAAGAACACCATCCCCATCATCAAACATGGAGGTGGAAACATTATGCTTTGGGGGTCTTTTTCTGCTAAGGTGACAGGACCACTTCACCGCATCAAGGGAAGATGGACGGGGCCATTTACCATCAAATCTTGGGTGAGAACCTCCTTCTCTCAAGCCAGGGCATTGAAAATGGGTCATGGATGGGTATTCCAGCATGACAATGACCCAAAACACACGGCCAAGGCAACAAATGAGAGGCTCAAAAAGAAGCACATTAAGGTCCTGGAGTGGCCTAGTCAGTCTGTAGACCTTAATCCCATAGAAAATATGTGGAGAGAGCTGAAGGTTCGAGTTACCAAACATCAGTCTCCAAACCTTAATGACTTTGAGAAGATCTGCAAAGAGGACAAAATCTCTCCTGAGATGTGTGCAAACCTGGTGGCCAACTACAAGAAACGTCCGAACTCTGTGATTGCCAACAAGGGTTTAGCCACCAAGTACTAAGTCATGTTTTGTGAAGGGGTCAAATACTTATTTCACTCATTAAAAAGGCAAATCAATTAATAACTTTTTTAAAATGCGTTTTTCTGGATATATTAGTTGTTATTCTCTAGCTGTTAAAATAAACCGACCATTACAATTATAGACTGATCATTTCTTTGTCAGTGGGGCAAATGTACAAAATCAGCAGGGGATCAAATACTTTTTCTCCTCACTGCAGTATACAGCGCTGTGTTCCCGCAGTGGTAATGGGACTTGCCGTCTCGCTCCCAGAACAAAACTGAATTGGGCAGAGTGCTGCTCAGCCATTCACAGAAAGCCTTGAATACAACACTTCCTCTCATTAGCAGAGGTGGAGAAGCGGGTGGGTCACGTCACAAGTGCCAATCACAGGAAGCCTTGTATTTATTGATGACAGCTTCCTGTGAATGACTGAGCAGTGTTATTTATTGATGCTCAGCCCAACTCGATTTTGCTTCGGCAGCCAGAATACAGCGCTGAATACTGTATGCACCTGATGTTATATACAGTTTATAGAGGACTCCCAGTGGGCACATTTATTAAAGAAATAAATTAGTTTGAACCAGCTTGTCCCAAAATGTAAACCCTCAAGGAACATCGAGTTTAAAGTATATGTAAATCCTCACATATACCCAGTGAAGTGACTGGCCTCAGGTGATAAAGATGAAACAAATCCTCCTATACAAGTTGAACCTGTTTATCTGCAGCCCTCTTGCCTCTAAAGCACACATTTTACACAGTATCTTTGAGCTGCAGGAGGGGTGGGGATCTGATGTCACACACTGCACACCATAGAACAGGGAGTG
Organism: Lithobates clamitans; assembly: GCA_037952925.1. NCBI lineage: Eukaryota > Metazoa > Chordata > Amphibia > Anura > Ranidae > Lithobates > Lithobates clamitans. The sequence continues at coordinate 40,176 of JBBGZY010001925.1, forward strand.
TAATCTGAGACCTGAGTGGAAGGAATAAGACACATCCCACTCTACAGTCTCATAGGGAAAAATGCACAGCTGAGGCTCTAAGTCACCCCTGCTGTTTGCTTTTGGGGGGGGGAGGGGGTAGGCATCTCCTGAGATTGCATGATTGTAAGCTCCATGAGCAGGGCCCACCTATTCCTTCTGTATTGTATTTGTACGGTCCCCCTTCTACATTGTAAAGCGCTGCGTAAACTGTTGGCACTATATAAATCCTGTATAATAATAATGATAGTAATGTGGGCATAGACTGGTAGAAGTGACTCATGTAGATAGAGGAATGAGAGAGAAGAGAGAATTAACACGCAGTGCTTTGGACTGAGGCAAGTACACACTATCGAAGGTTATGCTTTGTTTATTTTTCATTTCAGAGACTTACAGCCACTGTAAAGGCCCATACACACTATGAGATTTTCTGCTGAGTTTTTCCTTCAGATTTACCAAGACAGTGTAGTGCGAGGGCCTGCCTGATTGCATACACATTGAAACTCCTAAGGTTTGACCTCATATTATATGGTTTTGGTAAATCTGAAGGAAAAACTCAGCAGAACATCTGATAGTGTGTATGGGGCTATTGTACAGAGCTAGAAAACCTGATGTTTTCAAAAGAGGGTTACAGAAATAAACTTGCACAGAATCCTAGAAAAGCAGTTGTATGTGTGTGCACACAGATTTCAAATGGTGAGGCATATCCTAGGTGACAGCCCACAGTGACTGATTTCCGAATTCCACAATACCTGACTGCAGAAGTTGTGCCAGAATATCGGCCACCCGTGGAAGGTTCTCCCCCGTTGCAAACTGTGATAGTTCTTTGATCGCTTGTCTCCGGATCTAATAAAAAGGAGTAGAAATTTGAGAGTCAGTTCAGGATTAGTATTGATTGTCACAATGGCTCTGACTTACTAGAACTGGACCACTCAGAATCTGGTGCAGCTGTGCATGGGAGCCAATCAGCTTCTAAGTTCTGTTTGTTCAGTTAATAAAACCTGGAAGCTGATTGGTTTCTTTGCAGAGCTGCACCAGATCTTACACTCTCCGGTTTTAGTAAATTCCCCCAAACATCTAGAGAAAAATGAAAGCTTGTAGCCCCTACAGCAATCAAACCTTTTTAAGATGACCTGATTGCTGTTTGCAACAGGCAAATGGAGCCCGGGACCCTCATCAACACGATGGGGCCTATTTATCTCAGATACCGCCATTCATTGGACCCCACATTGTGTGCTTCAATAGAGGTGACATTCATAAAATAAAGGGTATGACATGCAGCCTGTGATGTCTCATCAAGTTCTCTTTGCTAAAAGACCTCGTCATCAGGCCATTTGTTTTTCAATAATCATCCCATGAGACTTTGGGTGTAGTAAGGCTGCACAGCTGCTTTATAAATAGGGCCCAATGAATAAACATCAATCTACATGAACAATTCAATGTGTTTAATATACGCTGGGCTTTCACCTGGGCCACGTCAGCTATTCGATACCTTGGTATACAACTCACAGATAATTTTAACAACCTATATACCGCAAATTACCTCCCACTGATAACTACCATTAAGAAAGACCTATCCCAATGGACACAGATGGCCTTCACATGGCTGGGAAGGGTGAACATAATAAAAATGAATATTCTACCACGCATACTGTTCCTTTTACAGATGCTACCAATTTGACTACCCCGATCTTTTTTTGATAAGATATCTAGCATACTGTCTGAATTTACATGGAATGCGCGCAAACCCAGGATAGCTCTACGAGTCCTACGTCGCTCGAAACAAAACGGAGGCTTAGGCCTTCCAGATGTCAGAAGATACTATTGGGCTATAGCGATACAGAGGATGCTCAACTGGCGTTTCCACTCTTGCTCTAAGATATGGGTACCACTAGAGAAATGTTTAGCGGGTAGGAACTTATCATATGCTCCCTGGCTGTCCCGAGAGCATAGAGGACTGTCGGAGACAACGTCCCCCTTGACAACCCAGGTACTGTCAACCTGGGATAAGATTAACCCGCTGCTAAAATTGGCTCCCTCGGTGTCCCCACTGGCCCCATTGGGAGGTTTCCTTTGGTTCCCCCCGGGAGAACAAATAGGTTTTTTTGAATCGTGGATAGAGGGTGGAGACGCCAGTTGTGGCAAACTCATGAAAGATGGCAAACTCCTGGGCTACGAATATCTGCCTACAGGCAAACAGGGTACCCCAATGAACTTCTGGAAGTACAGACAACTACATCACTTCTTTCAATTACAAGGCCACAAGATTAGAGACCCTTCTTCTCTCACCCACCTCGAAAAACTCTTTATCGCAGAAGAACCTACACCACACTTGGTCTCGGAACTTTATAAATTACTAGGTTCCTCATTCCCCAACACTACACCCGCCTTTATCAGACAATGGGAAAAAGACCTGGACATTGTATTCACAAAGACAGACTTAACTCACTTGTATCAGCTTACCCATTCATCCTCAATAGAGTCCAAGACCCAGGAAACGAACTTTAAGCTGCTATCCCGCTGGTACAGGGTACCTGCGGACCTGGCCCGCTTCTACCCTTCCACATCTGAGCTATGCTGGAGAGGATGTGGTCAGAAAGGTACATTGAAACACATATGGTGGGATTGCCCTCAAATTAAATCCTTCTGGGAAGATATACGTGACCAAATCAAAATAGTGACAGAGATAGAAATCCCCTTCCTCCCGACCCACTTTCTCCTGCAGGTCCCCCCGATCTCACTACGAAAATACAAGAAAAGTGTGCTGCCGCACTTATTAAATGCGGCTAGGCGCCTGATCCCAATTCATTGGAAAAAACATACGACCCCCACACGTGCTGAGTGGATCGGAAAGGTTAGTGAGATCCGGGAGGCCGAGGATTGGGTGGCGACCAATAAAGGCCGTGAAGACCGATTCCATGCAATCTGGATGTCATGGGCTGAATACACCTCTGGCTCCACCGCGGTGTCGTCTAGTCTAGACGTTGCACTGCTGGAGCTGGCAGACCCTACTCTTAGAGTACTTAGGCTAACAAAAACTTAACCCTGTAGGCAAGACCCCAAAACCTGACCTGCCCGTAGGACAACGAATCCAGCTCCGAGGGGCTCGTCACAGTGGCAGAGGAAGCTCACCAGTTCTTGCAGGTAACCTGACCCATTCCCTTCCCCCATTCCCTTCCCCCTTTCCCCCCCTTCCCTCTCCTATTCCCTCTTCTCACTCTTACCATACCCCCCCACCTCTCTCTCCTTTTCTTTTTTTTTTCTCCCTTTTTATTATTCCCCTTTATTTTTGTGTCTCTCTATTTATTATTGTTATTTTGGTATATTACTAGGGAAACTCATGCGAAACAGCTAAGTATGGGCTATTCAATACAGAAACGGAACCCGCTGGGGGAGATCTCTGGATTTCCAAGAGCCAGATAAATTTCACATGAATAAATCACCGCTGCGTGGTCACGGGGACCCGCGTGGGAGCGGGAGGTGGACTGATGGAGGTTTTGAGCCCCCCCTTCCTGCCCCGGGCGTGGGCCACCGGGCCGCGTACCCCGCACATTCCGGAGATTCCCCCAGCGTAAACACACCCTCGCGAGCCCTTAAGCAGGCTCCGCTTCACTTGCATACTTCATGGAAACATGGGGCTCCCAGAACTTCTGATTACTCACTTGGCGAGTCCCTCAGAGTTATCCCTAGAAGAGCACTTTACATTAGGTTAATAGTAATGTATGTGTTTGTTCAACCCACATATTACATATTGTTACTGAATGACCCTGCGAGGCCATTGTTTACAAGATTTGCACTGTTGGACATGTCATGTAATGTCTTGTTCTAAAAAATAAAAACTTATTATACAATATACGCTGGGAATTTTGTATTTATAACGTTTTTGTTCTCAGGTTAAGATACACATCTTATAAGTCATTGAAAGAGAAGCGCAGGATTGGAGAAAAAAAAAAAAAAAAAAGATTTATACTCACTCGATGCTGCAGCTGTCCCCTGGCGGCTCGAAGATCGAGAACTGAGCAGAAAGCAGAGACTGTCAGTCACCTCTCTGCACTCTGCCCCTCTAGCACTGGGCTGTGGAGGGGGAGGGAGCAGCTGGCGGCAAGCTGAGAGGCTAAGCTATCTGCCAATTCAGGTGGATCCCGACATTGTCAGGATCCCTGCAGAGCCTGGACCGGCTCTGCGACATCTGAATCACAAAAGTGCAGAACTGAATGCACTTCTGTGACCTACAGGAGCCGTACGGCCGAATGAGCCACTGGCTCCCACAGGAGAAGACGTACGGCCCAACGAGCCACTGGCTCCCACAGGAGGAGCCGTACGGCCGAACGAGCCACTGGCTCCCACAGGAGGAGCCGTACGGCCGAACGAGCCACTGGCTCCCACAGGAGGAGCCGTACGGCCGAACGAGCCACTGGCTCCCACAGGAGGAGCCGTACGGCCGAACGAGCCACTGGCTCCCACAGGAGGAGCCGTACGGCCGAACGAGCCACTGGCTCCCACAGGAGGAGCCGTACGGCCGAACAAGCCACTGGCTCCCACAGGAGAAGCCGTACGGCCGAACGAGCCACTGGCTCCCACAGGAGAAGCCGTACGGCCGAACGAGCCACTGGCTCCCACAGGAGAAGCCGTACGGCCGAACGAGCCACTGGCTCCCACAGGAGAAGCCGTACGGCCGAACGAGCCACTGGCTTCCACAGGAGAAGCCGTACGGCCGAACGAGCCACTGGCTCCCACAGGAGAAGCCGTACGAGCCACTGGCTCCCACAGGAGACGTACGGCCGAACGAGCCACTGGCTCCCACAGGAGACGTACGGCCGAACGAGCCACTGGCTCTCACAGGAGCCGTACGGCCGAACGAGCCATTGGCTCCCACAGGAGACGTACGGCCGAACGAGCCATTGGCTCCCACAGGAGAAGACGTACGGCCGAACGAGCCATTGGCTCCCACAGGAGAAGACGTGCGGCCGAACGAGCCATTGGCTCCCACAGGAGAAGACGTACGGCCGAACGAGACATTGGCTCCCACAGAAGTATGGCCAACTGAACGGCTTTGGAAACCTTAGGTTGACCATTATCTGCCCCGACTTTGACGATGCTCTACTGCTACCTTGAATAACCATATTGTCCAATTTGTTTACCCATAGGAACTATATCCTTATCTCCTTGCCCCTCCTCCCAGTGAACCCCCCTTTTCTTCTCTTTCTGAGCTGCCTTCCCCCTCTTTCTTCACTCCCCCCTTTGCTCTCGTGAGCTCTTCTCTCCTGGATGTAAACTTCTCAGCTCTAACCAACTCAAATGCTCATCATGTTGAAGTTGGGCATCCCTGTCTAACTACAAACTCCCAGAGTAAGGACTCATGAATGCTTACACGTCTATCACACAATTTAACCTGCACCCGGTATGTGGACTTTAATGCCTCGTTTCCACTGAGCGGTTCGGTACAGTACGCTATTTTGGGTGTTTCCATTATGAAAGCGGCCCATACAACCGAACCGAACCGTTCCATTCAGGGTCCTGCTTCAGATGTGGGGCCATAGAAAATGGAAGGGTTCGGTTAGGGCGGAGCTACGATACATTACACTGATTGGTGGACGTGTGACGCCATGACGGCATTTTTTCTAAACCCACGTATGGTCCCTGTCGGTCCGACTTGCAGTGGAAACGCTCGCCTGAATAGGCCGGACCATTCTAGACCTTCCAAACCGATTCGACCCGAACCGATCCGCTCAGTGGAAACGAGGCATTAGACATCTGCTTTCTTGTAAACCTCAGGGCGACTACGCTCAGAGCCACCGGTAACCAACCATGGTTCACAGGAACCAAAACAGTTCCCGGACCCCACCTAGCCATAGTCCGCTGCACCTCCTTCAACTCACCCACATTATGCAGTCATGTGTTTTTTTACTGGTATTTTCTATATGTTGCAAAGGGCTGCATCCCTACCTCATCATTGAATTGCTACTCTACTATTACCTCCCCTTATCCAGGGGGTAGATACCATTGGCTTCCACACGAGAAGTAAGGCCAAAAGAGCGATTGACTCCCGTTGCTGTCAATCAAAAGCTGTGACACAGGAGTGGGGGGGCAGGGCCAAGTACCAGTATAGTACTGTCTGTGTCAAAGGGCGCAGCAGCAGGACTTGGGAGCCAGCTCGCACGGTTTGCATGGTTGGTACAGCGGCTTCGAGCGATCAGTTTTCTTTTCGTGCAACCCCCGGGGTTGCACGAAAAATAAGCTGTAGTGCAGTGATGGCGACCCCCGGGACACCCCAGATGTTTTGAAACTACATTTCCCATGATGCTCAACTACACTGCAGCATGCATGAGCATCATGGGAAATGTAGTTCCAAAACATCTGGGGTGCCAAGGTTCATCATCACTGGTGTAGTGTGTACCCGGCTGAAGACTAGTCAGGTTTAGATTGGAATTCTACTTTTTAACAGAAAATACTATTGGAAGAGTTTTGTTAACAGACTAAAAAGGAGCGAATGAATGAATTAGTTGATTGTTGGTATTCACATACACTGTAATGAACATCTTGAGATAAAAGAAGTTTGCATAACGAGATCTATAGCAGTGTAAAGATCAGGCCATGTCCTCCCATCCCCCGAAACCAAATCACACACCGATGGAAAGCAGCTGCACAAATCCCCCCCCCCTACCCCCGTCCGGTGAACCTGTCTGTGTGGCATAACATCAAATTGCCAGCATTGTTCATACCGACACATCCTCGTCTTCACACAGATCCAGTTGGGCGTTTATGGCGGCGTCGGCCAAATCCGGGAAATTTTTGAAGAATTTGGGAATAAACTGCGCCGCCAATCTCTTCTCCTTCGCTTCGCCTTTTACGCCATCCAGGATCACCTGATAGGCCGCTCTGTGCTGTAATACAAAAACAAGGAAGTGTGAACTGAATGATCTCTGAATGCTATGAGGTCCGCGTGTAGAAAATTAATCGCTGTGCAATTATCTCTGTATTTTTTTTTTTTACAAACATGGCCCGGAATGTGGGTGGTATGTGTGAAAGGAGGGAAGTCCAAGTTTATGGGACAGAAAATCTTCATAGAAGAGCAACAGATCACCTAAGGCCGGGGTGTGCAGATTTTGGGGGACTGCAAAGCGAAGAAGGGGGGGGGGGGCGTACTGCGAGGTGAAGGGGGGAGGGGTGGGGTGGGGGGTGTACTGCGACGTGAAGAAGGGGGGGGGATTGGTTCCAATGTGAAAGCGATGGGGGTCCCTGATGTGAAATGGGACTCTTGTATGATTAGGAAGTATTTGAAGTGATTTGGGGGGGGGGGGTTCTCTGAAATTAAGTTAACTCTTAAAGAGGTTGTAAAGGTAGAAAAAAAAAAATCATGTCTATACTTACCTACTCTCTGTAATGGAATCGCACAGAGCGGTCGGAAACCTCTTTTCGGGCCCCCGCCAGCGCTCCTAGACCCTCCTTTCTGGCTAGTGCCCCCCCCATGGGAAGCCGCTTGCGTGTGCTCACTCCCGAGTCCCTCTGCTGGGTCCATTGACACAGACGGTGGGACTCGGCTCTGCCCCCGCTCCCTCGTCACTGGCTTTGATTGACAGCACTGAGAGCCAATGGCTCCTGATGCCCCAACACCCGGAAGTGAGGGGAGAAAAGATCTGCAGACGTGCACTGTGCTGGATGGAATGAGGGCTCGAGTAAAAGGGGTGCAACCCCTTTGAACCGTGTTTGTTCCTTCATTTATAAAATGAATTTTTGTCCTACAAATATTTGTAAAATATACAGCTTGGCCCCCTTACTGAGAAGTTTGGAGATCTGGTGAACAACGGGGTTCAGTCTCTCCAGGCATTGTATCAGTTGTATAGATCCTCCAGACTCAGCAATCTCCATACACATTGTACAGTACTGAGGATGTCCTCACATTTCCTCTTCAGGTTGAATGTTCTTCAGGCTGATCACACTTAGGATGGAATGTTGGGGAATGTTACATCCACACTGTGAAAGGCACCTGATAGAAGCTGACATCTCACACATGACAAACATGAGGAGGAACATTGTGTGTTTTCTGCACAGATAGCGAGATATTCGCAGGTCAACATTTCTAAAAAACGGGACTCCAATGTGGTGAGAACTTGGGAACGAGGCGAACACATCCGAGATTCCCAATCTTCATCCAGCAAGTTGAAGAAACCGAACTGCTCACCACCCCCACACCTGCCCCCCCTGTCACCTTTACCCATTCATGTGTTTGGAGGTATATTAAGAAGATGGTAGTGGAGGTCAAACTACCATTGCTGTGGCTCTGAGGAAGAGGGTTCGCCCTCGTAACGTGTAAGCTGGTTGTGATGTCATCTGGTTCCTCCAAATATCTGGTCCAGGTTGCAGGCATCTAGAGATATTGCTCGCAACTGGCGGAGTATTGATAAGCCTTGATTTAAAGCTCAATTGTGAGTATAATTCTTGTTATATTTTATGAATACATTTTATCTTTGGTAATGCACAAGGTCGGTGCACCCTCCTGTTCTTTTTGTATGTCCCCGTCACCAGCCCCCCCCCCCCCGTCACCAGCCCCCCGTCACCAGCACCCCACTAGCTGCACACCAGCTGGACAAATCTACTCCTCAGAACAGAACTCTCCAAATTGTTCTACTCATCTTTGCAACACTTTGGCCACATGATAGGGGTGTGATGATGATGAGGGGGGGATACAGAAATGTGTGATGATGATGATTGGGGGGGGGGGGGGTACAAGATTGTGTGATGATTTGGGGGATGTTGTTGGGAAGGGTAATGATGACGGAGGGGGATACAGAGGTGACGATGGCAGGACTACCAGGGTGTGTAATATTGGGGGGGTACAGGGGTGATACCCCGTTTCCCCGACAATAAGACCTAGCGTGATTGTCGGTGATGGCTGCAATATAAGCCCTACCCCCCAAATAAGCCCTAGTTAAAGTCCTTGTAGGGCTTATTTTCGGGGAAACAGGGTATATGGGGGGAGGACTGGGTCAGGTGACGATGAGGGGGTACAGGGAGTGTGTAATGATGATGGGGAAAGGAAAGGGGGTTCAGAATGGGTGTGGAGGTAATGATGGCAGAAGTACAAAGATGTGTGATGAGGGGGGTAGGGGAGTGTGTAATTAGGAGGGATGTTGGGGAGTGTGGGGATGATTGGGGGAGGGTGATGATGATGATTATTGGGGGAGGGGGATACAGAGGGATGTGGAGGCGATGATGGCAGAAGTACAGGGGTGGGTATATGATGATGAAGGGGATACAGGGGGGTGGGTGTGTGATGATGAAGAGGGTACAGGGGGGTGGGTGTGTGATGATGAAGAGGGTACAGGGGGGTGGGTGTGTGATGATGAAGAGGGTACAGGGGGGTGGGTGTGTGATGATGAAGAGGGTACAGGGGGGTGGGTGTGTGATGATGAAGAGGGTACAGGGGGGTGGGTGTGTGATGATGAAGAGGGTACAGGGGGGTGGGTGTGTGATGATGAAGAGGGTACAGGGGGGTGGGTGTGTGATGATGAAGAGGGTACAGGGGGGTGGGTGTGTGATGATGAAGAGGGTACAGGGGGGTGGGTGTGTGATGATGAAGAGGGTACAGGGGGGTGGGTGTGTGATGATGAAGAGGGTACAGGGGGGTGGGTGTGTGATGATGAAGAGGGTACAGGGGGGTGGGTGTGTGATGATGAAGGGGGTACAGGGGTGGGTGTGTGATGATGAAGAGGGTACAGGGGGGTGGGTGTGTGATGATGAAGAGGGTACAGGGGGGTGGGTGTGTGATGATGAAGAGGGTACAGGGGGGTGGGTGTGTGATGATGAAGAGGGTACAGGGGGGTGGGTGTGTGATGATGAAGAGGGTACAGGGGGGTGGGTGTGTGATGATGAAGAGGGTACAGGGGGGTGGGTGTGTGATGATGAAGAGGGTACAGGGATGGGTGTGTGATGAAGAGGGTACAGGGGATGGGTGTGTGATGATGAAGAGGGTACAGGGATGGGTGTGTGATGATGAAGAGGGTACAGGGATGGGTGTGTGATGATGAAGAGGGTACAGGGATGGGTGTGTGATGATGAAGAGGGTACAGGGGGTGGGTGTGTGATGATGAAGAGGGTACAGGGATGGGTGTGTGATGATGAAGAGGGTACAGGGGGTGGGTGTGTGATGATGAAGAGGGTACAGGGGTGGGTGTGTGATGAAGAGGGTACAGGGGTGGGTGTGTGATGATGAAGGGGGTACAGGGGGGTGGGTGTGTGATGATGAAGAGGGTACAGGGGGGTGGGTGTGTGATGATGAAGAGGGTACAGGGGGGTGGGTGTGTGATGATGAAGAGGGTACAGGGGGGTGGGTGTGTGATGATGAAGAGGGTACAGGGATGGGTGTGTGATGATGAAGAGGGTACAGGGGGGTGGGTGTGTGATGATGAAGAGGGTACAGGGATGGGTGTGTGATGATGAAGAGGGTACAGGGGGTGGGTGTGTGATGATGAAGAGGGTACAGGGATGGGTGTGTGATGATGAAGAGGGTACAGGGGTGGGTGTGTGATGATGAAGAGGGTACAGGGATGGGTGTGTGATGATGAAGAGGGTACAGGGGGGTGGGTGTGTGATGATGAAGAGGGTACAGGGATGGGTGTGTGATGATGAAGAGGGTACAGGGGTGGGTGTGTGATGAAGAGGGTACAGGGGTGGGTGTGTGATGATGAAGGGGGTACAGGGGGGTGTTTGTGTGATGATGAAGAGGGTACAGGGGGTGGGTGTGTGATGAAGAGGGTACAGGGGGTGGGTGTGTGATGAAGAGGGTACAGGGGGTGGGTGTGTGATGATGAAGAGGGTACAGGGGTGGGTGTGTGATGAAGAGGGTACAGGGGTGGGTGTGTGATGATGAAGGGGGTACAGGTGTGTGATGATGAAGAGGGTACAGGGGGGTGGGTGTGTGATGATGAAGAGGGTACAGAGGGTGGGTGTGTGATGATGAAGGGAGTACAGGGGGGTGTGTGTGATGATGAAGAGGGTACAGGGATGGGTGTGTGATGAAGAGGGTACAGGGGGTGGGTGTGTGATGATGAAGAGGGTACAGGGGGGTGGGTGTGTGATGAAGAGGGTACAGGGGTGGGTGTGTGATGATGAAGGGGGTACAGGGGGGTGGGTGTGTGATGAAGAGGGTACAGGGGGGTGGGTGTGTGATGAAGAGGGTACAGGGGGGTGGGTGTGTGATGATGAAGAGGGTACAGGGGGGTGGGTGTGTGATGATGAAGAGGGTACAGGGGGTGGGTGTGTGATGATGAAGAGGGTACAGGGGGTGGGTGTGTGATGATGAAGGGGGTACAGGGGGGGGGTGATGATGAAGGGGGTACAGGGGGTGGGTGTGTGATGATGAAGAGGGTACAGGGGTGGGTGTGTGATGATGAAGGGGGTACAGGGGGGTGGGTGTGTGATGATGAAGAGGGTACAGGGGGGTGGGTGTGTGATGATGAAGAGGGTACAGGGGGGTGGGTGTGTGATGATGAAGGGGGTACAGGGGGGTGGGTGTGTGATGATGAAGAGGGCACAGAGGGTGGGTGTGTGATGATGAAGGGGGTACAGGGGGGTGTGTGTGATGATGAAGGGGGTACAGGGGGGTGGGTGTGTGATGATGAAGAGGGTACAGGGGGGTGGGTGTGTGATGATGAAGAGGGCACAGAGGGTGGGTGTGTGATGATGAAGGGGGTACAGGGGGGTGTGTGTGATGATGAAGGGGGTACAGGGGGGTGGGTGTGTGATGATGAAGAGGGTACAGGGATGGGTGTGTGATGAAGAGGGTACAGGGGTGGGTGTGTGATGAAGAGGGTACAGGGGTGGGTGTGTGATGATGAAGGGGGTACAGGGGGGTGTTTGTGTGATGATGAAGAGGGTACAGGGGGTGGGTGTGTGATGAAGAGGGTACAGGGGGTGGGTGTGTGATGAAGAGGGTACAGGGGGTGGGTGTGTGATGATGAAGAGGGTACAGGGGTGGGTGTGTGATGAAGAGGGTACAGGGGTGGGTGTGTGATGATGAAGGGGGTACAGGTGTGTGATGATGAAGAGGGTACAGGGGGGTGGGTGTGTGATGATGAAGAGGGTACAGAGGGTGGGTGTGTGATGATGAAGGGGGTACAGGGGGGTGTGTGTGATGATGAAGAGGGTACAGGGATGGGTGTGTGATGAAGAGGGTACAGGGGGTGGGTGTGTGATGATGAAGAGGGTACAGGGGGGTGGGTGTGTGATGAAGAGGGTACAGGGGTGGGTGTGTGATGATGAAGGGGGTACAGGGGGGTGGGTGTGTGATGAAGAGGGTACAGGGGGGTGGGTGTGTGATGAAGAGGGTACAGGGGGGTGGGTGTGTGATGATGAAGAGGGTACAGGGGGTGGGTGTGTGATGATGAAGGGGGTACAGGGGGGGGGGTGATGATGAAGGGGGTACAGGGGGTGGGTGTGTGATGATGAAGAGGGTACAGGGGTGGGTGTGTGATGATGAAGGGGGTACAGGGGGGTGGGTGTGTGATGATGAAGAGGGTACAGGGGGGTGGGTGTGTGATGATGAAGAGGGTACAGGGGGGTGGGTGTGTGATGATGAAGAGGGCACAGAGGGTGGGTGTGTGATGATGAAGGGGGTACAGGGGGGTGTGTGTGATGATGAAGGGGGTACAGGGGGGTGGGTGTGTGATGATGAAGAGGGTACAGGGATGGGTGTGTGATGAAGAGGGTACAGGGGGTGGGTGTGTGATGATGAAGAGGGTACAGGGGGTGGGTGTGTGATGATGAAGAGGGTACAGGGGGGTGGGTGTGTGATGATGAAGGGGATACAGGGGGGTGGGTGTGTGATGAAGAGGGTACAGGGGGGTGGGTGTGTGATGATGAAGAGGGTACAGGGGGGTGGGTGTGTGATGATGAAGGGGGTACAGGGGGGTGGGTGTGTGATGATGAAGAGGGTACAGGGGGGTGAATGTGTGATGATGAAGGGGGTACAGGGGGGGGGTGATGATGAAGGGGAAAGGGTTCAGAAGGGGTGATGATGATGATTGGGGGGGTCACAGGGGTGTGATGATGATTGGGGGGGTGTGGTGGTGATGGGGGAGGGTAATGATTATAATTGGGGGGGATGGGCACAGCAGAAGGAGGATGATGGGGGAGGGTAATAATAATTAGGGGGGTGGACACATGATGATGATGGGGGAGGGTAATAATAATTAGGGGGGTGGACACATGATGATGATGATGGGGGAGGGTAATAATAATTAGGGGGATGGGGTCACACGATGATGATTAGGGGGGGAGGGGGACGATTATACTCGGTGTGTGTACCGTGTTTCTCCTATAAATGCCCCCCCCCCCCCGGTAGATGATGATGAGGAGGAGTCCCGGAAGATGATGAGGAGTCCGGTGGTCAGATGCTCCCCTCCCCCTCCCTCTCACCTTGCTGATATCGTCCTTGGCGTCGGCCAGGATCCCGTAGTTCCGGTAGAGCTCCTCCACGGTCGGCATGGCGATCACACAGCGACAATCCTCCGCTCTCCGAGTGCGCACCTCCGACCAACGACTACACAGGCGGGAAGAGCAGAGCGGAGGAGGCGGGACACAGCGACACCAGGCGGCACCTCCTCACACAGCCACCGCAGCCCCGCTCACAGCGACATCTGGCGGCACCTGGTGACATTGCGCGCATCGGAAAATGAAAAGGGGTGGGGGGGCTGTTTACCAGCGACACCTAGTGGCACTCCGTACAACGAGAAAGAAAGGGGATCACAGGGAGTGTTGCAGCGACACCTGGTGGCCATTTGTTGAAGTTACACAAAGCAAATCTTTGCAGCAGCAAGCTTTCTGACATAAATGTTGCTTCAGTCTTAAGCTGGCCATACACCATACAATTTTCCTGTTCAATTTTCTTTAGATTTACCTTCAACTATGTAGTACAAGGGCCTGCCTGCTTGCATCCAAATTGAAAGTGTTTAGGTTTGACCTCCTATTATATGGTTTTGGTAAATCTAAAGGAAAGTTGAACAGGAAAATTGAATAGTGTATGGCCAGCCTTAGGCAACCCCTGCCAATAATGACTATATTCTAAAGCTCAGGGTGCATGAGTATGAACGGTAAATTGATATATAAGAATAAATACAACAAGGAATGTGAAATACTTATTTTTTTTTTAATCTCAGGGCTGCTTTATACCACAGTATTTTTATTATTATTATTATTATTTTTAGTGTAGCACACTGGAGTTTAGGCAGGGTTAATCCTAAATTTACCTGCCAGGCTAATCTTGGCTAATTGTTGAGGATCAATTGATTTCACTCTGTCTGTAATTGCTGCACTTCTCTCTTCTGCCGCTAGGTGGCCGGGAAAATTCAGAAATTCAAAAATTCGAAAATCCAAAAATTCGAAAATCCAAAAATTCGAAAATCTGAAAAAAAATTAAAGAAAATCAGTTACATTCGAAATAACTAGCTAATAATAACTAACTATTAAATTATAGGTATTGGAATTTCCTTTCAAATTTGGCTGTTAGTGAATGTAACGAATACGAATTCATCTGAAGTTACGAATTAACCCGAAAAAACAAATGCCGCATCTAAACAGATGGAATGGAACAAATTAATAATAAATAATAATAATAAAAAGGTTTTATTATTAATATTGTTATTTATTATTATTAGATCGTTACATTACATTTTTTTGGATACGGCATTCGTTAATTCAGATCATTCGTAACTTCGGATAAATTCGTACTCGTTACGTTCACTAACAGCCAAATTTGAAAACAAATTCCAATACCTATAATTTAATAGTTAGTTATTATTTAGCTAGTTATTATATCAGATTTTCGAATTTTCATTCTTTTGAATCTTTAGGTTTTCATTCTTATTTTCGGATTTTCAAATTTCCAAATTTTAGAATTTTCAAATTTCAAAACTTCCGAATTTTCCGAACTTCCGAATTCAAATTTTTCAATTTCTAAAATTTTCCAAAATTCGAATTTCCGAAATTTCAAATTTCCAAATTCGAATTTTCTAATTTCCGAAATTTTCCAATTTCCGAAATTTTCGAATTTCCGACATTTCGAATTTCCAAATTTCTAATTTCCAAGTTTCCAAAATGTCTAATTTGGAACTAAACGAATGGCACATGTCTAGTGTGAAGCAATCTGGTCAGCACCATACTCCTTGCAGCTCAGTGATCACCGGGAATTGATAGCTGTGAAAACAATAGGGAATACGAGCGCACAGTCTCATGGTGCAATAATGTCTTTTTATTGGATATAAAAGGATAAAATCGATACACTGACAAGTGAAGGTGAATAAACAGTGTCAAACAGTTCCTCTAATAGAGAGCCTTAAAAAGGGACACATCCGTGGTTCAGAGTAGATGAGAAGACCGCTTGATGGATGGGCTGGCTCCACAGACACGGGCTCAACAAGCAGCTGCCGACAAGCCACGAGGGAGCCGCTCCCTGACTGAAGAGACGGCCGGTCAGGAGAGGGCTGTGGGGCGCCTATAACACTTGTCCCAGGGAGAGCTCTGATGGAGCCAACTGTCAGGTCTGAGCTCAGCCCTTCCTTCTCAGAGACTGGCTGCTCAGCTGTCGGTTAATTGCCAGCTCCTATCTTTTCCACAGTGACTCACCTGATGATGATATCCTGCTCGTCAGTCCTGCTGGTTACTTAAGCTGTTCAGTTCAGTCCCTCTCTGCCTTTCGCCTTGGTCAACACATCCAGAGACTCTCTCCAGTGTACCTGTTGAAGACTCACTTGGCTGATGTCCCTTCTGGTTCCTGATCCTGCTTGCTGTTCCACCATGCTGATTCCCCCGGTTTTCTGATTTCCTGGCCTGTCCTGAAGTACGCTGATCTCTGGCTCCCTGACGTCCTGGCTTGTCTGACTATCCGTTCCGGTTTACCGAACTCCAGCTATGATTTGACTATGTTGCTCTGTTTACCTTTTACTATTATTATTATTAATAAACAAGTGTAATTTTTAACTGCACTTCTGTCTTAGTCTGATTCATGGTTTCTGACACCAACTGACAGAGAGAGGACGCTGTAGTTGTCAGGATAACATGTTTCGTAGGGCATGTCACTGAAGGGATCTGTCTGCACTTGCTTGATGAACCTGTGTCTGTGGAGCCAGCCCATCCATCCATCCATCCATCCAGTGGTCTTCTCATCTATTCTGAAGCACGGATGTGTCCCTTTTTAACCACTTGCCGACCAGCCGCCGTCATTATACTGCGGCAGGTCAGCACGATCCTGCGAACCATCGTAGCCGTACGTCGGTCCCTTTAAGCGGGATGGCAGGCGCACGCGTGCCCGCTGCACAAGGGGGGTGCCGATGCTCGTGACCTGGCAGTCGCGATGACCGCCACGAGCGATCGCGGGCACGAGAGGCGGAACAGGGACGTGTGTGTAAACGCACAAATCCCAGTTCTGTGAGCTGAGGAGAGAGAGAGATCGTGAGTTCCTACGAGCTAGGGAACAACGATCTCTCATCTCCTATAGTCAGTCCCCTCCCCCTTACAGTTAGAACACACAGGGAACACAGTTAACCCCAGTGATCGCCCCCTAGTGTTAACCCCTTCCCTGCCAGTGACATTTATACAGTAATCAGTGCATTTTTATAGCACTGATAAAATCGCAGATAGCCGCCATTACTAGTAAAAAAAAAAAAGTAATAATAAAAATGCCATAAATCTATCCCCTATTTTGTAGGCGCTATAACTTTTGCGCAAACCAATCAATATACGCTTTTTGTGTTTTTTATTACCAAAAATATGTAGAAGAATACACATCGGCCTAAAATGAGAAAAAAAATTTGTTTAAAAAAAAAAAAAAAAAATTGGAGCTATTTATTACAGCAAAAATTACAAAATATTGTGTTTTTTTTTTTCAAAATTGGCGCTTTTTTTTTTTGTTTATAGCGCAATGGTTTGAGGTGGAGGAACTTGACTGGCCTGCACAGAGTCCTGACCCCCAACCCGATAGAACACCTTTGGGATGAATTAGAGCGGAGACTGCGAGCCAGGCCTCCTCGTCCAACATCAGTGGCTGACCTCACAAATGTGCGTCTGGAAGAATGGTCAAACATTCCCATAGACACACTCCTAAACCTTTGTGGACGGCCTTCCCAGAGGAGTTGAAGCTGTTATAGCTGCAAAGGGTGGGCCAACTCGATATTGAACCCTACGGACTAAGACTGGGATGCCATTAAAGTTCATGTGCGTGTAAAGTCAGGCGTCCCAATACTTTTGGTAATGTAGTGTATGTATTATAACTGCCAATAGGTAGTATCACCATTTCACAACAGGGTATTCAAAAAAAAAAGTGGCCGATTTAAACCAAACCGGCATCCCAGATGCATGAGGTCCTTGGCAGGATGCAAGAGAAATTGTTCATCTGTGACATGTACAATGGCGATATGTAACAATTAGTGTCACTATTCCACAGTAAGGTTTTGTCCAGTCCCATGTATATATGCTGTGTAATGTAGAATCACATGAAGTGCTTATATCCATGCCATGTATAAGAATGTTTTCACCATGTCACAGAGTGGCGAGTAGTTGCCACATTGTAAGTATGAAAAAGGAAGAATAACCCCTATATGGGATTTTAAAGGCAACAATACCACTAATATAGAATAAAAAAAGCGTTTATTGATACGTATAAAAAATTGGATCAATCACACACGCGATGATCAGTTAAAAACCATAGACACAAAACAGAAAACAAAAAAAAACACAACATGAATTTATTGCAAGCATACAAATGAGATATATATATATTGTGCTACTCTCTTCTGAGACAATTCTTCAGTACCCGACGCGTTTCAGATATTTAATCCCTTCATCAGGAGTATTGGATAAGGAGAATGTGTAATCAAATATTTGTCAGAAAGGTATAAAAAACATAAGGTGCAATGATCGCTGAGCTATCCAAGCAGGAATCACAAGGATCGCTGCGAAGGATGGCGTCATACGGAGGACCTTCCGACACTGTCCCAGAGGCCGGGGGGGGGGGTCAAAATGTCTTATGGGAACCCCCCACACACTGTAGTTCGTCACGAGTCAGAATAATAGGCAGGATACACAAGGATAGGCACATATCACAGGTATGAAGGGTATCAGCAAAAACATAGATAGATAGATAGATAGATAGATAGATAGATAGATAGATAGATAGATAGATAGATAGATAGATAGATAGCTAGAGATATAGATAGATAGAGATATATCTCTATATATAGATATATATATAGATATATATCTATATATATAGATATATCTATATATATATATATATATATATAAAAGCCTTGTTGCAGCCCCTCTTGGTAGGGTTGCACTGTTACTAGTATCGGTACTCCTGCAAATGCTCGATACCTGAAATCGATACTCTCAGGCTCGGTTCTTTGAGCTGTCAGCGGGTCTCCCCTGTTGACAGCTAAAGTGTTAAAGAAGTCCCGTAATTGGAGCTGTGAAAAAAAAAAAAAGCATCTGGCAATGTTTATTAACAACATTGCTCAGCCACTGAAACACTAAAATAAAAAGAAACATTTGGGGTCATTCACTAAAGGAAAATCCACTTTGCCCTGAAAGTGCACTTGGAAATGCAGTCGCTGTAGATCCGATGGGGGGGGATGCAAGGAAAATAAAAAACAGCCTTTTAGCTTGCACATGATTGGATGATAAAATCGGCAGAGCTTCCCCTCATTTCAGATCTACCTCGTAGATTTGAAGCGACTGCACTTTCAAGTGTACTTGCAGTGCAAAGTGGATTTGCCTTTCGTAAATAACCCCCATTTTTTTCTTTTTGTATCTTTCTGTTTCTCCATCTGCAGATCAGAAGGGATGAACAAATGTTCCTCTGTAAAACCCCTTATTAACCCTCAATTTATTCTACTCAGCCTTAATTAACTCCCTATTCTCCTCCATTTAATTATTATTTTCTTGCTTTTTTTTTTTTTTTTCTCGCCTATTTTATAAACAATAAACAATTAAAACTTTTTTTTGTTAGCTTTGTTAGTGAATATTTTTGCACATATATATTAACATATATTTACACATTTCACATTGAAAAAAGTGCAAAATTAAAAACAAAAATCTAGGGATGTCCCGATACCACTTTTTTAAGACCGAGTACAAGTACCGATACTTTTTTTTCAAGCACTCACCAATACCGATTACCAATACTTTCTTTTAATGTCACATGAGAGTGTTTTTTTTTTGTTTTTTTTTACAATTTTTTTTTTTGGTTTTTTTACAATGTTTTCTTTTTTTTCTTTTTTTTTTTTTAGGGAGGGAGGGGGTAGATGGTGTCTGTGTGTTTTTTATTTTAATTTTTATTATTTTTTACAATTTTTTTTTATTATTATTTATTGCAATACTTTTTTTTTTTTAATCAGCCCTGTTGGGGGGCTTTGTGAGATATTAGGGGTCTTAATAGACCCCTGAAATCTCCCCCTTGAGTACCATTGCTAACAGCTGAAGTGAAAACAAAACAGTTGCGGTATATATCAGTAATTGGTATCGGCGAGTACTAAAAAAAAAAAGTATCGGTACTCGTTGTAAAAAAAATGGTATCGGTGCATCCCCCTTCTTCTTGGTCCTTAAGAGGTACAACCATAGGAGTAAGTGGCCAATAGCCCTCTTCCTGTGGTCTCAAGTTGGGGTGCTTGTCTTTTTGGGACGCCATCCTCCCTGGCAGCGCTTTCTCCATGCCAGTCAACAGTCGTTACCAGTTCAAATGTAGATATAGGTAACTTTCAAATTAGGCATATATCATGAGCACAGTACTTGACCATGAACAGTCCAAAGATGGTCTCTCCATCCAAAGCAGCACGCGTCTTAACTTGAGTGCATACAATTGGCAAGATAGGCAACAAGTCTACCAGTTACATCAAAGCCATCATAAAGTCCAATCAACCTCGCCGCATAACGCAAATGAGGCTCAACGTATCCCAGGAATCCTCCTCCCTGTAGTGTCTATCTGCTGCTGTAGGAGGGTATGGGTGGGGGTATCTTTGAACGTACCCCCTTTGAATGCTCCATGCATTTTCGGGAACGTGCCAAGAAATGAAGCCAGTCACAAAGTGCTAAACCTTATGCAAAATGCATTTCCATCCAACCATAAACCCTCCCCCCCCCCCTCTCCATCAACAATTAGAAAGGGAACCAAACGTAATAAATGTATTATTTTATCATAATGGGTCCTTGCGGCTGTCAAGTTTTTGTCTTTCATTTGCCACACCTGTGACTCCTCCTTTATCCAGTTGGGATACCAGTCAGATGTCAATCAATAGTGGAATCCTATATAGTTTCATATTCAGTGGCTATGGAGTTGCAACGTTTGAGAACTGTGTCATAGCTCTCATCAGCTGATTCGTTATAATAGATGTTATTTGCAGCTGATTCGTTATAATAGATGTTATTTGCAGCTGATTCGTTATAATAGCTGTTATTTCCACCTGGATCAGTGTATCCCATGTCACGGTTCCTCTGGTCTCTAGCTCTGATGATATCCAGTGTACAGTGGTGCAGGAATAAATACTCTTCCTGAAAAGAGAACGGAGAACATGTGGGGTTATTTAATAAAGGAAAAAACAGTTTTCCAAATTCGGTAACACATAGAAGCCGATCACATCTCATTGTTTCAGGATGCTCTAAACCAATTAGCTGTGAAATTGGATGCTTTGGTATGGGATACTGCACTTTGTACATTGTAATTGCTGTATGCACCACCTCAATACAATTTAAAGTATATCTAAAGCAAAAACCTTCTTTTTACAAGTAATGGAGACACAAAGACGGAGCACGGGAAGGTGTAAGTGATAAGAAACATATCAATATTATAATTAAATATAATTTTACTGTAAGTAAAAGCAATATCCACTGTGGAGAGGCGACCAGGGGCGCCATACCCCCTATCCTCGCCACCCCCTATTTGCCATGGATATCCACTGCCGCCGCGGCCGCCCCCTATTCATGTGTCCGGCCCCTTTCGGGTCACCGGGCATATGAATTAGGGCGGCCAGGTTTTCTTTTTTAAGCACCTGATGAGAGCCATAGGCCATAGGCTTTAAAATAGGGTGGACTCGGGACGCAGAGCATTGCGTCTGGAGCCCACTCAGGTGTGTTGCAACAGCGCAAGAAAATTCGCTTTTGCAACACTGATCCTCCTTGGGAAGCGGATATGAAACCTGTTTCCCGACTGGCCAAAACGTCTGGCGATCCTATTAGTGCCAGGAGGAGGAGAGAGGAGACACCGCGGAGGCTGCTTCAGGAGAAGACACCGGGGCAGCCTTCCCCGAGCCCCCCTATGCTCTCACCGCCCGCATCCGAGGTAAGGATAGCGGGTGGTGGTGGGGGATTGTGTTAGTGCCCCACCCCACCAGCTGCCACTGGAGGCGACCCCAGTCACTCTGTGTATTAGCAATTTACGCCTGTTTTTTTTTTGTAGAGGCAGGCATGCTGATTGCACACCTGTGGGCTGGGTTCATATTCTTTCCAGGGTTAGAGCTCAGGGCTCCTAGTTGGAGATGGCTCCACTTGGCAGACAGCAGGTCTGGCCCAGGAGTCAGGAGGACTCCACCCTACAGACAGGAGGTCTGGCCCAGGAGTCAGGGGGACTCCACCCTACAGACAGGAGGTCTGGCCCAGGAGTCAGGAGGACTCCACCCTACAGACAGGAGGTCTGGCCCAGGAGTCAGGAGGACTCCACCCTAGAGACAGGAGGTCTGGCCCAGAAGTCAGGAGGACTCCACCCTACAGACAGGAGGTCTGGCCCAGGAGTCAGGAGGTCTGGCCCAGGAGTCAGGAGGACTCCACCCAACAGACAGGAGGTCTGGCCCAGGAGTCAGGGGGACTCCACCCTACAGACAGGAGGTCTGGCCCAGGAGTCAGGAGGACTCCACCCTACAGACAGGAGGTCTGGCCCAGGAGTCAGGAGGACTCCACCCTAGAGACAGGAGGTCTGGCCCAGGAGTCAGGAGGACTCCACCCTACAGACAGGAGGTCTGGCCCAGGAGTCAGGAGGTCTGGCCCAGGAGTCAGGAGGACTCCACCCAACAGACAGGAGGTCTGGCCCAGGAGTCAGGGGGACTCCACCCTACAGACAGGAGGTCTGGCCCAGGAGTCAGGAGGACTCCACCCTACAGACAGGAGGTCTGGCCCAGAAGTCAGGAGGACTCCACCCTACAGACAGGAGGTCTGGCCCAGAAGTCAGTAGGACTCCACCCTACAGACAGGAGGTCTGGCCCAGGAGTCAGGAGAACTCCACCCTACAGACAGGAGGTCTGACTCAGGAGTCAGGAGGACTCCACTCTACAGACAGGAGGTCTGTGCATGGGAGTCAGGAGGGCTCCCATCTTCTCTTGGAGTCAGAGGCTGCAGGTGGCAGCCTGAGCGTACATGTCTGCAGGAGGCAGATGGAGTCCGCGACAGCACAGCACAAAGCTGAACCCGAGTAAGCTAGGAGAGAGCTTGACCGAAGGGTACTTTTGTGTTGGTCTGAGGAGCAGACCTAAGGCCTAGGCGTGAGGCCTGAAGCAGCCATGTGGCAAGTGAGTAAGCTAGGAGGCTGAAGTAGCAAGTTACAGTAATGGTGGAACCCCCTGCGAGGGAAATTGCTGTTTTGTGAACTTTCCGTTCCTTTACATAAAAGTGGGCTGCCATGCCCTTAAAAATACAGTCTGGACTGGCATTACTTCTTGAAATTGCATGCACCATTTGAGTTTATTCACCCTGGACATAGCAGAATCAAAGAGTCTACTCCCAGTCTTGTCCTGAGGTGTCAGTATTAAAGTATGTAATACTAAAGCATAAAAACAGTCCCAAAATGCACCACCGTGACAATAATAAAAAATAAACCCGGTGTGATCCAATGCTTGCCACACCCAAGTGCACCTCCACCTCCCATTAAGAGGACTCTTACCGGAATCTTTGGACCCTTTATACATAAAGAGTCAAATGGGCAAGTATATAAAAATCTGGGGTGCCCCCCGATGACGTCAGCTTTAATGAAACGCATAGGGCGGAGCTTACGCACGTGACATCATCACACTCTCATGTACGAGGACGTTTTTGATCGATTTGATCTCGTATATTTACTTAATTTTAATATAATTAAAGAGTCATACAGTTTTACACTATGTGAATTACTCCAGCTCCAGGGAAGGCAGCACAATGGAGTCCGGTGGGGATCCAGAGCCCTGCACTGGTTAGCAGTCATAGACAAAGCTGGCACGATAAGATCAGCTCCCTCCCACAGAAGTTCTATGTGCAAATTGGGGGTAAATCGGGCAACACGTATCAGGACAATCCACCTCTTTCTCAAGCCTGATTTTGCAGTTGCAGTTGGAGATCTCTAAGCCTGGTCTTTAAATACATAATGTTAACCTTCGGAAATTTGATCTGTAGTGGATCGCTTTTCAAAGTGCATTTACCAGGCAGTGAGGAGACATTAAATTGCCTGTTCACTGCTTGTTATAACTCCTAAAATGATCACATGCATGCATTTACTTGAATGGGTTGGGTTCGGTGGCGGTACTGCCGATGGGTGGTTTCTGCAAAGCATTGTGGCCGAAGCATGTGCACACCCCAGTTCTTTGCCTTTGCACTAGAGGGGGCAAATTGGGCGGGGCAGTAAATACACAGCTCAACTCTATGTTTTTACTGTCCCCCCAACCTCAAGTGTAAATGAGCCCTAAGGGTTTGATGGTCTTTGTTAATGAATCCTGCATTTGGCATTCAAATACTGAAAAGCATTTGAATGCCAGATGCAGAAGGGTTTGCGTTTGACCCACTTTGCCTATGATGGGAAGGAATCTCAACCGGACCTGCTGCTTCCAAAGAAATGCAGCACAAAGCTGGTTTAATAGTCTTCCACATACACCGCACACTGCAAACTTCACCAAAAGCCTTCTTTTAGGAAGTATAATATTGAGAGATGGACAATATGCAAAAAACACCACTTACCTTAGTCTGTATCATGGACGGCCGACTCAGCAATAAGTCATTAACTATACTGTACACATCTACAGAATTATTCATCTTTAACTGAGTAACAATGCGACTGAGAGCGATGAAAATTCCACATCGGCTGCCTCCAGTTCTATGAAAAGAAATTCAATTGTAAAAATGGATAGTGAACGCCCTTAAAACAGATTCAAAGAGAACCTGTCACCAACCTTAAAAACTGCAGATAAAAGCACAGAAAAATCAGGTCGCTTAAATACTCTCTTGCAGTGTTTTTCCTTTTCCAGAAATGATTTTCTATTCACTTGTAATGTGGCTTTACACAAGCTAGAAAATTAGATTCTCCAAGACAGTCAATTCTCCAGCACAGCTCCCTCCCTCTTTGCATGTCATATTGCACTGCATGTGCTGGCCCAGCTCCTCTGCCCCTCCCATTACCTCCCTACATAACCTTTTTAAATAGCTGCCAGGGGATGGAGTAAAGGAAAATGCTGTAGAGTGTGACTTGAGTGACAGCTCTGGGTCTGTTGGGGCTGCTGACATCACGCTAAAAATGGCGACAACCAGCAGCAGTTTCAGGGCTTTTGGATGTCGATACATGGGAGGCCTAAAAAGGTAAATATGCAAAGACAGATTAAATGACCATGTTATATTTCGGGAATATTGTTGTTGAAATTAATGGTTTGGCCATAAGGTCACTATAAAAACCCTGGTTCCCAATTTGTGGACCAGGAAGTGCATGCGGCTCTTTTTCACTTTTTGTGTGGCCCTTGTGGCCCCTGCAGACACTAATTTGTGTTTCCCTATGGCCCTGTTATAGCAGTGATCTCTAATAATACGTCTCTTTAAGCACGATCCTAGTCTTCCCACTAATTCCTACAGCATGTTCACAGTCTGACAGTCTCTAACCATCTATTGTATGGTGCCCACAGTTTCTAACCATCTCTTGTGCCATGTTTGCAGTCTCATACCATCTCTTGTATCATATCTAGTCTCTGACCATCTCTTATATCATGTCTGTAGTCTCTGACCATCTCTTGTTTCATGTCTGCAGTCTCTGACCATCTCTTGTGTCATATCTACAGTCTCTGACCATCTCTTGTATCATGTCTGTAGTCCCTGACCATCTCTTGTATCATGTCTGCAGTCTCTGACCATCTCTTGTATCACGTCTGCAGTCTCTGACCATCTCTTGTATCATGTCTGCAGTCTCTGACCATCTCTTGTATCATGTCTGCAGTCTCTGACCATCTCTTGTATCATCATGTCAACAATCTCTGACATCTCTTATATCATGTTGGCAGTTTGTGACCATCTCTTGTATCATGTCTGCAGTCTCTGATCCTCTCTTGTATCATGTCTGCAGTCTCTGACCATCTCTTGTATCATATCTACAGTCTCTGACCATCTCTTGTATCATGTCTGCAGTCTCTGACCATCTCTTTATCATGTCTGCAGTCTCTGACCATCTCTTGTATCATGTCTGCAGTCTCTGACCATCTCTTGTGTCATCATGTCAACAATCTTTGACATCTCTTATATCATGTCGGCAGTTTGTGACCATCTCTTGTATCATGTCTGCAGTCTCTGACCATCTCTTGTATCATGTCTGCAGTCTCTGACCATCTCTTGTATCATATCTACAGTCTCTGACCATCTCTTGTATCATGTATGCAGTCTCTGACCATCTCTTGTATCATGTCTGCAGTCTCTGATCATCTCTTGTATCATGTCTGCAGTCTCTGACTATCTCTTGTATCATATCTACAGTCTCTGACCATCTCTTGTATCATATCTGCAGTCCCTGACCATCTCTTGTATCATGTCTGCAGTCTCTGACCATCTCTAGTATCATGTCTGCAGTCTCTGACCATCTCTCGTGTCATCATGTCAACAATCTCTGACATCTCTTATATAATGTCGGCAGTTTGTGACCATCTCTTGTATCATGTCTGCAGTCTCTGACCATTTCTTGTGTCATCATGTCAACAATCTTTGACATCTCTTATATCATGTCGGCAGTTTGTGACCATCTCTTGTATCATGTCTGCAGTCTCTGACCATCTCTTGTATCATGTCTGCAGTCTCTGACCATCTCTTGTATCATATCTACAGTCTCTGACCATCTCTTGTATCATGTCTGCAGTCCCTGACCATCTCTTGCATCATGTCTGCAGTCTCTGAACATCTCTTGTATCATATCTACAGTCTCTGACCATCTCTTGTATCATGTCTGCAGTCCCTGACCATCTCTTGTATCATGTCGGCAGTCTCTGACCATCTCTAGTATCATGTCTGCAGTCTCTGACCATCTCTCGTGTCATCATGTCAACAATCTGACATCTCTTATATAATGTCGGCAGTTTGTGACCATCTCTTGTATCATGTCTGCAGTCTCTGACCAACTCTTGTATCATGTCTGCAGTCTCTGACCATCTCTTGTATCATGTCTGTAGTCTCTGACCATCTCTCGTGTCATCATGTCAACAATCTCTGACAACTCTTATATCATGTCAGCAGTTTGTGACCATCTCTTGTATCATGTCTGCAGTCTCTGACCATCTCTTGTATCATATCTACAGTCTCTGACCATCTCTTGTATCATGTCTGCAGTCTCTGACCATCTCTTGTATCATATCTACAGTCTCTGACCATCTCTTGTATCATATCTATAGTCTCTGACCATCTCTTGTATCATGTCTGCAGTCCCTGACCATCTCTTGTATCATATGTACAGTCTCTGACCATCTCTTGTATCAAATCTACAGTCTCTGACCATCTCTTGTATCATGTCTACAGTCTCTGACCATCTCTTGTATCATGTCTGCAGTCTCTGACCATCTCTTGTATCATGTCTGCAGTCTCTGACCATCTCTTGTATCATATCTACAGTCTCTGACCATCTCTTGTATCATATCTACAGTCTCTGACCATCTCTTGTATCATGTCTGCAGTCCCTGACCATCTCTTGTATCATATGTACAGTCTCTGACCATCTCTTGTATCAAATCTACAGTCTCTGACCATCTCTTGTATCATGTCTACAGTCTCTGACCATCTCTTGTATCATGTCTGCAGTCTCTGACCATCTCTCGTGTCATCATGTCAACAATCTCTGACATCTCTTATATCATGTCAGCAGTTTGTGACCATCTCTTGTATCATGTCTGCAGTCTCTGACCATCTCTTGTATCATGTCTGCAGTCTCTGACCATCTCTTGTATCATGTCTGCAGTCTCTGACCATCTCTTGTATCATGTCTGCAGTCTCTGACCATCTCTTGTATCATGTCTGCAGTCTCTGACTATATCCTGTTGTATGCTTGCTGCCTCTTAAAACTGAATATTCTCCTAATGTTATGTGCGGCTCTTGGTAGTGTCGGGGACTGCAATAAGGCCCCTCCATATTTTTATTTTGAACTCCTGCCGCTGGCTGCACACAAATATGCGGCCTCTTGGTGGGTGGACCTTGACGCTGAGCAGCAACATATTTGCGTGCATTTTTACAAATACAGCTAAACTGAGAGCGCGCGCCCTGCATGCTCCCGGCACAGTTACTGGTGGTTGATGGAAAGCTCATTGAGCTTTCCGATCATATGACCACTATGATAGCTAATCACGCCGGTCACATTATCATAAACCCCGCCTCCCAGCATTCTAATCCCCTTAAGGCTTTATGTACACTACAGAAAAAACGAGAAACACATGTGTGAGAGTACCCGGGGCTGCACAACCCAAAAAAAAGGTTCAAAAAAATCGAAAGTTTCCCCGGGGGGTTTTTTTAAGCATCAAAACATTTAGTTTATATACATTATAGCTCCTAAACTTGACGCAGGCTGGGCAGCAGGCAGAGGATCAACAAAGGTAAGCTGGGCAGTGGGCGCAGCCTCAACAAAGGCAAGCTGGGAAGTGGGCACAGGATCAACAAAGGTAAGCTGGGCAGTGGGCGCAGCCTCAACAAAGGCAAGCTGGGAAGTGGGCACAGGATCAACAAAGGTAAGCTGGGCAGTGGGCGCAGCCTCAACAAAGGCAAGCTGGGAAGTGGGCACAGGATCAACAAAGGTAAGCTGGGCAGTGGGCGCAGCCTCAACAAAGGCAAGCTGGGTAGTGGGCACAGGATCAACAAAGGCAAGCTGGGCAGTGTGCACAGGACAAACAAAGGCAAGCTGGGCAATGGGCATAGGATCAACAAAGGCAAGCTGGGCAGTGGGCACTGGAGCATCTGAGGCAGGCTGGGCAGTGGGCACAGGATCAACAAAGGTAAGCTGGGCAGTAGGCACAGGACCATAGGAGACAGGCTGGGCAGCAGGCACAGGATCAACAAAGGTAAGCTGGGCAGTGGGCACAGGATCAACAAAGGTAAGCTGGGCAGTAGGCACAGAACCATAGGAGGCAGGCTGGGCAGCAGGCACAGGATCAACAAAGGTAAGCTGGGCAGTGGGCACAGGATTAACAAAGGCAAGCTGGGCAGTGGGCACAGGATCATCTGAGGCAGGCTGGGCAGTGGGCACAGGATCAACAAAGGTAAGTTGGGCAGTAGGCACAGAATCAACAAAGGTAAGCTTGGCAGTAGGCACAGGACCATAGGATGCAGGCTGGGCAGCAGGCACAGGATCAACAAAGGTAAGCAGGGCAGTGGACACAGGATCAACAAAGGTAAGCTGGGCAGTGGGCACAGGATCATCGGAGGTAGTCTGAGCAGCGGGCACAGAATCATCAAAGGCAAGCTGGGCAGTGGGCACAGGATCAACAAAGGCAAGCTGGGCAGTGGGCACGGGATCAACAAAGGCAAGCTGGGCAGTGGGCACAGGATCAACAAAGGCAAGCTGGGAAGTGGGCATAGCTCCCAACTGTCCCGATTTGGAGCAATGTCCCTCTTCTGTCCCTCATTCCTCCTCATTTGTCCCTCATTTTGGTCTGATCTATATAGATGTATATAAAATGCACTTTTTATCTATCAAAAAGTGTTTTCCAGCGCTAAACCTTTCATCTGATTTCTAAATTGCTGCATTTGTAAATTCCAAAAGCCAATATAAAGGAATAGTAGTGGTAAGAAAAAACACTTGTGGGTTTAACCAATCTTGTTTTTTTGTTGGGAGGTATGGCAGTGGGCACAGAACCAACAGAGGCAGGTTGGGCAGCAGGCACAGGGTCAGTGAAGGCAGGCTGGGCGGCAAACAGAGGATCAGCGATGTCAAGTTGGATAGCAGCCAGAGGATCAATGGAGTCAAATTGGACAGTAGGCAGAGGATCAGTGACATCGGGCTGAATAGCAGCTGATCAAACATTTTTTTTAGGGTGTCTCCGAACCCCATTGTTTGCTACACTCATAACTACCGGCATGCTGCTTTGTAGCCTGAATCTGTAATCTAATCTCCCTGCTATTCTGGTCTAATTCACAGCACAGCTGTTATCTACGCTTCCAGAAATGTGCTGTTCTTGTTTAGAGCTCATCTTCTACAAATGGGAAATATTACTTATCTATAATAGTTCAAGTATAGCTAAATGCACAACTTTTTATTAGCCTTTTGGCGCCGGCTGTAACCATATAAGTGGCCCTGTGTTTACAACTTACCATGCTGAGAGCGCATTCCCTGCGTGTCCACAGCGCTGTAGCCAGCGGGGGATCAGTAAGCTCCCGATGCATACGGCCTCATGCACACAGGGCGTTTTCTTACAGCTTTTAGCAGCGTCAGACGTTTTTTTTTTTTGCAGCTGAAAAATGGCTCTCCATGTTATTCTATGGCCTCATGCACATACAAGCTTTTAGGAGCTGTAAGTGGCATTGGCATTTTCAAGCTGCAAAAAACCCCAGGGCCAGCGCGTTCTGAGGATCGGCATTACAGCTGTAAAAACGTCTGATGCTGCTAAAAGCTGCTAAATGCGACTTAATGCTGGATACAGCCGCGTTAAGCCTCGTCAAGCGTTTTTTTTTTTCACATGTTAAAATCAATTGTTCCTTATGAGAGCCCATTGATTTGAAAAGTTGCACCACAAGTCGGAATGGGATGATCCGACTTGTGGTGCGACTTGTGCGCTGGGATCTTGAAGGAGAACCCTCGCCAAAATTAAAAAAAAATAATTTGGTCTGGTATGGATTTTGAGGGGAACCCCCCACGCCAAAAAAAATGGCGTGGGGTCCTCCCCAAAATCCATACCAGACCCTAATCACAAACTTAGAGCATGCAGCTCAGCAGGTCAGGAAACGGGGGGGGGGGGACAATTGGGCGCCCCCCCTCCTTCCTGGACCATACCAGGCCACACGTCCTCAACATGAGGGATGGGTGCTTTGGGGCAGGGAGGGCTCTGTGTCCTCCACACCAAAGCACCTTGTCCCCATGTTGATGGGGAAAAGGGCCTCTTCCCCACAACCCTGGCCGGTGGTTGTGGAGGTCTGCGGGCAGGTGGCTTATCGGAATCTGGAAGCCCCCTTTAAGAAAAATCAGGGGCACCAGGAGAACCAAAGGAAGAAGACAGCGGAAGAAGACAGCGGAGAGAGAAGACATCAGCGGAGGAGGGAGAAGGACCAGAGAGAAGAGAAGACATCTCCCGAGGAGGGAGAAGAATTGGAGAGGAGAAGACATCACCGAAAGAAGGAGAAGACCAGAGGGAGAAAACACGTTGGAGCTGCTTTAATAAAGTACTTTGTCAAAAACCAGTGTATTGTTTTTATTCTTGACACTTTTTTTGGGAATGAATAGGGCTACAATGTACCCCTTACTCATTCACAAAGGGTGGGGGGCCAGGATCTGTGGGCCCCCTCCTTAAAGGGGGCTTCCAGATTTCGATAAGCCACCCACCCGCAGACCCCCACAACCACCGGCCAGGGTTGCATGCTGGGCTGCATGCTCAGATAAGGGTCTGGTATTGATTTTGGCGTGGGGGGTTCCCCTCAAAACACGTACCAGACCAAAGGGTCTGGTATGGCTTTGGAGGACGGGACCCCATGCCAATTTTTTCATTTTGGCGAGGGTTCCCCTTCAAGATTCTCAACGCACAAGCCGCACCTCAAGTCGGATCATCGTGATCCGACTTGTGGTGCGACTTCCATTCAAATCAATGGGCTCTCATAGGGAACCACTGATTTTGAATAGAGGCAGAGAAACGCTGCTAAAAGCTAGTGCGGCTAAACATGCATTAACGCCAATGCAAAAAGCTACTAAAAGCAAGTTTTTATAGCCACTTTTTCCTGGCGTTGGTAGTGGCTTTGCAGCTCATTTTTTCTAACGCCCTGTGTGCATAAGGCCTACTTGTGATCGGGAGCTTTCTGATCATGTGACCGTTGTGACAGCCAATCACAGCGGCCATATGACTCGAGTGCCCACCTAAAGGGCTTAGAACTCTTAAAGGGCTAGGAGGCAGTGGACGGGAAGGGGGTTACATTTTGAATAGTTTTTTTTTTTTGCTGTCTGTGCCCCCATTAAGGAGATTTACTCTCCTCTTTATTTGCCATGTTTACTGTTATCACCGAAAGTGAAAATAAAAGGGAAATCCCAAATTTTGGGTTGCCCCTTGAACAATAATAGAGAGGAATTCCTCCAATGGGGACATTGGTAAAAAACATAGATTCCCTTACTTTGGAGGGATTTCCTCTCACTTCCTGTTTTGGTTATGGAACAGGAAATGTCGCCAATGGGACACATGGCAAAAAAATGTAGTTCTACTTTAATATTTACACGCTGTTTTAGAATGGAAAAAAATACTTTTAAAAAGAAAATACATTGTCTTTTAGATATTTGTACCTGCAGTGCACCAAGGTGGGGCATTTAATAGGATGTTGCTCTCTTTGCTGCACAACGTGAGTCACAAAGTTTGTAAGGGGCTCTTGTTCACATAAGTCACTATTCACCGGCCAGGAGTCGTACTGGAACTGCTTCACCTGAAAACTGCCTTTCTTCTTAACCTGTGTTAGAAAAAAAGATTTCTTTGTAAATTTTGTGTTCAGTGTTGGGTTAACAGGTAATTGGATCCTAATCCCATGTAGTCTAACCCCGCTTTGTGCTGATATTTTGCATATTACCATTGTTTAGATATAGCAGCTGCATTTTTTAGGCTTTATTTTCACCTGTAATCCTTATACACCCGCCCGTGACCTAGATGGGGTAAGTGCGTGGCTGGATGACCGACCACCCGGGGGGGGGGGTGTTTGTGGGCGACATGACTGACAGCGAGGGCGGGGTTGGTGTTGCCGCCGGCTGACCAGGGGGGGTTGTTTGCTGCCCCCCCCCAAAAAAAACACCAGCCACCACTGTGTTAGTATAACTGTACATATCATCCCAACTACTTAGTGTATCCAGGTGGATTGTGCCATGTTTCTTTTCAGGACAAATTGGGCTTTAATTTTTGGTGATAATGGTAATTAATAAAAATAATTTTACATTTTCGATTACCATGAGCTACCACATGGGTGCTCAACCTGTGGCCCTCCAGCTGTTGCGGAACTACAACTCGCATCGTGCCTCTGCCTTTGGGAGTCACGCTTGTAACTGTCAGCAGCTTGCAATGCCTCATGGGACTTGTAGCTTTGCAACAGCTGGAGGGCCCCAGGTTGGGCGCCCATGACCTACCACTAGGGATGAGCCGGTTTGGTTCACACCAGAACATGGGAACAGACAAAAAATGAGTGCGGACACTGTTAAAGTCTATGGGACACAAACCTGAAAATCGAAAGGCTTATATGCAAGTTATTGCCATAAAAAGGGGACTTGGGTACTGCCCCAGGGGACATGTATCAATGCAAAAAAAAAGTTTTTAAAACGTCCGTTTTTTTCAGGAGCAGTGATTTTAATAATGCTTAAAGTGAAACAATAAAAATGAATTATTATTATTATCATATAGGATTTATATAGCGCCAACAGTTTAAGCAGCGCTTTACAATACAAAAACGGAGACAATACAGTTACAGTATAATACAATATAATACAGGAGGATTAA
This sequence comes from Lithobates clamitans, assembly GCA_037952925.1. Classification (NCBI taxonomy): domain Eukaryota; kingdom Metazoa; phylum Chordata; class Amphibia; order Anura; family Ranidae; genus Lithobates; species Lithobates clamitans. Next base: position 73,088 of record JBBGZY010001925.1, read on the forward strand.
GAGGGCCCTGCTCAGAAGAGCTTACAATCTAATAGGGTGGGGCAGGTGGTACAAATGGTTGTAACTGTGGGGAATGAGCTGATAAAAGTGGCAAAAGATTAGTTGGAGATGTGATAGGCTTCTGATAGGCTTCCCTAAAGAGATGAGTTTTCAGGGATCGCCTGAAGGTAGCAAGAGTAGGGGATAGCCGGACAGGTTGAGGTAGCGAGTTCCAGAGGATGGGAGAGGCTCTGGTGAAATCCTGGAGATGAGAGGAGGAGACAAGGGTGCTTGAGAGTAGGAGGCCTTGAGAAGAGCAGAGAGGATGGTTTGGGTGATATTTGGAGACAAGATTGGTGATGGAGCTTGGGGCGAAGTTGTGAATGGCTTTGTATGTTGTGGTTAGTATTTTGAATTTAATTCATTGGGCGATTGGGAGCCAGTGTAGGGATTGGAGGAGAGGGTTGGTGGACGCTGAATGGTGGGTAAGGTGGATAAGCCTGGCAGCAGCATTCATGATAGACTGAAGAGGGGATAGCCTAAGGAGAAGGAAGTTGCAATAGTCACTGCGAGAGATAACAAGAGAGTGAATGAGGAGCTTGGTGGTTTCATTTGTTAAAAAGGGGCTAATTTTAGAGATGTTACGGAGGTGAATTCTACAAACGTTTGACAACGATTGGATTTGGGGCTGAAAAGACAAAGTCAGAGTCTAGGATTACACCGAGTACCCTGGCATGAGGGGAGGAACTGATGGTTGCATTGTTGTATTTGATGGAAAAGTCATGGAGGGAGACTGAAGGAGTGAGGTGAGGAGTAGACAGATAGATTTGGGTGCCATCAGCGTATAAGTGGTATTGGAAGCTGTGGGCGGTTATCAAGTGACCAAGGGAGGAGGTGTAGATAGAGAAGAGAAGGGGTCCAAGAACAGAGCCTTGGGGGACCCCCACAGAAAGGGGCAATGGAGAGGAGGAGACAGAGTTGTAGGTAACACTGAAGGAGCGCTGTGATAGGTAGGGAGAGAACCAGGATATTCCTTTAAATATGTCCCCTTAGTCTGCCCGTAAAGTAGCGCCTCTTTCTCATGTTTATTACAGTACTACAGCAAAATGACATTTCTAAAGGAAAAAAAGTCATTTAAAATTGCTCGCGGCTATAATGTATTGTCGGATTCCGGCAATATACATTAAAAAAATTGAAAAAAACGGCGTTGGTTCCCCCCAGTCCATTACCAGGCCCTTCGGGTCTATATGGATATTAAGGGAAACTCCACGCCAAAATTTCTAAAAACAAATGGCGTAGGGGACCCCCCAAAGTCTATACCAGGCCCTTCAGGTCTAGTATGGATTTTAGGGAAACCCCGTGCCAAAATTTAAAAAGAAAATGGCATGGGAGTCCCCCCAAAATCCATACCAGACCCTTATCCGAGCATGCCATGTGGCAGGCTGAAGGAAAAGGGGGGGGGCGACGAGAGAGCGCTCCCCCTCCTGAACCGTACCAGGCCACATGTCCTTAACAACGGGGGGGTGCTTTGGGGTCCCCCCCAAAGCACCTTTCCCCCATGTTGATGGGGACAATGGCCTCTTCCCCACAACCCTTGCCCAGTGGTTGTGGGGGTCTGTGGGTGGGGGGCTTATCGGAATCTGGAAGCCCCCTTTAACTTGAATAGGTAGGGGATACATTGTACCCCTACCCATTCAGCAAAAAAGTGTCAAAAAAGTAAAAACGTCAGCAGACAGTTTTTGACAATTCCTTTATTTAAAAAAAGTGTCCCGCAATGTAAATCCATCATCAATTATGGCGCAGACAGTCCCAAGAAAAAAATTTAAAAAACAGAAAAACTCCGCCTCCATAGAAGGTGTCCCGCCGACTGCCGTCTTTTTGCTTTGAGAGCTGTTAAATGGTCAAGGGCAGGGCCACCCAGTGACGTAAATGGGTGACCCCGCCCCATCTGACGTCACATGGTATTTGATCACCATTGGTATTTGATCACCAGCACATTTTTTATTTTTTGCATTATAAACCGACTGACAAGAAAAAGAACTATATTTTTTAACTTTCCGCTATAAAACATATCCAATAAAAAAAAAGGAAAAATCTAATTTCTTGATAAATTTAGGCCAATATGTATTCTGCTACATATTTTTGGTAAAAAAAATCCCAATAAGCGTATATTGATTGGTTTGGGCAAAAGTTATAGCATTAAATGGTTAAAGGGTTAAATGCGTGCCTAGCCAGTGTTTTACTGTACAGCCGTGGCCAAAAGTTTTGAGAATGACACAAATATAAATTTTCACAAAGTCTGCTGCTTCAATGTTTTTAGATCTTTTTGTCAGATGTTACTATGGGATACTGAAGTATAATTACAAGCATTTCATAAGTGTTAAAGGCTTTTATTGACAATTACATGATGTTTATGAAGAGAGTCAATATTTGCATTGTTGACCCTGCTTTTCAGGACCTCTGCGATCCTCCCTGACATGCTGTCAATCAACTTCTGGGCCACATCCTGACTGATGGCAGCTCATTCTTGCATAAGAAATGCTTGGAGTTTGTCAGAATTTGTGGGGTTTTTTTCTCTTGAGGATTGACCACAAATTAGCAATGGGATTAAGGTTTGGGGGGTTTACTGGCCATGGACCCAAAATTTCGATCTTTTGTTCCCCAAGCCACCTAGTTATCACTTTTGCTTTATGGCAAGGTGCTCCACCATGCTGGAAAAGGCATTGTTTCTCACCAAACTGTTCTTGGATAGTTTGGAGAAGTTGCCCTCGGAGGATGTTTTTGTACCATTATTTATTCATGGCTGTGTTCTTAGGCAGAATTGTGAGTGAGCCCCACTCCCTTGGCTGAGAAGCCCCCACACATGAATGATCTCAGGAGGCTTTACTGTTGGCATGACACAGGACTGATGGTAACGCTCACCTTTTCTTCTGAGGACAAAGTTCATTAAACAATTGGAAAGGGGGTACATCAGAGAAGATGACTTTCCCCCAGTCCTCAGCGGTCCAATCCCTGTACCTTTTGCAGAATATCAGTCTGTCCCTGATGTTTTTCCAGGAGAGAAATGCCTTCTTTACTGCCCTTCCTGACACCAGGCCATCCTCCAAAAGTCTTCGCCTCACTGTGCGTAGAGATGGACTCACATCTGCCTGCTGCCATTCCTGAGCAAGCTCTCAGGAATGGTGGTGCCCCAATCCCGTAGCTGAATCCACTGTAGGAGACGGTCCTGGAACTTGCTGGACTTTCTTGGACGCCCTGAAGCCTTCTTCTTCACAAATGCAGTGGAAATGTTATTTATGGGATTAGGTTCATTTTCATGCAAAAGAGGGATTTTGCAATAATTGCAATTCATCTGATCAATCTTCATAACATTCTGGAGTATATGCAAATTGCCATCATAAAAATGGAGGCAGCAGACTTTGTGATAATTCATATTTGTGTCATTCTCTAAACTTTTGGCCATGGCTGTACTATGTGTGCTGCTTTCACTCAAGGAAGTTATGGATTTTTACTCCCTGCATTGTGGCGCAACAAAATGCCATAATTCCCCGCTGACGGTACATAGCTCTGCCTTGTTTACATTGACATGGCCCTGTCCTCTGTGTCTTCCCGACGATCGGCGGGTGCTGGCGGTCATCCATTGGTCAGCTATACCTGCTATAATCATGACACAGCCAGGTCGCCGGCGGCACACATGTGCCCCCTACCTAGACTTGCTGGATCACATACCTAGTACGTGATCTGGCACAGCAGAGCTGCCCTGCTGCAGTACATGTAAGTGATACGGTCAGCAAGCAGATAATATATCTTGTATGTAATACAATGTATTATATAATGTATCTTGTATGTAATACCGTGTATTATATAATGTATCTTGTATGTAATACCGTGTATTATATAATGTATCTTGTATGTAATACCGTGTATTATATAATGTATCTTGTATGTAATACAATGTATTATATAATGTATCTTGTATTTAATACCGTGTATTATATAATGTATCTTGTATGTAATACTGTGTATTATATAATGTATCTTGTATGTAATACAATGTATTATATAATGTATCTTGTGTGTAATACCGTGTATTATATAACATATCTTGTATGTAATACAATGTATTATATAATGTATCTTGTATGTAATACAATGTATTATATAATGTATCTTGTATGTAATACCGTGTATTATATAACATATCTTGTATGTAATACCATGTATTATATAATGTATCTTGTATGTAATACCGTGTATTATATAATGTATCTTGTATGTAATACAATGTATTATATAATGTATCTTGTATTTAATACCGTGTATTATATAATGTATCTTGTATGTAATACTGTGTATTATATAATGTATCTTGTATGTAATACAATGTATTATATAATGTATCTTGTGTGTAATACCGTGTATTATATAACATATCTTGTATGTAATACAATGTATTATATAATGTATCTTGTATTTAATACCGTGTATTATATAATGTATCTTGTATGTAATACCGTGTATTATATAACATATCTTGTATGTAATACCATGTATTATATAATGTATCTTGTATGTAATACCGTGTATTATATAATGTATCTTGTATGTAATACAATGTATTATATAATGTATCTTGTATTTAATACCGTGTATTATATAATGTATCTTGTATGTAATACTGTGTATTATATAATGTATCTTGTATGTAATACCGTGTATTATATAACATATCTTGTATGTAATACAATGTGTTATATAATGTATCTTGTATGTAATACCGTGTATTATATAATGTATCTTGTATGTAATACCGTGTATTATATAACATATCTTGTATGTAATACAATGTATTATATAATGTATCGTGTATGTAATACCGTGTATTATATAACATATCTTGTATGTAATACAATGTATTATATAATGTATCTTGTATGTAATACCGTGTATTATATAATATATCTTGTATGTAATACAATGTATTATATAATGTATCTTGTATTTAATACCGTGTATTATATAATGTATCTTGTATGTAATACCGTGTATTATATAATATATCTTGTATGTAATACAATGTATTATATAATGTATCTTGTATTTAATACCGTGTATTATATAACATATCTTGTATGTAATACAATGTATTATATAATGTATCTTGTATGTAATACCGTGTATTATATAATGTATCTTGTATGTAATACAATGTATTATATAATGTATCTTGTGTGTAATACCGTGTATTATATAACATATCTTGTATGTAATACAATGTATTATATAATGTATCTTGTATGTAATACCGTGTATTATATAATGTATCTTGTATGTAATACAATGTATTATATAATGTATCGTGTATGTAATACCGTGTATTATATAACATATCTTGTATGTAATACAATGTATTATATAATGTATCGTGTATGTAATACCGCGTATTACTGTATGCAGGGATCTTCAAACTACGGCCCTCCAGCTGTTGCAGAACCACACTTCCCATGAGGCATTGTAAAACTCTGACATTCACAGACAACCTAGGCTTGATGGGAATTGTAGTTCCTGAACAACTGGAGGGCCATAGTTTAGAGACCCTGATATAATGTATCCGGTAAGTAATACTGTGTATTCTATCATGTATCCTGTATGTAATACTGTGCATTATTTAATGTATCCATGTAATACCATGTATTATATAATGTGTCTTGTATGTGATGCAATAGAGTTTATTTACTAAAACTGGAGAGTGCAAAATCTGGTGCAGCTGTACATGGTAGCCAATAAGTTTCTAACTTCAGCTTGTTCAATTAAGCTTTGCCAAAAAAAAAAAAAAAAAAAATTTGGAAGCCGATTGGTTTTCATGCAGAGCTTGGAAAACTTGGAAGTGAAATGATGCTGCATTTTTTTGGCAGGACCAATAGGTATTTTTTTGTACTTGCTGAAAATGAAAACTAATGCTGCCACCAGGACTTGTAATAATGAAGGTCATTATTAACACCAGAACTGGTAAGCTGCAATATATTAAATTTTTTTTGGATATGCCTTAAAGAGGAGTTCCCATTAAAAAAAAAATAAAAAATTAAAAGTCAGCAGCTACAAATACTGCAGCTGCTGACTTTTAATTGGACACTTACCTGTCGCAGGGTCCAGCGATGCGGGGTATCGAAGCCCCGCTCGTCTCCCCCTCCGTTCATCGGCGCCGGCATTGCAACTGTGGGCGCCGGGCTGTGGCTTCACAGCCGGACACCCACTGCGCATGCACGAGCGGTGCCGCGCGCCGTGATAGGCCGCTCAATCACCTGGGACCTGTAATGGGTCCCAGATGATTGACAAGAGGAATGGAGCAGAGCTGAGCCCTTCCTGTGCCGAGGGGAAGTGATGTCACTAGGCCAGGCACTGAAAGAGGCAGACTACGAGGGACCCCCTAGCAACAGGCATTTAGAGGTGAGTAAAAAAAAAAAAAATTCCAAATGTTTTTTTTAATTTTTTTTCAGGCACATTCAAGTATTTTTTTTTTTTTTTTTGGGTGGAACACCACTTTAACTCCAAAGTGTTTGTCCCGATAGAAACCACATAAGGAATGTTGGAACTAGCATTTCAGGTCAGGTTTCAAGGCTGCACATGTCCATACTACATACATAGGTGTGCGCAGCCTATTGCATTAGGGTGTGCACCCCAAAACTCAAACACACATGCAAGATCATCCAGTGCCCAGGCCAAAGATGGCAAATCCCCCCCCCCCTCATTATGTGCCCGGAGAAGAAGGAGAGAAAGCACAGCCCACACCTCCTCCCAGCACTCTCTTTGCTGCTTCCAGCACTGGGCTGACAGAAGAAGTGATGTCACTGTCACTACTCCTGTCAGCCTTATAGTAGCAGGAACTTGCAGTGCCCCCATCCCTACAATACACGCTGCTCCCAGGGCAGCTGCCCCTTCTGCCCACCCCTTGTCCCAGGCCTGCGCACATGCCTTTCTCCGCAGCCTCAGCTGCTCTGGACAGTGAATGAATGGGAAGTGCTCTGTGCTGAGTGGCTTCCTATTCATTCACAAACTGAAGCATAATAAACACTGTTATTATACTATACTTCAGTTATGAATGAACACAGTGAGTGAGTGTGTTCATTTAGAAAAGGAAGGGGCCGGGAAATTACATATTTTCTAGCACCTTCCCCCACTGTCCATCCTGAAGCATGCCCTGCAGCAGCCAGGGGAGAGGAGAGGAGGGGAGCCAGTAGCACTGCGGTGCAGGGGAGTCAACGGGGGGGGGGGGGAGCTCGCGCAGTAGGGGAAAATCGGCATTGCACATAGTGATTAGGGTGTGCCCAGGCACACCTGGCACACCCCTGCGTACACGCCTATGACATGGTTTTCTGATGTGTACAGGTCATCCTAAAAAACGTGTATTGTTGTAAAAACTAAAAAGCATAAAATAACCATTTCCCTTTCAACAGCAGCCACGTAAAAGGGGTCATCCACTCACATGCGTCACCTGAAATTTTCTGAAAATACAGTCTACGGAGGGCTTTCCTTCAACATGAGTTACCAGCACGTTGCCAAATAGTTTGGATTCTGTCAAAGGCCAATACACTTCACTAGATGCCTAAAATAGAGAACAAAAGTGAATTCACCAAGCATATTGAAATATCTACATTATTATATAATGTCTTTTTATATTTATACAGCCTCACAGGGGAAAGGACGTGATCATCTCCGCTGCGTCCAACGGCTCCGGTAAACGGCGGAGACGTCTGTAGCGCGGCGGGATTGGGGGGGGGGGCCTCTCCCCCCCCTGATAAAAGTGATCTCGCGACAGATCCCGCCATGGAGACCACTTTTATCCGAAAGAGGACCATTCGCCGTTGAAGAGAATACCGGGGTTATGGCAGCTAGCTGCTGTCATAACAAAGGGTATTCAATGCGAAAGTTCCGACGTACAATGACGGCGGGCGGTTGTAGTATGTAGTAAGTAGTATGTCTGCACCTAAGAAAGGCGTAAGACGCCGCTCAACCAACCCGATCCATGTTAGGTGTGAATGAGGGCCTCAGCAAGCGCTGCTCCACTGACCTCGCCCACTGACGCGTTTCGTCTTGCCCACCAGGGCTTAGTCATAGAGGTTTAACCATTGATTGAAATGTAAAAAGACACATGAAAACACAAATGTTTGGTGTTTCGTAAGGCATACTGGTGGACAATTCAGAATTTTACTGCTTCTAAAAGGAGGTTTTAAAAAATGGGTCAGACCTGAAGTAGGGGACATCCCATACCCTTATACAGTAATTCTACATCCCAGTGAGTAGACTTTACTCCTTCCAAAATTCTTTAATAAAAGAACTCTTGAGTAAAACTGGATTTAACTTGAATACAGTACCGGTGCATCTTCTTCACAGCTAGAGAACATGATGATGGCCTCTCCCGCCCCGATAAAAGTGATCTCGAGGCAGATCCCGCCGTGGAGACCACTTTTATCTGAAAGAGGACCTTCCGCCGTTGAAGAGGATACCGGGGTTATGGCAGCTAGCTACTGTCATAACAAAGGGTATTCAACGCAAAAGTACCAACGTACAAAGACGGCGGGCGGTCCGCAAGTAGTATGGTCTGCACCTAAGAAAGGCGTAAGACGCCGCTCAACCAACCCGATCCATGTTAGGGGTGAATGAGGGCCTCAGCAAGCGCTGCTCCACTGACCTCGCCCACTGACGCGTTTCGCCTTGCCCACCAGAGCTTAGTCATAGATGTTTAACCATCGATTGAAATGTAAAAAGATACGTGAAAACACACATGTTTGGTGTTTCCTAAGGCATACTGGTGGACAATTCAGAATTTTACTGCTTCTAAAAGGAGGTTTTTAAAAAATGGGTCAGACCTGAAGTAAGGGACATCCCATACAGTAATTCTACATCCCAGTGAGTGGTCTTTACTCCTTCCAAAATTCTTTAGTAATAGAACTCTTGAGTAAAACTGGATTTAACTTGAATACAGTACCGGTGCATCTTCATCACAGCTAGAGAACATGACGATGATGGTTACGTGCTGGTCCCAAATCATTTGCCAGAAGTCGTTGACTGTTTCGTGTAAAGGACTCTGCGCAGCAATGAACTCCTTCTTAAATTTCTGTCCCTGAAACAGAACAATAGAATATAAATATAACTCAGCTGGCAACATATACAGTATTTGTGGTAAAGCATAGGCACCTCTGAACGTCATACTTCTTTTTTATCACATTAATATCTAAACGTGAACCTCTAGGAAGTTATAAAAAAACACAAATGAATGCATCTTTGTACCCATTAGGGCATCAGTAAATGTGTTTTACTACATTCAAGCAGTGTAAGTACCCATCTACAGTATGACTGGCAGTCCCTGTACAGCAGAGTTCAGAATGCAAAGGGAGAGAAGCAGCACAAGAACCCCGGGGGATTGTAAATGGTTGTGCAGCCTATAAAGTGTCAAAATTCCTTTACAATGATGGTGATCAAAAGTGATCAAACATATCTAAACACGTCTATTCAAATTAAGAAAATAAAAATAAATATAGTGAATAAAAATGATATAGCCCACAGCCAAAGAATATACACTATGGTGTCAAAAGTATTGGGGCGCCTGCCTTTACACGCACATGAACTTTAATGGCATCCCAGTCTTAGTCCGTAGGGTTCAATATTGAGTTGGCCCACCCTTTGCAGCTATAACAGCTTCAACCCTTTTGGGAAGGCTGTCTGCAAGGTTTAGGAGTGTGTCTATGGGAATGTTTGACCCTTCTTCTAGAAGCGCATTTGTGAGGTCAGGCACTGATGTTGGATGAGAAGACTTGACTCGCAGTCTCCGCTCTAATTTATCCCAAAGGTGTTCTATCGGGTTGAGGTCAGAACTCTGTGCAGGCCAGTCAAGTTCCTCCACCCCAAACTCGCTCATCCATGTCTTTATGGACCTTGCTTTGTGCACTGGTGCGCAGTCATGTTGGAACAGGAAGGGGCCATCCCCAAACTGTTCCCACAAAGTTGGGAGCATGAAATTGTCCAAATGTCTTGGTATTAAGAGTTCCCTTCACTGGAACTAAGGGGCCAAGCCCAACCCCTGAAAAACAACCCCCACACCATAATCCTCCCTCCACCAAATGATTTGGAGCAGTGCACAAAGCAAGGTCCATAAAGACATGGATGAGCGAGTTTGGGGTGGAGGAACTTAACTGGCCTGCACAGAGTCCTGACCTCAACCCGATCAAACACCTTTGGGATGAATTAGAGGGGAGACTGCGAGCCAGGCCTTCTCGTCCAACATCAGTGCCTGACCTCACAAATGTGCTTCTGGAAGAATGGTCAAACATTCCCATAAATACACTCCTAAACCTTGTGGACAGACTTCCCAGAAGTGTTGAAGCTGTTATAGCTGCAAAGGGTGGGCCAACTCAATATTGAACCCTTCAGATTAAAGGCCTGTACACACGATATGAAAATTGGATGGAATTATTCAAACGACGAGCTGTCTGCCGATATATATATACATATACAGTGGGGACGGAAAGTATTCAGACCCCCTTAAATTTTTTACTCTTTGTTATATTGCAGCCATTTGCTAAAATCATTTAAGTTCATTTTTTTCCTCATTAATGTACACACAGCACCCCATATTGACAGAAAAACACAGAATTATTGACATTTTTGCAGATTTATTAAAAAAGAAAAACTGAAATATCACATGGTCCTAAGTATTCAGACCCTTTGCTGTGACACTCATATATTTAACTCAGGTGCTGTCCATTTCTTCTGATCATCCTTGAGATGGTTCTACATCTTGATTTGAGTCCAGCTGTTTTTGATTATACTGATTGGACTTGATTAGGAAAGCCACACACCTGTCTATATAAGACCTTACAGCTCACAGTGCATGTCAGAGCAAATGAGAATCATGAGGTCAAAGGAACTGCCTGAAGAACTCAGAGACAGAATTGTGGCAAGGCACAGATCTGGCCAAGGTTATATAAAAATTTCTGCTGCACTTAAAGTGGTGTTTCACCCAAAAAAAAAATGCATGAATGTGCCTGAAAAAAAACTAAAAAAAAAATGTGGAATTTTTTTTTTAACTCACCTCTAAATGCCTGTTGCTAGGGGGTCCCTCATAGTCTGCCACTTTCAGTGCCTGGGCTGGTGACATCACTTCCCCTCGGCGCAGGAAGGGCTAAGCTCTGCTCCATTCCTCTTGTCAATCATCTGGGACACATTACATGTCCCAGATGACTGAGCGGCCAATCACGGCACGCGGCGCCGCTCGCACATGCGCAGTGGGTGCCCAACTGTGAAGCCACAGCCTGAAACCCACAGTTGCAATGCCGACGCCACCGAACAGAGGGGGAGACGAGCAGGGCTTCTATCCCTCGCATCGCTGGACCGTGGGACAGGTAAGTGTCCGATTATTAAAAGTCAGCAGCTGCAGTATTTGTAGCTGCTGACTTTTAATTTTTTTTTTTTTAATGGGAACTCCTCTTTAAGGTTCCTAAGAGCACAGTGGCCTCCATAATTCTTAAATGGAAGATGTTTGGGACGACCAGAACCCTTCCTAGAGCTGGCCGTCCGGCCAAACTGAGCTATCGGGGGAGAAGAGCCTTGCTGAGAGAGGTAAAGAAGAACCCAAAGATCACTGTGGCTGAGCTCCAGAGATGCAGTCGGGAGATGGGAGAAAGTTGTAGAAAGTCAACCATCACTGCAGCCCTCCACCAGTCGGGGCTTTATGGCAGAGTGGCCCAACGGAAGCCTCTCCTCAGTGCAAGACACATGGAGTTTGCTAAAACACACCAAGGACTCCAAGATGGTGAGAAATAAGATTCTCTGGTCTGATGAGACCAAGATAGAATTTTTTGGCCTTAATTCTAAGTGGTATGTGTGAAGAAAACCAGGCACTGCTCATCACCTGTCCAATACAGTCCCAACAGTGAAGCATGGTGGTGGCAGCATCATGCTGTGGGGGTGTTTTTCAGCTGCAGGGACAGGACGACTGGTTGCAATCGAGGGAAAGATGAATGCGACCAAGTACAGGGATATCCTGGGCGAAAACCTTCTCCAGAGTGCTCAGGACCTCAGACTGGGACGAAGGTTTACCTTCCAACAAGACAATGACCCTAAGCAAGGCAATGACCCTAAGCTAAAATAATGAAGGAGTGGCTTCACAACAACTCCGTGACTGTTCTTGAATAGCCCAGCCAGAGCCCTGACTTAAACCCAATTGAGCATCTCTGGAGAGACCTAAAAATGGCCGTCCACCAACGTTTACCATCCAACCTGACAGAACTGGAGAGGATCTGCAAGGAGGAATGGCAGAGGATCCCCAAATCAAGGTGTGAAAAACTTGTTGCATCTTTCCCAAAAAGACTCATGGCTGTATTAGATCAAAAGGGGGCTTCTACTAAATACTGAGCAAAGGGTCTGAATACTTAGGACCATGTGATATTTCAGGTTTTCTTTTTTAATAAATCTGCAAAAATGTCAACAATTCTGTGATTTTCTGCCAATATGGGGTGCTGTGTGTACATTAATGAGGAAAAAAATGAACTTAAATTATTTTATCAAATGGCTGCCATATAAAAAAGAGTGAAAAATTTAAGGGGGTCTGAATACTTTCTGTCCCCACTGTATATACACAAATATATATATATATATATATATATATATATATATATATATATATATATATATATATATATATATATATATATATTTATTTATTTATGGTGAGGAATCAATCTTCAATCGTGATAGATATAAATAGTCCACTTCCTTATTATGAATGAATCCATATGTGATAATGTGAAACTATATGGTGTGCTTCCACTACCATATTAAAATGGCAACAGTTTTTGTAATTAAAACAACTCTGTCGATCTGTGACATCATTTCCGGTCCGCGATGCCCTACGCGTTACGTCACATCACACGACTTCATCAGGGGAAAACGACAAAGTCACGTGATGTGACATAACCCATAGGATCACCACACCCACCTATCGAGTTTTGATTATAAGGCGTATTTGAATATTTATCAAGGTGAGAGTTCTGTGAGCATGGAGGTGTTTAACCACTTGCCGCCCGCCCACCGTCAAATGACGGCTGTGCGGTGTGGCTCTCGTTCTTGGTTTACGTCATATGACGGCCTCCCAGAACTACCGCTCTCGCGCGGTTGCAGCTCTTTAACCATGCAATCACAGCCTGTCACATGTAAACACGGAGATGCCGGTAATCGGCGCTCCTCGCCTCAAACTGACAGAGTGTGAGGAGAGCCGATCAGTGGACAGCTAGGTATGTATGTAATCAGGGCACTGATCATCATCATTACTTACAGGAATATAGCTAGCGTTGATGTAACCATTGGAAGAATTTCCATCCTTTGACAGTTTGACAAGAGAATTATCATCTGGAATATATATAAAATAATAAGCTTCTAAATTGAATGTACATTTCTTATAGTAAATAACTAACTAGTTAAAAAAAAAGTTTTGTTATTGATAAGCAGGGGCGTTGCTAGGTCAACAAAAGATCTGGGGCTAGAGCCCATAGCAGCCTAGTAAAGAAAGTCATACGTTTGGGTGGGCATACACATGTATATACAGTAATATACGTGTGTGTATATATCCCCAGAGAGCCCCCCACTTACATCAGGGTCCCCAGAGAGCCCCCCTCAATACATCAGGGTCCCCAGAGAGCCCCCTTACATCAGGGTCCCCAGAGAGCCTCCCCCTTAAATCAGGGTCACCAGAGAGCCTCCCCCTTAAAATTAGGGTCCCCAGAGAGCCTCCCCCTTACATCAGGGTTCCCAGAGAGCCCCCCTTACATTAGGGTCCCCGGAGAGCCTCCCCCTTACATGAGGGTCACCAGAGAGCCTCCCCCATAAAATCAGGGTCCCCAGAGAGCCTCCCCCTTAAAATCAGGATCCCCCGAGAGCCATCACTTACATCAGGGTCCCCAGAGAGCCTCCCCTCCACTTGGGAACCCCTGCAGAGACTCGGGGCTATAGCCCCAAAAGCCACCCCCTAGCGACGCCACTGTTGATATGTATAAAGTACATCTTATTTGCGTCTTATTACATAAGATAAAGTCTAAAAGGTAAGTACCAACTGAAAATAAAGGCAATATCATTGATTTTGGAACATTGGGTACAGGATAGACAAGCAGGCACAGGTTCTGGCTGTGTACTTTTCAACTGCCAATTTTACTTTTTCGTCAGACAAAAGCTGGATGTGCAGACTATAAAATTTTTGTTGGATGTGAACTCAACGTCTGATTTTCGGATGGTCAGTACAGAAATCGTCACACAAAAGTCGAAAGTACAAACACGCATGCTCGGAACCAAGGAACGACTGGGAAGAGTTCGGTCTTGTAAACTACCATTCATAATCCAGAATTAACATTTGTGACGCGGCAATCGATGAAATGTCGAAATGCAGCGCACAATTCTCATCTTCCTTAACGGGATAATAATGAAGCTGCTTTGCATGTAGTTATGCCAAACGTATTTTAAAAGGATTTTGTTTTTTACGATCTGAAAATCGCGAATCAACGCTCACCGAACTTCTACCAACATGAAATTAGCAGAAGGGGCCCAAAGGGTGGTGCTTGAGAAATAAACTTCCCCTTTATACCCTCGTAGTACGTCACTACGTTTCGTGTTTGTCAAATGACAATTTGCCTAAAGCCTGGTACACACGATCAGATTATTGGACGAATTTTCATCAGTTTTTTGTTGGATGCTAGTCTCAAATTCGAAAGTGAAGAGGGTACTCACCATCAGCAAATCTTCGGACGACAGAATTCAACGTCAGAAGTGACGTAGTGTGTTGAATTGTTTTGTATGTGTTCTTTCATTTCTGAGCATGCCTAGTCTTGCTCTTCAGATTTTTTTTTTGGCAGAAAACCGTACTAATGAAAAGAAAAATTGAACGTGGTGGTCACATCAGACAAAAATTTCGGAGCCTGCACATCCAGTTTTTGTCTGCCGAAAATTCGTAATCGGCTGTCAAAAGCAGCATACAGTGGAACCTTGGTTAACGAGTAACGCGGTTAACGAGCGTTTTGAAAGACGAGCAACATTTTTTTTTTAAATTCTGACTTGGTTTGCGAGCGTTGTCTCGCAAAACAAGCAGAATTCAAGCAAATGGGGTGTGCAGTACCACATTTGGCCAGGGGTGCGGGGGGTGCCGGTGCGTAAATATTTGGAATCACTCAAGAAATACTCAGAAATACTCCGCTCCAGAGTGTTCCGAGCCTTTCCGAAGCTTTCCGAATTCAACCGAGCTGTCCCCAAGTATTTCCGGGGCTCTCCGGTGCACCCCCAACTCTGGCCACATGCAATAGAAGTCAATGCGGAACAAATTATCTTCTTTTCCATTGACTTCTATGGGGAAACTCGCTTTGATATGCGAGTGCTTTGGATTACAAGCATTCTCCTGGAACGGATTATGCTCATAATCCAAGGTTCCACTGTACTAACGATCAGAATATCGGCAGATCGTTCATCAGACGAAATTTAACTTCAGGATTTTCTGACTGTGTGTTCGGGTCTTTAGCCTCTAAGAGAAAAAGTCCAACAGAAAAGTATTATTATTTTTGAAACCAATCATTGCACTACCCTACCCTGCAACATTAAGATGGGGTATGGACAACGCTAAGCAATGATGTAATTTAGGAAGGTGACTATTGGAACAACTTTTTTAATATGGAGCGCCCAACATCTGGACAAAAGGCAGTCAGTTGGTTAAGTGTTATGACTTGTACATTTTTACTCACATGGAAAAACAGCGTTTGGATGGTTCTTGGTGGCATTTTTTGGATGTGTAGATATTGATCGGAACTGTAGAGCTCCAACGCACTGCAAAGCCTAAATAAGAAAGAATTACATCATTTTTAGTGAGCCAAGATACAAAATTGTTTTTCCCAATACTCAAGCACTGAGTACCAAAGGCTGTTAAGAAGCTCAGGGACTGGTCATGCCCACGATGAAAACAGACAACCCGAACAAGTACATTGGTACCACCATGTCTATGGAGGCAGAGCCTCCAGGGAGGGGGAACTTAGCATTGGGGCAGTAAAGCTGCCTATCTTTCGTGGCATAAAAAAGGATGGATGCTCCTAATATTGGATAAAGAGAAATTCCAGTAACCCATGAAATCCATTCATCTGCTAATCATGTCATGGAAACAATGAAAATATTTCAAATGCCAGGAAGTCTACTTAATATGCATTACCCTATTTTTTCTTTTTACCCCACTGCAACCAGATACACCCAGCTTATGCATATGCTGGATGATACTGTAGCTTCTTGTCAAGTGATTCTTTAAAGTGCAGCCTTCCTGTTTCTCTTCGAGAGGCTTGTATGAGCCTACAAGTTAAGTTTTAGGAATGGAGAAAGTTAAGTGTGCACATTCTCTGGCTCAGGAACTGGTGTTTCCAGAATTATTGCCAAAAAAAAACTAAAAAAAGGAGGAGGTCAACTGTCCTACAGCTATATCTGAATGAAAAAGAAAAGCTGTGGTCGGTTGGGCAGCAGACCCTGTTTTTTTATTTCTAAGCTTAAAGTATATATAATGTTACATTTTTGTGGTGTGGATTCAGTGGTAACAATGCCTCCTAAATTGGTGGTCAGTGGGAAGGATGCTCCTTACACCGGTGTTCAGTGGGAAGAATGTTCCTTACATTGGAGGTCAGTGGGATAAATGATACTTATATTGGTGGTCAGTGGGAAGAATGCTCCTTACATTGGAGGTCAGTGGGATAAATGATACTTACATTGGTAGTCTGTGGGAAGAATGCTCCTTACATTGGTGGACAGTGGGAAGAATGCTCCTTATATTGGAGGTCAGTGGGAAGAATGCTCCTTACATTGATGGTCAGTGGGAAGAATGCTCCTTACATTGGTGGTCAGTGGGAAGAATGCTCCTTACATTGGTGGTCAGTGCGAAGAATGCTCCTTACATTGGAGGTCAGTGGGATAAATGATACTTATATTGGTGGTCAGTGGGAAGAATGCTCCTTACATTGGAGGTCAGTGGGATAAATGATACTTACATTGGTAGTCTGTGGGAAGAATGCTCCTTACATTGGTGGACAGTGGGAAGAATGCTCCTTATATTGGAGGTCAGTGGGAAGAATGCTCCTTACATTGATGGTCAGTGGGAAGAATGCTCCTTACATTGGTGATCAGTGGCAAGAATGCTCCTTATATTGGAGGTCAGTGGGAAGAATACTCCTTACATTGGTGGTCAGTGGGAAGAATGCTCCTTAAATTGGTGGTCAGTGGGAAGAATGCTCCTTATATTGGAGGTCAGTGGGAAGAATGCTCCTTACATTGATGGTCAGTGGGAAGAATGCTCCTTACATTGGTGGTCAGTGGGAAGAATGCTCCTTACATTGGTGGTCAGTGGGAAGAATGCTCCTTATATTGGAGGTCAGTGGGAAGAATGCTCCTTACATTGGTGGTCAGTGGGAAGAATGCCCCTTAAATTGGTGGTCAGTGGGAAGAATGCTCCTTATATTGGAGGTCAGTGGGAAGAATGCTCCTTACATTGATGGTCAGAGGGAAGAATGCTCCTTACATTGGTAGTCAGTGGGAAGAATGCTCCTTACACCGGTGGTCAGTGGAAAGAATGCTCCTTGCATTGATGGTCAGAGGGAAGAATGCTCCTTACATTGGTGTTCAGTGGGAAGAATGCTCCTTACACCGGTGGTCAGTGGAAAGAATGCTCCTTGCATTGGAGGTCAGTGGGAAGAATGCTTCTTACATTGGTGATCAGTGGGAAGAATGCCCCTTACATTGACGATCAGTAGGAAGGAAGTTTCTCACATTGATGGTCAGCGAAAAGAATGCCCCCCCTACGGTGGTTATCAGAATGCCACCCTTAAAACAGCTAAAAATTGTTGTCATTTACTGTCAATTGGTGTCATGCTTCTGGCTCTGCTGAGCAGCGTTGGACCCAGAACTATGAAGGTACCATCAGACAGGAGGTCAACAAACTACATCTCAAAGAACCCACAGCAACCTCTTGAGGAACCCTAGGGTTCCATGGAACTCTGGTTGAGAATGGCTGTCTTAGAGGTTGTAGCACTAAAATCTCTGGCCACAAGTTCCTGGGTTCCAGCCTTTGCATTACCCCTTACAAGGGACTTTCAACATCTGTGTTAAATAATTTATTATCTTATATTGAAGAAAGGTAGCACAGGCATGACGTTTCCCATGTCATAACTAGACAGATCCAATGGCAGAGTAAATAATTCGGTAGGGAAATCTTGCTAAGTCCACAGAACATTACAAAATTCCTATATAAGCAACTTCATGTCCGTAAAAAAAATAGACAGCTAATCTGTCTAAATTAACTGCTTGCCTACCGGGGGAATTTTTTAAATTTTTGAATACATATTAAAATCTGCATATTTTAGATAGAAAATTACTTTAAACCCCCAAACATTATCCTAGCTTTTGATACACTTTACATAGTTTGCTTGGGCCAAGCTGGTCAAAATGAACTATGTCCCTCACGAACGTGTGAGGCCGCTGGATGTGCTATATAAACTGTATGTAGCTAAGGATCCATACTGCATACTGCACCATGTTCAGGGTTCAAACCTGAGACTTCCTGTCTCATACCCGGAACACGTTAGAGTCTTTATGATCAGCCATCAGCCATTCAGAGAAACCGATGTATTCAAGCAATATATACAAAACTTCCTTTGATTGGCTGAGTCAGAGAGGTGGGCTCATGATGTCACAGCCTCTGAAGGAAGGCTTGTATTAATTTCTGGAATTATTATTATTATACACGATTTATATAGTGCCAACAGAATACATAGATTTCTCTGAATGGCTGATCAACGTTCAGAAAGACTCTAATGCAGCCTTTCGCGACCTTTTTAGCCCAGGGGGACCCTTAAAACTATTTTCAGGTCTCGGGGAACCCCTGATAAAACCCATTCATGGGTCAGTGGGAACAATGCCCTTTACTTTGGTGGTCAGTGTAAAAATAGCCCCCTTACAGAGAGCTATAAAGATCATTGGTGTCATACCACTGGCTACTCCGAGTGGCATTGGCTCAAAACTATGTAGGCACCATCAAACAGGAGATAAATCAGCCACAGCTCAAGGAACTCCTAGCCACCTCTGGAGGAACCCTAGAGTTCCATGGAACCCTGGTTGAGAATGGCTGCTCTAATGTGTTCCGGGTATGAGACTGGAAGTCTCGGCCCAAACCCGGAACATAGTGCGGTATGCTGTATGTGGCCACAGCTAAATACAGTTTATACAGCACATCCATCGGCCTCACGTTAGTGAGGGACATAGTGGCCAAGGTGGCCTACATGAACTATGTAGAGTGTATCAAAAGCTGGAGTTTAGCTTTAACTGTGGCAGAGAAAAATCCAGCCTTTTGCCATGCCAGACGGGGCTATGCTGTTTGGCAGAGCTGTGTGAATCTCAGGACTTAATGGACAGAAATGTAAATGCTTTAGCATCCAAAACAGCTCCAAAGTATGTATTTAATCTGTGTATTTAGCTGTCTGTCTGGAGTTCAGCTTTAAACTGTAACAGAAGGTTATAATACATACCGAAAACTCTGTGCCGAAGCCTTGGGTGTCCCTTCTTTCTTTAATTTTTAACATTTCTTCAAACTGTTCAGCCTTAGCAGGAGGGTCCCTAGGAAAGGTAAATTTGGAGATATTATATAAAAACTTAAAATTCCTACAATTTTATGATTTGGTAAATGTACGCACTTACTTGGACTGCCTTTTATCCAGAGACAATTTTCTTCTCCTGCAATTGATATAAACAACACAAACAGTAAGCAATGATATAATATGTGTATTGGCTATAAATCATATCAAACTGGAAAGTTTAATTTTTTTTTATGGGATCAGAATTTAAAGGACAATATGGTAAAGCATTTACATTTATACGGATATTGCTTTCATTAAGCTCTTGCACATTGCTAACATCCCAGAAATGATAAATGCATGATATTCTTTAAAGGTACTTTTTAGAGTTTCAGGTTGGTTATATTGTGTGGCCCTTACAGACCTTGGTTTGGTGGTTTTAGACTATAGATACACTATATTGATAAACATATTGGGACGCCTGCCTTGACACGCACATGAACTTTAATGGCATCCCAGTATTATGCCGCGTAAACACGAGCGGATTTTCCGTCAGAAAAATCTTGGATGGTTTTTCCAATGGAATTCCGCTCAAGCTTGGCTTGCATACACACGGTCACACAAAAGTTCGTTGAACTTTCGACCGTCAAGAATGCGGTGACGTACAACACTACGATGAGCCGAGAAAATTAAGTTCAATGCTTTTGAGCATGCGTCGAATTGTTTCCGAGCATGCGTAGGAATTTTGCGCGTCGGAACTGCTACAGACGATCGGAATTTCCGATAGGAACATTTTCCGACAGAAAAATTGAGAACATGCTTTCAATCTTTTGCTAGCTGGAATTCGGCCAGCAAAAGTCTGATGGAGCATACACACGGCCAAAAGCTCTTATCGGTCTTTTGCTGGCCGAATTTCCGATCGTGTGTACGCGCCATAAGTCCGTAGGGTTCAATATATTATATATATTATACACTATATTACCAAAAGTTTTAGGACACCTGCCTTTACACACACTTAAACTTTAATGTCATCCCAGTCTTAGTCTGTAGGATTCAATATTGAGTTGGCCCACCCTTTGCAGCTATAACATCTTCAACTCTTCTGGGAAGGCTGTCCACAAGGTTTTGGAGTGTGTCTATGGGAATGTTTGATCATTCTTCCAGAAGTGCATTTGTGAGGTCAGACACTGATGTTGGATGAGAAGGCCTAGCTCGCAGTCTCCGCTCAAATTCATCCCAAAGGTGTTCTATTCGGTTAAGGTGCAGGCCTGTCAAGTTCCTCCACCCCAAACTCGCTCATCCATGTCTTTATGGACTTGCTTTGTGCACTGGTGGTCATGTTGGAACAGGAAGGGACCATCCCCAAACTGTTCCCACAAAGTTGGGAACATGAAATTGTCCAAAATGTCTTGGTATGCCTTACGAATTTCCTTCCCTGGAATTAAGGGGCCAAGCCCAACCCCTGAAAAACAACCCCGCACCATAATCCCCCCTCCACCAAATGATTTGGACCAGTCCACAAAGCAAAGTCTATAAAGACATGGATGAGCGAGTTTGGGGTGGAGGAACTTGACTGGCCTGCACAGAGTGCTGACCTCAACACGAAAGAACACCTTGGGGATGAATTATAGCGGAACCTGACCTCACAAATGCGTTTCTGGAAGAATGGTCAAACATTCCCATAGACATACTCCTAAATCTTGTGGACAGCCTTCCCAGAAGAGTTGAAGCTGTTATAGCTGCAAAGGGCGGGCCAACTTAATATTGAACCCTACGGACTAAGACTGGGATGCCATAAAAGTTCATGTACGTGTAAAGGCAGGCATCCCAATACTTTTAAGACAGGGTTTCTCAACCTTTTTTGATCAAGAAACCCTTTAAAATTGTGCACAATTTACCCCATTCTAAAAATGTGAGACCTACGCTAATAGTTTTACATATAGTAACATTATCCACACCCAGCATTAGTGGTGATTTATGCTCACAAAGCAAATGCACCTTTGCACACGGGTACTGAGCAGTGTTGCAGCCTTTCTCTGTTCCCTCAGTTAGGACCCAGAATTGAATCTGTAACCTTGGCTGCATATGGCAATGCTTCTTCTTGCTGAGCCACCTGGGATGCTAGACAGTTCGCTGGACAGTTCTCTGGACAATCCCTCAGATTATCTTGTCTTGTTCCTTGTTTCTCGTGAACCTTGAGCTCGCTGCTCCTCCCATGAACTTCATATTTAAGCCATCTCTTTGCACTTCCTGTTTGCCCAATTATTGTGCTCTCTCCAGCCTATATCTTGCTCTCGTCACTCCTGTTGCTGTCTATATGTTTGCTACCACTCATTACTGACCTTTGGCTTGTTCCTTGACTATGCTTTCATCTGATCCCCTCCAGCTACTGCTCGATGATGACCCTTGGCTTGTTCCTTGACTATGCTT
The DNA here is from genome assembly GCA_037952925.1 of Lithobates clamitans. Taxonomy (NCBI): domain Eukaryota; kingdom Metazoa; phylum Chordata; class Amphibia; order Anura; family Ranidae; genus Lithobates; species Lithobates clamitans. Next base: position 95,122 of record JBBGZY010001925.1, read on the forward strand.
TCGTCTGATCCCCTCCAGCTACTGCTCGATGATGACCCTTGGCTTGTTCCTTGACTATGCTTTCATCTGATCCCCTCCAGCTACTGCTCGATGATGACCCTTGGCTTGTTCCTTGACTATGCTTTCGTCTGATCCCCTCCAGCTACTGCTCGATGATGACCCTTGGCTTGTTCATCAACTTCTTCTGCTACGCTTCTTCTTGTTCCCTATCTGCCCCATCCTGCTACCTAATTAAACCGCAACAGGACCAACAGCGGTAAATCGCTTGGGCTGATAATTATGTGAACTCGTGAATCTCCCAGCTGCTACAGCCACTGGCCTCCGAGCCTGACTCCAGACCCTGACACCCTCACTCAGCTAACGTAATCCATGTGCTGATGAAGAGGGGCAAACAAGGATGCTGTACAGATGCCCAACGCCCTCATTACTAACCGATAATGTCATTGATTGTTAGGACACCGCCGGCTGGTTTGCAGGGTACTCAAGGTTGCACAATGAATGCCTGTGGCTTTATGTAACAAAAAAGGCAGGATAGATCCATCCGCTGGCTTGTACACAGTTTTTTGTCATTTTGAAACAATTTTTAGATATTTTGCCAAGGCACTTTTATATTAAAAAAAATATATTTTATTATATTAATAATATATATTAATTAAATATATTTAATTTAATTAAATACATACATTAAATATAAAATTCAGCTTTAAGAGTCTATTCACCCCTTCACATTCTGCTTTCATTCATTGCCATCATTATGTTATATAATAAAATATATGTGATTTTAACACTTTGTTATATTATTTTCTTATATTATTAATCCCTATTAATTAAATATATTCACTTTAAATAAATACATACAATAAATATTTCAGCTTTAAGATTCCATTCACATCTTTACATTCTGGTGCCTTCCATTAACATTAATATGTTATATATTAAAATATATGTGATTTTATCATTTTGTTATATTATATTATTTTATATTTCAATGTTTTTATTGAAAAAGAAGGTAGCAAAGTACAAAATAGCCAGTCACATAGGCAGATTAATGTTAAATTATCAAAGCGGTATATTCCAATACAAAAATAATTAAGATAGAATCATATGACTTATACACCACCTATTATGGTAACATAACATAAAAAAATACAGTAAACATCTAGATATCGGTGGAATTTAACCATAGCCTCTCAATTGTGAGCTGAACAATCCCTGTGGGAAGGAATGGCACAGACCCAGAGTCCTGGGAGGTCCCGGACCTGGTCTTTGAGACAATCCCAGGTCTCATAGAGGATCATAAATGAGATCATGTATTGTATTAGAATTTATGAAATGTGAGAATAAGAAAAAGAAATGAAAAAAAGGGAAACAAAACAAAAGGAACGAAAGAGGAAAAGTGAAATGAAGAAGGAGAGGGTCATCCTGGAATTCGCTATGGAGTAGAAATATAGTCAATCCATGGGTCCCATATCCTATTAAATTTCTTGACTTTATTATTGAGAATGTGAGTGAGTTTACATTGATCATAATCCAATTAAGTTTGTTCTTAACCTGGTCAAGAGAGATTACTGACTGTTTCCAACGTCTTGCAATTGTTGCACCAGTAATATATATGTAATCAGTTTTACTGATTGTTTGGGTGTTTCATCGGGCAGTTTATGAAAAAGGGCAGCTTCAGGAGATCTGCGAATAATTACCCCCATCACTGAATTGATCAAGTTGAAAATTCGAATCCAGAACCTGGTTACGAGGGGGCATTGCCACCAAGTATGGTACATCGTCCCCAAATGACCACAACGTCGGAAACAGTTTGGTGAGGCGGAAGGATGCATTTTAGCTACTCTGGTGGGTACCAAGTACCAACGTAGAAGCATAATTGAGGATAGTTGATAAGCAAGATCCTGCCCTTTATTGAGCCACCACTGAAACACTTGTGGGGTCAAACCAGGTGGAAACTCCGGATTGCAGAAGATAGGAGCTAATGGTGTGTGAGGGGATGATAAAGGACTGCGGTTGCGTGTTCTATCCCATATTGCTAGGGACTGTGATAAGGTGGGGCATAGTATAGGTGGGCGTCGACGGTTAGGAAGCCACATTAATGACCCTATAGCCAACGTATGGCAGGCAAGTGCTTCTATAGAAACCCAAAGAGGGACCGAACCTGTGGTGTAGGCTAATTGGGCTATTCGAGCCGATTGATAATATGCCTGCAGGTTAGGGAGACCAAGCCCCCCCATAGGTTTTGGTGTGTAAAGCGTACGCCTTTGTATCCGAGGTCTGGTATTACCCCATATGAACCACAAAACCTCAGCCTGTAGACGCTGTATGTCTCCCCTTATATTATATTATTTTATTATAGTATTAATATATATTAATTAAATGTACTTAATTAAATTAAATATGTGTATTAAATATGACATTCGGCTTTAAGATTCTATTCACACCTTCACAGTCTGGTGCCTTTCATTGACATTTCTATATTATATATTAAAATATATGTGATTTTATCATTTCATTATATTATTTTATTATATTATTGATATATATTAATGAAATGTATTTAATTTAATAAAATATGTGTATTAAATATGACATTCAGCTTTAAGATTCCATTCATGCCTTCAAGATCTAGTGCCTTTCATCGGCATCCTTATGTTCAATATTAAAAAATATATGTAACTTTATTATTTTCATATATATATATATATATATATATATGTATATATATATATATATATATATATATATATATATATATATATATATATATATATATATATATATAGATATATATATATAGATAGCTATCTATATATAGCTATCTATATATATATATATATATATATATATATATATATATATATATATATATATAGCTATCTATATAGCTATCTATATATAGCTATATATATATATATATATATTGTATATAAAAATATATGTGATTTTATCATTTTGTTATATTATTTTATTAATATATATTAATTAAATGTATTTAATTGAATTAATTATGTGTATAAAATATGACATTCAGCTTTAAAGTGGTTGTAAAGGCAGAAAGTTTCATCTTACTGCATTCTGTAGTGAGATAAAAAAAAAACCCTTCTGTGTGCAGCAGCCCATCTAATACTTACCTGAGCCCCTTCTACATCCAGTGATGCTGCAGGAGACTCTCGGCTGGCCGAGACTCCCCTCCTCATTGCCTGAGACAGCAGCGCGGTGCCATTGGCTCCTGCTGCTGTCAGTCAAAGTCAGTCAGCCAATGAGGAAAGAAAGAGGGTTTATGGGCACTCAACAGGAGGGAGGGGCCAGGAGAGCCAAAGAGGGACCCGAGAAGGGAAGGATCCGGGCTGCTCTGGGCAAATACACTGCAACAGAGCAGATTAGTATAACATGTTTGTTATTTTTACCTAAAAAAAAAAAAAGACTTTACAATCACTTTAAGATTTCATTCATGCCTTCACATTCTTGTGCCTTTCATTGACATCATTATGTTATATATTTAAAAATATGTGATTTTTATCATTTTGTTATATTATTTTATTATATTATTGATATATGTTAATTTAATATACTAAATTAAATGAAATGCATACATTAAATATGAAATTCATCTTTTAAATTCCATCCATGCCTGCACATCCTTTATTATATTATTAATATATATATATTGATTAATTATAATTCCTTGAAATACATATACTAAAAAACGATATTATATTATTAATTGTTATTAATATATATTAATCAAATGTATTAAATTAAATTACATTACATTACAAACATGTAATAAATATGACTTTCAGCTTTAAGATTCCATTCACATGTTTGTTATTTTTACCTAAAAAAAATGACTTTACAATCACTTTAAGATTTCATTCATGCCTTCACATTCTGGTGCCTTTAATTGACTTCATTATGTTATATATTAAAATATATGTGATTTTATTTTATTTTTATTGTCTTTTCTTATATTATTGATATATGTTAACTTAATATACTAAATTAAATACATACATTAAATATGAAATTCATCTTTTAAATTCCATAAATGCCTGCACATCCTGGTGACTTTCATTGACATAATTATGTTATATAATAAAATATATGTGATTTTATCATTTTGTTATAGTATTTTTATTTTATTATTGATATATATATATAGATATATAGATAGATAGATAGATAGATAGATAGATATAAATATATATATATAAATATATATATATATATATATATATAGATATAGATACATATATACATATAGATATATATATATAGATAGATAGATATAGATATATATATATATATATATATATATATATATATATATATATATATATATATATATATATATATATATATATATATATATATATATTAATATTATTAAAATTTCCTTTAATAAAATACATATAATAAAAACTATATTATTACATTTTTATAATATATTGTTGCATTCCAGCAGGCTTATAAATTTTTTGAGACATGGCGCACAGTAGTGCATTGCCGTGTTTTACAAAAATGAATGGTATCACATACCATGTTACTGCTGTGCATAGGTGAGAATAGCCCCATTATATATTAATATTACTTATTTATACTTATTTAGGGGAAATATATTTGTTTTAGTATTACCTTACAATCTTCCAAATTAAAAATCCCAAAAGGCAGATGACAATAAGACCCCCAACACTTCCAACCACAGCCCCAACAATGACACCTGAAGAAGGAAAAGAAGTTAAACCATATTTTATGTCATATTATGCTTTCCACTTTATTTTTTTAAATCTAAAAACATTTTATGTACATCAATGTAATTTTTAAATTTTGTTAGAAATAAACAAAATCTTTTTTTTTTTAAATGTCAGGTTAAAGCGCATCTGTGGTCAAAATGTACAGTCATGTACTGTATTAATTTCCATCCGTTTCCATTATATTTCAATGATTTGACTGAATTCGGAAAATTTGTCTAGTTGTCTAGACTATTGTTTTTTTTTTTTTTTATTCAATTTTTTTCTATGCTATTCTATTCTCTTTTTTTATTATTTTTCTGTTATTTTCTATTCTATTCGAATCTATTCTATTCCAATTCAAATTTATTATATACGAAATTTGAATTTCAGAAAATGGTTAAATTCTATTTTGTTCTATTTAATTACATTCTCATATAAGCACTGCACTATTGAACGAAATACATATAAAAATTTAAAAAAGTGTACAGAAAGAGGCCTACAGTACACTACTCAGTGCCAAATTATCCCAGCCGTCATGTGTCACCTGCTCAATATATACAGGTGGAGCAGTTTAAAACCAATGTATATTAGAAGTAGTACTGATGATATAATCCCAGTATATACTTTGATCTATCAAAGACCAACTAGCAGCCGCTTGAAGTATAATAAAAGAAATTCTCTTAAAATACAGTAATAAAAACTACCAGAAATAACATATATAATAGAAAGACAGTCTAATTAATAAACAGTCCAAATATTATATCAGCGCTGATGATGAGTGATAAGTGATGATGAGTGTCCAACTCCACAAACATGCGACATGCAGCCATCCCCTGTGATCAAGTCGGAAGTGATGAAACATGTTAGGGACGTGGCTACACAGCAACTAAATCTTCACGATAAGAGTGTTATCTGTGAGTGTGTCAGGGCTGGGCTCAGCCCTTCCTTCTCTGAGCCGGCCGCTCAGCTGTCCGCTAATTGCCAGCTTCTATCTCTCCACAGTTACTCAGCTGTTGATGATATCCTGCTCGTCAGTCCTGACTACTTAAGCCGTCCAGCCCCGATGATCTCTGCCTTCGCCTTGGTCAACATCACAGAGACTATCTCCTGCGTTCCTGTTAAAAGACTTGCTTGGCTGACATCCCTTCTGTCTCCAGATCCTGCTTGCCGTTTTACTACGCTCATCTCCGGCTCCCTGACGTTTGGCTTGTCTGACTATCCGTTTTGGTTCCTGAACTCTGTCTATGTTTTGACTACGTTTGTTCTATTTACTTTTAATATTAAACAGGTGTGATTTAACTTTACTTCTGTCTAGGCCTGATTTCATGGTTTCTGATGGTGTGTGAGCGAGGAGGGGGTTGGAGACGCAACACGCCGGCACCCGGCATGTAAGTAACATATACCAAAGGTGATTTGTTTTTATTTGTAATGTAAGCGTTACTTTTTAAATTAAATTAAAACTGTTACCTAAGAGGTTTTTACACTATTGGAGGCTTTGTGTTGATTTTAATCTCTACATGTGGAGAGAGCTGTCATCCATTTGAATCTGAGGAGATGAGAGTGGAGATTGGGTTGACTGTCGATTTAAATCTACAATCTGGAGGAAAATGTATGGAGGAAGGTGCTCTGGTCTGATGAGACTAAAATTGAACTTTTTGGCCATCAAAGAAAACGCTATGTCTGGCGCATACCCAACACATCACATCACCCAAAGAAAACCATCCCCACTGTGAAACATGGTGGTGGCAGCATCATGCTGTGGGGATGTTTTTTCAGCAGTCGGGACTGGGGAACTGGTCAGGGTTGAAGGAAAGATGGGTGGTGCTAAATACAGGGATATACTTGAGCAAAACCTATACCACTCTCTGTGTGATTTGAGGCTAGGACGGAGGTTCACCTTCCAGCAGGACAATGACCCCAAAAACACTGCTAAAGCAACACTTGAGTGCTTTAAGGGGAAACATGTAAATGTTTGAAATGGCCTAGTCCAAGCCCAGACCACAATCCAATAGAAAATCTGTGGTCAGACTTAAAGATTGCTGTTCACAAGTGCAAACCATCCAACTTGAAGGAGCTGGAGCAGTTTTGCAAGGAGGAATGGGCAAAAATCCCAGTGGTAAGATGCGGCAAGCTCATAGAGACTTATCCAAAGCGACTTGGAGCTGTGATAGCCGCAAAAGGTGGCTCTACAAAGTATTGATTTTATGCAGTTTATGTACATAATGTGCAATAGTTATGCACATTGACTTATTCTGTTATTTTGTCCTATTTGTTGTTTGCTTCACAATAAAAAAAAAAAAAAACATGTAGCGCCCTGCTTCTGTTGACCAGGTGCTCGCATGTAAATTTAGGGGGTTATCTGTTCTGTATATAGTTCAGATTCAATGTTATGGCTAAATTAGCCTCTGTTCCAGCATTGGCTGTGTTGCGTGCAGTTCCACACTGTCGTCTGTAGGTGTCGTTGTCACCCCAGGTCAGTGATAGAAGGGCAACAGGCTAAGGTGTATTGAGTGTCCTTCTTTCCCAGAAACAGCCCAGTGGGAGTGGTTCACCGCTGTGCATTCTGGTAAAAAGGTACTTAAAGAGCAGACGCCATTTTTTCTCTCTCTCACCTCCTGGTTCAGTACTACCGGATGGCTTAAAGGAATTATTGGTACTGTGTTGCTGTGTTCATTATCATTACTAAATCCTGTGGCAGAGGATCGTCCAACTAATACTAAATCCTGTGTCAGAGGATTGTTCAACAGTTACTGTGTCTATCAAGTCAGTGGCAGAGACTTTTGTTTGTGCATCATTCCGGCTGCTAGGTCAGTGAGGGAGGCCTATCCGGGTGAGCAGGATCCGCTGACTAAAGGAGTACTTGTCTACGGGATCTAAAAGTTCCTCAGTGATCTGCACAAGGTATCTGAACTTTCCCCCTAACCCTCCATCCCTCTACTGCTCAAGTTATTTAATAAAAAGCATTGGAAAAAAAGAACTAAAGGACTTGTGCATATATAGGTGGGCGCACGGCCCAATATAGACTATAAGTTTATGGTATAGTGAACTAAGGGGTGACAGCAAAGACCCAAAATAATATTCAGCAGCTCCTCTGGGGGTCAGTGCTACAAACATCTTCAACGTTGTGGGCATGTTCTGTAAATTAAATGATGCAAATCCTCAAACAATCCATGTTAATTCCAGGTTGTGAGGCAGCAAAACACGAAAAATGGCCAAGGGGGGTGAATGCTTTTGCAAGGCACTGTAGATAGCGTATTCAAAGCTCCGGTTTTGCTATATAGAGAGGGAGAGGAAAGAACACTCTCACGGGGCAGTAATTCAAATCATTTATTTAAAAATAAGGTTGTATTGCACTCACAGTCAGGTCCAAAAAATATTCGGACATCGACACAATTCAAGTGTGCTATTTGCATTTGGAATCTGTTGCTGTCAACTCTCAATATGAGATCCAAAGAGCTGTCACTATCAGTGAAGCAAGCCATCATTAGGCTGAAAAAACAAAACAAACCCATCAGAGAGATAGCAAAAACATTAGGTGTGGCCAAATCAACCGTTTGGAACATCCTTAAAAAGAAAGAACGCACCGGTGAGCTCAGCAACACCAAAAGACCCGGAAGACCACGGAAAACAACTGTGGTGGATGACCGAAGAATTCTTTCCCAGGTGAAGAAAACACCCTTCACAACAGTTGGCCAGATCAAGAATACTCTCCAGGGGGTAGGTGTATGTGTGTCAAAGTCAACAATCAAGAGAAGACTTCACCAGAGTGAATACAAAGGGTTCACCACAAGATGTAAACCATTGGTGAGCCTTAAAAACAGCCAGGCCAGATTAGAGTTTGCCAAACAACATCTAAAAAAGCCTTCACAGTTCTGGAACAACATCCTAATGACAGATGAGACCAAGATCAACTTGTACCAGAGTGATGGGAAGAGAAGAGTATGGAGAAGGAAAGGAACTGCTCATGATCCAAAGCATACCATCTCATCAGTGAAGCATAGTGATGGTAGTGTCATGGCGTGGGCATGTATGGCTGCCAATGGAACTGGTTCTCTTGTATTTATTGATGATGCGACTACTGACAAAAGCAGCAGGATGAATTCTGAAGTGTTTCGGGCAATATTATCTGCTCATATTCAGCAAAATGCTTCAGAACTCATTGGACGGCACTTCACAGTGCAGATGGACAATGACCCGAAGCATACTGCGAAAGCAACCAAAGACTTTTTTAAGGGAAAGAAGTGGAATGTTATGCAATGGCCAAGTCAATCACCTGACCTGAATCCGATTGAGCATGCATTTCACTTGCTGAAGACAAAAATGAAGGGAAAATACCCCAAGAACAAGCAGGAACTGAAGACAGTTGCAGTAGAGGCCTGGCAGAGCATCACCAGGGATGAAACCCAGCGTCTGGTGATATCTATGCGTTCCAGACTTCAGGCTGTAATTGACTGCAAAGGATTTGCAACCAAGTATTATAAAGGGAAGGTTTGATGGATGATTGTTAATCTGTCCCATTACTTTTGGTCCCTTAAAAAGTGGGAGGCACATATACAAACTGTTGTAATTCCTACACCGTTCACCTGATTTGGATGTAAATACCCTCAAATTAAAGCTGAAAGTCATTTCAAATCCATTGTGGTGGTGTATAGAGCCAAAAAGATTGGAATTATGTCGATGTCCCAATATTTATGGACCTGACTGTACATCAAAAAAGACAAGGATCAGCATATATTGTATAGGACTCGCTGGTTAGCACTCCACCAGCATTCCAGCTGACCGGAAAAAAACCATATCTCAAACGCCACACAACGCCGTTTTGTCAGCCTACATCTGACATCTTTATGTATTTTTTATAGCTCAAATGAAGATTTATTCATTATGGTGATTTATGATAAGTATATATGATAAGCATTTATGATATAAGAGAGCCGTTTCTTTGTTTCTTTTTACGTTTTAGGTGTTTTTTTTTTTAAACTTTACAACACGCAGCTCATAATTGTAGTTTATTCGTTTTTTGGTTATTAATTGGCGTGGGTTTGGAACCTATTGGCTCCTATATTTTCTTTCAGTAACTAGCCATGCATTAAAATTGGATAGTTTTATCAACAATGCAAATAAAAATAATGTTACTTCTACTCACCTACATGGTCATCGATAGGGGAGGGACTATTGGGTAGTTGTATAGAGACGGTCTTGGGAGTACTTGTGTATTGGAGGGCACCCACGGTAACAATGGTGAAGTTATAGTTCCCAGGTGTCAGGTCACGTACAGTGACATTCGTTGACTCCGATGTATATATTGAAGACCCGGATCTGTACAGACCATTCCTAGTCACAGTAATATTGAAGGACTTTTTTACATTGTTCATATTCTCTGGGCTATCCCAGACGAGGGTGACTGCGTCTCTTCCAATAGACTGGCTTATATTTCCCGGTGGAGTGGGATCTGTAAAAGTGAAAAATAAAAAGGGATCAACTCTGTACACCTAAAAAAGTAAAATTAAACATTTTGTAATTAAAAAAAAAAACCTGTCATGGAGTATAAGCTGTAAAACCAATTACAGTAAAACCTTGGTTTGAGAGCAACTTGGTTTGAGAGCGTTTTGCAAAACAAGCAACATTTTTAAATAAATTTTGACTTGATATACAAGCGATGTCTTGATATACAAGTAGCGTCATGTCACAGCCGAATATAAAAGAGAAGAGAGGCGCCTCTAAGGCTCGGTTCACACTAGGGGCGGCACGACTTGCAGGTCGCCTCACTGAGGCGACCTGCACACGACTGCCTGGGCGACTTGCAAAACGACTTCTGTATAGAAGTCTATGCAAGTCGCCCCAAGTCGCCCCCAAAGTAGTACAGGAACCTTTTTCTAAGTCGGAGCGACTTGTGTCGCTCCCCTTAGAACGGTTACATTGTACAGAACGGGACGCTACTTGTCAGGCGACTAGGTCGCCTGACAAGTCGTCCTAGTGTGAACCGAGCCTTAGTGTAGCAATATGGTTACAATTAAATAAAGGTACAACATTTAGCAACATATTGCTACACTTAGAGGCGCCTCTCTTCTCTTTTATACTCTGGAGCTCCTGCTGGATTTTGCTTCTAATCCCCTTGTGGAGGCTTCCATTTGTGGATGGACATTTTATGGTTACACAACCTGGTCACATTGCTATAATCTTTTTATATGGACTATAAACTGAAGGACTTATGAATAAAAGGTTGTGGAACGAATCATTGGAGTTTCCATTATTTCTTATGGGGAGATTTGCTTTGATATACAAGTGCTTTGGATTACAAGCATGTTTCCGGAACGAATTATGCTCGCAATCCGAGGTTTTAATGTACATAGCCGTGGTGGAAATGAAACAGTAAGGCTCCATTCACACTTGTACGACTCCAAAGTTGCGCTGACTTTGGAGTGCAACTTTGATGCAAATTTGGATGGGTGCAACTTGGAGACGACTTTGGCTATGACCAATAATAATGGAGAACGCTTGTACACAAGCTGCATTGTATAAAATTCAGGTACGACTTTCATGCAAATTCTGAGGGTTAACTTTGAAGTCTATGGCCCTCAAGTTGCATGAAAGTCCAACCAAAGTAGTGCATGAGCTACTGCGCACAGAAGGTTTTTTATCCTAATGCGAAAAATGCATTATGATAAAAAAAAACCTTCAGCCTTTACAACCCGTGTTACTAAACCCACAACATTAAAATCAGTCTCTATATGCAGTAAAGCATGCTTGTTATATTCTCTGTGGAACCTAAGGGGTTAATCCTCTGCATTGTATAAAAAGGCTGTTTGATCCTGTCTTTTCTGATCCTCCCCTTCTTTTACAGTCCCCAATCCATCTCCTATTAGAACAGAGCCTTGGGGATACTCTGAACATGCTCAGTTTGGTGTATATTACTAGAGAGTTTTTTTTTTTTTTTTTGCTTGGGAGAGTGCATGTGATCAGCACAGGGCCAATCAGCTCTGTCCAGACAGATGGTCAGGGATCTTGCAGCCTCATAGGACAGTCAGAGCAGATTGAAAACTCCTCCTAAAAAGCTTTAATCAGACACTGATAGAAGTCACAAGACTGCTATATGCTGATGATGAGAAAAGGTATTTAGCAGTTTATATTTACTAAAATAATTGCATTTCCATGTTCTGTGTGCTGTGGGAGACCAGATATAGTGAATGCAGAGTCCTGGGTTTAGTAACACTTTAAAGAGACATGGGGGTTATTTTACTAAAGGCAAATAGGCTGTTCACTTTGCAAGGGAATTTTAAATTTGCAAGAGAATTTTCTTTAGCTTAATAAATGCTGTAAAAAAAAAAAAAAAATCTGCGAGGAAATTAAAAAAAAACAAAACAAGACTTTTGCATGCACATGATAGGGTGACTGTTCTGTTCCAGGTGCTGCTTTATACATTGAAATACATCCTTAGACCCAGTGGGGCTGGTATATTAAAACTGGAGAGTGCAAAATCTGGTGCAGCTCTGTATAGAAAGCAATCATCTTCCAGGTTTTATTGTCAAAGCTTAATTAAACAAGCTGAAGTTAGAAGCTGATTGGCTCCCATGCAGAGCTACACCAGATTTTGCACTTTCCAGCTTTAGTAAATCAACCCCACTCTGACCAGTCAGTATTGGTCACCTGCTGACTTTGCACCATCCAGCTTTTCAATAAGAGTAGAACTCTTCAATTGCACTTCAAAAGGACACAGGAGGTGGAATCCAATGCAATTTTACTTCCGTTAATTGCAGTAAAGAGGATGTTTTTCTAGTCTTTTAAAGTGCAAGAAGACAATGACTTTCTTAAGCCCTGCCTCTGTGAACAACTGACACTGACTGAGAGAACATGGAAGAAATAAGGGGAAGGGACGGGTCTAGCCATGGCTAAACTAACTAGCACTAAACAGGAGGCGAGGGCAGAGGAAGATACCAAAATAACATAGTAAACAAGTTGTAGTAGCCCAAAATCACCATTAGATGTCAGTATACTACAAAACAACAATAACCTGATGCAGTTTAATATAAGACATACAAAAATATGTGAAAATGGGGCAAAGCAAAGGCAGCACCACATTCACTAAGCCAAAGGAAAATTTCTTTGCAAAGTGAAAATCCCCTTCCAAAAAGTGAACAGCCTGTTTGCCTTTGGTAAATCAACCCCATTGCTGCTTTGCCTCTATATGAAAAAAATTAGTGTCTGCACTTAGGCCAGTGACTTCCCACAATAGGGATAAAACTTTTTCGCGGAAGGGAGTTTAACAAGACTCCTGGCCACTCATTAAAATTAGAAGAAAAGAGGTTTAACCTTAAACTACGTAGAGGGTTCTTTACGGTAAGAGAGGCAAGGATGTGGAATTCCCTTCCACAGGCGATGGTCTCAGCGGGGAGCATCGATAGCTTCGAAAAACTATTAGATAAGTACCTGAACGACCGCAACATACTTAGATAAACAATGTAATACTGACACATAATCACACACATAGGTTGGACTTGATGTCTTTTTTCGACCTCACCTACTATGTAACTATGTAACTTCACGGCACCCTCCACATGTTTGGGCCTTTCAAAAGAAATAGACTCAACCAAAGCTTCTGGTTGTGCAAGTGACATCACCCAGCTTCACCCGAACATATGACTTCTTCAGGGAAAAAGGGGTGGGGACCAGCTGTACTGTCTGTGTTAATAAGGCGGGTATTGTGGCTTGGAATCAAGCCCACAGGTGTGCCACCATAGGAACAGGCTTCCTATGGTGTCACACCAAGAAGAGGAGTAGCCAGAAGCACCAGTGGGGAATCCCAGAAGAGGGGAACTGGGGCTTCTCTGTTCAAAACTCAGTGCCCACAATATCCCCCAACCTCCCACAGTGCTGCCCAGAGCCCTGCAGTGACCTCACAAATGCGCTTCTGGAAGAATGGTCAAACATTCCCATAGACACACTCCTAAACCTTGTGGACGGCCTTCCCAGAAGAGTTGAAGCTGTTATAGCTGCAAAGGGTGGGCCAACTCAATATTGAACCCTACGGACTAAGACTGGGATGCCATTAAAGTTCATGTTCATGTGTAAAGGCGTCCCAATACTTTTGACAATATAATGTACCTACGATAGGCCCCACCTTGCCAGGGGTAGAAAGATGAATGAAAACTCCAAAAACTGTCAATGTATGGCTGGCATAATTGCAATAAAACAAGGTATAAACTCACAGGTGGCCACCATCATGATGGCGATTGTTCTGGTGAAGTTCCCACTAACCGCCTGTACAGTGACATTGTATCCTGTCCCTGGTGGCAAAGCTGAGAAAGTCGCTGTGGGAGATGTTGTTACTTGAGGTACATTTCCAAGAAGAACAATATAGTAGTCAACGTTTCCCAGTGCTGGTGTCCATGTGATGACAAGCTGGTCAGTACCACTGCTCACCATGGGAAGGGATGTTGATGAAGATCCTAGAGAATACATATCAGTTAATAAATCATGATGGACAATTCAAGTGCATTTAATAAATCAAAGGGGAAACAAAAACACAAACATTAGCAAAGTGAAATCAGATCTCAGATGAGTAAAATTGGATTAGCAAATAGTGAACTTTAGTGTAACTTTCAGTAAAAATTACACTGAAGTTCATTTTAGAAAACACAGTGGGGGGAGATTTAGGCTAGGTTCACATCTATGCAGGTTGCGGTTGATACGTATTTGGCACTGCTCCTCCAATGATCTCAACTAGCTTCCTCTACTTTATTAGGGGGGTTTAGGGACGGTCCCTAGACCTATCTGGGCCTACTACTAAGTACCCTAATGCTGATTAGTGTCACAAATGACACCAGTACAGTGATCAAAGAAAAATATGAACACTGCACTGGGTAACACAGTGACAGGGAGTGAAGGGGTTAATTGGGGGGGCGATCAGGCAGTGATCGGACGGTGAAATGTGTGCCTACGTGTACTGTGTCAGTGTAGTGTTGGTGCAACTCACGTTTGGATGTCCTCTCTCCTCTCTCTGGAAAGGAAAAGAATTCCAGAGAGGGAGATGACATCACTTCCCCTGCCTGTGTATACACCTACAGGCAGGGGAAGCATTTCATTCGTCAGAACCGATCAGCAGGTCCAGGCCAGAAATCATTGGCCTGGGCCTGGAGACTGATCGGTTCTGAAACCAATCCGATCGTTGCGGCAGCCTTTCGCCCACCCCTGCCATTCTGGCGCAGTAAAACTGCGGCGGCTGGTCGGGAACCGGTTAAAACATTTTTTTTCTCCAGGCGGAACACCACTTTAAGTTAATAATTTAGTTTCATCATATTTGTTATGTTAGAATGATTCGTTTTTGGATTTTGTTTCGTATATTTGGATTGGTTTAGTATATTTGTTATTTTCAAATCGATTAGAAATTCGCATTTAGAAATTAGAAATTTCAGAAGGTTGTTATATTCGTTCTATTTTATTTTATCCTTTTCTAATCTATTCTATTTTTTTATATTCTATTCTGTTCTATTCTATTCTTTTATATTATTTTATATTCTATTAGTTTATGTTCTATTCTATTTTATTCTATTCTTTCCTATTCTTTTCAGTTTTATTCTATTATTTTCTATTCTATTCTGCTTTATTCTATTCTTTTATTTTCTATTCTATTCTGTCCTATCCTTTTTTTCTTCTGTTTTATTCTATTCTTTTCAATTCTATAAAGTAGCTTAAGTAGGAATCATCACCTTATTTTACTTTTTTACCTTACTGTATTTAATGCAATATTTTTCCATTTCGAATTCAAATTCATTTTTTAATTTGAATTCATTTTCTAATTTGGATAATTAGTTTCATTATAATTTATTTCAGATTTATTTAAATTGGTTTCTATTGTGTTTCAGATATTTGGATGCATCCGAGTCTCCAGAATAAAGAAAATTTGGTCCAAATTTCGATTCGTAACGAAACAAAACTGTCTAACTAGAAGTAGTAGTTGGAGGGTTGGAAGTAGGGGAAGTCGAGGTAAAAAAGGTCGGCAGCAGGAGAAGCAGTGGTCAAAAAACGGAAAGTCAGAGAAGCAGTGGTAGGAGAGTTGGAAGTAGAAGGGGTAATTGGACTTTGGTGGCACAATCAGCCATTTCACCACAGCGCCCTCCTATAAATGGGTCTCATTACTGTATGGAATCTACATACTACAGAACACATCACCCCTATGTGGGTGCTCTAGAGTTCTACCACACGTTCTGTCCTTGGGTGACAACGCTATTCTCCATAGATACAGTACATCTGGTAAATGTTGTCACTCTAGAACAAGAAGTGTAGGTGTTCCTGGCAGGATCACAAAGTAAAAGTAAAATTCGGGCAATCTGAAATATATTTCATTTTTGTTCTTGGGTTTCAATATGCTTTAACTTTAATGAATATACCATAAAATGAGTTCAAAGGAAAAAAACTGAAGAGGAGACATTATTTCAAGCATAGAGACTCAAGTACTGATATCCATTGGTACTCACCTGTAAAATTCTTGTACATAGTAGTATTGATAGGAGAACTGGTGGTAGTGGGATAAGTAGTGTTAAGAGTACTGGTGGTATTGGGATAAGTAGTGTTAAGAGTACTGGTGGTAGTGGAATAAGTAGTGTTAAGAGTACTGGTGGTAGTGGGATAAGTAGTGATAGGAGTACTGGAAGTTAGTTGACTAGTACTGGTATGAGAGTTGGAATCTGGAGAAGTATTGGTAGAAAGGTCTTGAGCAGGAGTTGCTGTGGTAAAAGAGCTGGAAGCAGAAGTAGTGCTTGGAGGGTTAGACGTAGGGGGAGTTGTGGTAAAAAGGTCGGAAGTAGGAGGAGCTGTGGTAAAAAAGTTGGAAGTAGGAGAAGTAGTGGTTGGAGTGTCAGACATAGGGGGAGCTGTGGTAAAAAGGTCGGAAGTAAGAGGAGCTGTGGTAAAAAAGTTGAAAGTAGGAGAAGTAGTGGTTGGAAGGTTGGAAGTAGGGGGAGTTGTGGAAAAAGCTTCTAAAATAGTAGTAGGAGCTGTGGTAAAAAATATGGAAGTAGGAGAAGTAGTGGTTGGAGGGGCGGAAGTAGGGGGAGTCGTTGTAAAAAGGTCGGAAGTAGGAGGAGGTGTGGTAAAAAATCTGGAAGTAGGAGAAGTAGTGATTGGAGAGTCAGACATAGGGGGAGTCGTGGTAAAAAGGTCGGAAGTAAGAGGAGCTGTGGTAAAAAAGTTGAAAGTAGGAGAAAAAGTGGTTGGAAGGTTGGAAGTAGGGGGAGTTGTGGAAAAAGCTTCTAAAATAGTAGTAGGAGCTGTGGTAAAAAATATGGAAGTAGGAGAAGTAGTGGTTGGAGGGGCGGAAGTAGGGGGAGTCGTTGTAAAAAGGTCGGAAGTAGGAGGAGGTGTGGTAAAAAATCTGGAAGTAGGAGAAGTAGTGATTGGAGAGTCAGACATAGGGGGAGTCGTGGTAAAAAGGTCGGAAGTAAGAGGAGCTGTGGTAAAAAAGTTGAAAGTAGGAGAAGTAGTGGTTGGAAGGTTGGAAGTAGGGGGAGTTGTGGAAAAAGCTTCTAAAATAGTAGTAGGAGCTGTGGTAAAAAATATGGAAGTAGGAGAAGTAGTGGTTGGAGGGGCGGAAGTAGGGGGAGTCGTTGTAAAAAGGTCGGAAGTAGGAGGAGCTGTGGTAAAAAATCTGGAAGTAGGAGAAGTAGTGGTTGGAGAGTCAGACATAGGGGGAGTCATGGTAAAAAGGTCGGAAGTAAGAGGAGCTGTGGTAAAAAAGTTGGAAGTAGGAGAAGTAGTGGTTGGAGGGGCGGAAGTAGGGAGAGTTGTGGGAAAAGCTTCTAAAATAGTAGTAGGAGCTGTGGTAAAAAATATGGAAGTAGGAGAAGTAGTGGTTGGAGGAGCGGAAGTAGGGGGAGTTGTGGGAAAAACTTCAAAAGTAGAAGGAGCTGTGGTAAAAAATCTGGAAGTAGGAGAAGTAGTGGTTGGAGGGGCGGAAGTAGGGGGAGTCGTGGGAAAAACTTCAAAAGTAGGAGGAGCTGTGGTAAAAAATCTGGAAGTAGGAGAAGTATTTGTTGGAGGGTCAGACGTAGGGGGAGTCGTGGTAAAAGGGTCGAAAGTAGGAGGACCTGTGTTAAAAAATCTGGAAGTAGCAGAAGTAGTGGTTGGAGGGTCAGACATAGGGGGAGTCGTGGTAAAAAGGTCAAAAGTAGGAGGAGCTGTGGTAAAAAAGCTTGAAGTAGGAGAAGTAGTGGTTGGAGGATCAGACGTAGGGGGAGTTCTGGGAAAAACTTCAAAAGTAGAAGGAGCTGTGGTAAAAAATCTGGAAGTAGGAGAAGTAGTGGTTGGAGGGGCGGAAGTAGGGGGAGTCGTGGGAAAAACTTCAAAAGTAGGAGGAGCTGTGGTAAAAAATCTGGAAGTAGGAGAAGTATTTGTTGGAGGGTCAGATGTAGGGGGAGTCGTGGTAAAAGTGTCAAAAGTAGGAGGACCTGTGTTAAAAAATCTGGAAGTAGCAGAAGTAGTGGTTGGAGGGTCAGACGTAGGGGGAGTCGTGGTAAAAAGGTCAAAAGTAGGAGGAGCTGTGGTAAAAAAGCTTGAAGTAGGAGAAGTAGTGGTTGGAGGATCAGACGTAGGGGGAGTCGTGGTATAAAGGTTGAAAGTAGGAGGAGCTGTGGTAAAAATGCTGGAAGCAGGAGAAGTAGTGGTTGGAGGGTCAGATGTAGGGGGAGTCGTGGTAAAAATGTTGGAGGTAGGAGGAGCTGTGGTAAAAAAGCTGGAAGTAGAAGGGGTAGTATTAAAAGGGTTGGAAACAGGAGTAGTAATGGAAACAGAAGGTTCCGATTGACCTGCAAAAAAAAAAAAATTATGCAAATATTATTTTTTTAATTACATCATTTTATTCAAAACTTGCGCAGAAGAAACCTTCTGCTTTAAACAATGACAGAGCCTTGACAAAAAAGGATGTTTTTCATTCCTACAGAAAAACTTAGATATATACAGTAGATCCCTTCCATAGACACAGTACAGCTGGTAAATGTTGTCACTCTAGAACAAGAAGTGTAGGTGTTCTTGGCAGGATCACAAAGTAAAAGTAAAATTCGGGCAATCTGAAATATATTTAATTTTTGTTCTTGGGTTTCAATATGCTTTACCTTTAATGAATATACCATAAAATGAGTTCAAAGGAAAAAAACTGAAGAGGAGACATTATAAATAGATTTCAAGAATAGAGCCTCAAGTACTGATATCCATTGGTACTCACCTGCAAAAATTCTTGTACATAGTAGTAGTGATAGGAGAAGGTAGTGGGATGTGTAGTGGTAGGAGTACTGGTGGTAGTGGGATAAGTAGTGGTAGGAGAACTGGTGGTAGTGGTATAAGTAGTGGCAGGAGAACTGGTGGTAGTGGGATAAGTAGTGGTAGGAGAACTGGTGGTAGTGGGATAAATAGTGGTAGGAGTACTGGAAGTTAGTTGATTTTCCAGATTCCAGATCCAGATTTTTTTCCCACATTAAAAAGTTATTTTTAATGATTTCAGCTCCGACACACAGTCTCTTTCTTGAATGCTTTATTTGAAAAAGATTCTTGCAATAGAGGGATGGAGGGTTTAGGGGGAATTCAGGATTTTTTTTTAAATACACTTTTTTGAATTAAAAAATAAGACAACCATAAATAAAGTTAGCCCATTTTTTTTTTTATATATTGTGAAAGATAATTTTACGCCTTGTAAATTAATACCCAACAGGTCACGCTTCAAAATTGCGCCCCGCTCGTGGAATGGCGACAAACTTTTACCCTTAAAAATCTCCATAGGTGACATTTAAAAAATTCTACAGGTTGCATGTTTTGCGTGACCTCACATGTGTGGTTTGAACAGCGTTTTCATATGCGGGTGCTACTCACGTATGCGTTCGCTTCTGCATGCGAGCTCGGCGGGACGGGGCGCGTTTAAAAAAAAATTTTTTCTTATTTATTTTACCTTTTATTTTTATTTTTACACTGTTTTAAAAAAGAAAGAAAAATTGTCATTTTTATTCCTTTTTTTTCCTTTATTATGTAAACATCCCTTGTAATAGAAAAAAAAAGCATGACAGGACCTCTTAAATATCAAAAAGACCTCAGATCTCATATTTAGACTAAAATGCAATAAAAAAAAAAAAGTCATTTAAAAAAATGAAAAAAAAATGGCCCTTTAAGAGCTATGGGCAGAAGTGACATTTTGACGTTGCTTCCGCCCCGCAGTGTCATGGAGACGGGTGGGGGCCATCTTCCCCTCGCTCGTCTCCATGCACAGCCACGGGAAGGATCCGATTGCCTCCGCCGCTGCCGGATCTCGGCGGGAGAGGGTGGGGGCCCTCTCCCGCCACCGATAAAAGTGATCTTGCGGCGAATCCGCCTCAGAGACCACTTTTATCTTGTACCGGACCGCCGGCTGAACACGGGGATACCGGGGTTATGGCAGCTAGCTGCTGCCATAACAACGATATCCGTCCTCAAAGTGAGGACGTACATCGGCGTGCGGCGGTCCGGAAGTGGTTTTAACCAAGAAATAAAGGAAGTCCAGAACATTAGTTACTGATAATTGTCAGGGGCTTTAATCTCCTGGTTGCTATCAACTATCAGCATCGTTTGCTTTGCTCTTCTAATATTTCTTGGTCCGGATTTCTGATTTTTGACCCTGTTCAGTCCTGAAGAAGGGGGATTCGTACAACCCTGAAAATGTGTTGGTTCTTCTTTGACAATCTTAAAAAAAAAAAAAAAATTCTACGACTTTTATATGTGCAGTGGCGCTTCTTTTCCTTATCCTATGTGTACTTTTTCCACCTACAGAAGGGGGGACAAATAAAGCTGCCAGTTGACTCAAATATACCTTTTAACACATGTTGGGTAATCTAGCGCTCTTTACTACCTGAAAAATTATAGAGCTGTAATATATTAACAGTTTTTTTTATTTTTTCCGTCTGTTCCTTTGTGTACAAAGTTCACATAGAGGAGAAAAGTCACAGTTACAGTTATGTGTCAAAACATGTTGACATAACATGTAGTCACTAACTCTTACGTATTTTACCAGAACCTATATTACATATATTATACGGAAAGTCCCAGTTAACCACTTCAGCCCCGGAAGGTTTCACCCCCTTCCTGACCAGGCCATTTTTTCTTTTGCGATACGGCACTGCGTTTCTTTAACTGACATTTGCGCGTTCATGCGACGCTGCACCTAAACACAATTTATGTCCTTTTTTTCTCACAAATAAAGCTTTCTTTTGGTGGAATTTGATCACCTCTGCGTTTTTTTTTTTTTTTGCGCTATCAACAAAAATAAGACCGACTATTTTGAAAAAAAAAAAAAAAAACACAATATTTTTTACTTTCTACTTTAAAAAATGTCCAATTAAAAAAAAAATGAAAATAAAAATTCTTCATAATTTTAGGCCACTATATAGTCTTCTACGATTTTTTGGAAAAAAAATCCTAAAAAGTGTATATGGATTGGTTTGCGCAAAAGTTATCGCGTCTACAAACTATGGGAAAGATTTATGGCACTTTTATTTTTACTTTTACTAGTAATGGCGGCGATCAGCGATTTTTAGCAGGACCGCAACATTGCGGCGGACAAATTGGACCTTAAAGCGGTGTTCCAGCCGAAATTTTTTTTTTTAAAGTCAGCAGCTGCAAACACTGTAGCTGCTGACTTTTAATAAGGACACTTACCTGTCCAGGGAGCCCTCAATGTCGCCCCCCCCCCCGAGGCCGATCCGTCCATCAGATCGGGTGCAGTCGCCGCCATTCCAACTAAGGGAAGCAAGGCTCCACTGCCAGTTTCCGACTGCGAATGCGCGAGTCACGCGGCGCTTTGTGAATGAGACAGGAAAAAAACAGGAAAAAAAACAAAACAAATGGGCAGCATGGTGGCTTAGTAGTTAACACTTCCATCTGGCAGCACTGGGATCATTGGTTCAAATCCCAACCATGACACTACCTGCCCAGAGCCCTGCGTGGGTTTCCTCCGGGTACTCTGGTTTCCTCCCACACTCCAAAGACATGTGAAGGGAGCTGCTGGTGGGGACTGCTATGTTAAGTGGGCTGCTGGTGGGGACTCTGATGTGAAGTGAGCTGCTGGTGGGGACTGTGATGTGAAGTGGGCTGCTGGTGGGGACTCTAATGTGAAGGGAGCTGCTGGTGGGGACTCTGATGTGAAGGGAGCTGCTGGTGGGGACTCTGATTTCCTCCCACACTCCAAAGACATGCTGGCAGGCCTGTACTGGCCATAGGGACTACCGGGAGATTCCCACTGGGCTGGTGGCTCAGTCAGGTGCAGTCCTGGAGCCGCTCCTCTCTGACAGCGAGTGATCGCAATTTCACTCCTGTCAGGAGGAGAAGCTTCCTTCCATTAGGCGTTATGGTCCCTCCAGCCTGCAGGGGGAGATAGACCAATGGCAGACTTTCCTTCCTCTCTCCCCTATCACTTGTTATCACATGACTGGAGAGAGGAACGAGAAGCTGCCTTCAAAACAGTGAGTACATGTGGGAGGGGGAGGAGAGGGAGGAAACTAATGTTAAGGGCTGCTGATGGGGGCTCTCTGGTGGGGACTGTGATGTGAAGTGGGCTGCTGGTGGGGACTCTGATGTGAAGGGAGCTGCTGGTGGGGACTCTGATGTGAAGGGAGCTGCTGGTGGGGACTGCTATGTGAAGTGGGCTGCTGGTGGGGACAGTGATGTGAAGTGGGCTGCTGGTGGGGACTGTGATGTGAAGTGAGCTGCTGGTGGGGACTCTGATGTGAAGGGAGCTGCTGGTGGGGACTCTGATGTGAAGGGAGCTGCTGGTGGGGACTCTGATGTGTAGGGAGCTGCTGGTGGGGACTCTGAGGTGAAGGGAGCTGCTGGTGGGGACTCTGATGTGAAGGGAGCTGCTGGTGGGGACTCTGATGTGAAGGGAGCTGCTGGTGGGGACTGCTATGTGAAGGGGGCTGCTGGTGGGGACTCTGATGTGAAGGGAGCTGCTGGTGGGGACTCTGATGTGAAGGGAGCTGCTGGTGGGGACTCTGATGTGAAGGGAGCTGCTGGTGGGGACTCTGATGTGAAGGGAGCTGCTGGTGGGGACTCTGATGTTAAGGTAGCTGCTGGTGGGGACTGCTATGTGAAGGGGGCTGCTGGTGGGGACTCTGATGTGAAGGGAGCTGCTGGTGGGGACTCTGATGTGAAGGGAGCTGCTGGTGGGAACTGCTATGTGAAGTGGGCTGCTGGTGGGGACTCTGATGTGAAGGGAGCTGCTGGTGGGGACTCTGATGTGAAGGGAGCTGCTGGTGGGGACTCTGATGTGAAGTGGGCTGCTGGTGGGGACTCTGATGTGAAGGGAGCTGCTGGTGGGGACTCTGATGTGAAGTGAGCTGCTGGTGGGGACTCTCTGTGAAGGGAGCTGCTGATTGGGACACTCTGACGTAAGGGGGAAGCTGTTGGGGACACTCTGATGTAAGGGGGACTCTTTTGGGGACACTCTGATGTAAGGGGGACACTGTTGGGGACACACTGATGTAAGGGGGACGCTGTTGGGGACACTCTGATGTAAGGGGGACACTGTTGGGGACACTCTGATGTAAGGGGGAAGCTGTTGGGGACACTCTGATGTAAGGGGGACTCTGTTGGGGACACTCTGATGTAAGGGGGACTCTGTTGGGGACACTCTGATGTAAGGGGGACGCTGTTGGGGACACTCTGATGTAAGGGGGATTCTGTTGGGGACACTCTGATGTAAGGGGGACGCTGTTGGGGACACTCAAAATTAAAGTGGGCCAGCCATGAGGAAGTCCAGGGCCAAATTTTTGTCCCAGTCCAGCCCTGCATGCTGGTAGGTTAATTGGCTCCTGTCTAATTTGGCCCTAGTATGTATGAATGAGCTAGGGGCCTTAGATTGTAAGCTCCTTGGAGCCAGGGGCTGATGTAAATGTACGATTTATATGTAAACAGCTGTGTAAATGGTGGTGCTATATAACTATCTGTAATAAATAAAAGAAAGGGGAAGTCTCCTGGGTGGCAAGTCAATCAACTCATCTCCATGCAATTTTTCGAAAGTTTCCAACAGTGTTTACAGGAAGGGTTGCAGTTTAGGGGAGGTTGAAAATTTGACCCAGGTGCACCAAAACACCATGAATTAAGTGTTGCTTTCATGAAGATGGGCAATCAGTTCTTCCAGTCTCATGACTTTATTTATTTCTTCTACCCATTCTCTGACTGAAGGAGGGGTGGTCAATTTCCAATGCCTGGGAATCGGCGTGCGTCGTGTGAGCTGCTGACCAAAGGAAGTGAAAAACAGACCCTTTTGATCTTTTAAATTGACCCTGGAAAATGGACAGGTGGGTGACCTGTCCGGTTTCAGGCCAGGTGTTGCCTGTGATGAGATGGCAGAGCTGGAAGATGGAATGCCAGAAGGGTTAAATGTAGGGACAAATCCACCATAGGTGGAGGAGGGTGCCACTTGGGGCATCACATCACAAAGAACCACTCAGAAATGGATGGAATAATTGTTTTCAGTAACGCCGGACTTCTATGCCGCCATGTTAAAAGTTTAAAGTTGCTCTCTTGAGTTTGGGAGACTATGCTAGATTTAAAAGTGAAAAGGAAGGCTTTATCCCAATCTGCATCTGGAATGGTGTGGCCCAATTTTCTCCATCGGTCTTGGGTGTAAAATCGATGGCTTGGAAAGACCATTGAAGAGAGGATATTATAAAGCTGAGATAAAGCATGTTGGCAGTCTGAATCTTATAAACCTATGGTCTCAAATGGTTTCAGGCCTCTACGTAATTGCCCAATGTCCTGCACATTTAGTGATGAAATGACATAGTTGTAGGTAGTAGAGTAATTTCCCTTGATTTGGGGTATCTGGAGTAAGGATTTTTCTGGTGTGGGGTTATCCCTGAGTTTGGGGATTGAAGTTTTCCCAGCATAGGAAACTTGTGCAGTGCATTCCCAGATGAAATTCTGGGTTCCCAAAATTTGGTGTGAGTGGGCCAATATATGAAGAGATGCTACAACTCCTAATTATGGATTCCCACGCAAGTATTTTGACACCCCTACACTGATTTCCTGGATCTGCACACCTGCTGTGCCCATTATACTTTAAGTGGCTTCCTGGTTCCACCCACCATCCCTGTGTTGAGTTCTTGGGTCTGCGCACCTGTTGTACCCAATATGAGGGGTTCTCACGCACCCTGTGCAACCCCGAGTTACCACCCCTACGCACCCGATGTGCCCATTATGAAGGGCTTCCACTATCTCTGCTGGATTTTTACTTATTTTATATTATGGAGAGTATAACTGGGACAAACAAAGGTGCGCAGGAACACCCAAAACTCCCAAGTGGATAGGAACAGAGTCAGAAATTAGCCAGAGTAAGGATTCTACGATGTTGGTGTGTTCAAGAAATGTCAGGGCCAGGCTTGGCCCAACAGACAGCACCAATAACTTATAACTTTGGAGAGGTATGAACATTTAAAGAAACAAGTTGAATGTTGTATATGTAAAGGTACTACTGTACTCAACAGTCCATGAACCAGTTGTCAATACAAAAAGGGTTGATTGTACTTTTGGACCTGAGCTTGAGAGAGTCATGATGTCTCCATCCCATCTACACAATTCTTCTGTATATTTAAAGGGGTGTCCACAGAGAAAGAAAGAAACATACAGTAGAAGAACAATTTACATTACCCCCCCCCCCCCCCAGATTCTAGTACTACTACTGGCCCTAACCCACCAGTGCTTTATGGTAAACTATGATCCTGTCTCCAGCAATAAGCACTGCTAAAATGGACAATAAACAAGTACAATAAGCATTATAGTCTGTTTTGATCAAAGGAGGGATTGTAAGGAGTTGTTAAAGTACTGCTTTAAGACATTATAATATGTTATATATATATATGAAGGACTGTATTTTGCTCTGATATGCAGAAAATTAGAAATGTAGGTTGTGTGCCAAAGCTAGATGCAAGGATGTGAGCTATGTGCTGAGGCAGCATATACGTGTGGTCAGTTGGACATTTCATGGTAGACAATAGATAACAAGTTAGAGGTTGTGTGCCTATATTACTGGCAGGCCGCCTAACATACATGGTTTTCTATGTATATTTAGATATCGCCTGAGAGTTGCCTCCAGGCAAGGTATGTTATCTATGAAGCTTAGGTTATATAATGTATAATGTTTCTGCTTCAATCTTATTGGCTGATACGAGGGAGGTTTCTCTCGCTGTAAGTGTAAAAGAAATATGCAAACCCAATAAACCATTGTAATCTTGATTCACCATCCCTGTGTGTATGGAGTCTTGATTACCCGATCGATCAGAGAGTTCTATCCATACAGAAGTAAGAATAAAAAAAAAAAAAAAAAAAAAAAAAACCACAATGATGTAGCAAGTTACCTTGAGATTTCACCTGCAAAAAAGAAAAAAGAAAAAAAGAATTAGTGTAATATTAGTTGTAACAAATCATGAAATGTTAGAGCTAAACAACATACTGAAATATTATTAGAATAGTTTCAGTGTTCTTAAAAAAAAAAAAAAAAAAAAGATTGCCACAACTCGTTATTAGTAAGGATTTACACATTAGTATGTATTTGTCATGTCCATTACATAGTTAGTCAGGCTGAAAAAAAGACACAAGTCCATCTAGCTCAACCATAAAAATAAATAAATAAATAAATAAATCTCTTAGGAACCTTAAAGTGGGGTTCCACCCAAAAAAACAAAAATACATGAAAAATCCTAAAAAAACCCCAAAAAAAACATTTGGATATTTCTTTTTTTTTTACTCACCTCTAAATGCCTGTTGCTAGGGGGTCCCTCGTAGTCTGCCCCTTTCAGTGCCTGGGCTGGTGATATCACTTCCCCCTCGGCACAGGAAGGGCTCCGCTCTGCTCCCTCCCTCCTGTCAATCATCTGGAACCCATTACAGGTCCCAGGTAAATGAGCGGCCAATCACGGCGTGCGGCGCCGCTCGCGCATGCGCAGTGGGTGCCAGGCTGTGAAGCCACAGCCCGGCTCCCACAGTTGCAATGCCGGTGCCGCTGAACGGAGGGGGAGACGAGCGGGCTTCTATCCCCCGCATCGCTGGACCCAGGGACAGGTAAGTGTCCAATTAAAAGTCAGCAGCTGCAGTATTTGTAGCTGCTGACCTTTAATTTTTTTTTTTTTTTTTACATGACCCCCTGGGTGGAACTTCTCTTTAAGTGCAGCAGAAATTTTTTTGTAACTTTGGCCAGATCTGTGCCTTGCCACAATTCTGTCTCCGAGCTCTTCAGGCAGTTCCTTTGACCTCATGATTCTCATTTGCTCTGACATGCACTGTGAGCTGTAGGGTCTTATATAGACAGGTGTGTGGCTTTCCTAATCAGGTTCAATCAGTATAATCAAACACAGCTGGACTCAAATGAAGGTGTAGAACCATCTCAAGGATGATCAGAAGAAATGGACAGCACCTGAGTTAAATATATGAGTGTCACAGCAAAGGGTCTGAATACTTAGGACCATGTGATATTTCAGTTTTTCTTTTTTAATAAATCTGCAAAAATGTCAACAATTCTGTGTTTTTCTGTCAATATGGGGTGCTGTGTGTACATTATTGAGGAAAAAAAATGAACTTAAAGGATTTTAGCAAATGGCTGCAATATAACAAAGAATGAAAAATTTAAGGGGGTCTGAATACTTTCTGCCCCAACTGTATATTATGTATATTTAAGAAAGAATCCAGGCCTTCCTAAAGCAATCTACTGAGCTGGCCAGAACCACCTCTGGAGGGAGTCTATTCCACATTTTCACAGCTCTTATGCCGCGTACACACGGGCGGAATGTCTGACAGAAAAAGTCCGACGGAAGCTTTTCATCGTCTATTCCGACCGTGTGTGGGCCTCATCTGACTTTTTTTTCCGAAAATTCTGACGGACCTAGAAATGGAACATGTTCTAAATATTTCCGACTGAACCAATTCCTATCGGGAAACCCGCTCGTCTGTATTCTGTTCTGGCGGACTGAAAACGACGCATGCTCTGAAGCAAGTACGAGACGGAAGCTATTGGCTACTGGCTATTGAACTTCCTTTTTCTAGTCCCGTCATACGTCACCGAGTTCTGGACGGTCGGACATTGGTGTGACCGTGTGTAGGCAAGACCACTTGAGCGGAATTCCGTCGGAGTTCCGTCGAAGAAACCTTCAGAGTTTATTCCAACGGCAAAACCGGTCGTGTGTACAGGGCTTTACTGTGAAGAAACCTTTCCGTATTTGGCGATAAAATCTCTTTTCCTCTAGATGTAAAGAGTGCCCCCTTGTCCTCTGTGATGACCTTAAAGTGAATAACTCAACACCAAATTCACTATATGGACCCCTTATATATTTGTACACGGTGATCATATCCCCCCTTAATCTCCTCTTCTCAAGAGAATAAATTCAGTTCCTCTAATCTTTCCTCATAGCTGAGCTCCTCCATGCCTCTTATCAGTTTGGTTGCCCTTTTCTGCACTTTCTCCAGTTCCCCGATATGTATACGTATACTGTATATACAGTATATTCACACACTTAGGTACACTGCACTGTTTGGATAATATTATTTCATACAGGGGCAAGCGAGAACACTTTTGGTGTCAGCAGCAATATTTCCTACACAGTGGTGGCCCGTCCATAGCGCCACCCCCCCCCCTCCCGTGTAGTTGCAAAAAAATAAAAATAAAAAAAAAATAAAAATGTTATAAAACTGCCCCTTTAAGAAAAAAAAAGTCCTTTAACATAGTGCACTGTGCTCAAGCGCCGGACACAGTGCACTATGGGAAGCGCCACGTCAATGCAATAACGAGATTGCAGATGCGGCGCTTCATTTGCGGGCGTTTATCCCGCCTTGGGGCGCTTTCCAAAGCGCTAAGTAGCTTCTGCCCGGAGCTATTACTATGGCCGGGCGGTTTGATTGACATCTGAGGTTTGATGTCACTTCCTGTTTTCTCTCTACCATTGCGCCCGGGACAGAGAAAACAGGAAGTATGAAGAGCGGACCTCTCCATCGCTTCTGGAAGGAGACACCGTGGGAGAGGAGAAAACAACACAGTCAGCAAGGTAAGTGCCGCTGCTGTGCTCCGGGGGAGGGGGGGGGGGTCTGTATAATTATTTAAACCTGCTGGAGTTTTTGTGGTTTTCTTTCTCTGAGATACATTTTGGCATGGGTTTCTCTCTGAGCGCTTGAGCCCGCCCCTGCCTGTGTTGCAAAACATTGGGAGCGAACACATAGGGGTTGATTTACTAAAGGCAAAAAAAAACTGTGCACTTTGCAGAGTGCAGTTGCCCTCTGCAAGTGCAATTGCTCCAGAGCTTAGTAAATGAGGTAAGGTTTCACTTTGCAAAGAGTACCCAATCCAAGGAAAATTTAAAAAACTGCATTTTTGCTTGCACATGATTGGATGATAGAAGTCAGCAGAGCTTCTGCTCATTTACCAAGCTCTAGAGCAACTGCTCTTGAAGAGGGCAACTGCACTTTGCAAAGTGCACAGTCTTTTTCCCTTTAGTAAATCAACCCCATAGAGAGAACTCTGCTGGTCTGATCTGCAGCTGCACACTAACTTTGCTCTCCCTCCTGCACTAACTTTGGGCATAACAGCAAGTAGAAGAACCGTGCCAGTGAGTACACTTGCTATCACATGGATCCAGCCTGTCTCTGACAAAACTCTAGCCAGGGACATCGGGAGGGGGTGGGTAGAGGTGGCTGAAGCCCCGAATGTGACCCCGAAAAGCCCAGAGTCTCGGCAATTTATTTTAAAATTATTAGCCCCGAGTCCCCCATAAAAGTGCGACGCCGCACTGCGCATGAGCGAGAATGAGCGGCGGGACGTGGGTATGACGTCATGATAGGCGGTACGCACCATGATGACGCGTCATGTGCGGCCGGCCCCTACCTTTATAAAGCGGCGGCCGGCAGGAGACAAAGCGCGCGCTAACATCGTATTCGTCACAGGCAGCGGCAGACTCGAGGTTGGAGGAGGTCTCGGAGACGGACAGTGATATACCACGCTGTCCGCTCGCCGCCTGCCGCGCCCGGACTCAGGAGGACCAGCGTGCGACCAGGCCAGGGCAGGCCAAGCAAGGTGACACTGACCTGACTGAGTGCTGACAGACTGAGCTGAGGAGTGGAGGTGAGGCGAGGGGAGGGCCGCGAGTTGAGGCAGCCAGTGGCACTGCCTGGCACTTAGTCTGCAGCCCAGGCCTACGCGTAGTGGGCCACGTGGCGCCACGCAATTGAATTGAAGTTGAGGACACCAGAAGGGCAGAACAGTGAGAACTGAATGCGGGAGTTGCACTCTCACTGACTGCAGCCTTGTCGGGTGGAAAAGCCGCGCACTTGAGTATTTGATCAGTACAGCAGGCTCCAGGCCTGGCGGGCCCTGTCTGGACTAGTCCTTCATCAATCATCATACCAGCTGCCAGTGGTGGACCGTGTGGTCATCATACTTCATGAGATGGGCGCAGTAGCGCCCTACAGGTAAGTAACTATATGCAATTGCATGCATGGAGAAAATGCTTATGTCTGATCACATCACATTGATGTTAAAACAAAATCCTATAGTCTAATTTAAATCACATTCACACAGACTGTGTTTATTAAAATAATTTTGTAAAATAGAATGTTGGTTTTCTCTAAGTCTTTATAGTCTGAAATAAATTAGAACATTACCTAGTGGCTACCTAGATTACCCTTACCTTACCCATTTAATATATATTCTTCAATAATTAGCATGGAGAAAATGCTGGCCTGGCCTGATGTCTGATCACATTGATTTTAAAACAAAATCCTATAATAGTTTTAATTAAAATCACAGACTGTGTTTATTATAATAATTTTGTAAAATAGAATGTTGGTTTTATCTTATGCCCTGTACACACAGTCGGACTTTCCGACGGAATATGTGCGATCGGAGTTCGTTGTCGGAAATTCCGGCCGTGTGTGGGCTCCATCGGACTTTTTCCATCGGAATTCACGACACACAAAGTTTGAGAGCTTGCTATAAAATTTTCCGACAACAAAATCCGTTTGCATAAATTCAGACCGCGTGTGGACAATTCCGACGCACAAAGTGCCACGCATGTTCAGAATAAATTAAGAGATGAAAGCTATTGGCTACTGCCCCGTTTATAGTCCCGACGTACGTGTTTTACATTACCGCGTTCAGAACGATCGGATTTTCCGACAACTTTGTGTGACCGTGTGTATGCAAGACAAGTTTGAGCCAACATCCGTCGGCATAAGTCTTTATAGTCTGAAATAAATTAGAACATTACCTACCTAGATTACAGTCATACGGTACCCTTGCCTTACCCATTTAATATATATAACATATACTTCAATATATAGTTCCACAAAGGAAATGGGGACAACTTGGCAAGCGACATTTTTTTTGTATGTATTAATCACAATTTAAAGCTTGGAAATGCTGACAACCAGAAAATATATTTTTATACTGTATATTGCTTTTGTCTTTTTCTAATAGTATTTTATGTGCAACATACAATCGACATCAAAGTATTATTTTTTGGAATGGCACCGAAACGCATGTCAACAATGCCTACAAATATGCAACAACAAAACAGGTAAAAACAATTTCTCTCTCTCTCTTTCTCTCTCTCTCTCTCTCTCTTTAAAGTTTTTCAATAAAAGTAATCTGGAGCATGGAGACTGTCTGTCAGAAGGGTTTATTAATTTAAATATATGTCATGTGAGTTCACGGTGTTCACACTACCAGTAGAAAAGTTTCTAACAATCCCTAAATTTCAACGGACACCGTCTCATTTATTTCCTCCTCTCATTTCCTCCTCTCATGCTCGTCTCCAGGATTTCTCCATAGCCTCTCCCATCCTCTGGAACTCGCTACCTCCATCTATCCGGCTATCCCCTACTCTTGCTACCTTCAGGCGATCCTTGAAAACTCATCTCTTCAGGAAAGCCTATCACGTCTCTGACGAATCTCCTACCACTTCCATCAGCTCATTCCCCACAGTTACAACCTTTTGTACCACCTGCCCCCCACCCTATTAGATTGTAAGCTCTTCTGAGCAGGGCCCTCTTAATCCTCTTTTATCTTATTGTATTATAACTGTATTGTCTCCCTTTTATATTGTAAAGCGCTGCATAAACTGTTGGCGCTATATAAATCCTGTATAATAATAATAATAATAAAAAATGTGTCAAGCGATTTTCAATTCTCCAGTGGGATGTTGCCAGCGTACTCTTGCAACCACTGCCGCAGCCTGTAGTGAATAGTGGGTGTATACTTTCTATATACAAGAAGAAACTAATCTCACTAACAATAAATACACATATTAAGTAAAAAAAAAAGACGATTCAAACATGGATAGAAAAAAAATATACCGTATATACTCGAGTATAAGTCGTTCCGAGTATAAGTCGAGGCCCTAATTTACTACAAAAAATGGGAAAAACTTATTGACCCGAGTATAAGACGAGGGTGAGAAATGCACAGCTACTGTAAGTGGAAAAGAGGGTCAACAATGCCCATTTGCAGCATCACTGTGCCCATTTGCAGCCATAGGTCCCCTGAACTTCAAACTCGGTAGTTAAGGGTTCCTAGATGTCCCCTAGCTGCAGCCAAAATTTGGGGTCTCTGAACCCAAAGGGTCCTGAAATGACATTGCTGCAGATGGACACAGTTGACCAAATTTGGGGCCCTGTATCTCGGGGCCACTTAGTGCTAGGAACCCCAAATTTGGTGTGCAAACCCAGTGGAACTAGCACCATAAAATTTCCAAAGCTGGGGTTTCTAGCACCAAGTGGCCCCGAGATACAGAGCCCCAAAAATCAGTTCAGAAAATGTCAAGCACTTAGTGCTAGGAACTTCATCTTTGGATATGTTATGGTACCAGTTCGAAAGGGTTTGCACACCAAATTTGGGGTTCCTAGCACCAAGTGGCCCTGAGATATGGGGCCCCAAAGTTGGTTCAGAAAATGTCAAGCACTTTTCTTCAGCAGAGAATGACATTTTCCGAACCGATTTTGGGGCCCCGTATCTCGGGGCCACTTAGTGCTAGGAACTTCATCTTTGGATATGTTGTGGTACCAGTTCCACTGGGTTTGCATACCAAATTTGGGGTTCCTAGCACCAAGTGGCCCTGAGATACGGGGCCCCAAATTCGGTTCAGAAAATAAAAATTTTTGCTGCAGAAAAGTGCTTGACTCCAGTATAAGTCGAGGGGGGCACTTTCAGCACAAAAAAATGTGCTGAAAAATTCGACTTATACTCGAGTATATACGGTATACCAAGTTCAGGAAAGCAAACTCTAAATTCGAAGTAATTTCTTCATAGGATATGGATATCAGAAATTTTTTCAGCAAAAAAGGGTCAAACGCAGCAGGAGAAGCTGAGCCTGGGTCTCAGGAAGAAGCCGTGAGCACGGGTCAAATTTCAGAATTTACTTGCAGGGGAAGGGACTTCTAGTACCACAACAGATACAGAAGTAGGTGATGGATCCATTGATATGACTGCAGTTTGTGATGGTACTGATCTAGGAGATGTGGATGGTGGTTCTATGCAGCCTAAACTAAAGCAATATCCCTATGAAATGTTTGGTTCACAAAGGCGATCATTCCAATTTCACTGGTTTGAAAAATATAATTGGCTAGAATATTCATGTAAAAAAAAAAAAATACTGCATTTTTTTTGCTTGTCGAAATTTTGCCCCAAAAAAGGCAAGAGGCACAATCTGGACGCATCATTAACCACACAAGGTTTTAAAAAAATTGGAAATGTGCTTTAGATTCCTTTAAGGGGCATGAAAGAAGTGCTCTTCACAAGTCTAGCATGTTGGCATGGGCAGCTTGTAAAGATGCTAAACTGCGCGGAAATGTTGTAGAACAAATAGGAAAAGCTACTGAACTCCAAATTCGAGAAAGGCGAGAGTCTCTAAATGCAACCACAGTGCTTCTTGCCAAGCAGGGCATATCATTTACGAGGTCATTTAGAAAGAGAAGGAAGCCTAAATAGAGGCAATTTTAAAGAGTGCTTAAATTATTTACATAAATTTGATCCTTTCCTTCAAAAGTACAAGCCTCCAGGCAATGCTACGTATACTTGACCTTCATCACAAAATGATCTCATACAGTGCTGTTCAGAAGAAGTAACAAGTACAATTGTTAGCCACGAGTAAGCCATGAGTAAGCACTATGCTATGAGCTATGAGTAAGCACCGAGGCCAGTGCGAAACGTCAGCTCGTTTTTGTCTGCTGTGACTTTTTGAATTTTGATGTGTATTCTTCAATAAACAAGGCTATTATTTGAGTGCGGCTGTCCAGAATCCGTTCATGTTTATTACAATTGTTATCCAGTTAAAAAAATCTGGAATGTATGCCATAATGGCAGACGAAGCAAGGGATAAAAGAAAAGAGCAACTCGCTATCTGTGTACGCTACGTTGAACCTGGACACAAGTGCTGTAAAAGAACATTTTCTGGGATTTTGTGAACTGAAAGATTTAAGTGCAAATTCAATAACAGAATCTTTGGAAGATTGCCTCACAGTTAATGGTTTAGCCAATGTCCTCTGCGTTGCTCAAACGTACGATGGAGCTGCAGTTAAGAGAGGCGTAATTGGTGGTGTACAAGCAAAGTTTCCGAAAAAAACATCCTGAAGCTATTTATGTTCACTGTTATGCCCATTAACTAAACCTTGTGTAAAGCAATCCCAGAGGCTTCAGATTTTTTTCAAACACTAGAAAACCTTTATAATTTTTTTTAGTGTATCTTTTACACAGCACCAAAAGTTCATTGATGTTCAGGCGCAACTTGGACTAAAAGAAACAGAACTAGTACAGCTCTCAGAGACACGTTGGTCTTGCCAGATACGTTCCATTATTGCCCGAATACGCAACTTTCCAGCTGTTGTGCGGTGTCTTAAAGAGGAGAAATCTGCCACAGCCACTGGCTTGTTGATTAAATTGCGTAAGTTATCAATGCGCTACTGCCTTTTTGCGTTTGAATTGTTACTGGCTACTACAGAAGGTTTCCATAAGTTGCTTCAGAAGGAAAACCTAGATTTGTCTACTGCATTAGAGTATAAAAAAGATGTTTGTACTTCATTATGATCTCTAAGAACCAATGCCAAATCAAGAGATATGCTTCAAAAAGCTGTTTCTTTGTTTGACACTGACACTTGAGAATCCACAAACATCCAGGCAAATTAAAAAAACAAAAATGATGGTGAAAGACTTTGTGTACGGAGCCAGACCAACACCACATGATCATTTGTCAAGTGAAGATGATCTTAGAACAAAAATCTTTTACCCTTGCTTGGACCGAATGCTCTCTGAACTTGACCATCGTTTCTCAAGCATTAAAGAAAATTTGGTGAAGGGCATTGA
This sequence comes from Lithobates clamitans, assembly GCA_037952925.1. NCBI lineage: Eukaryota > Metazoa > Chordata > Amphibia > Anura > Ranidae > Lithobates > Lithobates clamitans. Next base: position 130,198 of record JBBGZY010001925.1, read on the forward strand.
GGCATGCAACCCGCTCTCTTCATCTTTTCTGTCAGAAGACATAAAGGCACTTGCAGAAATATTACAAAATTAATCTGCACTATGAAGAAGTAGTTGTTGCTAAAAACTTCTTTGAACGCATAAAACAGGAAGGTGCGGTACTAACAGTACAGCACATTTGCAAACTTTTGGATCCTTTAATGTTTCCAACGGTGAAAAAAATCATGCAAGTTGTCCTAACAATTCCTGTGAGCAGCTGCTCTTGCGAAAGATCATTTAGTGCTTTGAGACGTCTTCATACATGGCTCAGAGGTACAATGGGGCAATCAAGGCTTCATCATCTTGTAGTTCTTTCCATTGAAAAGGGTGTCTTTGAATCTGTGTCTAATGAATGTGTAATTGATCATTTTGGTAACAAACAATCATGAAGGCATACCTTGGTTCTCTCAAGAGATTAACCATTACAAGCACTACAACAAACTGTAATATTCTAAACGATACCTATAGTAGGGTAGTTTAAGAATAACAGTTAATGGTGGTTGGTAGACATGTGCACAGCCAAAAAATTAACTCACACATTTAGATTCTTCACTGGCTATCTCATTCATTAGATTCCCCTTACCACACGATCCCCACCACATCACTCACCAACACTTTGCTTTATTCATACTTCATCCCACATAATCTGTTTATCTGTAATTAACATCTATTCACACATTACTTCTTAGATATGCCACTTCTTTTTTCTGACAAGCTATGTTACATTGTTGCTTCTACATATACTTTCTTATTCAGACTTTCTTCACTACAATTTCCATTATACTAGCTACCAGTACTCCCCATTTATGAGTCCCTCTGGGTATAATATCTACATACTATTTAACGTTATTTAATTTATTTAGTTAATTTTATAATCTATACTGATATATTATCCTTTAACATCCATTCCCAGATTCTCTCTATTTTTGACAATTCATGTTTTGCCTACGGAGATCATCTCACTACCCATAGCGTCACCCCACTATCTGATGCCATTCAGACACTACATGCTGCCTCAGCTCCCGCCGCGAGGCTTGCTGCCCCCGGCCTACTCCATGCCATCCGCCATGCGCTGCGCTCAGTGTCAGGGTTGGTAAGTGTATTTTTGGCCTTACTTTTCCAACATTTTTTTCTATTCCTCCCCTACGGCTTGAGGTTGATTAGATGTACATATCTTACAGGATTATCATGCATCAGCTCCTGATGAGTGGAAAACATCACCCACGAAACGCGTCGAGCTACAATTGATGCCTACTCTATCCATTATACTTTGATGCCATCATTGTTCGTTATTATGACTACATTATCCCTGTATGTTACTATAATATCAGCTGCCGGGTATGCCACCATTGGCACCCATGTTATGGTCCACCAATACCACTTTGACTACCATCTACTTTGGGAAACTATGTATCCAACTGTGTGTACTTGTTCATTGATTATGTCTATATTTTCGTGCCAATTATCTGTACATGTGTATATATATGAAATTCCTTTATTTTATCTACTATGACTAATAAATATACAATTTTAACCCTCCGCATTCCAACTGCTTCATTTTAAAGTCCCATGCCCTTTCTATATATACCTTCGGTATTACCGGGATGGAGGCGACTTGTGCGCCTCATATAAAGTCCCAATTCCCCCTCCATATTACAATTTATCAACCGGGATGGAAGCATTTGGAAGAGTTGGATGAGCAGTGTTCCCCTGCTATCTACGCGAGAGGTTTAATACATGCCCTAAGTGGGGCTTAATTCCCGGAATGGCTATATATTCTGTACATATTATGTATATTTCCATTTGTTTTATACATTGGTGCTATTGATGGCATTTCCGGCACTGGTTGCGTTTTATATACAATTTTCTTCTTTGGTATTAATAACTTTTTCTTTGCCATCCATCCCATCCTTACCGCTCTGCCACTGACCCGCAGTTGCGTATGCGCTTGGTGTGGTTTTGTGTTGGGGTGTGTTCGTCCTCAATGCGGGAGCTGCGATGCGCTCTGAGGATCCTCCCTCCCCTCCCCTTTGGGAGGTCTGGGCGGATGCCTCTCGGCGCATCGGCGCCACGTCCCCCACGTCGTGCGCGGGACGTTGGATTCGACGTCACCGCGCCGACGTCTGGAGCACCATCTGCGTGATCGCCATGGGGGAGGACTGTTCTGGCGCCAAACACTGAGCGATCATCCAGCTCAAGTGTGTACGCCGCTCCCCTCCCCCCGCATGCCTTACGCACGTGGCGCTGGCGGCATGTACTTATAGGTCCCCCAGTGGTAGCGGGCTGCTCACACGGCCAGTCTCCTCTGTTGGTTTCTGCATACTAGCTGTTTCCATCTTGCTAGTTGCATGACATGTAGCATCAGGTAAGCACTCTCTGTCTACACCAACTCTCACTGTTATGGTTCTACTTTGTCACTATTTTTTGCACCAGCTCTTCAAAATCCTTCACCTAACAAAACAACAACAACCCCCCCCCCCCCCCCCTCCTCATTCTTTTATTACTCACTCACACATTTAGATTCTTCACTGGCTATCTCATTCATTAGATTCCCCTTACCACACGATCCCCACCACATCACTCACCAACACTTTGCTTTATTCATACTTCATCCCACATAATCTGTTTATCTGTAATTAACATCTATTCACACATTACTTCTTAGATATGCCACTTCTTTTTTCTGACAAGCTATGTTACATTGTTGCTTCTACATATACTTTCTTATTCAGACTTTCTTCACTACAATTTCCATTATACTAGCTACCAGTACTCCCCATTTATGAGTCCCTCTGGGTATAATATCTACATACTATTTAACGTTATTTAATTTATTTAGTTAATTTTATAATCTATACTGATATATTATCCTTTAACATCCATTCACAGATTCTCTCTATTTTTGACAATTCATGTTTTGCCTACGGAGATCATCTCACTACCCATAGCGTCACCCCACTATCTGATGCCATTCAGACACTACATGCTGCCTCAGCTCCCGCCGCGAGGCTTGCTGCCCCCGGCCTACTCCATGCCATCCGCCATGCGCTGCGCTCAGTGTCAGGGTTGGTAAGTGTATTTTTGGCCTTACTTTTCCAACATTTTTTTCTATTCCTCCCCTACGGATTGAGGTTGATTAGATGTACATATCTTACAGGATTATCATGCATCAGCTCCTGATGAGTGGAAAACATCACCCACGAAACGCGTCGAGCTACAATTGATGCCTACTCTATCCATTATACTTTGATGCCATCATTGTTCGTTATTATGACTACATTATCCCTGTATGTTACTATAATATCAGCTGCCGGGTATGCCACCATTGGCACCCATGTTATGGTCCACCAATACCACTTTGACTACCATCTACTTTGGGAAACTATGTATCCAACTGTGTGTACTTGTTCATTGATTATGTCTATATTTTCGTGCCAATTATCTGTACATGTGTATATATATGAAATTCCTTTATTTTATCTACTATGACTAATAAATATACAATTTTAACCCTCCGCATTCCAACTGCTTCATTTTAAAGTCCCATGCCCTTTCTATATATACCTTCGGTATTACCGGGATGGAGGCGACTTGTGCGCCTCATATAAAGTCCCAATTCCCCCTCCATATTACAATTTATTAACCGGGATGGAAGCATTTGGAAGAGTTGGATGAGCAGTGTTCCCCTGCTATCTACGCGAGAGGTTTAATACATGCCCTAAGTGGGGCTTAATTCCCGGAATGGCTATATATTCTGTACATATTATGTATATTTCCATTTGTTTTATACATTGGTGCTATTGATGGCATTTCCGGCACTGGTTGCATTTTATATACAATTTTCTTCTTTGGTATTAATAACTTTTTCTTTGCCATCCATCCCATCCTTACCGCTCTGCCACTGACCCGCAGTTGCGTATGCGCTTGGTGTGGTTTTGTGTTGGGGTGTGTTCGTCCTCAATGCGGGAGCTGCGATGCGCTCTGAGGATCCTCCCTCCCCTCCCCTTTGGGAGGTCTGGGCGGATGCCTCTCGGCGCATCGGCGCCACGTCCCCCACGTCGTGCGCGGGACGTTGGATTCGACGTCACCGCGCCGACGTCTGGAGCACCATCTGCGTGATCGCCATGGGGGAGGACTGTTCTGGCGCCAAACACTGAGCGATCATCCAGCTCAAGTGTGTACGCCGCTCCCCTCCCCCCGCATGCCTTACGCACGTGGCGCTGGCGGCATGTACTTATAGGTCCCCCAGTGGTAGCGGGCTGCTCACACGGCCAGTCTCCTCTGTTGGTTTCTGCATACTAGCTGTTTCCATCTTGCTAGTTGCATGACATGTAGCATCAGGTAAGCACTCTCTGTCTACACCAACTCTCACTGTTATGGTTCTACTTTGTCACTATTTTTTGCACCAGCTCTTCAAAATCCTTCACCTAACAAAACAACAACAACCCCCCCCCCCCCCTCCTCATTCTTTTATTACTCACTCACACATTTAGATTCTTCACTGGCTATCTCATTCATTAGATTCCCCTTACCACACGATCCCCACCACATCACTCACCAACACTTTGCTTTATTCATACTTCATCCCACATAATCTGTTTATCTGTAATTAACATCTATTCACACATTACTTCTTAGATATGCCACTTCTTTTTTCTGACAAGCTATGTTACATTGTTGCTTCTACATATACTTTCTTATTCAGACTTTCTTCACTACAATTTCCATTATACTAGCTACCAGTACTCCCCATTTATGAGTCCCTCTGGGTATAATATCTACATACTATTTAACGTTATTTAATTTATTTAGTTAATTTTATAATCTATACTGATATATTATCCTTTAACATCCATTCCCAGATTCTCTCTATTTTTGACAATTCATGTTTTGCCTACGGAGATCATCTCACTACCCATAGCGTCACCCCACTATCTGATGCCATTCAGACACTACATGCTGCCTCAGCTCCCGCCGCGAGGCTTGCTGCCCCCGGCCTACTCCATGCCATCCGCCATGCGCTGCGCTCAGTGTCAGGGTTGGTAAGTGTATTTTTGGCCTTACTTTTCCAACATTTTTTTCTATTCCTCCCCTACGGATTGAGGTTGATTAGATGTACATATCTTACAGGATTATCATGCATCAGCTCCTGATGAGTGGAAAACATCACCCACGAAACGCGTCGAGCTACAATTGATGCCTACTCTATCCATTATACTTTGATGCCATCATTGTTCGTTATTATGACTACATTATCCCTGTATGTTACTATAATATCAGCTGCCGGGTATGCCACCATTGGCACCCATGTTATGGTCCACCAATACCACTTTGACTACCATCTACTTTGGGAAACTATGTATCCAACTGTGTGTACTTGTTCATTGATTATGTCTATATTTTCGTGCCAATTATCTGTACATGTGTATATATATGAAATTCCTTTATTTTATCTACTATGACTAATAAATATACAATTTTAACCCTCCGCATTCCAACTGCTTCATTTTAAAGTCCCATGCCCTTTCTATATATACCTTCGGTATTACCGGGATGGAGGCGACTTGTGCGCCTCATATAAAGTCCCAATTCCCCCTCCATATTACAACAGCCAAAAAATTCGTTCATTTTCGTTTTCATTTTATTAGTTCATTATTTTTTTCGTTTTTCGGGTCATTCGTTATGATCGCGATTTGTAAATTCGTTCATTCGTACATTCGTACATTTGTAAATTCGTACATTCGTAAATTTGTAAAATCGTACATTTGTAAATTAGAAAATTCGTAAATTTGTAAATTCGAAGTTTGAAAATCCAAAAACCCGAAAATTCATAAAATCTGAAATAGTAACTAACTATTAAATTATAGGTAATTTCCTTTCAAATTTGACTGTCAGTGAACGTAACAAATACGAATTTATCCGAAGTTACGAATTATCCAAAACGAATGCTGCATCTAAACAAATGAAACGGAACAAATTAATAAGAAATAATAATAATAAAACGTTGTTATTATTATTATTGTTATTTATGATTATTAATTCATTACGTTCCATTCCGTTTTTTCGGATCATTCATAACTTCGGATAAATTTGTATGTGTTATGTTCACTAACAGCCGAATTTGAAAGGAAATTACAATACCTATAATTTAAAAGTTACTAGTAATTACTAATAGTTAAGTTATTATTAGTTAACTATTATTTCAGATTTCCGAATTTACAAATTTACGAATTCACTAATTTACTAATGTACGAATGTATGAATGTACATTTGTAAATTGCGAATGTACGAATGCCCGAATTTACGAATGTCCAATTTTATCGAATTTATGAATATTCTGAAAAAATTCGTTAAACGGGTTTTCGTTAATTCGGATATTCCCAAATTAACGAATTTGTCGAATTCGGAACAAAACAAATTGCACATGCCTAGTGGTTGGCTTTTTGGGATGCTATGTACAGTATCTCACAAAATAAGTACCCATGCACCTCACATTTTTGTAAATATTTTATTATAGCTTTTCATGTGACAACACTGAAGAAATTTCACTTTGCTACAATGTAAAGTAAAAGTAGTGAGTGTACGGCTTGTATAACAGTGTAAATTTGCCGTCCCCTCAAAATAACTCAACACACAGCCATTAATGTCTAAACCGCTGGCAACAAAAATGAGTACACCCCTATGACAACATTGGGTCCAAAGTCTTAATATTTTGTGTGGTCACCAATTTCTCAGACTGCCTTAACCCACTTGTGCATGGGAGTTCACCGGAGCTTCAAGATTGCTACTGGAGTCCTCTTCCACTCCTCCATGACGAAATCACGGAGCTGGTGAGACCTTGTGCTCCTCCACTTACCGTTTGAGGATGCCCCACCGATGATCAATAGGGTTTAGGTCTGGAGATATGCTTGGCCAGTCCATTACCTTTAAACTCATAAGTCTATTTCCCAAAGACAACCCTTGGATATGACACTGAGAAGGTGCACTCAACTTCTTTGGTCGACCATTGGTGAGGCTTGATCTGAGTGTAACCTGTCCTGCTAAACTGCTGTATGGCCACCGTGCTTCGGCTCAGTTTCAGGTTATTGGCAATCTTGGAGCCAAGGCCATCTTTATAGAGATTCTCAGTTCTTTCCCATGAGGTGCCACTATGGCATGTATTTAGATCTTCCAGTATGAGAGCGATAACACCAAGTTTAACACCTGAGACCTTGTTGTAACACTAACGACTAATGAATCACATGAAACTGGGAGGAAAAATGGCTAATTGGGCCCAATTTGGACATTTTCACTTGGGGGTATACTCTTGCCAGCGGTTTAGACATTAATGACTGTGTGTTGAGTTATTTTTAGGGGACAGCAAATTTACACTGTTATACAAGCTGTACACTCACAAATTGTAGCAAAGTGACATTTCTTCAGTGTTGTCAGATGAAAAGATAGAATCAAATATTTACTAAAATGTGAGGGAGTGAACTCACTTTTGTGAGATGCTGTATGTACCCCTTTATTGCAAAATGATTTCCTACAGTAAGACAATGTCTGAACAAGTACAATTGTTAGTGAATTTAATCGAGAATGTATGCCATAGTAGCAGACAAAGCAAGGAAGGGATAAAAGAAGGCAGCAACTTCGTATCTGTGCAAGCAATGTTCAACCTGACACAAGTGCTGTCAAATCTCTCAGTTCACAAAATCCCAGGAAATCTTCTAAGTGCAGATCCAATAACAGAATCTTCAAAAAAGATTCTCTGGCGTGTCACTTGTGTAGACAATCTCTTCTCTGTCTTGCTCAGACATCAAAAATTAGTTACTGAAAATGGAATATTGTAACACTATACTACAGTTCAATAATGATGGCACTTTACAGTACAGATTGTTTACTATATGGTTAACGAGTTGTAATATTTGTAGTTTTACTACAACAAATTGTTTGCACTTTTATTTTAAGTTTTAAACTGGTGTATTTTCAACTCATGAAGCACCATGAAGTTTGCAGTTTGCAAGAAGCCATGTGGGGGACACAGCAAACATGTGGAAGAAGGTGCTCTGGTCAGATGAGACCAAAATTAAACTTTTTGGCCTAAAAGCAAAACGCTATGTGTGGCAGGAAACTAACACTGCATCCTGAACACACCATCCCCACCGTGAAACATGGCGGTGGCAGCATCATGTTGTGGGGATGCTTTTCTTCAGCAGGGACAGGGAAGCTGGTCAGTGTTGATGGGAAGATGGATGGAGCCAAATACAGGGCAATCTTAGAAGAAAACCTGATAGTCTGCAAAAGACTTGAGACTGGGGTGGAGGTTCACCTTCCAGCAGGACAACGATTCCTAAACATACAGCCAGAGCTACAATGGAATGGTTTAGATCAAAGCATATTCATGTGTTATAATGACCCAGTCAAAGTCCAGACTTAAATCCAATTGAGAATCTGTGGCAAGACTTGAAAATTGCTGTTCACAGACGCTCTCCATCCAATCTGACAGAGCTTGAGATATTTTACAAAGAAGAATGGGCAGAAATGTCCTTCTTCTTAGATGTGCAAAGCTGGTAGAGACATCCCCAAAAAGACTTGCAGCTGTAATTGCAGTGAAAGGCGGCTCTACAAAGTATTGACTCCAGGGGGCGCCATACAAATGTACCCCCCCACACTTTTCACATATTTATTTGAAAAATATTTTGAAAACCATTTATCATTTTCCTTCCACTTCACAATTATGTGCCACTTTGTGTTGGTCTATCACATAAAATCCCAATAAAATACATTTACGTTTTTGGTTGTAACATGACAAAATGTGGAAAATGTCAAAGGGCATGAATACTTTTTCACGGCACCGTACATATCATAGGTACTTACACAATAGTTCTATTTCGCTGGAGTATTTTGAATTAAAATGTCTTTTTGATTGCTTGCAGTTTTGATAGTTTTTTTAAAAATCAAATCGCACATCGATCGGAGAAAAGGAAAAAAAACATGTACAGTATGCCCACCATAAATTAACTGGTCAGATTGTTCAAGTGATGGATAGCAGGCTAGTAAATTTTCAGCGGACAACAGTCCGTCACACAAAAGTCCAAAGTACAAACACGCATGCTCGGAATCAATGCTCACCAAACACGACATTAGCAGAAGGGGTCCAAAGGGTGGCGCTCAAGAGCTGAAATTCCACGTAGTACGTCACTACGTTCGTGTTTGTTGCCCAACAATTGTGTGCCGTTAGTATGCAAGACAAATTAATGGCACTCGCCCTTCGGACAAAAGTCTGACGCTCTGTTGCCCAACAATCTGATCGTGTGTACGAGGCTTTAGGCTACTCTACTCATTTTTCCAAAGCTTCTTATCAGGCCTGATTCTACTTCTGCTAAATTGTCATAAGACTTAACTAACAGAGACAATTGTTGAGTGGAGAGTCTCCAAATGGGGAAATTTTTGTAATGAATTTGCCCTAAAGCAAGAGTTTTCTAGTTGTCTTCCACAGAGTCAACCAGTTTTTCTAGCGTTTCTCGGATCATTATGCTGACCTTGTTAGTAGAAAGGGAAGCCAAACACGAAACTTCCTCATACCTTGCCTATGTACAGGTGTTTTGAAATGTCACGTCCAAGTTTACAGCATAAATGATATTAATAAAAAATGATTATAATAAATAATAACCCTGCGTGAGATGATGTACCCTCCAACTGGGATTGCTTTTTAATTGTATGTGGCTGATAAGCACCAAAATCCCCCCAACCCTTACCTCAGCCCCTGGTGAAGAGAGTTTTTCTTGAAGCACGTTGGGAAATGACCACATGTTGTAAGAAAACTATGTGAAAGTATCTGCTTGGGAAATTCCCAGGAAATGCAAAAAAACAAACAAACTCCACACCATAATCCCCCCCTCCACCAAATGATTTGGACCAGTGCACAAAGCAAGGTCCATAAAGACATGGATGAGCGAGTTTGGGCTGGAGGAACTTATCTTGCCTGCAGTCCTGACCTCAACCAGATAGAACACCTTTTGGATGATTCAAGTGGTACTGCGAGCCAGGCCTTCTCGTCCAACATCGGAGCCTGACCTCACAAATGCTCTTCTGGAAGAATGGTCAAACATTCCCCTAGACACACTCCTAAACCTTGTGGACATCCTTCTCAGAAGAGATGAAGCTGTTATAGCTGCAAAGGGTGGGCCAACTCAATATTGAACCCTACGGACTAAGACTGGGATGCCATTAAAGCTCATGTGCTGGGTGGGATGCATTGCCATAGACATTGGGCGTTGGGTGCGGGGGCACCACTAAGAATGTATATTGATTAGTGGTGGGGACTGTATATTGCAATGTAACAGATACTGTACTCGCTAAAAATGGCTATGTACACATTTGCTACGTATGCTTTAACTGAAGTTCTATGGACTGTATGTACTTACTTCTAACTAAAAAACTTTTTTTTTTGGATGAAAAAAAAAAAAAAAAGAAGTTCATGTGCGTGTAAAGGTAGGCGTCCAAATACTTTTGGTAAAAGGAAGAAAAATTACTGGCAGTCCCTACTTCCTCCTATCTCAGCGCTATGGATTTCAAATTTTACCAATAGAAGCAAATGGTTAAACACCCTTAAGTTAAAAGTCACAATATATATCACTTTGCCAATATATATCTCAGACAGCAGCCACTTAAAACATAGATACCAAACTCATAGATGACAAATCTTTCAAACTGTAAGATCAGATAAAAAATTCATCAAAGCGGTGCTCCAATCAGAAAAAAACTCTGATTGGCTAGCATATGTATAATGACACATACGAATATTAATTGCAAAATAATGAAAACATAGTAGCAAAATAATAATAATAATAATAATAATAATAATAGATGGTGATAGAGGAAAGTCCGTAAGTGGATGAAGATGGTGGACCTAGAGTAATCTGCTGATAAGTGTACCTTTCACCAAACTCCTCCAAGCTGTGCTCCATACACCCCTCTAGGGTTCAAACTCACCACAAAGATGAAATAATCAAGCCTCAACCAACATCGGTATCTTGCCCCATACACGGATAGGTCCATGCTAGAAAGTCTCAGGAGTCAGGAAATCCAGGAACATGAGAAGAAAAACTCCACATAGGACAGTTCCGTTTGACTTTTTATTGTGCTCATCCGATTAAAATTCGTCAATACTTGCATAAAACTTTCACATGCCTTGTCCGAGTTGACCATGTAGATTAGTGTCGGTATAGCGGTCTATCTCTACCTGATGCTAGGAAGCTGGAGTTTACTAAGATCGTTCCCGTTGTGCTTCAGGCTTCTATCCGTGTATGGGGCAAGATACCGATGTTGGTTGAGGCTTGATCTTTGTGGTGAGTTTGAACCCCAGAGGGGTGTGTGGAGCACAGTTTGGAGGGGTTTGGTGAAAGGTGCACTCAGCAGCAGATTACTCTAGGTCCACCATCTTCATCCACTACGGACTTTCCTCTATCACCATCTATTATTATAATTTTGCTACCATGTTTTCATTATTTTGCAATTAATATTCGTATGTGTCATTGTACATATGCTAGCTAATCAGAGTTTTTTTCTGATTGGATCGCAGCTTTGATGAATTTTTTTATCTGATTTTCACCAAACCCCTCCAAACTGTGGTCCACACACCCCTCCAGGGTTCAAACTCACCACAAAGATGAAATAACCAAGCCTCAACCAACATCGGTATCTTGCCCCATACACGGGTAGAAGCCTGAAGCACAGCGGGAACGATCTTAGTAAACTCCGGCTTCCTAGCATCAGGTAGAGATAGACCGGTATACCGACACTAATCTACATGGTCAACTCGGACAAGGCATGTGAAAGTTTCATGCAAGTATTGACGAATTTTAATCGGATGAGCACAAAAAAAAGTCAAACGGAACTGTCCTATGTGGAGTTTTTCTTCTCATGTTCCCTGATTTCCTGACTCCTGAGACTTTCTAAGCGTGGACCTATCCGTGTATGGGGCAAGATACCGATGTTGGTTGAGGCTTGATTATTTCATCTTTGTGGTGAGTTTGAACCCCAGAGGGGTGTGTGGAGCACAGTTTGGAGGAGTTTGGTGAAAGGTGCACTCATCAGCAGATTACTCTAGGTCCACCATCTTCATCCACTTACGGACTTTCCTCTATCACCATTGTGACAGTACGGATCCCTGTCCTAGTGATAGTCGCCCAGGATTCTCAAATAGGCAGGTTGAGAGGCTCCAGGAGGATTATTTAATTTGGAGGAAACTGTTTTATCACTTTAATAAAAGTGGGCCTACAAGCCCTTAAACGGCATATCTGACGTGGACTCCGCTCACTGGTAAGCTCTACACTGAAGCTGAAAACCCCCCCAATATTACACCATCTATTATTATTATTATTATTATTATTATTATTATTTTGCTACTATGTTTTCTTTATTTTGCAATTAATATTCGTAATGCCCTGTACACACGATCGGACATTGATCGGACATTCTGACAACAAAATCCATGGATTTTTTTCCGACGGATGTTGGCTCAAACTTGTCTTGCATACACACGGTCACACAAAGTTGTTGGAAAATCTGATCGTTCTGTAAAACACGTACGTCGGGACTATAAACGGGGCAGTAGCCAATAGCTTTAGTCTCTTAATTTATTCTGAGCATGCGTTGCACTTTGTGAGTCGGATTTGTGTACACACGATCGGAATTTAACCGATCGGATTTTGTTGTCGGAAACAGCAAACATGTGGAAGAAGGTGCTCTGGTCAGATGAGACCAAAATTTAACTTTTTGGCCTAAAAGCAAAATGCTTTGTGTGGCAGGAAACTAACACTGCACTTCACCCTGAACACACCATCCCCACCGTGAAACATGGCGGCGGCAGCATCATGTTGTGGGGATGCTTTTCTTCAGCAGGGACAGGGAAGCTGGTCAGTGTTGATGGGAAGATGGATGGAGCCAAATACAGGGCAATCTTAGAAGAAAACCTGACAAAAGACTTGAGACTGGGGCGGAGGTTCACCTTCCAGCAGGACAACGACCCTAAACATACAGCCAGAGCTATAATGGAATGGTTTAGATCAAACATATTCATGTGTTAGAATGGCCCAGTCAAAGTCCAGACCTAAATCCAATTGAGAATCTGTGGCAAGACCTGAAAATTGCTGTTCACAGACACTCTCCATCCAATCTGACAGAGCTTGAGATATTTTGCAAAGAAGAATGGGCAGAAATGTCCCTCTCTAGATGTGCAAAGCTGGTAGAGACATCCCCAAAAAGACTTGCAGCTGTAATTCCAGTGAAAGGCGGTTCTACAAAGTATTGACTCAGGGGGGCGCCATACAAATGTACCCCCCACACTTTTCACATATTTATTTGAAAAATATTTTGAAAACCATTTATCATTTTCCTTCCACTTCACAATTATGTGCCACTTTGTGTTGGTCTATCACATAAAATCCCAATAAAATACATTTACGTTTTTGGTTGTAACATGACAAAATGTGGAAAATGTCAAGGGGTATGAATACTTTTTCACTGCACCGTACATATCATAGGTACTTACACAATAGTTCTATTTCGCTGGAGTATTTTGAAATAAAATGTCTTTTTGATTGCTTGCAGATTTGATAGTTTTTTTAAAAATCAAATCGCACATCGATCGGAGAAAAGGAAAAAAAAACATGTACAGTATGCCCACCATAAATTAACTGGTCAGATTGTTCAAGTGTTGGATGGCAGGCTAGTAAATTTTCGGCGGACAACAGTCTGTACACAAGTCCGTCACACAAAAGTCCAAAAGTACAAACACGCATGCTCGGAATCAATGCTCACCAAACACGACATTAGCAGAAGGGGCCCAAAGGGTGGCGCTCAAGAGCTGAAATTCCACGTAGTACGTCACTACGTTCGTGTTTGTTGCCCAACAATTGTGTGCCGTTAGTATGCAAGACAAATTAATGGCACTCGCCCTTCGGACAAAAGGCTGACGCTTTGTTGGCCAACAATCCGACTGTGTGTACGAGGCTACTCTACTCATTTTTCCAAAGCTTCTTATCAGGCCTGATTCTACTTCTGCTAAATTGTCATAAGACTTAACTAACAGAGACAATTGTTGAGTGGAGAGTCTCCAAATGGGGACAATTTTTGTAATGAATTTGCCCTAAAGCAAGAGTTTTCTAGTTGTCTTCCACAGAGTCAACCAGTTTTTCTAGCGTTTCTCGGATCATTATGCTGACCTTGTTAGTAGAAAGGGAAAACAAACACGAAACTTCCTCATACCTTGTCTATGTACAGGTGTATTGAAATGTCACGTCCAAGTTTACAGCATAAATGATATTAATTTGCTGGAAATGTTGGTTTACCTGACTCGACTTTGTATAATAAAGCGTTTCTAACCCTAACAAAATAAAATAAAATGGATCCTGTTCTTTTAAAGCATGAATAACAGCACAGTGCTTGTGCTGTGTAATTTGGCTCCCTTTATCACCTAAAATATCTGGCTGATCTTGCCTGTTTCTGCCCTCCCCCCCTGTAAACTGACCACGGTTTATCATGGCTGCTGAGCCCGGACACCGTGGTCTGTTTACGACCCTCCGTCACCTGCAACTCTCCTCTGTCCTCCGAAACCCCCCCCGCCCTCCCTGCCTGTCAGCTCCCATCACTCCCCAGCCCTCCGCTCCTGCTGGTAGAATAACTGAGGGTGTACGCTATAATCCCCTCTGTTACAGTAACTGATGTGCCCCAGTGTATGTCTTTTTTGAAAAAATACGCCGCTATATACCTTATTTCAGTGCGCCGCTCGGCGCTCACGTGACCAGCCGCCTCTCTCCTCCTCTCCTCTCCTCCTCCTGGCTGGCGTCAGCGGGGGGTTCTCAGCCCCGCCCGTTGTAGCTGCCAGACCTGGAGAGGAGAGAGAGGCGGCCGGTCACGTGAGCCCCAAGCGGCGCTCTGAAATAAGGCATATAGCGGCATTTTTAAAAAAAATAAAAACATACAGTGGGGCACATCAGTTACTATAACAGAGGGGATTGTCGCATACACGTTCAGTGGCTTAACAACCACTTTAAACCCATGTTAATGATGAAGTTCAAGTAATGGCCTCTTAGTAATCTAAGGTTATGTGATGCTCTCTTGGATACACATAACAGAGAAAATAGACCCAATAAACCCAAGGTCTCAACCAATGCGACTGTCTATAGACATGTTATGATTGTCACTTGAGCTATATGACTTAACCATTTCCCACGGCCCTGATATTTTTTTTTTTCAGCCAGTGATTTTCTACAAAGTAAAATTCATCTGAGCATCTAAACAGCCTCCGATCAGTTTTTTACAGATGGCGGAAGGGGACTCCCCTCCCTCCCCCTCCTCTGCCTGGGACCTATGCCCGAGGACTGATGTGACCTGCTGCAACAAATGCACGGGACAGAATGAAAGGGACTTTGCATCGGTATCTTGCCCCATACACGGATAGAAGCCTGAAGCACAGCGGGAACGATCTTAGTAAACTCCGGCTTCATAGCATCAGGTAGAGATAGACCGCTATACCGACACTAATCTACATGGTCAACTCGGACAAGGCATGTGAAAGTTTTATGCAAGTATTAACGAATTTTAATCGGATGAGCACAATAAAAAGTCAAACGGAACTGTCCTATGTGGAGTTTTTCTTCTCATGTTCCTGGATTTCCTGACTCCTGAGACTTTCTAAGCGTGGACCTATCCGTTTATGGGGCAAGATACCGATGTTGGTTGAGGCTTGATTATTTCATCTTTGTGGTGAGTTTGAACCCCAGAGGGGTGTGTGGAGCACAGTTTGGAGGGGTTTGGTGAAAGGTGCGCTCATCAGCAGATTACTCTAGGTCCACTATCTTCATCCACTTACGGACTTTCCTCTATCACCATTGTGACAGTATGGATCCCTGTCCTAGTGATAGTCGCCCAGGATTCTCAAATAGGCAGGTTGAGAGGCTCCAGGAGGATTATTAAATTTGGAGGAAAATGTTTTATTACTTTAATAAAAGTGGGCCTACAAGCCCTTAAACGGCATATCTGACGTGGACTCCGCTCACTGGTAAGCTCTACACTGAAGCTGAAAACCCCCCCAATATTACACCATCTATTATTATTATTATTATTATTTTGCTACTATGTTTTCATTATTTTGCAATTAATATTCGTAATGCCCCGTACACACGGTCGGACATTGATCGGACATTCTGACAACAAAATCCATGGATTTTTTTCCGACGGATGTTGGCTCAAACTTGTCTTGCATACACACGGTCGCACAAAGTTGTTGGAAAATCCGATCGTTCTGAACGCGTTGACGTCAAACACCTACGTCGGGACTATAAACGGGGCAGTAGCCAATAGCTTTAGTCTCTTAATTTATTCTGAGCATGCGTGGCACTTTGTGAGTCGGATTTGTGTACACACGATCGGAATTTAACCGATCGTATTTTGTTGTCGGAAAATTTTATAGCCTGCTCTCAAACTTTGTGTGTTGGAAATTCCGACGGAAAAAGTCAGATGGAGCCCACACACGGTCGGAATTTCCGACAAACACAATCCGATCGCACTTTTTCCGTCGGAAAATCCGACCGCGTGTACAGGGCATATGTGTCATTGTACATATGCTAGCTAATCAGAGTTTTTTTTTTTTCTGAATGAAACGCCGCTTTCATTAATTTTTTATAGGATTTTACAGCATGAAAGATTTTTCATCTATGAAGATACTGTAGATACCAAACATGTCATGCTTTAAAATTGCGCACACCCGTGGAACGACAACAAACAACATAAATGATATTATCCATAGGCAACGCTTTATAAGCCTTTACGAGTTACCACTTTAGATTTACAAGGGAGGTCTGATTCTAGAATTGCTCTCAATCTGGCGTTCACGGAGATACCTCCCACGTGTGGTACGATCGCTGTTTACATACTGACGCGGGACAGACGGGGGTAGGGGGGTGTTGGGGTTGTTACCTTCCCCCGTCATTTGTTAAAGAGATCTAGTGACTATTTAGCTGCTAGGATTGCTTGAAAGACCTCCGCCGGCTCTAGAAAACAATACCAGCATCATCCCGGTATAACCACTGGGTACGTCGACTGGTGGCAAGTGGTTAATAATTAAAGTTTTGTTTATATTTCTTTAAACAGAGTTCTGTTTGTTTGAATAATACCTAAAAGTCCCAAAAAAACCTGCTATACGCTTTCTGGAACATTAAAAAAAATATATATACAGTATGTATTACATTGTTATCTTAAGTAATGACAAAGTTATTGCTCAATAAACAGGATCAAACATGGTATGCAAGACATGCATAGTTTCGAACCTAGTGTCAGGGTATATTTAAACGCAAAAATGAGAAATTAAGAGGAGGAACGTTCTAACAGGAGGAAAGTTCAAAACTAATCTTAGAAAGTATTATTTTACCGATGGGGCAGTCGGTGCTTGGAATAGACTTCCAGCAGAGGTACAGTAGTGAGTCAATCAACAGTAATGCCCCGTACACACGGTCGGACTTTGTTCGGACATTCCGACAACAAAATCCTAGGATTTTTCCCGACGGATGTTGGCTCAAACTTGTCTTGCATACACACGGTCGCACAAAGTTGTCGGAAAATCCGATCGTTCTGAACGCGGTGACGTAAAACACGCACGTCGGGACTATAAAACGGGGCAGTAGCCAATAGCTTTTGTCTCTTAATTTATCCTGAACATGCGTGGCACTTTGTGCGTCGGAATTGTCCACACACGGTCTGAGTTTATGCGAACGGATTTTGTTGTCGGAAATTTTTATAGCCTGCTCTCAAACTTTGTGTGTCGGAAAATCCGATGGAAAATGTGTGATGGAGCCCACACACGGTCGGAATTTCCGACAACAAGGTCCTATCACATATTTTCCGTCGGAAAGTCCGACCGTGTGTACGGGGCATTAGTGGCTTCAAACATGCATGGGACAAACATAAATCTATACTCAGAAATGAAAGTTAACAAAAACACCCAAAAAACAAAAACCTGTATAAATAAATAAAGAAAAAACAAAACAAAAAAAAAATACATAAAAATGTATGAATTAAAAAAACAAAAAAAACAAAAACAAAACGTGTATAAATAAAAAATAAACAAATAAATAAATGGGCAGACTCGATGAACCACTCGAGGGGTTACACTCGCTCAAGCAATGAACTCACCCCTTCAGAAAAGAGTCCAACCAACAGCACAAAAAAGAGCCAAGTCCGATACATTTTCCTTTCAGCTTCTCAAAAACTGGTCAGTTCAATTCATAAGAAATATTTCTTCTTGCCTCTAACCCAGTATGGTCACTCTACTCATTCTTCCAGAGAGACACCAAATGAGGTTGTTTATTTATTGACTTTGCATATGTAGACCAAAACAATCTTTTCTCTGCGTTTTCCATGGAAGTCAACCAGTTTTTCTAGCCTTTGTCGGAAGGTTCACTAGAAAAGGAGGCTACACAGAAAACTTCCTCATACCTTAACTATGTGCAGATTTATTTGTGTGTCACAAACTATTTTACAGCAGAAACCTATTTTTATTTACTGGAAACCTTAGATTACATAAATCAGCTTTGAATATGAAAGAAATTTTAATGGTGACGTTTATACACTATATTACCAAAAGAATTGGGACGCCTGCACATGAACTTTAATGGCATGCCAATCTTAGTCCGTAGGGTTCAATATTGAGTTGGCCCACCCTTTGCAGCTATGACAGCTTCCACTGACATTTTGGACATTTGGGAACAGTTTGGGGATGGCCCCTTCTCTGTTCCAACATGACTGCGCACCAGTGCACAAAGCAAGGACCATAAAGACATGGATGAGCGAGTTTGGGGTGGAGGAACTTGACTGGCCTGCACAGAGTCATGATCTCAACCTGACGGAGCACCCTTGGGATGAATTAGAGCGGAGACTGCGAGCCAGGCCTTCTCAGCCAACATCAGCGCCTGACCTCACAAATGCGCTTCTGGAAGAATGGTCAAACGTTCCCATAGACGCACTCCTAAACCTTGTGGACAGCCTTCCCAGAAGAGTTGAAGCTGTTATAACTGCAAAGGGTGGGCCAACTCAGTATTGATCCCTACGGACTAAGACTGGGGTGACATTAAAGTTTATGTGTGTGTAAAGGCAGGTGTCCTAAAACTTTTGGTAATATAGTGTATATTGACCCCCCTTGGAATCTATAGTTGTATGATATTCTCTTGCATACTCTTAGTTAGATACAAATAACAGAGAAAATATAGCCTATTACCTAAAGTGATACAAAACACACCCTGTTTAATTAACATTGTCCCTTCTATTTCTGTATGTAGATGATGGAACGGTAATTATTTTAATTAAAAAAGTACCTTCCTTTTTAATCGAAATACAGCTATCACTTGACCCAGCTCTCTCCCAGCCTGTCTGCAGGGAAACATAAGCCGGAGGAATCTCTAGTCCTCTGTTGCTGGTCACATGTTAAAAAAAATAAAAATAAAAAAGCATTTGGAATACAGACTAAAATAAATAACTAATATAAATAAACTGTTTTAAATTGTTATACAAATATAAATATATACAAATATATATTTGAAATCAAATTTATATTATTTTTTGGCAATAACATGGTGTGGGCGGATATCGTCCAGTCACAGGCAGTGTCACACCCCTCCAGCATGTGTCTTAGAATAAGAGGAAGGTGAAGGCTCCATCAATCTACATGTAATATCCCGCCCCCCTATTGTGTTTAGCTGATTAGTGGGAATGAAGGAGGGGGGAGGGAGTGGGCGGTCATTTACCACTGTGTATACGCCCACATGTGTGACTCTATAGTCACATGGGCTGCTCAGATGTGATAGGGAGGAAATGCTCAGCATAGAAACTCACTAAAAACTGAGCATGTGCAGAGCTGCCAACACTGCTCTGCAAAATCCCTAGCTGAATTGGGGACATGAATAGAAGAGGGTGATAGAGAGCAGCAGGATCAGCCAGTTTTTTTTGCAGAATGCAGAAAACAAATTTTAGAGTGACTGAGTGAGTATGAACAGCATGTCATACACCATTTATTGTTAGTTTTTTATAATGCGGGTCTAACCACTTCAGCCCCGGAAGATTTTACCCTCTTAATGACCAGAGCATTTTTTGCGATACGGCACTGCGTCACTTTAACTGACAATTGCGCGGTCGTGCGTCGTTGTAACCAAACAAAATTGACGTCCTTTTTTCCCATAAATAGAGCTTTCTTTTGCGCTTTGAACAAAAAAAGAGCGACAATTTTGAAAAAAAAGCAATATCTTTTACTTTTTGCTATAATAAATATCCCCAAAAAATACATAAAAAGGCAAATTTCGTTCTTAGTTTAGTCTGATGTATTCTTCTACATATTTTTGGTAAAACAAATAACAATAAGCGTATATTGATTGGTTTGCGCAAAAGTTATACCGTCTACAAAATAGGGGATACATTTATGGCATTTTTATTGTTTTTTTTATGGCATTTTTATTATTTTAGTTTTTTTATCAGTAATGGCAGTGATCTACGACTGCGACGTTGCGGCAGACAGATCGGACACTTTTGACACTATTTTGGGACCAATGGCATTTATACAGCGATCAGAGCTAAAAATAGTCACCGATTACTGTGTAAATGTCACTGGCAGGGAAGGGGCGATCAAGGGGTTAAGTGTGTTCCCTCAGTGTGTTCTAACTGTGGGGGGATGGGCTACCACTGACATGACAGCGATCACTTTTCCCGATGACAGGGAACAGAAGATCTCTGTCCTGTCACTAGGCAGAACAGGGAAATGCCTTTTTTACATAGGCATCTCCCTGTTCTGCTTCTCCTCGTTGCAATCGCGGGCCGCCGGCGGACATATCCTGCTTTTGCGGACTGATGTATGGCTACGTCAGTTTGCGCAGGAGTGCCATTCTGCAGATGTATATCGGCGAAAGCCGGTCGGCAAGTGGTTAATGAAACTTCAGGGTCCCATACAATTTGACTGTATAGAGAAAGTTTATGGTTGTCACTTGAGCTATATGATTTAGGATTGTCCTTCCACCTCAGTTGCAAGGCCTGCCTACTCAAGGTGCCCCCTTACCACCTTAAAGTATAAATTCATCTTGGCAGGAAAAACAAAAAAGTGAACTAACACCCTACACCCTCCTAACCCTCCTGATTTCTTACATCCGTGGGTGATGAGCTCTCAGTGCCCATGCCGCCATTGTAGCCCAGGGAGTTGAGATCCCAGCTCTTCTTCTTCTCTTTCAAGTGGCAGCTGGTGTTTTTTTTTGGGGGGGGGTGGCAAACAACCAACCTTGCCAGCCCACCCGCCCGCCCGCTGTCTGCGCTCGGTCCAGCACTTACCCCATCTAGGTGGCGGGCGGTAGGCATCGGTCAACTGGCAGCGGCTCCTGCATCCTCTTCTCCATCACGGCGGCTTCCGCCGTGCGTCTCCTCCCCTCCTCCTAGGCGTCCAATAGGATCGTGTCAGAAACCATGAAATCAGGCCGAGACAGAGGTACAGTTAAATCACACTTGCTTAATAATAAAAGTAAAAAGAACAAACTTAGTCAGAACATAGCCAAAGTTCAGTAACCGGAACGGATAGTCAGCCAAACCAGAAGTCAGGGATCAATGTAGTGGAACAGCATGCAGGATCTGGAGCCAGAAGGGATGTCACCAAAGCAGGTCTTGAACAGGATCGCAGGAGCATCTCAGTTTCCGCCATGTTGACCAAGGCGAAGGCAGAGCTCCTCTGGACTGGACGGCTTAAGTAGGCAGGACTGACGAGCAGGATATCATCAACAGCTGAGTAACTTTGGAGAGATAAGGAGCTGGCAATTAGCCGACAGCTGAGCAGCCAGCTCAGAGAAGGAGGGGCTGAACCCCGCCCTGGCAGATCGCCTGTCTCAAGACCCGCTTCCTGATTGGCTGAGAGGAGGTTCAGTGTTACAAATAGCACATATTCATTCGCTATTGTAACACACCTGGGTGGGCTCGTTCGCATTCTCTGCGCCCCAAGCCCACCCTATTTTTAAGCCTATTGGAGCCTCTGGCTCTAATTTGGTGCTTCAAAAAAACAAACCCCCCTGTTGGAATTCATACATCTGGCGTCCTGCATAGGGGCCAGGTGCATGGATGGGGGGGCGGCCTCAATGGATGGGCTGCCCCTGCTCCTTTTTATAGGGCTTCTGGGATGTACCAAAATGATTCTGTATGGTCCGCGCCAATACGTGACTGATTTGACCAATCAGAATTGCTCTGATCCATCCCAGAAACCCTACAGGAAGAATGAGAATACAGCCGGGGATTTCAAATCCCTTGAACGGTACATTGGCTGTGTTGAGAGCTCATCGCCCACGGAGAAAAGTACAGCGAGGATGGGGAAATAAAGTGGGGGGGGGGGGGCGGTGAGGGTGTTGCGCTTTGATAGACTTGTATGGGGGCTTTGGAAAAGCGCTGATGCTAGACGAAAGCAACAGAGGGTTTAAGTTTTAAAGTGCAGCGAAGCAAAGCAAACGCAACAGTGTGAAGAGGATTGAAAGGATACATTGAGAGGGATCCCCGACCTCTGGATGATTTACAAGCATATCAAAGCTTCGTAGACCCACCTCAGTATAAGTCAAGGGGGCCCTTACCTGCGGGTCACGGTGAGTCCAGGGGGACACCCATGGTTTGGTTTTTGGAGTGGAAAATTGCAATTGAATGTAAATCCATTCACTACTTTCACTGGGAGCATACTTGTTTTCAAGTTTAGGAACTGTTCTCATATTATTTGAAAGTATTTACACGCATTTATGATTTAGTGGTCATGAGACTTGTCTCTTGTCTCCAAGACTTGTCTCCATTATTGCACTTCATTATTGTATTCACATACGGTATATTGTAGCACGGCATTGTTTAAAGGATAGCTCTTTGAAATGTTGCATAAAAGTATCTGTAGAGGGAAAAATAGTTGACATACTTGCCTTTCCCGGACTTCAGTAGTGTAGGGGTTCCAGGATGTGTTTTGAGAAGTGCCTAGTACAAAGTCTCAAATCACTTAAAAAGTCTTTTTGCAATGTACTGGTGAAGGGCATTTGATATACTGCACACCCAACACTTTTCAGGGGAATGACCCCCCCCCCCACCCCCCACCCCACACCTTCTTCTGGGCTTTAGTGTTGAATGCTAGTCAGGATGAGCAAAACATATCGGAGTTGAGTTCCCGGCACATGCTTCTGGCGGTTGCAGCGGTGAGGGGACGCACTGGATACCTTCGCTCCTATTGACCTATTGCTGGGTTTCCAGCGCATTCCGATACCTTTAACCACTTGCCTACCGGGCACTTATACCCACTTCCTGCCCAGGCCAATTTTCAGCTTTCAGCGCTGTCACTAAATTTTTATCATTTTTTTTTTCACACAAACAGAGATTTCTTTTGGTGGTATTTAATCATTACTGGGATTTTTAGTTTTTGCTAAACAATCAAAAAAAAAGACTAAATTAAAAAAAACAAAAAAAAAACAGTTTTCATAGTTCGTTATAAAATTTTGCAAACAGGTAATTTTTCTCTTTCATTGATGTGCGCTGATTATTATTATTATTATTATACGAGATTTATATAGCGCCAACAGTTTACTCAGCGCTTTACAATGTATAAGGGGGACAACACAATTACAGTACAGTTCAATACAAAAAGGTACAGGAGGGCCCTGCTCGTAGAGCTTACATTCTAAAGGGAGGGGGTGGTGGTACAAAAGGTAATAGCTGCAAAGAATGATTTGATGGGGGTGGCTCAGGGACAGTTATGTGGGTGTGGGATAGGCTTCCCTGAATAAATGAGTTTTCAAGGATCTCCTAAAGGTGGACAGGGTAGGGGCTGATCGGACATACTGGGGCAGGGAATTCCAGAGGATGGGAGAGGCTCTGGCGAAGTCCTGAAGGCGAGCATGGGAGGAGGTAACAAGGGACCTAGAGAGCAGGAGGTCCTGGGAGGAGCGGAGGGGGCGATTTGGGCGATATCTGCAGATGAGGTTGGTGATGTAGATGGGGGCGATGTTGTGAATGGCCTTGTATGTTATGGTTAGCATTTTGAATTTTACACGGTGGGGTAGGGGAAGCCAGTGAAGGGATTGGCAGAGAGGAGCAGCAGTCACGGATCGATTAGTGAGGTGTATTAGTCTAGCAGCAGCATTCATAATAGACTGAAGGGGGGATAGCCTGCTTAAGGGTAGGCCATTAAGGAGAGAGTTGCAATAGTCGAGGCGGGAAATAATCAAGGAGTGAATAAGTTGTTTTGTAGTGTCATTAGTCAGGAAGGGTCGAATTTTGGAGATGTTGCGGAGGTTAAGGCGGCAGGATTTAGCCAGTGATTGGATATGGGGGCTGAAGGAGAGGTCAGAGTCAAGGATTACACCCAGGACTCTGGCATGTGTGGAGGGACCAATGGTTGTGTTGTTGATATTAATGGTGAAGTCACAGGAGGGGGACCGTGAAGGAGGAAATATAACAAGCTCAGTTTTAGAAAGATTAAGTTTGAGGAAGTGGTGTGACATCCATACCGATATGTCATTCAGCAAGTTTGAGATCCGTGAGGAGATAGTGGGGGTGAGTTGGGGAGTGGAGAGATAGATCTGTGTGTCATCGGCATAGAGATGGTATTGGAAGCCATGGGAGGTGATCAACTGGCCCAGGGAAGAGGTATAGAGTGAGAAAAGGAGAGGCCCAAGGACAGAGCCTTGGGGTACCCCAACAGAAAGAGGAAGGGGAGCGGAGGAGATGGAGTTGTAAGTGACGCTGAAAGTGCGCTGAGATAGGTAGGAGGAGAACCAGGATAATGCAGAATCACGGAGGCCAAGGGAGTGTAATTTGCTGAGGAGCAGCAGGTGGTCAACTGTGTCAAAGGCAGCAGAGAGGTCTAAAAGTATGAGTATGGAGTAGTGGCCATTGGTTTTGGCAGTTATTAGGTCATTGGTGATTTTTAGTAGGGCAGTTTCAGTCGAATGTTGTAGGCGGAAGCCAGACTGTAGGGGGTCGAGAAGGTTGTTGTCCGTGAGGTAGCGACTCATTTGGTCATGAACAAGGCGTTCGATGAGCTTGGAGGCAAACGGGAGAAGGGAGATAGGTCTTAAGTTATTCAAACAGGTGGGGTCTAGTGAGGGTTTTTTGAGTATGGGGGTAACCAGTGCATGTTTGAACGGGGAAGGAAAGGTGCCGGAGGAGAGGGAGAGGTTGAAGATGTGGGTTAGGGAGTTGAGGATAGAGTGGGAAGGTGGTCGCAGCAATTGAGAGGGGACAGGGTCCAGGGGACATGTAGTGAGGTGGGCCATGGAGAGGAGTTTATCAACTTCTTCTGTGGTAACTGGGCAAAAGGAGGAGAGTATTGAGTGTGGTGTTGGACCTGATATGTTGGGTAGGGGAGGAATTTTAATGCTGGATATCTCCTTGCGAATTGCGTTGATTTTGCTATTGAAGTGGTTGGCAATCTGTTGAGCGGTAAGCAAGTTGGTGGGAGGGGGCAGTGGGGGGAGAAGTAAGGAATTAAGGGTAGAAAAGAGTTGACGAGGTTTGGATGAGAGGGTTTTGATGAGAGTGTTGTAATAGGTTTGTTTAGCAGTGTGGAGGCAGGAGTTGTATTTGAGAAGGACAGATTTGTAGAGGGTAAAGTCTTGCAGGGATTTAGATTTACGCCATGCTCGCTCAAGAGCACGGCTGCGTCTCTTGAGACTTCTGGTGTCGTCTGTTTGCCAGGGTTGTGGCAGATGGGGCCTGGTTCTGCGTGTAGAAAGAGGAGCAAGTACGTCTAGGGAGGATGACAATGTGGTGTTGTAGATGGAAGTGGTTAGGTCTGGGCAGGACAGGGGTGCGATTTTGTCATAAAGGCCATCAGTAGCAGAGTGAAGAAGGGAAGGTTTGAGGTTGCGAAGGTTCCTGCGGGTAGTGGTTTGTGGGTTGGCAGCATGGGATATAGGAGACAAGGAGAGTGTGAAACGGATAAGGTTGTGATCAGAGAGAGGAAAGGGTGCGTTGGAGAGATTGCAGGGAGTGCAGCGATGGGAGAATACAAGGTCAAGAGTGTTGCCGTTGGAGTGAGTGGTGGTTTGTGTCCATTGTGTTAGGTTAAAAGAGGAGGTTAAGTTGAGTAGTTTAGAAGTGGTAGCATTATTAACATTGATTGGAATGTTAAAGTCACCTAGGATGATGGCAGGCACTTCAGATGAGAGAAAATAGGGTAGCCATGCAGAGAAGTCATCCAGAAAGCGTGACACTGGTCCAGGAGGCCGATAAATGACTGCGACCCTCAGACAAGCTGGAGAGAAAAGACGAATGCAGTGCATTTCGAAAGAGCAGGTGGAAAGAGAGGGAGGTGTGGGCAGTACCTGGAAGGTGCATTGTGGGGAGAGGAGAAGTCCGACACCACCTCCTTTTCGTCCACTGGGTCTGGTGGAGTGAGTCCAGAGAAGGCCACTGTGGGACAGTGCAGCTGGAGAGGTAGTATCAAATTCCTGAGGCTACACTGATGGGCACTGATCGGTGACACTAACAGGCACTGATAGGTGGCACTGGTAGGTGGCACTGATAGGTGGCATTGATGGTCACTAATGAGGCGGCACTGGTGGGCACTGATCAGGAGGCACTGATCAGGCTGCACTGAGAGGTGGCACTCATAGGCAGCACTGAAAGGTGGCACTGATGGGCACAAATGGGCACTGGTAGGTGACACTGATAGGGAGCACTTAAAGATGGCACTGATGATGAGGCACTGATGGGCACTGATTGGCCGCACTGATGGGCACTGATATGTGGCACTGGGGGGCACTGGTAGGTGGCACTGATTGCCACAGATGAGGCTGCACTGGTGGGCACTGATCAGGAGGCACCGATGAGGCTGCACTGAGAGGTGGCACTGATAGGCAGCACTGAAAGGAGGCACAGATGGGCACTGGTAGGCAGCACTTAAAGGTGGCACTGATAATGAGGCACTGATAGGTGGCACTGGTGGGCACCGGTAGGTGGCACTGGATAGCAGTACTGATGGGCACTGGTCTCTAGCACGGACGACAAGTGGTTTATTAAAAAGAAAGTCAAATGTTGCTTTGGCAGGATAATGCCTGCACGCATGTAATATGGCTGGAGATGTATAGGAACCTTCCTCCTCATAGTGATAGGCAGGATATGGGGAAACAAGATAAACATCCATAGCTTAATACTGTTTAATTAAAACGTTATAAAAAAGAAAAAGCCAAATGGCTGCCCTCATATCAAAGTGCCTTGACCCGGCACTGGGGCTGCTGGCTTGTCTCAAGGTAGTGGTTGCATGTGTCTCGCGTCCACCTCCGTGGATGGCGTGCGTTCCACCGACTGGAAGGACAACCAGAGGGACCGGAAGAGGCATGGAATAGCTTGACCAGGTACCGTCTCGACATACGTTTCGTGATTACATCTTCAGGAAGCTTCCCTTCCATGCCAGTGTCATTTATACAGTAATCACTGCATTTTTTAAACACTGTCTTGGTGTCACTGTTCCGCAAAAAGTGTCACTTGGGGTCAGATTTGTCCGCTGCAATGTCGCAGTCTCGCTAAAAATTGCTGATCACCGCCATTACTAGTAAAAACCAAAAAAAAAAAAAAAAAGTCCATAAAAACTGTCCCGTAGTTTGTAGACGCTATAACTTTTGTGCAAACCAATCAATATAAGCTTATTGGGATTTTTATCTTAAATTTTATCGTAAAAAATATTGTTTTTTTTCAAAATTGTCGGCCTTTTTTTGTTTATAGAAGGACATCAATTTTATTTGGGTACAGCGTCGCACAACAGCACAATTGTCAGTTAAACTATCGCAGTGCCGTATCGCAAAAAATGGCCTGGACATTAAGGGGGTAAATCCTTCCGGGGCTGACGTGGTTAAACGAGCTGTGGAAAGTAAAGGAACACCTGAAAACATGACCCGTTGTGTCATGTTAGTTGAAGCGGAGTTCCCCCCAAAAATGGAACTTCCGCTTTTCCAGTTCCTCCCCCCCCCCCCTCCGGGGTCACATTTGGCACCTTTCAGGGGGGAGGGGGGGACAGATACCTGTCTAATACAGGTATTTTGCTCCTACTTCCTGGCATAGGTACCCGAGCCACCCGCGGGTATCTATGCCACTTCCCGTCCCCCCCCCCTCCGCTGTCTTCTGGGAGACACACGGGTCCCAGAAAACAGCAGGGACCAGTGGGATCGCGCAGCGCGAGTCGCGCAGTAGGGAACCAGGAAGTGAAGCCGCAAGGCTTCACATCCTGATTCCCTTACCGAGGATGGCGACTAGAGTTGCCACCTCATCCCTTTAAACCCGAACACCTTTGAATTACACAGGTTCTGAGGCTAATTAAATGCAGATAAGGCACCAAGAGAGTTTAATTACCATCTTAATCAGCCACAGAACCTGTGTAATTAATATGTGTTTGGGTTTAAAGGGATGAGGTGGCAACCCTAATGGCGACGGCAGCACCCGACAGCCGAGGGGTAGATCGGCTTCGGGTCGCGACATCGCGGGCACCCTGGACAGGTAAGTGTCCTTATTTTAAAAGTCAGCAGCTGCAGTATTTGTTTTTGTTTTGTTTTTTTTTTAGTTTTTTAATTGTCTTTTTTTTTTTTATTGTTTTTTGTATGCTGCCATCTTGTGACAATTTTTTGTATGGCATGTTATTTTCTGTTTTCCCTTCCTTTTCTTTGTGTGGGCTTCTGTTATCCTTCCTCCTCTCAAGACACACATTGGGGCTAGTAAAATAAACACTCATTTTTAACTGCCTTGAACACTTCTATATCAAGTCTTCCACATCTTATTGTATTGCCTTAGCATTCTGCATACAGGAAAGACATTATACTAGGTGAATTTAAAGAATTCCACCAAACTGTATTTATAATGGCCTATAACCCCAAATGCATAACTCCCAACATTTTGAGATGGGAATGAGGGACACCTACTTGCAAACATATGTAGGCATAGGACACGCCCCTCTGACACAAACACCCTTGACACACCCCCTTAAAGGAGAATTAACCCCAAAAAAAGGTTAATTAAATCCACAAGGACTTTTTTGACACTCCTATTCCTTTATATTGGCTTTTAAGATTTACAAATGCAGCAATTTTGAATTTAGGTGAAAGGTTTATCACTGGGAAACACTTTTTGAAAGATAAAAAGTGCATTTTATATACAACTATATAGATGAGACCAAAATGAAGGACAAATGAGGAGGAATGAGGGACAGAGGGACATTGCTCCAAATCAGGGACAGTCCCTCGAAATCAGGGACAGTTGGGAGCTATGCAAATGGGTTGTGAGGATTTAAAATAACATAAAAATGTGTTCTGGAAAATACTGTACTGCTGTGATTTCTTCATGAATGGGGCATATACATATGCATGAGTTTGAATTTCAATCACTGATAGCGAAACTCGCTTTCTAAAAATGTACACACAATGTCCTCAATAAAGTAGGTTGACCAGACATCCCCTGGTTTTTCCGGGGAAAGTCCCTGGAATGAGGACACTGCCCCCGGACCAAGTCTGTCCCTGGTTTTGTCCCCGGATTCAGGGTCGATGTTCTGTCAATTTCTCCAACCCATCAGAAACTCTAACCACGTTACTTCCGGTTTATTTAAACCCTTAGTAATTGTAGATTTTGACGAATTGGTGGTTGGACAAAACACCGACAACCGAATATAGTCCGGCACAGGAAGATTGAGCTGTTTTGACAGCACAGTAGCTAACGAGGACAAAGTTGTCGCTGCCTCAGAGGCTAGTATCGGAGCGGAGTAAGAATCTCCACTCATAATATCCTGCACTGGACTCTATTTGGTTGCTGTTGTTGTGTCCAACCACCAATTCGTCAAAAACTCCAATTACTGCTGGTTTAAAGAAACCGGCAGTTAAGTAGTTGGAGTTTCTGACGGGTTGGAGAATTTGACAGAACACCAGATTAATGTAGACAGGCATCCCATGCTAGCTGAGATACAGTCTAGTGGCTTGGATGCTGACGTCCCCTGCTGGACGATCCCACTGCTGCTCCTGCTGCTGTTCAGTGGAGGAGAGGCAGAGTCAAAAATTTACTGTGTGGAGGGCTGAGACCGGGTGGTGAGCAGATGGGGTGGGGGGGGGTCAAAGCTGATGCGGCTGCATGGAGAGATGGAGAGTTTAACTGTTGTGGGGGAAGGGCTAAAAGGTGGCTGCAGAGATAATCTGTGAGAGAAGGGTGCAGAGGTGAGCTATGGATGTGGGGGCAGAAGTGTCCTCTGTGTACAGCAAACCTCTGAATCCTGCACTCTATACCTAACACCCTCCTGCATATTATGTAGTCCTGTGCCCAGCACTCTGTGTATTATGTAGTCCTGTGCCCAGCGCTCTGTGTATTATTTAGTCCTGTGCCCAGCGCTCTGTGTACTATGCAGTCCTGTGCCCAGCACTCTGTGTATTGTGCAGTCCTGTGCCCAGCACTCTGTGTATTATTTAGTCCTGTGCCCAGCACTCTGTGTATTATGCAGTCCTGTGCCCAGCACTCTGTGTATTGTGCAGTCCTGTGCCCAGCACGCTATGTATTATGCAGTCTTGTGCCCAGCGCTCTGTGTACTATGCAGTCCTGTGCCCAGCGCTCTGTGTATTATGTAGTCCTGTGCCCAGCGCTCTGTGTACTATGCAGTCCTGTGCCCAGCGCTCTGTGTATTATGTAGTCCTGTGCCCAGCACTCTGTGTATTATGCAGTCCTGTACCCAGCACTCTGTGTATTATGCAGTCCTGTGCCCAGCACTCTGTGTATTATTTAGTCCTGTGCCCAGCACTCTGTGTATTATGTAGTCCTGTGCCCAGCACTCTGTGTATTATGCAGTCCTGTGCCCAGCGCTCTTTGTATTATGTAGCTCTGTGGCCAGCACTCTGTGTATTTTATAGTCCTGTGCCCAGCGCTCTGTGTATTATGCAGTCCTGTGCCCAGCACTCTGTGTATTATGCAGTCCTGTGCCCAGCACTCTATGTATTATGCAGTCCTGTGCCCAGCACTCTGTGTGTTATGTAGTCCTGTGCCAGCGCTGTGTATTATGCAGTCCTGTGCCCAGCGCCACGTGTATTATGCAGTCCTGTGCCCAGCGCTCTTTGTATTATGTAGCCCTGTGCCCACACCTCTGTGTATTATGCAGTCCTGTGCCCAGTGCTCTGTGTATTATGCAGTCCTGTACCCAGTGTTCTGCTTATTTTTTCAGTCCTGTGCCCAGCACTCTGTGTATTGTGCAGTCCTGTGCCCAGCACTGTGTATTATGCAGTCCTGTGCCCAGTGCTCTGTGTATTATGCAGTCCTGTGCCCAGCACTCTGTATATTACAGTGGCGGTGTGTCCATTAAGGGTGCAGAGGTGAGCTATGGATGTGGGAGCAGAAGTGTCCTCTGTGCACAGCAAACCTCTGAATCCTGCACTCTATACCTAACACCCTCCTGTATATTATGTAGTCCTGTGCCCAGCGCTCTGTGTATTTTGTAGTCTTGTGCCCAGCGCTCTGTGTATTATGTAGTCCTGTGCCCAGCGCTCTGTGTATTATGTAGTCTTGTACCCCTTACTGATCCAGGGCGCCTGAATTCCAGTGGAGGGGGTGTATTTTTAAAGCACCTGATTAGAGCCATAGGCTCTAAAAGACTTCAAAAAAGGTGAACTCAGAGCGCAAAGCATTGCGTTTGGAATCCACTCAGGTGTGTTAGAAAAGCGAATGAATATTTGCTTTTCTAACACTGAACCGCCTCTCCACCAATCAGGTAGCACGGGTCTGATACCTGTCACCTGATTGGCTCAAAGGACAGGCGCTGCAATTGGACGCCTATCAGGAGGAGGGGAGGAGATGCATGGGGGACACAGGAGCTGCTGTCTGACCCGCTGCAAGGTCCCACAGCTCGCCGCCATCACCCGCTGCCTGACCCGAGACCGTGTAAGTGCGGGCGGGTGTGGGGGGGGTCGCAGTGGCAACTTTTAATGGGCAACTTTTGATGGGCACAATGGCTGCATTTGATGGACACAGTGGCAGATATTGATGGGGCACAGTGGCAGCATTTGATGGGCACAGTGGCAGATATTGATGGGGCACAGTGGCAACTTTTGATGGGCACAATGGCTGCATTTGATGGACACAGTGGCAGATATTGATGGGGCACAGTGGCAGCATTTGATGGGCACAGTGGCTAAATTTGATGAGCACAGTGGCTGCATTTGATGGGCACAGTGGCTACGTTTGATGGGCACAGTGGCTACGTTTGATGGGCACAGTGGCTACGTTTGATGGGCACAGTGGCTGCGTTTGATGGGCACAGTGGCAGCGATTGATGGGCACAGTGGCTGCAATTGATGGGCACAGTGGCTGCATTTGATGGGCACAGTGAGGCTGCAATTGATGGGTTTTTTCAGAATTTTTCAGTTTGTTTGCGCCCCCCCAAACATTTTGAGCACCAGCCGCAAATGCGGCCCGGGAACCCCCGGACCCTGTCACAGCTGACCTCTCCCTGTGACAGCGCCGCTGTCACCGCTTCACCTGGGGGGGGGGGGGGGGTGTCAGGACGTGTGTGTTTCACTTTAAAGTTCTGCTACAAGAAGTTTCATATCTGTCCACTGGGTGGCAGCAGAGCACACAGCAGAAAGGATCAATCATTCCCTACTTTTGGCTACAGGAACACAGTAGATACAAAGAATATTCCCATTAGTCCCTGTCCCAGGAGCCATGCCATACATAAAGGGGTGATTCCTCTATGGGGGTCCTAGATGGCAGTGCAGATAACAGGGAAGGACCTACCCCTCTCCCCCCCAACAGAGAACTCTATTTAATAGTCTCTCTTTTACTGCTAGATTTTGCAGAATGATGAGATGTGTTGTCAATATAAAACAGACAAGAGTGTAAAAACAGAAGTCACGGTGGTTTTGGCGGTCGCTGGGCCCCTGTAATATGTTGGACTGGTCATTTATTCTTTATTAGAAGGTCACAGTACAGCCAATACCTGGGGATTGTGGACACCTGGTTCTGGTCAGGAATGATTGGAGGATGGTCTGTTTGCTTGGTGGTGGTAGGAAAGGTTCCCTTGGGTGCAAGTGCCCAACAGCCAGGGCCCCCATGTCTCATGGTTCTTGGGTGTTCTGAATGACCCCGTGTGGACTAGACCACTGGGAACTAAGAGGCCTCTTGTAAGTGTTTAAGTGAATGATTCGTGAGAAGGTGACATGAAATGAGTGAAGGAAGAAGAAAAAGTAGTGAACTAGGCGGGATGGTTATTAGGATCGCAGACTCGCCATCAGCCCAACTCAGGGCTATTCTTTTCTTTTTTTCAACCACTTAGCCACTGCCCACCATGAATATACTGCAGCAGGGCGGCCGCTCTGCGCCAAATCACGTACCTATTACGTGATCCGACACTTCCAGGTCTGTGGCGCAAGCGTGTGCGCCGCCAGCGACCTGCTTCCGCTGTGATTTGGACACAGCGGGTCTGTCAGATGTGATGTCCACTGGGACCTGCCGATCATTTAGGACAGGGGTCTCCAAACTAAGTCCCTCCAGCAGTTGCAGAACTACGCGTCCCATGAGGCATTGGAAAACTCTGACATTCGTAGGCATGATGGGAATTGTAGTTCCTGAACAACTGGAGGGCCGTACTTTGGAGACCCCTGATTTCGGAGAAAGGCAGAACGGTGGTCTGCCTATGTAAACCAGAGTTCTGTGAGAGGGGAATGTGCCGATCCTGTGTTCCTGCTAAGCAGGAACACGGATCTTTACCTTCCCCCCGTCAAAGCACCTCCCCCTCCACAGTTAGTAATCACTACCAGGGAACACATTTAGCCCTTTGATCACCCCTGTTGTTAACCCCTTCCCTGCCAGTGTCATTAGACAGTGCATATTTTTTTTAGCACTGATCACTGTATTAGTGTCACTGGTCCTCAAAAAGTGTCAGTTAGGTGTCCGATTTGTCCGCCGCAATGTCGCAGTCCCGCTATGAGTCGCTGATCGCCGCCATTGCTAATAAAAATTTTTTTTTAAAATAAATAAAAATATCCCATAGTTTGTAGACGCTTTTGCGCAAACCAATCAATATACCCTTATTGGGATTTTTTGTTGTACCAAAAACATGTAGCAGAATACATATTGGCCTAAATTGATGAAGAAATTAGATTTTTTTTTACATTTTTTTTATTGGATAGCAGAAAGTAAAAAATATTGTTTTTTTTTTTTTTCAAAATTGTCGGTCTTTTTTTGTATATAGCGCAAAAAATAAAAACCGCAGAGGTAATCAAATACCACCAAAAGAAAGCTCTATTTGTTGGAAAGAAGGGACAAACATTTTATTATGTACAGTGTCGCATGACTGCGCAATTGTCAGTTAAAGTAACGCAGTGCCGGATCGCAAAAAAAAAAATGGCCTGGCCAGGAAGGGGGTAAATCTACCGGAGCTGTAGTAGTTAAAGTTAAAAAAGAAAGCTGTGGCTGCAGTGCTCACTACCATTCTGGGGCTGCCCCCCCCCCCCCAATTCCTCTTTCCCACAATATGTTCTCAGTCTTCCCTGTTGAATGTACCCTGGGTCACTTATCCCGGCGGGCTGAGAACATACTCTGAGTTAAAGTGGTGTTCCGGCCAAAATTATACTTTTTAAGTAAAAATACCCCTATAATACACAAGCTTAATGTATTCTAGTAAAGTTAGTCTGTAAACTAAGGTCTGTTTTGTTAGTTTATAGCAGTAGTTTGTTATTTTATAAACTTACAGCAGGCCGTGGCCATCTTAAGTGTGGGCATCTGAAGCCAGACTGTATTTCTTCCTGGATCTCACCCTTGCAGATCTCGCACATGCTCAGTGCAGCACAAGCAGTGTAATAGGTTTCAGGTCAGGTTTCCATAGCAACGGCAGTGTCAGAGGAAGTTGCCACCCCTTCCCAGAAGGCATTGCAAACAGGAAATGATGCGATGGGCCACGGCCAGGGAGGAGGAAGTGAAAAATGAATACAGCAGATATACAGTAGGTGCTGAGAAAAAAAATAAAAAAATATCCAATTCATTTACAGTGGACAGTTTAATGAGGGATGCTGAAGAGTTGTAAAAGTGGGTGGAACTCCACTTTAAGTTATGTAGCTCATGGCTGTGTGATGACACAGAGAACAATTCTGATGTAGTTACTCTGCACCATTGAGCATCGCCCAGCCCAGACAAAAGGCAAATAGGAAGAAGACCTTAAAGACCTTAAAGCTACACTTGTCCAGGCTGAGGACTTTGGAAAAGGTGAAGAAAAAAAAGCATACAATATATCCCGGGGTACCCTCTGATGTTGGGCTGGGCATAGTGCTATGCCCCGAGTGGTTGTAAACCTCAGACATGAAATATGAACAAAGCATGTAGCATATCCCTCTATAGTGTGTACTTGTCTCAATCCAGAGCACTGAGTGCCATTTCTGTCTGCTGCCTTCTTCCTATGCTATCTACATGAGTCACTTCTGACAGGTTTTCCTGACACCAAGAGATAAAAGGTGACAGGGGAGGGATCTCCAGCACACAGCCTGTTCTTGTGTGCTGTGTAGAGGGGGGTGTGTCTCTTTCCTCCAATCAGCTCTCAGAGCTCTCCTCACTGAGCTCTCACAGAGTGTAACTTCAGCTCCCCCATTTAAACTGAGGTAGGGAAGAGAAGACTGCAGATAAACAGGTACATCTTATGTAGGAGGATTTGTTTCATCTCCGTGTATCAGCTGAAGCCAGTCACTTCACTGGCTGTATGGAAGGATTTACAACCACTTTAAGCTTTAATCCAGAATACAGTATACACTGTAGACATGTGCACTGCCAAAAAATGTGTTCGTTTTTCATTTTATTCGTTTTTTGTTTTTGTTTATTTTATTTTTCGGGTCATTCGTGATGATCGCAATTCGTAAATTCGTACATTCGTAAATTTGTACATTCGTAAATTCATAAATTCGTACACTCGTAAATTCGCACATTCGGAAATTCGTACATTCGTAAATTCGAAAATTCGTACATTTGAAAATGTGAAAATTTGGAAATTTTAAATTAGAAAATCCGAAAACCCGAGAATGTGAAAATCTGAAAAAACTAACTATTAAATTATAGGTATTGGAATTTCCTTTCAAAAAGTTGAAACGTAGTGAACCTAACGAATATGAATTTATCCGAAGTTACGAATTAACCGAAATAACGAATGCCGCATCTAAACAAATGGAACAGAACAAAATAATAATAAATAATAATAATAAAATGTTTTTATTATTATTATTGTTATTTATTATTATTATTAATTTGTTCTGCTCCATTCGCTTAGATGCGGCATTCGTTATTTCTGATAATTTGTAACTTCGGATAAATTCATATTCGTTACGTTCACAAACAGCCAAATTTGAAAGGAAATTCCAATACCTATAATGTAATGGTTAGTAATAGTTAAGTTATTATTAGTTAATTATTGTTTCAGATTTTGTAATCTTGAATTTACGAATGTACAAATGTACGAATTTGGGAATTTAGGAAATGTACGAATGTATGAATTTACGAATGTGCGAATGTACGAATGTACGAATTTATGAATATTCAAATTTACAAATATTTGGAAAAATTCATTAAACGGGTTTTCTTTAATTCGGATATTTCCGAATGAACAAATTTGTCAAAATTCGTTAAGAAAACGAATTCGGAACGAAACAAATTGCACATGTCTACTATACAGTACACAAAACCATTCACATCCATTGCTGACCTGAAAAGTCCTCTGATGCCCCCCTAAGCTAACTTTGGTCAAAAGCCAGGTAACTACCTGACCTGTGTGACTTTGGACTGTGCAGATAGACTCCAAGTGTTCCTGTTGGGTTGAAGACCAGAACCTCATTGCTTCCAGGTCATAATGGTAAGAACTAAGCCTATCTATAGACCAGTGGCGGTTGGTGCTCCATTTTTGGGGAAGGGGTGGCAAATAAACCACCTGCCACATCACCATCATCCCCCCCATCGCTCGCACGACCGTCCTTGAGTCCGCACCCCAGCCCCGCACTCACCCCATTTAGGGCGCAGGCTTCGTCGCATCCTTCCTGCATCTCCTCCTCTTTGGCGGCTTCCCCTGTGTTTTCTCCTTGGCGGCTTCCCCTGTGTCTCCTCCTCCTCGGCGGCTTCCCCTGTGTTTCCTCCTTGGCGGCTTCCCCTGTGTCTCCTCCTCCTCGGCGTCTTCCCCTGTGTCTCCTCCTCCTCGGCAGCTTCCCCTGTGTCTCCTCCTCCTCGGCAGGCTTCCCCTGTGTCTCCTCCTCCTCGGTGTCTTCCCCTGTGTCTCCTTCTCCTCGGCGTCTTCTCCTGTGTCTCCTCCTCCTCGGCAGCTTCCCCTGTGTCTCCTCCTCCTCGGCGGCTTCCCCTGTGTCTCCTCCTCCTCGGTGGCTTCCCCTGTGTCTCCTCCTCCTTGGCGGCTTCCCCTGTGTCTCCTCCTCCTCGGCGTCTTCCCCTGTGTCTCCTCCTCCTCGGTGGCTTCCCCTGTGTCTCCTCCTCCTCGGCGTCTTCCCCTGTGTCTCCTCCTCCTCGGCGGCTTCCCCTGTGTCTCCTCCTCCTCGGCGGCTTCCCCTGTGTCTCCTCCTCCTCGGTGTCTTCCCCTGTGTCTCCTCCTCCTCGGCGGCTTCCCCTGTGTCTCCTCCTTGGCGGCTTCCCCTGTGTCTCCTCCTCCTCGGCGTCTTCCCCTGTGTCTCCTCCTCGGCGGCTTTCCCTGTGTCTCCTCCTCCTCGGTGGCTTCCCCTGTGTCTCCTCCTCCTTGGCGGCTTCCCCTGTGTCATCTCCTCCTCCCCGGCGGCCAATACAGTCGCTTCTCCTCTCGGGACAATCGGGTCTCAGGGACTCGCTTCCTGATTGGCCGGGAGGAGAATCAGAAAGACAATAGAGACTATTAATTCGCTATTGTAAAACAAGTGGGTGGGCTCGGGGAGGGGGGGGTTGCTCTGCTCCCCATATGGACGGGCCGCCACTGCTACAGACGTAAGATGGCATTCTGAAGAAAGGGATGAGGACCTACCTAAACAATCCACCTGAATGGAATCTAAACACAGCAGGCTGGTGCATGACATTTTTGTTGTTAGATTGTACATGCAGATTGAAATGCGTCAGTTACAGTAGGTGACCGCGATATTGTGTCAATCTCGCCGCACTTCTCGGCGAGATTTGACACCTACGAGCCCCGTCGCAGGAGCCAGCGCCGAGATGGCTCACTCATCGGGAAAGGAAAACTTTGTCTTCCTCCCGCGATGAGTGACAGGCAGCGCTGACAGCTGTCTGGTATGAATCCTGAGGCGGGAACACCGCGCCACATTTTCAATGAAAAAACCGGCGTGGGTTCCCCCCTCGGAGGCATACCAGGCCCTTGGGTCTGGCATGGATTGTAAGGGGAACCCCCTATGCCGAAAAAATCGGCGTGGGGGTCCCCCCCAAATCCATACCAGACCCTTATCCGAGCACGCAGCCCGGCCGGCCAGGAAAAGGGGTGGGGACGAGCGAGCGCCCCCCCCCTCCTGAGCCGTACCAGGCCGCATGCCCTCAACATGGGGGGTGGGTGCCTTGGGGGAGGGGGGCGCCCTGCGGCCCCCCACCCCAAAGCACCTTGTCCCCATGTTGATGAGGACAAGGGCCTCTTCCCGACAACCCTGGCCGTTGGTTGTCGGGGTCTGCGGGCGGGGGGCTTATCGGAATCCGGGAGCCCCCCTTAATAAGGGGGCCCCCAGATGCCGGCCCCCCCACCCTGTGTGAATGAGTTTGGGGTACATGGTACCCCTACCCATTCACCTAGGGGAAAGTGTCAATAGAAAAAAAAACACACTACACAGGTTTTAAGAGTCATTTATTAGTCAGCTCCGGGGGTCTTCTTCCGACTTCGGGGGTCTCCTTCCGACTTCTCCCGCTGTCCGGCCTCTTCTCCCGGGCCCCGCCGCTATCTTCTTCCAGCTCTATTGCCAGCAAGGGGCCCGGTGTGCTGCCGCTGTCTCGCCGCCGCTGTCCGGCCTCTTCTCCCGGTGTTCGGCCTCTTCTCCCGGGCCCCGCCGCTATCTTCTTCCAGCTCTATTGCTAGCGAGGGGCCCGGTCTGCTGCCGCTGTCTTGTCGCCGCTGTCTTGTCGCCGCTGTCTCGCCGCCGCTGTCTCTTCTTTTCTTCTTCCCCGATGTTGACACGACGCTCTCTCCGGCTCGAATGCTGTGTGCGAGCTGCGGAGCCATTTATATAGGCGGTAACCCCACCCCCTTACGACGTCATGGTCCCAGCATGCGCAGGGACTCTGGGGCCACGCCCCCTTATGACGCCAGAGTCCCTGCGCATGCTGGGACCATGACGTCGTAAGGGGGTGGGGTTACCGCCTATATAAATGGCTCCGCAGCTCGCACACAGCATTCGAGCCGGAGAGAGCGTCGTGTCAACATCGGGGAAGAAGAAAAGAAGAGACAGCGGCGGCGAGACAGCGGCGACAAGACAGCGGCGACAAGACAGCGGCAGCAGACCGGGCCCCTCGCTAGCAATAGAGCTGGAAGAAGATAGCGGCGGGGCCCGGGAGAAGAGGCCGAACACCGGGAGAAGAGGCCGGACAGCGGCGGCGAGACAGCGGCAGCACACCGGGCCCCTCGCTGGCAATAGAGCTGGAAGAAGATAGCGGCGGGGCCCGGGAGAAGAGGCCGGACAGCGGGAGAAGTCGGAAGGAGACCCCCGAAGTCGGAAGAAGACCCCCGGAGCTGACTAATAAATGACTCTTAAAACCTGTGTAGTGTGTTTTTTTTTCTATTGACACTTTCCCCTAGGTGAATGGGTAGGGGTACCATGTACCCCAAACTCATTCACACAGGGTGGGGGGGCCGGCATCTGGGGGCCCCCTTATTAAGGGGGGCTCCCGGATTCCGATAAGCCCCCCGCCCGCAGACCCCGACAACCAACGGCCAGGGTTGTCGGGAAGAGGCCCTTGTCCTCATCAACATGGGGACAAGGTGCTTTGGGGTGGGGGGCCGCAGGGCGCCCCCCTCCTCCAAGGCACCCACCCCCCATGTTGAGGGCATGCGGCCTGGTATGGCTCAGGAGGGGGGGCGCTCGCTCGTCCCCACCCCCTTTCCTGGCCGGCCGGGCTGCGTGCTCGGATAAGGGTCTGGTATGGATTTGGGGGGGACCCCCACGCCTATTTTTTCGGCATAGGGGGTTCCCCTTACAATCCATGCCAGACCCAAGGGCCTGGTATGCCTCCGAGGGGGGAACCCACGCCGGTTTTTTCATTGAAAATGTGGCGCGGTGTTCCCGCCTCAGGATTCATACCAGACAGCTGTCAGCGCTGCCTGTCACTCATCGCGGGAGGAAGACAAAGTTTTCCTTTCCCGATGAGTGAGCCAGCGCGACATTCACAGTACCCTGTCGCCGAGAACCAGCGCGATGCTATCGCGCTGGAAACACAATCTCGCGGTCAGGTACTGTATAAGCCCAACTCTAGGTTTTTTTTTTGTTTTTTTTTAGAAAATGAAATGGGCATCCAGGCAGTGAACAAACTAAAAAAGCAGCTCAAGCTGAAAATTCCCACCATCCATTTGGTGCTGCTCACTGCAAAACACTTCCTTATTTTACCACAAGATGTCCTCAGTCTCCCGGTTTGAATGGTGCCCAGTGGGAGACTGAGAACAGGTCTATGAGGTCTATGGATAAAAAAATGTACTATATAAATGTGACGAAATTCCCATTACCCTAACACAACTTGACATATAAAACAATATTTATAGTATAATTATGGGACTTTTAAGGCATAGCATTTAGTAGAAAAATAACATTTATTTCATTCAGTTGAATTTAGACAATATTAGTCCGTACAGTAGCAGATTATACTAATATATACTACAATTGTAAAACAAATTGATCCCAAATACTGTGATAATTGCATATAATAGTCATTCAAGCTCAACACGTTTCTTGGACATGGTCCTCTTCATCAGGAATGATCAATGTAGACCTTACTTGTACTTGTCTAAATGGAATGACAAGTTTTAATGATATACAGTGGAACCTTGGTTAACGAGTTACGCGGTTAACGAGCGTTTTGAAAGATGAGCAACTTTTTAAAAAAAATTCTGACTCAGATTGCGAATGTTGTCTCCCAAAACGAGCAGAATTCAAGCTAATGGTGTGTGCAGTACCGCATTTGGCCAGAGGTGCGGGGGCGCGGTAACACTCGGAACGGTTCGGAGCCGTTCAGAAATACTCGGAACCACTCGGAAATACTCGGAAACACTCTGAAATACTCAGTTCCCGAGTGTTTCCAAGCCTTTCCGAGGGTTTCCGAGTTCAGCTGAGCTGTCCCCGAGTATTTCTGAGGCTCTCCGGTGCCTCCCACCTCTGGCCACATGCGGTATTGCATGCAAAAGAAGTCAATGCGGAACAAATTAGGTTTGTTTGCATTGACTTCTATGGGGAAACTAGCTTTGATATACGAGTGCTTTGGATTACAAGCATTCTTGTGGAATGGATTATGCTCGTAATCCAAGGTTCCACTGTATAAAGAAAATAAAATTTCACACACTGTGTAATAGCATTTCCCAAGGGATTTCCGCATGGGCCTGGACAATTCCTATTCATGGATTTACATATATCTCCCAGGGGTGCCCCAAGCCCTTCTCTCCCCTTATCCTCCTCCTCCAACCTCCAATATAGTTTCACTGCGATCTCTTCTGAGTAGTTTTCATATATTATATAATGTACCTATTGATTTAATATCACAATTCCATTTAAGTCAAAAGAATGTGGGAGTTTATTGACTTTATCCTAGGATAGAGAGAATTTATCACAAACTGTTATCATTTTATTAATTTTCCTAGTTACATTAAAGCTAATAGGTAGATTTGTTATAATTATAATGAAGAAATTCTGGCAGATTGTCAGAAACCATGAAATCCGACCGAGGCAGAAGTACAGTTAAATCGCACTTGTTTAATAATAAAAGTATAAAGAACAAACGTAGTCAAAACATAGCCAAAGTTCAGTAACCGGAATGGATAGTCAGTCAAGCCAGAAGTCAGGGATCAATGTAGTAGAACAGCAAGCAGGATCTGGAGCCAGAAGGGATGTCAGCAAAGCCAGTCTTTAAACAGGAACGCAGGAGATAGTTTCTTGTGATGTTGACCAAGGCGAAGGCAGAGCTCCTCTGGACTTGACAGCTTAAGTAGGCAGGACTGACGAGCAGGATATCATCAACAGCTGAGTAACTGCGGAGAGATAGGAGCTGGCAATTAGCCATCAGCTGAGAGGCCAGCTCGGAGAAGGAAGGGCTGAGCCCAGCCCTGACACAGATTTAAAAATATGCTATTTCTCTATACAAAGGCTTTTAATGATTAATCATAATTCTAATTTTATTGTTGGAGGACCCCAACTTGCCATATGTTATGTAATATACATTCCTCATACGGTTGTAAGTGCCATCTAGTGCAATATTTATTTTACCTCAATCAAGAAACAAACCTATTACGGCCACTAGATGGCGCTTACGATTACAGGAGACGCATACCAGCATGAGGCATTCTGCGCTGTGGGAATGTGTGTGATTTTGCATGCGTTCCTAGCCCTAAGCCGCGTACACAAGATCAGATTTTCCGACGGGAAATTATGTGATGACGGGCTGTTGGCGGAAAATCCGACCGCTTGTACGCTCCATCGGACAATTGTTGTCGGATTTTCCGTGGACAAATGTTGGATGGCAGGTTTTCAAATTTTCCACGGACAAATGTCTGTTGTTGGATTTTCAGAGCGTGTGTACACAAGTCCGTCGGAGAAAAGTCCAAAGTACAAACACGCATGCTCGGAAGCAAGGACGAGCCGGAAGCGGTCGGTCTTGTAAACGAGCATTCGTAATGGAGAATTAACATTCGTGACGCGGCAAATTATGAGATCTGGAAATGCAGCGCACAATTCTCTTCTTCTTTAATGGGATAATAATGAAGCTGCTTTGCTGGTGATACTG
Organism: Lithobates clamitans; assembly: GCA_037952925.1. Taxonomy (NCBI): domain Eukaryota; kingdom Metazoa; phylum Chordata; class Amphibia; order Anura; family Ranidae; genus Lithobates; species Lithobates clamitans. The sequence continues at coordinate 173,167 of JBBGZY010001925.1, forward strand.
ATGGAGTTATTGCAAATGAATTTTTAAAGGCTTTTTTTTTTCTAGTGATATCAAGAATAATATTATTATGCTTCTTTTTTATTATTTGGGCAAGTTACCACAACACCATTATCCCGTAGTTTTTAGGATCAAAGATACAACTATGTTGGTGTCTCTTGTCAATGTTACATTGTATTTTTTTCAAATGTAACTGCCGACTCCCAAACTGTCATTTGAAGTAAAACACATAGCCAAGTATTATTCTACACAATATTTTTTATTGTGCATTAAAAAAAGAAAACAAAAAAAAATTAGACATGCTATCTGCCAATAGAACTTAACCAAAAAGTGAATTCTATGCATCCAAAAATATAGAAAATATACCAAATCAAATCATTATTATTCAACCAAAAAAATAATGTCAAAGCAATAACTCCAAGGCCAATAATAAATAACACGTTATCTCCTCCAATTCCGCAACATGGCTGGTTGACGAACGGCCATTCAGAAACAAACTGAAAAGCGCAAAATGAAAATCGCGAATCAACACTCACCAAACTTCTACTAACACGAAATTAGCAGAAGCAACCCAAAAGGTGGCGCTAAAGAGCTAAAAAACCAGGTAGTACGCCACTACGTTCGTATTTGTTGGCCAACAATTGTGTGGCCGTGTGTATGCAAGACAAGTTTGGGCCAACGCCCTTCGGACAAAATTCCACGGTTTTGTTGGCCAAAAATCCGATCGTGTGTACGAGGCTTAAGTGCTGTTAAAGAGCCAGTGGCTGTCCAGAAGAAGAAGGCAAGTGCTGTTGCCCTTAGCAACCCCTGTGCAGTTGGCTGTCTTTTTGCAAAAGATGTTGCCTACGGATGATCACTGATACAATCACTGAGCAGCAAATGATATCACCTGTGATGTATTGCAGTTATCTTTCAAACCTGGCCTGTAGTGGGTCCTGAAGATAGGAGTTGAGAACCACTGCTTTAGTAGAACCACCTCCCCCACAATTAGCATCTCCCTAGGAGCACGTTTAACCCTTTGATTTCCCCTGCTGTTAACCCCTTCCTTGCCAGTGTCATTAGTACAGTGACAGTGTATATTTTTTTAGCACTGATCGCTGTATTAATGTCACTTGTCCCCAAAAAAGTGTCAGTTAGGTGTCCGATTTGTCCGCTGCAATATCATAGTCCCGCCATAAGTCGCTGATCGCCGCCATTACTAGTAAAAAAAATAAAAAATAAATAAATAAATCTATTCCATAGTTTGTAGACACTATAACTTTTGCGCAAACCAATCAATATACGCTTATTGGGATTTTTTTTTATCAAGAATATGTAGAAGAATACATATTGGCCTAAATTGATGAAGTAATTTGATTTAAAAAAAAAAAGATTTTTTATTGGATATGTTTTATAGCAGAAACACACTTAACCCCTTGATCGCCCCCTAGTGTTAACCCCTTCCCTGCCAGTGACATGTACACAGTAATCGGTGAATTTTTATAGCACTGATCGCTGTATAAAATGTCAATGGTCCCAAAAAAAGTGTCAAAACTGTCCGATCTGTCCGCCGCAATGTCACAGTCCTGCTAAAAATCACAGATTGCCACCATTACTAGTAAAAAAACCAATTTTTATAATAATAAAAATGCCATAAATATATCCCCTATTTTGTAGATGCTATAAACTTATGCGTAAACCCATCAATATACGCTTTTTGTGATTTTTTTGTTCCAAAATATGTATATTGGCCTAAACTGATGAAGAAATTCGTTTTTTAATTTTTTTTTTTTTTTTAGATATTTATTATAGCAAAAAGTAAAAAGTATTTTTTTTTCAAAATTGGCGTTTTTTTGTTTGTTAATAGCGCAAAAAAAAACAAAAAACGCAGAGGTGATCAAATACCACCTTTGTGGGAAAAAGTACATAAATTTTATTTGGGTACAACAACACACGTCTGCGCAATTGTCAGGTAAATTAACGCAGTGCCGTAACGCATGCAAAATGGCCTGGTCATGAAGGGGGGGTAAATCTTCCGGAGCTGAAGTGGTAAAGAAGACACTCTGATGGGGGCGATTGATGATAACCATTCCCCACTCTATCCAATATGGAAAAAAGTTTTGGCTTTAGATCCACTTTAAATTGTATTCAGTTCAGTTAGGTGATGGCAGTTACTGGTGACTGTGTGCATCCCCGTGCCTATATTGTGTAATAATTATTAAATATTAATAAACAAAATAGGTGAACCAGCTGCTGCCCAAAAATGTGCCGCCTCTACGCACGTTTCGTCAATCTGACGTCTTCAGGAAGCCCTCTGGGAGGCAGAACTTCCGATTCACAACTTCCTGGTTAGTGAAACGCACGCCATGAGCGGAGCGACGGCATTTCTTTTTCCTCTGACATACTTTCATTATTTAGTTGGATACATTAGTGCCGATGAATGGACACTTTTTAATGTGAGCAATTTGTCATACATATGTTATTTTTTTTTGGGTTCCATACCTAATAAAAGTTAGTACACTATATGCAATTACCTTTTTCTTGGTTTTCATATATACATATAGTTACATAGTAGGTGAGGTTGAAAAAAGACACAAGTCCAACCTATGTGTGTGATTATGTGTCAGTATTACATTGTATATCCCTGTATGTTGCGGTAATTCAGGTGCTCATCTAATAGTTTCTTGAAACTATCGATGCCCCCCCTGCTGAGACCACCGCCTGTGGAAGGGAATTCCACATCCTTGCCGCTCTTACAGTAAAGAACCCTCTACATAGTTTAAGGTTAAACCTCTTTTCTTCTAATTTTAACGAGTGGCCACAAGTCTTGTTAAACTCCCTTCTGCAAAAAAGTTTTATCCCTATTGTGGGGTCACCAGTACGGTATTTGTATATTGAAATCATATCCCCTCTCAAGCGTCTCTTCTCCAGAGAGAATAAGTTCAGTGCTCGCAACCTTTCCTCAACTAATATCCTCCAGACCCTTTATTATCTTTGTTGCCCTTCTTTGTACTCGCTCCATTTCCAGTACATCCTTCCTGAGGACTGGTGTCCAGAACTGGACAGCATACTCCAGGTGCGGCCGGACCAGAGTCTTGTAGAGCGGGAGAATTATCGTTTTATCTCTGGAGTTGATCCCCTTTTTAATGCCAATATTCTGTTTGCTCTGTTAGCAGCAGCTTGGCATTGCATGTCATTGCTGAGCCTATCATCTACTAGGACCTCCAGGTCCTTTTCCATCCTAGATGGTGGAGTGGAGGAGACACCAGTGGACAGATTAGATATCTGTGTCCCAATTGGAGTATGCTTTGAAGGATCTTTTTTACCTCCACCTGAAGAGCCAGTGTGGTGAGAGAAGAACACAGTGATTTAAAGAGGCAGAGCTTGTATAGACCTTTTTTTTGGTTATCATCTGGTGAGTGATCCATTCCTAAGGGCACATCAGTGTGAAGTCACACAGCATGGTGGAGGTGTGTTTGACACAAGATTTGCACTTTTATGGACACTATTAAATATGGACACTTTGTTTCAATATTTGAATTATTAATCACTGACATGGTATGTTTTATCGATATTCTTTTACTTTGTGGATTGTTTATTATTGTTCAGTACAGAAAGTATTAATCACAGTAGGGTTTAATGACATTTACCAGCACCCCATACATATTCTACATACACTCACCGGCCACTTTATTAGGTACACCTTGCTAGTCCCGGGTTGGACCCCCTTTTGCCTTCATTGTTCGTGGCATAGATACATCTAGACATGTGTGATTAGTTTCGTACGAATCGGAAATTCGTAAGAATTTCCGGAAATTCGTACATTCGTCAGGATCCAAGATACGAATTTTTATGCATACGAATTTTGTACAAAATACGAAATTTCGTTTACGAACTTCGGATCCAAATTCCGTTACAGCAGAATCGGACAAAATAAGAATGTTCGTTAATTGCGATTATCCGTTATGATGAAGTTAAAAACCCCAGGAAGTCAGCACAGCACAGGGATGATGGGAGCCCCTCATAATGAGCAAAGCACAGGGATGGTGGGGGCCCCTCATAATGAGCAAAGCACAGGGATGGTGGGAGCCCCTCATAATGAGCAAAGCACAGGGATGGGGGGGCCCCTCATAATGAGCACAGCACAGGGATGGGGGGAGCCCCTCATAATGAGCACAGCACAGGGATGATGGGAGCCCCTCATAATGAGCACAGCATAGGGATGGGGGGAGCCCCTCATAATGAGCACAGCACAGGGATGATGGGAGCCCCTCATAATGAGCACAGCACAGGGATGGTGGGAGCCCCTCATAATGAGCAAAGCACAGGGATGGGGGGGCCCCTCATAATGAGCACAGCACAGGGATGGGGGGAGCCCCTCATAATGAGCACAGCACAGGGATGATGGGAGCCCCTCATAATGAGCACAGCACAGGGATGGGGGGAGCCCCTCATAATGAGCACAGCACAGGGATGGTGGGAGCCCCTCATAATGAGCACAGCACAGGGATGGTAGGAGCCCCTCATAATGAGCACAGCACAGGGATGGGGGGAGCCCCTCATAATGAGCACAGCACAGGGATGGTGGGAGCCCCTCATAATGAGCACAGCACAGGGATGGTGGGAGCCCCTCATAATGAGCACAGCACAGGGATGGGGGGAGCCCCTCATAATGAGCACAGCACAGGGATGGTAGGAGCCCCTCATAATGAGCACAGCACAGGGATGGGGGGAGCCCCTCATAATGAGCACAGCACAGGGATGGGGGGAGCCCCTCATAATGAGCACAGCACAGGGATGGTGGGGGCCCCTCATAATGAGCACAGCACAGGGATGGTGGGAGCCCCTCATAATGAGCAGAGCACAGGGATGGGGGGAGCCCCTCATAATGAGCACAGCACAGGGATGGTGGGAGCCCCTCATAATGAGCACAGCACAGGGATGGTGGGGGCCCCTCATAATGAGCACAGCACAGGGGTGGTGGGAGCCCCTCATAATGAGCACAGCACAGGGGTGGTGGGAGCCCCTCATAATGAGCACAGCACAGGGATGGGGGGAGCCCCTCATAATGAGCACAGCACAGGGATGGTGGGGGCCCCTCATAATGAGCACAGCACAGGGATGGGGGAGCCCCTTATAATGAGCACAGCACAGGGATGGGGGAGCCCCTCATAATGAGCACAGGACAGGGATGGGGGAGCCCCTTATAATGAGCACAGCACAGGGATGGGGGGAGCCCCTCATAATGAGCACAGCACAGGGATGGTGGGAGCCCCTCATAATGAGCACAGCACAGGGATGGGGGAGCCCCTTATAATGAGCACAGCACAGGGATGGTGGGAGCCCCTCATAATGAGCACAGCACAGGGATGGTGGGAGCCCCTCATAATGAGCACAGCACAGGGATGGTGGGGGCCCCTCATAATGAGCACAGCACAGGGATGGTGGGAGCCCCTCATAATGAGCACAGCACAGGGATGGTGGGAGCCCCTCATAATGAGCACAGCACAGGGATGGTGGGAGCCCCTCATAATGAGCACAGCACAGGGATGGGGGGAGCCCCTCATAATGAGCACAGCACAGGGATGGTGGGGGCCCCTCATAATGAGCACAGCACAGGGATGGTGGGAGCCCCTCATAATGAGCACAGCACAGGGATGGTGGGAGCCCCTCATAATGAGCACAGTACAGGGATGGGGGGAGCCCCTCATAATGAGCACAGCACAGGGATGGTGGGAGCCCCTCATAATGAGCACAGCACAGGGATGGGGGGAACCCTTCATAATGGGCACAGGGATGGGGGGAGCCCCTCATAATGAGCACAGGGATGGGGGGAGCCCCTCATAATGAGCACAGCACAGGGATGGGGGGAACCTCTCATAATGATAAATTCATCACAACGAACATTCGTAATTGTTACGGAAAGTTACCGAAAATTCGTATTTCGTACGAATCCAAATTGAATTTCGGACATGAATTACGAAATACGAATTAATTCTAATACAAAACGGAATGAAACGAAACAAATTTATTGACGGCGCACATGTCTAGATATAACAAGGTGTTGGAAACGTTCCTCAGAGATTTTGCTCCATAGTGACATGATAACATCACACAGTCGCTGCAGATTTGTCGGCTGCACATCCATGATGGGAATCTCCCGTTCCACCACATCTCAAAAGTGCTCTATTGGTTGAGATGTGGTGCGTGTGGAGGATTTGTGGATAACGGCTCTCTCCGTGGTTCGCTGGAGTCCCAAAGTCTTAGAAATGGGTTTGTAACCCGTTCCAGACTGCTACATGTAAATTACTGTGTTTCTCGTCTGTTTTTGAATCTCTTTAGATCGCGGCATGATGTGTTGCTTTTTGAGATCTTTTAGCGTGTTTCACTTTGTCAGACATCTTCTATTTAAGTAATTTCTTGATTCAATATTCAACAGGTTCTGCAGTAATCAGGCCTGGGTGTGGCAAGTGAAATTTAACTCAGCTTTCCAAAAAAATGTGGTTAATCACAGTTCATGATTATGGCCCCTTTCACACTGGAACGTTTTGCAGGCGCTCTAGCATTAAAAATAGCGCGTGCATCGCGCCTGAAAAAAAGCGGCTCCATTCACTCCAGTGTGAAAGCCCGAGGGCTTTCACACTGGAGCGGCGCACTGGCAGGGCGTCAGAAAAAGTCCTGCCAGCAGCTTTTTTGTAGCGGGGAAGGAGCGGTGAACTCACCGCTCCTCCACCGCTGCTCCCCATTGAAATCAATGGGGCAGTGCTGCGATACTGCCAGCAAAACACACTGCTCCGACGGCGTTTTGGGGGCGGATTTAACCCCTTTTCGGCCGCTAGCGGGGGGGGTGAAACCGCTCCGCTAGCGGCCGAATAGTGCCACTAAAATGACAGTAAAGCGGCGCTAAAAGTAACGCCGCTTTACCGCTGACGCCCGGGCGTCGGCAGTGTGAAAAGGGTCTTAGCAAGGAAGGGACAATTACTTTTTCACATAGGGCCAGGCAGGTTTGGACAGTTTTTTTTTTACCCCTAATAAATTAAATCATAATTTAAAAATTGCATTTTTTTACTCGGGTTATCTTTGTGTAATATTAAAATTTGTTTGATGATCTGAATCATTTAAGTGTGACAAAATATGCAAAAAATTAAAAAAAAAGGGAGGGGGCAAATACTTTTTCACAGCACTGTATGATTTATTATCTAACAATTTCATTATCAAGATTTTCTAGTGTATAATTTAACCACTTGCCGACCAGCTGCCGTGATTATACTGTGGCAGGTCGCATATGTGCGCCATGTGGGCATTAAACTCCTCCCTTTTGCCACCACACATACGGAAAGAAAGAAAGAATAAAAATAAATTTAAAAAATGTAAATAATACATTAATTAATTTATACAAATTAATAAATAAATAAAAGTTAGTCCTTCTGGCCCTAGGAAATAAAATGTATTCCATAAAGGGTGCAAGAAAATTTTTTTTGCATCAAATAGGGCTCTGGAACATACAAACAAAGTGTTAATACTAAAGATTCACAGGATATACTAAGATCTGTGAATCTTTAATTCTTAAGCCTTATACACACGATCGGATTTTCCGCAGACAAAACCTCAGACTTTTGTCTGAAGGTACCTTTTGTCTTGCATACAAATGGCAAGGAATTGTCGGCCAACAAACGTAGGGACGTACTACGTGGTTTTTCAGCTCTTTAGCGCCACCCTTTGGGCTCCTTCTGCTAATTTCCTGTTAGTAGAAGTTGGGTGAGTGTTGATTCGTGCTTTTCAGTTTGCGCTTTTAATTTAGTGCTTTTCTGTTCGCGCTTTTCATTTCGTGCTTTTCAGTTCATTTCTGAACGGCCGTTCGTCGACCAGACATGTTTTGCGGAATCAGATGAGATAATGTGTTATTTATTATTGGCCTTGGAGTTATTGCTTCGACCCAAGTCCAGTCCAGGAACAGGAGGAGGAGGAGTTCTTGGACCAAAAATTGGTTGCTTTATTGATCGTGACCAATTATGTCATATGCCTTTGCTGCGGGAGCTCCAGGAGAATAATCCAGATGATTTTCAGGATTATCTCTGGATGATGGACCCCTGCTTTCACCAACTCTTGGCTTTGCTGACCCCCTCTATTAAGAAGCAGGACACATGCATGAGGCTTTTATTGTATTTTTTGGTTGAATAATAATGATTTGATTTGATTTGTCGGTGGCCTTGTGGCAAATCTGGCCCTGTCTAGAAGTGGGAGCAAACACCTGGATTAGACAGGTATCTGCTCCCCCCCCCTGAAAGGTGCCAAATGTGACACTGGAGGAAGGGGGGGGGGATTCCGAAAAGCGGAAGTTCAGTTTTTGGGTGGAACTCCGCTTTGAAGGGTTCATAAAGTAAACTTGGTGCAAAGTTGTTCACTTTAAGGTCATGGCAAATGACAACAGGCACTCTTTTCCCCCGGCATGGTTTGCATACCCAAAGGCTTCTTTACACTATGAGCTGTAAACATTTGAAACATTCTTCCCCAAAAACTGGTTCTAATTAAAAGAGTTGAAAAAACGGATGTGTTCCTAAGCACAAAATATAAATGACTACTTATATGAACTAACCTGTTACAATGTTGGTCAAGGAAGTATCTAATTGTCATTGGGGATTAGGAAGGATTAAGCTTTAGAGCAACTTGGAACAAGGGATAAGGGATTTTTGCCTTTCTTTGGATTAACTCTCAAATTTGCAAGTTGTTTCTATTTTTCTATATATATTTTTTTTATTTATGAAGAGTATCATGCCATGCACTTTTTTGGCAGCAATTTGTTCTGGTAAGTGGTTTTCTGTTGCAGTACTTGGCATGCTCTGATCTGCTTCTAGGTGGCAAAATGTCTGACTTCACTACTAACTAGTGGAACGACCTCCGAACAACTTACAGGTTTGGGTTCACTGATACCATGGGCTCATGGGAAAGCACACAAATCGCAAAAAGTTACAGGTTTGCCACCAGAAATAAAGAACAGCCTATGGTGCAGTGCTTTCCCTTTTCCCTTAAGATGAGTCACAAGAGAGAATGAGGTTGATTTACTAAAACTGGAGAGTGCAAAATCTGGTGCAGCTGTGCATGGTAGCCAATCAGCTTCCAGGTTTTCCAGCTTAACCGCTTCAGCCCCAGAAGATTTGGCTGCTGAATGACCAGGCCATTCTTTGCAATTTGGCACTGCGTCACTTTAATTGACAATTACGCAGTTGTGGGCCAAAGCACCCAAACAAAATTGACGTCCTTTTTTTCCCACAAATAGGGCTTTCTTTTGGTGGTATTTGATCACCTCTGTGGTTTTTATTTTTTGCGCTATAAACAAAAAAAGAGCAACAATTTTGAAAAAAAAAACACAATATTTTGTACTTTTTGCTATAATAAATATCCCCATTTTTTTAAAGAAAAAAAGTTTTTTTTTTTCTCAGTTTAGGCCGATATATATTCTTCTACATATTTTTGGTAATAAAAATCACAATAAGCGTATATTGATTAGTTTGCGCAAAAGTTATAGCCTCTACAAAATAGGGGATAGATTTATAGCATTTTTATAATTTTTTAATTTTTTTAGTAGTAATGGCGGTGATCAGCGATTTTTATCATGACTGCGGCATTGTGGCGGACACATCAGACACTTTTGACACATTTTTGGGACCATTGGCACTGATTACTGTAAAAATGGCACTGGCAGGGAAGGGGTTAACACTAGGGTGCATTCAAGGGGTTAACTGTGTTCCCTCTCTGTGTATTAATTGTAGGGGGATGGGACTGTCTAGGCGAGATGGCAGATGGCTGTTCATACTCTGTATGAACAAACAATCAGTCTCTTCTCTCCTCAGAGAGTGTGCTACGGTGTGCTACGAGCGATCGCAGGAGCCCGGCAGTCATCACGCCCGCCAGGCACTCGCATCGGCTCCGGGGGCGAGCAGCGGGCGCGTGTGCGCCCCTAGTGGTGCCCCTAGTGGCCACAGGGCGAAGCGACGTAACATAACATCGTTTGGCCCAGCCGTGCCATTCTACCGCAGTAAAACTGCGGCGGCTGGTCGGCAAGTGGTTAAAGTGATTGGAAAGTCTCATTTTTTTAATAACAAACATGTTATACTTACCTGCTCTATGCAGTTGGTTTTGCACAGAGTGGCCTGGATCCTTCTCTTCTCGGGTCCCTCTTCGGTGCTCCTGGCCCCTCCCGCCTGTTGAGTGCCCCCACATCAAGCAGCTTGCTATGGGGTTACCCGAGCCAAGTCACAGCTCTTTGTGTCCATTCAGACATGGAGCTATGACCCGGCCCCGCCCCTTCTCTCTCCTGATTGGCTGACTGAGTTTGATTAACAGCAGTGGGAGCCAATCGCTGCTGTCTTAGCCAATGAGGAGGGGAGTCCCTGGCAGCTGAGACACTCCTGCAACATCGCTAGATAAAGATGGGGCTCAGGTAAGTATTAGGGGGGCAGAGGGGGGCACACAGCTCGGCAGGTCAAGAAAGGGGGTGGGGACGAGCGAGTGCTTTCCCCCTCCTGAACCATACCAGGCCACATGTCCTCAACATGGGGGAGAGGGTGCTTTAAGGCAGCGGGGGCCTGCGCCCCCCCACCCCAAAACATCTTGTCCCCATGTTGATGAGAACAAGGACCTTTTCACGACAACCCCGTCCAGTGGTTGTCGTGGTCTGTGGGAGGGGGCTTTTGGGAATCTGGAAGCCCCCTTTAACAAAGGGCCCCCAGATCCCGGCCCCCCACCCACCTTATGTGAATAAGTATGGGGTACACTGTACCTCTAGCCATTCACCCAAAAAAAGTGTCAAAAATAAAAACAGTACACAGGTTCTTCACAAAATAATTTATTCCCCCCGGAGGAATTTACCCCCTTCCTGACCATGTCATTTTTTGCGATACGGCACTGCACCGCTTTAACTGACAATTGCGCGGTCGTGCGACGTTGTACCCAAACAAAATGGATGTCCTTTTTTTCCCCACCAATAGAGCTTTCTTTTGGTGGTATTTGATCACCTCTGCGGTTTTTATTTTTTGCGCTATAAACAAAAAAAAAGGGACAATTTTGAAAAAAAAACAATATTTTGTACTTTTCGCTATAATAAATATCCCAAAATTAAAAAAAACAAAACAAATTTCTTCATCGGTTTAGGCCGATATGTATTCTACTACATATTTTTGGTAAAAAAAATTCGCAATAAGCGTATATTGATTGGTTTGCGCAAAAGTTATAGTGTCTACAAAATAGAGGATAGATTTATGACATTTTTATAATGTTTTTATTTTTTTTACTAGTAATGGCGGTGATCAGCGATTTTTATCATGACTGCGGCATTGCGGCGGACAGATCGGACACTTTTGACACTTTTTTGGGACCAGTGCCATTTATACAGCAATCAGAGCTAAAAATAGCCACTGATTACTGTATAAATGTCACTGGCAGGGAAGGGGTTAACACTAGGGGGCGATCAAGGGGTTTACTGCGTTCCCTAGGTGTGTTCTAAATGTGGGGGGATGGGACTGACTAGGGGAGGAGACTGATTGGTGTTCATATTTAGTATGAAAACACGATCTGTCTGCTCTCCCCTGAGAGAACCGGGATTTGTGTGTTTACGAGTCACGAGCGATCACGGGTGCCCGGCGGTCATCACATCAGCCGGGCACGTGCATTGGCTTCGGGGACATGCCGCACGTGCCTGCATGAGTGTCTTAAAGAGCTGACATACAGCTATGACGGCTCGCGCAGGGGAGCCATCCTGCCGCATTGTAACTGCGGCGGCTGGTCGGGAAGGGGTTAAATCAGCTCCGGCGTCTCTTGTGATTTTTTTCTCCCCTCTCCGGCACTTCTCCCTTCTCCACTGATGTCTTCTCCCTCTGCCGGTTCTCCTTCTCTCTCTGCTGATGTCTTCTCCCCTCTGTTGGTTCTCCTCCTTTCTCTGCTGATGTCTTCTCCCCTCTTCCGGCCCTCCTCCTCTCTCTGCTTATGTCTTCTCCCTCTGCTGGTTCTCAACCTCTCTCTGCTGATGTCTTCTCCCCTCTGCCGGTTCTCCTCCTCTCTGTCTGCTGATGTCTTCTCCCCTCTGCCGGTTCTCAACCTCTCTCTGCTGATGTCTTCTCCCCTCTGCCGGTTCTCAACCTCTCTCTGCTGATGTCTTCTCCCCTCTGCCGGTTCTCAACCTCTCTCTGCTGATGTCTTCTCCCCTCTGCCGGTTCTCCTCCTCTCTCTGCTGATGTCTTCTCCCTCTGCTGGTTCTCCTCCTCTCTCTGCTGATGTCTTCTCCCTCTGCCGGTTCTCAACCTCTCTCTGCTGATGTCTTCTCCCCTCTGCCGGTTCTCCTCCTCTCTCTGCTGATGTCTTCTCCCTCTGCTGGTTCTCCTCCTCTCTCTGCTGATGTCTTCTCCCTCTGCCGGTTCTCAACCTCTCTCTGCTGATGTCTTCTCCCCTCTGCCGGTTCTCAACCTCTCTCTGCTGATGTCTTCTCCCCTCTGCCGGTTCTCCTCCTCTCTCTGCTGATGTCTTCTCCCTCTGCCGGTTCTCAACCTCTCTCTGCTGATGTCTTCTCCCCTCTGCCGGTTCTCCTCCTCTCTCTGCTGATGTCTTCTCCCTCTGCCGGTTCTCAACCTCTCTCTGCTGATGTCTTCTCCCCTCTGCCGGTTCTCCTCCTCTCTCTGCTGATGTCTTCTCCCTCTGCCGGTTCTCCTCCTCTCTCTGCTGATGTCTTCTCCCCTCTGCCGGTTCTCAACCTCTCTCTGCTGATGTCTTCTCCCCTCTGCCGGTTCTCCTCCTCTCTCTGCTGATGTCTTCTCCCTCTGCCGGTTCTCAACCTCTCTCTGCTGATGTCTTCTCCCCTCTGCCGGTTCTCAACCTCTCTCGCTGATGTCTTCTCCCCTCTGCCGGTTCTCCTCCTCTCTCTGCTGATGTCTTCTCACCTCTGCCGGGTCTCCTCCTCTCTCTGCTGATGTCTTCTCCCCTCTGCCGGGTCTCCTCCTCTCTCGCTGATGTCTTCTCCCCTCTGCCGGTTCTCCACCTCTCTCTGCTGATGTCTTCTCCCCTCTGTCGGTTCTCCTCCTCTCTCTGCTGATGTCTTCTCCCTCTGCCGGTTCTCCACCTCTCTCTGCTGATGTCTTTTCCCCTCTGCCGGTTCTCCTCCTCTCTCTGCTGATGTCTTCTCCCTCTGCCGGTTCTCCACCTCTCACTGCTGATGTCTTCTCCCCTCTGCCGGTTCTCCTCCTCTCTCTGCTGATGTCTTTTCCCCTTTGCTGGGTCTCCTCCTCTCTCTGCTGATGTCTTCTCCCCTCTGCCGGTTCTCCTCCTCTCTCTGCTGATGTCTTCTCCCTCTGCTGGTTCTCCTCCTCTCTCTGCTGATGTCTTCTCCCCTCTGCCGGTTCTCCTCCTCTCTGTCTGCTGATGTCTTCTCCCCTCTGCCGCTTCTCCTCCTCTCTCTGCTGATGTCTTCTCCCCTCTGCCGGTTCTCCTCCTCTCTCTGCTGATGTCTTCTCCCCTCTGCCGGTTCTCCTCCTCTCTCTGCTGATGTCTTCTCCCTCTGCCGGTTCTCAACCTCTCTCTGCTGATGTCTTCTCCCCTCTCCGGCACTTCCCCTTCTCCACTGATGTCTTCTCCTTCTGCCGGTTCTCCTCCTCTCTCTACTGATGTCTTCTCCCCTCTGCCGGTTCTCCTCCTCTCTCTGCTGATGTCTTCTCCCTCTGCCGGTTCTCCTCCTCTCTCTGCTGATGTCTTCTCCCCTCTGCCGGTTCTCCTCCTCTCTCTGCTGATGTCTTCTCCCCTCTGCCGGTTCTCCTCCTCTCTCTGCTGATGTCTTCTCCCCTCTGGCGGTTCTCCTCCTCTCTCTGCTGATGTCTTCTCCCCTCTGCCGGTTCTCCTCCTCTCTCTGCTGATGTCTTCTCCCTCTGCCGGTTCTCCACCTCTCTCTGCTGATGTCTTCTCCCCTCTGCTGGTTCTCCACCTCTCTCTGCTGATGTCTTCTCCCTCTGCCAGTTCTCCACCTCTCTCTGCTGATGTCTTCTCCCCTCTGCCGGTTCTCCTCCTCTCTCTGCTGATGTCTTCTCCCCTCTGCCGGTTCTCCTCCTCTCTCTGCTGATGTCTTCTCCCCTCTGCCGGTTCTCCTCCTCTCTCTGCTGATGTCTTCTCCCCTCTGCCGGTTCTCCTCCTCTCTCTGCTGATGTCTTCTCCCCTCTGCCGGTTCTCCTCCTCTCTCTGCTGATGTCTTCTCCCCTCTGCCGGTTCTCCACCTCTCTCTGCTGATGTCTTCTCCCCTCTGCCGGTTCTCCTCCTCTCTCTGCTGATGTCTTCTCCCCTCTGCCGGTTCTCCTCCTCTCTCTGCTGATGTCTTCTCCCCTCTGCCGGTTCTCCTCCTCTCTCTGCTGATGTCTTCTCCCTCTGCCGGTTCTCCACCTCTCTCTGCTGATGTCTTCTCCCCTCTGCTGGTTCTCCACCTCTCTCTGCTGATGTCTTCTCCCTCTGCCAGTTCTCCACCTCTCTGTGCTGATGTCTTCTCCCTCTGCCGGTTCTCCTCCTCTCTCTGCTGATGTCTTTTCCCTCTGCCGGTTCTCCTCCTCTCTCTGCTGATGTCTTCTCCAGTTCTTCTCCTCTCTTCACTGTCTTCTTCCTTTGTCGGGTCTCCTCTCTGCGTTGTCTTCTCCCTCTTTTCTTTCTCTGTTCTTGACATCACCGCCCGGGGCATGATGGCATAAAATGGCATAGAATGCATTAAGATAAAAAAAAACCTTCTGCCTTTACAACTCCTTTAAGTAAAACAACCCTTATATTTGAACAAGTGGATTGCCCAGCCCTTCACTAATATAAAAGGTTGGGATCCCATCAGCCATACTCGCTGTGTGTTGGAGATACTGATTTTTCTATTTTTGGCATTGGTACATGCCCACCATATCAGTGTCTGGTCTTCTGTCCTTTTAGCCCGACAAATGGCAAGAAGTGAATGACAAGATGCTTTTGACATCACATGAGACACTTCTGTATAGATTTTTTTTTTGCTTTGTTCTCAGAACGAGTTAAGTTTGGAAGATCATGCATTTGAAATATTTGCATATTTCCTTGGGCAGTTTCCCCATCCTATTAAATAACAGACATTCTATTTATACCAAAATGTAACTTAATCCAACTCCTTTATTAAAACGTTCACTCCCAGGAACTGCTCTATGGAAATATAAAAAGCAGACTCACTCTTTTTCATTTTTAAGGTTATAAAGTTAGGCTTTCTCCATCTGATTTAGAAGAGACTTTTGCAGCCAACAAGGGTAAAAAAAAAAACAAGCTGGATATTTTTGGTGGACAACCTTTGGGAAAGAACAAGATGCCCTGGAACTTCATCTATCTTCTCTTCTTTGTTGGAATGATTGGGGGGAAGGTAAGCTTTGATTCTTATTTGATTGTTTTGATTGGGCACACCCATTTTGAAAAAGATGATATTGTAACATTATATATTTATAAACTGATTTATTTTTGGTATAGAAAAACTCATGAACCGTGGCCAAGGGAAAAATAAAATAAAAATATATATATATTAATAAAAGCAAAGAACATGGGGTGAGGGGGTTGTGTTATTAAAGCTGGAGGACTCAGAATCTGGTGCTGCCGTGCATAATAACCAATCAGCTTCCAGGTGTTAGCCCCCATTCACATCCGGCCGATTTGACATGAGATTTGACAAGATCAAATCGCATGCCAAATCGGAGCCTATTGGCGGCAACAGCATCGTCCAAATCGGTGCGACGCCCACTTTGCAGCTTCCCCGCTGACAGCTGAATGTAGAAAAAACATGCCAGCAATTAAAAATTATGAAAAAAAAAAACAGAAACAGCGTGGAGTCCTCAAAGAACTCAGTCAGGTTATAGCTAGACCATTGTTCCTAATCTTTGCGGACAGCATACTGACAGGAATGGTACCAGCTGATTGGAGAAAAGTCAATGTGGTAGAAATCATCAAAAAAGGGCAGAGGCATATTCCTGGAAACTACAGGCCAGTCAGCCTAACATCGATAGTAGGTAAATTATTGGAGGGGAGGATAAGGGAATATATCCAAGAATTTACTGATGAAAACAGTATAATTAGTAGTAATAAGCATGGGTTTATGAAAGGTCGTTCCTGCCAGACCAAATCTGTTAACATTCTACCAGGAAGTGAGCTGCCATTTAGATAGGGGGAGGCTTGTGGATGTGGTGTATCTGAATTTTGAAAAAGAAATTTGATACAGTTCCCCACTAACGCTTAATCTACAAGCTGAGGTCTGCAGGCATGGACCATAAGGTCTGTTCTTGGATAGAAAACTGGTTACAGGGGCGGGTCCAAAGGGTGCTGATAAATAACATGTACTCAGACTGGTCTGGTGTGGTAAGTGGGGTACCCCAAGGCTCTGTCTTGAGACAAATTCTGTTTAATTTATTCATAAATGATATAAAGGAGGGGATAAATAGCAGTGTGAATTTAGTTGACTAAAATAGTTTCGTTGACTAAATTATTACTATTTTAGTCGACTAAAATATGACTAAAACTGAAACAATTGAGATGACTAAAATACAACTAAAATTACATTTTAGTCAAAAGACTAAAATATGACTAAAACCAAAATGGCAATTTAGTTAAGACTATAACTAAAACTAAATTGGCGTAAAAACTAACACTGCACCACCACATAAGAATATGTAGGGAGCATCTACTAAGCTGCTAAAAGAGAAAAAATCAGGTAATATGTGCAATGGGATTACAGCCAACAGAATTTACAGTTTTGTTTTTTTAAAAATATTTTTAAGTCGTACTTATGCTTGTCAAAAAGCAATATAATTGTATAATTATAATAAAGACGTTCTATATCGCAACGGCTGAATCTGTGTCTGTAGTGCATGTTCAAACCTTCATAACAGAAATAATAACATGTTATTCGATTTTTACTCCAGAAGTATATAATAATAAATAAATAAATATTAAAAAATGTATTAAAATGTAACTAAACCCATTAGATTTTAGACGACTAAAATGTACTGGAGGTTTTAATCGGCTAAAATATGACTAAAACTAAAACAATTCAGATGACTAAAATACGACAAAAAATAAAATGGCATTTTAGTCAAAAGACTACAGTGGAACCTTGGTTTACGAGTAACGCGTAACGCGTTTTGAAAGACGAGCAACTTTTTTTTTTTAAATTCTGACTCGGTTGCGAGTGTTGTCTCACAAAATGAGCGTAATTCAAGCTAATGGGGTGTGCAGTACCGCATTTGGCCAGAGGTACGGGGGCGCCGGTGACACTCGGTTCGGAAATACTCGGAACGACTCGGAAATACTCGGAAATACTCCATTCCCGAGTGTTTCCGAGGCTTTCCGGGATCAGCCGGGCTGTCCCTTAGTATTTCCGATGCTCTCCTGCGCCCCCCACCTCCACATTCGGTATTGCATGCAATAAAAGTCAATGCGGAATGAATTATTTTTGTTTTCATTGACTTCTATGGGGAAACTCGCTTTGATATGCGAGTGCTTTGGATTACAAGCATTCTCCTGGAACGGATTATGCTCGTAATCCAAGGTTCCACTGTATAACTAAAACTAAATTGGAATTTGATGTAAAAAAATAACACTGATAAAGAGCTCAATCTCAGTTTTTGCAGATGACATAAAAATAGGCGGGGCAATAAGTTCACATCAGGATATAGAAATTTTACAGAAAGACGTGAACAAAATAATGAATGGGGTGGGCAACTACTTGGCAAATGAGGTTTACAATGGAGAAATGTAAGGTCATGCACTTGGGGGCTAAAAACATAGACGCAAACTACTTACTGGGGGGAGAACCTCTGGGAGAGTCAAGGATGGAGAAAGATCTGGGGGTCCTAGTAGAAGACAGACTAAGCAATAGCATGCGGTGTCAAGCTGCAGCTACAAAAGCCGGCAGAATATTGGCATGTATAAAAAAAAAGGGGATATACTCCAGGGTTAATACTATAATCCTGCCACTTTATAAAACTCTGGTTAGGCCCCATCTGGAGTATTCTGTCCAGTACTGGTCACCAATTCTCAGAAGGGATGTGCTGGAACTGGAGAGAGTCCAAAAAAGGACAACGAAACTAATAAGGGAAAAAATAGGAAATACCTATAAGCCGCACACTCTGAATCAAAGTAAATAAATTAAAGTTGTGCTGAAAAACCTCTAAGGAGCCGCTGGTAGTGAGACCAAAGAAGTAATATTGTGTTAAAGAAATCAAATAAATTTCATACTGCACTCTGAATAGCTATAACTATATATATATATATACCCTGTTTTCCCGAAAATAAGACCTAGCGTGGTTGTCGGGGATGGCTTCAATATAAGCCCTACCCTGTTTCCCTGAAAATAAGCATTACCCTGAAAAGAAGACATACAAGGACTTTAGCTAGGGCTTTTTTAGGGGGTAGGGCTTATATTGCAGCCATCACCGACAATCATGCTAGGTCTTATTTTCGGGGAAACAGGGTACACACAATAATAGTGCTAAAAATCATAAGTGAATTCCTAAACATGCGTGCTGAAGAAATAATAATAAATAATAAATGTCCAATATAGACAATTACCAATGAAAATTACATTTGAAATTAAATGTCCATAGACCACCACCAAAATCTTCTATCAACGTGAGTGATGAGAATCTTTGCGGATTGGGTGAGTTGGATAGCGTCTTCCACCACCACCAGGCAAGCAATCTACTCACTAGAAGAATTTGACACCCGTTACAGGGAGTCAAACCAAGCGCAGATACCAGTAGGAGTATGTCTTCTGAAGAGAGACTGGTCCTCGGCACGAAGAACTCCAACGAATATATCATATATTAAAAAAGAAGAAGAAGGGGCTCCTCATTGTGTAGTATGTAAAAATTCCTTTTATTCCATACGAGGCACCGACATAAAACACGATAAAAGCAGTTTGCCCAATTCAAAACAAGCAGGCACGCCTTTTGCGTTCCACCTGCACTCCAACTAGCTGAAATAGCGTATCACGCGTCCTACGTTCTGATGCGTTTCGTCAGTAACGTCTGACGTCATCAGGAGTCCCAGAAACTAATAAGAGGACTGGAGGACCTTGATTACGAGGAACGGCTACAAGCACTAAATTTATTCTCACTGGAGAAGCGACGCTTGAGAGGGGACATGATAGCGATCTACAAATACCTCAATGGTGATCCCAGCATAGGAAAAAAACTATTCAGTCTCAGAGGGTGTAAGAGGACACGGAGCCACACAATGAGATTGGAGGAGAAGCGGTTTAACCTTAAACTGCGCTGGGGGTTTTTTACTGTCAGCGCAATAAGAATGTGGAACTCCCTTCCACAATTGGTGGTGTCAGAGGGGATTATGGATATTTTTAAAAGACTTTTGGACATGCATCTTAAAGTACACAACATACAGGGATATGGGAAATAATTATAGACACTGACACACGTACACCTACACAGGTTGAACAGTATGGACTATTGTCTTTATTCAACTTTACCTACTATGTAATGAAGTTGCTGAAAGCTCTCATTCACTGGCAATTCAAACACTTGACCCCTGGAATGTTTTATCCCCTTCATGACCGGGGCATTTTTTTTCGCTATTCAGTACTGTGGTACTTTAACTGGCAAACACTCGGTCATGCAACACTGTAAGCAGATATATTTTTTATCATTTTTTTCCCACAGATAGAGTTTTCTTTTGGTGGTATTTAATTACCACTGGATTTTTTATTGTTTGCTATATAAACAAAAAAATACTAACATTTTTTTGGTTTCTGACTGTGACAGTATTAAAAAAATAAAATAAAAATAATTTTGTATTCAATTTTGTAACATATTTTTTATTTTTTATAATTTTTTCACATACTTTCATCAGAGTAGTTCAGCGTCACCATACTAACATTTTTTATTTTTAAAAAAACAATTTTTTTATTTCTGTTATAAAATGTTGCAAATAAATAATCTTTCTTCATAAATTTACATCAACATGTATTCTGCTACATTTCTTTGGTAAAAAATATCCCAAATCAGTCTATATTATTTAGTCTGTTTGAAAGTTATAGCGTCTACGTACTATGGTATATGTATTTAAAAATGGATCAATCCTGCTGTACTGATGGCCTATCTCATTTCTTGAGGCCCTAAAATGACAGTAGAAATGCCCCCCCCCCCCAAATAATTCCTTTTTGGAAAGTAGACAGTCCAAGATATTTAGTAAGAGGTATGGCAAGTTTTTTGAAGTTATAATTTTTCTTGTCACAATTTTTTGGAAGATAAAGAAATTAAATAAAATGTTTTATTTTTATTTATTTTTTTTTTTAACATACTGTCCCCAGTGCAGTAAAGCATCATCACATGACTGATGTGGCGGTGATCAGGGGTACTGACTGACAGTATTAAAAATAATAATAATAATAATAATTATTATTTTATTAATATTTTTAACATTTTTTTTTTTATTATTTTTTTCATACTTTCATCAGAGTTCAGTGTCACCATAGTACTGTACAACTCTGGGGGTGATCAGGGATTTTTTTTACATTGTTATTTCTTATAACAGTGATGATCACTGCTATAAGCAATAGTTAACTGTCATGAATGGAAAGCCACAAAAAAATGATAACAATTTTGTATTCAATTTTTTAACATATTTTTTTATTTTTTATAATTTTTTTTACATACTTTCATCAGAATAGTTCATTGTCACCATAGTACTGGGTGATCAGGGATTTTTTTTACATTCTTATTACTTATAACAGTGCTGAGCACTGCTAAAAGCAATAGTTGCAGCAAACTGTCATGCCAGCTTGCTTTCCATTGACATGCTGTGATTGGCTACAGCTAATCACATGGTACAGGGTGTCAGGTACCATGTGATAGCCGTGGGCCAATCACAGCATGTTAACAGAAAGGAAGCTGTCTTGAATGGAAACCATTATTGGCTGTTTGTCTACATTGTAATTATGTGATCGCTATGACCAATCATAGCAATCACATGATACCCCAGTGGCTGGGTACCAAGCGCTGTGATCCGCTGTGATCCACGGGACACAGTGCCATGGGATTGTACAGCTTTGTACCCCAGGAGGCGCGGCAATGTGCGTGTACTCAGTAACGTACCAGTAGGTCGCTGAACCTGTAGATGCCACCCGCTCACAGTAAAAGTACTCGAGCGGGTTGGCTAAGTGGTTAAATTACTCTTTTTTTTTTAAATGTCAGTTTGCTGTAGTAGGTTGTAGGCAGGGGAAGGGCACCCCAAACATGTTATTTAAAGGAATTTTGAATATTTTCTTGTTTTACTTTAAGCATTATTAAAATTGCCGTTTCCCACCAAATGATATTTAATATTTTTTTTTTTTTTGCACTGGTACATGTTCCACAGAACAGTGTCCAGCAACCTTTGTTTGACATTTCTTTGCCTATTTGCCTAGAAAATTGCCATTATTGTTTTCTTAGATTCCACTCCCATTGATTTCAGCGAAGGTCTGATCCCACATCCTAACTTCACCAAAGTACGCCGAACATAACCCCGAACCGAACCTGGGAACATTTAGCTTATCACTACTGAATAGTTACAAATGCAATTGAAACAACTTAGTGGGGGGGATTTTCTTATGCCCCGTACACACGGTCGGATTTTCCGGCGGAAAAAGTGCGATCGGAGCTTGTTGTCGGAAATTCCAACCGTGTGTGGGCTCCATCACACTTTTTCCATCGGAATTTCCGACACACAAAGTTTGAGAGCAGGCTATAAAATTTTACGACAACAAAATCCGTTGTTGGAAATTCCGATCGTGTGTACACAAATCCGACGCACAAAGTGCCACGCATGCCCAGAATAAATTAAGAGATGAAAGCTATTGGCCACTGCCCCGTTTATAGTCCCGTCGTACGTGTTTTACATCGCCGTGTTCAGAACGATCGGATTTTCCGACAACTTTGTGTGACCGTGTGTATGCAAGACAAGTCTGAGCCAACATCCGTCGAAAAAAATCAGATGGATTTTGTTGTCGGAATGTCCGATCAATGTCCGATCGTGTGTACGGGGCATAAAACTGGAGCATGCGAATTTGGTGCAGCTCTGCATAAAAAACATTCAGCACCCAAGTTTTATTGTCATGGCTTAATTGAACAAGCTGAACTTAGAAGCTGATTAGTTACAATGCAGAGCTGCACCAGATTATTTGTGCTTCAGTTTTAGTAAATGTTCCCTAACGATGGGTCTGCAGATACTGCACCTGCTAGCTTCCTGTGATGCATTTTGCACCCTGCTGGGTCCACGACTTATGCTGGCCATACACTATACGAAAAATCGGCCGAAAAATCGTTCATATAGACACTTCGTTCGTTTTTCGGCAAGTTAATGGGCACAAATCGATAATCGTTTGTGACGTTTTTGTGGAAAAAAAACGAACGGGAAGTTTGGAATATTTCTGCCGAACATACGATAAATTGCAAGGTTAATGTGTTTCCCGTCCGAACTGTCTGCGCTAGGTATATGTAAAAAAACGAACAAAAAATTATTTATTCATGTCCACTGAACAATTTATCGGTCATTACATGATGGCAGGATCGTTTGCGGTCACGGTCGAATGTTCGTTTTTCGAAAATGTGTTCGGCCGATTTTTCGTATAGTGTATGGCCAGCATAAGCCCCAGCAGAGGGTGAAACACATGATTTCTTTAGGCACAGCATTGAAATAATAAAAAATTATGGATGCAGCGCTAATATCATAGAAATGATATTCCCCCAAAAAAATTCTGAAATGGTGAAAGCAGTCTGAAAATAAAACTAAGGTGGAGTTACAACTTCAAAAATTAAAATACCTATGAACTAATGAATGAAAACCGTGAGCATTAAATCACAGATAGTGTGCTAAAAAAGGTAGATAAAACACTCCAAAATGCAAAAAGATAATAAAGCATACATATAAAGAAATGCATGCATAATAAACATTAAAAGGGTAATGAAATAATTGATCTCAGAACCATGCGTGAAAACAAAGTCCCAAAATGTGAAAGGCTGAATAAGTCCCAATAATCTTGCAATGAAAAGATTGACCAGTGAATATTCTAACAAAACAGATCGTGAAATTGGATCTCTCATCCAAAGAGGCTGAACATCCGAAGTGGGTTTGCATTCTCCTTACCGACTGAAAAGACCAATGAAATGGTCTCACCAAGCCCAGGGAATTCGGTCTCCCAAAAACCTATAAGGATATCTGAGGATGCTGGATCGATATCACTCAAAAGACATAAAAACAGAAAGAGCTCCCATAGTGTAGTAATTGAGTATAAAATTTATTCAGCTCAAAATGATTGCACTTACAGAATGTAGCTTGATAAGCGCGGTATATCACATAGTGTCACAGTGAATCCGAATGGCGGCGTTGATCAATGACATCACCCAGGATCTTTGCCGCTGAGTTTACATTCCAGGGCACCAGGGAACTGTAGTTTATGATAAGAGTAGTGGTGGGTTAAGTTCAGCATGAGCAACGGGTTATCATAGTGGTGGGTCGTCGTCAGACATTGTTTATCATGATTTACATAGATCTTCATGCCATTCCAGGAGTGTGCTCAATTTTAAAGCTTGACATTTAGGAGTGCGTTATGCAGAGAATGCAGGGTTCACCAGTGCATTACGCTCAGAATGCAGGTATTAGGAGTGCATTGCAGTCAGAATGCAGGGATCAGGAGTGTAATGTATCTGTGTGTATTGGGGTGTATTGTATTTGTGTGTAATGTATGGGGTGTAATGTATCTGGGCATATGGGGGTGTAATGTATCAGTGTGTATGGGGGTGTAATGTATCTGGGCATATGGGGGTGTAATGTATCTGTGTGTATGGGGGTGTAATGTATCTGGGCGTATCGGGGTGTAATGTATCTGGGCATATGGGGGTGTAATGTATCTGTGTGTATGGGGGTGTAATGTATCTGGGTGTATGGGGGTTTAATGTATCTGGGCATATCGGGGTGTAATGTATCTGTGTGTATGGGGGTGTAATGTATCAGGGTGTATGGGGGTGTAATGTATCTGTGTGTATGGGGGTGTAATGTATCTGGGCGTATCGGGGTGTAATGTATCTGGGCGTATCGGGGTGTAATGTATCTGTGTGTATGGGGGTGTAATGTATCTGTGTGTATGGGGGTGTAATGTATCTGGGTGTATGGGGGTGTAATGTATCTGGGTGTATGGGGGTGTAATGTATCTGTGTGTACTGAGGTGTAATGTATCTTTGTTTATCGGGGTGTAATGTATCTGGGTGTAATCTGTGTGTATGGGAGGTGTAATGTATCTATCTGGCTGTATCTGTACTATGTCTGCAGTCTCTGACTGTGATAATGACAGTCGAAAAGGGGCGAAGCATGGGTGACCCTAAAATATTGCACCCCCCCGAAAAAAGTTCTGCGGACGCCCATGATGGTAGAGGACACTGCTATGGGGGTGGCACTGCCCATGACAGTGTCCTCTGCCTCCTTCACATCACCCCCCCCACACACACACAGTGATGTCTTCTGCCCCCCCTATCTCCCTCCTCTCCCATAGCACAGTCTCCTACCTGTTTCACAGCACAGACCAGGAGGCAATACAGTTCTGGACAGAGGGGCGGGAGTTGGCAAAGTGACTTTTCATATTAGCAAGCTGGTGATTGGTTGCTTAGGACCACCCTGTGTGCTAGCAACCAATTACCATAAAAAGTTTCTTTGGCCGGCTCCTCCTCCCGCCCTCCGTCCTGAGCCTTGCTTCCTCTTGGTCTCCGCTGTTCACAGATCACAGCGGTGGAGGAGGATGGAGGTGGGAGGGAGAGAGAGAGACACCGGGACATAGATGGCGCGGCACAGTTGTGCAGGAGGCTTGAGGCTGGGAGGGAGAAAGGACCGGCACATAGAAGGCGGGGGTCGGTGGCGCAGGAACCTGTTCGCGGCCCACCTGCCGGCAGTTGACGGATGAACTGCGATCAGGGATGGTGCTACCACTAGGCAAACTAGTCAGCCGCCTAGGGCCGCACTGCTGCCTAGGGCGCCCAGCCACTGGTATTCCTACTCTCTTCTCTCTGCAGCAAGCAACTAAGTCTCAGCATCAGCAAGCAGCCGCCACTCCATGCTGGTAGGCTGCATTGATGGGAGCTGGTAGGCTGCATTGATGTGCGCTGGTAGGCTGCATTGATGGGTGTTGGTGAGGCTGCATTGGTGGGCGCTGGTGAGGCTGCATTTGATGGGCGCTGGTGGGCTGTATTTGATGGGCACTTCATTAAAAAGGTGGGGAATACATGGGTAGGGCAAAGAGGGTGGAGTCAGGGTGGAGCCAGGGTGGAAAATTAGGTTTCGCCTAGGGTGTTAAGAATCCTTGCACCAGCCCTGACCGCGATCGATGGGTTGACGACCCCCGGATTAGACTGACTGCTTTCTGAATTCTGCATCCCAGCTAGTATGTAGCCTGTCTGATCCTGGCTGGCATGTAACTATTAAGCTGAATTTCAATATATATATAAATTGCTAATTCTGCTTTTTTTTTTTTTCTTTCCATTCAGGTTAAAGCAATTTGTGAAGGTAAGGATTATTATTAGTTGTTAATATTATGCTGTGCTCCGCCCACCAAACAAGTGATGGTGTCATAATGAGGGAGGTGCGCACCTGTGCACATCACTCAGAACACAACAGTAATATTCACTATTGATAGTGGCACCACAGGGTAGAAAATCCACATGAATAACGCCAGGTTTGTCCTATAAAACACTCGCCATCACTTTACCTTCAGATGCAATTGTTCCATTGCTTTGGTGCCCGTTTTGATCCCGGAGTGAAATGATGTGCCCGGGTTTTGTCACATGTGATGATGCGATCGAGAAAATCCTGGCCTTCCCCGTCAAAACATTCCTTCAACACAGTTGTGTTCACCGTTCCCAGAGAAAAAAATCGTCTCTTGTGAAATTTCACTACAGGTTATGCGTCAATTATCCAGGTTTAGGTATTCCATGCACTGAATGTTCACAGGTATGACTGCTGTGTGCCAGGAACCACCACGGCCGGGATCATCACTGACAGACGTACTGCCATCTTTGAAACGTTTTCACTAGGGTTGCACCAACACCACTTTTTTAAGACCGAGTACAAATACCGATACTTGTGTGTAAACAAACAAATCCCGGTTCTCTCAGGGGAGAGGAGACAGATCGTGTGCTCATACTAAGTAGGAACACCAATCGGTCTCCTCCCCTAGTCAGTTCCCCTCTCCCCCCCACACACCTAGGAAACACGGTTAACTCCTTGATCGCCCCCCTAAAGTTAAAGTGATTGTAAACCCTTTCAGACCACTTTTACCTACAGGTAAGCCTAGATTAAGGCTTACCTGTAGGTGCAAGAAATATCTCCTAAACCTACACGGTTTAGGAGATATTTGCAAAAGACAGGCCCCCATTTCTACGGCGCATGTGCCGTTGACAACGGAATGCAGGCGCATTGAGCGTGCTGTTTCTAAGGGCGACCGCGCGCATGTGCGGGAGTGACGTCATCGCGGTTCCGGCCAGTCACAGCGCCGGAGCTGCGATAACCAGAAGTCACTCTGGGAGATATGGCGGCGACGGAGGAGGGGAACGAGGACCGCTTCGGGGGCTTCAATCTCAGATAAGTAATTTATAATGAGCTAGTATGCTATGCACACTAGCTCATTATGGCTTTGTCTTGCAGGGTGTATTTTTTTTTTTTTCAGAGGGTTTACTTCCTCCTTAACCCCTTCCCTGCCTATTTTAAGGGCTATTTGTATAAATGTCGCTGGTCCCAAAAAAGTGTCAAAAGTGTCCGATCACAATGTCGCAGTCACGATAAAAATCGCTGATCACCGACATTACTAGTAAAAAAATAATAATAAAAATGCCATAAATCTATCCCCTATTTTGTAGACGCTATAACTTTGCGCAAACCAATCAATATACGCTTATTGCAAATTTTTTTTAACAAAAATATGTAGAAGAATACATATCGGCCTAAACTGATGAAGAAATTTGTTTTTTGTTTTTTTTAAATTTGGGATATTTATTATAGTGCTCTTTTTTTTGTTTATAGCGCAAAAAATAAAAAACGCAGAGGTGATCAAATACCACCAAAAGAAAGCTCTATTTGTGGGGGGGGACATCAATTTTGTTTGGATACAGCTGAATGTATCTTATAAAGCACATAACATTATGAACATTGTATTTCCAGTTCCCGGACAAGCTGTGGGTGTCACAGTGAACAATTACCAGTCGGTGAATTCTCTGGTGGTGAACTGGAAGGCGCCAACAGGAAACGTGTCCAATTATAATGTCACCATAACAGGAGATGTAAATAGGACATTACAGAATACATCTACACAAGTGACCTTCACTAACTTACTACCAGGAAGGAATTATTCCGTCACTGTACAGACAATCAGTGGGAGCTGCAACGGTCCAATCACTACAGTGACAGCAGCCACATGTGAGTATGATCCACGAGTGATCCGTGTTATCTGTGTATGATCAGAGTATGGGGCATGCAGCTTTACATTACCAAGTGTGAAATATAAGAACAATTTTTGAGAATGTCTTATTCACTTTTCTATAAGATCATTTTTATGATAATTGGACTAGATACTATGAATTTGTCCCAGAAATAGATGTAACAAGAAGGCATTTTTCCCCTAGGTCAGTATTATTAAGATACATTGGGCTGGTGGCCCTGAGTGGAAATTCCCCTCCACCCCTCACTGAACACTGATCGGAGTGGGGCCTACAGTCAGTGACACATGGCAGTCATTATATACAGTGGGGGAAAATAATGATTTGATCCCCCGCAGATTTTGTAAGTTTGCCCACTTACAAAAAAATGAAGGTTCTATAACTTTTATCATAGGTGTATTTTATATGATAGAGACAGAATACCAACCAAAAATCCAGAAAAAACACATAAAACAAATACTATACATTAAGTTGCAGTTCAGTGAGTAAAATTAGTATTTGATCCCCAAGCAAAACATGACTTAGTACTTGGTGGAGAATCTCTTGTTGGCAAGCACAGAGGTCAGACGTTTCTTGTAGTTGGTGACCAGGTTTGCACATCTCAGGAGGGATTTTGGTCCACTCTTCTTTACAGATCTTATCTAAATCCTTAAGGTTTCTTGGCTGTCTCTTGGCAACTCGAAGTTTCAGCCCCCTCCATAAATTTTTTATAGTCTTAAGGTCTGGTGATTAGCTAGGCCACTCCAAGACCTCATAGTTGCCAACATTCTGAAAAAATTAATAGGGACACTTTTTTGAATGTAGGCGGAGTTTTATTTTAATTATGGGCAGGGCATTCATTTATAGGTGTGGCTTAGTATAGCAGGGGGAAATGGGCGTGACTTAAACTAATTTTTGGACATGGCCTAATTGGGGTGTGGTTAGTCTGAGATGAAAGAGGGATGGAGGGAGAAAGAAGAGAAAGAAAGGGAGAAAGAGGGAGAGAGAAAAGAAGAAAGGGAGACAAAGGGAGAGAGAAAAAGAGAGAAAGGGAGAAAAAGGGAGAGGGTCAGAGAGTGCGCGGACATGATACAGAAGATGGTCAGAGATTGCAGACATGATACAAGAGATGGTCAGTGACTGCAGACCTCATACAAGAGACAGTCAGAGAGCATGAGGACATGATACAAGAGATGGTCAGAGAGGGTGCGGACATGGTACAGGAGACTGTCAGAGAGTGTGCAGACATGGTACAGGAGAGGGTTAGAGGGTGTGAACATGGTACAGGAAAGGGTGTGGACATGGTACAGGAGAGGGTGAGAGGGTGTGGGCATGGTACAGGAGAGGGTAGCAGGTCCCTTCCGTGTGTACAGTGCAGAGGGGAGGGGCCTCCAACCCAGACAGCTAACCGGCATCAGGGTACAAGTGAATTGCTCTGCTTATACACTAAAGAGAGAAGCTGATTAGCTGTCCAGGTCGGAGGCCCCTCCCCTCTCCACTGTACACATGGAAGAGACCTGCTAGCTGCATGGAGATCCCCCGCGGCCATGTCTTCACAGCCGGGAGCTGCAGATGGGGGTCGGCCGGTGACAGGTTGCTGGGACAACGCCAAATTCCCGTGATTTTTCCTGGGACACGGACAGACTGGGACAAGGGTCTAAAAACCGTGAATGTCCTGGGAAAAACAGGACTGTTGGCAGCTATGTGACCTTAATGTGCTTCTTCAGCCACTCCTTTGTTGCCTTGACGGTATGTTTTGGGTCAATCTGGAAGACCCATCCTCGACCAATCTTCAGTGCTTTGGCTGAGGGAAGAAGGTTCTCATCCAAGATTTTACAATACATGACCCCGTAAATGCGGCAAAGTCAGCCTGTACCCTTAGCAGAGAAACAGCCCCAAAGCATAATGTTTCCTTCTCCATGTTTGACTGTAGGGGTGGTGTTCTTAGGGTCATAGTCAGCATCATTCTTCCTCCAAACATGTGTAGTCCCCCTCCTCAAGAAGGTACATGTACAGTCATGCCAATGAGCATTTAAAAGATTTAGAGAAGGATTGGGAGAAAGTGATGTGGTCAGATGAGACCAAAATTGAGCTCGACTCGCTGTGTTTGGAGGAAGAAAAATTATGACTATGACCCTAAGAACACCATCCCTACAGTCAACTACTTATTTTACTCACTGAACTGCAACTTAATTTTTAGCATTTGTTTTATGTGTTTTTTTCTGGATTTTTGGTTGATATTCTGTCTCTATCATTTATCACCTATGGTAAAATATTATAGACCCTTCACTTCTTTGTAAGTGGGCAAACTTACAAAATCTGAAGGGGATCAAATCATCTTCACAAATCATTTTCCCCACTGTAGCTATAAACTTCCCACTAACAGTGTCTACCTGTCTAGCTAAAGTTTCCAAGCATTTCCTATAGACATTTGCAATTAGTTTAGTTCCAAATTCATTAATTCCGAAATATCCGAATTAACAAAAACCCGTTTAACAAATTTTTCAGAATATTCGTAAATTTGTAAATTCGAAATTCGAAAAATTTGAAATTCGGAAAAATTTATAATTCGTAAATCCGAAAATGCCAAAATTTGAAATGTGAAAATGTGTAAATTCAGAAATTCAAAATTCCAAAACCTGAAAATTTGAAAATTTTCTGAATTTCAGAATATTCGGATTTCCGAATTTTAAAATTTTTTTTTGAATTTACGAATTTTCACATTTTGATCATAGCGAATGACCCGAAAAATGAACAAAAAAAACCCGAATGAAACGAAAACGAACAAATTTTTTGGCAGTGCACAAGTGTAATTTCCAACTCACACTGCCCCCGGCAGGCTATGAGAAATGACAATATGTGGCTTGGGTTTTCCAAAGATAACTCTTACCTCCAGCAGCATGGCCTGGCTCTACTTCTTTCACTTTGCTTTAAAAAAGCTGTTCCTGCCCACCACCACTAGAGGGCCCTGTTTAGAGAAGAGACTGCAAGGGGAATAGCCCCTCTGTTGGAGTAGATGGAGATTCTCACAGTTTAGAACCTGCAGTCAGTATTACTAAAAACAGGATGTCTCTTCTGTAAAGATAACAAATCACACTGGAATTTTTTTCAGAGGTTTCTGGGGCAACTGCAAATGTGCAATTTTTTTTATTGAATGTACTTTAACTTCTATGTATGCATTATTATATGCTTGTTTGGTTCACTTTTTTTTATATATAATTTTTTTTATCTCAAGGAGTTGTAAAGGCAGAAGATTTTTTTATCTTAATGCATTCTATGCATTAAGATAAAAAAAACCTTCTTTGTGTAGCAGCCCCCCTCAGCACCCCCCTGATTACTTATGTGAGCCCCATCTCTCTCCAGCGATGTCCACAAATGTCTAAGCCATCCAGAACACTCCTCCTGATTGGCTGAGACACAGCAGGCGCCTCTGGCTTCCACGGCTGTCAATCAAAGTCAGTCAGCCAGTCAGGGGAGAGAGGGGGCAGGGCTAGGGCGTGGCTCCGTGTCTGAATGGATACACGGAGCTCTGACTTGGCTCGGGTGCCCCCATAGGAAGCTGCTGGCTGAGGAGGCACTCAATAGGAGGATCTGGGCTGCTCTGTGCAAATCCTCTGCAACAGTGCAGGTAAGTATTACATCTTTGGTATTTTTATAGTAAAAAAAAACAAGACTTTACAATCACTTTAATGCCTTAAAGCAGAAATAAACGCCCTCAATCAACACAAACTATTTTTAAACCTTATGCTGCTAGCCTAAGAAAAAAAGTAGGAAGGTACTTTGTATATATTTTTTAAATTAATTCAGTTGCTTCCTGGTTTCTGCCCTAGGCCAAAATGATGTCATACATCCCAGGAGTCTTCATGGAAGGAGGGGCTTTCTCAGCTAAGCACCTCCCTCCTGCATAGCTCCCAACTGTCCCTGATTTTGAAGGACTGTCCCTGATTTGGAGCAATGTCCCTTCACCCCTCTTTCCTCCTCATTTGTCCCTCATTTTGGTCTGAGTTTTTCTTTTATGTATTTGTCTTATGTGAATTCACTGTATGCTCTGCATCTCTCCTGAGGCTACAGTGAGCTGCATTGTTCTATACTGTACATGACATATGAGGTGTTCTAGCAGTCATTTTGCTCTGTATACGTATTTGCTACCTGTGTGTAAAGATCAACTATCCCAAGCCATTGTCTCTTCTAATTTTCATTTCTTTTCCCAGATCCAACCCCACCAAGAAATGTTACTTTTACTACAATTGGGACAAACACCATCACATTATCATGGGTAGAGCCAATCAATATGACCGGGGTGATAAAGTCATATAATATAACCTATTATTGGAATGCTTCTTCCCACATCACTGTGACAAGTAACTCTTCACTTGTCACTCTTCCGAGCCTAAAATCTGGGCATAATTACACCATTACTGTGGTGACCGTCGGAGTCCGGGGATATCTGAGTACACCTGTCAGCGGATCTGTGTTTACAAGTAAGTTCTTATGACGTCAATATGCCAACTATACCAGTGTGGGCCCTCAATGTACACTGTATGGGATATTCAATGGGAACTGGTAAACTTACCCAAGAAATGTAGGCTGACAGCTGGTTCTTGGTAGAGCATGGTACCATGGATCAGGTTACCCCTGGTAGCTGGATGTATAGAGTAAGAACCGTGTTAGAGCACACTGGAAGGGGACATCCTGGATACTGGACTAGAATCACTTTGGAACAGACTGACCTGGGAGTTGGATCAGGACTCACTGAAGTAGGAGGAGGGTCCCTGGTGAGAGCAGATGACACAGGAGATCCCATGGTGTTGAGTCTAAAAGCCAGCTGCTATTAATGAGGGTTTGGGCTTTGATTCATGCTAACCAAAGGTTACGACCCCCGGGTTCACCCTGTTCTAAGTACCACTGACCAGGAGTCGGAGGTCACCAGGAGCAATCCAGAAAACGGATTGCTGTGGACTCCGATGGTCAGGAGCAAGCCAGAGGTAACAATGGGCAATACACATGGAGAACAAGCCACTGGTCAGGATAGGCAGCAGACATGGATAACCAGAAGGTACAGTAGTATTCTCCTGTTCTCAAGGGTGGTGTAATAGTGTTGGATGCATCATATAATCTTGGTAGTTCAAAAGGAAGAATAGGTATTAGGACAATTATTAGTCATGCTCTCCACAAATCTGGCCTTTATGGAAGAGTGACATGAAGAAAGCCATTGTTAAAAGAAAGCCATAAGAAGTCCCATTTGCAGTTTGCGAGAAGCCATGTGGGGGACACAGCAAACATGTGGAAGAAGGTGGTCTGGTCAGAAGAGACCAAAGTTTAACTTTTTGGCCTAAAAGCAAAACACTATGTGTGGTGGAAAACTAACACCATACATCACCCTGAACACACCATTCACACCATGAAACATGGTGGTGGCAGCATCATGTTGTGGGGGACACTTTTCTTCATCAGAGACAGGGAAGCTGGTCAGAGTTGATGGGAAGATGGATGGAGCCAAATACAGGGCAATCTTAGAAGAAAACCTGTTAGAGTCTGCAAAAGACTTGAGACTGGGGCAGAGGTTCACCTTCCAGCAGGACAACAACCCTAAACATACAGCCAGAGCTACAATGGAATGGTTTAGATTAAAGCATAGTCATGTGTTAGCATCGCCCAGTCAAAGTCCAGACCTAAATTCAATTGAGAATCCGTGGTAAAACTTGAAAATTGCTGTTCAGACACTCTCCATCCAATCTGACAGAGCTTGAGCTATTTTCCAAACAAAAATGGGCAAAAATATCACTCTCTAGATGTGCAAAGCTGGTAGAGACATCCCCAAAAAGACTTGTAGCTGTAATTGCAGCGAAAGGTATTTCTATAAAGTATTGACTCAGGGGGGCTGAATACAAATGTACACCACGCTTTTCAGATATTTATTTGTAAAAAATATTGAAGAACATTTATAATTTTCCTTCCCACTTCATAATTATGTGCCACTTTGTGTTGGTCTATCACATAAAAGCCCAGTAAAATGTGGAAAAATTCAAGGGGTATGAATACTTTTTTAAGGCACTGTAAATGTCCTTAGACTACATAATGCTTCATAACTTTCACAGGAAGGACTATGAGTGATCTATGAGTGCTTTTTATTGTCTCAGACAGATGGAACCATCATTAAGAGATGGGAGGAATACTGGGGCCTCTCTTTCAAAGGACAGATGGCCTGATTTTAAAGGGTTGTGCTTTATACAGCATTACACTATTGAGTCATTTTGATGGAGTAAAACCTACTATTGTCATCCCTAATTCCCTTTTTTTTATATACAGTTAGTTTTCTCAATGAGCCTTACCGGTCAGTTTACTATGATATTTTACTACACAACAACAATAAAAATACACTAACATTATTTCTCCAACCCACTAAATTTGA
The DNA here is from genome assembly GCA_037952925.1 of Lithobates clamitans. NCBI lineage: Eukaryota > Metazoa > Chordata > Amphibia > Anura > Ranidae > Lithobates > Lithobates clamitans. The sequence goes on from JBBGZY010001925.1 coordinate 207,013, forward strand.
TGGGTTTTATTCATAATGTGCTTTTTTTAAGAATTACTCTCCATAAACTGTTAGGTTTTGAACTAATAAAAGTCATGTGATGCTTTAAATATCTGGTGGTTGAATCCTTTACAGGCCCATTATGTAAAAATGGGAATTACCCAGAAATCATGCCAGGGAGACCCTCTGACACTATGCTTATACTATTATTGGTCTCCTTTAATGTAATATAAGTGTTTTTCTTTCTCTCATGTTAAGCTCAGATGTTTTCTACATTATAGAACCATTGCCTGTGAACCTTCTACAAGCCAATCATATGACTTCAACTTCTGTGTCCTTAAATTGGAGCGCACCAAATGAATATCAGAGTTCTTACAGATACAGAGTGCAGACAAATGTCACATCACCATCTACAATGATAAATAATATAATAGTGACAAGTGATTCAGCTACAATAGTGAATCTGACACCAGGAGAGATGTATACATTCCTGATATATACAAGAGCTGCTAATAATGTTACAGAATCTGATCCTGTGTCACTAACTACCTGCACAGGTGAGTACAGCTACGGTCATGTTTTAATCACTCTGGTGGGAACACCATGACGTCCCTTCTCTCAGTTTAGTAAGAGAGTGTTCCTTTAAAAGTTATAATTTTTTTTGGCAAGGCATATCAGATTAGGTTTGTTTTTTTTCTACATACGCAGCCCAAACCCCAAAGGGGCCGCTGGCAAGAACAGGATCTTCCCTTATAGTACAGACTTCCAGTCAATCAAGGACCAATCCCTACATTCCAACTCCAATGAATCAGTCCAATGAATTATTGGGGTGTTCGACTGTTTTAAGCATTCAAGGGGCTATTCAATGAGCCAGGCTAAAAGTTGCCATGCAATGCTTCAGCTGGTGTGTCTAGGGGACAATAACCACACCGGAGCAGAGATTCTTGCAGCTTTGCAGGGGCAGGCTCAGAGGTGGTTCACGCCACGTCAGGAATGGTGGTGTGCAATAATGGCACAAACCTCCTGTCTGCCCTTAGACAGGATAAGTTGACACATGTGCCATGCCTGGAACATGTCCTCAATTTGGTGGTTTCTTAAATAGGTACCCAGGTTTGGAATCTGCGGGAATTCACCCTGCCCGTAAACTGCCTGATTTGTGACATGCCCACCAGGTGGAACTCGACTTTGGAAATGCTGCAGCAGATGCCCATGCAGCAGAGGGCAATGAGTACCTGTGTGAGTATGGCACAACGACAAGCTCAGGCTGGCTCTGCTTTTTTTCCCCACGCCAATGGCTGCTCATAAAGCATGCATGCACTGTACTGTCACCATTTGAGGAGGCCACAAGGATGGTGAGCCATGACAATGCATGCATCAGTGACACAATCCCTGTTGTGTTCCTGCTGGAGCAGAATCTGCTTGGCATTATCGACAGGGCACACATGGCATTATGGACAGGGCACTCGAGGCAGAGCAGCTGGAGGAAGAGGAGGACTTCCTTTCCTCTCAAGGCTCATTTTATGCAGACACCATTGTTCCTACGCCACAGAACACACAAGAGGGGGAGGAGGAGGAGGATTTTGGCAGTTTTGGAGGCATTGAAGTAGAGGAAGACATACGTCAAATGATAAGAGATGGTTTTCTATCCCCAGAACCCTTGGGAGTAATACGTGGCTGGGAGGAGGCAGTTCACAATTTTTTTAATCCTCGCTGCCCAGGGCTGTCAGCTTCCACATTCCATCGGCAGCATCTGCATCACATGATGGATGATTATCTAGGGGCGAAAACAGAGATGGAGAGCTTTCCAGTCGACGATCCACTGGCTTACTGGGTCATGTGAATAGACCACTTGCCAGTATGTAATTGAGCTGCTGGGCTGCCCTGCATCCAGCGTGCTTTCCAAATGGGCATTCAGTGCTGCTTTATCCTGCTTTGGCTTTCGGGGCTCTTTTATTTCTGGCCTAGAGGCCCTCTACTCCAATCCCTCTTCCGAGGTTCGGATGTCTTCCTTTCCGTCACAGACCTTCCCAATGTCTAGTGGCTTCAGGCTAGAACCCTTAGCAGCTGCCATCCATGCCCACCCAGACATCTGGGGGGTCCCTATGCGACAGAGGAAATACAAACTCTCTTTATTTCAGAATAATATCCTGCTAACTCTAACACATCCTCATCTCTCCCTCTCATCCTTACACACCTTTTTTTTCAAATTTAGCCTCTTATCTGGTTATAAAATGAACACCTCCAAGACAGAAGCTATGTCTCTCCACTTTCCCTCTGAAGACCTTTCCGCCTTACAGAAGTCATATCCATACCGGGGGTGTCCTTATTCCCTTAAATATCTGGGCGTACACATTACAACTGCCTATTTGTCCTTATATCCGGTTAATTATGTGCCTTTATTTAGGGACATTAGTGACATGCTGAAGCATTGGAATACATACCCTATCTTATGGTTGGGCAGGATTAATGTCTTGAAAATGTCTATCATGCCTAAATTGCTTTATTTTTTTTGAAACGCTACCAGTGCCTGTTCCAATGTCCCAAATAAAGGTGTTTAAACATTGGTTTCTCAACTTTATTTGGAGCAACAAAGCACATCGGGTCGCCAGCTCTGAGGTCTTCTCCCCAAAGAACTGTGGTGGCTTAGGTGCACCCGATGTTTTTAAATATTTCGCCTCTTGCCTCAGATCGGTCTTGTCCCGGTATTTTCAGCTGGCGCCGAGTAGATGGTTAGAAATTGAAATGGGCTCCCTCTTCCCTGCTCATCCCTGCTCCCTGATCTGGTCCTCTTCTTTACTTCAAGGCCCTAAACTACAGGGGTTATGTTTGGCCCCAATGCTTTTTACTTTAAAGATTTGGCATACCTGTGTCACTAAGTTCTCTCTCTCTCTCTTTGCCATGCCCTCCCCTATCGAATGTACTCTTTAATCCCAATATTCCGGATAGCTTATCCTGTGTCGTGTCATCCTGGGCTCAAGCTGGTTTGTTTCAGCTTCATCAATTTGTCCATCCAGCCACTTGCAGATTTCGTACATCTGATGACCTCCAGACTAAGTACCACATCCCTAAATATATGTTCTTTTTTACCTCCAAATTAAACATTATCTCTCCACACTCAAGGCCCTCACCAGTTACATCTAATTTCCACTATTTATAAACTACTTTATGATGCCACTCCAACTTCTGCAGATCTTCTCCCCTATATGCATAAATGGTCACCTATTCTACAACATCCCATTACTCTCCCCTGTTGGAACAAAATATGGTCATCTACATCCAAAATATCCAGATGCGTGGCACAGAGAGAGGTGGCTTACAAAATCCTACTGTTCTGGTATAGAACATCTGAATTTTTACATTGTCAAGATCGCTCCCTTTCCCCTATGTGTTGGCATTGCGGTAAAACTAGAGGTACCCATTTTCATATTTTTGGGCAATGTGAGGTTATTGTGTCCCTGCTCCAATGAGTAGTTGACCACTTCCTTCCATTGGACCTGCTACATTATCTTCTAGACCTCCCTTTTCCTGGTATTGGGAAACCTTTAAATAGGCTTGCTTCTTTTATTCTGTTAGTGGGCAAGAGAATTCTTCCATTACACTGGTTCTTTTTTTTGTAATTTTGTAAAACTTTAATAAAAAATACAATTATGAAATATGCTCTCCCTCATAGTATCAATCAGTTTCAAACTTTTATTGACGTTCAGAAATACAATAGAAAATTGAATTTAAAAAGGTATGTGATGTCCAATCCTGTGAAAGATAGAAGGACTGTGGTGACGAATATCCAACATTCTTATTTAACAAATGCTTCACTATTTAATCCTCCTGGGAATATGTCCTCTTCTATCAAAGTTGTTAAGGATCTAGTATTAAAGGATTTAAAGGACTTAAAAGTAAAATGATATAAAATGGAAACGACATTGGAAAAAGTGATTTAACAATTGTTTGACTGAACTTGTCACCCAGTCCGCAGACATGGGGAGTGGCATAGTTGTTTTAAATAGACAAAACTATAATGTAAAAATGAATAAGATCTTAGGGGACAGGGAGACATATATCACTTTGAAAGATAATCCTATGCATTTTTATAAGAACAAATTGTCTTAACTGGTTTCTAAAGGCTATAAGCAAGGTATTTTAGACAAAAAAGCATTTCTTGTCCCTCTGACTACTCATATTCCAGTGATCTATTACTTGCCTAAAAATACATGAAAATTCTGAACGCCCTCAGGTCCCATTGTAAGCGGGATCAATTACGTACACAAAGCACTATCTTGAGCCACTTGTTTCTGAAATGCTTATTGAATAACACAATGGATGTAACTATATATATACCATTGTTCCCCATTCCTTAGGTTTTGAGGCAGTTACTATCTGAATGAAATTTTGGAGTTAGCTGAGTGAAAAAAAGGGTTCTATTACTGACCTCCTCATAATTATTTTTGGTTCGTATTACTTACAAGGTATGGGAGTTGCCATGGGGGCTAAATATGTCCCCAGTTTGGCTAACCTATTTATAGAGAAACAGGAGGAGGATATCATCTGAGCCCCTAAGGCCAACGTAGACCTGAGGTGGTTTTATGGACATGTTATTTGGATGACATCCTCCTCTTATGGGGTGGCAATAGAGAGTCACTTGCAAGGTATATGGAGGAACTAAATACTAATGATAGGGGTATATATCTCAACTATGAGGCTACTCAGAAGAAGATACATTTCCTGGATCTTACAATCCATGTGGAAAACAATCAGTTTGTTACTACTACCTCTTTTAAAACCAATCATAATTCATATGTACCCTTGGATAGTTGCCACCACCAATTGTGGCTGAAGTCAGTGCCTTGCAGACAGTTTGAGACTGAAATGCAGTTTATCCAGAGAGGAGGACTATTTGACACAGGCTACATTGTTGAGGAATAGGTTTATCCAAAAAGGTTATGACGAGGAAGGTTTGGATGTTCAGATTTATCAGGTTAATTCTATTGAGATGAGTTTGCTTTTGTTGGAAATGGAGAAAACAAGATTAATGTATGACGGTAAATTTTCTTTATGTTCATGGCTTTTGTTCTTTTCAAGAATTAACCGTTTTTTTTCACGTAAAAAATGCTTCATTTTATTTTATTTTCTTTATTTACTTTATTTTGTGTACATCTACTTATGTTTTCCACATGTTACAGTGTCCGAGTGGTCTCCAGTATGTGAGGAGGACCACACTGGCACTAAATGTTCATTTGGGAGACCATGTGGGCAACATAAAAAAGGGATTTAAAGGAAAATAGTTTTTGTAAACACAATGCTGCTGCACATAGCAAGGATCCTTAGTCTTTTTTAGGAATTGATAAGTTTGTCCCATACTGGAAGGTGAATGCCCCTAATAGAGGAGTCTGAAAATTATGGACTAAGTGGATAGATATGTATATATATATAATTTTAAAACACACCCATATTTTATATATTGATTGGGACAGAGTCATAACCCTTGTCAGTTTTTTCTTGCAATCTGTGTCCTATCGGGGAAATTTTCCTTCACTTCCTGTCCCATAGCCAAAACAAGAAGAAATCCCTCCAAAGCGAGAGGACCTCGAGGTGTCACCCAAAACAGTGTCCCCATTATACGATATCCCCTCTATTATTTTTCTGGTTTCAACCCAAATTTGGTATTTTCTCTCACTTTGGATGATAATGGTAAACATGACAATTGGAGGAGGAACCTCTTTAACAATGGCACAGACAGCAATAAAACCTGACAGGGGCTTAAATGTCTCTCTACTCTATCCAAAACAAAAAAAGTTAGTTACACTAAGCATTATTTAGATAGTAAAGGATGTTTTTGAAGCCGGGACCTGTACAGAAACAAGAATAAGACTTGCCATGGAAAGGGACCCAGATTTACACAGGTGTATAGTAAAGTGAAGTGCATCTGTTTTCACTGTATATATCCATCCACGTTCATAGAAATGGATAATATTGCTTCTTTTCTTCTTCCCAGGTTTTGATGCAAAATTTCACTATACTTTATACTCTTAAGTTTACTTCCCCTCTCCTCTCTTCACAGTTTAGAAAATGAGGCCTGATGCACGTATCCTCATTCTGATTGCATTGTGCAGTTCTGCCTGCTGTCTGTTCCCACCACGAGCACAGCCATTGTCTTTTCTACGTGTATTTTCTATTTTCTTTTCCCAGATCCGACTCCACCAGGAAAAATCACTTTTATTACAACTGGAACAAACACCATCACATTATGCTGGATAGAGCCAGTAAATATGACCAATGTGACTTATAAGATAACTTATTATTGGAATGCTTCTTCCCCCATCACTGTGACAAGTAACTCTCCAAATGTCACCCTTCTGAGCCTGAAATCTGGGAGTAATTACACCATTACTGTGGTGACAGTTGGAATCCGAGGGTATTTGAGCACGCCTGTCAGCAAATCTGTGTTTACACGTAAGTTCTGTCAGGATGCTAACTATGCCAATGTGAACCCTCTAGATGCACTTAAGGTGAAATGCAATGAGAAGTGATAGACTATCCTGAGAAGTGTAGAATGACAGCATTTCTTGGTAGGGCAGAGTACCATGGAACAGGTTAGATCTGGGTGCTGGATCTACAAAATAGAAATCACACTGGAGCACACTGGATGAGGGAGGTGATGGAAACTGAAAAAGGAAAGAAAGCCCAATGTATCCTCTTATGTATGATTTTTCCAGGGACAGCTGCAGAGGATCCTGTACTGATCCTGCACCCTGACAAATGATCACATCTTCCAGGCTCACCCTGCTCTAACTACTATAGACCATTAGAGTCAGAGGTCACCAGGAACAGTCCAGAGGCCAGGATGGGCAGGAGACATGGATAACCAAGACCTATCCAGAAGTTGGTACACAGGAGTTAACTGAAGATGCAATGGATAGCCAGAAACTAGCTAGAAGTTGGTACATAGCAGTCAATGAAGGATTCAGACTGGATAGCAGGAAGGCCAGCTTGTAAAAGTATTGCTTGGGCAGCGAGCCTAGATCTGCACCAAGTTTAAATGGGGTGGACAAGAGGAAGGAGCCACTCTGACAGGGAATGGCCACCACTCTGATTAGCTGTGCGCTGCCAGGAGGTTGGTGCTGCTCTAACTGGATGCAGATGCCATCCTCCAGCTAAAACTCAGAATGCCATGCAGTGTGGGCATTGGATCAAGGAAGGTAAGTAGTACTGACACCATTATAATACACAGAAGAATATATTTAATTCTTCCAGCATATGAGAATATGAGAATCATTATCACTAGTGTGTCCAACCATGACCAGAAATTTGTAGTAAACTAAGGTTTTTTTTTTCATCTGTGTGTCATAAGATAAATGTTTTTAGATTATATAATCTTTCATATTTTGCACAATAAGCACTAAGAGCGGTCTCTAGACATTTTTTTGTCACAGACAGATGGAGCCATCATTGAGAGGTGAGAAGGCGACAGAGGCCTTTCTTTCAAAGGACAGGTGGCCTGATATTAAAAGGGTGTTCTATGTATCTGTTACAGGGTTGCAAAGTTTTGATGGCAAAAAAAACGTGCAATTAGTAATTAGGGAAGAGTTCCTGGTTTGCTGCAAACATAATTTCGGACTGAATTATGCTGGTTTGAGTGTTCGCCTGAACACCGGACCTTTAGATCATTCGGCAGGAGCCATGAGTACACCACTCACATTTTTGTAAATATTTTATTATATCTTTTCATGACAACACTGAAGAAATGACACTTTGCTACAATGTAAAGTAGTGAGTGTACAGCTTGTATAACAGTGTTTGCAGTCCCTTCAAAATAACTCAGCACACAGCCATTAATGTCTAAACCGCTGGCAACAAAAGTGAGTGCACCCCTAAGTGAAAATGTCCAAATTGGGCCCAAAGTGTCAATATTTTGTGTGGCCACCCTTATTTTCCAGCACTGCTGGAAAATAAGGGCTTCCAAGGCTGCCACTGGAGTCCTCTTCCACTCCTCCATGGCGACATCATGGAGCTGGTGGATGTTGGAGACCTTGCACTCCTCCACCTTCCGTTTGAGGATGCCCCATGGATGCTCAATAGGGTTTAGGTCTGGAGACATGCTTGGCCAGTCCATCACCTTTACTCTCAGCTTCTTTAGCAAGGCAGTGGTTGTCTTGGAGGTGTGTTCGGGGTCGTTATCATGTTGGAATACTGCCCTGCGGCCCAGTCCTCGAAGAGAGGGTATCATGCTCTGCTTCAGTATGTCACAGTACATGTTGGCATTTATGGTTCCCTCAATGAACTGTAGCACCCCTGTTCCTGCAGCACTTATGCAGCCCCAGACCATGACACTCCCACCACCATGCTTGACTGTAGGCAAGGCACACTTGTTTTTGTACTCCTTGCCTGGTTGCCGCCACACACGCTTGACACCACCTGAACCAAATAAGTTTTTCTTGATCTCATCAGACCACAGGACATGGTTCCAGTAATGTCCTTAGTCTGCTTGTCTTCAGCAAACTGTTTACTGGCTTTCTTGTGCATCATCTTTAGAAGAGGCTTCCTTCTGGGATGACAGCCATGCACACCAGTTTGATGCAGCGTGTGGCGTATGGTCTGACCACTGACAGGCTGACCCCCCAACCCTTCAACCTCTGCAGCAATGCTGGCAGCACACATATGTCTATTTCTGAAAGACAACCTCTGGATATGATGCTGAGCACGTGCACTCAACTTCTTTGGTCGACCATGGCGAGGCCTGTTCTGAGTGGAACCTGTCCTGTTAAAAAGCTGGTCTTGGCCACCGTGCTGCAGCTCAGTTTCAGGGTCTTGGCAATCTTCTTATAGCCTAGGCCAGTGATGGCGAACCTTGGCACCCCAGATGTTTTGGAACTATATCTCCCATTAAGCTCAACTACACTGCAGAGTGCATGAGCATCATGGGAAATGTAGTTTCAAAACATCTGGGATGCCAAGGTTCGCCATCACTGGCCTAGGCCATCTTTATGAAGAGCAACAATTCTTTTTTTCAGATCCCCAGAGAGTTCTTTGCCATGAGGTGCCATGTTGAACTTCCAGTTACCGGTATGAGAGAGTGAGAGCGATAACACCAAATTTAACACATCTGCTACTCTTTCACACCTGAGACCTTGTAACACTAATGAGTCACATGACACCAGGGAGGGAAAATGGCTAATTGGGCCCAATTTGGACATTTTCAGTTAGGGGTGTACTCACTTTTGTTGCCATCGGTTTAGACATTAATGGCTGTGTGTTAAGTTATTTTGAAGGGACCGCAAATTTACACTGTTATACAAGCTGTACATTGACTTCTTTACATTGAGGCAAAGTGTTATTTCTTCAGTGTTGTCACATGAAAAGATAGAATAAAATATTTACAGAAATGTGAGGGGTGTACTCTTGTGAGATACTGTATATAGTAGTGTATTTTTCCTTATATCTTTAGTCTTTTTACATGTTCCCCAGGGCAGTACCCAGCCCCCCCATGCTATTTGTTTGACAATCACTTGCCTATTAGCCCATGAAATTATCAGTTTTCATCAGTGTCGCCTTATCTGTGCCCATCAGTGCAGCCCATCAGTGCCCATCAGTGCAGCCCATCAGTGTGTTTCAACAGAGCACTCTACAATGTTATTAACTGTAATTAGCTACAAAGCCTTTTCTAAGAATTATACCCAATAAATCTAATGTGTTTAGTGCTTAAAATATAACCATTGAATCCTTCAAAGTCCTGCCATTTAAAAATGAGAGCTACCCAGAAGCCATTTCTCATGTGTAGACCCTCTTACACTATACATATACTATTAGATTATATCTTCTTCAATGTCATTTAGGAGTTTTTCTGTCTTTTTTGTTAAGCGCAAATGTATGTTTTCTACTTTCCAGAGCCATTACCGGTGAACCTGCCACAATATTTTAATGTGACTTCAACATCTGTGTCCTTAAATTGGAGAATACCGGATGAATCCCAGAGTTCTTACACATACAGAGTGCAGACAAATGTCACATCACCATCTACACTGATAAAAAATATAATAGTGACCAATCAACCAGAAACAATAGTGCATTTGACCCCGGGACAAACATATACATTCCTGATATATGCAAGAGCTGCTGATAATGTCACTGAATCTGCCCCGGTGTCATTAACTACCTGCACAGGTGAGTACAGCCGCAGTCCTGCTCTTATCACTCAGGTGGGGGACTCCATGAAATCACTTCTGTATTACTGAGTTCTGTTAGTTTGATAAGAGAGGGTTCCTTTAAAAGCAAGTTGTTGTTTTTTTGCCAAGGCATGTTGGATAAAATTGATTAGAATTTTCTGATCTACAGTGTCTCACAAAAGTGAGTACACCCCTCACATTTTTGTAAATATTTTATTCTATCTTTTCGTGTGACAACACTGAAGAAATTACACTTTGCTACAATGTAAAGTAGTGAGTGTACAGCTTGTATAACAGTGTAAATTTGCTGTCCCCCTCAAAATAACTCAACACACAGCCATTAGTGTCTAAACCGCTGGCAACAAAAGTGAGTACACCCCTAAGTGAAAATGTCCAAATTGGGCCCAAAGTGTCGATATTTTGTGTGGTCACCATTATTTTCCAGCATTCCCCTAACCCTCTTGGGCATGGAGTTCACCAGAGATTCACAGGTTGCCACTGGAGTACTCTTCCACTCCACCATGACAACATCATATAGCTGGTGGATATTAGAGACCTTGCGCTCCTCCACCTTCTGTTTGAGGATGCCCTACAATATGCTCATTAGGGTTTAGGTCTGGAGACATGCTTTGTCAGTAATGGCTGTGTGTTGAGTTATTTTGAGAGGACAACAAATTTACACTGTTATACGCTGCAGGCATCATTCAGATATCATCACTGATAGTTATTTCTGATTTCTGAATTTTCAGATTTTTGGATTTTCAAATTTACGAATCTTCAAATATACGAATTTTAAATTCCCCGAATCTTCGAATTTACGTAAATTACGAGTTTTTGAATATTCAAAATAATTTGTTAAATGGGTTTTTGTTAATTTGGATTTTTCCGAATTAACGAATTTGTCAAAGTTTGTTAAAAAAATAATTCAGAACGAAACGAATTGCACATGTCTAGTACTGGTGTTACTGTCAGGAGTTCCTCTGTGATTCTTTGTGTTTGTGTACTCAGCCTGGTGTGTCAGAAGGGCTGAGGTCTTTAAGAAGGTTAAGGCCAGCAACAGAGGACGTATCCTGACTAGCAGTTCCTTCAGGTGTAGCGCTACATGTGGGGGCTCGGCTGGGATCCCTCTGTTTTGCAGGCAAGACACCAAGAAAACAAGCCAGAGACAATCAACATAGATGCTACAGCTGCTACTATCATTACTATAGGAGCAGACTTCTTTACTGCTCTGGAGAGCTCCTTCAGGGGTAGCAGTACATAGGTTTAAACACTTGTTTACCAGTTGATTGCAACTTACATTTTTCTTTTCTTTTCAATCTTATTTTATTGCAAGGTAAAGGGAGAACTAATGTATAAATTATGTTACAGTATATAATATACATGTAGCTTACATATAGCATTGAGGTGAACCTTTACGAAATATGTACAATCCGAGGCAACTTTGCTTTAAGATCTTTGATGGAATAATAGTGTATCACAATGTAATTTTATGCCACATAGAAGCGTGAATAATAATAACATGTGGACAGGTTCCAATATACAATTCATTTCTAATGTAACGCAGACCCATGATGTTATGTGGTCTTTCCTAATCGGGGTGGTATGCTGTAGGGATCCCTCATTGTCTTAGAGTAGATAACTAGTTCACTGATCTGTTTTGGGCATACGACCTCTGTTCATATGTTTGGGTGTTTGGTTCAAGGCGGGAAGGAGAGCGGACGGGGAGAGAGAAGAAGGTTATATCAAGGAAAGGAATAAGGGAGGTTAAAGAGCACTCCAGCAGGCTATCCAGTAGATGAAGCAACTTACATTTTTAATACAAGATATGAAGGTTGTGAAACTATGTTAAGATATTATTGGTCATCTTTTCACTGTAATTTTCCTTGATTATTTTGATCTACTTTTCATGGAAATATCTTGAAGAATTTATCAGCCATCACAAAACATATTATATTAAATGTACTGTATATGTCCTGAATTCTTTGTTGTTCTACTATTTCTAAAAATGCTTTAAAGAACTTATCAGTCATCAGTAAACATGAATAGAATGAGTTTCATAAAGCATATAACATTATGAACATTGTATTTTCAGTTCCCGAACAAGCTGTTACTGTCAAAGTGCATAATTACCAGTCGGTGAATTCTCTGGTGGTGAACTGGACGGCACCATCAGGAATTGTGTCTATTTATACTGTCACTATAACAGGAGATGTAAATAGGACATTGCAGAATAATTCTACACAAGCGACTTTCACTAACTTACTACCAGGAAGGAATTATACCGTCACTGTACAGACAATCAGTGGGAGCTGCAACAGTCCAATCACTACAGTGACAGAGGCCACATGTGAGTATGATCCATAAGAAAAATGAAGACTGCCACAGACCACATCCGAATAGTTATAGAAAGAGGGATTATTTGTGGACAGGGAGACCCAAGTCCCACAAAAAGCAAAACAGGACTTTATTGGCTCAGCAAAGGAGACAACAAATGATTCTGAAAAGTAGAAAATGTATTTAAAATATAAAGGTACAAAAACACAAAAGCATCAGGTAGTAACAAATTTCCTACTCTAGACCTGAAATCTATCTAGGGCTCACTGAGTCAGAATTGTGGATATATAATCCCACGTAGATAAATAGCATAATCAAAATAATAGACATGTGCGATTTGGTTCGTAACGAATAGATTTTCGTACAAATTTGTTAGTTTTTGTACATTCAGATCAGTTCGAACATCCGAATAGGTGAAAGAACCAAAATACGAAAATTATGAAATTACAAATAAGCAAAATAACGAACACGCGAAAATACGAACTTACAAACGGACAAACTTACGAAACTCCGAAACAGTAAAAGAAAGAAAATGACATCTATAACGAATGATTTACATTTCGTATTTTCAATCCTTTGTCTGTTCGTAATTTTGTATGTTCGTATTTTCATTCGTGTGTTCGTAAATTTTGTTTCTTCGTCTGTTCGTAATTTCGTTTATTAAAGTTCTCGAATCGTTCTTTTGAATGGACAGTGTAAGTGTATCTTAATATATATGTTCGTAATTTCGTGTTCTCAAATCGTTCTTTCGAATAGGCAGTGTATTAGTGAGTGATGTATCTTACTTAATATCTTTAGCCAATCAGCTTATCCCTTTTGTGTCTGAGTCGCACTGGATTCCTGCATCTTTTTAGATTCAGTTGAGTCCGGTCTGGTGACTGGGGGAGTGGTACTGAGTACAGGACTTATTAGAAAAGCAAGCATAGGATTATTATTCTTTATTTCCTACGAAAGTACGAATCAACGAAAAAGGCAAATCTCACAAAAGTAACAATTGCTAAATTACGAGTAGTGTACCGAATAAACGAAAATTATTATCTAACAAAATTGCAAATTTCAAATCAAAGAAAATGTATCTGTTACGAAAATACGAACGAGTCTGAATATGAAAACTCGCGTCTTACGAAATTACAAATCGTTAGACTAACGGAATTACGAATCATTTCGTATCAACGAAAATATATCTGTTCCGAGAATACGAACGAGTCCGAATATGAAAACTCATTAGGAATCGTTACGAATCAACAGAAACGTAAAGAAACGTAAGGAAACAAAACTAATTTTTTTGTTGTGCACATGTCTACAAAAATACGATAGTAAATACACTCCCAGTTGTGTAGGTCAACGCGTTTTCTCCAGAATATGGCTTCTTCAGGACCCAGTATATTGAGCAGAGAGCAATCAATGCTGTGGATCGTACAGTCCAAACATTAGCCTCGGAGGACAGGAGGGTCATCAAAGGCAAAAAAAAATGCAGGAGGGCACATGGCAGGTAGCATAGGTGAGTAAAAACTAAGGTTGGACAGCAGGTAAATATTATCTTTTAGTTGAATCCAAACGGGATTAGGAAGGCCACTAGGTGCCCATTAGATGATTATATATAGGCTAAAGCATGTGGCCAAAGAATATAATTATAAACCCAGCAGGGAAAAGTGGGCACTGTATATTTGGACAAAGTAATGGACATCTATTAAGCCACAAAAATTCTCCAGGACTAAAGGTCATCAAGCTGTTCTCCAGCTCGCCACGCCAAATGCCATGGTGCGTGGTCTCCCTGTCCAAAAATAATCTTTCTTTCTATGATCCATAAGAGATCTGTGTTATCTGTGTATGATCAGAATAAAGGCCACGTGATTGTAAGAGTGCTGTAAAGCCACATGTGGAAATTTTTCCAGGTATGAAAATAGACAACCAGAGTTCTTCTTCTGTTCCATTTTTTTTTTTTTAATTAAAGACAGGTCTGTCACATTATGATGCATTTTAATTAAAGCGATATTAAACCCAAAATAAAAGATTTATTATCTTGCAGCTAACCAATTCTTAGATGTGATGGCTGCATTCATTTTCTATTTTTAGGCTTTCTTTCCTTTCTTTTCACTTGGTGATCTAGTCAGTAAGTCTGTTTTTCAAAAGATCAAGCTGTCCTGCAGATTTAGCAGTTGCAATGATGAGACAAAACATGTACCACTGACAGGGGTGCTTACAATGATCAGCTTTTATTTTTATTTTTTTTAAACTTTTATTCTAAAAGAAAAAAAAAAACAGTTTGCTGTAACTGATTATAAAGCGTTAACCAGATTTTTAGCTTCAATATGTTAGTGAATCTAAATCTGCTAGTACATCTAAAACTCCCCGCCCCACCAGACTGTCCATAAAAACCACCTGTGCTCCTTCATCCAGAGTGGAGGCACTCTAATACAGGAGGCGTGTTACTGTGGCCAGGTCACCAGGTGAAAACAGAGGGAAAAATGACTGAAAAGGGAAAATAATGCAGCCACCACATCTAAGGATTGGTAAGCTGTAATATATTACACTTTCGGTTTTGGGTTTCATACCGCTTTAAACTTACCTCTTTGTGGCTGCAGAGGACCTAACATCCTGTATAAAGTATAATGCTGTGAATATATTTTATTTGAAAGGGAATCTGCAATGCCTTTGGCTCAACTATATTTGACTTTTTATGTTTATCCATTTTACACTGATTTGTTTTGTTTTTTTGGTTTTTTTTTTATATCAGTTTATTTACTTTATATGCAATCTTTGTTTTGCAATATTTAATATATGGAGTGCCTGTGTCATAGGATGCCCAAATACTAGGGCCTGTTTATAAAGGATACACACACAGCAAATGTTTGCTGGACATACACTATATTACCAAAAGTATTGGGACGCCTGCCTTTACACGCACGTGAACTTCAATGGCATCCCAGTCTTAGTCCATAGGGTTCAATATTGAGCAAGGTCCATAAAGACATGGATGAGCGAGTTTGAGGTGGAGGAACTTAACTGGCCTCTTTAGAGCCCTGACCTCAACCCAATAGAACCCATTTGGGATGAATTAGAGGGGAGACTGGGAGCCAGGCCTTCTCGGCCACCATCAGTGTCTGACCTCACAAATGCTCTTCTGGAAGAATGGTCAAACACTCCCATAGACACACTCCTAAACCTTGTGGACGGCTTTCCCAGAAGAGTTGAAGCTGTTATAGCTGCAAAGGGTGGGCCAAGTTAATATTGAACCCTACGGACTAGGACTGGGATGCCATTCATGTGCGTGTAAAGGCAGGCATCCCAATACTTTTGAAATCAATGCAAACTCAATAATCAGTCCACATTCAGTGAAAGTTCATGTACTGCAAAGTTTGCAGTACATGAACTTTCACTAATTGTGAACTGTTTAATGCGTTTGTAGCATGGATCACGTTATTGCAACTTCATGATCTGTATATTAATTTCCATGTTGAGCACAGATTGGCTGCTTGGCAAACGCACACTACAAAAAGTAATAGTAATCCTGCTGGCCTGGGGGTTCCCCTCATGTTTCTCTCTCTCCCCCCTCTCCCTCTCTTTCTCTCCCCCCTCTCTCTCTCCCTCCCTCTCCCCCTCTCTCTCCTCCCTCTCTCTCTCTCTCCCCTCCTCCCCCTCTCTCTCTCTCTCTCCTCCCCCCTTTCTCTCCCCTCCTCCCCCTCTCTATCCTCCCCCTCTCTCTCTCCTTCCCCCTCTCTCTATCCTCCCTCTCTCTCTCCCCCCTCTCTCTCCCCCTCTCTCCCCCCTCTCTCCTCCCTCTCTCCCCCTCTCTCTCCCCTCCCCTCCCCCCTCTCTCTCTCCTCCCCCTCTCTTTCTCTCCTCCCTCCTCTCTCTCTTCCCTCTCTCTTCCCTCTCTCTCCCCCTGCCAGAAACCATGAATCAGACCGAGACAGAAGTACAGTTAATTACACTTGTTTAATAATAATAAAAAGGTAAACAGAGTAAGCGTAGTCAATACATAGCCAGAGTTCAGTAACCAGATCAGGTAGTCAGCCAATGCCAATGTCAGAGAGCCAGAGATCAACGTAGTAGTACAGCAAGCTGGATCAGGAGCCAGAAGGGATGTCAGCCGAGCAAGTCTTCAACAGGAACGCAGGAGAAAGTCTCTGAGATGTGACCAAAGGCGAAGGCAGAAATGAAGTGAGCTGGACGGCTTCAAGTAGCCAGGACTGACGAGCAGATCATCAACAGCTGAGTCACTGTGGAAAAAAAGGAGCTGGCAATTAGCCGACAGCTGAGCGGCCAGCTCAGAGAAGAAAGGGCTGAGCCCAGCCCTGACACCCCCTCTCTTTCCTCCCTCTCTCTCTCCCTCTCTCTCTCCCCCCCTCTTTCTCCTCCCCTCCTCCCCCCTCTCTCCTCCCCCCTCTCTCTCCTCCCCTCCTCCCCCCCTCTCTTCCCTCTCTCTCTCTCTTCCCTCTCTCTCCCCTCCTCTCTCTCTCCTCCCCCTCTCTCTCCCCCCCTCTCTCTCTATACCATCCCCTCTCTCTCTCTATACTCCCCTCTCTCTCTCCTCCCTTCCCCCCCTCTCTATCTCATCAGACAGACCCCGAGCTGGGATGAAGATGCAGTGAAGAAAGCCACACAGAGGAGGGAAGGCGGAGCTTTAGGTTCAGCCTCCACCAGTCAAATTACATGGAGCCAGTCACCGGCCACTTATGGGGGACCGAGTCACCCCCCCCCCGGCCAAGCTTGCCCATACACCATACTACTGCCCATAATATTTACAAGTGCTGCTACATCAAGCCGGCCACCGGGGGGCGGTGCATTTGCGTGGGAGGTGGCCACAGGAGCCAGGACTCAGGAAGACAGGTGGGGGGGGCTTTTGTTGTGCAGGGGTGGCTTTTTTTGCCGCCTCCCCCTCAAAGTGCCGCCTTAGGCCTGGAGCTTCTTCCCGGGATTTGATGCATAATTCCATTTTACTTCATATTTTACTCGTAGGTTCACTTCCCTTCACCTCATTTCACACTTTGGTAAATGAGGCCTTACGCATGCTGTTCTGCCTGCTGTCTGTCCCCACCATGAGTGCAGCCATTTTCTCTTCTAAGTGTATTTTCTATTTTCTTTTCCTAGATCCGACTCCACCAGGAAATATCACTTTTACTACAATTAGGACGAACACCACAACATTATCTTGGGGAGAGCCAGTAAATATGACCGGGGTGCCAAAGTCATATAATATAACGTATTACTGGAATGCTGATTCACACATCACTGTACTAAGTAACTCTCCAAATGTCACCCTTCGAAGCCTGAAATCTGGGAGTAATTACACCATTACTGTGGTGACAGTCGGAGCTCGGGGGTATCAGAGCACTCCTGTCAGCAGATCTGTGTTTACACGTAAGTTCTTACCATCGGTCAGGATGCCAATTATGCCGATGTGGATCCTCTAGATACACTTAAAGTGATATGCAATGAGAAGTGATAGTCTTACCTGACAAGTGTAGACTGACAGCTGGTTTGTGGTAGGCCAGAGTACCATGAAACAGGTTAGACCTGGGTGCTGAATCTACTGAATAGAAACCACGCTGGAGCACATCGGGGGGGGGTCCTGGAAACTTAAAAAGGAAAGAAAGCCCAGTGCATCCCCTTGTACATGATTTAAATTCAGATTAAAAAAAAACATTGAACTAAAGGCTGTAATGTAACAAAATAGGTAAAAAGCCAAGGGGGTGAATATTTTTGCAAGGCACTGTATACCCTTAGATTATGTCTCCTATATCTCAATATGATTTAGGAGTTTTCCTTTCTCTCATGTTAAGCTCAGATGTATGTTTTCTATGTTCCAGAACCATTGCCTGTGAACCTGCCACAAGCCTTGAAAGTGACTTCATCTTCTGTGTCCTTAAGTTGGAGTATGCCGAATGAATCTCACAGTTCTTACACCTACAGAGTGCAGACAAATGTCGCATCACAATCTATGATAAATAATGCAATAGTGACCGGCGAAACAGCCACAATAGTAAATCTGACCCCAGGACAAACATATACATTCCTGATATATACAAGAGCTGCTGATAATGTCTCTGAATCTGAACCTGTGACACTAACTACCTGCACAGGTGAGTACCACTGCTCTCATCACTCAGGTGGGGACACCATGAAATTATTACTTTATTACTGAGAATAGTCAGCTTTATAAGAGGTATAACAAATGTGACAGCGCTGCCACCTAGTGGTAAGTGAATAGAAACGCACACAATAACACTAATGATGTTTAAATTGAATATAGCTGCTGCTATCACCCGCATGTTCTCAACAAACAATAGATAATAAGTATAAGAAATGTGACAGCGCTACTACAAACTAATAATATAAATACCAATAACAATGTGCAATATAATCGTAAGATGCTAAATTAATAGTCCAATTGGATGAAAAAACAAAATCTATATGAATATAGATGGATAGTCTTCTTATATAAAATGTGCATCAAATTTCACTGTGAAAAAAAAGTGCTTCTCAAACGTAACGACAACCTGTGACAAGTGCTCCCTTCACCGGGTACAATGGACGCTCACCTCTTTCCTAGAGCCTGAAAGGGTCAAACACGCTCAGGAATAATAATGGTTCTCATCAGCAAATGGCTCCACATTCGTCTCCGATGGTTCCTATAAAGACCCTGCAGGGATCAAACACGGTCAACACACCATATGCTTGTCCTTTAATAAAGCCTCCGTGATGTCCACCAGCAACTCCAAACCGACATACAAATATAAAGTGCTTCAAATAATGCAGTACCAGGTGTTAAGCGGAATGAAACCTCACAACCCCAGCTTCATACATTGAACTCACATTTATTTAAAAGTAAAACAGCATGATAAAATCCAAAAAGTCTCACGTGTATCACCGCCAGGCTCCACCTCTACGCGTTACGCCACCATCCTCATGGCTTCATCTGGAGGGCAACTCCAGAACACCGCCAGGCTCTACCTCTACGCGTTACGCCACCATCCTCATGGCTTCATCTGGAGGGCAACTCCAGAGGTAGAGCCTGGCGGTGATACACGTGAGGCTTATTGGATTTTATCATGCTGTTTTAATTTTAAATAAAATGTGTGCGTTTCTAGTCACTTACCACTAGGTGGCAGCGCACTATTGCATATCAGCTTTATAAGAGGTTGTTCCTATAAAAGTTTTTTTTTTTTTTTGCCAGGCATGTCAGATAAAAATGATTTTTCTGGTATACATATAACTTAACAATTTGTATTACATATTCACTTGTTTATCATCTGATTACAACTTTCATTTTCTAATATTTTTTTTTGCTTAACTGCCTCCCGTCCGCCATATAGACAAATGACGGCGGGATGCACACTCGTTCTGGGCCAACGTCATATGACGTCACCCAATCTCAACGCGATCGCACGCCCCCGGGGGCGTGCAGGGCGGCGATCGTGGGAGCGCTGTGTCCCTAGGACACGGAGCGGCCCCGATCTCGGTAAAGAGTCGATGAAGCCACTCTTTACCCATGTGATCAGCTTTGTCCAATCGCAGCCGATCACATGTGAAGTGCTGTTAATCGGCTCTCCTCGCCTCACACTGTCAGAGTGTGAGGAGAGACGATCAGCAGCATCTCCTCACAGGGGAGATCTGTACTGATTATCAGGGCAGCCCCAACAGTGCTACCAGTATGTGCCCATCAGTGATCCCAATTTGTGCCCATCAGTGAGGCCATCCTGTGCCCATCAGTGATGCAAGTCAGTGCTGCCTTTCAGTGCCTGCTTATCAGTGCCGCCTAACCATGCTACCTATTATTGCCTATTAGCGCCACCTATTATTGCCCATCAGTGCCACCCATCAGTGCCACCTAACCGTGCCACCTATTATTGCCCATCAGTGCTCATCAGTGCTGCATATTAGTGCCTCCTCATCATTGCCACCTCATCAGTGGCCTTCAGTGCTGCCTCATCAGTGCTCATTAGTGCAGCCTATTGGTGCCCATCAGTGCAGTGCACTGTCCTGTAGGCAAGTGGTTAAAACAAATGTTATAACTGCACCATCTATTAAATGTAATAGTGCTTGATTTTTTGATCTACTATTCAAAATACAATGTACAGAATAAGTGTTATTAAGAACATAAGCTTTATAAAACAATGTGAACATTGAGTTTTTTAGTGATTATTCAACTGAATATTTGATCATTGGTTGAAAATTATTTAAATCATCCCCTCCATAGTCTGGTATTTAAAGATAAAATAGGGAGTTTTTGAAAAATTAACATGATTTTCTAGGATCATTTATTAAATTTAAATGTCATGTATTCTTTCTTCTTCTTCTACTGTCATCAATTATCCAGACATAACTGTTAAAATTGATAGCATTTTTTAAAAAATTCTTATTTAAATCCATAGGTTAAATAAAATATATATTTTTCATCATCCTCTAGAATTAGTGGTGTTATTAAGGTCCTTTATGCATGTTCTGCTACATGTTTCGCCGATTGGCTTCTTCAGGAAATATGCATATAGTATACTGTGAAAAGATATCTATATATATCTATATATATAGATATATATATGTATGTACTGGTAAGATATACAGCATTATTTATTAAAATAGATACATCACATGGGGAGATAAAGGACCCACCCACATATAGACCATCCACCTTAACGTCAAAATCACACCAAAGGAGCGCCGCTAGTATGGACAAGCTTTACCGTAGGCCAGAGGCCTCTGGCCTTATGAATTTATAATAAATGCTATTGATTTTACAGTTATGTCTGGATAATTGATGTAACACCTTAAAAAATCCCTATCCTGTTTAATGTCTATGTACAGTATCTCACAAAAGTGAGTACACCCCTCACATTTTTGTAAATATTTTATTCTATCTTTTCATGTGACAACACTGAAGAAATGACACTTTGCTGCAATGTAAAGTAGTGAGTGTACAGCTTGTATAACAGTGTAAATTTGCTGTCCCCTCAAAATAACTCAACACACAGCCATTAATGTCTAAACCGCTGGCAACAAAAGTGAGTACACCCCTAAGTGAAAATGTCCAAATTGGGCCATTTTCCCCCCCTGGTGTCATGTGACTCGTTAGTGTTACAAGGTCTCAGGTGTGTTAAATTTGTTATTGCTCTGACTCTCTCATACTGGTCACTGGAAATTCAACATGGCACCTCATGGCAAAGAACTCCCTGAGGATCTGAAAAAAGAATTGTTGCCCTACATAAAGATGGCCTAGGCTATAAGAAGTTTGCCAAGACCCTGAAACTGAGCTGCAGCATGGTGGCCAAGACCATACAGCGGTTTAACACGACAGGTTCCACTCAGAACAGGCCTCGCCATGGTCGACCAAAGAAGTTGAGTGCACGTGCTCAGCATCATATCCAGAGGTTGTCTTTGGGAAATAGACGTATGAGTGCTGCCAGCATTGCTGCAGAGGTTGAAGGGGTGGTGGGTCAGCCTGTCAGTTCTCAGACCATACACCGCACACTGGCTGTCGTCCCAGAAGGAAGCCTCATCTAAAGATGATGCACAAGAAAGCCTGCAAACAGTTTGCTGAAGACAAGCAGACTAAGGACATGGATTACTGGAACCATGTCTTGTGGTCTGATGATACCAAGATAAACGTATTTGGTTCAGATGGTGACAAGCGTGTGTGGCGGCAACCAGGTGAGGAGTACATGAGCATGAGCGCTGCCGGCACTGGGGAGCTACAGTTCATTGAGGAAACCATGAATGTCAACATGTACTGTGACATACTGAAGCAGAGCATGATCCCCTCCCTTTGGAGACTGGGCCGCAGGGCAGTATTCCAACATAATGACCCCAAACACACCTCCAAGATGACCACTGCCTTGCTAAAGAAGCTGAGGGTAAAGGTGATGGACTGGCCAAGCATGTCTTCAGACCTAAACCCTATTGAGCATCTGTGGGGCATCTTCAAACGGAAGGAGGAGGAGCGCAAGGTCTCTAACATCCAACAGTTCCGTGATATCGTCATGGAGGAGTGGAAGAGGACTCCAGTGGCAATCTGTGAAGCTCTGGTGAGCGCCATGCCCAAGAGGGTTAAGGCAGTGCGGGAAAATAATGGTGGCCACAAAAAATATTGACACTTTGGGCCCGCTTTGGACATTTTCACTTAGGGGTGTACTCACGTTTGTTGTCAGCGGTTTAGACATTAATGGCTGTGTGTTGAGTTGTTATGAGGGACAGACAATTTACACTGTTATACAAGCTGTACACTCACTACTTTACATTGTAGCAAAGTGTAATTTCTTCATGGTTGTCACATTAAAAGATATAATAAAATATGTACAAAAATGTGAGGGGTGTACTCATTTTTATGAGATACTGTATGTACTACTTGTAGTGATGTGGTACTGATAACATCTTTTCCCTTCATTACTTCATATGTAACGTCTATGACAGTCATTAAAAACATGAATAGAATGAGCATATAACATTATGAATATTGCATTTTCAGTTCCCGGACAAGCTGTGGGTGTCACAGTGAACAATTACAAGTCTGTGAATTCTCTGGTGGTGAACTGGACGGCGCCAACAGGAAACGTGTCCAATTATAATGTCACCATAACAGGAGATGTAAATAGGACATTGCAGAATACATCTACACAAGTGACCTTCACTAACTTACTACCAGGAAGGAATTATACCGTCACTGTACAGACAATCAGTGGGAGCTGCAACAGTCCAATCACTACAGTGACAGAGGCCACATGTGAGTATGATCCACGAGTGCTCTGTGTTATCAGTGTATTATCAGACTGCACATTATTTATAATGCCGCATTTGGGATGACCACCCTTTTGCCTTCAAAACAGCAGCAATTCTTCTAGGTACACTTGCACACAGTTTTTGAAGGAACTCGGGAGGTAGGTTGTTCCAAACATCTTGGAGAGCTAACCACAGATCTTCTGTGAATAGACTGCCTCAAATCCTTCTGACTCTTCATGCAATCCCAGATAGACCCAATGATGTTGAGATCAGGGCTCTGTGGGGGTCAAAGCATCACTTCCAGGACTCCTTCTTTTTCTTGACACTGAAGATAGTTCTTAATGACATTAATGACAAATGTTTACTATTTTGATTCATCAGTCCAGAGCACCTGCTGCCATTTTTCTGCATCCCAGTTCTATGTTTTTGTGCATAGTTGAGTCGCTTAGACTTGTTAGCACATTAAGGTAATCTTAGCTGAAGACCACTTCTGGCCGGAATTATGCAGACAATAGATGAGTGTACCTGGGTCCCACTGGTTTCTGCCTGTTCTGTGCTGATGGCACTGCTGGACCTCTTCCAGTGTCAAAGGGAAGTAAGCATGATGTGCCTTTCATATGTTTCATTAAGTTTCCTTGGCTGACCCCTGCGTCTACTGTCCTCAACATGGCCAATTTCTTTGTGCTTCTTCAAAAGAGCTTGAACAGCACATCTTGAAGCCCCAGTATGCTTTGAAAACTTTACCTGGGAGAGACCTTGCTGATGCAGTATAACAACATTATGTCTTGTTGCTGTGCTCAGTCTTGCCATTGTGTATGACCTGTGATATGAAACTGTCTTCCACAATCTCACCTTAATAGCAGAGTTTGGCTGTTCTTCACTCAGTTGTAAGCCTCCTACACAGCTATTTCTGTTTCACTTAATGACTGTGTTTCAACCTTCATATGAAATTGATGATCATTAGCACCTGCTTGGTATAATTGGGTAATCATACACCTGTCTCTAATTCTACAAAATCCTGGGATAGTGAACAGGCTTTTAATAGAAATTCTGGAACCTTTCCTTTTCCTGTCTATGACCCCTTGACAGTGGAGCTGCTCTAGAACAGCATTAAGGTCCACCCATCTTTGCGGAGAGGTTGGCAAGTGTGACAGCATGAAGTAAGGTGGAGGCACAGACTGAAATTCTAGTCAGTAGCCTCGTGATATGATATTCTGGACACATATCTGAATGTTCCTGAGACCAGATGGCCTCAAAGGCCTACTGATGTCCCCCGTGATGACAACCAGGGGGGGTGTCCGCCTCATTGAGAATATGACTTGTTTCCTAACTTGGTGGGTTTGGGGCTCCAGGCCTTATGGCTGAACTATGCTTACTTGCTGGAATTTTTTGCCTTTCTTTCTGGGGCCAACATTAAAAATAAGGGATCCTCTTGTACTGAAAGGAGGCCCATCTTGGATGTCTGGCAAAATGTATCCACTAACCCATCAACACAAAAGCACAAGGTAATGGGCAATAGCTTCAATTGTTGGTGGACAGATCGGGCCATCTGTTTGGATCCAGGGTCCCAAGTAGTGATGGGCCAAACACCCCCTGATTTGGTTCGCAACAGAACCCCCGAACATGAAAAAAGTTCGGACCGAGCCGTGAACCCTATTAAAGTCTATGGGACCCAAACTTAAAAAATCAAACATCCCCAGTTTGAAGGCTTATATGCAAGTTATTGGCCATAAAAAGGTTATGGCTGCCCTGGTACTGTCCTGGGGGACATGTATCAAAGCAAACATTTTTTTGCAGTGATTTTATTGATGCTTAAAGTGAAACAATAAAAATGAAATATTCCTTTAAATAAAGTGCCCGGGGGGGTCCCCTTAGCCTGCCTGGTAAAGTGGGTCATCTGTACCGTGTATAGAACCTGCTGCAGCGAAGCTGACATATATATGGAAAGAAATTACATTTAAATTGACTTTCCCAGGTGCAAGCCATTGCCAGCAATACAACTACAACAAGAAAAGGGCGTGGGGTTCCTCCCATGCATACCAGGCCCTTTGCGTCTGGTATGGATTTTAAGGGGAACCCCGTGGCAAATTAAAAAAAAGAAACGGCACGGGGTCACCCCCCCCACTCCATACCAGACCCTGAGCATGCAGTCTGGCAGGCCAGAAGAGGGGGGGCAGCGAGCGCCCCCTCCCCTGAACCCTACCAGGCCACATACCCTTAACATAGGGGGTGCTTTGGGGCGGGGGAGGCTCATGTTGATGGGGACAAGGGCCACTTCCCCACAACCCTGGGTAGTGGTTATGGCTGTCTGCGGGCAGGGGGCTTATCAGAATCTGAAAGCCCCCATATCACCCCCCCCCCCATTTCAATAAGTAGGAGTACATTGTACTTCTACTCATTCACCAAAAAAAAGTGTCACAAACAATTTTTGACAATTCCTTTTTTTAAAAAAATTAAAAAAAACAAATATTCCCTGATGTAGATCAATCATCACTCACGATGCCCACTGGATCCAAAAGAAAAAGTAAAAAGCTCTGCCCGTGATAAAGGCTAACCGCTGACTGCCTGCCCCATTTTCTGACAGTTCTTAAATAGGTAAGGGGCGGGGGCCACCTAGTCAAATCACCTGGTGGCACTGCCCCCTTGTGACATCACCGACCGGTGCATGCTGGGTCGATGACATCACATAGGCCGCTCGTTCGCCACCCCCCCATTTCCTGGCCTGCCAGGCTGCATGCTCAGATAAGGGTCTGGTAT
Source organism: Lithobates clamitans (assembly GCA_037952925.1). NCBI lineage: Eukaryota > Metazoa > Chordata > Amphibia > Anura > Ranidae > Lithobates > Lithobates clamitans. The sequence goes on from JBBGZY010001925.1 coordinate 232,956, forward strand.
TGATTTTTCGGGGGGTCCCACACCATTTTTACTTTACATTTTGGCATAGGGGTTCCCTTGAAAATCCATACCAAACCTAAGGGTCTGGTATGGATTTTGTGGGGGACCCAACACCATTTTTTACATTTTTTTATTTGGGTGTGGGTTTCCCCTTAAAATTCATACCAGACCCAAAGGGCCTAGTTTTTCCCCACGCTATTATTGAAAAAAAACATTTCTATTGCTGGCAAATTCTGCGATGTTATCTTTTTTAATTCAAATGTCAGTGGGAAATCCCGCTGAGAGTTGATGACTCATCTGTTGTTAAGGATGTGGTGGCTACCTTTTTGGCCCGCTCCTTAACAACCTATTACCTGTGCGCTCGGGGAGCGAACAATCCACCGTGCGCACAGAAAATTTGGGAGTTCGGTGAACACCCAAAGGGGCGATGTTTGGGCCCCAACTCATGCTCAGCCCGAACCACTCGCCCATCCCTAGTCCTAAGCCAGGGTCTTGGACCAGGTAGCTAGAGCCCCACAGACTGACATGGTCACAACGACAGGTTACGTAGCAGGACCTGAAAGAGAGAACAAGGCCTTGGAATGGGTCCATGCAATCCAAAGACTTTAAGAGGGCTTTACGGTTTCCCATAGATTCAAACATTGTGGCAGAAAACTCCCTTTTTTGGTTCTTTTATTTTTTTTTTTTTAAGTGTATAGACCAGAGCACAGCACACCCAGTCTCCCAGATAAAAAAAAAAAGAAAACTTGAAAAAAACAGCAAATGAAAAAAAGGAGAGTGGTTTGCTTCTCTAAGAGCAGACAGATGAGGTCCATTCCCTGCTGGGTTCTGCAGGGCTGTCCTTAAAGCTTTATTTACCAGTGTCCAGTCTGCTGAAGGCAGCTGGACAACTGTGGCTCCAGAATACTGTCCTGTGTCCTGTTTCTACACTTTAGAAATAAAGTTTTTCAATATAATGATTTCATTTTTCTGCCTCTCAAATAGTCCGAATAGACTCCAAATAGAATATCCAAAACGTTAAGAGAATCTTGGAAAATAAAGTTCTTCTTCCCAGGATTTGATGTGTGAAGTTAGCACATTTCCACTTCAGTTTACTCCCAGGTTCATTTCTCTTCACCTCACTTTAATAAATGAGGCATGATGCACTATTCTGATTGCATTGTGCTGATCTGTCCTCACCATAAGTGCCATCATTGCCTCTTCTAAGTGTATTTTCTATTTTCTTTTCCAGATCCGACTCCACCAGGGAATATCACTTTTGTTACAAATGGGAAAAACACAACTACATTATCCTGGGTAGAGCCAGCAAATATGACCAATGTGATAAAATCATATAATATAACATATTACTGGAATGATTCTTCCTCCATCACTGTGGCAAGTAACTCTCCACATGTTACCCTTTCGAGCCTAAAATCTGGGAGTAATTACACCATTACAGTTGTGACAGTCGGAGCCCGGGGCTATCTGAGTACACCTGTCAGTGGATCCGTGTTCACAAGTAAGTTCTTACTAATAATAATTAATATGTTACAGGTTTTATACAGCACCAGCAGGACATAAAAGGGAGACACTACAATTACAATACAATTCCATACAGGAAGGTTAGGAGGGCCCTAAACATGAGAGCTTACAATCTAAAAGGGAAAGTCACGTGGCACGAAAAGGTGATAACTGTGAGGAAAGAGCTGATGAAAAAAGTAAAAGTGGCATTGGCTTCTCTCAAGAGTTGAGTTTTCAGGAATCACCTAAAAGTAGACAAAGTAGGAAATAGTCAAACAGATTAGGGTAGGGAGTTCCAGAGCATAGGGAGGAGGTGATGATGGAACCAGAGCGTAGGGGATCTTAAGTGGAGCAAAGAGGTTGGTTTGGGAAGTGTGGATGGCTTTGTATGTCATTTGAAATCTAAAAATTGTATTTGTTGGGCAAGTGGAAGCCCATGGAGGGATGGGCAAAGAAAATTTAAGAGTGCATTTGTAGCTTTTGTGGTTTCATTTGTTAAGAAGGGGCGAATTCAGAAATGTTGCGGCAGTGAAGGTAGCAAGATTTGAAGAGTGATTGGATGTGGGGCCAAAAAAAGTAGAGATCAGAGTCAAGGATTACACCGAGCACCCTGGTGTGAGAACAAATATAATATATAAAACAATGTATTTATTTCTTCAAGCATATTGGAATCATTTACCACTAATGTGTCCATCCATGACCAGAAATTTGTAGTTAAGTTATTTTCATTTCTGTGTCTTATAAGATAAATGCTTTATTAGAAGAACGCTTTATATTTTCACAAGATGTGACGTCCTTGGGCTGGAAGTGGATAAACAATTTAAATAGTTGACAATTAAAAATTAAACATTATAAAGAAAAAAGTTCAGTGCGCTACTCAAATTAAAACCAAATAATATTGTGAATATAAAGAAAGAAAATGATGGTATTTTTCCATATGAACTATAATTTTTTCATTTCTTTATATTCACATTATTATTTGAGTAGCGCACTGAACTTTTTTCTTTATACTGTATAAAACCTCATGTTCAAGGTTTTTTAGTTGCAGCACTCAGGATTATTTAGGTTTCATATATTTGCGATTTTGTGTGTTTTTAATGCACTTTTAAAATAGAGTTTCACTTCACTAATTCAAATTCCACATTGGTTTATCACAGTTGGGGGTAGCGCGGAATGTCTACCATATAAAAAATTAAACATTGCAACAAAAGACTTATGATTATTAAGTACTGTATGATTAATAATACAACCATTTCTATGAATTAAAGTCCAAAAAAACTTTGAATCAACTTTGAATCAAGAAAAGTCACATAGTGCTTTCTGCCATGAAGAAATGGGAATTACCTAGAAGGCATATGCCACGTACACACGAGCGGAATTTCCGACAGAAAGAGTCCGATGGGAGCTTTTCATCGTATATTCCGATCGTGTGTACGCCTTATCGGACTTTGCCCATCGAAAATTCAGACGGACTTAGATATAGAACATGTTTTAAATTTTTTCAATTTTTTAATTACTATCGGTAAAACCGCTCGTCTGTATGCTGTTCCAACGGACCAAAAACGACGCATGCTCTGAAGTAAGTACGAGACGAAAGCTATTGGCTACTGTCTCTTGAACTTCCTTTTTCTAGTCCCGTAGTACGTGGTGTACGTCACATTGTTCTGGATGGTCGGAATTTGGTGTGATTGTGTGTATGTAAGACAGCTTGAGCGGAATTCCGTCAGAAAAACCATCAGAGATTATTCCGACGGCAAAACCGGTCGTGTGTATAAGGCATTACTCTTATGCCCCGTACACACAGTCGGACTTTCCGCCAACAAAACCGTGGATTTTTGTTAGAAGGTTGTTGGCTCAAACTTGTCTTACACACGGTCATACAAATGTTTGCCAACAATTACGAACATGGGAACGCGGAGACGTACAAGGCGCGCGACAAGCCGAGAAAAAGGAAGTTCAATAGCCAGTGTGGCTCCTTCTGCTAGATCTCGAGCATGCGTGAATTTTTGTGCGACGGACTTTTATACACAGGATCGGACTTTCCGACACCAAAGTTTTGTTGGCGGAAAATTTGAGAACCTGCTAGCGAACATTTGTTGGCAGAAAGCCCGACAGCAAATGTTCGATGGAGCATCCACAAGGTCGGACTTTCCGACAACAAGCTCACATCCAACATTTCCCATTGGAAAATCCGACCGTGTGTACGCGGCATTACACTTCGCTTATACCTATTCTATTAGTTTCTTCTTCTTCAATGTATATTAAGTATTTTCTTTCTCCCAGGTTTAGCTCACATGTGTGTTTTCTACATTCTAGAACCATATCCCGTGAACCAGCCACAAGCCTTTAATGTGACTTCATCTTCTGTGTCCTTAAATTGGACCAAACCGAATGAATATCAGAGTTCTTACACATACAGAGTGCAGACAAATGTCACATCATCATCTATAATGATAAATAATATAATGGTGACCAGTCAATCAACTATAGTGGTGAATCTGACCCCGGGGCAAACATATACATTCCTGATATATACAAGAGCCGCTGATAATGTCACTGAATCTGATCCGGTGTCACTAACTACCTGCACAGGTGAGTACAGCTACAGTTCTGCTCTCATCACTCCGCTGGGGGATGCCATGAATTTACTATTGTATTACTGAGAACTGTCAGCTTGATAAAAGGGGGTCACTTCATTTTTGATTGATTAGATCTAGAGGGATTGATATGTGCATGGGAAAGAACCCGGATCTGTCCAATCCAATATTGCATCAAAAAAGAAACCACCTAGTGACTAACGCACAGTGAACCCCTCATGGATTGTTAAATGGACAGACCAGGTGAGCAAAAAAGTACAAATTTTATTGAAACATAATAAAAAAGATTATGACAAACAGTGCCAAAAGACATATATAATGTATAACATCAGATTAGATCAAATATGTTATCAGTACAAAATACCCAAGATAACACGTCGTGTATGTTAGACAATGGCTGCCCTTGTGTGACTAGTGGGCTAGCTTATGTGCACACAAGCGTGGACACCTTACATGTTTCGGACCATTGTGGGTTCTTCTTCAGAGATTTTTAAGTCGTATGGGTAATAGATTGTACAATGTAAATATATATAATATTAGTATCATGGTAATATAAAGAACAAAAAAAATAAATATATATGTATATATGTTACTTCACACATAGTTAATAAAGATTGCATGGTCTTTACTTACAAAATTGTGCAGATGATTGTTTGCTCCTGGCTGGTGTGTGGAAAATCCCACTACGGTAACATAAGGTTAGCAGCTGGATGATCAGCGGTCCCACAGTAGGGGCAATACACAGAAGAGAACTCCCCAGAGGGGTGGGCCAGCAGGGCGAGGGGGATGGGGCACTCCAGGCTTCACAGACAGGGACCCCCACAACTTTGGAGCATCAGCTCCTTTTAAAGCATGTTATATGACACAGTGTTTGTCCTGTATCATCTGGCCCCTTGTAACACCTGGCTGATTCTGCCAGTTTCTCCCCACCCCTCTGTAAACTGACCACGGTGTATCATGGCTGCTGAGACCTGACACCGTGGTCAGTTTACGTGCCTCCCTCATCAGCAGCCTGTATCTGCTCTCCTCCTGTACCCCCCTCCCCTCTCTCTCTGTATGTGAGCCTCCCCTCCTGCTGCTCTCATAACACTAACCTGTATACACCATCAGCATCGCCTCCTATTGCAGTGTCCCCCTCTGTGAATTATTTATAAATATAAATGCTGTAAATACCTCATTTAAGAGCCGAGATTGCGATCACATGACCAGCCAGCTCTCTCCTCCTCTCCTCCTCCCCTCCAGACTGACATCAGCAGGGGAATCTCAGCCCCGCCCGCTGCATCTCTCAGAGGAGGAAAGGAGAAAGCTGGCCAGTCATGTGATCGTAATGTGGGCAGTGAAATTAGGTATTTGCAGAATTTATTTTTATAAATCACACACAGAGGGGGACACTGCAATAGGATGCAGTGCTGATGGTGTATACAGGTTAGAGTGGTATTACCAACCACTTTAAGTCATCAAATCTTGTTAAAGAGATGGCTGAATCCCTCCAAAAGATATGCAACTGTTAGTATATAGTAACAAAGTATAAGAATCTTTTTATTTATGATGTCGTATAACATCTGACAGTTTCATACAGATTCATATTGAATATTATGTCCTACGTACCTGTATATTCTTTCTTGCTCTTCTAATGTTCTTAAAAATACCTTTGAAGAACTTATGTCATCAAAAAAACATGAATACAATCGAGTCTTATAAAGCATATAACATTATGAACATTGTATTTCCAGTTTCCGGACAAGCTGTGGGTGTCACAGTGAACAATTACCAGTCGGTGAATTCTCTGGTGGTGAACTGGACGGCACCATCAGGAAACGTGTCCAATTATAATGTCACCATAACAGGAGATGTAAATAGGACATTACAGAATAATTCTACACAAGTGACCTTGACTAACTTACTACCAGGAAGGATTTATACCGTCACTGTACAGACAATCAGTGGGAGCTGCAACAGTCCAATCACTACAGTGACAGAGGCCACATGTGAGTATGATCCTCAAGTTATTTTAGCTATCCATGTATGTTGGGAGTGCAGGTCATGTGACAGGTATAATAGAAGATGGTTAATAAATAGGGTTCAGAAGATTATGGTTTTTATTTTTCTGCCTCACAAATTGGCAGTATAGATGATTTGGGGTTTAAGCATTATGCGGGTTGGTAGAGGGCTTTTCACAGCTAATATATGTACAGAAATTAGAAGTACAACATTGCTATGGAAGGAGCTCAGATTTACAGAGCTGTATAGTAAGGTGAAGCAAAGCGCACCTGTCTTCACTGTAAATATCCAACTATGTGCAGAGAAACTAGGAAAATAGAGCTTTTTCTTACCAGGATTTGATGTTTGAAATGTATAAATGTATACATATACAATCTTATACTTTACTACCGGGTTCACTTGACTTTACCACACTTCACACTTTAGTAAATGTGGTATGGTGCATGATCTTTCTGGTTGCTGTTCTGCCTGCTGTCTGCCCCCACCATGAGTCCAGCCATTGTCTACTCTAATTGTATCTTCCATTTTCTTTTCCTAGATCCGACTCCACCAAGAAACATCTCTTTCATTTTAATTCAGACAAACACCACCACGTTGTCTTGGGTAGAGCCAGTAAATATGACCGGGGTGATAAAGTCATATAATATAACTTATTATTGGAATGCCTCTTCCCCCATCACTGTGACAAGTAACTATCAAAATGTCACCCTTCAGAGCCTGAAATCTGGGAGTAATTACACCATTACTGTGGTGACAGTGGGAGCCCGGGGCTATCTGAGTACACCTGTCAGTGGATCTGTGTTCACAAGTAAGTTCTTACTAATAATAATTAATATGTTACAGGTTTTATATAGCACCAACAGAACAAAAAAGGGAGACAGTACAGTTACAATACATATCCATACAGGAAGGTTAGGAGGGCCCTACACAAGAGTGCATTAGTAGGAGAAATTGATAGCTGTGCGATTTTGATGGATGAACAATTTGGGGTCAGAGACACAGGGGGAGGAGCAATTATGAGCTCAGATTTGTAAGTCTTTCATTTGAGAAAGTGGTGTGACAGCCATACGGACATGTAAATTAGGGACACATGAAGAGGTGAACTGAGGAGTAGAGAGATTTGGGTGTCATCAGAGAATAGAAGGGGTCAGAAGACAGAACCTTGGGGGAACCCTATGTGACATTGAAGGTGCACTGAGATAGGTAGAGGGAGAAACAGGAAAAAGCAGCATCTCGGAGGCCAAGTTTGTGGAGAACCAGGTGGTCAACTGCCTCAAAATAATTTAGGAGTATGAGTACAGAGTAGTGGCCTTTGGTTTTGGCAGTTATTAAGTCATTAATAGAATTTAGGAGGGCAGTTTCTGTGGACTTTTGTGGGCAAAAGCCAAACTTAAAGGGTTCAATAAGGTTGTTGTCATTGGTCAGGTGGTACATCAGGCAGTAGTAGACTAGGTGTAGAGGTTTGGGGCAAACGGGAGCATGATGATGAGTTTCATGTTGTTCACAATGATGGGGTTCATTGTGGACTTTTTAAATATTAGGGTGACCAGTGCATGTTTTATAGGGCTGGGGAAGATGCCAGTAGAGAGGTAAAGATTTGAGATGTGAGATAGATAGTGTAAAATAGAATAATATGATGACAGGGGGAGTTGAGAGGGAATGCAGGTGGTTTGGTGGGCTTCAGAATTAAATTTGGCAACCTCCTCTAATGAGTGAAGGAGATGTCTCGATAGCGGAGATCTCATCACAAAGTGGGTGGAGGCCGTGGGGGAAAAAGTAGAGAGCCAAAGGTCGAAAAGAGTTGACACTGCCTGGATGACAGGGTGTAAACGGGCGTGATGTTCAGCAGTACAGAAGTGGGATTTGTATTTTAGGAGGAAAGATTTACAAAGGACGAAGTCTTGTGGTGATTTAGTTTTCTACACCAAAACTGTTTTTTCCAAATCATCTTTTAGGACAGCACATGAGAGAAAGGCTCCACCTACCTAAAACAGGAAACACATCATGCACAATCAAATGAAAAGAGCAGTCACCTGGTGTCCTCAGCATTTGTGTTTCCTCCAGCCTAGGAGGAACATCAGAATGGTTTGTTATTTTTCCCTCAGGCCTCCTAGTATGTGCTCCCCCATGATTCCATGGACAGTGGAGGGTTGCATCAGTAACTAGAAAGAGAAGGGGCATTAACACCAAAAAAAGGGGGGACACTGGTGCAAATGACAAAAAAAAAAGTGTGCAAGGAGTAATAAATGAATGAAGTCTTTTTAGTCCTTAAGAAAAGTTCATAAAAGTCACTGTGGCCTGAAGTTCACATTATGTCAGCGTCAGTAGTCTCTCCTCTAAGCAGGATCTGGGGAGGCTCCCACCAGCAAGGCATGATCCACAATGGTACTAAAAGATTATAAACGAAAAAAAACAAAAAACACAAGCACTAGCTTCAATGTTGTGTATTTAAATAGATAGAGACCATAGGTGTTCACAGCCTATTGCATTAGGGTGTGCACCCCAAAGCTCAAACACACATGACTTCCTCTGCAGCCTCAGCTGCACTGGACAGTAAATGAATGGGAAGTGCTTCCTGTTCATTGACAAACTGGAGCACAGTTTACTATGCTTCAGTTATGAATTCACACAGTGAACGAGTGTATTGGCTGTGTTCATTTAGAAAAGGAAGGGGCTGGTAAATTAAATATTTGCTGGCCCTTTCCCTCGCTCTCCACCCTGAAACAACCCCCCTTCTCCCCGCAGCAGCTAGGGGAGGAGAGGAGGGAAGCCAGGAGCACTGTGGGATCGGGGGCCAACACAGGTGGAAGCCCATGCAGTAGGGGAATCTGCACCACACGTAGTAATTAGGGTGTGCCCAGGCACACCTGGTACACCCCCTGTGCATGCCTATGATAGAGACATAACATACTGCAGAAGCATGAGGTCAGAGTCATAGTTTATTTATCTAATACACAACAATCAACAATACATATGTGATTGATGCCTACTGTATGCCACAAAGCCAATAATTCACATAATCTCATTATAGATATAGCCTAGTCTCTGGCTACCAATCATTTATACATCCATCCAGTGGAGGAACCCAGGGAACTCCAGATGATAGTAGTTTAAAGCTGAGCATACCAACTGGAGTGCATAGCAGATACTGTACTGGTAACCCATAATGGGTACAGCTTCATCTCCTAGACATACCTAAATATTTGGGTTAGAACAGAAGCAAATATGAGTTCCCTTAGTACTACATATTGAATCAATGCATATACACAGTGATTACCCCAATACATTGCAGTGCACATCGATTGATAAAGCAACAGCCCACACTAAGGATTAAGGTGGGAGACAGTTAAAGCATCCCAGCTCATTAGGTCTTAACACATTCAAATCTAGTGGTAAATGAAAGTTGCTCACCATCTTTAGAAGAGGTGACAACTACAGTATATAAGGCCCCTTTTTCACATGTGCGGATCCTTTTTCAGACATCCGCCTGCTCAGCAGGGATCGATCCGTTGATCCCTGCTGAGCCGGCAGATGACAAGTCCATCTCTGCACACTGTGCAGAAATGGACCTGTCACATCTCCGCTCTCCGCTTTGGGGGGATCGGATGAAAACGGACCGCTTGTCCGTTTTCATCCGATGCGCCAGACGGATGGAAAATAGGGTTTCCATTCGTCTGGATTTTGTGGAGCGGATCGGATCAGGGCGGATTGAATGTCAGCGGACATGTCGCCGATGACATCCGTCGCTCCATAGACATGTATGGAGCGATCGTTCAGGTCCGCCTGAAAAAACTGACAGGCGGATCTGAATGGTCCACACATGTGAAAGGGCCCTAAGTGCCAGTTTACACAGGGACCTTTTTCTAAGTCGGAGCGACTTGCGTTGCTCCTATTAGAACGGTTCCGTAGCACAGAACGGGAGGCGACTTGTCAGGCGGCTAGGTCGCCTGACAAGTTGCCCCTGTGTGAACCAGCACTAAGTGTGCAACGAGAGCAATCAAAAGTCCAACACCTTCAGACATTCATTAGCAATCATTAAATACAGGTTTTTTCTATGCAGCCCTTGCATGGAGGTTTAGCCCAGGAGCCTATCAATTAAATGTTGCAGTATCCACATTTTATGTTTCTAATTTAATCTAGGGATGGGTTATTGCCTGAATCCAAGTACAGAAAGTCCTGTATCAAACCATGGCAGACCCCACTATACAGCCACCTCCCCTTGCTGCCAAATGGAGAGTGTATTTGATGGTAAAAAAACAGACAGCAGTAGCCTTGCACATGCACAACTGTAACAAAAATGTAGGAAGGCATTAATAGGTTTCAGCTTCTGCTGATCTGGGTTTCTAGGACTCTGCAGCTTGAGAGGTGTTAGGGACTCTGCCTCCAAATTATCACACCAATGGTGGACAGGAACACAAAGCACTTTCACTTTATGCTTTGTAAGAGGCACGCACACCCCCATAGCAACCAACACCCACAAGGAGGACATGCTCTTAGGGGTAACCCCACACTGTGCTTCCCCATAGTATGGGTATAGTAGGAAGGAGAACTAAAAGAAAAAACTCCAACCAACCTACCTTGGAGCCATCTGCCAGATTCACAGCAGCGGTCATGGCGGAATCAGACTGCATGGTGTAGTCTTGCTGACCCAATAAAGTCTGCTGTAATACTACTGGGGGGATCCAGATCTGCTTACTGCTCCATCCCCAACCAGCTTGTGCTCCCTCCTTGGTGTCTGTGGATGCTGGCACCAGGGTATACTCACAAACCCACCATATTGCTGTCCATTCAGGGGGACCTGTGGCATAGCGGGCTGCATTCTGTCCTGGCCTATGCACCATAGTTCACCTGGCTCAGCAGACATGCGTCTTATCTGAAAGTAGTCAAGGACTCCAGATTCCTCTGAGATTCCAGCCCCACTGATCCCCAAGGGGGTGGAGTATCTACCTGCTAGTAGGATAGTTGCTTCTCCTCTGGTGGAGAAGGAACCTTGGGGAAATCTAAGAAGATGGTGGGGAGGGAAGGTTCTAGAAAAACCCCAGTTATGCAACCCTTCCAAGGGTAAAAAGAAATAGGAGAGAAAAAAGCACCACTACCTAAGTGTAACATTTATTAAAACATATTGGTAAAATGAAAAACAATAAATATGCACTCATGTATAAAGGACATTAAAAAGTGTATTAATAGGTCTCCAGGAGGTGGCAGCCTTCCAGGTGGTCAATGATGAGCAAGCCCCTCTGCGTGAATGTAATGTAAGATGGCCAGTAGACACATGCCTAGTTTTTGTGATTTAGGTTTTTTTCTGCCTTCGCAATTACTTCCTGTAGTGACCAAGTAATCCCTGTGGGGGAAAAGGCAAGGTTTTTCCTCGCAGCCCTTGATAGCCAAAACCCTCTTGATGCTGTCATGCTACACAGACAGTGCAAGACTCCTTGTAGGACACATCTAGTCAACAGTGATCAAATACGCAAAGTCCCAATTCTATACCCCAAAGCCACTGAATGGCTTAGTGACTAATCACCAATCCAGCATGTCTTTTTTTTTTCTAAAATAGAAATGATCTATATTGATCATAGGGCTCATCTAGCTCATAAATTCACCCTTTTGTACACTGCTGGACAAGGACATTATTTTAGGAGCAGGCTGCAAGTAGATATGTAGCTTTCAATTGACTATACAATTATCCCTGACTGGTTACTTGTTTATAGTAGTTCTAAGGGTCTAAATAACAATTTCCCCAAGCTACGGGGGGTTAAGTATTGGTTATTCCTTCCCTATATCCAAACTCATCCTAAGATAGGCAGCAAAGCCATACTATTTTATCTTAAGCAATCCAAATGATGGGAAAAAGTAAAGTAGCCTTTTGGTACTACTCACAGGACCCAGGTCAGTTGTTTGGATGTCTAAGAACACCATAGACAGGTGGCTCACATTCCCCTTTTCGGTGCACACTGTACATCATTTTAAAAATAGAACCTCACAGTGGTTTTGGTTATCTGCACAAGTCTTTGACCTCAGAATGGACAGAGAATAAGTGGTTTTGTCTCAACAGCTTGCCACCTGGTCCAATTGTCATACGGTGTTTTGGCAGATTGAATTGGCATGCTGTCTTTTCAGGACTATGCCTTGTGGAATAGTTCCTGCAAGCAGTAGTTCCACCCTAATAGGTTATTTCTATATTGTCCTCTTATGTGCTGTCCTGGAAGCTGAATTAGGAAAAGAGTTGGTTTCCTGGTAACTCTATTTCCATGAATCTTGCAGGAAAGCAGGGATTCCTGCCCCATATTCTGCATTTTATTGAGTTATGTTATTCCATTAGTTGCCTTTGGTTCTTCCTTAACACTGAGGACACTAAGTGACTGTACACTTTTAAAATGATTGTGGATGATGTTTTCCTGTTTAGATTTCCTGTTTCCTGTTTTTTAGCCTCTCTCTCATGTGCTGTCCTGGAAGATTCATGAAAATTGAATATGAAAATAACTAACTTTTTTTTTTTTTTTTTATAGAATCCTGAGATGCATCCAGAGTCCCTGGTAGATCACCTGTGTAGGCAGGTGCCTGTAGTGACGTAGTAGTGGGATGATATGAATTAATTAAATTATTAGTATGATGCGAGTCATTTCCAGCAGCAGCCCGGGTCTTCCAGAGAGATGCACTTTATTGAAACTTCAGAATCAATCCAACAGAGGTATAGACAAGATGGATGACAGGATATTCATGCAACATTCAGACACCTTCAGAGAACCCAGTTTCTCCTGTCACATTTTAGCCAAACTGGACCTTCACTCTTATACAGCTTTTTTTCCCACGAGGGCAAACAATTTGATTGTCCAGTCCTAATGATCTGCTTTTGTCCTTCTAAGTGACAGATAATGACCTCTTAGCCGTGGACAGCTATAGTCATCAAATGTCCTAATTTGCATTCTTGCATACTAACATTAACATAGCACAGAGTCATTATCTGTCCCCTTTGATATGTAGAGTAAACCTGGTTTGGGCAGTCTCCTCTTTAATCAACAAGTCCCCTTTAAATGCCTAATTAGATAAACATAATGGGGGGGGGGGGAGCAGGGGTGACTTTAAATGAAGCACAAGGTGTGTGCCTCCATCCCTGGTTCAGGTATGAGAAAAAGGGACTTTAAATGAGGCTATTGATTTGTGGAGGTGAGATAATTAGGAAAGTAGTGAGTGTACAGCTTGTATAAAAGTGTAAATTTGCTGTTCCCTCAAAATAACAACACACAGCCATTAATGTCTAAACCGCTGGCAACAAAAATGGTGCCTAAGTGAAATTGTCCAAATTGGGCCCAATTAGCCATTTTCCCTCCCTGGTGTCATGTGACTCGTTAGTGTTGCAAGGTCTCAGGTGTGAATGAGGAGCAGGTGTGTTAAATTTGGTGTCATCGCTCTCACTCTCTCATACTGGTCACTGGAAGTTCAACATGGCACCTCATGGCAGAGACCTCTCTGAGGATCTGAAAAAAAGAATTGCTGCTCTACATAAAGATGGCCTAGGTTATACAAAGATTTCCAAGACCCTGAAACTGAGCTGCAGCACGATGCCCAAGACCATAAAGGGGTTTAACAGGACAGGTTCCACTCAGAACAGGCCTCGCCATGGTCTTCCAAAAAGGTTGAGTGCACATGCTTAGCCTCATATCCAGAGGTTGTCTTTGGGAAATAGGAAGGGGTGGGGGGGTCAGCCTGTCAGTGCTCAGACCATAAGCTGCACACTGCATCAAATTGGTCTGCATGGCTGTCGTCCCAGAAGGAAGCCTCTTTTAAAGATGATGCATAGGAAAGCCCGCAGACAGTTTGAAGACAAGCAAACTAAGGACATAGATTACTGGAAAAATGTCCTGTGGTCTGATTAAACCAAGATAAACTTATTTGGTTCAGATGGTGTCAAGCATGTGTGGTGGCAACCAGGTGAGGAGTACAAAGACAAGTGTGTCTTGCCTACAGTTAAGCATGGTGATAGAAGTGTCATGGTCTGGGGCTCCATGAGTGCTGCCGGCACTGGGGAGCTACAGTTCATTGAGGGAACCATGAATGCCAACGTGTACTGTGACATACTGAAGCAGAGCATGATCCTCTCCCTTCGGAGACTGGGCCACAGGGCAGGATTCCAACATAATAACGACCCCAAACACACCTTGAAGACATTCACTGCCTTTGCTAAAGAAGCTGAGGGTAAAGGTGATGGACTGGCCAAGCATGTCTCCAGACCTAAACCCTATTGAGCATCTGTGGGGCATCCCCAAACAAAAGGTGGAGGAGCGCAAGGTCTCTAACATCCACCAGCTCTGTGATATCATCATGGAGGAGTGGAAGAGGAATCCAGAGGCAACCTGTGAAGCTCTGGTGAACTCCATGCCCAAGAGGTTTAAGGCAGATGGTGGCCACACAAAATACTGACATTTTGTTCCCAATTTGGACATTTTCACTTAGGGGTGTACTTACTTTTGTTGCCAGCGGTTTAGACATTAATGGCTGTGTGTTGAGTTATTTTGAGGGGACAGCAAATTTACACTGTTATACAAGCTGTACACTCACTACTTTACATTGTAGCAATGTGTCATTTCTTCAGTGTTGTCACATGAAAAGATATAATAAAATATTTACAAAAATGTGAGGGGTGTACACACTTTTGTGTGTGTATATATATATATGTATATGTGTATATGTGTGTATGTGTATGTATGTATGTATGTATGTATATATATATATATATATATATATATATATATATATATATGTATGTATGTATGTATGTATGTATGTATGTATGTATAAATATATATATATATATATATATATATATATATATATATATATATATATATATACACACATGTATATACACACATAAAATATACTACAGTGCCTACAAGGGGTTAATGTGTCTGCTGGTATATACACTTGTTTTGGCTGGCTGGGCCCATTTCTTCATGTTGGTTGAGCCAGCTGGGTGCCAAATGTTACAATGTTTGTATGTTTCCTGTGTCCTCAGAGTGACCTTAGAGCCAGGGGTAAGTAACTAGGCTGTAAGGGTTAATGTTTTTCCCACCATTTTCAGCCAGGTTACCACCCCCTACAGGTCAACTAACTTAAAAAGGACTGCCTCTAAACCCCTGGAGGTCAGCCTGGAGAATTTCTGCCAAAATGTGTCTGGATCCTCTGCTGGAGTGATCACCTAATCAGGGTTCCTGGAGAGGTTCTCGTGCCTGGGACCTTATGGACTTGTAGATGTTATCTATTCCTTACTGCCTTTGTGGATTTCTGCCAGTCATGGACTCTTTCACTGCCTCTTGTAGATAATTGCCCTAATGGACTATTTCCTTAAAAATGATTGCTTTATGGACTTGATTTTTGTATAAGGTATGCACACTCTGTGGATTGTTAGAAGAACTCTGTATAGGATTTGTGTTTAAACCGCTTTTTGAGAACTGTACTGTATGCAGCAATGACCTCAGTAAAGAATCTTGATTGTTTACTTGCTTTGCCTGGTCCGAAGTCTCTTAAAGGGGTGCATACACAATGAGTCAAAAGAACAGGGCTTGCAACACAAGGGGACAGAGCTACAGTATAGGAAGATGCAGTACATGGGTCCAACACACAGAGTACTATCCAGAGGAAGTTAATATGCTGTTGCTTAGGACTACATATTTTAATGCAGCCAATCAGCCAGGAGATGGTGACTGGCAGGGGTGACAGTTCCTCTGGTAGTGGAGGGGGATAAGCGCTTGGCACTTCCATTAGCAGCCTGTTCCCCCAATTTTTAGGACTGGATCCACAGCATAGAAGGCCAAAAGACCTAGCCTGGAGTCCCGGAAAAGGGTGTGTAGAGGGGCTCCTGGAGAAGAGAGCAAGCATGGAGGTTTGAGAGAGGAGAGTGAGTGGTTCCTGTATCCTATAGCAGTGTTTCTCAACTCCAGTCCTCAAGGCGCCCCAACAGGTCATGTTTTCAGGATTTTCCTCAGATGAAACGGCTGTGATAATTACGAAGGCAGTGAAACTGATCAAATCACCTGTGCAGAATAATGGAAAGCCTGAAAACATGACCTGCTGGGGCACCTCGAGGACTGGAGTTGAGAAACACTGTCCTATAGCAATCATGGGATGTGTCACCGGGAGGGAGATGACATTAATTGCTGGATTGGTGGAGCCTGGGACAGGCTCAGTGGGACTGGTCTAAAAATGCTTTACAACTGGTAAGTGGTATCCTCTATGCAAAGGAGTACATAAAGCAATTGTCCCTTCCCTCCAATCTTTTTAGAGCTCTCTTCACTGAACTCTGCAGAGTGTCAGCTCTCCACCTGCTCTTTTCTGAACTCTCAGACAAGTTTATAATTTAGCACTTTGAACAGATGTAGAGAAGGGAAGACAGATAATTTGGTACAACATATGTAGGTGGATTTTTTTTTATATGTGTATCACCTGAGACCAGTCACTTTACTGATTGGAAGAGTTTACAACCACTTTAAGTGTCATCAGTGTAACGGAGTCAGCACAGAAAGCAAGAAGATAACAGTGTCATTGCAGCTTGCTTCTAGGCCTGGGAGATCTTAATGTTGAATATCACATGACCTCAGCTCCCAGACTGAGGTTCAAGCATTAGGGAGTGCAGTTCAACTGATTCCCAAATCAGGTGCCTAACCAACCACCTAACACCACACACCTAACCAAAAACAAAAAAAAAATATTACTAGACTACTACTGACATTAAAAATGTTAATAAGCACAAAAATATAGCAAAGAACGTGAGCTGAATGTACCTGGGTTTTGGTTCTTGGGGAATATGCCAAGCAGCTCAAAAGTACTGAATGTTGTTATAAACTGCACTGAAGCCCAATTCCATTAACCAAAATGCCTATTGGCTGCCTTAAAGTGGATCTTCATCCTCCAGAGAATGTTGCCTAACAGATTCCTCCATTCACATTGATGGAATAAGAATATATGCTACAGCACTGGAGTCACTAATTTACATATTGTGAGAGCAAACCCAGTTGCTGTCAAAATAAACAAATCAGTGCTGCAGCTAATGGCGTACCTGAAAAGCAAACCATGGTTAACAATAAAACACAGTATCCGTACAGTAAAACAGTAGACTGGCATACCTGCAAAGCAAACAGTGGTTAACAATAAAACACAGTAACAATAAAACATTACATTATAGCATAAAATACAGTAAAACCAATACAAAGAACAAACCAACAGCCATTTTTGGCTTTTTTCTTTAAATTTTTAATGTGTTGTTTTTTTTTTTAGTTTTTCTTTTCTTTTTTTTACACTTTTATTGTAACTATAAACGTTCCAGGTTAGGGTCTCTCAAAATGCGATAGCCATCTAACATCTTTCGAGACCCTGTGTGAAAGTGTGCCCTAGATTGTGCTGCACCCTATACTAAAAAAAAAAATTACTCACCAACACCACCTGGTATCAAGAGATAGAGGTATATCTGTCTCTCCTCCCATCTATTGGCAACATAAAAATGAGATGAACTTGGATACTGGGTGCCATGGGCTTATTGGAATACACCAGGATTCACAATGTGCACAGATCGCAAACCTTTGGCCTAAAAGTTTACACATTTGCCACCAGAAATAAGGAACCGCGCATACTGCAGTGCTTTACCTTTTCCCTAGTAAGCTGAGTCACAAGAGACAATATTTGAAGGAATGGGTAACCAAGCCCCTTCACTATAAAACTGTAGGATCCCATCAGCCATATTAGCAGTTTGGGCAGTTGACATCACATGACACCCTTCTGTAGAGTTTTTGTTTTGCATAGTTCTCAGAACACCATTTTAAGATCATGAATTTGAAATATTTGCACATTTCCTTGGGCAGTTTCCCTGTCCAATTAAATAACAGAAATTATTTTTAAACCAACATGTAACTTGAGGTAGATACAGTACATTCCGGAGGTGATGGCCACTGGGCAAAAAATACAATTATGAAAAATCCACCTCCTTTCTCAAAATGTACTTTCCCAAGAACTGCTCATTTAAGAATCAGAAGCAGACTCACTCATTTTCATGTTTTAAGGTTATAAAGATAGACTTCTTCCATCTGATTTTTAACAATTAATATATGGTAGATACAAATTAGAGGACACAAAATGTAAATGGTGGACCAGTCCTAACCTTTCTTTGCCATGACAAATTTTGCTCAACTGGAGAGAACATCCCAATAGAGATATCAATTCCATCCCTCCATTAGAGGAGACCTTTGCAGTCAAGAAGGATAAACGGATATAAACTAGCTGGATATTTTTGGTGGACAACCTTTGGGAAAGATGCCTTGGAACTTCATCTGTCTTCTCTTCTTTGTTGGAATAATTGGTGGGACGGTAAGTTCAGATTGCCTGACGTGTGAGGAACACACATTGAAAAAATATGATATTGTAACATTAAATATTTATAAACTCTTTTTTTTTTTCCAAAACTCATGAATTGTGCTCAAGGGAAAACTATATATTGTGTAATAATGAAAGCAAAGGACAATGGGGGGTTTAAAAAACTGGAACACACAGAATATGGTGCAGCTGTGCATAGAAACCAATCGGGTTCCAGATTTTATTGTCAAAGCTTAATTGAACAAACTGAAGTTGGAAGCTGATTGGTTACCATGCATAGCTGCACCCGATTCTGCCTGCAGTTTTGGTAAATCTCCCCTATGTGTTTAATAACTATTTTAATATTTAAAAAGTTATATTTATTATTGATGTTGCTATTGTTATCCTTATTACAATTTAGCCTAGGTTCAGACTACTGTGGTCTAAAAGTCTGTTCCAGGTGATTTGCTGGTGACTTTTTTCTTATAATCAAAATTTTTTATTTCACCAGTTATACAACATACTTAATACCCCTACATTCAACCCAAAAACAAATACCACAAATTACATCATTCCACAATTATCACAATTATCCCACCTATCCCATCAACCCAAGTTTACATGTTACAAGAGAAAAAAAAAAAAAACAAAAAGAAAAATTCCACAATCTGTGGTTCTCCCCCCCCCCCCCATCCTTAATTTACTCCAACTCCTTCCCCCCAATGTGCAAACGTGATTAAATTAGATTATAAAGTGGATTCCCCCTTATTCTAATTCGTGTCATAAATCAATATAGTTCATAATTATATAAATTGTGCATGTGTAAAAAAAAAAAATTTTTACAATCTGTGATTCTCCCCCCCCCTCCTTAATATTAATTTACTCCAACTCCTCCCCCCCCCCCCCCAATGTGCAAACTATAAAGTGAATTTCCCCCTTATTCTAATTCATGTCATAAATCACTATAATTCATGATTATATAAATTGTGCATGTGTAGACAAAAAAAAAACCACATTCTGTGATTCTTCCCCCCGCCCTATCCTTAGTATTAAATTACTCCAACTCCTCCCCCCAATGTGCAAATGTGATTAAATGAGATTATAAAGTGGATTTCCCCCTTATTCTAATTCGTGTCATAAATCACTATAATTCATAATTATATAAATTGTGCATGTGTAGTAAAAAAAAAAAAAAAGAAAAAAAAAGGGGAAAACCCTACACTGCCCCACCACCACCACCCAGTGTTTATTGGAGGATTAGGGGAGAATGGAAGAGCTTCTGAGAGAGAGAGAGAAAAAAACAAAAAAAAAACGAGAACATAAGAACATATAACCATACATTATCTTACCCCCCACCCCCTTTACTTTGATTAGCATTAGAGAAGTCATGTCAATATTTAACTCTTTCTTTCAGGGCCCGTCTTCTTATTTCTTTATTCTTAATGACTATACCATTTCTTCCTCCATTACCCATTGATGTTTCTCTCTTCCATTATCTCCCTAGCGCACTGTTCCCAATTCGCCCATGTCATTTCAAATTTCGCTTTTTGGTTTTTAACCACATGGACCCACCTCTCCGCTTCCTTTATTATATTAACCTCGTTTCTCCACTCTATGACTGACGGGCTCCGGTCCTGCCTCCAGTACTTCGGGATTAGTTTTTTTTTGCTGCCTTTAATAAGTGTGGGGTTATGCTTTCTCTATACTTTTTGACAGGTCCAGGATGAAATAGATATTGTATAGGCCCGAACTCCAGGGAGTCCACTGTTAGTTTCTTAATCCACGGGGCCACTGATTCCCAAAACGACTTAATTATTGGTTCTCCTCCTTGCGGCGGACGCATGTTTGCCCTGGCAGCTCTTGTGCTGCTTGTGTCACCGTGTCTGGGAACTCGTTTCCCTTTGACAGGAGCGCGCGCTTGCGCAGTAGCACACGCCTGTGCACCTGCGCAGTGCGGGCGAACAAATCCGGTGACGTCAGGGACCGCCCTCCTCGGCGTCCCTGACTTCCGGGTTGGGGAGCTCTTATAGCGGCCAGCAATGGCTGCTGTTTGAGCCGGATAGCCCCTCGATGCTGAGCTTGCTCTGGATTGCTCCATACACAGGTTAGTTCCTCCTCTCTCTCTGTCTGTTAGCTGGCTGCATGTGTCTCTGTGTCTCCTGGCCCTATGTGATTGTGGCGCTTCCTGGCACCCACTCCACAATTATATTTACTCAGAGCTCACTAGACATGTAACCTATCTCTTCACCTATGGTTTGTATTTCTCTACCCTTGATAGATACGTTTTCCCAGCTCTGAGAGGGAACTACTACACCTGGTTAGCTTAATACACTACCTTTTTCTCATTATTCCTTATTTCAGTATCCTCTGTCCCATATGAGACTGATTTTCACAGTATCTATCTGTTTCACCATTAACTCCTGTCAAACTAACTCTTTACACTGTAACCTGTTTAGTAATCCATTTATACTTATCTCCTCTTAGCCATAGTGATCCTTTTTGGGACGTACCCACGGCCCTAATTACATAACGTTTTGCATGGCTTTTCATGATCCCGTGGACCTACGGCCTCTTTAATGAGAATCCCTCCATTCAACGCTAGCTCATGCATCACACAAAACTCCAATCTTTAGGTGGCGAGTGTCAGCCCTACCACTGTCAGTGTGCAGTGTTTCTACAAATCTTCACAACCCTTAGTACCTGCATGGTTGGTGAATTTTTGGATCCTTCCCTCCCTCTTCCCTCATAACCCCCCCCCCTCCCCCCTACTCTCCTGTTTTCCCTCCTTTCCGCTCCCCCTCTTTCCCAGTCAGTCCGTTCCCCTTCCAATATGTTTTGCCCCCCTCCCCCATTCCTTACCCTCCCTGGTTCCCCTCACTTTCCCTCCCCCCAACGGTCCCCCCCTCTCCTTCCTCCTTTCTCTCCCCCTCCATTCCCCACCCCTTGGTCCCCCTATCCTCTCCCTATGTTCCCTCCCCTTTCCCCCTTCCCCCTTCTCTCTCCCCCTCCGTTCTTCCTCCCCCCCTTTATGTCCACACCCTCCTCTTGTTCTCCCCCTCCATCCCCCCCTTTTCCTCCCCGTTCGCTTCCCTCTTCCCTACCCACTCCCCCACGGTTTTTTCATATCTCCTTCCCCACACCATGATCCTGGGTTACCTCACGGACACGGCACTGGCACACCCCTTGATTTCACAGTATGGTGATCTCTATAATCATTTTATCCAATATTTACTCATCAGAGGCTGTCTGTCATCCCCTGTGTCCGCCACAGGGGGGTTTTATATGGGGCCCTACATTCCCGCAGAAATCTCCTGAATGGGTGAGCTTGCCCTTATTTTTATGTTTTTTGTATGGAATATGTTGATATTTTGTTAACTGCTTTGCTGCAATAATTCTATATGCATACATATCTATGTTTGTAGTTGTTTAAACTACTTTATGTCATATTGTAGATACTATTCTCCTGAAGAAGTGGTGTTAACCGCGAAACCGGTCGAGAAATAAAGCTGTACACAAATTTGCCATCTTAAACTGTGTGGAATCCACTGGCTCAGACTATGTGGTATCTCCTTTTTTATGGTTATTTGTAGTATTGTTGTTTATAATCGCAATTGTATGCGGTATTGCAATTTTATGAAAATTTTTTCTATTAAAAGTGAATTTTTATAAAAATACTTCATAATTTGTTTCGTTACATACCTACTATGATTTACCAACACTGAGTACCGTAATAGTCCCCTCCCCTCCTCCCATTGGGGGTTGAGACACTGAGCTGACAGTAGCAGCAACTGTGGCCACTGCTCCACCCTCTTTCCTTCTTTGAACTTAATTATTGGACATGTCCACGAAAGATGAAGAAAGGTTTCCCTCTGTCCACAACCTCTCCAACACCTATCACTAGATGCTGAGGAAATTTGTGCTAGCTTTACTGGTGTCCTGTACCACCTCGCTAGGAACTTATATGCCATTTCTTGCACCTTTGAACTTATGGAGGTAGTAAATGTTAACGATATCATTCTATTAATTTGTTTATCTGTCCAAACTTGACCCAGCTCCCTCTCCCACTCTTTTACAAAGTATGGGGGTGTCTTTTCTTGTTCCCTTGGGATCATTCTGTACATCCGAGATAGCATATGCCCAGATTCTGATATCTGTGCACACTGCCTCTCGAATGCAGTAAGTGAGTTCATGGGTCTTAATGTTTTTTTTTTCTTGAGAAAACTCATCATTTGACGATGTTTCCATTCTGCCATTCGTGTCGCCCCGAATCTCGAGACCATCTCTGTCAGTGATAATAGGGCTCCACTTGGAGAAAACTTACCACATCCAGTATTCCCGTCTTGACCCCAGACTTCCCATCTCCTCCCCTGGAGGGAACCAAGGGAATCCCTCCAGAGGAGCCTGAGGGGAGGTCTGGGGGGCATATCTACCCTTTCTGTTCATTCTATCCCATACTTCCAGTGAATTCAGGGTCATCGGTGATGTCCATTGTGACAACCCTCTCAATGACCCTTGGATCCATGGTGCTCCTGCCAAATTTCTCCCCGCCATCGACATTTCTGCCTGTACCCATGGTTTTCTCTTTAGGTCATGGCACCAGTCCAGTATTCTAACTAGAGTCATGGCCTTATAGTAGGATGCTATATCCGGGAGTCCTAGGCCGCCCTCGACTCTGCTCCTTTTTAAAATATTGTAAGCCAGTCTAGGCCTTTTATCACTCCACACAAAGGCCACGAACAGCCTACGCACTTGCCTAAAGAGAGTCGCCGGCAACCTGATTGGCACTGTGCGCAGCACATAAACTATTTTAGGCAGTATACTCATTTTTATGCAACTGGTTCTCCCGAACCAGGTCAGGTATTTACCCTTCCATTTCTTTAGCTCTTCTGTTATTTCTTGCAATAATGAGCCATAGTTAGGTTCATACAATAGTTCATAGTCTGCGTTAATTAGTACCCCCAGGTATGTCAGCGACCCCTCGTTCCATATAAGTGGGTACATCTCTTTCAATTACCTCTCCGTCTCCACTGGGATATGACTAGGAAGGATGACTGATTTCCCAGAATTAATCCTGAAACCAGACAGCTTTCCAAATCTCTGTACCTCCATCATCAATGCGGCTATAGATGTCTGGGGAGCGGAAGAGGAAAAATAGTAGGTCATCCGCATACGCTTCTGCTTTATGTTCCATATGGCCTATATACGTCCCTGCTATCTCCTTATTCTTTCTGATTCTGCGCAGAAATGGTTCCATTACTATCGCAAATATCAGGGGGGACAGCGGACACCCTTACCTGGTGCCGTTTTGTATGTTAAAACATTCGGATACTGTCCCGTTAACCTTGATTCTTGCTCTTGGTTTCGCATATAGGGACATGATCCATCCCAACATTTTTTCCCCCAGTCCTATTCTCCCCAGTACTTCTCTCATAAAGCCCCAGTTCACTCTGTCGAAGGCCTTTTCGGCATCCATCGACAGAGT
Source organism: Lithobates clamitans (assembly GCA_037952925.1). NCBI lineage: Eukaryota > Metazoa > Chordata > Amphibia > Anura > Ranidae > Lithobates > Lithobates clamitans. The sequence continues at coordinate 256,878 of JBBGZY010001925.1, forward strand.
GATTCCTGGGGCTCCATCCGGACCGTGTAGCATCCATTGCAATATATGGAGTGCGCAGATGGTGTTGTCCCTTGCTTCCCGTCCCTTTATGAACCCCGTTTGATCTGGATGTACCAAATCTCCTACATGTATCTGAAGTCTCAAGACCAAGATTTTTTCCAGTAGTTTGGTGTCAGAGTTCAGCAGAGAGATAGGCCTGTAATTAGCGCATACCTGGGGGTCTTTTCCCTCTTTTGGCAACACCGTTATATATGCCAGTAGTGCTTCTGGGGAGAGTGAGCTTGCGGCACTAATAGAGTTAAAATAACTACAGAGTGGCTTTACCAAAACTGGGAGAAATTTCTTATAATATGAGTTTGTCAGCCCGTCCGGCCCTGGGCTTTTCCCGGGGGGCAGGGCTGCTATCACTCTGCTCAACTCTTCAACCGGGATTGAACGTTCCATATCCTCAGAAGTTTCTCTGGATAGTGTAGGCATGGCAGCGTTCTCAATATATTCATCTATCTCGTTCCTCCTTTGTCCCTCGCTTTCCCCTGCTCCAGATGGTTCTGTTTTGGAGATGTTATATAGGGCCTCATAGAATTTACCAAATTCTTTCGCTATAACCTTTGTATCCATTATTTTCCTGACTTAGACTAGTAAGCTATGCACATGTCTAGAGTCCTGTTGTTTTGCCAATAGCTGTCCGCATTTATTTCCTTGTTCGTATGCTCTATTTGCGAAAAACCTAATTTTGTTCTTCGCTCTATGTTCTAGGCATTGCGAAAGCTCTGCTTGTAAGCTCTCCAGACATCTGCCATCCGTTTGGTCGAGATTTTTCTTGTGTTTTATCTCTAGGGCACTGATCTTCTCTAGTAGTTCATCTATTTCTCTTTTACCTTCCTTCTTTATATGCGCGCCAAAGGCGATTAGATCCCCTCTAACAACTGCCTTGTGGGCTTCCCACACCACTTGATCTGACATTTCTTCTGTTTTATTTATTTCAAAATATTCCTTTATCTTAATACTTAGTTTCTCCACTATGTCCTCCTTGTCCAACAATGACTCGCTCAGACGCCATATTCGTTCCGAACGAGCCATTTGTGTTGGTCGGAGGGTCAGAATTATTGGGGCGTGGTCGGACATAGTTACTGGTTCGATTGTACTTGTGTTGACATTCCCCAGGTAGAATTGGTCCACCAGAAAAAGGTCTAACCGCGAGTACATATCGTGTGTTTTAGAGAAGTAGCTAAAATCCCTAGTCCCTGGGTGTAGAGCTCGCCAGCTGTCCACAAGGTGCTGTGAGCATAAAGTTTGTTTAACCCGCTTTATAGCTCTAAAAGATAGAGCGGTTCTGCCCGTGGATGTATCTATACTCGGATCTAGCACCATATTAAAGTCTCCTCCTACCACTACACATCCTTCCTTAAATTCTTCCAGTTTTCTAAATATTTTAACCAAAAAATTAACAGTCCCTTCATTGGGCGCACATATTGAAGCAAAGGTATATCGTTTCCCCTGTATTACACCTTTTCCAAACAAATACTGACCTTCTGGGTCACTTTGCACGGTCTCCATTGTCCAGGGGCATGATTTCTTAAACGCAATTGTGACCCCTCTTGCCCTCACTACTGGGGATACCGCATGATACCATTGATTCAATATAATCTGTGGTCGGCCTGGAATCGAGCTGCCCCTAAAGTGGGTCTCCTGCAGGAAAACAACATCAGCACCTAAATGCTGCAGCTCCACCCATAGGCACCCTCTCTTATTTGGTGAGCTCAAACCCCTCACATTGTATGACAATATTTTCAATATGGCTGTCATTTTATTTTGTCCCAGGAACCCCCCGGTCCCTTGCTCCTGGTCTCTGTCTTCTCCTCTGCCAATCCCACCCCCCTGTTACATCCCCATTCCCAACATTCAATACCCCATTGAACACATACCTATACATAAAAAAAACAAGAAAACCAAAAATATACCACATTTGTGTCATAAACATAAACCTTGCATAAACCCAAAGATGAAGCCTAAGGTTGGGTTCACATATAGGCGAATGTTATGTGCGCTTTCCCGCATCCAATTCGCATGACATGCGAGTGTGACCGGCTCTCAATGGAGCCAGTTCACACAAGCCTGGGGCGGCCACAGTTGCAGAAGGGGCCTGTGGGTCTTTGGGTCTGGTTCAGGTGCGAATTCAGGCAAAAATTCGGACCTGAATTGACCTTATTTTTCCTATTTTACAATGTTGTTATTTTAGAATGTGAAGTGAACTTGTCCTTTGGTCATACAGGGTAGGGAGCATGTGAATTATCTAATACTTCCAGGTGTGGGAGCAGCTATCTGCCCCTCCACCTGCAATACTGTGCTAGGTTCTAGTCACTAGGCAGAGCAACACCATGCCTGAGAGGAACACAGGCTCACTTTAAGGCCCCATTCACGCCTAGCTTTTTGCAAATGCACTTTTTTGTGCATAGGGCAGCTCATTAATTTCAATGGGCTGCCCTATGCATGACAAAGCTGCAAATTTGTTCATATAGCTTTTTTCCACGTTGGATCTTGACCATTTAGCTATGATTTTGGGGGTTTTTTAAAAGCAAATTAAATTTTAAAAAAAATTCTCAATTTTTTTTTACATACTGTCACCAGTGCAGTACAGCATTATCATATGACAAGTGTGACGGTGATCAGGGACACTGACTGGTGACAGCAGGTATAATGTGGTAAATACCTTTATCCTGGCTATGGATTATCACCAAAAATAGACACACACCTGGTAGTGATAAAGAAGTTGAATATATTAGCACGGTTTAAAGCATATAGAAACTTACAACACTGTTAAACCTTGCAACAAATAACTAATACATTAGAAAAGACATCCATTAATATTTAGCAACTGCAGGTGTAGAAAGGGTAGTAATCTATATGCCCTTAACACATGCGCTGAGAGGGAGGAGAGAAGACTTGTCAACTTCTCAGCTCCTTCTGGGTCGCGAACACTTTTGAGAGGCAAACACACAATGAAAAGAAAAGGGTTACCCAAGTACAGTAAGAACAGTTCTGTAATGTTGCAGGTCCTGGGGTGAATAATACTAATGTCTTCTGCTAGCAAACGGTGGGGCCCTTGTTTTAAAAGAATAGGTTTAAACAAGCTTGCATGGAGCAGTAATCCTCTAGAATGTTCCATGTCCATGTACATTTAAAAGAGGAAAATTGCTAGAGATGGCAGCTCCAAACAAGCATCCCGTGACACTAAAAAGGGAAATTGGTGTCTGCATGCAGTGTCAGCATGGTGTCAAGAAGGATGTTGGGTTTGCACCCTCTCACCAGTCCTCTGTGCAATGACACAACGATAATCCCAGGTCGAGGGCCCATCGAGATGACGGGTAGCAAAGGTGAAGAGGCAGCTGCTGACCCGATACCTGGATGGATATCGCGATCCCTGAAACGGCGTAAGTCGTCTTCGCTGAGCTGGGTGCTGCTTGGGTCACCGATCAGAGTTCCTGAGCTTAACGATGGCGGAACGTGTGGGCGACACCGATCCTGGCTCTCCTCTATCTTCTTGCAGCACTCTCCCGGTTGTCTCAGGAAAAACGTGTGTGTGTCTCTCTCTCTGGTGGAGTTCCACCACACAGTCTGGTCACCTCACCACACTCTCTCTCCTGGCAGTCTCTGGAAAGGCTTGGCTTTCTCTCCCTATAATAGGTCACACACTCTCTGGTGTCAGTGTGTGTCTCTCCTTTAGCCTGATGCTGGTACCTCAGCCTGCTCTCCTCAGACAGCTCTCCCTCCTTAAAAATAGGTCACACACTCTCTGGTGTCAGTGTATGTCTCTCTCCCCTCTCAGCTCCAAATATCCCTCTCACAACGTTTTTCTCACACTCTGCTCACATCTCTCCTTTTCCTGGGCTTCAGGATATCCCTCCTCCTCTGTTGGGGCACACAGTCCCTGGTGTCAGCGTGTGTCTCTCTCCTCACTCTGGCACCTCAGTTCCTTCCCCTCGCACACTCCTCCTCTCCTCACTGTTAAGTGTCACTGTGTCCCAGCAAAGGACTTTTTTAGCCTTGGTATCTCCCTCTCTTTTAAGCAACCTCCTCTCCTCTGTCTCCTGTCAGCACTCTCTCTTTCTTTTACCACAGTAATTCCCTCTCTTCCATCCCCTCAGCACTCCCTGAAACTCCCCTTTTCCCCCAGTGTGCTCTGTGTCTCTGAGTTTTCTGGAAGGACAAGTCAGCATCTCTTTGTCTCCATCTTGTGGCCAAAAGGAGAAATTGCATTACAACATGTCGTAACAGAGGGGGAATGGAGCGCTGACAGGTGCTGTTGGTAGGTAGATCTAGGGCAGTAGCATGGGGGATAAGATATGTCCAGGGGGTAATAAACCGGTAAAAACAGTTAAAGATGGTTAAAGCTTCTATGATGAGCGGCAGCCGGCTTGTCAGAGTAGAAGGGACTCTGTGGTATGATAAAGCAAAAAGAAAAGCAGCGCTGCTCTAAGGGTAGTAAGTAGTTAAAAGATAACACTTTATTAGTACAAATTGTACACTCACATTTGTGTGATAAGAAATAGGCATAGGTAGGTTCTCCTGGGCAACACAGAGTCACATCACGAACCAGCTGGGCTGTGGCGGGGCCGGCCTCGGCCACTTGCGGTGGAGTCCGTAGCTTCCGATGGCTTGGGGTTCCCTCAGACAGCGCGTCAGCAAGTTCCTAGGAAGTTCCTAGGAAGAAGTTCCTAGGAAGATGACGACAGGTGGAGGAGAGCGGGGGGCGTGGCCGTAGCGCTCGCGTTCAAAGCATGCGTGCTCCTTCCTCAGGCATCAGCCATGTCTGAGGAAGAAGCACGCATGCTCTGAACGCGAGCGCTACGGCCACGCCCCCCGCTCTCCTCCACCTGATGTCATCTTCCTAGGAGCTTGCTGACGCGCTGTCTGAGGGTACCCCAAGCCATCGGAATCTACGAACTCCACCGGCCGGCCCCGCCACAGTCGAGCTGGTTCATGATGAGACTCTGCGTTGCCCAGGAGAACCTACCTATGCCTATTTCTTATCACACAAATGTGAGTGTACAATTTTTACTAATAAAGTGTTATCTTTTAACTACTTACTACTCTTTAGAGCAGCGCTGCTTTTCTTTTTGCTTTATCATTACAACATGTCTGCTACATGTGAGAAGTGTCAGAATTGGAATCATGGAACCTGGGCAATGTCATAAGCATATTTGTAATTGACATCACCAAGGATCTCCACAGGCTTGTTTGCAAGGGGGAATCTTGTTACGTAGAGGTAGTAGCGATACTGCTGCTAAATGACAGACCTCTCTTAATACATCAGCTGGAGGTTCAGGTGGGTGGGTGAACTGGCCAAACATGGTCAGTTTGCTCACCTGTTCTTTGTTCACTCATCTCTACTGGTGGCTGATTCAACACACGAGTGAGCTGAGTGGTCCAACAGTAATGCACACATGATGAGATTAATGGACAAATGATTATCCTTTTTTTTTTTTTTGCATGATATTCTTAGATTGAATCTGATGAGTTTACCAAAGTCACGAAAATTCTTGTACGACAGAATTTTTTTTTAGAAGTGATGACGTGTTGTAATGCATTTGTATTTAATTTTCGAGAACTGTCATTAGGCGAGTGGTGTCATCATCTCAAGGAGGTCATGTTTATTTCTTTCGACAGGGGTGAGGCAGCGTAATTGACGTCATCTACAGCTGGTTTATTTTTTTAATAAAGGAGTTGTCAAAAATTGTTTTTGTGTTTATTGATGTACCCCTTACCTATTTACCTAAGGGTGATGGTATCTGATTGCTACCTTTTTAACCCCTTGCCTACAGGATACTTTCACCCCCTTCCTGCCCAGGCCAATTTTCAGCTTTCAGTGCTGTCACACATTTTTGTCATTTTTTCTGAGACAGATAGAGCTTTCTTTTGGTGGTATTTAATCACCGCTGGGGTTTTATATGTTTTGCTAAACAAACTAAAAAAGAGCAAAAATTTTGAAAAAAAAAAGTTTCTGTTATAAAATTATGTAAATCAGTAATTTTTCTTCTTTAATGATGTGCGCTGATGAGGCGGCACTGATGGGCACTGATGGGCTGCACTGATGGACACTGATGAGGAGGCACTGATGGGCGCTGATGAGGCTGCACTGATATGCGGCACTGATGGGGACTGATAGATGGCAACGATGGGCACTAATTGGCAGCACTGAAGAGCACTGTTGGGGCTGCACTGAACATCAGGACACTGATGATCAGTGTCCTGATGATCAGTGCAGATGTGCCCTGTGTGGATTGCCGCTTACCGGCTCTCCTCTCCTCACGTGCTGTCAGTGTGAGGAGAGGACAGTCAATAAACAGAAAATCTTGTTTGCGATAAGCTGTGATTGGGCACAGCTGATCACATGGTAAAGAGCCGCTGTGATTGGCTTTTAACCCCGATCTGTGGTCAGGTGTGTCACAGGTCCCTGCCGATGCACGCCGCAGGGGGCACGCAAGAAGCGTGATCACAGGAGGACATCAATCGGCTATAACGTGGTCAGGCAGAGGTTAAAAAAACTTTGGATATCTGTATTTCTAGTTGACATCTATTTTTTTTTGGAATGAATGTACCCCATACTCATTCATTTGGGAGGATGGTATCTTTGGGCCCGTTTTTACTATTGAAAGGGGCTTCCAGATTCCAATAAGCACCTGCCTGCAGACCCCCACAGCCACTGAGCCAGGGTTGTGGGGAAAAGACCCTTGTTTTCATGAACATGGGGGCAAGGTACCCCTCCATATTGAGAGTATGTGGCCTGATTTAGGTCAGGAAAGGTGGGTGCATGCTTGGCTATTAGGCTGCATGCTCAATTAGGAGGCTGGTGTGGGTTTTCATGCTTTTACTTCTTTATTTATTCATGGGCTTCCCCCTAAAACCCATACCAGACCCAAAGTTGTCTGGTATAGAACTTTGGGTTGACCTCATGCAGTTATTTTTTTTTGTTTTGTTTTCTGGCATGGTTGTTCCCCTTAAAATTCATACTGAACCCGAAGGGCCTGGCCCCCCCAATAACATCCATATCAGACCCTCATCTAGGATAAGAGCCCAGTATAGATGAATGGAATGGCTTTAACACAAACAGAATGAAGAGGCTGGGAGCTGTCCTTTTGCCGGCAATTTTAACATGCATTTTTTTTGTACATGTCAGTTTTGCTGTAATAGGTATAGGAATGGTCAGGGGTGCACATTCCCCAGGGCAGTGCCCAGCCCCCATGCTATTTGTTTTACAATCACTTGCCTATTAGCCTAGAAAATGGCCATTATTGTTTTTCTTTTAACATTAATCTCCCATTGACTTCAAAGGGGCTCAGATTTGGCACCAGAACTTTAGTAATGTGAGCACACCCACCCCTCGAGGGAAAGCTACTGTCATCTCATACACCAGAAAGAACTGCGAAATGATTGTCATAAAAATAATTTTCAAGACAGTTACAGGAACTCCTAGCTTGTTAAACGTGATGTTCGAAATTCTTTACGTTAATTGCTCAGTTGTTAGATTTCTCTGTGAACTGCACATTTTGCACATATCACAGCACACGTCATAGCAAAATGATAATATTAAGGGATGCCATATTACTCATTTCTGTCCTGAACCTCCTTTCTTTTGTGGGGATTCAACACACTATCGGCCATCTAGGAACTGATACATTATATTACCAAAAGTATTGGGACACCTGCCTTTACACGCACATGAACTTTAATGGCATCCCAGTCTTAGTATGTAGGGCTCATTACTGAGTTGGCCCACCCTTTGCAGCTATAACAGCTTCAACTCTTCTGGGAAAGTTGTCCCCAAGGTTTAGGAGTGTGTCTATGGGAATGTTTGACCATTCTCCCAGAATTGCATTTGTGAGGTAAGACACTGAAATGAACGAGAAGGCCTGGCTTGCAGTATCCTCCCTAATTCAACCCAAAAGGTGTTCTATCGGGTTGAGGTCAGGACAGTCAAGTTCCTCCACTCCAAACTCGCTCATCCATGTCTTTATGGACCTTGCTTTGTGCACAGGTGCTCAGCCATGTTGGAACAGGAAGGGGCCATCCCCAAACTGTTCCCACAAAGTCGAGAGCATGAAATTGTACAAAATGTCTTGGTATGCTGATGCCTTAAGAGTTCCCTTCACTGCAACTAAGGAGGCCAAGTCCAACCCCTGAAAAACAACCCCACACCATAATCCCCCCTCCACCAAATGATTTGGTCAGGTGCACAAAGCAAGGTCCATAAAGACAAGGATGAGAGAGTTTAAGGTGGGGTAACTTGACTGGCCTACACAAAGCCCTGACCTCAACCTGATAGAACACCTTTGGGATGAGTAAGAACCGAGACTGTGAACCAGGCCTTCTTGTCCACATCAGTGCCTGACCTCGCAAATGCGCTTCTGGAAGAATGGTCAAACATTCCCATAGACACACTCCTAAACCTTGTGGACAGCCTTCCCAGAAGAGTTGAAGCTGTTATAGCGGCAAAGGGTGGGCCAACTCAACATTGAACCCTACGGACTAAGACTGGGATGCCAATAAAGTTCATGTTCGTGTAAAGGCATGCGTCCCAATACTTTTGGTAATATAGTGTATTTTAGAGTCAGTCTTGCTGACCGACCCATTGTAAAAGTACATCATTACTTTGACGTTAAATACCGGGGTTATGGCAGCAACTAGCCACCATAACACCATTATTTTTTTCTTACTATGGTTGGCTCTTTTTTTCAATAAAAGTGGTCCTGCGGGCGGATTCGCCGTGGTATCACTTCCCGGTTGTTCCCAGGCTTACCTGACCCATCAGTAAAGCCCGGGAACAATCCGATGCAGCTGTTAGCTGGATATGGAGACGAGTGAGGCTAAGATGGCCGCCACTCATCTCTATGCCCTTGGAGGACCAGAGCGACATCTAAAGTCACTTCCGGTTCCCGGGCCATAGTACAATTTTTTTTTTTTAAAAAGAAAAAGTTCAAGCTTTTAAAGGTAAAGGAGAGATTTGGGGTCATTTTGACCCCAGATCTCTCAATAAAGAAGACCTTATTTCTATTACAAGCGATGTTTGCATTACTTGTAATAGGAGAAAAAGTGATTAAAAAATAAAGGTTCAGGGGAAAAATAAAAAATAAAAAGTAAAAAAAATAAGAAAAAGAATAAGTTAAAAGCACCCCGTCCGTCCGTGCTCAAGCACAGAAGCGAATGCATATCTAAGTCACGCGAGCATATGTAAATGGTGTTCAAACCACACACATGTGAGGTATCACTGGAAATGTTATGCCACGTACACGCTATAGGATTTTCCGACAACAAAACCCATGGATTTTTTCCGAAGGACGTTGGCTCAAACTTGTCTTGCATACACACGGGTCACACAAATGTTGTCGGGAATTCCGAACGTCAAGAACGCGGTGACGTACAACACGTACGACGAGCAGAAAAAAATGAAGTTCAATAGCCAGAGCGGCTCTTCTGCTTGATTCCGAGCATGCATGGAATTTTGTGCGTCGGACTTGTGTACGCAATAGTTTTGTTGTCGGAAAATTTGAGAACCTGCTCTCAAACACAAAATGTTCTATGAAGCATACACACGGTTGGACTTTCCGACAACAAGGTCCCATCCAACATTTGTTGTCGGAAAATCCTATCGTGTGTACAGGGCATTAGCGTGAGAGCAATAATTCCATCCCAAGATCTCCTCTATTGCTCTAAACTGGTAACCTGTAAAAAAATCTAATGTCGCCATTCCACGAGTGTGACATGTTATGTATCTATTTACTTAGTGTAACATCATCTTTCGCATTATACAAAAAAATTGGGGTAAATATTGTGTTTTGCATTTTTTTTTAATCCATTAATGTGTATTTTTTCCCCAAAAAAAATTGCGTTTGAAAGACCGCTGCGCGAATACAGGGTGACATAAAATAGGATCACCATTTTATTCTCTAGAGTCTCTGCTAAAAAATATTTGGGGATTTTAAGTACCTTTCTAGCAAAAAATACTGATTTAAACTTTAAAACAAAAAGTTCCAGGAAAGGCTCGGTCTTCAAGTGGTTAATAAGCCAACCATGTATGGGTCAGGTAGGTCTGGAATGGTAGTTGATGAGCACATGACTACCAGATATTGAGGACACACCTTGAGGGAAACCTATTGCCATACCCTCTACTAGACATGTGCAATTCGTTTCATTCCAAATTCGTTTTTTAACGAATTTCGACAAATTCGTTAGTTCCAAAATATCGGAAACCCATTTAACAAATTTTTCCGAATATTCGTAAATTTGAATATTCGAAAATTTGTAAAAACGTACATTCATAAATTCGTACATTCGCACATTCATAAATTCGTACATGCGTAAATTCGTACATTTGAACATTCGTAAATTCGTACATTCGTAAATTCGCACATTCGTAAATTCGTACATTCATAAATTAGTAAATTCGGAAATTTGTAAATTCGTAAATTCAGAAATCTGAAATAATGATTAACTAATAATAACTTAACTATTACTAACTATTAAATTATAGGTATTGTAATTTCCTTTCAAATTTGGCTGTTAGTGAACGTAACAAATACAAATTTATTGGAAGTTAAGAATTATCCGAAATAACGAATGCTGCATCCAAACGAATGGAACGTAATGAATTAATTAAAAAAAAAACAATAATAGTAATAAAAACTTTTTATTATTATTATTTATTAGTAATTTGTTCTGTTCCAATTGTTTAGATGTGGCATTCGTTATTTCGGATAATTCCTAACTTCGGATAAATTCGTATTCTTTACATTCACTAACAGCCAAATTTGAAGGAAATTACAATACCTATAATTTAATAGTAAGTTACTATTTCAGATTTTCTAATTTTCTGGTTTTTGAATTTCCAAATTTCTGAATTTACGAATGTACGAATTTCTGAACTTACGAATGTGCGAATGTACGAATGTACGAATTTACTATTTGCAATCATAACGAATGACCCGAAAAAAAAACAAAAAAAAAACAAACAAATGAAATGAAAACGAACAATTTTTTTGGCAGTACACATGTCTACCCTCTACCATGAAGAGCTGCAAACCTGTCAGTAAAGCATTTGTAAAAATGTTACGGGAATTCGCAAAAAGTTAAACATGATTCATCATTTTTAATTCTTCAGTTGTCAGGTTTTTTTTTTCTGTATTTTGTGCATTTTGGTGAATTTTACAGCACACAACTGTCCCATCACAGGGGGTGCCATATATAATTTGATGCAATCAATTTAGCTACTATTTTTAAAGCAATTGTTATGGAATCTATGAGGAAAGATTAGAGGAACTGAATTTGTTCTCTCTTGAGAAGAGGAGATTAAGGGGGGGATATGATCAAAATGTAAAAATATATAAGGGGTCATCACAGAGGACAAGGGGGGCACTATTTACGCCTAGAGGAAAAGAGATTTCATCTCCAAATATGGAAAGGTTTCTTCACAGTAAGAGCTGTGGAAATGTGGAATAGACTCCCTCCAGAGGTGGTTCTGGCCATCTCAGTAGTTTGCTTTAAAAAAGGCCGGGATTCTTTCCCAAATGTACATAATATAACTGGGAACTAACATTTATATGTAAAGTTGATCCAGAGAATATCCCATTGCCTCTCGGGGAATCAGGAGGGAACTTTCCCCCTGCTGGAGCAAATTGGATCATGCTTTGCTGGGGTTTTTTGCTTTCCTCAGGATCAACTGTAGGTATAGGATTGTGTATATGGGATTGTATGATTTTTTTTCACTTTTATTGGTTGAACTAGATGGACTTGTGTCTTTTTTCTGCCAGACTTACTATCTAACTATGAATCTGAAGACATGTTTTTAATGCTTTTTAAATGCAAGCAGCCTATATACCTGAGATTGACTTGGTATTGGCCTCTTGCAGTCCCTATATACAGCAGAGCTCAGACGAGAGCGAGAGAAGCAGCACAAGGAGCCAATCATATTTGCCGCAGTGATCATTTGCTAACAGAGAACATACTGATAGGAGGAGAGTGACTGTCCAGCTAGAGGCTGGGGGAGTGACAAGATCCCAATAAGCGTATATTGATTGGTTTTCACAAAGGTTATAGCGTCTACAATCTATGGGATATGTTTATGGAATTTTTATTTATTTATTTTTACTAGTAATGGCAGCATTCAGCGACTTATAGCTGGATTGCGACATTCCATCAGGACAAATCGGACACTAATGTAATAAGAATATTCCTGCGCTACCCAATTGGAAAATGAAAATAAAACAAGAACTCAGAAAAAAATAGTAAAAACGCACGTATGTGACTAGACAGCTGCATGCACCGAAGCAAGGGTCAGACGTAAGCCCAAAAAAGCACCTCCCCCCTATACCTCAAATCAGACACTAAATGACACTTTTTTGGGATTCCAGTGAAATCAAAACAGTGATCTGTACTAAAAATTTGCACTGTCACTGTACTAATGACACTGGTTTGGAAGGGGTTACCATCAGGGGCGATCAAAGGGTTAACTGGGTGCCCAACAATGTGCTTGGTTACTGTGTGGGAGGTGCTTGTACTACAGGAAGGCCGATATCTGTGTTCCTGCTTTGCATATAGGATCAATACCTTCCCTACTGACAGAACGACGGTCTGCCTTGTTTACATAGGCAGACTGCCGTTCTGCTTCTTTCCCTAATGATCGGCAGGTCCCGGCTGACTCGATTTGGCTCTTGCTGTGTCCAATCACAGCGGAAGCAGGATGCCGGCAGCGTGAACCCCAGACCCAGAAGTGTCAGATCACGTACTGGCACAGAGCGGCTGCCCTGCCACAGTAAATGTGTGTGGGGCGGCCACTAAGCGGTAAAATTTTTTTTTTTTTTTTTTAGGAAAAGTGTAACTGGCTATTAAATCACCTCCATGTAGTGGCATATCTTGAGTTGCAAATAATGACTCGGGATGCAGATAGAAGATTGGAGGGGAATCCAGCACAGGAGGAAACTAACTATACAATGGGTTTGACTTACTAAAGGCAAAAAGACTGTGCACTTTGCAAGAGCAATTGCTCCAGAACTTAGCAAATGGGGTGAAACTTCACCTTACAAAGAATACCCAATCACATGCAAGGAAAATAATGATGGAAGTTAGCAGAGATTCCCCTCATATCCCCTATATACCTCTATACCATATGAGGTAGGCCTAAAAGCTATACTACAATTCCCTAATGACGACCCTATGCTGAACACCAGTCAAGCCCAATTCATCTTGGAAGCCACAAAGTTCTGCTTGACACATAACTACTTTGAATCCAATGGCGAATTATACCTACAGACCCATGGCACAGCCATGGGAACCAAATTTGCCCCAAGCATTGCCAATCTCACCATGGGTCTGTGGGAGAATTGCTACATCTGGCTACCCTTTTGCTCACACTTGACATTTTATTACTGATATATCGATGATGTCATAATCATTTGGGATGGTCCTAAATCTCTAGTCCCACAATTTTCACACTAAATTTAGAAATACGGAACACATATTCCAAAAGCATTGGTCCATTCTTCAAGAGGGCCCACACCTTAAATCCCCAATCTCAGCCCGACCCCTCATCTCTTACAGAGGAGCCAGGAACCTAAAAAACAAAATTGCGCCTAGCAGATTAAAACCAACTTCTTCCTCCATCAGTGCCCCCCTGAAGTTTTTCAACATTCAAGGCATGTATCAATGTCGTAAGTCTCAGTGCCTGACTTGCTCACATGTCACCCATAGACAAAAAGAATTCCACTCTAAGGGCCAAAAATATCCCATATCCGAATTTTACACTTGCTCATCAGAGTTCGTGGTGTATTGCCTATCCTGTCCGTGTGGCCTACAATATGTAGGCCACACAATCCATACACTCTGTAAAAGATTTGGGGAACACAGGCGCCTAGTGGACGTCGGATCTGACAAACAAGTATCCCCAAACATTTTCTCATTCACCACGAACACTCCTCACTTGACCTGAAAGTTTGGGTAATCGAAGCAGTGGCGTAGCGTGGGTTGTCAGCACCCCAGGCAAGGCAAGTAATTTGCGCCCCCTAACCTGTGGACTTTTAGCACCTAAGAAGGGGGGCTCAGGGACTGCTCTGCTGCTGCTTACATGCTGTGGCTGTCGAAACACAAAGGGTTTCCCCACTCACAGCCTGAGCCTCTGATTGGCTGCCTAATAATAACCCAGATTTAAGGGTTGTGCATAATATTTAGTGCTAGACATGATACAGGAGATGGTCAGAGACTGCAGACATAGTACAGGAGATGGTCAGAGACTGCAGACATGATAAAGGAGATGATCAGAGACTGCAGACATGATACAGGAGATGATCAGAGACTGCAGACATGATACAGGAGATACGGTGAAAGACTGCAGACATACTATATGCAGGGCTATTTTCCTCAAATAATAGGTGCAGGAACTTAACCATGCCGCAACCACCACCTAACAGTGGAAGAGTCTTAATGGGGCATTGTTAAATACCACTTATGCATTCTGCACAGAGTGAAGAGTTCAGGAGTTTGCTACGGACAGAATGCAAAGATCAGGAGTGTGCTATATACAAAATGAAAAGATCAAGATTGTACTACGTGCAGAGTGCAAAGTTCAGGAGTGCACTGCATACAGAGTGCAGAGTTCATGATTGTGCTACGTACAGATTGCAGGGATCAGGAATGCATATCTCACAGGACAGTTTATAACCCCCCCCTTCCAATACAGAGCTCTCCTTCCACTCCCAAATCATCTCTTCCCCACCAAAAGCAACTACAACTTACAGTATAGGAGTGCAATGTTAAGTGGGGAGAGGGGTCATTAGTGCAAAGAGAGGGGATAGGGGATGACATTGGTGCTATGTTAATGGGGCATTGGTGCTAAATGGGGGGGGGGGCAATGTGCTAATTTCTAACTTGGGGGAGAGTGTGAATTGTTGCTAAGTGGGGGGGAGGGGGGCATTGGTGCTAAGTGGGAGAAGCGGAACATTGGGGATGCGTAGACGAGGAAGGGGGACATTGGGGATAAGTGGAGGGAGAGGAGGGACATTGGGGATAAGTGGAGGGAGAGGAGGGACATTGGGGATAAGTGGAGGGAGAGGAGGGACATTGGGGATATAAGGGAGGAGAGGAGGGACATTTGGGATAAGTGGGGGGAAAGGTGGGACATTTGGGATAAGTGGGGGGAGAGGAGGGACATTTGGGATAAGTGGGTGTAACGAGCCCCTTGCTCGCTCGGTTCCACTCTCCCGACACTCCTCTGCTGCTATAGAATCAGACTGCAGATCGCAACATCTGATTGCTCGATCATCCGATGCTCCGGGATTAGAACTACAGCTCTGTGCCGTTCTAACCCAGTTGTGATAGCTCAGAACAAACACCAGGCAGGCTGTATGTAAGTTCAATCAGGAATCTATCTTTATTGACAGGAATACAGTCTTATTTATACAATAAAAGAGGAGGTGCAGACCTCCTGCTCATATTACTCTAACAATATAGCTGTAACCTAATTAACCTAATTAACATGAGCTAATTAACTAATCCCTTTAGGCAGCCTAGATGACTCAGACATGACCTTTAGGCCAGACTGGCCGTCTTGTAGTTCAGAAAACACAATCAACATAGACTCTTCTTCACACAATAGCAGAGTTAATTAACACAAAGGACAATGGGGATCTAATGACTCTTAGATCCCATAGTAGACTTATGTACAATACACATTTTAGCAGACAACAGACAGATAGGTGCTGGAATTTACATCAGCATCTCCTAACAGTATCTGTCCCAGCATTATGAATCAGCCACTATTTCTAATATGGCAAATCCAGGGTCCCCAGAGTCTGTGTGTCCTGGGGGACCAGGACCCAAATCCACAGTAATACCGCCTCAAGGGTCCCCAGGCATACAGCTCACAAAGAGCACCGTTCCCCCAAATGCCAGGGCCCACGATCGATCGGCAAGAGGCTAGCATACAGTCCCCTCCAAAAGTCTCTCTCCCGGCTAGGTCTGTCCCAGTGGGAGGAGAGGAGGGACATTAAGGATAAGTGGGAGGAGAGGAGGGACGTTGGGGATAAGTGGGGGGAGAGGCGGGACGTTGGGGATAAGTGGGGACATTGGGGATAAGTGGGAGGAGAGGAGGGGACATTGGGGATAAGTGGGAGGAGAGGAGGGGCATTGGGGATAAGTGGGGGGAGAGGGGAGACATTGGGGATAAGTGGGGGGAGAGGAGGGACATTGGGGATAAGTGGGGGGAGAGGAGGGACATTGGGGATAAGTGGGAGGAGAGGAGGGACATTGGGGATAAGTGGGAGGAGAGGAGGGACATTGGGGATAAGTGGGAGGAGAGGAGGGACATTGGGGATAAGTGGGAGGAGAGGAGGGACATTGGGGATAAGTGGGGGGAGAGGAGAGACATTGGGGATAAGTGGGAGGAGAGGAGGGACATTGGGGATAAGTGGGAGGAGAGGAGGGACATTGGGGATAAGTGGGAGGAGAGGAGGGACATTGGGGATAAGTGGGAGGAGAGGAGGGGACATTGGGGATAAGTGGGAGGAGAGGAGGGACATTGGGGATAAGTGGGAGGAGAGGAGGGGACATTGGGGATAAGTGGGAGGAGAGGAGGGGACATTGGGGATAAGTGGGAGGAGAGGGGGGACATTGGGGATAAGTGGGAGGAGAGGAGGGACATTGGGGATAAGTGGGAGGAGAGGGGGGATATTTGGGATAAGTGGGAGGAGAGGAGAGACATTGGGGATAAGTGGGAGGAGAGGGGGGACATTTGGGATACGTGGGAGGAGAGGAGGGACATTTGGGATACGTGGGAGGAGAGGAGGGACATTTGGGATAAGTGGGGAAGAGGGTGATGCTCTGTGTATGTGTGTAGTGTAGACTGTGAGTGTAGCTTGTCCTATGTTACTGTGTTAAACATGCTGAGTGTCACATACCACAGTGAGTGACCCAGAAACATCCATGTCATTACTGTACATGTTGGGTACAGCAGCACACATGTCCATGGAACAGCAGAGGAGCTCTGAGCAGTATGCTGCATGGACTCATTGGACTGGAAGCAGCTCAGTGTCCCGAGTCTCACAGCCAATAGGAAGCCAGGAAAGTATGCATGCACTTCTTGTGAGGAGAGAGGCAGAACTCACAGTGCTGGCTTTGCCTTGGAGAGGATGATTAGCTGCAGTAACGGCTGCTCCCTCGTCTCACCTGCTATTTTTTTTTGCTCACCATCGATCTGACCTCTGTCTGCCACAACCAACGGGGAATGATTCAAGTCCCAGATGCTGCGGTCAGGAGGAGAGGAGGAGGAAAAGAAGATGGCAGAGACGGGACTCCAGGAGCATTAAGGACAGGTCAGCTCCACGCCTTACATGACCCCGTTCACCCAATTACAGGGCGCCAGCCGCCCAGCTGACAATAAACATGGCGTCCAGATCGCAGGGGACACAGTAAATAGAAATTAGGATGACGGAGCCAGAGTGACACACACTGACATGGGATTGCGCCCCCCCAAATGTTGCGCCTGGGGCCTCCGTCCCCCTCGCACCCCCCTTGCTACGCCACTGAATCGAAGCAATACCAATCCCAGCAGCTGAATGTTTCAGGTGCCTTTGCGCAAGAGAATCCTACTGGAAATACCGATTAGATACCCTTGCACCGGGTAGGCTGAATGAGGAACTAGAAAATATTATATATATATATATATATATATATATATATACACACACACACAATATTCCTCCCTTGTATAAACATGCACTACCATTTATTATATACAGTATCTCACAAAAGTGAGTACACCCCTCGCATTTTTGTAACTGTTTTATTATATCTTTTCATGTGACAACACTGAAGAAATGACACTTTGCTACAATGTAAAGTAGTGAGTGTACATCTTGTATAACAGTGTAAATTTGCTGTCCCCTCAAAATAACTCAACACGCAGCCATTAGACCCCTTTCACACTGCCAGCGTTTTTCAGGTGCTACAGCGCTAAAAATAGTGCCTGTATAGCGCCTGAAAAAAGCTGCTCCATTCACACTGGAGCGGTGCGCTGGCAGGGCGTCACAAAAAGTCCTTCCAGCGGCTTCTTTGGATTGGTGAAGGAGCGGTGAACTCACTGCTTCTCCACTGCTCCTCCACCGCTGCTCCCTATTGAAATCAATGGGGTAGTGCTGTGATACTGCCGGCAAAACGCCGCTCCAGTGGCATTTTGCAGGCGGATTTAACCCCTTTTCGGCCACTAGCGGGGGGTTAATACCACCCTGCTAGCGGCCAAATAGCGCCTCTAAAATGACAGTAAAGCGGCGCCACTGTACCACCAATGTCCCCCGCGTCTCGGTGTTAAAGCGTCTTGATGTCTAAACCACTGGCAACAAAAGTGAGTACACCCCTAGGTGAAAATGTCCAAATTGGGCCCAATTAGCCATTTTCTCTCCCAGGTGTCATAAGACTCGTTAGTGTTACAAGGTCTCAGGTATGAATAGGGAGCAGGTGTGTTAAATTTGGCGTTATCGCTCTCACTCTCTCATACTAGTCACTGGAAGTTCAACATAGCACCTCATGGCAAAGAACTCTCTGAGGATCTGAAATACAGAATTGTTGCTCTACATAAAGATGGCCTAGGCTATAAGAAGATTGCCAAGACCCTGAAACTGAGCTGAAGCACAGTGGCCAAGACCATACAGCAGTTTAACAGGACAGGTTCCACTTAGAACAGGCCTCACCATGGTCGACCAAAGAAGTTAAGTCCACGTGCTCAGCGTCATATCCAGAGGTTGTCTTTGGGAAATAGATGTTTGAGTGCTGCCAGCATTGCTGCAGAGGTTGAAGGGGTGGGGGGTCAGCCTGTCAGTGCTCAGACCATACGCCGCACACTGCATTACATTGGACTGCATGGCTGTCGTCCTAGAAGGAAGCCTCTTCTAAGGATGATGCACAAGAAAGCCCGCAAACAGTTTGCTGAAGACAAGCAAACTAAGGACATGGAGTACTGGAACCATGTCCTGTGGTCTGATGAGATCAATCTGGTTCAGATTGTGTCAAGCGTGTGTGGCGGCAACCAGGTGAGGAGTACAAAGACAAGTGTGTCTTGCCTACAGTCAAGCATGGTGGTGGGAGTGTCATGGTCTGGGGCTGTATGAGTGCTGCCAGCACTGGGGAGCTACAGTTTATTGAGGGAACCTTGAATGCCAACATGTACTGTGACATACTGAAGCAGAGCATGATCCCCTCGCTTCAGGGACTGGGCCGAAGGGCAGTATTCCAACATGATAACCCCAAACACACCTCCAAGATGACCACTGCTTTGTTAAAGAAGCTGAGGGTAAAGGTGATGGATGGGCCAAGCATGTCTCCAGACCTAAACCCTATTGAGCAGCTGTGGGGCATCCTGAAATGGAAGGTGGAGGAGTGCAAGGTCTCTAACATCCACCAGCTCTGTGATGTCATCATGGAGGAGTAGAAGATGATACAATTGGCAACCTGTGAAGCTCTGGTGAACTTCATGGCCAAGAGGGTTAAGTGATGGAAAATAATGGTGGCCACACAAAACATTGAAACTTTGGGCCCAATTTGGACATTTTCACTTAGGGGTGTGCTCACTTTTGTTGCCAGCGGTTTAGACATTAATCGCTGTGTGTTGAGTTATTTTGAGGGGACAGCAAATTTACACTGTTATACAAGCTGTACACTCACTACTTTACATTGTAGCAAAGTGTCATTTCTTCAGTGTTGTCACATGAAAAGATAGAATAAAATATTTACAATAATGTGATGGGTGTACTCACTTTTGTGAGATACTGTACATTTCTATACAGTACTTTTTATGATAAAAGAACTTTGCTAATTGTGTTTTTTTTTTCTTTCCATTCAGGTTGAAGCAACTTGTGATGGTAAGGATTATTTGTTGTAGTTATTATGCTGTGCTCCGCCCACCAATGGTGTATTAATGAGGGAGGTGTGGTCCAGATTGGTAATACATGTCCTATTCTGTGATGCATAAGGCAGTGCATGATGGGATATGATCTACAGGAAGTGATGTAAGCAGGAAGCATTTTTTTTTTAGTTTTTTTAAGTTCAAACAAAGAGGTGAACATTCAAAGCTGCCGTGGATGGGGTAAGTGAGAGATAAGCACATTGTGAGGGCTGGAGGCAGAAAAGACATAAGAAAACACTTCTATTCAATTTGAAAAGTGAAATTCTGCCTGAAAAGGTGGACTTAGTCTTCAACTCTGGCTCTTCTCACCCTTCCAGCACCCACAATTCTGCCCCTCCCCCTGAACCCTCACCTTATAATTGAAGTATCAACGTATGCACACCTTAACCACTTCACCCCCGGGAGATTTTACCCCCTTCCCCACCAGAGCACTTTTTATGATTTGGCACTGCGTTGGTTTAACTGACAACTGCGTGGTGGTGCGATGTTGTACCCAAACGCAATTTGCGTCCTTTTTTTCCCCACAAATAGAGCTTTCTTTTGGTGGTAATTTATCACCTTTGCTTGGGAGAAGTCCTGCTGGCGAGCATGGGAGGAGGTGACAAGGGAACTAGAGGAGGTCTTCTGAGGACCGAAGAGAATGGTTTGGTTGACATAGTGTTGTTTAATCCCAATTCAGTGCAGCAGTACTGTAAGTCCAGGCTAATGTGATGATGCTCCCCTAGGGGGTGCATCCATTAGACATGTTTAATTTGTTTATTTCCAAATTCGTTTTTTAACGAATATTCCGAAATTTCTGATTTTTTAAATTTCCGAGATTTTGAATTTCAGAATTTTTTGATTTCCGAAAATTCGAAATTTCGGAATTTCGTAAATTCGTAAATTTCGGACATTGGAAAATTCGAAATGTCAGAAACCGGAAATTTCGGAAATCTAAATTTCGGAAATTTGAAAATTTTAAAATTAGGTAATTCGAAATTTCAGAAATTTGATAATTCAAAAATGTAGAAATGTGAAAATACAAAAATAGGAATGAAAATCTGAAAATTCAAAAGAATGAAAATCCGAAAACCCGAAAACCTGAAATAATTATTTTGAATTTTACTGATTTCCTTTTTCAGATTTTCAAATATTCGTATTTTCGAATTTCCGAATTTCTGAATTCCAAAAATTCGGAATTTCGAAAATTCGAAATTTGGGGATTTGCAAATTTGAAAATTTGGAGATTCGAAATTCAGAAATTCGAAAAATTTCAAAATTTGAAAATTCGGAAATCCAAAAATTTGGAATTCTGAAATTCGTAAATCCAAATTTTCGAATTTCCGAAAAAAACAAAAAAAGATTGAAACGAAGATGAATTTTTTGTCAGTGCACATGTCTAGCATCCATGACAGCCTGGGCTCACAGGAAGTGGGTCTTTCAGTCAAAGCAGCATTTTAAAAAAAATGTTTTAAACTTTTGGATTTCTATTTTTTTTAAATACCTTTGGATTGGACAACAATAATACCCTCTACACAAATCTTGAATACTGATTATAGCCAGGAATAACATGTCTAGTAAGTATAAAACAACCAATCTGCAAGTTTAAGTATACTGGAGTATTAATTAGACGATTTTCTTTTTACTTATTTTACTTTAGTTCAGTGTCCATCGATCTCTGTCAATGTCTCCACCAATCAGATAACAGTCTCAGGACCGGTGGGTGGACTTGTCCTGCAGAATATAACGTACACCAATGGGACAGCTGTGATGGCTTCTGGTGGCAGCTACAATAACACCTCACTGATGACCTTCATGTCCGGTACACAGTACATCATGCACTATGGAAACAACACCTATGATTGCTGCTACAACTTTACAACTAGTAAGTTCTGGAGAACAGAGTCAGACATCCCAAGTCTCCTGCGAGGTGCGGGAGTCTCCCAATTTTGGGGGCGGCTCCTGGACACCCTGCCTGATATCCCAGCTGCGGGGCTGATACTGGGTGGTCCCCTGGTTCACAGTCGGAGATGATCGGTGCAGCAGGAGGTACAGCTGTGATCACCCATCTCCCTGTGCAGCTGACAGCCGCTTCTCCTTCTCTCCCTCCTGCAACTTTCGGCTAAAAAGCTATACAGGGAGATCGGAGCTGTCCCTCCAGCTGCACCGATCATCCCCGACTGTTCCCTGTATCCTCCTCCTCCAGCTCCCCTCTATGTCCTTCTACCCCCCTTCTTCTCTGGCTCCCTGTCCTCCTCCTCCGCCCCCCCCCCTCAGCCGGCTTCCCTCCTCTCCTCTCCTTTCCTCTCCCGCCAGCTATGGGAATCTGTCAGGATGGAGAGCGGAGGAAGGGACCGGTCATTTACCGGCCCCTGTCTTTTCTGAATTGAACACAGTGAGTGAGATCGCTCCTAAGTCCTGTGAAAACTGAGCAGAGTAACCTGTGTGATACTCTGCTCAGCTTATGAATGGAGAGGAGCCGCTGTCTTCTGTCCATTCATCTTCAATGCTGAGAAAGGGACTGGGGAATCTGTGTCCTCAGTCCCTTTCCCTGTCTCAAAGAGGAGATGCCAGGGGTCCTGATATCTCACCAAAGCCCCCCAACAGGGCTGATAAAAAAAATGCAAAGAAAATATATATATAAAAAAAATGAAATTGTAAACAAAAATTAGGCAATGCATGGGTTTTTTATTTATGTTACTTGATAACAAAAATTTACAATATTTTTCCTTCTAGAGCCATTGTCTGCAAAGCTGCCACAGT
Organism: Lithobates clamitans; assembly: GCA_037952925.1. Lineage (NCBI taxonomy): Eukaryota > Metazoa > Chordata > Amphibia > Anura > Ranidae > Lithobates > Lithobates clamitans. The sequence goes on from JBBGZY010001925.1 coordinate 279,559, forward strand.
TCTTTAATGTGACTTCAACGTCTGTGTCCTTAAATTGGAGCGCACCGAATGAATCTCAGAGTTCTTACACATACAGAGTGCAGACAAATGTCACATCATCGTCAATACTGATAAATAATATAATAGTGACCAATCAATCAGCTACAATAGGAAATCTGAACCCGGGACAAACATATACATTCCTGATATATACAAGAGCTGCTGATAATGTCACTGAATCTGATCCGGTGTCACTAACTACCTGCACAGGTGAGTACAGCCGCAGTCCTGATCTTATCTCTGTGGTGGAGCTCACCATCAACTTACTTCTGTATTTACTGAGACCTGTCAGTTTGAGAGAAGAGCGTGTAGTTAGGTGCAGGATTTCCTCCATCAAGTAGGTGGTGTTGTGCTAATATACAAATACAGGGGGGGGGGGGGCATGGCCAGCACCTGGGATGTGAGGACGTGCTCAGCCTGAGCTCCGTCCGCACCGCACACATCCTGCCCAGATCCTGCTATCCAGGCCGGCATCCGAGGGTCCCATATACCCCCACAGCACCCAGGGAACATTGTGACCATCGGGGGATGATCACATACGGACCACCGGTGGAGGAGGCCCCGAGATTCGAGCCGCCGTTACCGCCATGTAGACCGCAGCAAAATGGCACTGATCAGCATGAGGGGATCACACAGCGACAAGCAGCCTCCACATCCACACCTTGGAAGCAGCTCAAGGGGAAGGGTGAGTCACAGAGATCCCCCCTACCTTAAGCCCAGAAGACCCTCTCTTGTTCTCCCCTGCGGAGGGACATGATCCTCAGTCCCCCAGAACAGACAGGGATGATGCAGGCCCTGCAGAGCCATCCCTAGCCCAGATTATGGCAGCCATCGAGCACAGCCATGCATCTCTCACCTCACAAATTGACACTATCAAGACGGAATTATCCTTTTTGAAACAGGATGTCCACAATATCCACCATAGAGTGACTAATGCTGAACAACGTATTAGTGACATGGAGGATGAAACACGTCCCTTGCAGAGCTTTATGAGGGAACTGCGGCAGGCTCATGAGTACACTACAGATAAGATCACTGATATGGAAGACCGCTTAAGAAGAAACAACCTGCGCTTTTTGGGGTTCCCAGAGGGTGCCGAGGGTAAAACACCAGAAACATTCATGGAAAGATGGCTGTTGAATGAGTTTGGGGCCAACACCTTTTCACCAATGTTCGCCATAGAAAGGGCACACAGAATCCCCATGCGCCCTCTACCACCTGGGTCCCCACCACGTGCCATGATTATAAAGCTGCTCCACTTCCGAGACAGAGAGTCTATTCTTAGAGTGGCTAGAGAGAGGGGCAAAGTTTCCTTTAATGGCAATGGCATCACCATTTTCCCAGATTTCTCCGTAGTTACGCAGAAGCAGAGAGCCACTTTCCTGGCAATTAAACGCAGGTTACGGGAGCTTCACCTTCCATATGGCATGTTATATCCTGCACGTTTGCGAATCATTTACCAGGGCAAGGCCTACTTTTTTACGGATCCCAGGGAGGCATCACAATGGGTGGACACCTTAGGACATCCGAATCGCAGAAACCAGGATAGGAGATCTCCTCCCCGGTAGTGCCTCACCCTGCATGAAGCCCACCAAGCCACCTTCACTATACCCCATTGCCGGTGGATAGGAGAAGCATGGAAAAGAGGAGACCTGTAGGGGCCTTGTTTTTGTTTTGTTCATTTTGCCCCCTCTACTTCATCTATCCCCACCTACACGCAGCTGATATGGAACTTTGTATCCTGCATCCCCTGAAGTAGAAGATACACCCCATCTACATACAGCCGATACGGGACTTTGCATCCTGAATCTCTCTGAAGTAGAAGATACCTCCCGTGCTATCCTTGGATGTCAATCAGTAGCATGTCATCCTCTCTGTTTCTCCCCCTTTTTTCTTTTATTGTTATTTTTTGTCACTATGATTTTTCAGGCCAAGAGATACCACACATTTTTTAATTTGTGTGGACAAATGCGGATGGAGACCCAGAGTTGTGGACTTTTACACGTCTCCTGAGACTAGTTGGTTAGGGGTCTGAGCCATGGCCCTCCTGCCAAATAGGTTTGGTTACGGGAATAAAGCTCTCATATGTTGGGGGATGGGAGCCGGGAGGGTTAGGGAGGGAAAATTTGTTGGGGAATCTTTTGAGGGGTTTTGCTTTAACGCCGTGGTTATCTACAAACGGCACTGGTATTCAATTGTGTATGTATACTTTAATAACGCTTTTTTGGTCCTACAGTTTTTGCAATCCAAAACTGAGATTTATGGATTGATGAATGAATGAATGAATGATTTGTAAAGCGCTGCAAATGCGAACTGAATCGCCTCAAGGCGCTGGATGCATTCTCTGTTGTCAGCTTCTCAGAAAAGGAAGGTCTTTAGTTTTTTTCTGAAGGCCTGGTGGTTTGCTTCCATGCGGATGTTAGTTGGAAGAGCATTCCATAGTCGAGGTCCTTGGACTGCGAATCTTCGTTCTCCCTTTGCTTTGTAGAGGTATTTGGGAATGGTAAGGAGGTTTTGGTTAGCTGATCGAAGACTGCGATTCGGTGTGTAGTGTTTTATTTTCTCGCGTAGATATGGTGGGGCGTTTCCTTGTATGCATTTGTGGGTGAGGCAGAGGGTCTTGAATGTGATCTGATTCTTCACGGTTAGCCAGTGTAGGCTCTTTAGGGAGGGGGAGATGGATTCCCAGGTTTTTTTTCCTGTTAACAGTCTTGTCGCCGTGTTTTGGATGAGTTGTAAGCGCGCAAGCTGATATTAGGGTAGTCCTACGTAGAGCGAATTTGCACAGTCGAGTCGGGAATTGATGATTGTTCTGACAACTGCCGCTTTGTCCTCTTCTGGGATGAAGGGGGTGAGTCTACGTAGTTGGCGGAGGAGATGGTGGGATCCGCTCACCACTGATCCTATTTGCGCATCCATTGTCATTCCTGAGTCAAAAATGACTCCGAGACTCTTGGCTTTGGTGCTTGGAGAGATGGTCTGTCCAAGGATGATGATTAAAATATCAGAGATGTTTATATTTTGGTGTATTTCTCAGGGCTCGCTGGACCTCGTCCGGGGCTGGGTTCTGGCGAGCAATGAGAAATTGGCTCAAACAATCATTAATTGTTTATACGCATGTCTAAACTCCGTGTAGTTTCATGGAATGTTAGGGGGCTTAACCCCAAGGTCAAAAGATCATTGATGTTTGAATATTTGGCAAGACACAATTCACACGTGATCCTCCTCCAGGAAACCCACCTTTAGGGGTCAAGGGTAATGGCTCTAAAGAGAGCAAAAATTGCCTATGCTATACACTCTACTTACTCCACGTATGCCAGAGGCACGTCTATCCTTATAGCAAAATCAGCACCTGTCACCATAAAACATATTAAAACTGACCCTAACGGGTGTTTTGTTATTGTGGTACTTGAATTATGGGGTAAGCCCTATACGGTTACAAGTCTATATGTCCCGCCACCCTTCACTAAATTGTTTTTCGAATGGGTAATGAGTTCCCTCTTGGCAATAGCAGAAGGCCCTCTGCTGATAGCAGGGGACTTTAACGCAGTACTTGATAATTCTATAGACAGATTCAAGTGTTCCACATTGCCCCCCCACACCCCTATGCTCTTTTTTAACCCAATTTGACCTGGTGGAGACCTGGAGGGTGTACTCGTGTCAGTCTGCAACGCATGGTACTCTGTCCCGGATTGATTTGTGTCTGGTTTCATCTGAGTTGTTAAATAGGGTGGTTGAGGCCAAATATCTCCCTAGGGCGGTGTCTGACCACTCCCCTTTAATGATGGACCTTGCCTTGGGCCCCCCCACCTCATACCGCATGTGGCGACTGAGCCCATTGTGGCTAGCAGATCAAGTGGTGGTAGATCAAAGCACAGCGGAAATGAAAGCATATTGGTTGAGTAACCGTCAGAATGTCTCTGTCCCATTGACCTGGGATGCCTTTAAGGCCACCACGCGTGGCATCTTTGCGACGGTGATTTGGGCAGTCCCGCAAGGCATCCCAGTCCAAATTAAAGGACGCGGAGAAGGATCTCAGGGCAGCAGAGGCCGCATATTCCACAGCCCCTACCCCAGCGACACATAATACCTGGAAACATAGATCCAGAGACCTGGATCTAGTCCTTTTAGAGCGCACTCAGAAGAAATTGCTGTATCAAAACCAGCGAATCTTCAAGTTTGGAGACAAAAATAGCCGACTACTAGCTTATTTGTCTAGGCCTGATTATCAACCGTGCAGTATTCCAAGTATTCCAAGAATTAAGAATATAGATGCGCACAAGGCATTCGATCCGGTCGAATGGCCTTATTTGCTGGAAGTCCTGGCGAAATTCGGGTTTGGAAATACCTTCATCAAGTGGGTTCAACTGTTATATTCAAAACCTACAGCTAGACTGAGGATAAATACATCAGTAACCGATCCGTTCCTGATTAAAAGGGGTACCAGGCAGGGCTGCCCCCTATCACTGTTGCTATTTGCAATTGCGATAGAACCTCTGGCGGCACTGATAAGATCCAGCGGGGAAATAAAGGGACTGACGATTGGGGGCCTAGAAGAGAAAGTGTCTTTATACGCTGATGACATGCTAATATATTTGGTGGACCCCCAATCGTCTCTCCCAACCCTGCTGGAAATTATCCGACAGTTTGGCCTCTTCTCAGGGTTTCAAGTTAATTGGGATAAATCCCTTTTGTTTAAGATAGATAATAGATAAGATGTAACTGTGTCCCTGTTTGGTACCCACACTGTACCTCTGGTGACACTCTCACTTACAGCTTCCTGGCTTACGTTATTGCCACACAGCTGCTTCAGGCCTGTAGCCTAGGCCTTAGGTCTGCTCCTTAGAACAAAAGGGTTCTTTAACTCAAGGAAAGGGTTCTTTCCTTGCGTTAAGCTCTCTCCTAGCTTACTCCTGATCAGCGCCTTGCTGCTCTGTCTCCTGCAGACATGCATGCTCTGGCTGCACCCATGCAGTCTTTGACTCCTGCAGAGGAATGGGAGTCCACCTGACTCCCATGCACAGACTTCCTGTCTGTCGGTTGGGGCCCTGGTCACAACTATATTTAGCATGCCTTTCTCTCCAAAATCTGGTGTAAACCAGCAATATTCCAGGTAGCACAGGGTCCCAATGCCACATATCCCCCCCCTTGTTTCGAACCGGAGGGAGGAACACATAAACCCATCACTATGAATGGGATACCTCTGTGACAGCCATTAGCTGCGTAGGCCCATTTCTTTTTCCGGGTATGTTTCCACCAGCACTTCACCTTGGCACCTCTGTGCCAACTATCAGCAGCAGGAGTCCTAATCTGCCCCACCTTTTTTCTAAAGGGGCACTCCACCCACATTTTCTTCCGGGTGTGCTTCCACCAGTACTTCTTCCTGAACCGTGGGCTCCCACTAACCTCTCTATCCCTTCTAGCCACAGGATCCTCCCTTTCTTTTTTTCTCCCATAGACCTACTCTCCCAGGACTGTTGGGGACCCACTTCCATGAAACCTATCAGGGACTGACCCCTCTCACTACCTGACCAATAACATCCATTTCCCAGGTTCACTAACCCCAGTGTGGTTACCCTTGGCAACCAAACCATCTGAGATCAACACCACATCCTTCTGTTTGACCTCAATATCAATGTTCCACAAGGAGTTATTCAACTCAATATTATCATTGTCATCAGGACTTCTTGTCACCTTGTTTGCTAGAACAGTGTCTATGGACGGACCATCTACAGGCAGGCAGTTATTCCCTATGGGACATTCCCGCAGTTTCACATTGCCCCCTATTGTCCAACACTCCAATAGCGACCGTCCTACCAACGTACATTTTTCGCCACATTTTTCCACACTAATCTCTTTAACCATTTCTGTGTCCATTGGTACCTCAACCAATACCTCTGAGTTGTCTGACAGTGCTCTACAGTGATTCTCATACACTTTTTCATTACAGTTACCATCACAGTTATTTCCTGTCAGAGTGTCTCCGGGTACCTCAAACTGCACCTCCCTGTGAGTGATGGACCGAATTCCCACTACTGCCACGTTTTTTCTGGGCCCTTCCTTTACATGAGGTCTAGCGGGAGAGACAGTACACGCGCCATGTACCAACCACTGCTCAGCCGCACCTCAGATCGCGCCAGCAGGAATGCACCTCATCACACCAGCATACGGAGAGACTTCCACTATGTCTATTATTTCTGATTCCTTTAGCAGTTCCCCTGAGCGCCTTCCACACACAACTGCCGCTGGAAGTACTCTCGCAGAGAACTGTGACAACACTTTCCACAAAATTAACCAACATTGCAGTAACCAATTTTTATCAACATTGCTTAACATCGCCTGTACCACCTGTCTCCACTGATTGGTACTACGCAGTACCAGGTCACCCATCTGAGGTGGATACATGCAGGTATACAGCGGAAAGATTTTCACCAATTCCAACATCTCAGTTATTTCTAGACATGCCACATCTATACACAGAACTCTAGGGACTTTTCCCTTACTAACGACGTGGAGGGGCTCATTTGCTAAGGCTTGAGAGGCTGAGACACTCAAAAGATACCTCCACCTTAGAGGCAACTGACAAAACTTGCGGCTCCCCATGAGCACTGCAAATCACATGTGTCTCACTCATCCTCTCATTTTCAGCAACACTGAGCCCCTTCCAAGTCCCTATCCATTATCCCACCATCCTGACACTCAACATTACTCATCTCTTTTGCTGTGGACAAAACCTCTGCTATGTATGCGCCCTTTTGAGATTCTTCCAACTGGAGAGGGTTAACGTCTGCAAAAGCCAACGCGCCTGTGTCTACCGGCTCTACAGCAATAGTGTCTATCTTACTATTACCTTCAGAAATTGCTTTCCACCACTCTAGCACCTTTATGGCAAGACTATCCCAGTCTATCCTGTCTGTGCTCCAGTCACCAGCACTCCGTAGTACTGCTCCCTCTGCCCATGGAGACACAGGTGTACAGAGTGGTTTAGCAGCAGGCATCCTGCACCAGTCACTGTCAACCACATCAGATTGTGATAATGCATACTCCATCATTTGAGCTGTTTTCCCATTGTTTTCCACCTGAGCAGTATCAGAGCTATTCTGGACCCCCGCCGGCTCCAACACAGGGGGTCCTCGTGAGATTTCCTGGGACAACTCTGCGGCACTGCCTGTGGTTACCATGGGAGACACCAAACCATCAACATTGTCAGTAATACACTTTTCAACATCATCATTATCCACCTTTCTGCCTTGTATAGACTGCGTTAGCACATTAGCAGTTTGAGATTGCATAATACTTAGTACATTGCTTTTCACCTCATGTGAAACACACTTGCCAGTTGGGGCAGCGACACAGTTGTCCTGGGAAACCCTGAGTTCAGACACCATGAGCTCCTGGGCGGTTTCCAGGGACACCTCTGCTACACCTGCTATGGTTGCCAGGGGCAACGGCACACATTTCTCAGTGGTCACCCCTGACATTTATGGATGCAGTATCACATTTTTAATCGCATTAGCGAGCAACACATTATATTCATTTTTACCACTTGTCTTCCTGCTACACAGTACACTGCCTGAAGACAAGTCCTTACCAGTCCTCAAGCTTGCTGCAGGTTCAGCTTCAAACTGGGCTTTGCTACTACACAAGGGATTCACTTGTAGCAAGTCTCTGAAAGCAATTTTTTTCACTGGACTTATTCCAACTTCACAGGGAATAGTCCCATAACCAGTCTCTCTCACATTTGTAACTGCAACAGTCTTACCATTACATTTGGCAGGTGTTGAAAGCTTCAATTGAGGGCGTTGTCCCTTCTTTGCTGTGCTCTCACAAGCTAATGCCCCCAGACACTTTTGCACAAACCTCTTCACTCAGAATTTGAGCCGCATCTCTGCTGTAGCTCCTCCTTTCTGCAAACAGATTTTCTCCGGTTGCTATGGGAGACCACATTCTCCCCGCTGAGCTTTTCCTGCGCTCTCTAGATTGGATTGCTCCTAGGAAATTGTCGTAGTCATCTTGGTTATGATACATCCCGTGGTACACCTCTTGGTACTCCTCCATCAGAAAAGGTTGCACCAACTCAACCCAGCGACTTTTGGGCCATCCTCTGTAGGAAGCAATCATCGCAAAATCATCCAAAAAGTCTTCAACATGTTCAGAAGGCAGCATGGGCCGTATGAAGTCAGTTGTACAGATTTCTGCTTTGTTGCCACAGGCAACCGCACCCATCTGCTCACTCTTTGCACGTGATGGCTTGCTTTCCTTTTTCCTTTGCTCCTGTGCGGCCAAGTGCATTTTGCACCAGTCTGGGGCTTGTTCTGTCGGTTACAACCCCCCCCCCAGCCACAGAGTTCTGTCTCTTATCTCAGCAAACATTGCTTCCTTTTTGCGTTTTGACCGCCCCATCTCTGCAGTCAGGCACACAACACTTTTTAACACAGTTCCTTTTAACACAGGAAAATTTTGCTTACTGTCTCTTTAAGACTTGCAAACAGCATACTTTCACACGCAGACTCCACTGGTTCACATTAGCTGCTCCTCACAGCATTGCTGCAAAACACAGTTTCTTGCTTCTCACTGTTTTTAGTATGCGAGGATCTGGAACTCTTCCTTAGCATGCCTTTCTCTCCAAAATCTGGTGTAAACCAGCAATATTCCAGATAGCACAGGGTCCCAATGCCACAGCACTGATTGCTGTATAAATGACAATGGTCCCAAAAATGTCCGATGTGTGCAATTGTCAGTGCAGAATTGCAAAAAGTGCTCTGGTCATTAAGGGGGTAAATTCTTCCAGGGCGGAAGCGGTTAAATGATTAGGTAAGACAGTGAACAGGGGTTCACTGTAAGTACCAATTTCTTACTTAAAGAAATTTCTTACTTAATTAACCATATAAGGACCAGAAGGATTTGCCCCCTTAATGACCAGGCCACTTTTTGTGATTCGACACTGCGGCACTTTAACTGACTAACTGACAATTGCGCAGTCGTGCAACGCTGTACCCAAACAAAATTGGTGTCCTTTGATTCCCACAAATAGAGCTTTCTTTTGGTGGTATTTGATCACCTCTGAGGTTTTAATTTTTTGCGCTATAAACAAAAAAAGCGTAAATAAAAAAAAAAACAAACATTATTTTTTACTTATAAATATCCAAAAAAAAAAACCTTTCTTCATCAGTTTAGGCCAATATGTATTCTTCTACATATTTCTGGTAAAAAAAAAAAAAAAAAATCGCAATAAGCGTATATTGATTTGTTTGCGCAAAAGCATTTTTATTATCATATTTTTTTTTTCGGACACTTGTGGCACATTTTTGGAACCATTGACATTTATACAGCGATCAGTGCTATAAAAATGCACTGATTACTGTGTAAATGTCACTGGCAGGGAAGGAGGTTTACACTAGGGGGCGATCAAGGGGTTAAGTGTTCCCTGGGAGGTGTTTCTAACTATGGGGGGGATGGGACTGACTGGAGGAGGAGAGAGATCGCTGTTTCTGATCACTAGGAACAGCAGGTCTCTCTCTACTCCCCTGTCAGAACGGGATCGGTTTGTTTACATTGACAGATCCCTGTCCTGGCTCTCTGTGGAGTGATCGCGGGTTGGCCGATCGCAGGCACCGGCCACGCGCATCGGCTCAGGCGTCACGCTGCGTGACCCCCCTATCGCTCTTAAAGCGCCCGACGTACACCTGCGGCGATTCGCCCAGGAGAGCCAACCTGCCACAGTATAATGACGGTGGCTGGTCTTTAAGTGGCACTAAATCCATCAGTTTCAAAAACAATTTTCGGGGAATGTAACTGTCACATTGGTTGTGCTCTCAATCAGACTGTGAAACCATCAAATGGCTGGTTTCATCCCTGATCACATGTGTAACAGTTGAAGATCATAAAGAGGCCAAGATGACAGCTTCCTTGGCTAAAAACGATAGAAGGGTTTATTTCCACTTTAAAGTGGAACTTTGCTTTAACCACTTGCCGACCGCCTAACGCAGATATACTGCGGCAGAGCGGCACGGGCAGGCAAAATCACGTACCCGTACGTGATCTGCCTCCCGCGGGCGGGGGGTCCGATCGGACCCCCCCCCGGTGCCATCGGCGGTCGGCATCTGACTGGGAGCGTCGGGAGGCGAGGGGGAGACCATCCGATCGTGGCCCCCCCCTCGCGATCGCTCCCAGCCAATGGAAATCCTCCTCTGCCTGTGTGTCGTTTCACACAGGCAGAGGATGTGATGTCATCTCTCCTCGGTCTGGCAGTTTCCGTTCCAGCGCCGAGGGGAGATGACATGTAAGTGCACACAACACTCACACACACAGTAGAACATGCCAGGCATACTTTACACCCCCGATCCCCCCCCCGATCGCCCCCCGATCCCCCCCCAATCACCCCCCCCCCCCTGTCACAAACTGACATTAGCAGTATTTTTTTTTTTTTTTTTTTTCTGATTACTGCTGTGTCAGTTTGTGACAGTTAGTGTTAGGGCAGTGTATATTACCCCCCCTTTAGGTCTAGGATACCCCCCTAACCCCCCCTAATAAAGTTTTAACCCCTTGATCACCCCCCCTCACCAGTGTCGCTAAGCGATCATTTTTCTGATCGCTGTATTAGTGTCGCTGGTGACGCTAGTTAGGGACGTAAATATTTAGGTTCGCCGTCAGCGTTTTATAGCGTCAGGGACCCCCATATACTATCTAATAAATGTTTTAACCCCTTGATTGCCCCCTAGTTAACCCTTTCACCGCTGATCACCGTATAACCGTTACGGGTGACGCTGGTTAGTTCGTTTATTTTTTATAGTGTCAGGGCACCCGCCGTTTATTACCGAATAAAGGTTTAGCCCCCCGATCGCCCGGCGGTGATATGCGTCGCCCCAGGCAGCGTCAGATTAGCGCCAGTACCGCGAACACCCACGCACGCAGCATACACCTCCCTTAGTGGTATAGTATCTGATCGGATCAATATCTGATCCGATCAAATCTATACTAGCGTCCCCAGCAGTTTAGGGTTCCCGAAAACGCAGTGTTAGCGGGATCAGCCCAGATACCCGCTAGCACCTGCGTTTTGCCCCTCCGCCCAGCCCAGCCCAGCCCACCCAAGTGCAGTATCGATCGATCACTGTCACTTACAAAACACTAAACGCATAACTGCAGCGTTCGCAGAGTCAGGCCTGATCCCTGCGATCGCTAACAGTTTTTTTGGTAGCATTTTGGTGAACTGGCAAGCACCAGCCCCAGGCAGCGTCAGGTTAGCGCCAGTACCGCTAACACCCACGCACGCACCGTACACCTCCCTTAGTGGTATAGTATCTGAACGCATCAATATCTGATCCGATCAGATCTATACTAGCGTCCCCAGCAGTTTAGGGTTCCCAAAAACGCAGTGTTAGCGGGATCAGCCCAGATACCTGCTAGCACCTGCGTTTTGCCCCTCCGCCCAGCCCAGCCCACCCAAGTGCAGTATCGATCGATCACTGACACTTACAAAACACTAAACGCATAACTGCAGCGTTCGCAGAGTCAGGCCTGATCCCTGCGATCGCTAACAGTTTTTTTGGTAGCGTTTTGGTGAACTGGCAAGCACCAGCCCCAGGCAGCGTCAGGTTAGTGCCAGTAGCGCTAACACCCACGCACGCACCGTACACCTCCCTTAGTGGTATAGTATCTGATCGCATCAATATCTGATCCGATCAGATCTATACTAGCGTCCCCAGCAGTTTAGGGTTCCCAAAAACGCAGTGTTAGCGGGATCAGCCCAGATACCTGCTAGCACCTGCGTTTTGCCCCTCCGCCCGGCCCAGCCCACCCAAGTGCAGTATCGATCGATCACTGTCACTTACAAAACACTAAACGCATAACTGCAGCGTTCGCAGAGTCAGGCCTGATCCCTGCGATCGCTAACAGTTTTTTTTGTAGCGTTTTGGTGAACTGGCAAGCGCCAGTGGCCTAGTACACCCCGGACGTAGCCAAACCAGCACTGCAGTAACACTTGGTGACGTGGCGAGTCCCATAAGTGCAGTTCAAGCTGGTGAGGTGGCAAGCACAAGTAGTGTCCCGCTGCCACCAAAAAGACAAACACAGGCCCGTCGTGCCCATAGTGCCCTTCCTGCTGCATTCGCCAATCCTAATTGGGAACCCACCGCTTCTGCAGCGCCCGTACTTCCCCCATTCACATCCCCAACCAAATGCAGTCGGCTGCATGAGAGGCATTTTTATGTCCTCCCGAGTACCCCTACCCAGCGAACCCCCCCAAAAAAGATGTCGTGTCTGCAGCTAGCGCGGATATAGGCGTGACACCCGCTATTATTGTCCCTCCCCTCCTGTCCTGATAATCCTGGTCTTTGCATTGGTGAATGTTTTGAACACTAGCATGCACTAGTTGAGTTTTAGCGTAGGGTACAGCATTGCACAGACTAGGCACACTTTCACAGGGTCTCCCGAGATGCCATCGCATTTTGAGAGACCCGAACCTGGAACCGGTTACAGTTATAAAAGTTAGTTACAAAAAAAAGTGTAAAAAAAAAAAAAAAACACAAACAAAAATATAAAATAAAAATAGTTGTCGTTTTATTGTTCTCTCTCTCTCTATTCTCTCTCTATTGTTCTGCTCTTTTTTACTGTATTCTATTCTGCAATGTTTTATTGTTATTGTTATTGTTATTGATTGTTATTGTTATTGTTATTGTTATTATGTTTTATCACGTTTGCTTTTCAGGTATGTAATTATTTATACTTTACCGTTTACTGTGCTTTATTGTTAACCATTTTTTTGTCTTCAGGTATGCCATTCACGACTTTGAGTGGTTATACCAGAATGATGCCTGCAGGTTTAGGTATCATCTTGGTATCATTCTTTTCAGCCAGCGGTCGGCTTTCATGTAAAAGCAATCCTAGTGGCTAATTAGCCTCTAGACTGCTTTTACAAGCAGTGGGAGGGAATGCCCCCCCCCCCCCCAACATCTTCCGTGTTTTTCTCTGGCTCTCCTGTCTCAACAGGGAACCTGAGAATGCAGCCGGTGATTCAGCCAGCTGACCATAGAGCTGATCAGAGACCAGAGTGGCTCCAAACATCTCTATGACCTAAGAAACCGGAAGCTACGAGCATTTTATGACGTAGATTTCGCCGGATGTAAACAGCGCCATTGGGAAATTGGGAAAGCATTTTATCACACCGATCTTGGTGTGATCAGATGCTTTGAGGGCAGAGGAGAAATCTAGGGTCTAATAGACCCCAATTTTTGCAAAAAAGAGTACCTGTCACTACCTATTGCTATCATAGGGGATATTTACATTCCCTGAGATAACAATAAAAATGATTTAAAAAAAAAAAAAATGAAAGGAACAGTTTAAAAATAAGATAAAAAAACAATAATAATAAAGAGAAAAAAAAAAAAAAAAAAAAAAAGCACCCCTGTCCCCCCTGCTCTCGCGCTAAGGTGAACGCAAGCGTTGGTCTGGCGTCAAATGTAAACAGCAATTGCACCATGCATGTGAGGTATCGCCGCGAAGGTCAGATCGAGGGCAGTAAGTTTAGCAGTAGACCTCCTCTGTAAATCTAAAGTGGTAACCTGTAAAGGCTTTTAAAGGCTTTTAAAAATGTATTTAGTTTGTCGCCACTGCACGTTTGTGCGCAATTTTAAAGCATGTCATGTTTGGTATCCATGTACTCGGCCTAAGATCATCTTTTTTATTTCATCAAACATTTGGGCAATATAGTGTGTTTTAGTGCATTAAAATGTAAAAAAGTGTGTTTTTTCCCCAAAAAATGCGTTTGAAAAATCGCTGCGCAAATATTGTGTGAAAAAAAAAAATGAAACACCCACCATTTTAATCTGTAGGGCATTTGCTTTAAAAAAAATATATAATGTTTGGGGGTTCAAAGTAATTTTCTTGCAAAAAAAAATTATTTTTTTATGTAAACAATAAGTGTCAGAAAGGGCTATGTCTTCAAGTGCTTAGAAGAGTGGGTGATGTGTGACATAAGCTTCTAGATGTTGTGCATAAAATGCCAGGACAGTTCAAAACCCCCCCAAATGACCCCATTTTGGAAAGTAGACACCCCAAGCTATTTGCTGAGAGGCATGTCGAGTCCATGGAATAATTTATATTGTGACACAAGTTGCGGGAAAGAGACAATTTTTTATTTTTTTTATTTTTTTTTGCGCAAAGTTGTCACTAAATGATATATTGCTCAAACATGCCATGGGAATATGTGAAATTACACCCCAAAATACATTCTGTTGCTTCTCCTGAGTACGGGGATACCACATGTGTGGGACTTTTTGGGAGCCTAGCCGCGTACGGGACCCCGAAAACCAAGCACCGCCTTCAGGCTTTCTAAGGCCGTAAATTTTTGATTTCACTCTTCACTGCCTATCACAGTTTCGGAGGCCATGGAATGCCCAGGTGGCACAAAACCCCCCCAAATGACCCCATTTTGGAAAGTAGACACCCCAAGCTATTTGATGAGAGGTATAGTGAGTATTTTGCAGACCTCACTTTTTGTCACAAAGTTTTGAAAATTGAAAAAAGAAAAAAAAAAATTTTTTTTCTCGTCTTTCTTTATTTTCAAAAACAAATGAGAGCTGCAAAATACTCACCATGCCTCTCAGCAAATAGCTTGGGGTGTCTACTTTCCAAAATGGGGTCATTTGGGGGGGGTTTGTGCCACCTGGGCATTCCATGGCCTCCGAAACTGTGATAGGCAGTGAGGAGTAAAATCAAAAATGTACGCCCTTAGAAATCCTGAAGGCGGTGCTTGGTTTTCGGGGTCCCGTACGCGGATAGGCTCCCAAAAAGTCCCACACATGTGGTATCCCCGTACTCAGGAGAAGCAGCTAAATGTATTTTGGGGTGCAATTCCACATATGCCCATGGCCTGTGTGAGCAATATATCATTTAGTGTCAACTTTGTGCAAAAAAAAAAAAAAAAAAAAAAATTTGTCACTTTCCCGCAACTTGTGTCAAAATATAAAACATTCCATGGACTCAACATGCCTCAAAGCAAATAGCTTGGGGTGTCTACTTTCCAAAATGGGGTCATTTGGGGGGGTTTTATGTCATCTGGGCATTTTATGGCCTTCAAAACTGTGATAGGTAGTGAGGAGTAAAATCAAAAATGTACGCCCTTAGAAATCCTGAAGGCGTTGCTTGGTTTTCGGGGCCCCGTACGCGGCTAGGCTCCCAAAAAGTCCCACACATGTGGTATCCCCGTACTCAGGAGAAGCAGCTAAATGTATTTTGGGGTGCAATTCCACATATGCCCATGGCCTGTGTGAGCAATATATCATTTAGTGACAACTTTTTGTAATTTTTTTTTTTTTTTTTTTTTTTGTCATTATTCAATCACTTGGGACAAAAAAAATAAATATTCAATGGGCTCAACATGCCTCTCAGCAAATTCCTTGGGGTGTCTACTTTCCAAAATGGGGTCATTTGTGGGGGTTTTGTACTGCCCTGCCATTTTAGCACCTCAAGAAACGACATAGGCAGTCATAAATTAAAGGCTGTGTAAATTCCAGAAAATGTACCCTAGTTTGTAGACGCTATAACTTTTGCGCAAACCAATAAATATACACTTATTGACATTTTTTTTACCAAAGACATGTGGCCGAATACATTTTGGCCTAAATGTATGACTAAAATTGAGTTTATTGGATTTTTTTTAGAACAAAAAGTAGAAAATATCATTTTTTTTCAAAATTTTCGGTCTTTTTCCGTGTATAGCGCAAAAAATAAAAATGGCAGAGGTGATCAAATACCATCAAAAGAAAGCTCTATTTGTGGGAAGAAAAGGACGCAAATTTCGTTTGGGTACAGCATTGCATGACCGCGCAATTAGCAGTTAAAGCGACGCAGTGCCGAATTGTAAAAAGTGCTCTGGTCAGGAAGGGGGTAAAACCTTCCGGGGCTGAAGTGGTTAAACACTAAGTTCTGCTTTTAAGAATCTTTCCCCTCTAACTTTTTTTGACTTTTTTTTGGGGGGGGGGGGGGGAGTCGGGTACCTAGTTAGTCAGGTACCTGCTCCCATTTCTACTGGAAGGTTTCTCCCCCACCTGCAACCTTTTGGGGCACGTCACAGATCCCAGGAGGCTTCTGTCAGAAACCATGAAATCAGACCGAGTCAGGAGTACAGTTAAATCACACTTGTCTAATAATAAAAGCAGGATCTGGAGCCAGAAGGCATGTCAGCAAAGCCAGTCTTTAAACAGGAACGCAGGCAATAGTTTCTTGTGATGTTGACCAAGGCGAAGGCAGAGATCCACTGGGCTGAACGACTTAAGTAGGCAGGACTGACGAGCAGGATATCATCAACAGCTGAGTAACTGTGGAGAGATAGGAGCTGGCAATTAGCCGACAGCTGAGCAGCCAGCTTAGACCCTGACAGCTTCGGGACCATTCACAAAGCGCAGTGCGACTCACGCATGTACACTGGGAAGCTGGCTGGCTTCCTTTAGTAAACCTCCAGCACCAGGGACCTGAAGACTGGCTATGAACCTTCCCGGGTGAGGACAGCGCTGGATCCCTGGACAAGTAAGAGTCTTTTTTATTATTAAAAGTCAGCATCTACAATATTTGTAGCTGCCCGCTTTTTTTTTCTAGTGACTGGAAATGCTCTTAGACGTTACCAGATGAGTGGATTGAACACGTGTTCACCGGTGGAACGTAACTCGCCTCCCTCAATGTATCGGCTCTATTTGTCTGTTAAAAGTTGAAAGAGGTTGTGAAACAATTTTAAAATGTTTTAATTGGACTTTTACTTACATTTATCTTTCATATTGTCCTACACATATCTTTAAGAATTTATTAGTTACCAACGTACAATGAACTGAAGGTATCTTATTATGACACGTTGTTAAATTTGTGTTTCCAGTTCCCCGACAAGCTGTGGGTGTCACAGTGAACAATTACCAGTCGGTGAATTCTCTGGTGGTGAACTGGACGGCACCAATAGGAATTGTGTCCCTTTATAATGTCACCATAACAGGAGATGTAAATAGGACATTACAGAATACATCTACACAAGTGACCTTCACTAACTTACTACCAGGAAGGAATTATTCCGTCACTGTACAGACAATCAGTGGGAGCTGCAACAGTCCAATCACTACAGCAACCACAGAGGCCACATGTGAGTATGATCCACAAGTGATCAGTGTTATCTATTTACCATCAAAGTATTTTTCAGAACTGTGAAAGTGTGATCAATAAACAATGGCATTTAGAAGATAAGACTCTCTTTGTATTGCTTCCTTTGTGTGAAATCCCTGGTGTTCCCGCCAGTCCTTCTGCTTTCCTATTAACACTGACCACACTAAGCATGGGAGCACAATGTGGTCAGTTTTCTAGCTATACTGAGAACTCAACCTGCTCTCCTCCAATGATCAGACTTGTGCTGACATGCCCCCCCCACACAGCCATTCACTGGGAAGATCAATATGCTGCTGTTTCTCCTCCATTTATAGCTGGCTTACCTCTAACTATTCTTTAAAATGCTCCCTCTCTCCTCCTACCTACCCTGTATACTCTGTATAGAAAAGGTCTGTGTACTTTATCCTGTGTACTTTAATCCACTCCGGTGATTCAGCATCTCTGGCTGTGAATTTCAGAAGTCCGAACTTCCCCCATAGACTCCCAACGACCCAGCCATTGTCGGCACTCCCTCCTCTCCCCTGCAGCTGCCACTTACTGACACAGGGAAGCTGGAGGTGCAGGATCATGTGACCGGCCTGGAGTGATTAAAAAATTGGTAAATACACAGATCTTTTTTTAAACAGGTTAGGTAAGGGGAGGGAATTTTTTTTTAGGAAAGTTATACTTAAGCTGGACATACTGTAGATGTGTTGAAATTTGACCAGTTCAGTGAGAACTGAGTGAATTTTGCATTAAAAACACTTGCTAGACGCTTCCTCTGGGTTGGTTTTCTATTCTTTGGATTTTTTTATTATCATTTCGGATAGTAACTCTTTCTAAATACATCTCAAACTGGCTGTAAAGACCATCGGGGGAGTTTGTGGCGTGTTTGCGGTGCTATTGCAGCATTGTTTACATTGAGATCAATAGAAGCGTTAGGGGAGCGGTAAAGCCTGGCAAATTTATGATGCAATGCAATGTTAACGCAAACATGTTATTGTGATTTTTATTTTGTGTTAATTTTGAGTGTAATTATAATTTAATAAATTTCGGCCACAGTGCGGACCTCAATTTTCAGGAGGCCGTCATAGGACATCCTCCCCTGTGCACGCGCACCGCGCAGGGCACGCGGGGTGTGCGATGTGCGCACTGTGATCACCGAGTCACAGGGAGACTCGGATGATTACAGATCCGAGTAAGGGGCCGATCCAATGACAGCTAATCACATGATGTAAACAAAAGCTCGGTAATCGTTTTTTTTCTCCTCGCGCTGACAGCGTGAGGAGAAAAAAAAGCCGATCACCGGATAATGGTAAAGGGACATCGGTCCCGAAGAGGAAGGAGGCACATATGCCTCATCTGTGCCTGCCATTGCCACCTATCAATGCCCACAAGTGCCACCTATCAATGCCCACAAGTGCCACCTATTAATACCCACAAGTGCCACCTATCAATGCCCACCAGGGGTGCCAATCAGTGCCACCTAGCATTGCTGCCATCAGTGTAAGCAATCAGTGCCCATTATTGCCACCCATCGGTGCCCATCACTGCCACCTATCAGTGCCCATCAGCGCCGTCTCATCAGCGTACATCAATGAAGGAGAAAAATTACCTGTTTGCAAAATTTTATAACAAAATATAAAAAAATTATAGTTTTTTTTTTTTAAATTTGGTCTTTTTCAATTTTTTTAACAAAAAATAAAAACTGCAGAGGTGATGAAATACCACCAAAAGAAAGCTCTATTTGTGGGAAAAAAATGATAAAAATTTAATTTGAGTACAGTGTTGTATGACCGTGCAATTGTCATTCAAAGCGCGACAGCGCTAAAAGCTGAAAATTGGTCTGGACAGGAGGGAGGTTTAAGTGCCCAGTAAGCAAGTGGTTAAAGATACACATTTTTTACAGAGGTTAATCAGCATAAGTAGCAGGAGGGGGGAGGGGCATAGTTAGTGTTAGGCAGGAATTCCACTATAGGCAAAGCTTATAACCTCTCTCGTTTTTTGTTTTTTGTGCTCCGTTGAGGAGATTTCTTTTCCTATCCCATAGCCAAAACAAAAAATGAGAAGAAATCCCTCCAAAGTGAGCGGTTCCCAAGGTGTCACCAGAACTAGTGGGTTGAACAAAAAAAGCTCTGGTCGGAGCCGCTGTACTAACTATGCAGTAGTTAGTACAGCAATCTCCTCTGCTGTGCTGTTGTGTTCTGACAGGGGGACAGTCCCCCCGCCAAAACACTCTGATCAGAACTCTCTGCCATTGGCTGAGAGCACTGATCGGGAGTCAGTCGGCTGGTGGTTTTCCAGCATGCTCATCGGAGAGATGGTCGGCTTTTGTCGGACAGGGTGCCATACACACGGGACAAATGTCAGCCTTTTTTTTTTAACCGGCTGATGTCTCCTGACATTCGGCCCGTGTGTACGGGGCTTTAGGCTCACTTCCCCTCACCTCACTTCACTCTTTAGTAAATGAGGCCTGATGCCTTCCTCTTCATTCTGATTGCATTGTGCTGTTCTGCCTGCTGTCTGTCCCCACCATTAATACAACCATTGTCTCTTTTAAGTGTATTTTCTATTTTCTTTTCACAGATCCGACTCCACCAGGAAACATCACTTTTATTACAATCCTGACAAACACCACCACATTATCTTGGGTAGAGCCTGTAAACATGACCGGGGTGACAAAGTCATATAATATAACTTATTATTGGAATGCTTCTTCCCCCATCACTGTGACAAGTTACTCTCTAAATGCCACTCTTACAAGTCTGAAATCTGGGAGTAATTACACCATTACTGTGGTGACAGTTGGAGTCCGAGGGTATTTGAGCACGCCTGTCAGCAGATCTGTGTTTACACGTAAGTTCTTACCATCTGTCAGGATGCTAACTTTGCCAATGTGTACCCTCTAACTACACTTAAAGCGATACCCAATGAGAAGTGATAGACTTACCTGAGAAGTGGAGACTAACAGCCGGTTCTTGGTAGGGCAGAGTACCATGGAACAGGTTAGATCAACAGAACAAGCCAGAGGTCAGGATGGGCAGGGGACATGGATAACCAGGAACAAGAGACAGGGATTGGCTTTGTGCTGTCAAGAGTTGATTCCCACCATGATTGGATGCAGCTGCCATCCTCTGGCTAAAACCCAGAAATGCGGGATCAAGGAAGGTAAGTAGACCTGGCACATCTCTGTTAGTAGACAAATCACTGCTGATACCATTGTAGTTGGTAGACCACCAATGTAGTACTATTAAAGCACTAATATAATATTCAGAAGAATATTTTTATTTTTTTCCCAACATATGAGAATCATTACCACTAGTATATCCATCCAAGAGTGGTCTCTGGACTTCCCTTTATTGTCCAAGACAGCTAGATCAATCATTGAGGGGGGAGGCTACAGAGGCCTCTCATTCAAAGGCCAGGTGGCAACAAGCCAGAAGTCAGGATGGGCAGCAGACATGGATAACCTGGAAATAGCTAGTAGTTAATACATAGTAATCAATGCATGGTATAGGCTGGAGAGCAGGTAGGCATAGCAAGGGCTTGGCAACTAGCTTGAAAAGGCATGGCTTTGGTAGTGAGAACTGCACCGAGTTTAAATATGGTAGGTAAGAAAAGAAGCCACTCCAACAGGCTACAGAAGAAGGAGAGTGCTGCATTAACTGATGAATTAAAGGGGAAGGAGAATGCCGCTGAGACAGGCTGCGCCCATTCAGGGAAAGGGCACCGCTCCGATTGGTTTTGCCCTGTCAGGAGATGAGTCCCCCTCTGATTGGACAAGGCTGCCATCCTCTAGGTAAAACCCAGATGTGCATGTGGCCACTGGGGATGAGCCGAACACCCCCCGGTTCGGTTCGCATCAGAACATTCAAATGGACCAAAAGTTTGCGCAAACTTTCAAACCCTGTTAAAGTCTATGGGACTCAAATGTGAGAAATCAAAAGTGCGAATTTTAAAGGCTAATATGCAAGTTATTGTCCTAAAAAGGGTTTGGGGACCCGTGTCCTGCCCCAGGGGACATGTATCAATGCAAAAAAAGTTTTAAAAACGGCCGTTTTTCGGGAGCAGTGATTTTAAAGATGCTTAAAGCGAAAAAATAAAAGTGAAATTTTCCTTTAAATATTGTGCCTGGAGGGTGTCTATAGTATGCCTGTAAAGTGGCGCGTGTTTCCCGTGTTTAGAACAGTCCCTGCTTTAAATGACATTTCTAAAGGAAAAAAAAAGTCATTTAAAACTGCTTGCAGATTTAATGTCATGTCTGATCCCAGCCATGCATGCACTGTCACTGCTTACTATCCTCGTGGCCTCCTCAAATTGTGACAGGACAGTGCATGCATCCCTGATCATGGCCCACTGGCGTGGGAAAAAAACAAGCTCCCCTGACCCTGTCCTGGTGCCATAGTCGCACAGGTACTCATTGATGACCCTCTGCTACGTGTGCAGCCACTGCAGCATGGCCAACGTTGAGTTCCACCTGGTGGGCATGTCACAGATGAGGCGATTCTTGGGCAGGTTAAATTCCTTTTGGAGGTCAGCCAGCCGAGCACTGGCATTATATGACCGGCGGAAATGCACACAGACTTTCCTGGCCTGCCTCAGGACATCCTGTAAGCCTGGTACCTGCCCAAGAACCGCTGCACCACCAAGTTAAGGACATGAGCCAAACAGGGCACATGGGTCAGTTGTCCCTGTCGGAGGGCGGAGAGGAGGTTGGTGCTATTGTCACAAACCACCATTCCTGCCTTAATCTAGCGTGGCATAAACCACCTCTTACTTACGCTTGATTCCAACTCGAAGCTCATCCCTAGTGGCCATGTGCCTTAGAAGCAGAGTTAACATTGGCTCAAGGAAGGTGCGGTAAGTAGAACTGACATCATCTCTATGTTAGGAGACAAATCACTGCTGATTTCATTGAAGCTGGTAGAGAACAAATGTGGCTCAAATAGGGCACATAGATAATACATAGAACAAGTATTTTATTTATATTAGCATCTGAGAATCATTACCACTACTGTGTCTGCCCATGACCAGAAATTTGTAGACTATTTTCCATCTCTGTGTATTATGAGATTAAAGTTCTAAAACTATACACTATATTGCTTCATATTTTTCATAGGAACCACTACAGGGGTCTCTAAATTGCTGTTTATTGTCTCAGACACATGGAGCAATCAATGATAGGTAGGAGGTCTACTGAGGTCCCTCATTCAAAGGACAGGTGGCCTGATATTGCTGGGCTCTGCTATCTACAGTATTCCACTGTTGGCTACTTCGGATGAAGTAAAACCTACTATTACTCAACCCGAGTTGCATTCAATTTGATTATTCAATGGTCCATTCTCATCAGTTTATTATGATTATTTATTATGATAGTTTACTACAAAACAACAATAAAAATACACTTGTATTAATACTTAAGCCCACCAAATTAATGGGTTTTACTGATGATGTGCTTTATTTTCTAGTAATTACATTCCATAAAACTTATATGATTTGAACCAATAAAAGTTATTTAGTGCTTTGATAATCTGGTGGTTGAATCCTTTACATTCTTGCCATTTAAAATTGGAAATTACCCAGAAGTCAAGGAAGACCCTCTAAGCCGGCCACACATGTATCGAAATTTGTCCGGTTCAGCAGTGACCAGCTGAATTTCGATCCATGTATGGCCCCCCCCCCCCCGTGGTTTTAGAGAAGACTTTCCACCGATCCACTTCTGGACAACCTCCCTGTTGTATTTTCCCTGCTCAATCAGCACTGCAGGTTATGGCCTGAAATGCTGATCAGTGTATTCTGATGGTGGGGAAATCTCCCAATTGTCAGAATACAATGACTGAACAGGGAGGGCGCCCCCGTCCGTATCAAGTGTGCTATGATTAAGCACTGTTTGATAGTGTGAAACGCGTCAGATCTTCTGTCTGTTCTGCTGTGGCATGTACTTTTTGATTCCTTTTGACAAATAAAGGCTATTTCTTGGAGTGCGGCTGTCCAGAATTTTCCTTAAATTTCATTGCTATATGCATTGCCAGCACCTGTGGCTTCCAAACAAGAGGAGAGGTTCATTCCAAACTGATCTGCCTGAAGCGGGAACACCCTTTTATCTGTGTGGATGGGAAAATCGGGTCAGTCTTTTTTATTTAACCGCTTGCCGACCGGCGCACGCCGATGTACGTCGGCAGAGCGGCACGGCTGGGCAAATGGGCGTACCTGTACGTCCATTTGAATTTCCCGCCGTGCCCGTGCGTGCGCGCCGGCGGCGGCGCGCGCGCACGCCGGCGGCGCGCGCACACGCCGGCCAGGAGCGTGTGGGTCCCGCGATCGCCTCACGGAGCGGATGAACGGGGAGATGCCGTTGTAAACAGCATCTCCCCGTTCTGCCTAGTGACAAGTGTCACTCGATCTCTGCTCCCTGTCATCGGAGCAGAGATCAGTGACGTCACCCACACAGCCCATCCCCCTACAGTTAGTAATCACTCCCTAGGTCACACTTAACCCCTCCCTGCCCCCTAGTGGTTAACCCCTTCACTGCCAGTGTCATTTACACAGTAATCAGTGCATTTTTAATCGCACTGATCGCTGTATAAATGACAATGGTCCCAAAAATGTGTCAAAAATGTCCGCCATGTCCGCCATAACGTCGCAGTCACAATAAAAATCGCTGATCGCCGCCATTACTAGTAAAAAAAAAATTATTAATAAAAATGCCATAAAACTATTCCCTATTTAGTAAACACTATAACGTTTGCGCAAACCAATTAATAAACGCTTATTGCGATTTTTTTTTACCAAAAATATGTAGAAGAATACGATCGGCCTAAACTGAAGAAAAAAAATGTTTTTTTTATATATTTTTGGGGGATATTTATTATAGCAAAATGTAAAAAATAATGCGTTTTTTTCAAAATTGTCGCTCTTATTTTGTTTATAGCGCAAAAAATCAAAATCGCAGAGGCGATCAAATACCACCAAAAGAAAGCTCTATTTGTGGGAAAAAAAGGACGTCAATTTTGTTTGGGAGCCATGTCGCACGACTGCGCAATTGTCAGTTAAAGCGACGCAGTGCCGAATCGCAAAAAACGCTCTGGTCAGGAAGGGGGTAAATCCTTCCGGGGCTGAAGTGGTTAACCCGCTGGTTGAACGGAAAAAAACTGACCCAATTATGGCCTATTAGATTGTATCTCCTTCAATGTAATTTTTTTTTTGCACTTGTCACCCCCATACTTAAAAAGCCTTCACTGGACCCATCCAATCTTAACAACCTACACCCAATTTCCTTGCTCCCCTTTTTATCCAAACTCCTTGAACGTCTAGTCTACAACCTACTAAGCGTCCACCTTGCTGATAATAGCCTTCTTGATCCCCTTCAGTCTGGATTTCGTCCTCAACATTCCACAGAAACTGCCCTCCTAAAACTAACAAATGATCTACTAACGGCCAAAACTAAGAGACGCTATTCTGTACTCCTACTCCTGGACCTTTCTGCTGCCTTCGATATCGTTAACCACCCCCTCCTCCTCAAAAAACTCCACGCCTTTGGTCTCCATGACTGTACTCTTCGCTGGTTCTCTACCTACTTATTTAACCGTACCTTTAGCGTTACTTATAATTACACTTCCTCCTCTCCTCTTCATTTCTCTGTAGGGGTCCCAAGGTTCAGTTCTTGGACCTCTCCTATCTTCAATCTACACCTCCTCCCTGGGTCAGCCTCCTATGGCTTCCAATACCATCTCTACGCTGACGACACTCAAATCTGTTTCTCTACCCTTCAACTTACTTCTCACGTCTCACTATTTTATTATCAGGTATATCAGTCTGGATGTTGCACCACTTCCTCAAACCCAATCTATCTAAACCGAACTTATCATATTTTTCCCCCACGTGCCTCTTCCCTGATCTCTCTTTCAAAATTGATGGCACAACTATCAGCCCATCCCCACATGCCAAGGGAATAGTCCTGGACTCTGAACTCTCCTTTAAGCCCCACGTCCAATCATTGTCCAAATCTTGCCACCTCAACCTCCGGAACATCTCCAAAATACGCCCCTTTCTAACCAAGGACACAACAAAGCTCTTAATTCACTCGCTGGTCATCTCTCACCTCGGTTACTGAAACTCCCTCCTCATTGGCCTACCTCTGTATACTCTATCCCCCCTTCAGTTCATCATGAATGCTGCTGCCAGACTCATCCACCTTACCAACCACTCTGTCTCTGCTACTCCTCTCTGTCAATCTCTCCACTGGCTTCCACTCACCCAACAAATTAAATTCAAAATACTAACAACTACCTACAAAGCAATCCACACCTATGCCTCCAGCTACATCACTGACCTAGTCTCAAAATAGCAACATAATTGTTCTCTTCGCTCTTCTCAAGAACTCCTGCTTTCTAGCTCGCTCATCACCTCCTCCCATGCTCATCTCCAGGACTTTTCCAGAGCCTCTCCAAGCCTATGTAACTCCTTACCCCAATCTGTCCGTCTATCTCCTACTTTTTTAGCTTTTAGACAATCCCTGAAAACCCTCCTCTTCAGAGAAGCCTATTCTACCCACATCTAACAACTGTATTTTCATTTTGTCCATCTGATCATCCCCCACAGCTACTACCCTTTTTTCCACTTGACCCTTCCTTCTAGATTGTAAGCTCTAACGAGCAGGGCCCTCTGATCCCTCCTGTATTGAATTGTATTGCAATTGTACAATCTTCCCCGATGTTGTAAAGCGCTGCGCAAACTGTTGGCGCTATATAAATCCTGTATAATAATAATATTTTAAGTGTTTTTCTCTCTTTTATGTTAAGCTCACATGTGTGTATTCCACTTTCTAGAACCATATCCTGTGAACCAGCCACAATACTTTAATGTGACTTCAACGTCTGTGTCCTTATATTGGAGCGCACCGAACGAATCTCAAAGTTCTTACGCATACAGAGTGCAGACAAATGTCACATCATCATCTTCAATAGCAAATGATATAATGGTGACCAATCAATCAGCTACAATAGGAAATCTGATCCCGGGACAAACATATACATTCCTGATATATACAAGAGCTGCTGATAATGTCACTGAATCTGATCCGGTGTCACTAACTACCTGCACAGGTGAGTACAGCCGCAGTCCTGATCTTATCTCTGTGGGGGGGACACCATGAAAATACTTCTGTCAGTTTGGGAAGAGAGTGTCCCTTCAAAAGTACTTATTGTTTTGCCAAGGTGTATCAGATAAAGTTGATTTGCTTTTTCTGATATACATAGAACTATTTCTTTATTTTTATTAAACACGTAATTACTAGTGGATTGCAACTTATATTTTTTAATTGACGCAATAGTTTGTTGTTAAAATGGTTGTATCCCCTGCTTGGACATTTTTGCTTACAGGTAAGTCTATAATAAGGCCTATAATAAGGCTTATCTGTAGGTAAAAAGAATATCTCCTAAACCGTACAGGTTTAGGAGATATTGACCCTGCATGCAGCCGCTGACGTCCCCTGCTTTGACATTTTTGGAATAGAATATAATAGAAAATAAAAGAATAGAATAGAATGTAAAAAACAATAGAATAAAATAGAAAGAATATAACCATTTCCAAAAATACGAATAGAATAAACTGGAATAGAATAGAAAATAATAGATTAGAATAGGAAAGAAAATAAAAGAAAAGAATAGACGACAATAGAAAAGAAGAGAATAGACTAGAATAGAATTAATATAGCCATCTTCCGAAATTCACATTTTCTAATAGAATAAATATGAATTTGAATAGAAAAGAATAGAACAGAAAATAGAATAGAAAATAGAAGAATAAAATGGAATAGAAAAGAACAGAATATAATAAAATAAACAATATAAAAGAAAAGAAACACTTTTATGCAAACAATGAATTTAAACAAAACTAAACACATTTTTTCGTTCTGCAGATGTCTAAATAGAATGAGTCTTATAAAGCACATAACATTATGAACATTGTATTTCCAGTTCCCGGACAAGCTGTGGGTGTCACAGTGAACAATTACCAGTCGGTGAATTCTCTGGTGGTGAACTGGACGGCACCATCAGGAAACGTGTCCATTTATAATGTCACCATAACAGGAGATGTAAATAGGACATTACAGAATACATCTACACAAGTGACCTTCACTAACTTACTACCAGGAAGGAATTATACCGTCACTGTACAGACAATCAGTGGGAGCTGCAACAGTCCAATCACTACAGCAACCACAGAGGCCACATGTGAGTATGATCCACGAGTGATCCGTGTTATCTGTGTATGATCAGAGTATGAGTAATGTGATTGTGAGGGTTCTGTAAGGCCACAGGTGAGTATTTGTCATGATTGCTTTTTCCAGGTGTGAAAACATCCACCCATGACATGACCCTTTTATGTTCCACTTTTTACTAAAGACAGGTCTTGGCCAGCACATTATTATGCCTTTTCTTTAAAAGAGAAGTATTGGATTTTTTTTATTTTTTTTTAATCATGCTTACCTGTGTGGATCTCCAAAAAACAAGTGCGCAACCATTAATTAATCAGTGACGATGATTAAACACAACCATACAAACTCATATAAAGATATATATAGTATTGTGCAAAAGTGATACAATAAAGTATCTGATATATACAAGTCTGATATATACAAAATCCATATAAAGTGATCAAAAATATATAGGCAAAGTCCATACAAATGATAATGTGAGTAAGGAGAAACTCAGTAATCAGGAGAGATGGCAATGAGCTGATCTTGCAGCCCAAAAACTTGTGATATTACTGCCGCTTACCGGATCAGTTGGACCTCAAATTATAGAGATCATGGGAGGCCGTTGCATCAGCCTGCCGGCCTCAAAATCCTCCACCTGTCTTTCAATCCAGGAATAGTGATTACAATCACCCTCAACGACCGAAGCCAACTCCTCTCTCCTTTTAGAACCCACACACAGGAACAGTTATAACCACCCTTGATTCAGATCTCTTCTCATGGATGATCTCAGCGGTTAACACTCAAGGGAGATAAGAAAAAAGCTCCATAGTGCAGATAAACTTCAAAAAGGGCTTTTTTATTCCAAAAAACTTCACAGCAGCTCACAGCAATTTAAAAAACTTCGATCAAACTTCACAGCAAATGTTCACAGCAATCTAGCAATCATAACAACGGAAACAGGAACGGTTGAAAAACTAATGAAGCAACAGCTCAGAATCAAACCAAATAGCTGGATAAAACGTGATGACACCAGAATCAGCTGCTCCGTCCGACGCGTTTCTCCATAGAAGACGCAACAGGCTCCCATGATCTCTATAATTTGAGGTCCAACTGATCTGGTAAGCGGCAGTAATATCACAAGTTTTTGGGCTGCAAGATCTTCTCATTCCCATCTCTCCTTATTACTGAGTTTCTCCATACTCACATTATTATTTGTATGGACTTTGCCTATATATTTTTGATCACTTAGATACACTCATCTTATATGGATTTTGTATATATCAGAGTACTTTTGCTTTAGGTCCTTGTAACAGGTTGATGGTGCACACCACTGTTCACATGGGTGTTTTTTGGTAGCATTTTTTTACTTTATTGTATCACTTTTGAACAATACTATATATATCTTTATTATACTTTTTTCACTTAGTTAGTGCAGAAATTTCCTTTATAGTTACCTGTGTGGATGCAGCATCGGTCCACCACTGGCTCTAAGGCTGAGAACTGACCAATCAAACATTGCTGATCACTCAGTCCTCACAGCTCCCTGAGGAGAAAGCTGCTGACTGTCAGTCTCTGGCTGTCTGCTCTGCCCCCCCCCCCGCTAACTGGAGCGCTGGATTGTGGAGGGGGCGGAGCCGGCCAGCTCAGGCTCTCAGAGGCTTTCTGAGGGACGGAGCCGGGTGTCGGTCTAGTCCTATATGATCATAATCTGATGACGTCAGCTGAAGCCCGCTGTCTGCTGAAAACAGGTCACAGGAGTGCAGAACAAACAGCACTCCTGTAATGCATGGGAGGTTACTCAGCATAAAAAGCAGGGGGGGGGGGGGCATAGTTAGTGTTAGGCAGGAATTCCACCTTATAGTGAAACTATAGGCAAAACTTTTTTTTTCTTCAGTTTGGATAGAGTATGAGAGGGTTATAACCTCTCTTGTTTTTTGTTTTTTTTTGTGCTCCATTGAGATTTCCCTTCACTTCCTATCCCAGAGCCAAAACAGAAAATGAGAGGAAATCCCTGCAAAGTGAGCAGTTCCCAAGGTGTCACCAGAACTAGTGTCCCCATTGGAAGATTTTCCCCTCTTAATATTCTGGTGTCAACCCAAAATTTGTGATTTTCTTTTACTTTTGATGATAAACGTAAAACAGGACAGATAGAAGGAGAATCCCCCTAACAGGGACACAGACGGCAATAAAAACTTGACAGGGGCCCTAATCCCTCTCCACTCCATCCAAAACTAGAAGAGAATAAAATTGCCTTTAGTTACACTTTAAGAATGATGTAGATGGTAAAGGATTTTTTGAAGCCAGGGCCTGTACAGAAATGAAAATGATCACACTGCTATGGGAAGAGGCCCAGATGTACACAGGTGTATAGTAAAGTAAAGTGCACCTGTCTTCACTGTACATATCCAACCATGTTTATAGAATTGGAAAATAGAGCTTCTTCTTCCCACTATTTGATGCATAATTCAGCTTTACTTTGTACTTTACTTTAGTACAGTGGCTCCGACCAGAGCTTTTTTTTTTCGTTCAACCCGGCGGGTACCAGGCTTAAGAAAAAAAAAGCTCTGATCGGAGCCGCTGTACTAACTATGCAGTCGTTAGTACAGCATTCTCCTCCGCTGTGCTGTTGTGTTCTGACAGGGGGACGGTCCCCCCGCCAGAACAATTCCATCAGAACTCTCTGCCATTGGCTGAGAGCGCTGATCGGGAGTCAGTCGGCTGCTGGTTTTCCAGCATGCTCATCAGACAGATGGTCGGCTTTTCTCGGACAGGGTGCCATACACACAGGCCAAATGTCAGCCTTTATTTTGAACCGGCTGATGTCTCCTGACATTCGTCCCGTGTGTACGGGGCTTTAGGTTCACTTCCCCTCACCTCACTTCTCTCTTTAGTAAATGAGGCGTGATGCCTTCCTCTTCATTCTGATTGCATTGTGCTGTTCTGCCTGCTGTCTGTCCCCACCATTAATACAACTATTGTCTCTTTTAAGTGTATTTTCTATTTTTCTTTTCGCAGATCCGTCTCCACCAGGAAACAGCACTTTTATTACAATCCTGACAAACACCACCACATTATCTTGGGTAGAGCCTGTAAACATGACCGGGGTGACAAAGTCATATAATATAACTTATTATTGGAATGCTTCTTCCCCCAGCACTGTGACAAGTAACTCTCTAAATGCCTCTCTTACAAGTCTGAAATCTGGGAGTAATTACACCATTACTGTGGTGACAGTTGGAGTCCGAGGGTATTTGAGCACGACTGTCAGCAGATCTGTGTTTACACGTAAGTTCTTACCATCTGTCAGGATGCTAACTTTGCCAATGTGTACCCTCTAACTACACTTAAAGCGATATCCAATGAGAAGTGATAGACTTACCTGAGAAGTGGAGACTAACAGCCGGGTCTTGGTAGGGCAGAGTACCATGGAACAGGTTAGATCTGGGTGCTGGATCTACAGAATAGAAACCACGCTGGAGCAAACTGGAAGAGGGAGGCCCCGGAAACTGAGAAAGGAAAGAAAGCCCAATGCATTCTGTTGTGCATGATTTTTCCAGTGACATCTGCAGACGATCCTGTACTGATACAAGACTTTACACAGATTGCTGGTGTTTTGTTTGGCACATAGTGCAGACAGTGTTAAGAGTTTATTTGTTACAGTTCTATGATCACTCTGGAATGGATAAGACCTGGGAGTGGGATCAGGACTCACTGAAGTAGGAAGAGGGTACCATATGGGGGCAAATAACACAGGATCTCCCAGGAGTCTGAGAGTCAACCATTATTCAGTAGGAACCCCCTCCTTTCACTGCATGCTGATCAATGGCCACAGCCCCCAAGTTCACACTGATCTAAAAATTACAGACCACTAGTCAGAGGTCACTAGGAACAGTCCAGAGGTCAGGGCTGGCTGTGGGCACAGATGGTCAGGAGCAAGCCAGAGGCCAGGGGGCATGGATAACCAGGAACAAGCCAGAGGTCAGGATGGGCAGGGGACATGGATAACCACGTGCCTTAGAGGCAGAGTTAACATTGGCTCAAGGAAGGTAAGTAGAACTGACATCATCTCTCTGAAGCTGGTAGAGCACAAATGTGGCTCAAATAGGGCACATAGATAATACATAGAACAAGTATTTTATTTATATTAGCATATGAGAATCATTACCACTACTGTGTCCGCCCATGACCAGAAATTTGTAGACTATTTTCCATCTCTGTGTATTATGAGATTAATGTTCTGAGACTATACATAATGCTTCATATTTTTCATAGGAACCACTACAGGGGTCTCTAAATTGCTGTTTATTGTCTCAGACAGATGGAGCAATCAATGATAGATAGGAGGACTACTGAGGTCCCTCATTCAAAGGACCGGTGGCCTGATATTGCTGGGCTCTGCTATCTACAGTATTCCACTGCTGGGTACTTCTGATGAAGTAAAACCTACTATTAGTCAACCCGAGTGTGTTTATTGCATTCAATTCGATTATTCAATGGTCCATTCTCATCAGTTTATTATGATTATTTATTATGATATTTTACTACAAAACAACAATAAAAATACACTCGTATTAATACTTAAACCCACCAAATTATTGGGTTTTACTGATGATGTGCTTTATTTTCTAGCAATTACATTCCATAAAACTGATATGATTTGAACAAATAAAAGTTATTTAGTGCTTTGAAAATCCGGTGGTTGAATCCTTTACATTCCTGCCATCTAAAATTGGAAATTACCCAGAAGTCAAGGAAGACCCTCTAAGCCGGCCACACATGTATCGAAATTTGTCTGGTTCAGCAGAGATCAGCTGAATTTCGATCCATGTATGGCCCCTGTGGTTTTAGAGACGACGTTCCACCGATCCACATCTGTACAACCTCCCTGTTGTATTTTCCCTGCTCAATCAGCACTGCAAGTTATGGCCTGAAATGCTGATCAGTGTATTCTGATGATGGGGGAATCTCCCAATTGTCAGAATACAATGACTGAACGGGGAGGGCGCCCCCCTGGATGGGAGAATCGGGTCAGTCTTATTTATTCAACCCGCTGGTTGTATGGAAAAAAACGGACCCATTTCTGGCCTGCCTTACACTGATACTATTAGATTGTATCTCCTTCAATGCAATTTAAGTGTTTTTCTCTCTTTTATGTTAAGCTCACATGTGTGTATTCCACTTTCTAGAACCATATCCTGTGAAGCAGCCACAATACTTTAATGTGACTTCAACGTCTGTGTCCTTAAATTGGAGCGCACCGAACGAATCTCAGACTTTTTACACATACAGAGTGCAGACAAATGTCACATCATCATCTTCAATAGTAAATAATATAATAGTGGCCAATCAATCAGCTACAATAGGAAATCTGATCCCGGGACAAACATATACATTCCTGATATATACAAGAGCTGCTGATAATGTCACTGAATCTGATCCGGTGTCACTAACTACCTGCACAGGTGAGTACAGCCGCAGTCCTGATCTTATCTCTGTGGGGGGGACACCATGAAAATACTTCTGTCAGTTTGGGAAGAGAGTGTCCCTTCAAAAGTACTTATTGTTTTGCCAAAGTGTATCAGATAAAGTTGATTTGATTTTTCTGATATACATAGAACTTTTTTAAAAATTTTTATTAAACACGTGTTCACTAGTCGATTGCAACTTATATTTTTTAATTGACTCCATAGTTTTTTGTTAAAATGGTTGTATCCCCTGCTTGGACATTTTTATCTACAGGCAATCCTATAATAAGGCCTATAATAAGGCTTATCTGTAGGTAAAAAGAATATCTCCTAAACCGTGCAGGTTTAGGAGATATTGACCCTGCATGCAGCCGCTGACGTCAGCTGCACATGCGCTCTGCAGGTCCGGCGTATCCTGCCCGAACTTGCCGGGAACGGAGGACTCCCACGCAGATTCGTGGGAGTGACGTCATCGTGGCTCTGGCCAATCACAGCGCCGGAGCCAGCGATCCCGGAGAAAACACAGAGGGAACATATCAGCTCCCTCCAGTTTGACCTGAATGTGAGCGTATTTATATCACTAACTTTTATTAATATTCCAGTACATTGTGTTCACTAAGAAACACACTTTTATCTACACGGTGCTGCTGAAACCACCAACTGTGGAAGGGAGTTCCACATCCTCACCACTCTAACAGTAAAGAACACCTTATGCAATTTAAGATTAAACTGCTTCGTGTCCAACTTCATTGTGTCTGGCAAATGCTATAAATAATTTATCAATCATTCTAAACATAAAGTAGAAATGTGCAGTTCAGAAATTAGGATGTGTCCGAAGTTCTGAATTACAATAGTAACGAATTTAAACTAATTTGAAATAATGAAACAAAACAATATTCCAAATTTGAATAGTTTTCAGATTAAATTTGAATAGTTTTCAAATCAAATTAGAATTTCCGAAGAGAATAAAATATAAAGGAATAGAATATAAAAAAATAGAAAAATAATAGAAAATAAAGGAATGGACTAGAATAGAACAGGAAATAAAAGAATAGAATAGAATTTAAAAAACAATAGAATAAAATAGAATATAATAATTTCTCAAGTTTCGAATAGAATAAACTCGAACAGAATAGAAAATAATAGATTAGAATAGGAAAGAAAATAAAAGAATAGAATAGACTACAATAGAAAAATAAGAAAATAGACTAGAATAGAATAAATATAGCCATCTCCCGAAATTCAAATTTCTAATAGAATAAATTTGAATTTGAATAGAAAAGAATAGAACAGAAAATAGAATAGAGAATAGAAGAATAAAATAGAATAGAAAAGAACAGAATGGAATGAAATAAACAATAGAAAATAAAAGAATAGAATAGAAAGAATATAACAATAACCGTTTTCCAAAATTAAAATTCTGAATAGAATAAATTTTAATTCAAATTGAATATAATGGAAAAGAAAAGAATAGAACAGAAAATAAAAGAATAGAATAGAACAAACAATAGAATATTATGTATTAGAAAGAATATAACCATCTTCCAAAATTTGAATTTTAAAAAGAATAAATTCAACTTCTAATGGAATTCAATTTGAAGGCAATTCAAATGAAATTCGATTCGCATTTGAATGCCATTCTAATGGAATTTAAATTGATTCAAATTTTTCAAATTCGGTTGAATTGAGTGCAGTTTGACCGAATTGGGAAAAATTCAAATTGATTCGAAATAACAAAACTAATTCCGAAAACAATTTAAACAAATTTAACTAAACAAATTCATGGAAACAATGAATTGAAACAAAACTAAACACATTTTTTCGTTCTGCAGATGTCTAAATAGAATGAGTCTTATAAAGCACATAACATTATGAACATTGTATTTCCAGTTCCCGGACAAGCTGTGGGTGTCACAGTGAACAATTACCGGTCGGTGAATTCTCTGGTGGTGAACTGGACGGCACCATCAGGAAACGTGTCCATTTATAATGTCACCATAACAGGAGATGTAAATAGGACATTACAGAATACATCTACACAAGTGACCTTCACTAACTTACTACCAGGAAGGAATTATTCCGTCACTGTACAGACAATCAGTGGGAGCTGCAACAGTCCAATCACTACAGCAACCACAGAGGCCACATGTGAGTATGATCCACGAGTGATCCGTGTTATCTGTGTATGATCAGAGTATGAGTAATGTGATTGTGAGGGTTCTGTAAGGCCACAGGTGAGTA
This sequence comes from Lithobates clamitans, assembly GCA_037952925.1. Taxonomy (NCBI): domain Eukaryota; kingdom Metazoa; phylum Chordata; class Amphibia; order Anura; family Ranidae; genus Lithobates; species Lithobates clamitans. The sequence goes on from JBBGZY010001925.1 coordinate 314,626, forward strand.
TTTGTCATGATTCCTTTTTCCAGGTGTAAAAAAAAGGGCACCCAGAGGTGCTTACATGACCTTTTTTATGTTCCACTTTTTACTAAAGACAGGTCTTGGCCAGCACATTATTATGCCTTTTCTTTAAAAGAGAAGTATTGGATTTTTAATTTTTTTCTGAATCGTGCTTACCTGTGTGGAGGCAGCATCTGTCCACCACTGGCTCTAAGGCTGAGAACTGAGCGATCAAACATCGCTGATCATTCGGTTCTCCCAGCTCCCTGAGGAGAGAGCTGCTGACTGTCCGTCACCGGCTGTCTGCTCTGCCCCCCCTGCTAACTGGAGCGCTGGATTGTGGAGGGGGCGGGACCGGCCAACTCAGGCTCTCAGCGGCTTGCTGAGAGGCGGAGCCAGGTGTCGGTCCAGTCCTATATGATCACGATCTCATGACGTCAGTCTACAGTGGGCTTCAGCCCGTTGTCTGCTCAAAACAGGTCACAGAAGTGCAGAACAAACAGCCCTTCTGTGATCCATGAGAGGTTACTCAGCATAAGTAGTGGGGGGGCATAGTTAGTGTTAGGCAGGAATTCCACTTTAAAGTGTAACTATAGGCAAAACTTTTTTTTCAGTTTGGATAGAGTATGAGAGAGTTATAACCTCTCTTGTTATTTTTGTGCTCCGTTGAGGAGATTTCCCTTCACTTCCTATCCCAGAGCCAAAACAGAAAATGAGAGGAAATCTCTCCAAAGTAAGCGGTTCCCAAGGTGTCACCAGAACTAGTGTCCCCATTGGAAGATTTTCCCCTCTTTTTATATTCTGGTGTCAACCCAAAATTTGGGATTTCTTTTCACTTTTGATGATAAAAGTAAAACAGGACAGATAGAAGGAGAATCTCCCTAACAGGGACACAGACAGCAATAAAAACTTGACAGGGGCCCCAATCCCTCTCCACTCCATCCAAAACTAGAAGAAAAAAATTGCCTTTAGTTACACTTTAAGAATTATGTAGATGTTAAAGGATTTTTTTTGAAGCCAGGACCTGTACAGAAATGAGAATGATCACACTGCTATGGGAAGAGGCCCAGATGTACACAGGTGTATAGTAAAGTAAAGTACACCTGTCTTCACTGTACATATCCAACCATGTTTATAGAAATGGAAAATAGAGCTTCTTCTTCCCAGGTTATGATGCATAATCCAACTTTACTTTATACTTTACACTGTACTAACTACTGCATAGTTAGTACAGCGGCTCCGACCAGAGCTTTTTTTTCAACCCATCGGGTACCAGGCTTAAGAAAAAAAAAGCTCTGGTCGGAGCCACTCTACTAACTATACAGTAGTTAGTACAGCAATCTCCTCTGCTGTGCTGTTGTGTTCTGACAGGGGGACAGTCCTCCCGCCAGAACACTCCAATCAGCACTCTCTGCCATTGGCTGAGAGCGCTCATCGGAAGTCAGTCGACTGCTGGTTTTCCAGCATGCTCATCAGACAGATGGTCGGCTTTTGTCGGACAGAGTGCCACACACACGGGCCAAATGTCAGCCTTTTATTTTGAACCGGCTGATGTCTCCTGACATTTGGCCCGTGTGTACGGGGCTTTAGGTTCACTTCCCCTCACCTCACTTCACTCTTTAGTAAATGAGGCCTGATGCCTTCCTCTTCATTCTGATTGCATTGTGCTGTTCTGCCTGCTGTCTGTCCTCACCATTAATACAACCATTGTCTCTTTTAAGTGTATTTTCTATTTTCTTTTCGCAGATCCGACTCCACCAGGAAACATCACTTTTATTACAATCCTGACAAACACCACCACATTATCTTGGGTAGAGCCTGTAAACATGACCGGGGTGACAAAGTCATATTATATAACTTATTATTGGAATGCTTCTTCCCCCAGCACTGTGACAAGTAACTCTCTAAATGCCACTCTTACAAGTCTGAAATCTGGGAGTAATTACACCATTACTGTGGTGACAGTTGGAGTCCGAGGGTATTTGAGCACGCCTGTCAGCAGATCTGTGTTTACACGTAAGTTCTTACCATCTGTCAGGATGCTAACTTTGCCAATGTGTACCCTCTAACTACACTTAAAGCGATACCCAATGGGAAGTGATCGACTTACCTGAGAAGTGGAGACTAACAGACGGGTCTTGGTAGGGCACAGTACCATGGAACAGGTTAAATCTGGGTGCTGGATCTACAGAATAGAAACCGCGCTGGAGAAAACTGGAAGAGGGAGGCCCCGGAAACTGAGAAAGAAAAGAAAGCCCAATGCATCCCGTTGGGCATGATTTTTCCAGGGACATCTGCAGAGGATCCTGTACTGATACAAGACTTGGGACTAATTACACAGATTGTTGGTGGTTTTTTTTGGCACATAGTGCAGACAGTGTTAAGAGTTTATTTGTTACAGTTCTATGATCACTCTGGAATGGATAAGACCTGGGAGTGGGATCAGGACTCACTGAAGTAGGAAGAGGGTACCATATGAGGGCAAATAACACAGGATCTCCCAGGAGTCTAATGCTGCATACACACGATCAGAATTTCTGACAACAAATGTTCGATGTGGACTTGTTGTCGGAAATTCCGACCGTGTGTAGGCTCCATCGGACATTTTCTGTCTGAACTTCCGACAACAAAAATTTGAGAGCTGGGTCTCAAATTTTCCGACAACAGAATCTGTTGTCGGAAATTTCGATCGTGTGTACACAATTCCGACGCACAAAATTCCGTGCATGCTCGGAATCAAGCAGAAGAGCCGCACTGGCTATTGAACTTCCTTTTTCTAGTCCCGTCGTACGTGTTGTACGTCAGCATGTTCTTGCCGATCGGAATTTCCGAAAACATTTGTGCAACTGTGTGTATACAAGACAAGTTTCAGCCAACATCCGTCGGAAATAAATCCATGGTTTGGTTGTGGGAAATTCCGATCGTCTGTATGCGGCATTAGAGTTGACCATTATTCAGTAGGAACCCCCTCCTTTCACTGCATGCTGATCAATGGCCAAAACCCCCAAGTTCACACTGATCTAAAAACTACAGACCACTAGTCAGGGGTCACTAGGAACAGTCCAGAGGTCAGGGCTGGCTGTGGGCACAGATGCTCAGGAGCAAGCCAGAGGTCAGGATGGGCAGGGGACAAGGATAACCAGGAACAAGCCAGAGGTCAGGATGGGCAGTGGACATGAATAACCAGGTACAAGCCAGAGGTCAGGATAGGCAGGGGACATGAATAACCAGGTACAAGCCAGAGGTCAGGATAGGCAGGGGACATGGATAACCAGGAACAAGACAGAGGTCAGGGTGGGCAGGGGACATGAATAACCAGGAACAAGACAGAGGTCAGGGTGGGCAGGGGACCTGAATAACGAATACCTATCCAGAAGTTGGTACACTGAAATCAATTGAAGATGCAGCCGACAACCAGGAACTAGCTAGAAGTTGGTACACAACAATCAATGGAGGATTCAGGCTGGATAGTAGGGATGAGCCGAACACCCCCCGGTTCGGTTCGCACCAGAACCCGCGAACGGACCGCAAGTTCGCACGAACGTTAGAACCCCATTGACGTCTATGGGACTCGAACGTTCGAAATCAAAAGTGCTCATTTTAAAGGCTAATTTGCATGGTATTGTCCTAAAAAGGGTTTGGGGACCCGGGTCCTACCCCAGGGGACATGTATCAATGCAAAAAAAACTTTTAAAAACGGCCGTTTTTTCGGGAGCAGTGATTTTAATGATGCTTAAAGTAAAAAAAAAAAAGTGAAATATTCCTTTAAATATCGTACCTGGGGGGTGTCTATAGTATGCCTGTAAAGTGACGCGTGTTTCCCATGTTTAGAACAGTCCCTGCACCAAATGTCATTTTTAAAGGAAAAAATCTCATTTAAAACTGCTTGCGGGTTTAATGTCATGTCGGGTCATGGCAATATGGATGAAAATCAGTGAGACAAACGGCATGGGTACCCCCCAGTCCATTACCAGGCCCTTTGGGTCTTGTATGGATATTAAGGGGAACCCCGCACCCAAATTAAAATAAGGAAAGGTCCCTATATACTCTGAACAGCAGTATTCAGGCGGTGCAAACAAGACAGGGACTGTAGGTTTGTTGTTAAGTAGAATCTGTTTGTAATTTTGAACATTTTTAATGTGTTTAGCTCCAGCCAAAAAATCTTTTCTAAGCTTTTTGGAAAACATAGGGAAGGGTTATCACCCCTGTGACATTTGTTTTGCGTCTTTCCTCCTCTTCAGAAGATTTCACCTCACTTTTTTGTCCCAATGAAAAATGTTTTTTGAAAATTTGGGTTTTTTTGTGGAACAAGGATTGGAAAGCATCAGTGGAAAGGAGAAATTGTTTTCCCATATTAACTCTTACAGGAGAGAATTTCCCTTCCTTAGGGGTAGATTTCATCTCACTTCCTGTTGTCTCCTTCCGTTTGCAAGTAGGAGTCGTTTGTAAGTTAGATGTTTGAAAGTAGGGTCCTGCCCTATATACTCAGCAGAAATTTGGGCCTTAGGTGTTGCTGTGGCCAAAACACTGTAAGCCCTCACAGGGCCCTGCTGTGAAATATTAGATCAAGAATTGTAATTACATGCCCCTGTTGAACAGGAGCTGAAAAATTAGGCCTTAGGCACTGGTGCTGGTGCCACAACACTGCAACCCCTCACAGACACTCTAGTTGGAACGCAGGAACGAGCCCTGCTGCAAAGTATTGCATCAAAAATTGTAATTACATGCCCCTGTTAGACAGGGGCAGAAAAATTGGGCCTTAGGCACTGGTGCTGGTGCCACAACACTGCAACCCCTCACAGACACTCTAGTTGGAACGCAGGAACGAGCCCTGCTGCAAAGTATTGCATCAAAAATTGTAATTACACGCCCCTGTTAGACAGGGGCAGAAAAATTGGGTCTTAGGCACTGGTGCTGGTGCCACAACACTGCAACCCCTCACAGACACTCTAGTTGAAACGCAGGAACAAGCCCTGCTGCAAAGTATTGCATCAAAAATTGTAATTACACGCCCCTGTTAGACAGGGGCTGAAAAATTGGGTCTTAGGCACTGGTGCTGGTGCCACAACACTGCAACCCCTCACAGACACTCTAGTTGGAACGCAGGAACGAGCCCTGCTGCAAAGTATTGCATCAAAAATTGTAATTACACGCCCCTGTTAGACAGGGGCAGAAAAATTGGGTCTTAGGCACTGGTGCTGGTGCCACAACACTGCAACCCCTCACAGACACTCTAGTTGAAACGCAGGAACAAGCCCTGCTGCAAAGTATTGCATCAAAAATTGTAATTACACGCCCCTGTTAGACAGGGGCTGAAAAATTGGGTCTTAGGCACTGGTGCTGGTGCCACAACACTGCAACCCCTCACAGACACTCTAGTTGGAATGCAGGAACGAGCCCTGCTGCAAAGTATTACATCAAAAATTGTAATTACACGCCCCTGTTAAACAGGGGCTGAAAAATTGTGCCTTAGGCACTGGTGGTGGCGCCCAGAACCAAAAATGTTCTTACAAGCTATCAGCGTGATGATTGAGGAGGAAGAGGATAATTACTCAGGGATAGTCACTCAGCATCAGCATAGGCAGTCTTTGAAGGGATCTGAGATTTCAAAAAAAATTATTCGGTTACATCTGCATCAGGTGCTTGGTAGCTGGTGGTGATCCAAGACTGATTCATTTTTATGAAGGTCAGCCGATCGACCGAGTCGGTGGACAGACGCACCCTGTGATCGGTTACCACGCCTCCAGCAGCACTGAATGTGCGTTCCGAAAGAACGCTGGATGCAGGACAGGCCAGTAGCTCAATTGCATACTGTGCAAGCTCTGGCCAGTGATCCATCCTCAAGACCCAGTAACCCAGAGGATTTTCGGTGGGAAAGGTGTCCAAGTCTGATCTTGCCCCTAGGTTATCCTGCACCATGTAAAACAGACGCTGGCGATGGTTGCTGGAACCGATCATACCTTGGGGCTGCGGACCAAAAAATTGTCTGAACGCATCGGTCAGACGGCCACCTTCTCCACCGCTCCTTCTTTGACTGACCGAAGCCTCAGCAACACGTTGTCCAGAAACAGGAGTTTGTAACCTCCCAGTCTCTGGGAACGCGTTGCACAGACCTTTCTGCAAGGCCTCCCGAAGATGTTTCATCCTCTGCTCCCTCTGCGATGGCAAGATAAGGTCCGCAACCTTACCCTTGTAACGTGGATCAAGGAGGGTTGCCAGCCAGTATTGGTCCTTCTCCTTGATACCACGAATACGAGGATCCTTACGCAGGCTTTGCAGGATCAGGGAGGCCATGCAGCGTAGGTTTGCTGAGGCATTCGGTCCGGAGTCCTCTGGGTCACTAAGGACAACAACGTCTGCAGCCACCTCCTCCCAGCCACGTACAAGTCCATGTGTTCCTTGGGACTGATCCCTTAAAGACTGCTGATGCTGAGTGCCAGGCTCCACCTCCATACTGACACAATCTTCCTCCTCCTCCTCCTCCTCCTCCTCGTCCTCTTCCTGTGTGATCGGCGGGCACGCAGGAACACTGTCTGGATAAAGGGGGCCTTGAGAGCTAAGGAAGTCCTCCTCTTCCTGCCTCTGTTCTGCCTCAAGTGCCCTGTCCATTATTCCACGCAGCGTGTGCTCCAACAGGTGGACAAGGGGGACAGTGTCACTGATGCATGCACTGTCAGTGCTCACCATCCTCGTGGCCTCCTCGAATGGTGACAGGACAGTGCATGCATCCCTGATCATGGCCCACTGGCGTGGGGAAAAAAAACCAAGGTCCCCTGACCCTGTCCTGGTGCCATAGTCGCACAGGTACTCATTGATGGCCCTCTGCTGCGTGTGCAGCCGCTGCAGCATGGCCAACGTCGAGTTCCACCTGGTGGGCATGTCACAGATTAGGCGGTTCTTGGGCAGGTTAAACTCCTTTTGGAGGTCCGTCAGCCGAGCACTGGCATTATATGACCGGCGGAAATGCACAGAGACTTTCCTGGCCTGCCTCAGGACATCCTGTAAGCCCGGGTACCTGCCCAAGAACCGCTGCACCACCAAGTTAAGGACGTGAGCCAAACAGGGCACATGGGTCAGTTGTCCCTGTCGGAGGGCAGAGAGGAGGTTGGTGCCATTGTCGCAAACCACCATTCCTGCCTTAAGTTGGCGTGGCGTCAACCACCTCTGAACCTGCCCCTGCAGAGCTGACAGAACCTCTGCCCCAGTGTGGCTCCTGTCCCCCAAGCACACCAGCTCAAGCACCGCATGGCATCTTTTGGCCTGCGTACTTGCGTAGCCCCTTGAACGCCTACGGAGCACCGCTGGTTCCGAGGAAGAGGCCATGGAGGAAGAAGAGGAGGGGGTGGAGGAGAGAGGTGTGTCACAATCAGCATTTTGGAGGCGTGGTGGCGGAACAACCTCCAACACTACTGCACCTTGTCCTGCATCCTTCCCAGCTGCCAGCAGAGTCACCCAATGCGCCGTGAAACTTAAGTAACGTCCCTGTCCATGCCTGCTGGACCATGAGTCAGCGGTAATATGCACCTTACCGCTGACCGCCCTGTCCAGCGAGGCATGGACATTGCCTTCCACATGCCGGTAGAGAGCCGGAATCGCCTTCCGTGAGAAAAAGTGGCGTTTGGGTACCTGCCACTGAGGAACCGCACATTCCACAAACTCACGGAAGGGGGCAGAGTCTACCAACTGAAAAGGCAGCAGTTGAAGTGCTAGCAATTTTGCCAAGCTAGCATTCAACCGCTGGGCATGTGGATGGCTGGGAGCAAACTTCTTTCGGCGGTGCAGCAGCTGGGGCAGGGAAATTTGCCTGGTACAATCTGACGTCGGTGTACCAAAAGCAGATTGCCCACAAGTACTTGGCTGTGACACACCTAATTCTACACCTTCATTCCTCTCACTGCAGGTCTCAGAGAGGACTGAAGGTCTAGTGGGGTTGGAAATCTCAGCTGATGAGGAGCAAGGAGAGATCGTCTTTGTTCTTTGGTGTGGGTCTTTTAGATACGCTTGCCAACGAACTGCATGGCAGGTCAACATATGTCTGGTCAAGCATGTGGTACCCAAGCGGGAGATGTTTTGGCCACGCGAGATACGCTTGAGACATATGTTGCAAATAGCAGCGGTGCGATCTGATGCACTCGTCTCAAAAAAGGCCCACACCAAAGAACTTTTTGAATAACGCGCAGAGACTGCAGCGCCCTGCACATGTGGAGCTTTGGGGTGTGATGCAGTCAATGTGCTGCCCTTAGGCTGGCCCCTGGAGGGCATCCTGCCTAGTTGGTGATGTGCCACCTCCTCCTCCTCCTCCTCCTCCTCTCTCCTATCAGGCACCCACGTTGAGTCAGTGACCTCATCATCCCCTCCCTCCTCATCACTGGAGCAAACCTGGCAGTATGCTGCAGCAGGGGGAGCATGACTGCCAGATTGCTGTCCTTCTTGGGCACCCCCTCTGTCCGTGCTCATGTTACTGCCTTCATTGAGCTCAGTATCATCATCAGAGCCTTCCAAACGCTGGGCATCCTCCTGGAGCATGTACCCAACACTGTGGTCAAACAGTTCGAGGGAATCCTCATGAGGACATGGTGGAGCTAGGGAAGGAGTCACTGATGACATTGAGCTGAGGGAAGAGGCCGCTGCTTTGCCAGACAAAGCACCCTGGGCATGGGTGAGAGAGGATGAGGAGGATGAGGACGGCTTGGTCATCCACTCGACCAAGTCTTCCGCATGTTGCGGCTCAACACGGCCAGCTGCCGAAAAAAAGGCCAAGCGTGTCCCATGGCCACGTGCTGATGAGGATGCACCGTCTCCACGACCAGCACTAGACACAGAGCCTGCTTGCCCTCTCTTATTGGCTTGTGACTGTCTGCCTCTCCTTCTTGGCCTACCAGACATACTAATGGCCTGTAGCTGCACTAAGCTGGGATAGAACACCTGTAATTTTCTTAAGGTAGCTTTATATACTGTAACCAGACAAGCCTGCCTGTCAGTAGGAAGATAACAGGAACGGATCTAGCTGAACACTGTGAGCAGGACGCACTGTACTAAATGTAAATAGTCTAGCTGCCTGACCGTGGTACTAATAGGATCAAAAAGAACACCTGTAATTTTCTTAAGGTAGCTTTATATACTGTAACCAGACAAGCCTGCCTGTCAGTAGGAAGATAACAGGAACGGATCTAGCTGAACACTGTGAGCAGGACGTACTGCACTAAATGTATATAGCAGGAACGGATCTAGCTGAACACTGTGAGCAGGACGCACTGCACTGAATGTAAATAGCAGGAACGGATCTAGCTGAACACTGTGAGCAGGACGCACTGCACTAAGTGTAAATACCAGGAACGGATCTAGCTGAACACTGTGAGCAGGACGCACTGCACTGAATGTAAATAGCAAGAACGGATCTAGCTGAACACTGTGAGCAGGACGCACTGTACTAAATGTAAATAGTCTAGCTGCCTGACCGTGGTACTAATAGGATCAAAAAGAACACCTGTAATTTTCTTAAGGTAGCTTTATATACTGTAACCAGACAAGCCTGCCTGTCAGTAGGAAGATAACAGGAACGGATCTAGCTGAACACTGTGAGCAGGACACACTGTACTAAATGTAAATAGTCTAGCTGCCTGACCGTGGTACTAATAGGATCAAAAAGAACACTTGTAATTTTCTTCAGGTAGCTTTATATACTGTAACCAGACAAGCCTGCCTGTCAGTAGGAAGATAACAGGAACGGATCTAGCTGAACACTGTGAGCAGGACGCACTGTACTAAATGTAAATAGTCTAGCTGCCTGACCGTGGTACTAATAGGATCAAAAAGAACACCTGTAATTTTCTTAAGGTAGCTTTATATACTGTAACCAGACAAGCCTGCCTGTCAGTAGGAAGATAACAGGAACGGATCTAGCTGAACACTGTGAGCAGGACACACTGTACTAAATGTAAATAGTCTAGCTGCCTGACCGTGGTACTAATAGGATCAAAAAGAACACCTGTAATTTTCTTCAGGTAGCTTTATATACTGTAACCAGACAAGCCTGCCTGTCAGTAGGAAGATAACAGGAACGGATCTAGCTGAACACTGTGAGCAGGACGCACTGTACTAAATGTAAATAGTCTAGCTGCCTGACCGTGGTACTAATAGGATCAAAAAGAACACCTGTAATTTTCTTAAGGTAGCTTTATATACTGTAACCAGACAAGCCTGCCTGTCAGTAGGAAGATAACAGGAACGGATCTAGCTGAACACTGTGAGCAGGACGCACTGTACTAAATGTAAATAGTCTAGCTGCCTGACCGTGGTACTAATAGGATCAAAAAGAACACCTGTAATTTTCTTCAGGTAGCTTTATATACTGTAACCAGACAAGCCTGCCTGTCAGTAGGAAGATAACAGGAACGGATCTAGCTGAACACTGTGAGCAGGACGCACTGCACTGAATGTAAATAGCAGGAACGGATCTAGCTGAACACTGTGAGCAGGACGCACTGCACTGAATGTAAATAGCAGGAACGGATCTAGCTGAACACTGTGAGCAGGACGCACTGCACTAAATGTAAATACCAGGAACGGATCTAGCTGAACACTGTGAGCAGGACGCACTGCACTGAATGTAAATAGCAGGAACGGATCTAGCTGAACACTGTGAGCAGGACGCACTGCACTAAATGTAAATACCAGGAACGGATCTAGCTGAACACTGTGAGCAGGACGCACTGCACTGAATGTAAATAGCAGGAACGGATCTAGCTGAACACTGTGAGCAGGACGCACTGCACTGAATGTAAATAGCAGGAACGGATCTAGCTGAACACTGTGAGCAGGACGCACTGCACTAAATGTAAATACCAGGAACGGATCTAGCTGAACACTGTGAGCAGGACGCACTGCACTGAATGTAAATAGCAGGAACGGATCTAGCTGAACACTGTGAGCAGGACGCACTGCACTAAATGTAAATACCAGGAACGGATCTAGCTGAACACTGTGAGCAGGACGCACTGCACTGAATGTAAATAGCAGGAACGGATCTAGCTGAACACTGTGAGCAGGACGCACTGCACTAAATGTAAATACCAGGAACGGATCTAGCTGAACACTGTGAGCAGGACGCACTGCACTGAATGTAAATAGCAGGAACGGATCTAGCTGAACACTGTGAGCAGGACGCACTGCACTGAATGTAAATAGCAGGAACGGATGTAGCTGAACACTGTGAGCAGGACGCACTGCACTAAATGTAAATACCAGGAATGGATCTAGCTGAACACTGTGAGCAGGACGCACTGCACTGAATGTAAATAGCAGGAACGGATCTAGCTGAACACTGTGAGCAGGACGCACTGCACTGAATGTAAATAGCAGGAACGGATCTAGCTGAACACTGAGCAGGACGCACTGCACTAAATGTAAATACCAGGAACGGATCTAGCTGAACACTGTGAGCAGGACGCACTGCACTGAATGTAAATAGCAGGAACGGATCTAGCTGAACACTGTGAGCAGGACACACTGCACTAAATGTAAATAGTCTAGATAGAAGATAACAGGAACGGATCTAGCTAAACTGAATACAGTGTATATATATATATGCAACACCTGGGATGCATATATATACACAATACACTGTAAGTGCAGCTAACTGACTGACTGTTCTGCCTAATCTATCTAACTCAAATCAAATGACACTGTCTCTCTCTCTCTCTATCTCTCAGCACACCGGAACACACACTACACAGGGCCGCCGTGCAGGCGGCCTTATATAGTGTGGGGTGTGTACTAAATCCCCTGAGCCATAATTGGCCAAAGCCACCCTGGCTTTGGCCAATTACAGCTCTCTCTACTGACGGCGCTGTGATTGGCCAAGCATGCGGGTCATAGTGCATGCTTGGCCAATCATCAGCCAGCAATGCACTGCGATGCCGCAGTGAATTATGGGCCGTGACGCGCCACACGAATTTGGCGCGAACGGCCCATATCGTTCGCAATTCGGCGAACGACCGAACAGCCGATGTTCGAGTCGAACATGGGTTCGACTCGAACACGAAGCTCATCCCTACTGGATAGCAGGAAGGTGAACCAGGGTTGGCAGCCGGTTTGCAAAAGTATTGTTTGGACAGTGAGCTGGGAGCTGCACCACGTTTAAATAGAGTAGACAAGAAGAAGGAGCCACTATGGCAGGGAATGGCCACCACTCCAGGGACAGGGATTGGCTGTGTGTTGTCAAGAGTTGATTGCCACCATGATTGGATGCAGCTGCCATCCTGTGGGTAACCCAGAAATGCAGGATCAAGGAAGGTAAGTAGCACTGACACCATCTCTGTTAGGAGACAAATTACTGCTGATACCATTGTAGTTGGTAAACCACCAATTTAGTGCTATTAAAGCACTAATATAATACTCAGAAGATTTTTTTTATTTTTTCCCAAAATTTGAGAATCATTACCACTAGTGTATCTATCCAAGAGTGGTCTCTGGACTTCCCTTTATTGTCCAAGACAGCTGGATCAATCATTGAGGGATGGGAAGGCTACAGAGGCCTCTCATTCAAAGGCCAAGTGGCAACAAGCCAGAAGTCAGGATGGGCAGCAGACATGGATAACCAGAAAATAGCCAGAAGTGAATACATAGTAATCAATGCATGGTATAGGCTGGAGAGCAGGTAGGCTTAGCAAGGGCTTGGCAACTAGCTTGAAAAGGCATGGCTTTGGTAGCGAGAACTGCACTGAGTTTAAATATGGTAGGTAAGAAAAGGACCCACTCCGACAGGCTACAGCCTAACAGAAGAAGGAGAGTTCTGCATTAACTGATGCATTAAAGGGGAATGAGAATGCCGCTGAGACAGGCTGTGCCCATTCAGGGAAAGGGCACCGCTCCGATTGGTTTTGTCCTGTCTGGAGATGAGTACCCCTCTGATTGAACAAGGCTGCCATCCTCTAGGTAAAACCCAGATGTGCATGCCGCCATGTGCTTTAGAGGCAGAGTTAACATTGGCCCAAGGAAGGTACGGTAAGTAGAACTGACATCATCTCTATGTTAGGAGACAAATCACTGCTGATTTCATTGAAGCTGGTAGAGACCAAATGTGGCTCAAATAGGGCACATAGATAATACATAGAACAAGTATTTTAATTATATTAGCATATGAGAATCATTACCACTACTGTGTCAGCCCATGACCAGAAATTTGTAGACTATTTTCCATCTCTGTGTATTATGAGATCAATGTTCTGAGACTATACAGTATAATGCTTCCTATTTTTCATAGGAACCACTACAGGGGTCTCTAAATTGCTGTTTATTGTCTCAGACAGATGGAGCAATCAATGATAGGTAGGAGGGCTACTGAGGTCCCTCATTCAAAGGACAGGTGGCCTGATATTACTGGGCTCTGCTATCTACATGCATTCAATTTGATTATTCAATGGACCATTCTCATAAGTTTATTATGATTATTTATTATGATATTTTACTACAAAACAACAATAAAAATACACTCGTATTAATACTTAAACCCACCAAATTATTGGGTTTTAATGATGATGTGCTTTTTTTCCTAGTAATTACATTCCATAAAACTGATATGTTTTGAACCAAAAAAAGTTATTTAGTGCTTTGAAAATCCGGTGGTTGAATCCTTTACATTCCTGCCATCTAAAATTGGAAATTACCCAGAAGTCAAGGTAGACCCTTTAAGCCACATGTATCGAAATTTGTCTGGTTCAGCAGTGACCAGCTGAATTTCGATCCATGTATGGCCCCTGTGGCTTTAGAGACAACTTTCCTCCGATCCTCTTCTGTACAACCTCCCTGTTGTATTTTCCCTGCTCAATCAGCACCGCAGGTTATGGCCTGAAATGCTGATCAGTGTATTCTGATGGTGGGGAAATCTCCCAATTGTCAGAATACAATGACTGAACGGGGAGGGCGCCCTCATCCATATCAAGTGTGTGGATGGGAGAATCGGGTTGGTCTTTTTTATTCAACCCGCTGGTTGAACGGAAAAAAAACTGACCCATTTCTGGCCTGCCTTACACTGATACTATTAGATTGTATCTCCTTCAATGTCATTTAAGTGTTTTTCTCTCTTTTATGTGAAGCTCACATGTGTGTATTCCACTTTCTAGAACCATATCCTGTGAACCAGCCACAATACTTTAATGTGACTTCAACGTCTGTGTCCTTATATTGGAGCGCACCGAACGAATCTCAGACTTCTTACACATACAGAGTGCAGACAAATGTCACATCATCATCTTCAATAGTAAATAATATAATAGTGACCAATCAATCAGCTACAATAGGAAATCTGATCCCGGGACAAACCTATACATTCCTGATATATACAAGAGCTGCTGATAATGTCACTGAATCTGATCCGGTGTCACTAACTACCTGCACAGGTGAGTACAGCCGCAGTCCTGATCTTATCTCTGTGGTGGGGACACCATGAAAATACTTCTGTCAGTTTGGGAAGAGAGTGTCCCTTCAAAAGTACTTATTGTTTTGCCAAAGTGTATCAGATAAAGATGGTTTGCTTTTTATGATATACATAGAACTATTTTTTTATTAAACACGTGTTCACTAGTTGATTGCAACTTACATTTTTTAATTGACTCCATAGTTTTTTGTTAAAATGGTTGTATCCCCTGCTTGGACATTCTTACCTACAGGTAAGTCTATAATAAGGCCTATAATAAGGCTTATCTGTAGGTAAAAAGAGTATCTCCTAAACCGTGCAGGTTTAGAAGATATTGACCCTGCATGCAGCCGCTGACGTCAGCCGTGCATGCGCTCTGCAGGTCCGGCGTATTGTGCCGGAACTTGCCGGTAATGGAGGGCTCCCGCGCAGATTCGTGGGAGTGACATCATCGTGGCTCTGGCCAATCACAGCGCCGGAGCCAGCGATCCCGGAAGAAACACAGAGGGAACATATCAGCTCCCTCCAGTTTGACCTGAATGTGAGCGTATTTATATCACTAACTTTTATTAATATTCCAGTACATTGTGTTCACTAAGAAACACACTTTTATCTACACTGTACTGCTGAAACCACCAACTGTGGAAGGGAGTTCCACATCCTCACCACTCTAACAGTAAAGAACACCTTATGCAATTTAAGATTTTACTGCTTCTTGTCCAACTTCATTGTGTCTGGCAAATGCTGCAAATAATTTATCAATCATTCAAAACATAAAGTAGAAATGTGCAGTTCAGAAATTAGGATGTGTCCGAAGTTCTGAATTACAATAGTAACAAATTTAAACTAATTTGAAATAACGAAACAAAACAATATTCCAAATTTGAATAGTTTTCAGATTGAATTTGAATAGTTTTCAAATCAAATTAGAATTTCCGAAGAGAATAAAATATAAAGGACTAGAATATAAAAGAATAGAAAATAAAGGATTGGAATAGAATAGAACAGGAAATAAAAAAAATAGAATAGAATGTAAAAAACAATAGAATAAAATAGAAAGAATATAATAATTTTTCAAGTTTCGAATAGAATAAACTCGAACAGAATAGGAAATAATAGATTAGAATAGGAAAGAAAATAAAAGAATAGAATAGACTACAATAGAAAAGAAGAGAATAGACTAGAATAGAATAAATATAGCCATCTCCCGAAATTCAAATATCTAATAGAATAAATTTGAATTTGAATAGAAAACAATAGAACAGAAAATAGAATAGAGAATAGAAGAATAAAATAGAATAGAAAAGAACAGAATGGAATGAAATAAACAATAGAAAAAAAAAGAATAGAATAGAAAGACTATAACAATAACCGTTTTCCAAAATTAAAATTTTGAATAGAATAAATTTGAATTCAAATTGAATATAATGGAAAAGAAAAGAATAGAACAGAAAATAAAAGAATAGAATAGAACAAACAATAGAATATAATGGATTAGAAAGAATATAACCATCCTCCAAAATTTGAATTTTAAAAAGAATAAATTCAACTTCTGATGGAATTCAATTTGAAGGCAATTCAAATGAAATTTGATTCGCATTTGAATGCAATTCTAATGGAATTTAAATCGATTCGAATTTTTCAAATTTGGTTGAATTGAGTGCAGTTTTACCGAATTGGGAAAAACTCTAATTGATTCGAAATAACAAAACTAATTCCGAAAACAATTTAAACGAATTTAACTAAACAAATTTATGCAAACAATGAATTGAAACAAAACAAAAGCACATAACATTATGAACATTGTATTTCCAGTTCCCGGACAAGCTGTGGGTGTCACAGTGAACAATTACCAGTCGGTGAATTCTCTGGTGGTGAACTGGGCGGCACCAACAGGAATTGTGTCCCTTTATAATGTCACCATAACAGGAGATGTAAATAGGACATTACAGAATACATCTACACAAGTGACCTTCACTAACTTACTACCAGGAAGGAATTATTCCGTCACTGTACAGACAATCAGTGGGAGCTGCAACAGTCCAATCACTCCAGCAACCACAGAGGCCACATGTGAGTATGATCCACGAGTGATCCGTGTTATCTGTGTATGATCAGAGTATGAGTAATGTGATTGTGAGGGTTCTGTAAGGCCACAGGTGAGTATTTGTCATGATTGCTTTTTCCAGGTGTAAAAAAAAGGGCACCCAGAGGTGCTTACATGACCTTTTTTATGTTCCACGTTATACTAAAGACAGATCTTGGCCAGCACATTATTATGCCTTTTCTTTAAAAGAGAAGTATTGGATTTTTAATTTTCTGAATCATGCTTACCTGTGTGGATGCAGCATCTGTCCACCACTGGCTCTAAGGCTGAGAACTGAGCGATCAAACATCACTGATCATTTGTTTCTCACAGCTCCCTGAGGAGTGAGCTGCTGACTATCAGTCAGGTGTCTGCTCTGCCGCTCAGGCTCTCAGCGGCTTGCTGAGGGGCTGAGCCGGGTGTCGGTCCAGTCCTATATGATCACGATCTCATTACGTCAGACTACAGCGGGCTTCAGCCCGCTGTCTGCTGAAAACAGGTCCCAGGAGTGCAGAACAAACAGCACTCCTGTGATCCATGGGAGGTTACTCAGCATAAGTAGCAGAAGGGGGGGGGGCAGGGGCATAGTTAGTGTTAGGCAGGAATTCCACTTTAAAGTGTAACAATAGGCAAAACTTTTTTTTCAGTTTGGATAGAGTATGAGAGAGTTATAACCTCTCTCGTTTTTTGTATTTTTGTGCTCCGTTGAGGAGATTTCCCTTCACTTCCTATCCAAGAGCCAAAACAGAAAATGAGAGGAAATCCCTCCAAAGTGAGCGGTTCCCAAGGTGTCACCAGAACTAGTGTGCCCATTGGAAGATTTTCCCCTCTATTAATATTCTGGTGTCAACACAAAATTTGGGATTTTCTTTTACTTTCACTTTTGATGATAAAAGTAAACAGAACAGATAGAGGGAGAATCTCCCTAACAGGGACACAGACAGCAATAAAAACTTGACAGGGGCCCCAATCCCTCTCCACTCCATCCAAAACTAGAAGAAAAGAAAATTGCCTTTAGTTACACTTTAAGAATTATGTAGATAGTAAAGGATTTTTTGAAGCCAGGACATGTACAGAAATGAGAATGATCACACTGCTATGGGAAGAGGCCCAGATGTACACAGGTGTATAGTAAAGTAAAGTGCACCTGTCTTCACTGTACATATCCAACCATATTTATAGAAATGGAAAATAGAGCTTCTTCTCCCCAGGATTTGATGCATAATTCAACTTTACTTTATACTTTACTTTAGTACAGCGGCTCCAACCAGAGCTTTTTTTTCGTTCACCCCAGCAGATACCAGGCTTAAGAAGAAAAAGCTCTGATCGGAGCCGCTGTACTAACTATGCAATAGTTAGTACAGCGATCTCCTCCGCTGTGCTGTTGTGTTCTGACAGGGGGACAGTCCCTCCGCCAGAACAATCCAATCAGCACTCTCTGCCATTGGCTGAGAGCACTGATCGGAAGTCAGTCGGCTGCTGGTTTTCCAGCATGCTCATCAGACAGATGGTCGGCTTTTGTCAGACAGGGTGCCATACACACGGGCCAAATGTCAGCCTTTTATTTTTATTTACACGGGCTGATGTCTCCTGACATTTGGCCCGTGTGTACGGGGCTTTAGGTTCACTTCCCCTCACCTTACTTCACTCTTTAGTAAATGAGGCGTGATGCCTTCCTCTTCATTCTGATTGGATTGTGCTGTTCTGCCTGCTGTCTGTCCCCACCATTAATACAACCATTGTCTCTTTTAAGTGTATTTTCTATTTTCTTTTCTCAGATCCGACTCCACCAGGAAACATCACTTTTATTACAATCCTGACAAACACCACCACATTATCTTGGGTAGAGCCTGTAAACATGACCGGGGTGACAAAGTCATATAATATAACTTATTGGAATGCTTCTTCCCCCAGCACTGTGACAAGTAACTCTCTAAATGCCACTCTTACAAGTCTGAAATCTGGGAGTAATTACACCATTACTGTGGTGACAGTTGGAGTCCGAGGGTATTTGAGCACGCCTGTCAGCAGATCTGTGTTTACACGTAAGTTCTTACCATCTGTCAGGATGCTAACTTTGCCAATGTGTACCCTCTAACTACACTTAAAGTGATACCCAATGAGAAGTGATAGACTTACCTGAGAAGTGGAGACTAACAGCCGGTTCTTGGTAGGGCAGAGTACCATGGAACAGGTTAGATCTGGGTGCTGGATCTACAGAATAGGAACCACTCTGGAGCAAACTGGAAGAGGGAGGTCCCGGAAACTGAGAAAGGAAAGAAAGCCCAATGCATCCCGTTGTACATGATTTTTCCAGGAACATCTGCAGAGGATCCTGTACTGATACAAGACTTGGGATTAATTACACAGATACTTGGGCACATAGTGCAGACAGTATTAAGAGTTTTTTTTGTTACAGTTCTATGATCACTCTGGAATGGATAAGACCTGGGAGTGGGATCAGGACTCACTGAAGTAGGAAGAGGGTACCATATGAGGGCAAACAACACAAGATCTCCCAAGAGTCTAGTGCCGCGTACACACAATTGGAATTTCTGACAACAAATGTTCGATGTGAGCTTGTTGTCAGAAATTCCGACCGTGTGTAGGCTCCATCGGACATTTTCTGTTGGAATTTCTGACAGCAAAAATTTGAGAGCTGGATCTCAAATTTTCTGAAAACAGAATCTGTTGTCGGAAACTTCGATCGTGTGTACACAATTCCACGCACAAAATTCCACGCATGCTCGGAATCAAGCAGAAGAGCAGCACTGGCTATTGAACTTCCTTTTTCTAGTCCCGTCATACGTGTTGTAGGTCAGCGCGTTCTTGCCGATCGGAATTTCCAAAAACATTTGTGCAACCGTGTGTATGCAAGACAAGTTTCAGCCAACATCCATCGGAAATGAATCCACGGTTTGGTTGTGGGAAATTCCGATCGTCTGTATGCGGCATTAGAGTCAACCATTATTCAGTAGGAACCCCCTCCTTTCACTGCATGCTGATCAATGGCCAATACCCCCAAGTTCACACTAATCTATAAACTTCAGACCACTAGTCAGAGGTCACTAGGAACAGTCCAGAGGTCAGGGCTGGCTGTGGGCACAAATGGTCAGGAGCAAGCCAGAGGCTAGGATGGGCAGGGGACAAGGATAACCAGGAACAAGCCAGAGGCCAGGGGACATGAATAACCAGGTACAAGCCAGAGGTCAGGATTGGCAGGGGACATAAATAACCAGGTACAAGCCAGAGGTCAGGGTGGGCAGGGGACATGGATAACCAGGAACAAGCCAGAGGTCAGGATGGGCAGGGGACATGGATAACCAGGAACAAGCCAGAGGTCAGGATGGGCAGGGGACATGGATAACCAGGAACAAGACAGAGGTCAGGGGACATGGATAACCAGGAACAAGTCAGAGGTCAGGATGGGCAGGGGACATGGATAACCAGGAACAAGACAGAGGTCAGGGTGGGCAAGGGACATGAATAACCAATATCTATCCAGAAGTTGGTACACTGAAATCAATTGAAGATGCAGCCGACAACCAGGAACTAACTAGAAGTTGGTACACAACAATCAATGGAGGATTCAGTCTGGATAGCAGGAAGGTGTACCAGGGTTGGCAGCCGGTTTGCAAAAGTATTGTTTGGACAGCGAGCTGGGAGCTGCACCAAGTTTAAATAGCAGTAGACAAGAGGAAGGGGCCACTATGACAGGGAATGGCCACCACTCCAGGGACAGGGATTGGCTGTGTGCTGAGTTGATTGCCACCATGATTGGATGCAGCTGCCATCCTCTGGTTAACCCAGAAATGCAGGATCAAGGAAGGTAAGTAGCACTGACACCATCTCTGTTAGGAGACAAATTACTGTTGATACCATTGTAGTTGGTAATCCACCAATTTAGTGCTATTAAAGCACTAATATAATATGTAACGAGCCCCTGCTCGCTCGGTTCCACTCTCCCGACACTCCTCTGCTGCTTTAGAATCAGATTGCAGATCGCAACATCTGATTGTTCAGTCATCTGATGCTCCAGGATTAGAACTACAGCTATGTGCTGTTCTAACCCAGTTGTGATAGCTCAGAACAAACACCAGGCAGGCTGTATGTAAGTTCAAACAGGAATCTCTCTCTTATCGACAGGAATACAGGCTCTTTTATACAGTAAAAGAGGGGGTGCATACCTCCTGCTCATATTACTCTAACAATACACCTGTAACCTAATTGACCTAATTAACATGAGCTTGTTTACTAACATGACCTTTTGCCCAGACTTGTGGTCACCGAGCTTCACACAGTACATTATACATTATCATAAGTACAACCACAGGACATTTTCACAATAGCAGGAGCTAATTACAATTAACAATACAAACAGTGTTCTCCCCCCTCCTCAGCCTAGTCATCAACACTTATAGTAGGAGTAGACTGTTCATCTCCTAGCCAGTCCTGGAGGCTAATGTGATCAGCTCACTCAATTAACATGTTGAAATCAGAATCAAACAAACCAATAATAGTCTTTACATATATATATCCTGGCAGATATTGGGGATAAATATTACTGTCCCATTTTAAGCAATCCAAGACATACCCTCCAAGTCACCATTTCCCATATGGCATACACAGGGTCCCCAGAGTCTGTGTGTCCTGGGGGACCAGGACCCGAATCCACAGTAATACCACCTCAAGGGTCCCCAGGCATACAGCTCACAAAGAGCACCGTTCCCCCAAAAGCCAGGGCCCACGATCGATCAGCAAGAGGCTAGCATTCTGTCCCCTCCAAAAGTCTCTCTCCCGTCTAGGTCTGTCACATAATACTCAGAAGATTTTTTTTATTTTTTTCCCAATATATGAGAATCATTACCACTAGTGTATCCATCCAAGAGTGGTCTCTGGACTTCCCTTTATTGTCCAAGACAGCTGGATAAATCATTGAGGGGTGGGAAGGCTACAGAGGCCTCTCATTCAAAGGTCAGGCACAACAAGCCAGAAGTCAGGATGGGCAGCAGACATGGATAACCAGGAAATAGCCAGAAGTTAATACATAGTAATCAATGCATGGTATAGGCTGGAGAGCAGGTAGGCATAGCAAGGGCTTAGCAACTAGCTTGAAAAGGCATAGCTTTGCGAGAACTGCACCAAGTTTAAATATGGTAGGTAAGAAAAGGACCCACACCGACAGGCTACAGCCTAACAGAAGAAGGAGAGTGCTGCATTAACTGATGCATTAAAGGGGAAGGAGAATGCAGCTGAGACAGGCTGCACCAATTCAGGGAAAGGGCACCGCTCTGACTGGTTTTGCCCTGTCAGGAGATGAGTACCCCTTTGATTGGACAGGGCTGCCATCCCCCAGGTAAAACCCAGATGTGCATGCAGCCATGTGCCTTAGAGACAGAGTTAACATTGGCTCAAGGAAGGTACTCTAAGTAGAACTGACATCAGGGGCGTTGCTAGGTCTGCAAAAGATCTGGGGCTAGAGCCCATAGCAGCGGTCACCAACCTTTTTGCATGCCCGTGTGTGGGGGGGGGGGGACCGGTGCTAAGCAATTTTTTGCGGCCGATGGCTGGTGTTGGCGCTTCAATCATCGGGGCACCATGGTTGATATGGTGTCAGGGTGATTGAAGTGCATTATTTCTATTATTACATTCCAATATATAACGAAGTGGTTCAACTCACCATAATGCAGGATCAGTGGGAGCCCTGGGCGTGTCACTTGCCACATCTCCTGCCACCAGATGCAGTGTGTTACTTGCCACGGTCACCTGCCACCAGATGTGGATTGTCACTTGCCATGTCGCCTGCCACCAGATGTGGATTGTCACTTGCCACTTTCACCTGGCAGCAGATGTGGATTGTCACTTGCCACGTCACCTGCCACCATTTGCAAATTGCCACATCTCCTGCCACCATTTGCAGATTGTCACTTTCCACGTCTCCTTCCACCATTTGCAGATTGTCACTTGCTACGTCACCTGCCACCATTTGCAGATTGTCACTTGCCACATCCCCTGGCACCATTTGCAGATTGCCACATATCCTACCACCATTTTCAGATTGACACTTGCCACGTCACCGGCCACCAGATGTGGGTTGTCACTTGCCAACTGAAGTGGATTGTCACTTCCCATGCCAGCCAGTGCCACCAATTGTGCATTGACGCTGCATTGGTGGCAGGCTGGCAGCACTGGTCCATTTAGTGAGAGCAGGAGAGCGGTGATGTGGGGCGGGCAGTGAGAGATGATGTCATCTTGCTGCTCCCCGCCACACCTCTAACATTGCAGCAAGGGGGTCTGGATGGAAAGTGGAGCTCCACCGATGACAGGAAGTACGTGACCTGCACTCCACCAAGCTGTGAGGGCAGAAGAGCGCTGATGTGTGGCGGGCAGTGAGAGATGAAGTCATCTCTCTGCTGCTCGCCGCACCTCACTCCCAAATTGAAGAGGCCCGGCTGTGAAGAGCGCTTCTGTGGAGCGGGCAGAGAATGATGTCATCTCTGCTAGCCCCCCCACTCGCTTCTCTCCTCTCCTCCGCCTCTCTCATGCGGCCAGCTCGCTGCAGCAGCCACGACCCACTGCTTAGGCAGGGACCCTGCGGCAAGAGACTCGGGGCTATGGGCCCCAGATTCGGGGCTATAGCCCCAATAGCCACCCCCTAGCAACGCCCCTGACTGACATCATCTCTATGTTAGGAGACAAATCACTGCTGATTTCATTGAAGTTGGTAGAGACCAAATGTGGCTCTAAATTGCTGTTTATTGTCTCAGACAGATGGAGAAATCAATGATAGGTAGGAGGGCTACTGAGGTCCCGCATTCAAAGGACAGATGGCCTGATATTGCTGGGCTCTGCTATCTACAGTATTCCACTGTTGGGTACTTCTGTTGAAGTAAAACCTACTATTAGTCAACCCGAGTGCGTTATTGCATTCAATTCGATTATTCAATGGACCATTCTCATCAGTTTATTATGATTATTTTTTATGATATACACTTGTATTAATACTTAAACCCACCAAATTATTGGATTTTACTGATGATGTGCTTTTTTTTCTCTAGTAATTACATTCCATAAAACTGATATGTTTTGAACCAAAAAAAGTTATTTAGTGCTTTGAAGATCTGGTGGTTGAATCCTTTACATTCCTGCCATCTAAAACTGGAAATTACCCAGAAGTCAAGGAAGACCCTCTGAGCCGGCCACACATGTATCGAAATTTGTCTGGTTCAGCAGTGACCAGCTGAATTTCGATCCATGTATGGCTCCCCTGTGTTTTTAGAGAAGACGTTCCACCGATCCACTTCTGTACGACCTCCCTGTTGTATTTTCCCTGCTCAATCAGCACTGCAGGTTATTTCCTGAAATGCTGATCAGTGTATTCTGATGGTGGGGAAATCTCCCAATTGTCAGAATACAATGACTGAACGGGGAGGGCGCCCTCATCCTTATCATGTGTGTGGATGGGAGAATCGGGTCAGTCTTTTTTATTCAACCCGCTGGTTGAACAGAAAAAAAATGGACCCATTTCTGCCCTGCCTTACACTGATACTATTAGATTGTATCTCCTTCAATGTCATTTTAGTGTTTTTCTCTCTTTTATGTTAAGCTCACATGTGTGTATTCCACTTTCTAGAACCATATCCTGTGAACCAGCCACAATACTTTAATGTGACTTCAACATCTGTGTCCTTATATTGGAGCGCACCGAACGAATCTCAGACTTCTTACACATACAGAGTGCAGACAAATGTCACATCATCATCATCTTCATTAGTAAATAATATAATAGTGACCAATCAATCAGCTACAATAGGAAATCTGATCCCGGGACAAACCTATACATTCCTGATATATACAAGAGCTGCTGATAATGTCACTGAATCTGATCCGGTGTCACTAACTACCTGCACAGGTGAGTACAGCCGCAGTCCTGATCTTATCTCTGTGGTGGGGACACCATGAAAATACTTCTGTCAGTTTGGGAAGAGAGTGTCCCTTCAAAAGTACTTATTGTTTTGCCAAGGTGTATCAGATAAAGTTGATTTGATTTTTCTGATATACATAGAACTATTTTTTTTATTAAACACGTGTTCACTACTTGATTGCAACTTACATTTTTTAATTGACTCCATAGTTTTTTGTTAAAATGGTTGTATCCCCTGCTTGGACATTTTTACCTACAGGTAATCCTATAATAAGGCCTATAATAAGGCTTACCTGTAGGTAAAAAGAATATCTCCTAAACCGTACAGGTCTAGGAGATATTGACCCTGCATGCAGCCGCTGACGTCAGCCGCGCATGCGCTCTGCAGGTCCGGCGTATCCTGGCGGAACTTGCCAGAACGGAGGGGTCCCATGCAGATTTGTGGGAGTGACGTCATCGTGGCTCCGGCCACTCACAGCCACTCTGAATTACAATAGTAACGAATTTAAACAAATCCGAAATAACGAAACAAAACAATATTCCAAATTTGAATAGTTTTCAGATTGAATTTGAATAGTTTCAAATCAAATTAGAATTTCCAAAGAGAATAAAATAGAATAGAAAATAAAGGAATGGGATATAATAGAATAGAAAATAAAAGAATAGAATAGAATGTAAAAAAACAATAGAATAGAATAGAAAGAATATAACCATTTCCCAAAGTTCAAAAAGAATAAACTCAAATAGAATAGAAAATAATTGATTAGAATAGGAAATAAAAGAATAGGATAGACTACAAGAGAAAAGAAGAGAGTAGACCAGAATAGAATAAATATAGCCATCATCCAAAATTCACATTTCTAATAGAATAAATATGAATTTGAATAGAAAGGAATAGAACAGAAAATAGAATAGAAAATAGAAGAATAAAATAGAATAGAAAAGAACAGAATAGATTGAAATAAACAATAGAAAAGAAAGTAATAGAACAGAAAGAATATAACAGTAACCGTTTTCTAAAATTAAAATTTTGAATAGAATAAATTTGAATTCAAATTGAATATAATGGAAAAGAAAAGAATAGAACCGAAAATAAAAGAATAGAATAGAACAAACAATAGAATATAATGGATTAGAAAGAATATAACCATCATCCAAAATTTGAATTTTAAAAAGAATAAATTCAACTTCTTATGGAATTCAATTTGAAGGCAATTCAAATGAAATTCGATTCGCATTTGAATGCAATTCGAATGGAATTTAAATCGATTCAAATTTTTCAAATTTGGTTGAATTGAGTGCAGTTTGACCGAACTGGGAAAAATTCGAATTGATTTGAAATAACAAAACTAATTCCGAAAACAATTTAAACAAATTCATGCAAACAATGAATTGAAACAAAACTAAACACATTTTTTCGTGCATCCTGCAGATGTCTAAATAGAATGAGTCTTATAAAGCACATAACATTATGAACATTGTATTTCCAGTTCCCGGACAAGCTGTGGGTGTCACAGTGAACAATTACCAGTCGGTGAATTCTCTGGTGGTGAACTGGACGGCACCAGCAGGAATTGTGTCCAATTATAATGTCACCATAACAGGAGATGTAAATAGGACATTACAGAATACATCTACACAAGTGACCTTCACTAACTTACTACCAGGAAGGAATTTTTCCGTCACTGTACAGACAATCAGTGGGAGCTGCAACAGTCCCATCACTACAGCAACCACAGAGGCCACATGTGAGTATGATCCACGAGTGATCCGTGTTATCAGTGTATGATCAGAGTATGAGTAATGTGATTGTGAGGGTTCTGTAAGGCCACAGGTGAGTATTTGTCATAATTGCTTTTTCCAGGTGTAAAAAAAAAGGGCACCCAGAGGTGCTTACATGACCTTTTTTATGTTCCACTTTTTAATAAAGACAGGTCTTGGCCAGCACATTATTATGCCTTTTCTTTAAAAGAGAAGTATTGGATTTTTAATTTTTTTCTGAATCACGCTTACCTGTGTGGAGGCAGCATCTGTCCACCACTGGCTCTAAGGCTGAGAACTGAGCGATCAAACATCGCTGATCATTCGGTTCTCCCAGCTCCCTGAGGAGAGAGCTGCTGACTGTCCGTCACCGGCTGTCTGCTCTGCCCCCCCTGCTAACTGGAGCGCTGGATTGTGGAGGGGCGGGACCGGCCAACTCAGGCTCTCAGCGGCTTGCTGAGGGGCGGAGCCAGGTGTCGGTCCAGTCCTATATGATCACGATCTCATGACGTCAGTCTACAGTGGGCTTCAGCCCGTTGTCTGCTCAAAACAGGTCACAGAAGTGCAGAACAAACAGCCCTTCTGTGATCCATGGGAGGTTACTCAGCATAAGTAGTGGGGGGGCATAGTTAGTGTTAGGCAGGAATTCCACTTTAAAGTGTAACTATAGGCAAAACTTTTTTTTCAGTTTGGATAGCGTATGAGAAGGTTATAACCTCTCTTGTTATTTTTGTGCTCCGTTGAGGAGATTTCCCTTCACTTCCTATCCCAGAGCTAAAACAGAAAATGAGAGGAAATCTCTCCAAAGTGAGCGGTTCCCAAGGTGCCACCAGAACTAGTGTCCCCATTGGAAGATTTTCCCCTCTTTTTATATTCTGGTGTCAACCCAAAATTTGGGATTTCTTTTCACTTTTGATGATAAAAGTAAAACAGGACAGATAGAAGGAGAATCTCCCTAACAGGGACACAGACAGCAATAAAAACTTGACAGGGGCCCTAATCCCTCTCCACTCCATCCAAAACTAGAAGAAAAATATTGCCTTTAGTTACACTTTAAGAATTATGTAGATGGTAAAGGATTTTTTTTGAAGCCAGGACCTGTACAGAAATGAGAATGATCACACTGCTATGGGAAGAGGTCCAGATGTACACAGGTGTATAGTAAAGTAAAGTGCACCTGTCTTCATTGTACATATCAAACCATATGTACAGCTTCTTCTTCCCAGGATTTGATTCATGATTCAACTTTACTTTATACTTTACTTTATGCTCTACTAACTACTGCATAGTTAGTACAGCGGCTCCGACCAGAGCTTTTTTTTTTTTCATTCAACCCAGCGGGTACCAGGCTTAAGAAAAAAAAAGCTCTGGTCAGGGCCGCTGTACTAACTATGCAGTAGTTAGTACAGCAATCTCCTCTGCTTTGCTGTTGTGTTCTGACAGTGGGACGGTCCTCCCACCAGAACAGTTCGATCAGAACTCTCTGCCATTGGCTGAGAGCACTCATCGGAAGTCAGTCAGCTGCTGGTTTTCCAGCATGGTCATCAGACAGATGGTTGGCTTTTGTCAGACAGGGTGCCATACACACACGGGCCAAATGTCAGCCTTTTATTTTGAACCGGCTGATGTCTCCTGACATTCGGCCCGTGTGTACGGGGCTTTAGGTTCACTTCCCCTCACCTCACTTCACTCTTTAGTAAATGAGGCCTGATGCCTTCCTCTTCATTCTGATTGCATTGTGCTGTTCTGCCTGCTGTCTGTCCTCACCATTATTACAACTATTGTCTCTTTTAAGTGTATTTTGTATTTTCTTTTCGCAGATCCGTCTCCACCAGGAAACATCACTTTTATTACAATCCTGACAAACACCACCACATTATCTTGGGTAGAGCCTGTAAACATGACCGGGGTGACAAAGTCATATAATATAACTTATTATTGGAATGCTTCTTCCCCCATCATTGTGACAAGTAACTCTCTAAATGGCAGCCTTACAAGTCTAAAATCTGGGAGTAATTACACCATTACTGTGGTGACAGTTGGAGTCCGAGGGTATTGGAGCACGCCTGTCAGCAGATCTGTGTTTACACGTAAGTTCTTACCATCTGTCAGGATGCTAACTTTGCCAATGTGTACCCTCTACCTACACTTAAAGCGATACCCAATGAGAAGTGATAGACTTACCTAGGAAGTGGAGACTAACAGACGGGTCTTGGTAGGGCAGAGTACCATGGAACAGGTTAGATCTGAGTGTGGGATCTACAGAATAGAAACCACGCTGGAGAAAACTGGAAGAGGGAGGCCCCGGAAACTGAGAAAGGAAAGAAAGCCCAATGCATCCCGTTGTGCATGATTTTTCCAGGGACATCTGTAGAGGATCCTGTACTGATACAAGACTTGGGACTAATTACACAGATTGTTGGTGTTTTGTTTTTTTTGGCACATAGTGCAGACAGTGTTAAGAGTTTATTTGTTACAGTTCTATGATCACTCTGGAATGGATAAGACCTGGGAGTGGGATCAGGACTCACTGAAGTAGGAAGAGGGTACCATATGAGGGCAAATAACACAGGATCTCCCACGAGTCCAATGCTGCATACACACGATTGGAATTTCTGACAACAAATGTTCGATGTGAGCATATTGTCGAAAATTCAGACCGTGTGTAGGCTCCATCGGACATTTTCTGTCGGAATTTCCGACAACAAAAATTTGAGAGCTGGATCTCAAATTTTCCGACAACAAAATTTGTTGTCGGAAATTTTGATCGTGTGTACACAATTCCGACGCACAAAATCCCACGCATGCTCGGAATCAAGCAGAAGAGCCGCACTGGCTATTGAACTTCCTTTTTCTAGTCCCATCGTACGTGTTGTAGGTCAGCGCATTCTTGCCGATCGGAATTTCCAAAAACATTTGTGCAACCATGTGTATGCAAGACAAGTTTCAGCCAACATCCATCGGAAATGAATCCACGGTTTGGTTGTGGGAAATTCCGATCGTCTGTATGCGGCATTAGAGTCAATCATTATTCAGTAGGAACCCCCTCCTTTCACTGCATGCTGATCAATGGCCAATACCCCCAAGTTCACACTGATCTATAAACTTCAGACCACTAGTCAGAGGTCACTAGGAACAGTCCAGAGGTCAGGGCTGGCTGTGGGCACAAATGGTCAGGAGCAAGCCAGAGGCTAGGATGGGCAGGGGACAAGGATAACCAGGAACAAGCCAGAGGCCAGGGGACATGAATAACCAGGTACAAGCCAGAGGTCAGGGTGGGCAGGGGACATGGATAACCAGGAACAAGCCAGAGGTCAGGATGGGCAGGGGACATGGATAACCAGGAACAAGACAGAGGTCAGGGGACATGGATAACCAGGAACAAGTCAGAGGTCAGGATGGGCAGGGGACATGGATAACCAGGAACAAGACAGAGGTCAGGGTGGGCAAGGGACATGAATAACCAATATCTATCCAGAAGTTGGTACACTGAAATCAATTGAAGATGCAGCCGACAACCAGGAACTAGCTAGAAGTTGGTACACAACAATCAATGGAGGATTCAGGCTGGATAGCAGGAAGGTGTACCAGGGTTGGCAGCCGGTTTGCAAAAGTATTGTTTGGACAGCGAGCTGGGAGCTGCACCAAGTTTAAATAGCAGTAGACAAGAGGAAGGGGCCACTATGACAGGGAATGGCCACTCCAGGGACAGGGATTGGCTGTGTGCTGAGTTGATTGCCACCATGATTGGATGCAGCTGCCATCCTCTGGGTAACCCAGAAATGCAGGATCAAGGAAGGTAAGTAGCACTGACACCATCTCTGTTAGGAGACAAATTACTGTTGATACCATTGTAGTTGGTAATCCACCAATTTAGTGCTATTAAAGCACTAATATAATATGTAACGAGCCCCTGCTCGCTCGGTTCCACTCTCCCGACACTCCTCTGCTGCTATAGAATCAGATTGCAGATCGCAACATCTGATTGTTCAGTCATCTGATGCTCCAGGATTAGAACTACAGCTATGTGCTGTTCTAACCCAGTTGTGATAGCTCAGAACAAACACCAGGCAGGCTGTATGTAAGTTCAAACAGGAATCTCTCTCTTATCGACAGGAATACAGGCTCTTTTATACAGTAAAAGAGGGGGTGCATACCTCCTGCTCATATTACTCTAACAATACACCTGTAACCTAATTAACCTAATTAACATGAGCTAGTTTACTAACATGACCTTTTGCCCAGACTTGTGGTCACCGAGCTTCACACAGTACATTATACATTATCATAAGTACAACCACAGGACATTTTCACAATAGCAGGAGCTAATTACAATTAACAATACAAACAGTGTTCTCCCCCCTCCTCAGCCTAGTCATCAACACTTATAGAAGGAGTAGACTGTTCGTCTCCTAGCCAGTCCTGGAGGCTAATGTGATCAGCTCACTCAATTAACATGTTGAGTTCAGAATCAAACAAACCAATAATAGTCTTTACATTTATATCCTGGCAGATATTGGGGATAAATATTACTGTCCCATTTTAAGCAATCCAAGACATACCCTCCAAGTCACCATTTCCCATATGGCATACACAGGGTCCCCAGAGTCTGTGTGTCCTGGGGGACCAGGACCCGAATCCACAGTAGAACCACCTCAAGGGTCCCCAGGCATACAGCTCACAAAGAGCACCGTTCCCCCAAAAGCCAGGGCCCACGATCGATCAGCAAGAGGCTAGCATTTAGTCCCCTCCAAAAGTCTCTCTCCCGACTAGGTCTGTCACATAATACTCAGAAGATTTTTTTTATTTTTTTCCCAATATATGAGAATCATTACCACTAGTGTATCCATCCAAGAGTGGTCTCTGGACTTCCCTTTATTGTCCAAGACAGCTGGATAAATCATTGAGGGGTGGGAAGGCTACAGAGGCCTCTCATTCAAAGGTCAGGCGCAACAAGCCAGAAGTCAGGATGGGCAGCAGACATGGATAACCAGGAAATAGCCAGAAGTTAATACATAGTAATCAATGCATGGTATAGGCTGGAGAGCAGGTAGGCATAGCAAGGGCTTAGCAACTAGCTTGAAAAGGCATAGCTTTGCGAGAACTGCACCAAGTTTAAATATGGTAGATAAGAAAAGGACCCACACCGACAGGCTACAGCCTAACAGAAGAAGGAGAGTGCTGCATTAACTGATGCATTAAAGGGGAAGGAGAATGCAGCTGAGACAGGCTGCACCCATTCAGGGAAAGGGCACCGCTCTGACTGGTTTTGCCCTGTCAGGAGATGAGTACCCCTCTGATTGGACAGGGCTGCCATCCCCCAGGTAAAACCCAGATGTGCATGCCGCCACGTGCCTTAGAGGCAGAGTTAACATTGGCTCAAGGAAGGTACTCTAAGTAGAACTGACATCATCTCTATGTTAGGAGACAAATCACTGCTGATTTCATTGAAGTTGGTAGAGACCAAATGTGGCTCTAAATTGCTGTTTATTGTCTCAGACAGATGGAGCAATCAATGATAGGTAGGAGGGCTACTGAGGTCCCGCATTCAAAGGACAGATGGCCTGATATTGCTGGGCTCTGCTATCTACAGTATTCCACTGTTGGGTACTTCTGATGAAGTAAAACCTACTATTAGTCAACTCGAGTGCGTTATTGCATTCAATTTGATTATTCAATGGACCATTCTCATCAGTTTATTATGATTATTTATTATGATATACACTTGTATTAATACTTAAACCCACCAAATTATTGGATTTTACTGATGATGTGCTTTTTTTTCTCTAGTAATTACATTCCATAAAACTGATATGTTTTGAACCAAAAAAAGTTATTTAGTGCTTTGAAGATCTGGTGGTTGAATCCTTTACATTCCTGCCATCTAAAACTGGAAATTACCCAGAAGTCAAGGAAGACCCTCTAAGCCGGCCACACATGTATCGAAATTTGTCTGGTTCAGCAGTGACCAGCTGAATTTCGATCCATGTATGGCCCCTGTGTTTTTAGAGAAGACGTTCCACCGATCCACTTCTGTACAACCACCCTGATGTATTTTCCCTGCTCAATCAGCACTGCAGGTTATGGCCTGAAATGCTGATCAGTGTATTCTGATGGTGGGGAAATCTCCCAATTGTCAGAATACAATGACTGAAGGGGGGGGGGGGTGCCCCCATCCATATCAAGTGTGTGGATGGGAGAATCGGGTTGGTCTTTTTTATTCAACCCGCTGGTTGAACGGAAAAAAAATGGACCCATTTCTGCCCTGCCTTACACTGATACTATTAGATTGTATCTCCTTCAATGTCATTTTAGTGTTTTTCTCTCTTTTATGTTAAGCTCACATGTCTGTATTTCACTTTCTAGAACCATATCCTGTGAACCAGCCACAATACTTTAATGTGACTTCAACATCTGTGTCCTTATATTGGAGCGCACCGAACGAATCTCAGACTTCTTACACATACAGAGTGCAGACAAATGTCACATCATCATCATCATCTTCAATAGTAAATAATATAATAGTG
Source organism: Lithobates clamitans (assembly GCA_037952925.1). NCBI lineage: Eukaryota > Metazoa > Chordata > Amphibia > Anura > Ranidae > Lithobates > Lithobates clamitans. The sequence goes on from JBBGZY010001925.1 coordinate 347,334, forward strand.
ACCAATCAATCAGCTACAATAGGAAATCTGATCCCGGGACAAACCTATACATTCCTGATATATACAAGAGCTGCTGATAATGTCACTGAATCTGATCCGGTGTCACTAACTACCTGCACAGGTGAGTACAGCCGCAGTCCTGATCTTATCTCTGTGGTGGGGACACCATGAAAATACTTCTGTCAGTTTGGGAAGAGAGTGTCCCTTCAAAAGTACTTATTGTTTTGCCAAGGTGTATCAGATAAAGTTGATTTGCTATTTCTGATATACATAGAACTATTTTTTTTATTAAACACGTGTTCACTAGTTGATTGCAGCTTACATTTTTTAATTGACTCCATAGTTTTTTGTTAAAATGGTTGTATCCCCTGCTTGGACATTCTTACCTACAGGTAATCCTATAATAAGGCCTATAATAAGGCTGTAGGTAAAAAGAATATCTCCTAAACCGTGCAGGTCTAGGAGATATCAGACTGACGTCAGCCGCGCATGCGCTCTGCAGGTCCGGCGTATCCTGGCGGAACTTGCCAGAACGGAGGGCTCCCATGCAGATTTGTGGGAGTGACGTCATCGTGGCTCCGGCCACTCACAGCCACTCTGAATTACAATAGTAACGAATTTAAACAAATCCGAAATAACGAAACAAAACAATATTCCAAATTTGAATAGTTTTCAGATTGAATTTGAATAGTTTCAAATCAAATTAGAATTTCCAAAGAGAATAAAATAGAATAGAAAATAAAGGAATGGGATATAATAGAATAGAAAATAAAAGAATAGAATAGAATGTAAAAAAACAATAGAATAGAATAGAAAGAATTTAACCATTTCCCAAAGTTCAAAAAGAATAAACTCAAATAGAATAGAAAATAATTGATTAGAATAGGAAATAAAAGAATAGGATAGATTACAAGAGAAAAGAAGAGAATAGACCAGAATAGAATAAATATAGCCATCATCCGAAATTCACATTTCTAATAGAATAAATATGAATTTGAATAGAAAGGAATAGAACAGAAAATAGAATAGAAAATAGAAGAATAAAATAGAATAGAAAAGAACAGAATAGAGTGAAATAAACAATTGAAAAGAAAAGAATAGAACAGAAAGAATATAACAATAACCGTTTTCTAAAATTAAACTTTTGAATAGAATAAATTTGAATTCAAATTGAATATAATAGAAAAGAAAAGAATAGAACAGAAAATAAAAGAATAGAATAGAACAAACAATAGAATATAATAGATTAAAAAGAATATAACCATCATCCAAAATTTGAATTTTAAAAAGAATAAATTCAACTTCTTATGGAATTCAATTTGAAGGCAATTCAAATGAAATTCGATTCGCATTTGAATGCAATTCGAATGGAATTTAAATCGATTCAAATTTTTCAAATTCGGTTGAATTGAGTGCAGTTTGACCGAACTGGGAAAAATTTGAATTGATTTGAAATAACAAAACTAATTCCGAAAACAATTTAAACAAATTTAACTAAACAAATTTATGCAAACAATGAATTGAAACAAAACTAAACACATTTTTTCGTTCTGCAGATGTCTAAATAGAATGAGTCTTATAAAGCACATAACATTATGAACATTGTATTTCCAGTTCCCGGACAAGCTGTGGGTGTCACAGTGAACAATTACCAGTCGGTGAATTCTCTGGTGGTGAACTGGACGGCACCAATAGGAATCGTGTCCAATTATAATGTCACCATAACAGGAGATGTAAATAGGACATTACAGAATACATCTATACAAGTGACCTTCACTAACTTACTACCAGGAAGGAATTATTCCGTCACTGTACAGACAATCAGTGGGAGCTGCAACAGTCCAATCACTACAGCAACCACAGAGGCCACATGTGAGTATGATCCACGAGTGATCCGTGTTATCAGTGTATGATCAGAGTATGAGTAATGTGATTGTGAGGGTTCTGTAAGGCCACAGGTGAGTATTTGTCATGATTGCTTTTTCCAGGTGTAAAAAAAAAGGGCACCCAGAGGTCTTTACATGACCTTTTTTATGTTCCACTTTTTAATAAATACAGGTCTTGGCCAGCACATTATTATGCCTTTTCTTTAAAAGAGAAGTATTGGATTTTTTTTTTTTTTGAATCGTGCTTACCTGTGTGTATGCAGCATCGGTCCACCACTGGCTCTAAGGCTGAGAACTGAGCGATTAAACATCGCTGATCATTTGGTTCTCACAGCTCCCTAAGGAGAGAGCTGCTGACTGTCAGTCACTTGCTGTCTCCTCTGCCCCCCCTGCTAATTGGAGCGCTGGATTGTGGAGGGGGTGGGAATGGCCAGCTCGGGCTCTCAGCGGCAGGAGCCCGGTGTCGGTCCCATCCTATATGATCACGATCTCATGACGTCAGCCTATAGCGGGCTTCAGCCCGCTGTCTGCTGAAAACAGGTCACAGGAGTGCAGAACAAACAGCCCTTCTGTGATCCATGGGAGGTTACTCAGCATAAGTAGCAGAAGGGGGGGCATAGTTAGTGTTAGGCAGGAATTCCACTTTATAGTGTAACTATAGGCAAAACTTTTATTTTTTTTCAGGTTGGATAGAGTATGAGAGGGTTATAAACTCTGTCGTTTTTTGTTTTTTTTGTGCTCCATTGAGGAGATTTCCCTTCACTTCCTATCCCATAGCCAAAACAGAAAATGAGAGGAAATCCCTCCAAAGTGAGCGGTTCCCAAGGTGTCACCAGAACTAGTGTCCCTATTGGAAGATTTTCCCCTCTATTAATATTCTGGTGCCAACCCAAAATTTGGAATTTTCTTTTAACTTCACTTGTGATGATAAAAGTAAAGAGGACAGATAGAAGGAGAATCTCCCTAACAGGGACAACGACAGCAATAAAAATTTGACAGGGGCCCCAATCCCTCTCCACTCCATCCAAAACTAGAAGAAAAGAAAATTGCCTTTAGTTACACTTTAAAAATTATGTAGATGGTAAAGGATTTTTTGAAGCCAGGACCTGTACAGAAATGAGAATGATCACACTGCTATGGGAAGAGGCCCAGATGTACACAGGTGTATAGTAAAGTAAAGTGGACCTGTCTTCACTATACATATCCAACCATGTTTATAGAAATGGAAAATAGAGCTTTTTCTTCCAGGATTTGATGCATAATTCAACTTTACTTTATACTTTACTTTAGTACAGCGGCTCCAACCAGAGCTTTTTTTTCATTCACCCCAGCAGATACCAGGCTTAAGAAAAAAAAGCTCTGATCGGAGCCGCTGTACTAACTATGCAATAGTTAGTTCAGCGATCTCCTCCGCTGTACTGTTGTGTTCTGACAGGGGGACAATCCCCCCGCCAGAACAATCCAATCAGCACTCTCTGCCATTGGCTGAGAGCGCTGATCGGAAGTCAGTCGGCTGCTGGTTTTCCAGCATGCTCATCAGACAGATGGTTGGCTTTTCTCAGACAGGGTGCCATACACACGGGCCAAATGTCAGCCTTTTTTTTTGTACCGGCTGATGTCTCCTGACATTTGGCCTGTGTGTACGGGGCTTTAGGTTCCCTTCCCCTCACCTCATTTCACTCTTTAGTAAATGAGTCCTGATGCCTTCCTCTTCATTCTGATTGCATTGTGCTGTTCTGCCTGCTGTCTGTCCCCACCATTAATACAACCATTGTCTCTTTTAAGTGTATTTTCTATTTTCTTTTCGCAGATCCGACTCCACCAGGAAACATCACTTTTTTTACAATCCTGACAAACACCACCACATTATCTTGGGTAGAGCCTGTAAACATGACCGGGGTGATAAAGTCATATAATATAATTTATTATTGGAATGCTTCTTCCCCCATCACTGTGACAAGTAACTCTCCAAATGTCACTCTTTCAAGTCTGAAATCTGGGAGTAATTACACCATTACTGTGGTGACTGTTGGAGTCCGAGGGTATTTGAGCACGCCTGTCAGCAGATCTGTGTTTACACGTAAGTTCTTACCATCTGTCAGGATGCTAACTTTGCCAATGTGTACCCTCTAACTACACTTAAAGCGATACCCAATGAGAAGTGATAGACTTACCTGAGAAGTGGAGACTAACAGACGGGTCTTGGTAGGGCAGAGTACCATGGAACAGGTTAGATCTGGGTGCTGGATCTACAGAATAGAAACCACGCTGGAGGAAACTGGAGGAGGGAGGCCCCGGAAACTGAGAAAGGAAAGAAAGCCCAATGCATCCCGTTGTGCATGATTTTTCCAGGGACATCTGCAGAGGATCCTGTACTGATACAAGACTTGGGACTAATTACACAGATTGCTGGTGCTTTTTTTTGGCACATAGTGCAGACAGTGTTAAGAGTTTATTTGTTACAGTTCTATGATCACTCTGGAATGGATAAGACCTGGGAGTGGGATCAGGACTCACTGAAGTGGGAAGAGGGCACCATATGAGGGCAAATAACACAGGATCTCCCACGAGTCCAATGCTGCATACACAGGATCGGAATTTCTGACAACAAATGTTCGATGTGAGCTTGTCGGAAATTCCGACCGTGTGTAGACTCCATCGGACATTTGTCAACAAAAATTTGAGAGCTGGATCTCAAATTTTACGACTACAAAATCTGTTGTCGGAAATTTCGATCGTGTGTACACAATGTCGACGCACAAAATTCCACGCATGCTCGTAATCTAGCAGAAGAGCCGCACTGGCTAATGAACTTCCTTTTTCTAGTCCCGTCGTACGTGTTGTAGGTCAGCGCGTTCTTGACGATCGTAATGCCTGAAAACATTTATGCAACCGTGTGTATGCAAGACAAGTTTCAGCCAACATCCGGCGGAAATTAATCCACGGTTTGGTTGTGGGAAATTCCGATCGTCTATATGCGGCATTAGAGTCAACCATTATTCAGTAGGAACCCCCTCCTTTCACTGCATGCTGATCAATGGCCACTACCCCAAAGTTCACACTGATCTATAAACTACAGACCACTAGTCAGAGGTCACTAGGAACAGTCCAGAGATCAGGGCTGGCTGTGGGCACAGATGCTCAGGAGCAAGCCAGAGGTCCGGATGGGCAGGGGACAAGGATAACCAGGAACAAGCCAGAGGTCAGGATGGGCAGTGGACATGAATAACCAGGTACAAGCCAGAGGTCAGGATAGGCAGGGGACATGAATAACCAGGTACAAACCAGAGGTCAGGGTGGGCAGGGCACATGGATAACCAGGAACAAGCCAGAGGTCAAGGTGGGCAGGGGACATGGATAACCAGGAACAAGACAGAGGTCAGGATAGGCAGGGGACATGGATAACCAGGAACAAGCCAGAGGTCAAGGTGGGCAGGGGACATGGATAACCAGAAACAAGACAGAGGTCAGGATAGGCAGGGGACATGAATAACCAGGAACAAGACAGAGGTCAGGGTGGGCAGGGGACATGGATAACCAGGAACAAGCCAGAGGTCAGGGTGGGCAGGAGACATGGATAACCAGGAACAAGACAGAGGTCAGAGTGGACAGGGGACATGGATAACCAGGAACAAGACAGAGGTCAGGATAGGCAGGGGACATGGATAACCAGGAACAAGCCAGAGGTCAGGGTGGGCAGGGAACATGAATAACCAGGAACAAGCCAGAGGTCAGGATGGGCAGGGGACATGGATAACCAGGAACAAGCCAGAGGTCAGGAAGGGCAGGGGACATGGATAACCAGGAACAAGCCAGAGGTCAGGATGGGCAGGGGACATGAATAACCAAGACCTATCCAGAAGTTGGTACACTGAAATCAATTGAAGATGCAGCCGACAACCAGGAACTGGCTAGAAGTTGGTACACAACAATCAATGGAGGATTCAGGCTGGATAGCAGGAAGGTTGGGAGCCGGTTTGCAAAAGTATTGCTTGGACAGTGAGCTGGGAGCTGCACCAAGTTTAAATAGAGTAGACAAGAAGAAGGAGCCACTATGACAGGGAATGGCCACCACTCCAGGGACAGGGATTGGCTTTGTGCTGTCAAGAGTTGATTGCCACCATGATTGGATGCAGCTGCCATCCTCTGGGTAACCCAGAAATGCAGGATCAAGGAAGATAAGTAGCACTGACACCATCTCTGTTAGGAGACAAATTACTGCTGATACCATTGTAGTTCGTAAACCACCAATTTAGTGCTATTAAAGCACTAATATAATACTCAGAAGATTTTTTTTATTTTTTTCCCAACATATAATAATCATTACCACTAGTGTATCCATCCAAGAGTGGTCTCTGGACTTCCCTTTATTGTCCAAGACAGCTGGGTCAATCGTTGAGGGGTGGGAAGGCTACAGAGGCCTCTCATTCAAAGGCCAGGTGGCAACAAGCCAGAAGTCAGGATGGGCAGCAGACATGGATAACCAGGAAATAGCCAGAAGTTAATACATAGTAATCAATGCATGGTATAGGCTGGAGAGCAGGTAGGCATAGCAAGGGCTTGGCAACTAGCTTGAAAAGGCATGGTTTTGGTAGCGAGAACTGCACCAAGTTTAAATATGGTAGGTAAGAAAAGGAGCCACTCCGACAGGCTACAGCCTAACAGAAGAAGGAGAGTTCTGCTTTAACTGATGAATTAAAGGGGAAGGAGAATGCCGCTGAGACAAGCTGCGCCCATTCAGGGAAAGGGCACCGCTCCGATTGGTTTTGCCCTGTCAGGAGATGAGTACCCCTCTGATTGGACAAGGCTGCCATCCTCTAGGTAAAACCCAGATGTGCATGCGGCCACGTGCCTTAGAGGCAGAGTTAACATTGGATCAAGGAAGGTAAGTAGAACTGACATCATCTCTATGTTAGGAAACAAATCACTGCTGATTTCATTGAAGCTGGTAGAGCACAAATGTGTCTCAAATAGGGCACATAGATAATACATAGAACAAGTATTTTATTTATATTAGCATATGAGAATCATTACCACTACTGTGTCCGCCCATGACCAGAAATTTGTAAACTACCGGTATTTTCCATCTCTGTGTATTATGAGATTAATGTTCTGGGACTATACAGTATAATGCTTCATATTTTTCATAGGAACCACTACAGGGGTCTCTAAATTGCTGTTTATTGTCTCAGACAGATGGAGCAATCAATGATAGGTAGGAGGACTACTGAGGTCCCTCATTCAAAGGACAGGTGGCCTGATATTGCTGGGCTCTGCTATCTACAGTATTCCACTGTTGGGTACTTCTGATGAAGTCAAACCTACTATTAGTCAACCCGAGTGTGTTTATTGCATTCAATTCGATTATTCAATGGACCATTCTCATCAGTTTATTATGATTATTTATTATGATATTTTACTACAAAACAATAAAAATACACTTGTATTAATACTTAAACCACCAAATTGATGGGTTTTAATGATGATGTGATTTATTTTCTAGTAATTACATTCCATAAAACTGATATGTTTTGAACCAATAAAAGTTATTTAGTGCTTTGATAATCCGGTGGTTGAATCCTTTACATTCCTGCCATCTAAAATTGGAAATTACCCAGAAGTCAAGGAAGACCCTCTAAGCCGGCCACACATGTATCGAAGTTTGTCTGGTTGAGCAGTGACCAGCTGAATTTCGATCCATGTATGGCCCCTGTGGTTTTAGAGAAGACGTTCCACCGATCCTCTTCTGTACAACCTCCCTGTTGTATTTTCCCTGCTCAATCAGCACTGCAGGTTATGGCCTGAAATGCTGATCAGTGTATTCTGATGGTGGGGGAATCTCCCAATTGTCAGAATACAATGACTGAACGGGGAGGGCGCCCCCATCCATATCAAGTGTGTGGATGGGAGAATCGGATCGGTCTTTTTTATTCAACCCGTTGGATGAACAGAAAAAATACGGACCCATTTCTGGCCTGCCTTACACTGATACTATTAGATTGTATCTCCTTCAATGAAATTTAAGTGTTTTTCTCTCTTTTATGTTAAGTTCACATGTGTGTATTCCACTTTCTAGAACCATACCCTGTGAAGCAGCCACAATACTTTAATGTGACTTCAACGTCCGTGTCCCTAAATTGGAGCGCACCGAACGAATCTCAGAGTTCTTACACATACAGAGTGCAGACAAATGTCACATCATCATCTTCAATAGTAAATAATATAATAGTGACCAATCAATCAGCTACAATAGGAAATCTGATCCCGGGACAAACATATACATTCCTGATATATACAAGAGCTGCTGATAATGTCACTGAATCTGATCCGGTGTCACTAACTACCTGCACAGGTGAGTACAGCCGCAGTCCTGATCTTATCTCTGTGGTGGGGACACCATGAAAATACTTCTGTCAGTTTGGGAAGAGAGTGTCCCTTCAAAAGTACTTATTGTTTTGCCAAAGTGTATCAGATAAAGTTGATTTGCTTTTTCTGATATACATATAACTTTTTTTTTCTTCATTAAACACGTGTTCACTAGTCCATTGTAGCTTAAATTTTTTAATTAGCTCCATAGTTTTTTGTTAAAATGGTTGTATCCCCTGCTTGGACATTTTTACCTACAGGTAATCCTATAATAAGGCCTATAATAAGGCTTATCTGTAGGTAAAAAGAATATCTCCTAAACTGTGCAGGTCTAGGAGATATTGACCCTGCATGCATTCTGCAGGTCCGAACTTGCCGGAATGGAGGGCTCCCGTGCAGATTTGTGGGAGTGACATCATCGTGGCTCCGGCCACTCACAGCCACTGTGAATTACAATAGTAACGAATTTAAACGAATCCGAAATAACGAAACAAACCATATTCCAAATTTGAATAGTTTTCAAATCAAATTAGAATTTCCGAAGAGAATAAAATAGAATAGAAAATAAAGGAATAGAATAGAAAAAAATAGAAAATAAAGGAATGGGATATAATAGAATAGAAAATAAAAGAATAGAAGAGAATGTAAAAAAACAGTAGAATAGAAAGAATATAACCATTTATCAAAGTTCAAAAAGAATAAACTCAAGTAGAATAGAAAATAATTGATTAGAATAGGAAATAAAATAAAAGAATAGGATAGACTACAATAGAAAAAAAGAGAATAGACTAGAATAGAATAAATATAGCCATCTTCCGAAATTCACATTTCTAATAGAATAAATTTGAATTTGAATAGAAAGGAATAGAACAGAAAAAAGAATAGAAAATAGAAGAATAAAATAGAATAGAAAAGAACAGAATAGAATGAAATAAACAATAGAAAAGAAAATAATAGAATAGAAAGAATATAACAATAACCGTTTTCCAAAATTAAAATTTTAATAGAATAAATCTGAATTTGAATTTAATATAATGGAAAAGAAAAGAATAGAACAGAAAATAAAAGAATAGAATAGAACAAATAATAGAATATAATGGATTAGAAAGAATATAACCATCTTCCAAAATTTTAATTTTAAAAAGAATAAATTCAACTTCTAATAGAATTCAATTTAAAGGCAATTCAAATGAAATTCGATTCACATTTGAATGCAATTCTAATGGTATTTAAATCGATTCCAATTTTTCAAATTCGGTTGAATTGAGTGCAGATTGACCGAATTCGGAAAATTTGAATTGATTCGAATAAACAAAGCGAATTACCAAAACAAATTAAACAAATTTAACTAAACAAATTTATGCAAACAATGAATTGAAACAAAACTAAACACATTTTTTCGTTCTGCAGATGTCTAAATAGAATGAGTCTTATAAAGCACATAACATTATGAACATTGTATTTCCAGTTCCCAGACAAGCTGTGGGTGTCACAGTGTACAATTACCAGTCGGTGAATTCTCTGGTGGTGAACTGGACGGCACCATCAGGAAACGTGTCCATTTATAATGTCACCATAACAGGAGATGTAAATAGGACATTACAGAATACATCTACACAAGTGACTTTCACTAACTTACTACCAGGAAGGAATTATTCCGTCACTGTACAGACAATCAGTGGGAGCTGCAACAGTCCAATCACTACAGTGACAGAGGCCACATGTGAGTATGATCCACGAGTGATCAGTGTTATCTGTGTATGATCAGAGTATGAGTAATATGATTGTGAGGGCTCTGTAAGGCCACAGGTGAGTATTTGTCATGATTGCTTTTTCCAGGTGTAAAAAAAAAGGGCACCCAGAGGTGCTTACATGACCTTTTTTATGTTCCACTTTTTACTAAAGACAGGTCTTGGCCAGCACATTATTATGCCTTTTCTTTAAAAGAGAAGCATTGGATTTTTGTTAATTTTTTTCTGAATCACGCTTACCTGTGTGGAGGCAGCATCGGTCCACCACTGGCTCTAAGGCTGAGAACTGAGCAATCAAACATCGCTGATCACTCAGTTCTCACAGCTCCCTGAGGAGAGAGCTGCTGTCAGTCACCATCTGTCTGCTCTGCCCCCCCGCTAACTGGATTGCTGGATCGTGGAGGGGGCGGGACCGGCCAGCTCAGGCTCTCAGCGGCTTGCTGAGGGGCGGAGCCGGGTGTCGGTCCCGTCCTATATGATCACGATCTCATGACGTCAGTCTACAGCGGGTTTCAGCCCAGTATCTGCCGAAAACAGGTCATAGGAGTGCAGAACAAACAGCCCTTCTGAGTTCCATGGAAGGTTACTCAACATAAGTAGCAGAAGGGGGGGGGGGCATAGTTAGTGTTAGGCAGGAATTCCACTGTAAAGTGTAACTATAGGCTTTTTTTTTCAGTTTGGATAGAGTATGAGAAGGTTATAACCTCTCTTGTTTTTTGTATTTTTGTGCTCCGTTGAGGAGATTTCCCTTCACTTCCTATCCCAGAGCCAAAACAGAAAATGAGAGGAAATCCCTCCAAAGTGAGCAGTTCCCAAGGTGTCACCAGAACTAGTGTCCCCATTGGAAGATTTTCCACTCTATTAATATTCTGGTGTCAACCCAAAATTTGGGATTTTCTTTTACTTTCACTTTTGATGATAAAAGTAAAACAAGACAGATAAAAGGGAAATCCCCATAACAGTGACACAGACAGCAATAAAAATTTGACAGGGCCCCAATCCCTCTCCACTCCATCCAAAACTAGAAGAAAAAAATTCCTTTAGTTACACTTTAAGAATTATGTAGATGGTAAAGGATTTTTTGAAGCCAGGACCTGTACAGAAATGAGAATGATCACACTGCTATGGGAAGAGGCCCAGATGTACACAGGTGTATAGTAAAGTAAAGTGCACCTGTCTTCACTGTACATATCCAACCATGTTTATAAAAATGGAAAATAGAGCTTCTTCTTCCCAGGATTTGATGCATAATCCAACTTTACTTTATACTTTACTTTATGCTGTACTAACTACTGCATAGTTAATACAGCGGCTCCGACCAGAGCTTTTTTTTTTGTTCAACCCAGCAGTTACCAGGCTTAAGAAACTAGTTAGTACAGTGATCTCCTCTGCTGTGCTGTTGTGTTCTGACAGGGGGACGGTCCCCCCACCAGAACACTCCGATCAGCACTCTCTGCCATTGGCTGAGAGCGCTGATCGGGAGTCAGTTGTCTGCTGGTTTTCCAGCATGCTCTTCAGACAGATGGTCGGCTTTTATCGGACAGGGTGCCATACACACGGGTCAAATGTCAGTCTTTTATTTTGAACCGGCTGATGTCTCCTGACATTTGGCCCGTGTGTATGGGGCTTTAGGCTCACTTCCCCTCACCTCACTTCTCTCTTTAGTAAATGAGTCCTGATGCGTTCCTCTTCATTCTGATTGCATTGTGCTGTTCTGCCTGCTGTCTGTCCTCACCATTAATACAACCATTGTCTCTTTTAAGTGTATTTTCAATTTTCTTTTCGCAGATCCGACTCCACCAGGAAACATCACTTTTATTACAATCCTGACAAATACCACCACATTATCTTGGGTAGAGCCTGTAAACATGACCGGGGTGACAAAGTCATATAATATAACTTATTATTGGAATGCTTCTTCCCCCATCACTGTGACAAGTAACTCTCTAAATGTCTCTCTTACAAGTCTGAAATCTGGGAGTAATTACACCATTACTGTGGTGACAGTTGGAGTCCGAGGGTATTTGAGCACGCCTGTCAGCAGATCTGTGTTTACACGTAAGTTCTTACCATCTGTCAGGATGCTAACTTTGCCAATGTGTACCCTCTAACTACACTTAAAGCGATACCCAATGAGAAGTGATATGCCCCGTACACACGGTCGGATTTTCCGATGGAAAATGTCCGATCGGAGCGTGTTGTCGGAAATTCCGACCGTGTGTGGGCTCCATCGGACATTTTCCATCGGATTTTCTGACACACAAAGTTTGAGGGCAGGATATAAAATTTTCCGACAACAAAATACGTTGTCGGAAATTCCAATCGTGTGTACACAAATCCGAAGCACAACGCGCCACGCATGCTCAGAATAAATAAAGAGATGAAAGCTATTGGCCACTGCCCCGTTTATAGTCCCGACGTACGTGTTTTACGTCACCGTGTTCAGAACGATCGACAATTTTGTGTGACCGTGTGTATGCAAGACAAGTTTGAGCCAACATCCGTCGGAAAAAATCCATGGATTTTGTTGTCGGAATGTCCGATCAATGTCCGATCGTATATACAGGGCATTAGACTTACCTGAGAAGTGGAGACTAAAAACCGGGTCTTGGTAGGGCAGAGTACCATGGAACAGGTTAGATCTGGGTGCTGGATCTACAGAATAGCAACCACGCTGGAGCAAACTGGAAAAGGGAGGCCCCGGAAACTGAGAAAGGAAAGAAAGCCCAATGCATCCCGTTGTGCATGATTTTTCCAGAGACATCTACAGAGAATCCTGTACTGATACAAGACTTGGGACTAATTACACAGATTGTTGGTGTTTTGCTTTTTTGGTACATAGTGCAGACAGTGTTAAGAGTTTATTTGTTACAGTTCTATGATCACTCTGGAATGGATAAGACCTGGGAGTGGGATCAGGACTCACTGAAGTACCATATGAGGGCAAATAACACAGGATCTTCCAGGAGTCTGAGAGTCAACCATTATTCAGTAGGAACCCCCTCCTTTCACGGCATGCTGATCAATGGCCACAACCCTCAAGTTGATCTAAAAACTACAGACCACTAGTCAGAGGTCATTAGGAACAGTCCAGAGGTCCGGGCTGGCTGTGGGCACAGATGGTCAGGAGCAAGCCAGAGGTCAGGATGGGCAGGGGACATAAATAACCATGTGCCTTAGATGCAGCGTTAACATTGGCTCAAGGAAGGTAAGTAGAACTGACATCATCTCTATGTTAGGAGACAAATCACTGCTGATTTCATTGAAGCTGGTAGAGACCATATGTGGCTCAAATAGGGCACATAGATAATACATAGAACAAGTATTTTATGTATATTAGCATATGAGAATCATTACCACTACTGTGTCTGCCCATGACCAGAAATTTGTAGACTATTTTCTATCTCTGTGTATTATGAGATTAATGTTCTGAGACTATACACTATAATGCTTCATATTTTTCATGGGAACCACTACAGGGGTCTCTAAATTGCTGTTTTTTGTGTCAGACAGATGGAGCAATCAATGATAGGTAGGAGGGCTACTGAGGTCCCTCATTCAAAGGACAGGTGGCCTGATATATACTAAGGGGGTGGTAGTTGCGCTGTGATAGGGAAGGGGATGGGGAAGGGGAAAACTACACTAGAGTGCATATGGCAAACATGCCAAGTGACCTAAAAAACAAACAAAAAGTATATATGTGTATGGAAGGTAAAAATAAAATAAAATAAAATTAAAACACACAGGTCGGTGTGTGTAGTGAATGACTGGAATAAACACTAACCAGTACGTGTAATAGATAAAAAAATACAGACTGCTAAATAGTGTAGACGTGGAGACAGAGTGGTATTAAATCACATAGAAATGAACAGTGCACATGGTGAAAAAGGCAGTAGAGCTGATATCATATAAAAAATAAATAAATGCATATAGCACTAGGTGCACGAAAATCTAATAGATAAGAGATGGCAAATGGTCCTAATATAAATCAAAAAACACTCGACCAATAAAATCAAAAAGAACACTATACAGCATAAGGATGTATCGGCATGGATACAATATTAATGACCAAGAAAAATATATAAAAATTCCCAACAGTCTGAGAAAAAAAACATATACAAGTGGTATTGAATATAAACGACAGTCCCACCACCAGGTGTAATTATGCTGGATCACAGTCCAAGAAAACAATCAACGCACGACAGGTGAAACAGGGGGGGGGGGGTGGTTTTCTTCGATGGGGGCACCTCAGTGAACACAGGCCCCTTACCTTACAGCTGTAAGGTATACAGCATATATATTAAACGCCCAGTAAGGTATGGAATCCAAAACCGTTGCATCAGATGGTATAGCTCGTAAATGCAGAGGTATCACATGCGAAAAAAAACATAGATGGCATATAGTGTGATACCGTATGGGATTGAAGGGATGAAGGTGGCCTGATATTGCTGGGCTCTGATATCTACAGTATTCCACTCTTGGGTACTTCTGATGAAGTAAAACCTACTATTAGTCAACCCTGTGTTTATTACATTCAATTCGATTATTCAATGGACCATTCTCATCAGTTTATTATGATTATTTATTATTATATTTTACTACAAAACAACAATAAAAATACACTCGTATTATTACTTAAACCCACCAACTTAATGAGTTTTAATGATGATGTGCATTTTTTCCTAATAATTACATTCCATAAAACTGATATGTTTTGAACCAATAAAAGTTATTTGATGCTTTGAAAACCCGGTGGTTGAATCTTTTACATTCCTGCCATCTAAAATTGGAAAATATCCAGAAGTCAAGAAAGACCCTCCAAGCCGGCCCCACATGTATCGAAATTTGTCTGGTTCAGCAGAGATCAGCTGAATTTCGATCCATGTATGGCCCCTGTGGTTTTAGAGAAGACGTTCCACCGATCCACTTCTGTACAACCTCCCTGTTGTATTTTCCCTGCTCAATCAGCACTGCAGGTTATGGCCTGAAATGCTGATCAGTGTATTCTGATGGTGGGGAAATCTCCCAATTGTCAGAATACAATGACTGAACGGGGAGGGCGCCCTCATCCGTATGAAGTGTGTGGATGGGAGAATCGGGTTGGTCTTTTTTAGTCTTTTATTTGTATGGAAAAAAACTGACCCATTTCTGGCCTGCCTTACACTGATACTATTAGATTGTATCTCCTTCAATGAAATTTAAGTGTTTTTCTCTCTTTTATGTTAAGCTCACATGTGTGTATTCCACTTTCTAGAACCATATCCTGTGAAGCAGCCACAATACTTTAATGTGACTTCAACTTCTGTGTCCTTAAATTGGAGTGCACCGAACGAATCTCAGACTTCTTACACATACAGAGTGCAGACAAATGTCACATCATCACAATCTTCAATAGCAAATGATATAATAGTGACCAATCAATCAGCTACAATAGGAAATCTGATCCCGGGACAAACATATACATTCCTGATATATACAAGAGCTGCTGATAATGTCACTGAATCTGATCCGGTGTCACTAAGTACCTGCACAGGTGAGTACAGCCGCAGTCCTGATCTTATCTCTGTGGTGGGGACACCATGAAAATACTTCTGTCAGTTTGGGAAGAGAGTGTCCCTTCAGAAGTACTTATTGTTTTGCCAAGGTGTATCAGATAAAGTTGATTTGCTCTTTCTGATATACATAGAACTATTTTTTTATTTTTATTAAACACGTGTTCACTAGTCGATTGCAACTTATATTTTTTAATTGACTCCATAGTTTTTTGTTAAAATGGTTGTATCCCCTGCTTGGACATTTTTGCTTACAGGTAATCCTATAATAAGGCCTATAATAAGGCTTATCTGTAGGTAAAAAGAATATCTCCTAAACCGTGCAGGTTTAGGAGATATTGACCCTGCATGCGCTCTGCAGGTCCGGCGTATCCTGCCCGAACTTGCCGGTAATGGAGGGCTCCCGCGCAGATTCGTGAGAGTGACGTCATCGTGGCTCTGGCCAATCACAGCGCCGGAGCCAGCGATTCCAGAAGAAACACAGAGGGAACATATCAGCTCCCTCCAGTTTGACCTGAATGTGAGCGTATTTATATCACTAACTTTTATTAATATTCCAGTACATTGTGTTCACTAAGAAACACACTTTTATCTACACTGTACTGCTGAAACCACCAACTGTGGAAGGGAGTTCCACATCCTCACCACTCTAACAGTAAAGAACACCTTATGCAATTTAAGATTGAACTGCTTCTTGTTCAACTTCATTGTGTCTGGCAAATGCTGCAAATAATTTATCAATCATTCAAAACATAAAGTAGAAATGTGCAGTTCAGAAATTAGGATGTGTCCGAAGTTCTGAATTACAATAGTAGCGAATTTAAACTAATTTGAAATAACGAAACAAAACAATATTCCAAATTTGAATAGTTTTCAGGTTGAATTTGAATAGTTTTCAAATCAAATTAGAATTTCCGAAGAGAATAAAATATAAAGGACTAGAATATAAAAGAATAGAAAATAAAGGAATGGAATAGAATAGAACAGGAAATAAAAAAATAGAATAGAATGTAAAAAACAATAGAATAAAATAGAAAGAATATAATAATTTCTCAAGTTTCGAATAGAATAAACTCGAACAGAATAGAAAATAATAGATTAGAATAGGAAAGAAAATAAAAGAATAGAATAGACTACAATAGAAAAGAAGAGAATAGACTAGAATAGAATGAATATAGCCATCTCCCGAAATTCAAATTTCTAATAGAATAAATTTGAATTTGAATAGAAAAGAATAGAACAGAAAATAGAATAGAGAATAGAAGAATACAATAGAATAGAAAAGAACAGAATGGAATGAAATAAACTATAGAAAATAAAAGAATAGAATAGAAAGAATATAACAATAACCGTTTTCCAAAATTCTAATTTTGAATAGAATAAATATGAATTCAAATTGAATATAATGGAAAAGAAAAGAATAGAACAGAAAATAAAAGAATAGAATAGAACAAACAATAGAATATAATAGATTAAAAAGAATATAACCATCATCCAAAATTTGAATTTTAAAAAGAATAAATTCAACTTCTTATGGAATTCAATTTGAAGGCAATTCAAATGAAATTCGATTCGCATTTGAATGCAATTCGAATGGAATTTAAATCGATTCAAATTTTTCAAATTCGGTTGAATTGAGTGCAGTTTGACCGAACTGGGAAAAATTCGAATTGATTCGAAATAACAAAACTAATTTCGAAAACAATTTAAACGAATTTAACTAAACAAATTCATGGAAACAATGAATTGAAAAAAAACTAAACAAATTTTTTCGTTCTGCAGATGTCTAAATAGAATGAGTCTTATAAAGCACATAACATTATGAACATTGTATTTCCAGTTCCCGGACAAGCTGTGGGTGTCACAGTGAACAATTACCAGTCGGTGAATTCTCTGGTGGTGAACTGGGCGGCACCAATAGGAATCGTGTCCAATTATAATGTCACCATAACAGGAGATGTAAATAGAACATTACAGAATACATCTACACAAGTGACCTTCACTAACTTACTACCAGGAAGGAATTATTCCATCACTGTACAGACAATCAGTGGGAGCTGCAGCAGTCCAATCACTACAGCAACCACAGAGGCCACATGTGAGTATGATCCACGAGTGATCTGTGTTATCTGTGTATGATCAGAGTATGAGGAATGTGATTTTGAGGGTTCTGTAAGGCCACAGGTGAGTATTTGTCATGATTGCTTTTTCCAGGTGTAAAAAAAAGGGCACCCAGAGGTGCTTATATAACGTTTTTTATGTTCCACTTTTTAATAAAGACAGGTCTTGGCCAGCACAATATTATGCCTTTTCTTTAAAAGAGAAGTATTGGATTTTGAATTTTTTTCTGAATCACACTTACCTGTGTGGAGGCAGCATCTGTCCACCACTGGCTCTAAGGCTGAGAACTGAGCGATCAAACATCACTGATCATTCGGTTCTCACAGCTCCCTGAGGAGAGAGCTGCTGACTGTCCATCACCGGCTGTCTGCTCTGCCCCCCTGCTAACTGGAGCGCTGGATTGTGGAGGGGGCGGGACTGGCCAACTCAGGCTCTCAGCGGCTTGCTGAGGGGCGGAGCCGGGTGTCGGTCCCGTCCTATATGATCACGATCTCATTACGTCAGACTACAGCGGGCTTCAGCCCGCTGTCTGCTGAAAACAGGTCACAGGAGTTCAGAACAAACAGCACTCCTGTGATCCATGGGAGGTTACTCAGCATAAGTAGCAGAAGGGGGGGAGGGGCATAGTTAGTGTTAGGCAGGAATTCCACTTTAAAGTGTAACAATAGGCAAAACTTTTTTTTCAGTTTGGATAGAGTATGATAGGGTTATAACCTCTCTCGTTTTTTGTATTTTTGTGCTCCTTTGAGGAGATTTCCCTTCACTTACTATCCAAGAGCCAAAACAGAAAATAAGAGGAAATCCCTCCAAAGTGAGCGGTTCCTAAGGTGTCACCAGAACTAGTGTCCCCACTGGAAGATTTTCCCCTCTATTAACATTCTGGTGTCAACCCAAAATTTGGGATTTTCTTTTACTTTCACCTTTGATGATAAAAGTAAACAGAACAGATAGAAGGGAGAATCTCCCTAACAGGGACACAGACAGCAATAAAAACTTGACAGGGGCCCCAATCCCTTTCCACTCCATCCAAAACTAGAAGAAAAGAAAATTGCCTTTAGTTACACTTCAAGAATTATGTAGATAGTAAAGGATTTTTTGAAGCCAGGACCTGTACAGAAATGAGAATGATCACACTGCTATGGGAAGAGGCCCAGATGTACACAGGTGTATAGTAAAGTAAAGTGCACCTGTCTTCACTGTACATATCCAACCATGTTTATAGAAATGGAAAATAGACCTTCTTCTCCCCAGGATTTGATGCATAATTCAACTTTACTTTATGCTTTACTTTAGTACAGCGGCTCCAACCAGAGCTTTTTTTTCGTTCACCCCATTAAATACCATGCTTTAGAAAAAAAAGCTCTGATCGGAGTCGCTGTACTAACTATGCAATAGTTAGTACAGCGATCTCCTCCGCTGTGCTGTTGTGTTCTGACAGGGGGACAGTCCCCCCACCAGAACAATCCAATCAGCACTCTCTGCCATTGGCTGAGAGCGCTGATCGGAAGTCAGTCGGCTGCTGGTTTTCCAGCATGCTCATCAGACAGATGGTCGGCTTTTGTCGGACAGGGTGCCATACACACGGGCCAAATGTCAGCTTTTTATTTTGAACCGGCTGATGTCTCCTGACATTCGGCCCGTGTGTACGGGGCTTTAGGTTCACTTCCCCTCACCTCACTTCACTCTTTAGTAAATGAGGCCTGATGCCTTCCTCTTCATTCTGATTGGATTGTGCTGTTCTGCCTGTTGTCTGTCCCCACCATTAATACAACCATTGTCTCTTTTAAGTGTATTTTCTATTTTCTTTTCAAAGATCCGACTCCACCAGGAAACATCACTTTTATTACATTCCTGACAAACACCACCACATTATCTTGGGTAGAGCCTGTAAACATGACCGGGGTGACAAAGTCATATAATATAACTTATTATTGGAATGCTTCTTCCCCCATCATTGTGACAAGTAACTCTCTAAATGCCAACCTTACAAGTCTGAAATCTGGGAGTAATTACACCATTACTGTGGTGACAGTTGGAGTCCGAGGGTATTTGAGCACGCCTGTCAGCAGATCTGTGTTTACACGTAAGTTCTTACCATCTGTCAGGATGCTAACTTTGCCAATGTGTACCCTCTAACTACACTTAAAGCGATACCCAATGAGAAGTGATATGCCCCGTACACACGGTCGGATTTTCCGATGGAAAATGTGGGCTCCATCGGACATTTTCCATCGGATTTTCCGACACACAAAGTTTGAGAGCAGGATATAAAATTTTCCGACAACAAAATGCGTTGTCGGAAATTCCAATCGCGTGTACACAAATCCGACGGACAAAGTGCCACGCATGCTCAGAATAAATAAAGAGATGAAAGCTATTGGCCACTGCTCCGTTTATAGTCCCGACGTACGTGTTTTATGTCACCGCGTTCAGAACGATCAGATTTTCCGACAACTTTGTGTGACCGTGTGTATGCAAGACAAGTTTGAGCCAACATCCGTCGGAAAAAATCCATGGATTTTGTTGTCGGAATGTCCGATCAATGTCCGATCGTATATACAGGGCATTAGACTTACCTGAGAAGTGGAGACTATCAGACGGGTCTTGGTAGGGCAGAATACCATGGAACAGGTTAGATCTGGGTGCTGGATCTACAGAATAGCAACCACGCTGGAGCAAAGTGGAAGAGGGAGTCCCCGGAAACTGAGAAAGGAAAGAAAGCCCAATGCATCCCATTGTACATGATTTTTACAGGGACATCTACAGAGGATCCTGTACTGATACAAGACTTGGGACTAATTACACAGATTGTTGGTGTTTTGCTTTTTTGGCACATAGTGCAGACAGTGTTAAGAGTTTATTTGTTACAGTTCTATGATCACTCTAGAATGGATAAGACCTTGGAGTGGGATCAGGACTCACTGAAGTAGGAAGAGGGTACCATATGAGGGCAAATAACACAGGATCTCCCAGGAGTCTAAGAGTCAACCGTTATTCAGTAGGAACCCCCTCCTTTCACTGCATGCTGATCAATGGCCACAACCCCCAAGCTGATCTAAAAACTACAGACCACAAGTCAGAGGTCATTAGGAACAGTCTAGAGGTCAGGGCTGGCTGTGGGCACAGATGGACAGGAGCAAGCCAGAGGTCAGGATGGGCAGGGGACATGGCTAACCAGGAACAAGCCAGGGGTCAGGATGGGCAGGGGACATGAATAACCATGTGCCTTAGAAGCAGAGTTAACATTGGCTCAAGGAAGGTACGGTAAGTAGAACTGACATCATCTCTATGTTAGGAGACAAATCACTGCTGATTTCATTGAAGCTGATAGAGCACAAATGTGGCTCAAATAGGGCACATAGATAATACATAGAACAAGTATTTTTTTTATATTAGCATCTGAGAATCATTACCACTACTGTGTCCGCCCATGACCAGAAATTTGTAAACTATTTTCCATCTCTGTGTATTATGAGATTAATGTTCTGGGACTACACAGTATAATGCTTCATATTTTTCATAGGAACCACTACAGGGGTCTCTAAATTGCTGTTTATTGTCTCAGACAGATGGAGCAATCAATGATAGGTAGGAGAGCTACTGAGGTCCCTCATTCAAAGGACAGGTGGCCTGATATTGCTGGGCTCTGCTATCTACAGTATTCCACTGTTGGCTGCTTCTGATGAAGTAAAACCTATTATTAGTCAACCCGAGTGTGTTTATTGCATTCAATTTGATTATTCAATGGACCATTCTCATCAGTTTATTATGATTTATTATTATGATATTTTACTACAAAACAACAATAAAAATACACTCGTATTAATACTTAAACCCACCAAATAAATGAGTTTTAATGATGATGTGCTTTTTTTCCTAATAATTACATTTCATAAAACTGATATGTTTTGAACCAATAAAAGTTATTTAGTGCTTTGATAATCTGGTGGTTGAATCCTTTACATTCCTGCCATCTAAAATTGGAAAATACCCAGAAGTCAAGGAAGACCCTCTAAGCCGGCCACACATGTATCGAAGTTTGTCTGGTTCAGCAGTGACCAGCTGAATTTTCGATCCATGTATGGCCCCCCTGTGGTTTTAGAGAAGACGTTCCACCGATCCACTTCTGTACAACCTCCCTGATGTATTTTCCCTGCTCAATCAGCACTGCAGGTTATTTCCTGAAATGCTGATCAGTGTATTCTGATGGTGGGGAAATCTCCCAATTGTCAGAATACAATGACTGAACGGAGAGGGCGCCCTCATCCATATTAAGTGTGTGGATGGGAGAATCGGGTTGGTCTTTTTTAGTCTTTTATTTGTATGGAAAAAAACGGACCTATTTCTGGCCTGCCTTACACTGATACTATTAGATTGTATCTCCTTCAATGCAATTTAAGTGTTTTTCTCTCTTTTATGTTAAGCTCACATGTGTGTATTCCACTTTCTAGAACCATATCCTGTGAAGCAGCCACAATACTTTAATGTGACTTCAACGTCTGTGTCCTTAAATTGGAGCGCACCGAACGAATCTCAGACTTTTTACACATACAGAGTGCAGACAAATGTCACATCATCACCATCTTCAATAGCAAATGATATAATAGTAACCAATCAATCAGCTACAATAGGAAATCTGATCCCGGGAGGAACATATACATTCCTGATATATACAAGAGCTGCTGATAATGTCACTGAATCTGATCCGGTGTCACTAACTACCTGCACAGGTGAGTACAGCCGCAGTCCTGATCTTATCTCTGTGGTGGGGACACCATGAAAATACTTCTGTCAGTTTGGGAAGAGAGTGTCCCTTCAAAAGTACTTATTGTTTTGCCAAAGTGTATCAGATAAAGTTGATTTGCTTTTTCTGATATACATAGAACTATTTTTTTATTTTTATTAAACACGTGTTCACTAGTCGATTGCAACTTATATTTTTTAATTGACTCCATAGTTTTTTGTTAAAATGGTTGTATCCCCTGCTTGGACATTTTTGCTTACAGGTAAGTCTATAATAAGGCCTATAATAAGGCTTATCTGTAGGTAAAAAGAATATCTCCTAAACCGTGCAGGTCTAGGAGATATTGACCCTGCATGCGCTCTGCAGGACCGGCGTATCCTGCCCAAACTTGCCGGTAATGGAGGGCTCCCGCGCAGATTCGTGAGAGTGACGTCATCGTGGCTCTGGCCAATCACAGCGCCGGAGCCAGCGATCCCGGAAGAAACACAGAGGGAACATATCAGCTCCCTCCAGTTTGACCTGAATGTGAGCGTATTTATATCACTAACTTTTATTAATATTCCAG
Organism: Lithobates clamitans; assembly: GCA_037952925.1. Classification (NCBI taxonomy): domain Eukaryota; kingdom Metazoa; phylum Chordata; class Amphibia; order Anura; family Ranidae; genus Lithobates; species Lithobates clamitans. Next base: position 370,319 of record JBBGZY010001925.1, read on the forward strand.
TACATTGTGTTCACTAAGAAACACAAATTTATCTACACTGTACTGCTGAAACCACCAACTGTGGAAGGGAGTTCCACATCCTCACCACTCTAACAGTAAAGAACACCTTATGCAATTTAAGATTGAACTACTGCTTCTTGTCCAACTTCATTGTGTCTGGCAAATGCTATAAATAATTTATCAATCATTCTAAACATAAAGTAGAAATGTGCAGTTCAGAAATTAGGATGTGTCTGAAGTTCTGAATTACAATAGTAACGAATTTAAACTAATTTGAAATAACGAAACAAAACAATATTCCAAATTTGAATAGTTTTCAGGTTGAATTTGAATAGTTTTCAAATCAAATTAGAATTTCCGAAGAGAATAAAATATAAAGGACTAGAATATAAAAGAATAGAAAATAAAGTAATGGAATAGAATAGAACAGGAAATAAAAACATTTAATAGAATGTAAAAAACAATAGAATAAAATAGAAAGAATATAATAATTTCTCAAATTTCGAATAGAATAAACTCGAACAGAATAGAAAATAATAGATTAGAATAGGAAAGAAAATAAAAGAATAGAATAGACTACAATAGAAAAGAAGAGAATAGACTAGAATAGAATAAATATAGCCATCTCCCGAAATTCAAATTTCTAATAGAATAAATTTGAATTTGAATAGAAAAGAATAGAACAGAAAATAGAATAGACAATAGAAGAATAAAACAGAATAGAAAAGAACAGAATGGAATGAAATAAACAATAGAAAATAAAAGAATAGAATAGAAAGAATATAACAATAACCGTTTTCCAAAATTAAAATTTTGAATAGAATAAATTTGAATTCAAATTGAATATAATGGAAAAGAAAAGAATAGAACAGAAAATAAAAGAATATTATTATTATTATTATTATTATTATTATAATACGAGATTTATATAGCGCCAACAGTTTACTCAGCGCTTTACAATGTATAAGGGGGACAACACAATTACAGTACAATACAAAAGGTACAGGAGGGCCCTGCTCGTAGAGCTTACATTCTAAGAGGGAGGGGGTGGTGGTACAAAAGGTAATAGTTGCAAAGAATGATTTGATGGGGGTGGCTCAGGGACAGTTATGTGGGTGTGGGATAGGCTTCCCTGAATAAATGAGTTTTCAGGGATCTCCGAAAGGTGGACAGGGTAGGGGCTGATCGGACATACTGGGGCAGGGAATTCCAGAGGATGGGAGAGGCTCTGGAGAAGTCCTGAAGGCGAGCATGGGAGGAGGTAACAAGGGAGCTAGAGAGCAGGAGGTCCTGGGAGGAGCGGAGGGGACGATTTGGGTGATATCTGCAGATGAGGTTGGTGATGTAGATGGGGGCGATGTTGTGAATGGCCTTGTATGTTATGGTTAGCATTTTGAATTTTACACGGTGGGGTATGGGAAGCCAGTGAAGGGATTGGCAGAGAGGAGCAGCAGTCACGGATCGATTAGTGAGGTGTATTAGTCTAGCAGCAGCATTCATAATAGACTGAAGGGGAGATAGCCTGCTTAAGGGTAGGCCATTAAGGAGAGAGTTGCAATAGTCGAGGCGGGAAATAATCAAAGAGTGAATAAGTTGTTTTGTAGTGTCATTAGTCAGAAAGGGTCGAATTTTGGAGATGTTGCGGAGGTTAAGGCGGCAGGATTTAGCCAGTGATTGGATATGGGGGCTGAAGGAGAGGTCAGAGTCAAGGATTACACCCAGGACTCTGGCATGTGTGGAGGGACCAATGGTTGTGTTGTTGATATTAATGGTGAAGTCACAGGAGGGGGACCGTGAAGGAGGAAATATAACAAGCTCAGTTTTAGAAAGATTAAGTTTGAGGAAGTGGTGTGACATCCATACCGATATGTCATTCAGCAAGTTTGAGATCCGTGAGGAGATAGAGGGGGTGAGTTGGGGAGTGGAGAGATAGATCTGTGTGTCATCGGCATAGAGATGGTATTGGAAGCCATGGGAGGTGATCAACTGGCCCAGGGAAGAGGTATAGAGTGAGAAAAGGAGAGGCCCAAGGACAGAGCCTTGGGGTACCCCAACAGAAAGAGGAAGGGGAGCGGAGGAGGTGGAGTTGTAAGTGACGCTGAAAGTGCGCTGAGATAGGTAGGAGGAGAACCAGGATAATGCAGAATCACGGAGGCCAAGGGAGTGTAATTTGCTGAGGAGCAGCAGGTGGTCAACTGTGTCAAAGGCAGCAGAGAGGTCTAAAAGTATGAGTATGGAGTAGTGGCCATTGGTTTTGGCAGTTATTAGGTCATTGGTGATTTTTAGTAGGGCAGTTTCAGTCGAATGTTGTAGGCGGAAGCCAGACTGTAGGGGGTCGAGAAGGTTGTTGTCCGTGAGGTAGCGACTCATTTGGTCATGAACAAGGCGTTCGATGAGCTTGGAGGCAAACGGGAGAAGGGAGATAGGTCTTAAGTTATTCAAACAGGTGGGGTCTAGTGAGGGTTTTTTGAGTATGGGGGTAACCAGTGCATGTTTGAATGGGGAAGGAAAGGTGCCGGAGGAGAGGGAGAGGTTGAAGATGTGGGTTAGGGAGTTGAGGATAGAGTGGGAAGGTGGTCGCAGCAATTGAGAGGGGACAGGGTCCAGGGGACATGTAGTGAGGTGTGCCATGGAGAGGAGTTTATCAACTTCTTCTGTGGTAACTGGGCAAAAGGAGGAGAGTATTGAGTGTGGTGTTGGACCTGATATGTTGGGTAGGGGAGGAATTTTAATGCTGGATATCTCCTTGCGAATAGTGTTGATTTTGCTATTGAAGTGGTTGGCAATATGTTGAGCGGTAAGCAAGTTGGTGGGAGGGGGCAGTGGGGGGTGAAGTAAGGAATTAAGGGTAGAAAAGAGTTGACGAGGTTTGGATGAGAGGGTTTTGATGAGAGTGTTGTAATAGGTTTGTTTAGCAGTGTGGAGGCAGGAGTTGTATTTGAGAAGGACAGATTTGTAGAGGGTAAAATCTTGCAGGGATTTAGATTTACGCCATGCTCGCTCAAGAGCGCGGCTGCGTCTCTTGAGACTTCTGGTGTCGTCTGTTTGCCAGGGTTGTGGCAGATGGGGCCTGGTTCTGCGTGTAGAAAGAGGAGCAAGTACGTCTAGGGAGGATGACAACGTGGTGTTGTAGATGGAAGTGGTTAGGTCTGGGCAGGACAGGGGTGCGATTTTGTCATAAAGGCCATCAGTAGCAGAGTGAAGAAGGGAAGGTTTGAGGTTTCGAAGGTTCCTGCGGGTAGTGGTTTGTGGGTTGGCAGCATGGGATATAGGAGACAAGGAGAGTGTGAAACGGATAAGGTTGTGATCAGAGAGAGGAAAGGGTGCGTTGGAGAGATTGCAGGGAGTGCAGCGATGGGAGAATACAAGGTCAAGAGTGTTGCCGTTGGAGTGAGTGGTGGTTTGTGTCCATTGTGTTAGGTTAAAAGAGGAGGTTAAGTTGAGTAGTTTAGAAGTGGTAGCATTATTAACATTGATTGGAATGTTAAAGTCACCTAGGATGATGGCAGGCACTTCAGATGAGAGAAAATAGGGTAGCCATGCAGAGAAGTCATCCAGAAAGCGTGACACTGGTCCAGGAGGCCGATAAATGACTGCGACCCTCAGACAAGCTGGAGAGAAAAGACGAATGCAGTGCATTTCGAAAGAGCAGGTGGAAAGAGAGGGAGGTGTGGGCAGTACCTGGAAGGTGCATTGTGGGGAGAGGAGAAGTCCGACACCACCTCCTTTTCGTCCACTGGGTCTGGTGGAGTGAGTCCAGAGAAGGCCACTGTGGGACAGTGCAGCTGGAGAGGTAGTATCAAATTCCTGGAGCCAGGTTTCAGTTATAGCAAATAGATCAAGGGATTTGGAGAGGAAAAGGTCATTGACAGAAACTAGTTTGTTGAAGACTGAGCGGGCATTCCAGAGGGCACATGAAAGAGGGGGGCTGACTTGTGGAATCAGGGGAATTGGGATGAGAAGGTTGAAGTTGCGACTACTGTTGGAGGAGGTAGATGGCCGATCTTGGCGTTGGAAATTGGGTGTGGGAGGGCCGGGGTTTGGTGCGATGTCCCCAGACATTAGGAGTAGTAGGAGGGTGAGGGTGGTAAGGCGGGAGTGGGATTTATAGGAGCGCAGATGCTGCGGTGGAATGGACGTGGTGATACTGTGTGGGCTTAGAATGAGCAGGAGGTGGTAAGTGGAGTAATATTGAGTGGGAAGAAGAGAGGGAGATATATAAAGGTTGGGGGCTGGAGAGGGGGGGTAAAGTAATGAGAGTTTGAGGAGAGAGGACGTTATAACAAAGATTAGTGTGAGCATTTTAGAGGGTGGGGACAGGCTAATAGAAGGAAGGCTGAGGAAATTTAGTGAATGAAGTGGAACTTCCTGCAAAATAGCTGTGGAACAATAATGTCTGTACTTACTTTTTTTGTAGCAGTGCCTTAGTCAAAGTGCCCGTGTCCAAGTGCCAAACACTTGTTGCCGGCGTGACACTTTGTGCAAGGAGTGACCAGCCTAAACCCTCGCCAGTCATCCCAAGAAATGAACTAAATTTATAGTGGCAAGGTGTGGGGGGGAATTCAAAATTATTCAATTAGAAGCTGATAAAACTAAGCTTGTGGGGGGTGGGGTTTTACAACTGGCCTGGACAGATTGCAGTGCAAGAGGGGCAACCGAATAAGGTTAAATGTTTGGTCTTGTTCAGGGCAGCAGAATACAAAATAAATGACACTTTCAAAAACAAACAAGTATAGGCACTAGTTTCAAATTCTTAGTAAGGCAGAATTAAAGTTCAGTTAGGCAATGTAGTCCAGTGTTTAAGAGAAGAGGGGAGTCTTTGCAGTTACCAGAGGGTATGAAGAGTCAGGTGGGAAATCGCAGACAGGTGGAGCGACTTTTGTGTTGCAGGGAAGAGTAGTTACCAGAGGGTATGAAGAGTCAGGTGGGAAATCGCAGACAGGTGGAGCGACTTTTGTGTTGCAGGGAAGAGTAGTTACCAGAGGGTATGAAGAGTCAGGTGGGAAATCGCAGACAGGTGGAGCGACTTTTGTGTTGCAGGGAAGAGTAGTTACCAGAGGGTATGAAGAGTCAGGTGGGAAATCGCAGACAGGTGGAGCGACTTTTGTGTTGCAGGGAAGAGTAGTTACCTGAAAGAGTAGAGCAGAGAAGGCATGGTGAGGAGATGGTGAAGATGACAGGTGGTCTTGTTAGAAGACGTGCCCGTGTCCAAGTGCCAAAAGAATAGAATAGAATAAACAATAGAATATAATGGATTAGAAAGAATATAACCATCTTCCAAAATTTTAATCATAAAAAGAATAAATTCTAATGGAATTCAATTTGAAGGCAATTCAAATGAAATTTGATTCGCATTTGAATGCAATTCTAAAGGAATTTAAATCGTTTCGAATTTTTCAAATTCGGTTGAATTGAGTGCAGTTTGACCGAATTGGGAAGAATTCTAATTGATTCGAAATAACAAAACTAATTCCAAAAACAATTTAAACGAATTTAACTAAACAAATTCATGGAAACAATGAATTGAAAAAAAACTAAACACATTTTTTCGTTCTGCAGATGTCTAAATAGAATGAGTCTTATAAAGCACATAACATTATGAACATTGTATTTCCAGTTCCCGGACAAGCTGTGGGTGTCACAGTGAACAATTACCAGTCGGCGAATTCTCTGGTGGTGAACTGGGCGGGACCAATAGGAATTGTGTCCAATTATAATGTCACCATAACAGGAGATGTAAATAGGACATTACAGAATACATCTACACAAGTGACCTTCACTAACTTACTACCAGGAAGGAATTATTCCGTCACTGTACAGACAATCAGTGGGAGCTACAACAGTCCAATCACTACAGCAACCACAGAGGCCACATGTGAGTATGATCCACGAGTGATCCGTGTTATCTGTGTATGATCAGAGTATGAGTAATGTGATTGTGAGGGCTCTGTAAGGCCACAGGTGAGTATTTCTCATGATTGCTTTTTCCAGGTGTAATAAAAAGGGCACCCAGAGGTGTTTACATGACCTTTTTTATGTTCCACTTTTTACTAAAGACAGGTCTTGGCCAGCACATTATTATGCCTTTTCTTTAAAAGAGAAGTATTGGATTTTTGCGGCTTGCTGAGGGGCGGAGCCGGGTGTCGGTCCAGTCCTATATGATCACGATCTCATGACGTCAGACTACAGCGGGCTTCAGCCTGCTGTCTGCTGAAAACAGGTCACAGGAGTGCAGAACAAACAGCACTTCTGTGATCCATGGGAGGTTACTCAGCATAAGTAGCAGAAGGGGGGGAGGGGCATAGTTAGTGTTAGGCAGGAATTCCACTTTAAAGTGTAAAAATAGGCAAAACTTTTTTTTCAGTTTGGATAGAGTATGAGAGAGTTAAACCTCTCTCGTTTTTTGTATTTTTGTGCTCCGTTGAGGAGATTTCCCTTCACTTCCTATCCAAGAGCCAAAACAGAAAATGAGAGGCAATCCTTCCAAAGTGAGCGGTTCCCAAGGTGTCACCAGAACTATTGTGCCCATTGGAAGATTTTCCCCTCTATTAATATTCTGGTGTCAACACAAAATTTGGTATTTTCTTTTACTTTCACTTTTGATGATAAAAGTAAACAGAACAGATAGAGGGAGAATCTCCCTAACAGGGACACAGACAGCAATAAAAACTTGACAGGGGCCCCAATCCTTCTTCACTCCATCCAAAACTAGAAGAAAAGAAAATTGCCTTTAGTTACACTTTAAGAATTTTTTAGATAGTAAAGGATTTTTTGAAGCCAGGACCTGTACAGAAATGAGAATGATCACACTGCTATGGGAAGAGGCCCAGATGTACACAGGTGTATAGTAAAGTAAAGTGCACCTGTCTTCACTGTACATATCTAACCATGTTTATAAAAATGGAAAATAGAGCTTCTTCTCCCCAGGATTTGATGCATAATTCAACTTTACTTTATACTTTACTTTAGTACAGCGGCTCCAACCAGAGCTTTTTTTTCGTTCACCCCAGCAGATACCAGGCTTAAGAAAAAAAAGCTCTGATCGGAGCCGCTGTACTAACTATGCAATAGTTAGTACAGCGATCTCCTCCGCTGTGCTGTTGTGTTCTGACAGGGGGACAGTCCCCCCGCCAGAACAATCCAATCAGCACTCTCTGCCATTGGCTGAGAGCGCTGATTGGGAGTCAGTCAGCTGCTGGTTTTCCAGCATGCTCATCAGACAGATGGTTGGCTTTTGTCAGACAGGGTGCCATACACACGGGCCAAATGTCAGCCTTTTTTTTGTACCGGCTGATGTCTCCTGACATTCGGCCCGTGTGTACGGGGCTTTAGGTTCACTTCCCCTCACCTCATTTCACTCTTTAGTAAATGAGGCCTGATGCCTTCCTCTTCATTCTGATTGGATTGTGCTGTTCTGCCTGCTGTCTGTCCCCACCATTAATACAACCATTTTCTCTTTTAAGTGTATTTTCTATTTTCTTTTCGCAGATCCGACTCCACCAGGAAACATCACTTTTATTACAATCCTGACAAACACCACCACATTATCTTGGGTAGAGCCTGTAAACATGACCGGGGTGACAAAGTCATATAATATAACTTATTATTGGAATGCTTCTTCCCCCATCATTGTGACAAGTAACTCTCCAAATGTCACTCTTTCAAGTCTGAAATCTGGGAGTAATTACACCATTACTGTGGTGACAGTTGGAGTCCGAGGGTATTTGAGCACGCCTGTCAGCAGATCTGTGTTTACACGTAAGTTCTTACCATCTGTCATGATGCTAACTTTGCCAATGTGTACCCTCTAACTACACTTAAAGCGATACCCAATGAGAAGTGATCGACTTACCTGAGAAGTGGAGACTAACAGCCGGTTCTTGGTAGGGCAGAGTACCATGGAACAGGTTAGATCTGGGTGCTGGATCTACAGAATAGGAACCACTCTGGAGCAAACTGGAAGAGGGAGGCCCCGGAAACTGAGAAAGGAAAGAAAGCCCAATGCATCCCGTTGTACATGATTTTTCCAGGAACATCTGCAGAGGATCCTGTACTGATACAAGACTTGGGACTAATTACACAGATTGTTGGTAGGGTTTTCTTGGGCACATAGTGCAGACAGTATTAAGAGTTTTTTTTGTTACAGTTCTATGATCACTCTGGAATGGATAAGACCTGGGAGTGGGATCAGGACTCACTGAAGTAGGAAGAGGGTACCATATGAGGGCAAACAACACAAGATCTCCCAGGAGTTTAATGCCGCGTACACACAATTGGAATTTCTGACAACAAATGTTCGATGTGAGCTTGTTGTCAGAAATTCCGACCATGTGTAGGCTCCATCGGACATTTTCTGTTGGAATTTCTGACAACAAAAATTTGAGAGCTGGATCTCAAATTTTCTGAAAACAGAATCTGTTGTCGGAAACTTCGATCGTGTGTACACAATTCCACGTACAAAATTCCACGCATGCTCGGAATCAAGCAGAAGAGCCGCACTGGCTATTGAACTTCCTTTTTCTAGTCCCGTCGTACGTGTTGTAGGTCAGCGCGTTCTTGCCGATCGGAATTTCCAAAAACATTTGTGCAACCGTGTGTATGCAAGACAAGTTTCAGCCAACATCCGTCGGAAATTAATCCACGGTTTGGTTGTGGGAAATTCCGATCGTCTGTATGCGGCATTAGAGTCAACCATTATTCAGTAGGAACCCCCTCCTTTCACTGCATGCTGATCATTGGCCACAACCTCCAAGTTCTCACTGATCTATAAACTACAGACCACTAGTCAGAGGTCACTAGGAACAGTCCAGGGCTGGCTGTGGGCACAGATGGTCAGAAGCAAGCCAGAGGCCAGGATGGGCAGGGGACAAGGATAACCAGGAACAAGCCAGAGGTCAGGATGGGCAGGGGACAAGGATAACCAGGAACAAGCCAGAGGTCAGGATAGGCAGGGGACATGAATAACCAGGTACAAGCCAGAGGTCAGGATAGGCAGGGGACATGAATAACCAGGTACAAGCCAGAGGTCAGGATAGGCAGGGGACATGGATAACCAGGAACAAGACAGAGGTCAGGGTGGGCAAGGGACATGAATAACCAATATCTATCCAGAAGTTGGTACACTGAAATCAGTTGAAGATGCAGCCGACAACCAGGAACTTTCTAGAAGTTGGTAATCAATGGAGGATTCAGGCTGGATAGCAGGAAGGTGTAGCAGGGTTGGCAGTCGGTTCGCAAAAGTATTGTTTGGACAGCGAGCTGGGAGCTGCACCAAGTTTAAATAGCAGTAGACAAGAGGAAGGAGCCACTATGACAGGGAATGGCCACCAATCCAGGGATAGGGATTGGCTGTGTGCTGTCAAGAGTTGATTGCCACCATGATTGGATGCAGCTGCCATCCTCTGGGTAACCCAGAAATGCAGGATCAAGGAAGGTAAGTAGCACTGACACCATCTCTGTTAGGAGACAAATTACTGCAGATACCATTGTAGTTGGTAGACCACCAATTTAGTGCTATTAAAGCACTAATATAATACTCAGAAGATTTTTTTAATTTTTTTCCCAACATATGAGAATCATTACCACTAGTGTATCTATCCAAGAGTGGTCTCTGGACTTCCCTTTATTCTCCAAGACAGCTGGATCAATCATTGAGGGGTGGGAAGGCTACAGAGGCCTCTCATTCAAAGGCCAGGTGGCAACAAGCCAGAAGTCAGGATGGCAGCAGACATGGATAACCAGGAAATAGCCTGAAGTTAATACATAGTAATCAGTGCATGGTATAAGCTGGAGAGTAGGCTTAGTAAGGGCTTGGCAACTAGCTTGAAAAGGCATGGCTTTGGTAGCGAGAGCTGCAGCAAGTTTAAATATGGTAGGTAAGAAAAGGAGCCACACCGACAGGCTACAGCCTAACAGAAGAAGGAGAGAGCTGCATTAACTGATGCATTAAAGGGGAAGGAGAATGCCGCTGAGACAGGCTGCGCCCATTCAGGGAAAGGGCACTGCTCTGATTGGTCTTGCCCTGTCAGGAGATGAGTACCGCTCTGATTGGACAAGGCTGCCATCCTCCTGGTAAAACCCAGATGTGCATGCGGCCACGTGCCTTAGAGGCAGAGTTAACATTGGCCCAAGGAAGGTACGGTAAGTAGAACTGACATCATCTCTATGTTACGAGACAAATCACTGCTGATTTCATTGAAGTTGGTAGAGACCAAATGTGACTCAAATAGGGCACATAGATAATACATAGAACAAGTATTTTATTTATATTAGCATATGAGAATCATTACCACTACTGTGTCCGCCCATGACCAGAAATTTGTAGACTATTTTCCATCTCTGTGTATTATGAGATTAATGTTCTGGGACTATACAGTATAATGCTTCCTATTTTTCATAGGAACCACTACAGGGGTCTATAAATTGCTGTTTATTGTCTCCGATAGATAGAGCAATCAATGATAGGTAGGAGGGCTACTGAGGTCCCTTATTCAAAGGACAGGTGGCCTGATATTGCTGGGCTCTGCTATCTACAGTATTCCACTGTTGGGTACTTCTGATGAAGTAAAACCTACTTTGAGTCAACCCGAGTGTGTTTCAATTTGATTATGATATTTTACTACAAAACAACAATAAAAATACACTCGTATTAATACTTAAACCCACCAAATTATTGGGTTTTAATGATGATGTGCTTTTTTTCCTAGTAATTACATTCCATAAAACTGATATGTTTTGAACCAAAAAAAGTTATTTAGTGCTTTGAAAATCCAGTGGTTGAATCCTTTACATTCCTGCCATCTAAAATTGGAAATTACCCAGAAGTCAGGGAAGACCCTCTAAGCCAGCCACACATGTATCGAAGTTTGTCCGGTTCAGCAGTGACCAGCTGAATTTCGATCCATGTATGGCTCCTGTGGTTATAGAGAAGACATTCCTCCGATCCACTTCTGTACAACCTCCCTGTTGTATTTTCCCTGCTCAATCAGCACTGCAGGTTATGGCCTGAAATGCTGATCAGTGTATTCTGATGGTGGGGAAATTTCCCAATTGTCAGAATACAATAACTGAACGGGGAGGGCGCCCCCATCTGTATCAAGTGTGTGGATGGGAGAATCGGGTCGGTCTTTTTTATTCAACCCGCTGGATGAACAGAAAAAATACAGACCCATTTCTGGCCTGCCTTACACTGATACTATTAGATTGTATCTCCTTCAATGTCATTTAAGTGTTTTTCTCTCTTTTATGTTAAGCTCACATGTGTTTATTCCACTTTCTAGAACCATATCCTGTGAACCAGCCACAATACTTTAATGTGACTTCAATGTCTGTGTCCTTAAATTGGAGCGCACCGAACGAATCTCAGACTTTTTACACATACAGAGTGCAGACAAATGTCACATCATCATCATCTTCAATAGCAAATGATATAATAGTGACCAATCAATCAGCTACAATAGGAAATCTGATCCCGGGACAAACATATACATTCCTGATATATACAAGAGCTGCTGATAATGTCACTGAATCAGATCCGGTGTCACTAACTACCTGCACAGGTGAGTACAGCCGCAGTCCTGATCTTATCTCTGTGGTGGGGACACCATGAAATGACTTCTGTCTTATTGTTTTGGCAAGGTGTATCAGATAAAGTTGATTTGATTTTTCTGATATACATAGAACTATTTTTTTTATTAAACAAGTGTTCACTAGTTGATTGCAACTTACATTTTTTAATTAGCTCCATAGTTTTTTGTTAAAATGTTTGTATCCCCTGCTTGGACATTCTTACCTACAGGTAATCCTATAATAAGGCTTACCTGTAGGTAAAAAGAATATCTCCTAAACCGTGCAGGTCTAGGAGATATTGACCCTGCATGCATTCTGCAGGTCCGAACTTGCCAGAACGGAGGGCTCCCATGCAGATTTGTGGGAGTGACATCATCGTGGCTCTGGCCAATCACAGCCACTCTGAATTACAATAGTAACGAATTTAAACAAATCCGAAATAACAAAACAAAACAATATTCCAAATTTGAATAGTTTTCAGATTGAATTTGAATAGTTTCAAATCAAATTAGAATTTCCAAAGAGAATAAAATAGAATAGAAAATAAAGGAATGGGATATAATAGAATAGAAAATAAAAGAATAGAATAGAATGTAAAAAAACAATAGAATAGAATAGAAAGAATATAACCATTTCCCAAAGTTAAAAAAGAATAAACTCAAATAGAATAGAAAATAATTGATTAGAATAGGAAATAAAAGAATAGGATAGACTACAAGAGAAAAGAAGAGAGTAGACCAGAATAGAATAAATATAGCCATCATCCGAAATTTACATTTCTAATAGAATAAATATGAATTTGAATAGAAAGGAATAGAACAGAAAATAGAATAGAAAATAGAAGAATAAAATAGAATAGAAAAGAACAGAATAGATTGAAATAAACAATAGAAAAGAAAATAATAGAACAGAAAGAATATAACAATAACCGTTTTCTAAAATTAAAATTTTGAATAGAATAAATTTGAATTCAAATTGAATATAATGGAAAAGAAAAGAATAGAACAGAAAATAAAAGAATAGAATAGAACAAACAATAGAATATAATAGATTAAAAAGAATATAACCATCATCCAAAATTTGAATTTTAAAAAGAATAAATTCAACTTCTTATGGAATTCAATTTGAAGGCAATTCAAGTGAAATTCGATTCGCATTTGAATGCAATTCGAATGGAATTTAAATCGATTCAAATTTTTCAAATTCGGTTGAATTGAGTGCAGTTTGACCGAACTGGGAAAAATTTGAATTGATTTGAAATAACAAAACTAATTCCGAAAACAATTTAAACGAATTTAACTAAACAAATTAATGCAAACAATGAATTGAAACAAAACTAAACACATTTTTTCGTCCTGCAGATGTCTAAATAGAATGAGTCTTATAAAGCACATAACATTATGAACATTGTATTTCCAGTTCCCGGACAAGCTGTGGGTGTCACAGTGAACAATTACCAGTCGGTGAATTCTCTGGTGGTGAACTGGACGGCACCAATAGGAATCGTGTCCAATTATAATGTCACCATAACAGGAGATGTAAATAGGACATTACAGAATACATCTACACAAGTGACCTTCACTAACTTACTACCAGGAAGGAATTATTCCGTCACTGTACAGACAATCAGTGGGAGCTGCAACAGTCCAATCACTACAGCAACCACAGAGGCCACATGTGAGTATGATCCACGAGTGATCCGTGTTATCTGTGTATGATCAGAGTATGAATAATGTGATTGTGAGGGCTCTGTAAGGCCACAGGGGAGTATTTCTCATGATTGCTTTTTCCAGGTGTAAAAAAAAGGGCACCCAGAGGTGCTTACATGACCTTTTTTATGTTCCACTTTTTAATAAAGACAGGTCTTGGCCAGCACATTATTATGCCTTTTCTTTAAAAGAGAAGTATTGGATTTTTTATTTTTTTCTGAATCATGCTTACCTGTGTGGAGGCAGCATCTGTCCACCACTGGCTCTAAGGCTGAGAACTGAGCGATCAAACATCGCTGATCATTCGGTTCTCCCAGCTCCCTGAGGAGAGAGCTGCTGACTGTCCATCACCGGCTGTCTGCTCTGCCCCCCCCTGCTAACTGGAGCGCTGGATTGTGGAGGGGGCGGGACCGGCCAACTCAGGCTCTCAGCGGCTTGCTGAGGGGCGGAGCCAGGTGTCGGTCCAGTCCTATATGATCACGATCTCATGACGTCAGTCTACAGTGGGCTTCAGCCCGTTGTCTGCTCAAAACAGGTCACAGAAGTGCAGAACAAACAGCCCTTCTGTGATCCATGGGAGGTTACTCAGCATAAGTAGTGGGGGGGCATAGTTAGTGTTAGGCAGGAATTCCACTTTAAAGTGTAACTATAGGCAAAACTTTTTTTTCAGTTTGGATAGAGTATGAGAGGGTTATAACCTCTCTTGTTATTTTTGTGCTCCGTTGAGGAGATTTCCCTTCACTTCCTATCCCATGGCCAAAACAGAAAATGAGAGGAAATCTCTCCAAAGTAAGCGGTTCCCAAGGTGTCACCAGAACTAGTGTCCCCATTGGAAGATTTTCCCCTCTTTTTATATTCTGGTGTCAACCCAAAATTTGGGATTTCTTTTCACTTTTGATGATAAAAGTAAAACAGGACAGATAGAGGGAGAATCTCCCTAACAGGGACACAGACAGCAATAAAAACTTGACAGGGGCCCCAATCCCTCTCCACTCCATCCAAAACTAGAAGAAAAGAAAATTGCCTTTAGTTACACTTTAAGAATTATTTAGATAGTAAAGGATTTTTTGAAGCCAGGACCTGTACAGAAATGAAAATGATCACACTGCTATGGGAAGAGGCCCAGATGTACACAGGTGTATAGTAAAGTAAAGTGCACCTGTCTTCACTGTACATATCTAACCATGTTTATAAAAATGGAAAATAGAGCTTCTTCTCCCCAGGATTTGATGCATAATTCAACTTTACTTTATACTTTACTTTAGTACAGCGGCTCCAACCAGAGCTTTTTTTTCGTTCCCCCCAGCAGATACCAGGCTTAAGAAAAAAAAGCTCTGATCGGAGCAGCTGTACTAACTATGCAATAGTTAGTTCAGCGATCTCCTCCGCTGTGCTGTTGTGTTCTGACAGGGGGACAGTCCCCCCGCCAGAACAATCCAATCAGCACTCTCTGCCATTGGCTGAGAGCACTGATCGGAAGTCAGTCGGCTGCTGGTTTTCCAGCATGCTCATCAGACAGATGGTCGGCTTTTGTCGGACACGGTGCCATACACACGGGCCAAATGTCAGCCTTTTAATTTGAACCGGCTGATGTCTCCTGACATTTGGCCCGTGTGTACGGGGCTTTAGGTTCACTTCCCCTCACCTCACTTCACTCTTTAGTAAATGAGGCCTGATGCCTTCCTCTTCATTCTGATTGCATTGTGCTGTTCTGCCTGCTGTCTGTCCTCACCATTAATACAACTATTGTCTCTTTTAAGTGTATTTTCTATTTTCTTTTTGCAGATCCGACTCCACCAGGAAACATCACTTTTATTACAATCCTGACAAACACCACCACATTATCTTGGGTAGAGCCTGTAAACATGACCGGGGTGACAAAGTCATATAATATAACTTATTGGAATGCTTCTTCCCCCATCATTGTGACAAGTAACTCTCCAAATGTCACTCTTTCAAGTCTGAAATCTGGGAGTAATTACACCATTACTGTGGTGACAGTTGGAGTCCGAGGGTATTTGAGCACGCCTGTCAGCAGATCTGTGTTTACACGTAAGTTCTTACCATCTGTCAGGATGCTAACTTTGCCAATGTGTACCCTCTAACTACACTTGAAGCGATACCCAATGAGAAGTGATAGACTTACCTGAGAAGTGGAGACTAACAGACGGGTCTTGGTAGGGCAGAGTACCATGGAACAAGTAAGATCTGGGTGCTGGATCTACAGAATAGAAACCACGCTGGAGCAAACTGGAACAGGGAGGCCCCGGAAACTGAGAAAGGAAAGAAAGCCCAATGCATTCTGTTGTGCATGATTTTTCCAGGGACATCTGCAGAGGATCCTGTACTGATACAAGACTTGGGACTAATTACACAGATTGGTGGTGTTTTTTTTGGCACATAGTGCAGACAGTGTTAAGAGTTTATTTGTTACAGTTCTATGATCACTCTGCAATGGATAAGACCTGGGAGTGGGATCAGGACTCACTGAAGTAGGAAGAGGGCACCATATGAGGGCAAAAAACACAGAATCTCACAGGAGTCTAATGCCGCGTACACACACTTGGAATTTCTGACAACAAATGTTCGATGTTAGCTTGTTGTCGGAAATTCCGACCGCGTGTAGGCTCCGTCTGACATTTTCTGTCAGAATTTCCGACAACAAAAATTTGAGAGCTGGATCTCAAATTTCGATTGTGTGTACACAATTCCGACGCACAAATTTCCACGCATGCTCGGAATCAAGCAGAAGAGCCGCACTGGCTATTGAACTTCCTTTTTCTAGTCCCATCGTACGTGTTGTACGTCAGCGCGTTCTTGCCGATCGGAATTTCCGAAAACATTTGTGCAACCGTGTGTATGCAAGACAAGTTTCAGCCAACATCCGTCGGAAATTAATCCACGATTTGGTTGTCGGAAATTCCGATCGTCTGTATGCGGCATTAGAGTTAACCATTATTCTGTAGGAACCCCCTCCTTTCACTGCATGCTGATCAATGGCCAATACCCCCAAGTTCACACTGATCTAAAAACTACAGACCACTAGTCAGGGGTCACTAGGAACAGTCCAGAGGTCAGGGCTGGCTGTGGGCACAGATGCTCAGGAGCAAGCCAGAGGTCAGGATGGGCAGGGGACATGGATAATCAGGAACAAGCCAGAGGTCAGTATGGGCAGGGGACATGGATAATCAGGAACAAGCCAGAGGTCAGGATAGGCAGGGGACAAGGATAATCAGGAACAAGCCAGAGGTCAGAATGGGCAGGGGACAAGGATAACCAGGAACAAGCCAGAGGTCAGGATGGGCAGGGGACAAGGATAACCAGGAACAAGCCAGAGGTCAGGATGGGCAGGGGACAAGGATAACCAGGAACAAGCCAGAGGTCAGGATGGGCAGGGGACAAGGATAACCAGGAACAAGCCAGAGGTCAGAATGGGCAGGGGACAAGGATAACCAGGAACAAGCCAGAGGTCAGGATGGGCAGGGGACAAGGATAACCAGGAACAAGCCAGAGGTCAGGATAGGCAGGGGACATGGATAATCGGGAACAAGCCAGAGGTCAGGATAGGCAGGGGACATGGATAATCGGGAACAAGCCAGAGGTCAGGATAGGCAGGGGACAAGGATAATCAGGAACAAGCCAGAGGTCAGGATAGGCAGGGGACATGGATAATCAGGAACGAGCCAGAGGTCAGGATGGCTGAACAGAAAAAAAACTGAGCCATTTCTGGCCTGCCTTACACTGATACTATTAGATTGTATCTCCTTCAATGTCATTTAAGTGTTTTTCTCTCTTTTATGTTAAGCTCACATGTGTGTATTCCACTTTCTAGAACCATATCCTGTGATCCAGCCACAATACTTTAATGTGACTTCAATGTCTGTGTCCTTAAATTGGAGCGCACCGAACGAATCTCAGACTTCTTACACATACAGAGTGCAGACAAATGTCACATCATCATCTTCAATAGTAAATAATATAATAGTGACCAACCAATCAGCTACAATAGGAAATCTGATCCCGGGACAAACATATACATTCCTGATATATACAAGAGCTGCTGATAATGTCACTGAATCTGATCCGGTGTCACTAAGTACCTGCACAGGTGAGTACAGCCGCAGTCCTGATCTTATCTCTGTGGTGGGGACACCATGAAAATACGTCTGTCAGTTTGGGAAGAGAGTGTCCCTTCAAAAGTACTTGTTGTTTTGCCAAAGTGTATCAGATAAAGTTGATCTGATTTTTCTGATTTACATATAACTATTTTTTTTTTATTAAACACGTGTTCACTAGTTGATTGCAACTTACATTATTTAATTGACTCCATAGTTTTTTGTTATTGTGGTTGTATCCCCTGCTTGGACATTTTTACCTACAGGCTTATCTGTAGGTAAAAAGAATATCTCCTAAACCGTGCGGGTTTAGGAGATGTTGACCCTGCATGCAGCCGCTAACGTCAGCCGCGCATGCGCTCTGCAGGTCCGGCGTATCCTGCCCGAACTTGCCAAAATGGAGGGCTCCCGCGCAGATTCGTGGGAGTGACGTCATCGTGGCTCCGGCCACTCACAGCGCAGGAGGCAACGTTACCGGAAGAAACACAGAGGGAACATATCAGCTCCCTCCAGTTTGACCTGAATGTGAGTGTATTTACAGTATCTCACAAAAGTGAGTACACCCCTCACATTTTTGATCTTTTCATGTGACAACACTGAAGAAATGACACTTTGCCACAATATAAAGTAGTGAGTGTACAGATTGTATAACAGTGTACATTTGCTTTCCCTTTAAAATAACTCAACACACAGCCATGAATGTCTAAACCGCTGGCAACAAAAGTAAGTACACCCCTAAGTGAAAATGTCCAAATTAGGCCCAAAGTGTCAATATTTTGTGTGGCCCCCATGTTTTTCCAGCTCTGCTTAACCCTCTTGGGCATGGAGTTCACCAGAGCTTCACAGGTTGTCACTGGAGTCCTCTTCCCCTCCTCCATGACGACATCACAGAGCTGGTGGATGTTAGAGACCTTGCGCTCCCCCACCTCCCGTTTGAGGATGTCCCACAGATGATTAAGTCTGGAGACATGCTTTGTCAGTCCATCACATTTACCGTCAGCTTCTTCAGCAAAGCAGTGGTCGTCTTGGAGGTGTGTTTGGGGTCTTTATCATGTTGGAATACTGCCCTGCGGCCCAGTCTCCGAAGGGAGGGGATCATGCTCTGCTTCAGTATGTCACAGTACATGTTGGCATTCATGGTTCCCTCAATGATCTGTAGCCCCCCCAGTGCCGGCAGCACTCATGCAGCCCCAGACCATGGCACCCCCACCACCATGCTTGACTGTAGGCAAGACACACTTTTTTTTTGTACTCCTCACCTGGTTGCCGCCACACACGCTTAACACCATCTGAACTAAATAAGTTTATCTTGGTCTCATCAGACCACCAGTAATCCATGTCCTTAGTCTGCTTGTCTTCAGCAAACTGTTCGTGGGCTTTCTTGTGCATCATTTTTACTCCTTCTGGGAGGACAGCCATGCAGACCAATTTGATGCAGTGTGTGGCGTATGGTCTTAGCACTGACAGGCTGACCCCCCACCCCTTCAACCTCTGCAGCAATGCTGGCAGCACTCATACTTCTATTTCCCAAAGACAACCTCTGGATATGACGCTGAGTACGTGCACTCAACTTCTTTGGTCAACCATGGTGAGGCCTGTTCTGAGTGGAACCTGTCCTGTTAAACCACTGTATGGTCTTGGCCACCGTGCTGCAGCTCAATTTCAGGGTCTTGGCAATCTTCTTATAGCCTAGGCCATCTTTATGTAGGGCAACAATTCTTTTTTTCAGATCCTCAGAGAGTTCTTTGCCATGAGGTGCCATGTTGAACTTCCAGTGACCAGTATGAGAGAGTGAGAGCGATAAAACCAAATTTAACACACCTGCTCCCCATTCACACCTGAGACCTTGTAACACTAACGAGTCACATGACACCGGGGAGGGAAAATGGCTAAATGGGCCACTTTTGGACATTTTCACTTAGGGGTGTACTGACCTTTGTTGCCAGCGGTTTAGACATTAATGGCTGTTACACAAGCTGTACACTCACTACTTTACATTGTGGCAAAGTGTCATTTCTTCAGTGTTGTCACCTGAAAAGATATAATAAAATATTTACAAAAATGTGAGGGGTGTACTCACTTTTGTGGGATACTGTTTATCACTACCTTTTATAAATAGTCCAGTACATTGTGTTCGCTAAGAAACAGAAATTTATCTACACAGTACTGCTGAAACCACCAACTGTGGAAGGGAGTTCCACATCCTCACCACTCTAACAGTAAAGAACACCTTATGCAATTTAAGATTGAACTGCTTCTTGTTCAACTTCATTGTGTCTGGCAAATGCTGTAAATAATTTATCAATCATTCTAAAAATAAAGTAGAAATGTGCAGTTCAGAAATTAGGATGTGTCCGAAGTTCTGAATTACAATAGTAATGAATTTAAACGAATCCGAAATAACGAAACAAAACAATATTCCAAATTTGAATAGTTTTCAGATTGAATTTGAATAGTTTTCAAATTAAATTAGAATTTTTGAAGAGAATAAAATAGAATACAAAATAAAGGAATAGAATATAAAAAAATAGAAAAGAATAGAAAATAAAGAAATGGAATGGAATAGAATAGAACATAAAAGAATAGAATAGAATGTAAAAAACAATAGAATAGAAAGAAAATAACCATTTCCCAAAATTTTAATAGAATGAACTCGAATAGAATAGAAAATAATAGATAAGAATCGGAAAGAAGATAAAAGAATAGAATAGACTACAATAGAAAAGAAGAGAATAGATTAGAATAGAATGAATATAGCCATCTTCCAAAATTCTAATTTCTAATAAAATACATTTGAATTTGAATAGAAAAGAATAGAACAGAAAATAGAATAGAAAATAGAAGAGTAAAATAGAATAGAAAATAGAAGAGTAAAATAGAATAGAAAAGAACAGAATAGAATAAAATAAACAACAGAAAAGAAAAGAATAGAATAGAAAGAATATAACAATAACAGTTTTCCAAAATTCACATTTTGAATAGAATAAATGTGAAATCGAATTGAATATAATGGAAAATAAAAGAATAGAACAGAAAATAAAAGAATAGAATAAACAATAGAATATGATGGATTAGAAATAATATAACCATATTCCAAAATTTGAATTTCAAATAGAATAAATTCAATTTCTAATGGAATTCAATTTGAAAGCATTCGATTCGCATTTGAATGCAATTCTAATGGCATTTACATCGATTTGAATTTTTCAGATTCCGTTGAATTCGGAAAATTCAAATTGATTCAAATTAACAAAACGGATTCCGAAAAACAAATTGAACAAATGTAACTAAACACATTTATGCAAACAATGAATTGAAACAAAACTAAACACATTTTTTCGTTCTGCAGATGTCTAAATAGAATGAGTCTTATAAAGCACATAACATTATGAACATTGTATTTCCAGTTCCCGGACAAGCTGTGGGTGTCACAGTGAACAATTACCAGTCTGTGAATTCTCTGGTGGTGAACTGGACGGCACCAATGGGAATTGTGTCCCTTTATAATGTCACCATAACAGGAGATGTAAATAGGACATTACAGAATACATCTACACAAGTGACCTTCACTAACTTACTACCAGGAAGGAATTATTCCGTCACTGTACAGACAATCAGTGGGAGCTGCAACAGTCCAATCACTCCAGCAACCACAGAGGCCACATGTGAGTATGATCCACGAGTGATCCGTGTTATCTGTGTATGATCAGAGTATGAGGAATGTGATTGTGAGGGTTCTGTAAGGCCACAGGTGAGTATTTCTCATGATTACTTTTTCCAGGTGTGAAAACATCCACCCAGAGGTGCTTACATGACCTTTTTTATGTTCCACTTTTTACTAAAGACAGGTCTTGGCCAGCACATTATTATGCCTTTTCTTTAAGGCTGCTCCCACATTGGAGCGGGCGGGCATTGACGGTAAAATGTCGCTATTTTTAGCTGCGCTTTACCGTCGTTTTTGCTGAGGTTTTCGGCTAGTGGCCGAAAAAGGGTTAAAACTACCTGCAAAGTGCCGCTGCAGCTGTATACACCGCTCCTTCACCGCCCCAAAGATGCTGCTTGCAGGAGTTTTTATAACGTCCTGTGAGCGCATAGCCTCAGTGTGAAAGCACTCGGGCTTTCACACTGAGACTGTAGGGGAGCCGTTTTTCAGGCACTTTACAGGCGCTATTTTTAGCCCAAAGGCACCTGAAAAACGCCCCATTGTGAAAGGGGTCTAAAAGAGAAGTAGCGGATTTCTTTTTTTTTCTTTTAATCATGCTTACTTGGATGCAGCATACGTCCGATGCTATATCAATCCATCACTGGCTCTAAGGCTGAGAACCGAGCGATCAAACATCGCTGATCACTCAGTTCTCACAGCTCCCTGAGGAGAGAGCTACTAATTGTCAGTCACGGCTGCCTGCTCTGCCCCCCCCCCGCTAACTGGAGCACTGGAGCTCAGGCTCTCAGCGGCTTGCTGAGGGGTGGGACCGGTGTCGGTAAAGGTCCTATATGATCACGATCTCATGACGTCAGCCTACAGCGAGCTTCCGCTGTCTGCTGAAAACAGGTCACAGGAGAGCAGAACAAACACCACACCTGTGATTCATGGGAGAAGACCAGGAGAAGATGGAGGCTGCCTCCAGCTGTGACATCACATCTCTGGACTGCATGGTTTTTAGGTAAGTGTCACAGCACTGGCACATTATGCCTTTACCTTGGAGGTCATAAAAAAAAACAAAAAACAAACAAACAAGGGTTTACAACCGCTGTAAGGTAAAAAACCTTCCCCTGTGTGCTCCTCCATCCCTAAGACTTACCTGACTCCTGTATGGATCCTGTGTTGTGCCTGGGTGCAGGTCTTCTAGCTCTCTTCCTGGTCTCACAGGCTTTACTGAACACAGTGGGAGCCATTGGCTCCTACTGCTGTCAATCAAATCCAGTGAGCAGAAAGCAGGAGGCAGGGGCGAGCTGTGCTGTGAATGTCTATGGACACATGGCTCAGGAGCGAGCCCACATGCCATCCCCCATAGGAAGCTGCTTGGTATGTGGGCAGACACAGAAGAGGAGGAGCAGACAGCATCGAAGGGAAACCCCAGAAGATGAAGTAAGGGGAGACTCTCTGCAACAGTGGCGGCTGGCGGAAATTTTCTTTTTGGGGGGGGCAGCACAGAGTATAACACCCCCCCACTCATCAGTTGGTTGGTTGGTCAGACTTACCCCATCACCAACCGCTTCCCCCTGCTCAGTGGCGGCATTGGCTGGCTCCCGTTCTCCTGCTCTCTATCACCGGTGGCCTCCTGTTCTCCTGCTCTCCATCACCGGCGGGCTCCCGTTCTCCTGCTCTCCATCATCGGTGGCCTCCCGTTCTCCTGCTCTCCACGGCAGCGGCTGCTGTTTCCTCCCTCCTCCTCAATGGCCGATAGGGAGTCTTCTCTTTTTGGTGGGCGATCCAGAAGTGGTTAAAAAATACATATACAATTGATCCCAATACATTTTTTCTATTTCTTCTTAAAATAGCTTCTAATAACAAAACTTGTTTTGAGGATTCTCTAAATAAAAAACTGAGTAAAAGCAAGACTAGGGTGGGGGAGCCCTTATGGTTTAATATTCAAGAGATTCCGTTTCGTTATTGAGGGTGAAAATGAAAGACAAAAACATTAGATTTACTAATATTTGTAGAGGTTGTTAGAAGCCTCAGGGTATCTGCAACAAAAATGAGAGCTTTTGGAGAATATTCCCGTCTCCACTCAGATCATTTGATAGGTTGTATTCAATTCTAGGGAGGGTCCTGGACCTTGATGTCCCCAGAGATGTCTGGTAATTGTGAGAAGCTGAAAGCAGGGTTTCTATGCAGAAATGTGGCTAATTTTGCCCTCTCTAGCTTTAGTAAATCAACCCCACTGTGCTGGTACATGCCAAAATGAAGGAACCTAAGTATCCCAGAGGCTGTATAGGCCCTTGGAAAAAGGTCATCAGCCTCACTCCATCTAAAGAAAGCCTTTCAGGTGAAAAATGAAGGCTTACACACCCACAATATGGTAGAGTTAGCAGCTTTCTACAGACGTTCTCTTGAAACATGTCCCTCAATATCCATAGCCTTTAAGACAAGAAGCAGGATCCGAGACAAAAGGTCTGCCTGAACAAGGAGGGGCCACTGACTAATTTTTATTAAGTACCAGGCTCTATTTGACTACCTTAGAGCTACCATAACGGTGAATATGCTTTTTGACTCAATCCTCTATAGGAGGCGTGAATGAAGCTTCCATATGGGAAAACACATACATTAGTGTATACGATGTAAATAAAATTTGTCAGTGAAGGTCGATATGTTTTTCTTCATTGCAGGTTGGGCACATTGACTTGTGTACTGGCGGTAGTATATATTCCCCCCCCTTTCACGGCGGCGGTGCTTAGGTCCCTGCTGACATTTATGGATGGCAGGCCTGACGCACCGTTGTTGGCAACGGGGGACTTTAACTGCTGCTTAAATCCAGTGGAAGATAGACACCCAGGACCCGGAGCCTCTGCCCTCTCCAGGGTTACTCCCCTGGCGCGGTTGTTGCAAGAGGTGGGCTGGGTGGATGTCTGGAGACATAGGAACCCAGGAGTGAAACAATTTACATGCTTTTCCAAAACCCATGGTTGTTTATCTAGAATTGACCTGGGGGTGTGCAGCTTAAACATGCTCCCGTTTGTTTCCGATATGATACATAGGCCCCGCAGTGTATCCGACCACTCACCAGTGGTTATACGGCTTATAATTGCCCCAATAGCTACATTACCTAAAGCCCCTTGGAAGTTCAATGCTTTTTGGTTGAAACTGTTCCGCTCACATGAGGGGATAGTTGGGAGCATGTGTGAGTTTTTCCGCACCCAGGATCCAAATGAATCGATAATTGGGCAATGGGATGCCTTCAAGGCATATTTGAGGGGTGTGTTGATAGCTGAAATGAATAAGGTTAAACAGGACTCTTCCGCACTTAAAAATGAACTTGAAACCAAGGTACAAGAGATGGAACAGTTATATGTCACGGATCCTTCTGATTCGACCAGGGAGGCATGGCAGGCAGCTCTCTCTGCATACCGACAGCTGCTATCCTCCTCGGCCGATAAGAAGAGATTCTTTGCTAAGCAGGCGTTTTTTGAGGAGGGCGAGAAAACAGGCCGCATACTAGCGAGAATCGCAAATTCGTACCAGAAGTCCCCAACTATAGGTGCTATCAGGACTAAAGCGGGTAACATAGTTAACACGCCTGAGAAAGTGATGCAGGAACTAAACACTTTTTATGAAGATTTGTATAAGCCGGGTACATCTTATACATCTGAGGAGTTAGAACAATACTTAGATCAGATAGATTTCCCTAGATTAAACGAAGATCAGAGAGGGCTCTTGGAGAATCCTCTTACAGTGGAAGAACTACAGGATGCTGTTGGATCTTTTCCTAACTGCAAAGCGCCCGGGGAAGACGGAATCCCCATAGAAATATACAAACAGTATCCTACTGAATTATTGCCCCAGTTGCTTAAAGTCTTTAATAGAGCCCGGGAGGAAGGCCGTCTACCAACATCAATGTCAAAGGCCAATATTGTTTTGCTGCTCAAGCCTGGTAAGGATCCAGTAGATCCCGGGGCGTATCGCCCGATTTCTTTGCTACAGAGTGACGTGAAAATATTAGCGAAAGCTCTGGCCATTAGACTAAATGGAGTTATTACTTCGATTGTCCATGGAGACCAAGCTGGTTTTATGCCCAACAAATCGACGGCAGTCAATTTGAGAAGGCTATTCCTTAACATGCAATCCAAAGCAGACAATATGGGTTCCAGGGCCTTGCTGTCATTGGATGCCACTAAGGCATTTGACAGCATAGACTGGAATTATCTGTGGTCGGTCTTGAGGAGTTTCGGATTCGGCCCCCGGTATGTCTCTTGGGTTAGGCTCCTTTATAGCCAGCCGGAGGCCGCTGTGAGGGTTGCAGGCTACCTATCCCCAAGTTTTGTGTTGAGGAGGGGTACAAGGCAGGGATGCCCCCTGTCTCCCCTCCTCTTTGCACTGGCTATTGAGCCTTTGGCGATCGGGATCAGGGCAAATCTGGGCATTACGGGCTTCTGCTACGGTGACATGCAGGAAAAAATTATGTTGTATGCTGATGACACCATGCTCCTACTCGGTGACACTGGCCCCTCCCTTCAAGAGGCCATGGCGACCATATCTAAATTTGGGAAGTTCTCTGGCCTTCACATAAATTGGTCAAAGTCTGCCCTTCTCTTATTGGATGGAGATGATTCACAGGAGGTCTGCGCCACTTGCCCCATCCCGATTGCCACTACTTTCAAATATTTGGGGATTCAAATTACGTCCCAGCCCCGAGACTTTATACATCTAAATATATTTCCACTCCTACAGCGTTTTAGAGACAAAATTAAGACATGGAACTCTCTTTTAATGTCAGTAGCAGGTAGAGTAAATTTAGTGAAAATGATTCTCATGCCCCAGTTACTTTATTTTCTACACAATACCCCTATGGTTATTCCCTTAAAAATATTTCACATAGTCAATGCCATTTTCCGAACCCTTATTTGGAAAAATGGTCCCGCCCGGATCAAATTAGAACACCTACAGAGACCCAAGGACTGCGGTGGATTGGCATTGCCCAATCCATGGCTGTACTACCTGGCCTCCCAACTGCAACATCTGATTGGTACATTCGTCCCGTCACACAACTCATCCTACAGGCTAATGATCCATACAGTAGGTAAGGGACCGATACACATGGCTTTAGAGGCATTGGCCTTCACTAAACCACATAAAAAATACCCAACGTTTAGCCTAATTCAAAAGGTGTGGAATAAGACCAAATATCTCCAAAATGTAGATGGATATACGGAATATAGTCCCATTTGGCACAATGACACATATGGGGAACTAGCTAAATTACAATGCGGAACTCGCTGGAAGCGGTTTGGAATCACTCATATCAAGCATATATTTAGGGAAGGTGTGTTGCGAACATTTGCTGATCTAAAAGAAGCGTATAACCTGCCAGCATCAATGTTATTCTATTATATGCAACTTAGACACGCAGTACAGATACAGGGCCGCTCCTCGGAGTGGCACTTGTCCCCGACCCCGGTTTTCAACCTTCTGGAGGATGCTGGCTCATCTAAAGGATTTATCTCTCAATGCTATGCCATCCTGTTGCAATCCGTGATGAGACGTCATCCCTTGAGGGTGAGAGAGAGGTGGGAGGCAGAGGTGGGACAGCTAGACGAGGATCAGTGGGAGGAGATCTTTCAGGCAGTGAACCAATGTTCACCTAATGTGTCACAAAAACTCACCCAACTATATATCCTATTGAGAACATATTATACTCCGCACAGATTACATTTAATGAACAGGCTGACGGAACCAACATGTACTAGGTGTAAACGGGAACATGGAGATCTGATTCATATGCTGTGGAGATGCCCCAAGTTGCATACGTACTGGGCAGGAGTGGTTCAAACTATTAACTCAATCTTTAATGTGGGTCTTCCACAGGACCCTAGAGCATGTCTCTTGGGTGCTCTGGAGGAATACGAATGGGAAGGTCACAACAGAGAAGCTGTGCATAGAGTACTCTTTCAGGCCAGAAGGCTGATTATGACTCACTGGAAGTCCGATAGGTCACCGACTGTTAAGGATTGGACTGAAAGTATTAACACAACTCTAAAAATGGAAAAATTGATTTACCAACATAGAGGTAGCATGCAAAAATTTGAAAAAATATGGGGTCCATGGTTAGATGCACCGGGATTGGCACCTATGGAACTGGTATATGACAGGTTGTTAGGTAATAATGCCGGGTGAGCCCTGGATAGAGGTTGACTGTGACTAGAATAACCTTTTAACAATGTTATATGGAGATTGTTACTCTACTATTGGATTATGTGTAGCACAAGAGGTGATGTGTAAACCTGGCTACAATGCTTGTAATGATTTCCCTGCAAACTCAATAAAACCTTGTTGGATTAAAAAAAAAAAAATAAATAAAATTTGTCTATATCTACTGCTCTTTATTTGACATCTTACACAAAAAATTATCCAGAATGTTGCACCATTCAGTTATCACAATTTTACTCCAAGTCACCTGAAGCCAAACTCCTGAAGTTCAAAAAAGTTCTGGAGTTTTTTGGGGGGTTTTTTTGTAGCTTGAATCGGGCAGATTTGAGCATTATTTTGTTATTCCTATAGAAATTAATGAAAATGTGCCAATTGCGTGTTTTTGTGCGCATTCGTGTGTTTTGTTGTGCATATTTGCCCACTTTTCTGCTGAAATGAAAACATTTTAAAAATAAAATAGTAATAATTTATGAATAAATAAACGTAAAATAGTTACACGAATCACAAAAAACCTTAAATAAATAATACATAAATAAAATGAATTAATATGTTATAATACATGAATAAATAATAATTAACCCCTAACCTTTAAAAAATATTAAATACATCATTATTATTAATAATAATAATAATAATAATAATAATAACGCAAAAATAATAATAAACAAATGCCTAAAATAAATTACTATAACAATAATAATTTTATTTATTTTGTGTTAGGGTGTTAAGTTATTTATTATTATTACTTGATTTTTTAAGGGTTAGGGGTTATTTATTTATTTATTATTACTTAGTATTCATTTATTGAATTTATTTATTTATGATTATTTTTATTTATTTGTGTATTTTACATTTATTTATTCATTTATTATTATTATTTTTATTATTAGTAGTAGTAGTAGTATTAACACCCTGACAAAAGAAATTATAAATAATAAATAACCCTAACCCCTAATCCTAACATTAACTCTAACTTCTTACCCTAACGGAAAAAAATAAATAATAAATGAATAATAATAATTAAAACAAAAAAAGAAAGCTAATGGAAAAGCTGAAATGCCTAGCAACTAATGATACAACAGATGATAGTTTCTCTATTGGCTAATAAAAAAAACGCCAAAGCTCAAAAAACGCACCAGAATCACACATAAAAAAATGCTGGAAAAACGCTCAAAGACACTACGCTCAGGAGTGAATGCAGCCTTATAGATGCCCCTTGGTGGTGCCACTACTGCTGTAGTACAAGCTTTTTTATGTGTTGCTGCAGACATAGAAAGCTTTACAGTGTTGTTAGAGAGCACAAGAACCCAAGTGTGTAAAGATGATGTATGATGATGGTTCTGGCCTGTGCTCCATATACATCAGAGTCGGCTGCAACAGTTGCATCGGGAAGGAATATAAAAGATAAAAACATTTCATTGCTCATGTGCAGTGTGTGTGGAAGAAATACAGCATTAGTTTACCACATTTTATTAGATTTTCTTTCTATTAAAATGACACTTTTCTTCCTGTGTTCATATTTTTCTCATTCTCCTTTTCTGTTTCCCAGATCCTACTCCACCAGGAAACATCACTTTCAATACAATAGGAGCAAACAGCATCGCATTGTCCTGGGTAGAGCCAGTAAATATGACCAATCTGGTAATGTCTT
The DNA here is from genome assembly GCA_037952925.1 of Lithobates clamitans. Taxonomy (NCBI): domain Eukaryota; kingdom Metazoa; phylum Chordata; class Amphibia; order Anura; family Ranidae; genus Lithobates; species Lithobates clamitans. Next base: position 399,227 of record JBBGZY010001925.1, read on the forward strand.
ACAATATAACTTATAGGAATGCTTCTTCTTCTTCTCCCATCATTGGGAACCAAACAAGCTACACAAACAATGCCACCCTTCAGAGCCTGATTTCCGGAACTAATTACACCATTTCTGTGATGACAGTCGGAGTTCGGGGGTATCAGAGCACGCCTGTGACCAGATCTGTGTATACAAGTAGGTAGAAAAAACAAGAAATCCTGTAATTGTTATGTCTTTATCTTATTACAATTAAAGCTATTATTATCTTTACTTTATAGAGCCATGGCCCGTGTCAAATCTGAACTTTGTTAATGTGACGTCAGATACTGTGATATTAAGTTGGAGCAAACCGCTTGAGTATCAGAACACATACCACTACAGAGTGCAGACAATTGTCACATCATCATCTACAGTGATAAATAATACAATGGTGAATAATGAATCAGCTACAATAAGCAATATGACATCAGGAGAAACATACACATTCCTTGTATATGTAAGAGCTTCTGATAACGTCACTGAATCTGATCCTATGAACAGAACTACATGCACAGGTGAGTAAAGATTGCTTGTTTAATAAATCACAAAAACAACATGTTTTTTTAAAGAGTAATATGTTATATATCATGTTCAAAAAGCAAAATGTGTGTAAAAATGTAACATTTTCATAAAGCTATAGTCCAGGGATATGCAATTAGCGGACCCATATGCAATTAGCCCATCATGCCTCTGCCTCTGGGTGTCATGCTGGTGGCTGTCAGAGTCTTGCTATGCCTCATGGGACTTGTAGTTCTGCAACAGCTGGAGGTCCGCTAATTGCATATCCCTGCTATAGTCCAACCTTTTTCCTGAAAACCAGTATTTGTTGCAGAGGGCCATTTAATTTTGAGAAAAACTTACTTTAATCATTTCTGCAGACATCCTAACCTGCCAAAACTCATTTCAGGGAGGTGGCGCTGCTGCGTGGCGTTTCGCGCAACCACCCCCCCCCCCACCATCAGTGGATGATCAGGAGATGATTAGAGACTGCAGACATAGTACAGGAGATTAGACCCGTTTCACACTGGAGGCTTTTTTCAGGCACGTTAGTTGGACATACATAGTTGCCAACATTGCAAAAAAAATATGTGGGACACTTTTTTGGCTGTAGGCGGAGCCGTACAATAATTAGGGGGCGGGGCATTCATTTGTAGGCGTGGTCTAGCAAAAATTACAAGTGCGGCACGCAAAAAGTGGGTGTGGCTTAAATGGGCGTAGCTCAAGAGGGTGTGGTTAGAGTCTGAGATGAATGAGGGATGGAGAGGGAAAGGGGGAGAAGGAAAGGGGGAGAAGGAAAGGGGGAGAGGGGAATGACGGGACAGCAGCCCCAGATCCTACACAATAGAAATATGTGTATTCTAGAAAGTTTAACAATCAGCAGATAAAGATACTCCAAACACCAGGTGTTAACGCTTCAATCATCCCGGCACCATGGTTGTTATGGTGTCAGGATGATTGAAGCGCATTATTTCTATTATTACATTGTAATATAAAATTAAATCATTCAACTCACCATAATGCCGAATCAGTGGGATCCCTGAGCGTGTCACTAACCACGTCGCCTGCCACCAGCAGTCTGTCCTTGCATCAGGTGCCCCCGGCAGAGTCTGATCTTGCATCAGGTGCCCCCGGCAGTGTCTGTCCTTGCATCAGGTGCCCCCGGCAGAGTCTGTCCTTGCATCAGGTGCCCCCGGCAGAGTCTGTCCTTGCATCAGGTGCCCCCAGCAGAGTCTGTCCTTGCATCAGGTGCCCCCGGCAGAGTCTGTCCTTGCATCAGGTGCCCCCGGCAGAGTCTGTCCTTGCATCAGGTGCCCCCGGCAGAGTCTGTCCTTGCATCAGGTGCCCCCGGCAAAGTCTGTCCTTGCATCAGGTGCCCCCGGCAGAGTCTGTTCTTGCATCAGGTGCCCCTGGCAGAGTCTGTATAGACCCCCTCAGTGCAGACCTGCTCCATCAGTGCAGACCCCCTCCATCAGTGCAGATCCCCTCCATCAGTGCAGACCCCCTCCATCAGTGCAGAACCCCTCCATCAGTGCAGAACCCCTCAGTGCAGACCCCCTCCATAAGTGCAGACCCCCTCCATCAGTACAGACCCCCTCCATCAGTGCAGACCCCCTCCATCAGTGCAGACCCCTCAGTGCAGACCCCCTCCATCAGTGCAGATCCCCTCCATCAGAGCAAATCCCCTACATCAGTGCAGACCCCACCTCTATTAGTGCATACCCCCTCTATTAGTGCAGACCCCCCCTCTATTAGTGCAGCCTCCCTCTATTAGTGCATCCCCCCTCTATTAGTGCAGCCCCCCCTCAGTGCAGCCCCCCCTCTATTAGTGCAGACCCCCCCTAGGTGCAGCCCCTCCTCAATTAGTGCACCCCCGTCAGTGCAGCCCCCCCTCTATTAGTACAGACCCCCCTCAATGCAGCCCCCCCTCTATTAGTGCAGACCCCCCTAGGTGCAGCCCCCCTCAATTAGTGCAGCCCCCTCAGTGCAGCCCCCCCTCTATTAATGCAGACCCCCCTTAATGCAGCCCCCCCTCACCCCCCGCTCACCCCCCGCTCAGTGCAGGTGCGGCCGGCCGGTGTTCTGCCTGCCAAAAAAGTTCCCCTCGGCAAGTATGGACCCCTTGTACTGCGCAGGCGCAGCGCTTGCACAGTACGGGGCTGGGGAACTTTCAGCAAGACACGGCCCTGTCGCCGTTGTCTTCTCCTTCAGTGGAGAGGGGAGGGGCCGTGCAGCTAAAGAAGCCACTTCATTGGCTGCACGGATCGAGCCCCCTTCCTCTCTCCACTACACAACACACTGTCACTAGGGGGAAGATCGAGCGGCGGCGCCGGCCACCATTTTGCTGGAGCCAGCTGCTCCAAAAACAAAAACAAAAACATTCCCGAATTTCCTTATGGAAAATCTCGATTCGGGACAGCCTCCATCTGGGACCCAAAATCGGTCCCAAAATCGGGATTGTCCCGGGAAAATCGGGACTGTTGGCAACTATGGACATAGTGGGGTCCCAGCAGTGCCATCTTAAGAGCATTTTAGGCCCCCGGGCAATACAGTGCACTGGGGCCCTGTCTACACAATCACGCACGATTGCCCATCAAATGCAGCTTTACTCTGCCCATGAATGCAGCCTCACTGTGCCCATGAATGCAGCCTCACTGTGCCCATCAAATGCAGCCTCACTGTGTTCATAAATGCAGTCTCACTGTCCCCACCATTGCAGCCTCACTGTGCCCATGAATGCAGCCTCACTGTGCCCACCATTGCAGCCTCACTGTGCCTGTGAATGCAGCCTCACTGTGCCCACCATTGCTGCCTCACTGTTCCCATGAATGCAGCCTCACTGTGCCCACCATTGCAGCCTCACTGTGCCCATGAATGCAGCCTCACTGTGCCCACCATTGCAGCCTCACTGTGCCCATGAATGCAGCCTCACTGTGCCCACCATTGCAGACTCACTGTGCCCGTGGATGCTGCTTCACTGTGCCAATTAATACAGACTCACCATCGCCTGGTAACACACACACAGCGGGCAGCTCTTCCTGTGTATCATGGAGCTGGCTGGGTCTGTGTTTGGGGGCCGCGCTGTAACAAGTAACAACTGGATTCTGCAACCTGTACATAGCACATGTCTGGATTCTGCAACCTGTACATAGCACATGTCTGGATTCTGCAACCTGTACATAGCACATGTCTGGATTCTGCAACCTGTACATAGCACATGTCTGGATTCTGCAACCTGTACATAGCACACACCTGGATTCTGCAACCTGTATATAGCACATGCCTGGATTCTGCAACCTGTATATAGCACACGCCTGGATTCTGCAACCTGTACATAGCACACCTGGATTCTGCAACCTGTACATAGCACACACCTGAATTCTGCAACCTGTATATAGCACATGCCTGGATTCTGCAACCTGTATATAGCACACGCCTGGATTCTGCAACCTGTACATAGCACATGTGTGGATTCTGCAACCTGTAAATAGCACATGTCTGGATTCTACAACCTGTATATAGCACATGTCTGGATTCTGCAACCCCCCTTATCAGGTCAGCTTCCTGTACCTGGGTGGTGGTGGACACAGCAATTACCCCCCCCCCCCCCCCTTCTCCATCAGACCACCACAGTCAGGGTGGCAGGGCAGACACAAACACACCTCCATCCTCTTCTCACAACCCACACACACCCCCTATCACCAGCTCACCTCGGGCTCTCAGCTTCAGCTGGGGAGGTGTGGACACAGTGTGTAACAGCAGCCGCCCCCACGCTGAATGATGACACATTCAGCTCGGCTGCTCAGCAGTGGTGAGTGGAGCTAGCAGGGGATAACAGTAATCAGACCATACTATTTTGGCCACAGCGCTGGGGGTGTTCCAGCTGACAAAAAACTACTAAACAGAGCAGCCAGAGCCAGGGATGCCCTCGGGATTCTGTCAGACAGTGTCACCCCACCTGGGTGCAGAGCACACCCCCATAGAAATGGCACCCTGCCACTGACACCCCTCAATGTGTGGCACCCGGGGTGGACCGCCCCCCGCCCCCTGCTTGGTACGCCCCTAGAGCTGTCAAATCTAAGTATTGATGTCGGGGATGGGCTGGGACACGCCCATCCCCAACATCAGTGCTTATATTTGATTGCTCCATTCTCACTGCGGCCATATGCCCCCAGCTTGCCCACCACTCACTGGATGTTTATACTCGGGGGTAATGAGAAATACAAGACCCGGGGCTTTTTGGGGATGCTGGGCAGGTGGGGCCCCCCAGACAAGTGGGGCCCCCGGGCAACTGCCCAGCGTGAAAGTAAAATGTAGCGCATAAATTGTGCAAAAAGTCTTCAATCAAGAAAACAACTGAAATAAAATGAACAAATGTCCACAAATATTGAACATAACAGTGGTAAAACTTATAAGTCTCTCAATATAGGTGAAAAAAGGTCCAGTAAGTGAAAATAGAAAACAAATAACATGGAATGTCCCACTGAAAATGGTACATGGATGTAAAACGACAAATGTTATGACACGGGTAAATCATCAGATCATCCCCAAGCTGTATCTCACAACTGCATGTGACTTAGTAAGGTTGGTGTGTAAGAAACTCTTACCAGATACATTGGACTCCCTTGTCAGCGACAGGGAGTCAATCGAGCGGGTTGCCTCTCAGGGCCTGAAAGCGGACATCACAGCTCTGCGAACCTTCTGGGTCAAACTCTGCGTGGATCTCCCGGGGCCGCCAGGTGGGTCCTCCCAAAGGATGGCCAAGGTGCGAATCAGAGGGAACAGTGCGTCACGTGAAAAACTGAAGTGAAGGCTGGTTGGATCTCTCAGTGGATATGTGGAGAAAAAATAAACAGGCTCCACATAGTGTAGATGAGCAAAGTGGGATTTTTATTGCTAAAAAAGCCAGGTAACAATAAAATGTGATCACAGGGTATAAAAACAAAGATGGGCAACAAGAAGGATGCTGAAAGCGCCCGATGCGTTTCGATCAAATGGATCGTCTACTGGGGCATACAGCATCCCCTCCAAGTTGCCTTATATTTATAAAAAACATTCCAAAAAGCAAATTGTATGTGCTGTCAAACCGCCCCCCCCCCTATTGGATGAGTGGGGTCACATGATCGCACCTGACTAAGCCTAGCAGGTGTGGAACATCATACATTTACATACATAGTATGTGGTTAACCTGTTGAGTGTCCCCAAACAGACTTCACATTAAACAGTAATTGGATGGTGCAACGTCAGAATGTTTAAACGTCTAATAATGAAATGGAATGAACGAAATTACACCTTCGGGCACCATACTCCCATTGCTGACACTTCTGTGTCTGCTTGTAGCCAAAAGGGAGTCAGTGCCAATCAGGGACTGCGTCTCAGGGGGCGGGCGGAGCCAACAGCCAATAGCGGCAGAGACAGGAAGTCACCGTCGGCGCCGCCCGTCCTCCACGAGACAAACCCAGGGAAGTGACGTCAGAGCGCAGGGCTTGCTCGACGTACGTCCCCTGTCAGGTGATACCTCTCTCTGAAGGTCAAAGAGAGAAAGAGGGAGGAGAGACAAACGTCAGACAGGACGTTTCAGACGCCGGTACCCACGCTCCTCCCCCGTGTCCCCGGAGACAACATTAAACCCAGATGACTGCCAGAAAACCCACCCGAAAGGTGGGAAACTGGCAGAAATCACTTGCAAAGTGAGGGATAATGCATACCACCCCACATAAAGCAGTGCACAAAGGGGGGGGCCGTGCAGCAGAGAGACACGTCTCAAAAAGGGACGGTACTCTGCTCATTCTTGACCATAAAGGACCAGGGACCAGAAAATCACCATTGAATAAATCAATGATGGCGAGGGCCCCCAAAGTGTGTTAAAAAACCCTTCTTATCGGAACAATAGACAAAATAGATGATAAAAATGCAATGTTTCCAGAAACGTACAATGAAGTAAGTTCGCAAACACTGCATCCACACCGGCGTGCGCCATCCCCAAAATGTTGACCATTACCACGCCGGTGTAAAAAACCTAAGAGAGAGATAGCTCACCCCTAAACCTAATGTGAGCGCACCCCCCAGAAATGCGCCAAAACAGGGGAGACTGAAACTGTGTGAACCCTACAAAATAGACATATACATGGGTAGTGAAGTTAAAAAAGGCACCCAAAAGGCATAAAATATAATGATTGAGAAACCAAGTGGGTGCAGCAAAATTGATATTAAGATGAATTGATGAACGAGTTGAGGTCCCACTCCACGTTCAACCCAAACGGGAAGAAGGACCTCAACTCGTGGATCCAGTATGTCTCGAGGCGTGAAACCCCACGCAGACGTGACTCGCCCCTCCAATGCGGGGTGAACCTATCGATAACCTGGAACAGGGTTCCTGTGGGGTCCCTATCGTGGTGTTCCAGGTAGTGACGTGGCACTGTGTGCTTGTCTCTACCTTTTTTTAATTGCAGCCACGTGTTCGTTAACACAAACAGAGAAAGTTCTGATCGTGCGACCCACATATTGCTTGTGGCAGGGACAAGTTATCAGGTATACGATATATTGCGAGGAGCACTTAGTGAAATGCTTCATGAGGTCACTTTTAAGTCCACGGGAAGTGACCGTGGACTTAAAAGTGACGCTCTTGACGCCATGCGAAAAGATGGCCCTGGGTCCCAGTGTGAGGAATTCATTCCCGCATATCAGCATACAGCAGCCACTACCTAGAACCCTCGTCAGGAAGAGGAGCGCCCCTCCCCCCCAGCACTACCAGGCTGCCCTATACTCACACTGGTGTTCAGAGGGACGCAGAGGAGAGGAGGGAGGAGAGAACTCTGGCACTTCGGCGCCCCCACCTATGCAGGCGCCCGGGTGAAAAGCACCTGTCTAGGATCGGCCCTGCCACTGCCTCCCCTGGCTGGGAGAAGGGGGCGGCTCGGGCCGCTGCGGCTGACAGCCAGGAGTTTGCGCTGCACTCGCGGATGTCCCTGAGCCCGTCATCAAATGCGGGAGGCTCCGGCGAGTTGCGGGAGACTTGAGATCTCTGTCTCTGTTGCTTGTATATTTACAACTAAAAACTGCCTATGCAGATAAGTGGTGTCTGTAGATAAAAACAACCTGTGCAGCTTTGACCAAAGTTTAATAAAACTCTTGTTTCAGGTGTAGGACACTTAGACCCCTTTCACACTGAGGCGCTGGCCACGTAAAGCGCCACAAATTTTAGCGGCGATTTACCGTAGTTTTAGCTGCACTTTTCGGCCACTAGCGGGGCACTTTTAACCCTTGCTAGCGGGTGAAAAAGGGTTAAGAGCAGGCGCTGCGGCAGCACTGGCCATTGATTTCAATGGCAGGGGCGGTTTAGGAGCGCTAAATACAGCTCTAAATACAGCGCTCCCGCACCGCCCGAAAGATGTTGCTTGCAGGACATTTTTTCCTGTCCTGCAAGCGCACCGCCTCAGTGTGAAAGCACTTGGACTTTCACACTGGGGCTACAGAAGAGGCAGTTTTAGGTGCTATTTTTAGTGCAAAAGCACCTGTAAAACGCCTCAGTGTGAAAGTAGCCTTACTGTACGTAATGTATACAGCCTGAGTAGGACGTTGCTAGGGCATTGCTAGAAAGATGCCTAGCTGTTACTGTTCACCATCACAGGAGCAAGCTCTCAAATGCTGAGTTTAGAGCTACTGCATTAGGGGGGAAAACAGATGTGAGAAGGTTTAAATCAGAAAAAGAGTTTGCTCCTGTGATGGTGAAGGGGAACAGTAACAGCTAGGAGTCGCTTAGAAAGGTGCTTAGCAAGAGCGATAGAGCAATGCTGCTTCTCCTCTCACTATTCAGTCACAGGCTGGAGGAGGGACAGAACCGTTACATTAAGGCTACCAGATTTTCAAAATTAAAGTAGAGTACACCCTACTAAGCAGTTCCCCTTTTCTGGTCACATCCACAAAAACATGCATCCCCATTAGAAACCACGTCCACAAAATTATTATTAATTTAATCATGCCCACAAAATCACACCCCTATTTTTAATGGGCCATGGAACAATTTTGTGAGAGACTTTTGAAACAGGAGGCAGACATTCAAATTCTAAAGACAAAATGTCTTGGGCAGCATGAGTAAAAAAATAGTGCCCCATGGCGAATGTGAGTTTGACCCAATTGTGGTAACAGTGGGGTATGCCCAAATAAAACCTAAGCCTACTCTGCTTTGTGTCCAGAGTGTGTAATGCAGAGAGTGCAGGGGTCAGACATATGTAACACGGGGGGTTTATTTACTAAAGGCAAATCCACTTTGCACTACAAGTGCACTTGGAAGTGCAGTCACTGTAGATCTGAGGGGGACATGCAAGGGAAAAAAAAACAGCATTTTTGCTTGTACATTGGATGTGATTGGATGATAAAATGAGCAGAGTTTCCCCTGATTTCAGATCTTACCCTCAGATTTACAGCAACTGCACTTTCAAGTGCATTGGCAGTGCACTTGTAGTGCAAAGTGAATTTGCCTTTAGTACATAAACCCCCAGTGTAAATCAACCCCAGAGTGTAGAGGGCAGGAGTAAATAATCAATAGAGTTTAGAAGCCAGTTGTGTGTAATGCACAGGGTGCAGAGTTCAAGAATAACTAAATCTCAGAGTGCAGAAGTCAGGTATATGTAATGCACAGAATGCAGAAGTCAGGAGTAATTAATGAAGAGTTCAGGAGGGTGTGGTGCACAGAATGTAAGGGTCAAGATTGTATAATGTGTAGAGTGCAGGGTTCAGGAGTGCCTAGTAAGCAGAGTGAAGGGGTCAGGAACATGTAACACACAGAGTGCAGAAGTCAGGAATGTGTCAAGCAAAATCAGTACAAAGGTCAGGAATAGCTAATGTACAGGGTGCAGATGTCAGAAGTTAATAATGCACAGAGCTCAGAGATCAGGAATGTGTAACGCACAGGGTACAGAGGTCAGGCATAAGTAATGCACAGGGTGCAGAGGTCAGGACTAAATAACTCACAAAGTGCAGTGGTCACAAATAGGTAACACAAAGAGCGCAGGGGCCAGGAATAAGTGATGCCAGAATGTAGTGTAGTAGGTATTCACACATGTTTAGGGCATAATGTGTACTTGCAGCTTGCCACCCATGGAATACATGCACACACTTAGATATATCCACTTACATACATACATATCACCTCTTCAAAAACCACCAAGTCACCATATCTGGCTGACACAAGCATCTTGGCTGGCTTTCTCACTTAGATAAACACCACCAGCTGCAAGGTGGGTTTCTGGAGAGCGTGGTAGAGGTTGGAAGATGGCCAGAACTTGGGGGTCAGAGTGGCTGAAACTCGGGGGGGGGCGCTATATTAGCCACTTGAGGATTCCCAGAGCTGAACTTTCATCTATGTTTTTTTGAGTGCACTTTTCTAAAAGAGCAGCACCAATATCATTTTACAGTTAATATCTCATCAATAGTTTTCTGAGTGTCCTTGCGGCGACATGCAGTAATATGTTTGTCAACGCACCATATTTACTAAATTACTAGATTTAATAAAGGCAGATCCACTTTGCACTACAAGTGCACTTAGAAGTGCAGTCACTGTACATCTGAGGGGGACATGCAAGGAAAATAAAAAAACAGCATTTTTGCTTGTACATGTTTGGAAGTTAAAATCGGCAGAGCTTCCCCTAATTTCAGAGCTTCCCCTCAGATCTAAAGTGACTGCACTTCCAAGTGCACTTGTAGTTTAGTAGTTTTGCCTTTAGTAAATCAATCAATGTGAATTCGCCCTTATTGTAAGGTGTTGGCACAGACACAATGGGGTTGATTTACTAAAGGCAAAAAGACTGTGCACTCTGCAAGAGCAGTTGCTCCAGAGCTTAGTAAATGAGCAGAAGCTCTGCTGACTTCCATCATCCAATCATGTGCAAACAAAAATGCTGTTTTTTTTTTAAATTTTCCGTGTAGGTGATTGGGTATTCCCTGCAAAGTGAAGCTTTACCTAATTTACTAAGCTCTGGAGCAACTGCACTTGCACTTTGCAAAGTGCACAGTCTACTGGACTTTAGTAAGTCAACCTCATTGACTCATAGGGTGTTATTTACGAAAGGCAAATCCACTTTGCACTACAAGTGCAAAGTGCACTTGAAATTGCACTGAAAGTGCACTTGGAAGTGCAGTCACTGTAAATCTGAGGGGTAGATCTGAAATGAGGGGAAGCTCTGCTGATTTTACCATCCAATCATGTGCAAGCTAAAATGCTGTTTTTTATTTTCCTTGCATGTCCCCCTCGGATCGACAGCGACTGCATTTCCAAGTGCACTTTCAGTGCAAAGTGTATTTTACTAAAAACAACTAAATAACCCCCATTGGGAGTAACTTTTAGTGATTTGGTGAACAGCTCATCTTTTTTAAACATTCTGCTTTTCAATCAGCCCCGTCATTCTTCTGTATTGGAAGCCAAATGCATGCAATATAAATTACAAGTGTTTGCAAAATGGAAATTAAAAGATGTAACCTTTCTGTTTAGGTCCCGTACAAGTTTCTGCCGTCACACTGAATAATTACCATTCAACAAACACTCTGGGAGTAAACTGGACGGCAGCTGTCGGAAGAGTGGATTCGTATATTATCAGTATAACAGGAGTGGTGTCAAAAACAACACAAACAAATTCTACGCAAACAAATTTCACCGGATTACTGCCCGGCAGTTTATATACTGTCACTGTACAGACAAATAGCGGGAACTGCAGCCAGACATCAATGTCGGTCATGGAGGCTACATGTGAGTACAAGCAGGGTCATGTGACTACAGCGCCATTTGTCATCTGCAATTTTTTTTTTAGTTGATTTTGTAATTAATGCCATTCTGTTGCTTCCCCAAAAAATCCATTGAGTGGTCCCTGAAAATGAAGACTGAATATTTACCTCTTTGGTGAGCAGTGAGTCCCAACTTCACTGTGTTTGAATGATACCGCCTCTGGCAAAGTCTGCAGCTATTGGTACTTTCAGCAGTGTCCCCGCCGGGTGCTGTGCTTCCTCACATTCACTCCTAGACCAATAAAGGACACGTCATAAGTGATACAGGGGACCAGTGGGATGAACCCTTGATCACACACGTGGGACCAGGCACACCTAAAAGTGCCTGGGATGTGAAGACAGTTCTGAAGGCTGTATGGTCTGGACATTGGACTCTCTACCCACTTTAAAGTAGAACTATAGGCAGAACTTTTTTTCCTTTTTGGATAGAGTAATGAAGGGTTATAAGCCCATGTCAGTTTATTTTTTGCCATTTGCATTTGCCCATTGGGGAAATTTACCTTCACTTCCTGTCCCATAGCCAAAACAGGATCACTTCTTGTCCCATAGCCAAAACAGGAAGTGAGATAAAATCCCTGCAAATTAAGTGAATTCTTGGGGACCTCCAGGTCACCAGAACTAGTGTCCCTATTGGAAGATTTCCCCTCTATTACTTTTCTGGGGACAACCCAAAATTAGGGTTTTCTTTTACTTTCACTTTAGATGATAAAGATAAACAGGACAAATAGAGAGGATGAATCTCCCGAATGGGGGCACAGACAGCAATCAAAACCTAATAGGTGTTGTAATCCATCCATTATAATATTCAGCAGAAAGAGCATGTTCTCAGAAAGAACTAAAGATGTGAGATCTTTACAATGCAAATGGATGAATCTTCCTCTGATGCTTATTGTATTTTGACAGCCAGTCCCGCCAGCTGTCCAAATACCCAAATAGTGCCTACATCTGATTGAGTGCAGCTGCTTTTCCTGTGACAACTTTCCTCCCAGGTCCTTTGATTTCAGTCAAGGGGTTGGGCGGGAGGCAACCCACTGATTGAATTTGGTACAGTATATGGCCAGCTTTACAGTGGTAGTCTTTGAACCTCTTTCATTTATCTCTGTGATGAGTAAGATTACCAGACACAGGGCACAATATCTTTTAAGTAAGACCACCAGTATAACAAAACTGATGAGCTGCAGACCTACAACTATTGTGCCTCACACCTAGTGCACATTATGCTTGCACCACTCTTTGTTAATTCCCTCCATTGTATGTATTAATTTTAAAGCAGATACATTTTGTTCCATCTCACTATTTTTATTATCTAATATTGTTTTATTTTCAAACAGATCCCACCCCACCAGGTAGCATAGCCTTTCCTATGATAGGAACTAAGAATGTCACTTTATCTTGGGGAGATCCAGTAAATATGACCGGAGTGATGAAGTCATATAATATCACTTACTGGAATTTTTCTTCTTCAATCATTGCTGGACCTCTGAGAAGCGACAATGCAAATGTCACCCTTCAAAACTTAATGTCGGGGTCCAATTACACCATCTCTGTGGTGACAGTCGGAGCTCTGGGGTATAAGAGCACGTCTGTGATTGGATTGGTCTGTACAAGTAAGTTTTTAATCCTCTAAAATGAGACATGTAAAATGTATCAATGGTTTCTATTCTTGCATGAGTTTTAATATTAAAGGGGCCTTTCCATATTGTGAGTGCCTAGATTTCCCAAAGTCCCCTCATCTGCTAAGAGGCATCTGCTATACAAAGGGTACTGAGCAAAGATTTATCCTCCCATGCCACCAAACTCCACTTCGATGCTGGGAAATCAATCCCGGAATCTATCCACCATCCTGGTCTCCCTGGTTCATTCTGCTGACTAGAGATGAGCTTTGGATTTAGGTTGAACATGAGTTTGGACTGAATCCAATCTGTTTATGGCTTTGTGAATGGCCAGACAAGCTGGCCACATTTGACCAGTTCATCCACCTGAATCCCCAAAGCTGGAAGGTAAACAAAGCATCTGGGGAGCTGCAAATCCTCTACCCTTGCAAGGTACCATATTGAGGGACAAGAGCCTCATTTTTTTTGTTCTATCTCACAAAAGGGTTATTGGATTCTGGAAGCCCTCTTTATAATGAGGGGGGCCCCCAATATATCCATCTCAACCTCTAGGAGAATGAATACCGAGTACATCAGTAGTCCTTAATACTCATTCCCAAATTTATATATATATAAATTATTTTTGGGGATATACTGTGTATAAATTCATCTAGCGATGTAGAACTAGCATCATGATGACCCACTGCTCGATAAAGTTTTCCCACTGCAAGCACAACCTGCCACCCAAAGATGTTGACCTATCGCATTCCTGTTGATAAATGACAGATCTCCATCTGCTGCAGTAATATAAACAAAGCAGCCAGGGATTCTGGGTGATATTATCCAGGATCCTTAGCTGTTCGTCTACAATCTGTTATTTAATGGGAGTGCGTGAGCCAACGCCTAGTGGTAGGGAATTATGGTTGGGCAGAGGGAAAACAGTGTTGGGGGGTGAGTTGTCATAATTAACATGGGATTTCCATTACTGTGCAACACAATTGATGGAGTGGTGGTTTTCCTAAATTCTAACCAGATCCTTTTCAAGGCATTCGACCTGAGTGGCAGAAAAGAGGTGGCACCCCCTCCATAAACCAAACCAGGCCACATGTCTTTCTACATTGGAGTGGTGCCTGGTCAGGGAAGTACAACCCCCCCCCGTATGCATTTCCCATGTGGGGCGAGGTCCAGGAAGGTACTGACTCTTTGCCCACTCTCAGGACAGTTTCTTTTCTTGTCGGACGATGTGTTGTCCTGGTAGGTGCATGCCTGTTCAATGTGCCAGGTTAAAGAGAGAACTACAATGCACCTCCTGACCGTCAGGCAAGCTAATATTTGGTCAAAGGTCCCCCTGGTTTCTGCAAGGTCTTACCCTGGGTGAACCATTCCACATAAGAATTTGCAGTGAATCCTTGTGATAATGACTAACCCATGCCTCCGATATTCGTGCTATTTTGCAGAAATGTCTTTGTTTGTTTTGAAATATTAGCAGAATTGTCCTTAGCATTTATCAGTCCTTTTCACTTGGGAAATGATTCCCAGCCTGGGGAAAAGTGCATATATACCTCCCAACCTGGCTATAGTTTTCAGGGCTGAAACTAAGATTGTTTTACTATTGAAGGGAAAATCGACAAATACAAGAAGAGGTCTCCTCATCTACTCATCTTAAAGAAGAACTACAGCCAAATCTCGTTTGGCTGTACTTCTCCTGTGGATCACAGGAATGCAGTTTGTTCTGCACTCCTGTGACCCATTTTCAGGTGACAGCGCGCGGTCAGCTGACGTTACAGAAGTGGTCCAGGCTTGGGAAAGATCATGACCATACGGTTGGGATCTGCCCACATGCCTGGGCCGGCACCTAAATCAGCCTCTCAGCCAGCCACTGAGAGGCTGAGCCGGCCACTCCTGCCCCTCAACAGCCCAGTGCTGCAGTGAGCATGGGGGGTCAGAGCAGAGAGCTGGTGACTGACAGTCACCAGCTCTCTGCTCATGGAGCACTGAGAACCGAGCGATCAGTGGTGTTTGATGATTTGATTCTCAGTATTAGAGCTGGCGAGGGACAGATGCTGCATCCACCTGGGTAGGTATGCTTCTAAAAAAAAAAAAACATTCCCATATTTATATATTAACTGCTATTATTAATGATTGATAACTCTTCTCTTTGGAAATGTTTTTCTGTTGATCACGATTTATTATTATCATTGTAACTTCAATATCACACTCTGAATGTAACAATTCTTACTCTGGTTATTTATGTGACTTTTTTCCTTTATCCACAGAACCGTTATCTGTGAAATTACCGCAGATTGTTGCCAAAAGTACCAATTCTATGTCCCTGAACTGGACACAACCAGACGAGTATCAGAGCTCATACACCTACAGGGTGCAGACCAATGTAACCTCATCATCTACACTGATAAATAATACATTTGTGAGCAGTGCATCGGCTACAATAGGAAATCTGACAGCAGGAGAGACGTATACATTCCTGATATATACAATATCTGCCTGTAACTCCACTGAATCAGACCCCGTGCCTATAACTGACTGTACCCGTAAGTATTGCTGAACTGAAAAAGTCATTCCTAAAAGCCAACAAACACTCTTTGCTTTGTGTATTGGAGTTTCTGCGAGTAGTTCTTATTCACATTTGCAGCATTCACAAAGCCAATCCGATTCCGCCTATCATTCTCACACTTCACTGCATTTCTTTAAAACGGATCAGTTTTTCACAAGTGAAGTTTTTAAGAATTGCATTCTTCATGTTGATTTTTTGGCCTAATTACAAGTATCACCGAGCAAAAAGAGTTATTTAGCTTATCAACCACTTAGAGGCTGATGTTCCTCACTGCCATTATCTCCACTGGCTTCTGCTAGCCCAATGTACTCAATTTATTATAAGAAGAAATCCACAGCTTTGCGCAAGCCACATTACCAACATCGTCTCAAAATATCACCTCCTACTCTCACCCCCTCACCACTCCTTCCCATACTCACCTCCAGGACTTCTCCAGAGCCTCTCCCTTCCTTTGGAACTCCCTACAGCAATCCATTCAGCTGTTCTCTACTAGACATGTGTGGTTCGTTTTGTTCCAAAATTTTTGTTATTTGGAGCTTCGGATGTATCCGAATTTCCAAATTGCAATAGTAACAAATTTAAACGAATCCGAAATAATGAAACTAAAGCGAATTTGAAAACAATTTTGAAATATAAACATATTGCTAACTATTGCTGATTTCCTCCAAAGACTGTGTATAATGTTAGAATATAGGCTTCTTCCGAATTTGGATTTTGAAAAGAATAGAATCAAACATTAAAAAATATTAAAATATTAAAAGAGTAAAACAGAACAGAATAGAATATAAAATAATAAATTAGAATAAAATACGTTAGAAAATAAGGGAATAAAATAGAAAAGCATAGAACATAATATAAAAAAATAGAATAGGTTAGAATGGAATAGAATAGATGATCACAGAGGTCAGCAAAACTCGATATTTTCAATTCAAATTTGACTCAAATACTTAGAATCCATTAGAAAAATTTGAATTTGGTTGAAAAACAATAAACAAAACAAAAATAATTTTGTTACGAATGCAACCAAACTAAATTAGTAACTTAACGAATTGATTCAAAATGATTTTCGTTCTGCACATGTCTATTCTCTACTCTTAATAAAAAACGTATCTTTTTCTAGAAATCCTATCCCGAATCCTATCCCGACTCCACCTTCAAACTGAACTTTTACTTTCTCCATCAGCTCATTCCTTATACATAATGCCTTTGGCATCACTAGCCCTGCTGTATTGAATTGTATTACTGTACTATTTCCCTTATTTTTCACAAATTGTTGACCCTATATAAATCCTGTATATTTATAATAAATAATGATAGGATCTTTTCTTCTGCTTGAAAAAGTTCAGTCATTTTGAATGCTATAGCAAAAGAAAAGAATCCACAGAAACTTCTCAAAGCTGCTAAGAAGTGACGGTGCACCAGTCAACAGGCATTTTTTTTTGCATGGGAATGCAAATCAGGTACTTAAACCCCTTTTAGGCTGCTTTCACACTGAGGCGCTTTACAGGCGCTATAGCGCTAAAAGTAGCGCCTGCAAAGCGCCTTGAAAGAGCCTCTCCTCTCACTCCAATGTGAAAGTCCGAAAACTCTCACTGGACGGTAAAAAAAGTCCAGCAAGCCGCATCTTTGTAGCGGTGTACACAGCGGTGTTGCAGCGCTGTAGGAGCTTCCTTCTGGTGTTTTTTTTTTTTTTACCACTGTGGTTTTTATTTTTTTGCTAAACAAGCAAAAACATTTTGAAAAAAAAAAAAGTTTTTCCTTGTTTCTGTAATAAAGTTTTGCAAACAAGCAATTTTTCTTCTTCACTGGTGTGCGCTGATGAGGCTGCACTGATGGGCATATTTGGGCACTCATAAGTTGCACTGATGGGCACTGATAAGTTGCACTGATGGGCACTGATGAGGCAGCACTGATGGCACTGATAGGCAGCATTGTAGGGCACTAATAAGGGTGCACTGATGGGCACTGATAACCTGCACTGATGGAGCTGCACTGGTAATAAGAGTAAACAATGTACTCACTGTGCCCTGTCAGACTTACCAACTATTGGTTCTCCTTTCCTCACACAGTGATGGCGCGTGAGGAAAGCAATGCTGATAACTAGCAAGTCTGTTTACATGTGACCAGCTGTGATTGGGCACAGCTGATCAGATAGTAAAGGGCTGCTGAGATTGGTCCTTTATCACTATCTGTGATTAGCAATGTCCAAAGGACATGGAGGTAACAGAGCGTGCCCAATGCGTGACCCGGGGGCGCACAGGAGTCGTGTATGTGAAACTGGACATCCTCTCAGAACCAAAGAGCTGCGCTGTAGCCATCTTTTGGCTATAGTGCAGGCAGAAACTGGTTACATGCCACCACAATCATTTATGTGCCCCAAGGAGTTTATGCCATAAAGTGCTAGTATGCACCGAAAAACTTATGACAAAGCGTAATTGAACAAGCTGAATTTGGAAGCTGATTGGCCACCATGTACAGCTACACCAGATTTTGTATTCTCCGGTTTTAGTAAATCCCCCTTACAGTCTAGATCACCTACATTCAGAGATTCAAGGTCTTTGCTCCCTATTCTTCCAACACAGATGATGCTGATATGGGCAGGATCCCCCCCCCCCCCCAGCCCTCCATCTTTGCTGTAGAACCCTTGCACCCTTTTTTAATAAGATCTGTATGCGTACCTTTTTTACTAATAAAAATGTATTTTTCCTGTTAGTTCCCGGACAAGCTGTCAGTACCGCAGCGAGCAGTAACACATCGGTGAATTCTCTGTTTGTGAGCTGGACCGCACCACAAGGAAAAGTGTCTAATTATACCGTCACTATAACAGAATATGTCAATAACACAATGCAGACTGGCACAATACAGCCTAACATGACACAAGTAAATTTTACTGGATTATTACCAGGAAGAGTCTACAATGTAAAAATAGTGACAGTCAGCAGTTCCTGCAGCCAGGCAACCCCTTCACTGTCACAGGCCACATGTAAGTATGATTAAGGTCATGTGTCTTCAATGAATATAGTATAGTGATCCTCTGCACTATTATATAGTGAATGTGATAACAATAAATCCAAATTGGATACCCAAAATTGCTGCAAAACCTAGTGATTTCACAAATACATGTGCATAAGTAAGTGAATAAAATGATTTTGCGCTATTCCATTATATGTGATTAAATAAACAATGTGATATAAATATAAACTGAAATCTTACAATAAAAAAGTCCAGTGATGGTTATGAATCAGTAAAAATAATTAATTCCCAATTCAATAATATTATGATCCAATAGTGACTGTGATCCAATTATAAACAACCACTGATCCAAAAACCTTCTTAATAAAACTTCAGAGAGTCTATGCGCCGCCACCAACACCTCAGTGCTCACAGAACTCTCACCTCATATCCACAGAATGTAAGCCCTGAGTATTATTAGGGACAAGCTATTTCCTTATGCCGGATCCTCTCTCAGAAGGTCCAGGACCATGTGTTGGGGTAAGGTAAACAGACAAGCCTCTAATGGTGCATTAACGTAACCAAACCAATTTATTTAAAAGTTTAAAATATGCTTACATCTAAGCACAGCTGAAAGGGTTTCAAAAGGCAAAACAGTATTATGTCACGTCACGTTAAACCCCCTGAAGAAGTCATGTGACGTGACATAACGCGTAGGGCGTGGCCGTAAGACACAGCGGACCTGAAGTGATGTGAGAGGCGGAAACGTCGCTGTTTTTGCTGTTTGAAGCACTTTTAACTGTGCTTAGATGTAAGCATATTTTTTTTTACTTTTAAATAAATTGGTTTGGTTACCTTAATGCAATACCTTAATTGGAGGCTTGTCTGTTTACCTTACCCCAACACATGGTCCTGGACCTTCTGAGAGAGGATCTGCGGAGGAGATCTGCAGCATGAGGGAATAACTTGTCCTTAATAATACTCAAGGCTTACATTCTGTGAATATGGGGTGAGAGTTCTGTGAGCACTGAGGTGTTGGTGGCGGCGCATAGACTCTCTGAAGTTTTATTAAGAAGGTTACTGGATCTATTCATTGAAGGACTGCACATAGATCACAGTGTTTATATTTGGAACACAGTCACTATTGGATCATAATATTATTGAATTGGGAATTGATTATTTTTATTGATTCAAAACCATCACTGGACTTTTTTATTGTAAGATTTTAGTTTACATTCATATCACATTGTTTATTTAATCACACAGAATCGAATAGCACAAAATCATTTTATTCACTTACATGTATCTTCAATGCTTTGTCAAAGTTAAATAAAAAAAAATAGCAAATGTGCGCCATTTCACTGAATGGTACAAAAAAAAAAGTTTTGTTTAAAGGACAAATATGGCAAAAAGGTATTGTATGATGATAATGCTATCAATTTATTAATGATATTCTACATATGCTTTTGTTTTAATTTCACATATCCATTATTTAGATTTTTCTCCATATACAGTATATACAGTTAAATAGTATTTACATAGTAAGTGAGGTTGAAAAAGGACACCAGTCCATCAAGTCAACCCTATGGACTTGATGGACAGTTTATCTGGAAAGTATTCACAGCGCTTTACTTTTTCCACATTTTTTTATATTACAGCCTTATTCCAAAATGGATTAAATTCATTATTTACCTCAAAGTTCTACAAACAATCTCCCATAATGACAACGTGAAAGAAGTTTGAAATCTTTGCAGATTTATTAAAAATTAAAAAAACGAAAAAATTATATGTACATAAGTATTCACAGCCTTTGCCATGACACTCAGAATTGAGCTCAGGTTCCTCTTGTTTCCACTGATCATCCTTGACAACGACAACGTGAAAGAAGTTTGAAATCTTTGCAGATTTAGTAAAAATAAAAAACGAAAAAACGTACATAAATATTTACAGCCTTTTCTGCGCTCAGAATTGAACTCAGGTGCATCCTGTTTCCACTGATCATCCTTGAGATGTTTCTACAACTTGATTGGAGTCCACCTGTGGTAAATTCAGTTGATTGGACATGATTTGGAAAGGACCACACCTGTCTATATAAGGTCCCACAGTTAACAGTGCATGTCAGAGCACAAACCAAGCCACGAAGTCCAAGGAACTGTCTGTAGACCTCAGAGACAGGATTGTATGGAGGCACAGATCTGGGGAAGGGTACAGAAACATTTCTACAGCATTGAAGGTCCCAATGAACACAGTGGCCTCCATCATCTGTAAATGGAAGAAGTTTGGAACCACCAGGACTTTTCCTAGAGCGGGCTGAACGGCCAAACTGAGCGAATGGGGAGAAAGACCTTAGTCAGGGAGGTGACCAAGAACCTGATGGTCACTCTGACAGAGCTCCAGCATTTCTCTGTGGAGAGAGGAGAACCTTCCAGAAGAACAACCATCTCTGCAGCACTCCACCAATCAGGTCTGTATGGCAGAGTGGTCAAATAGAAACCACTCCTCAGTAAAAGGCACATAGCAGCCCATCTGGAGTTTTCCAAAAGCCACCTGAAGGACTCTCAGACCATGAGAAACAAAATTCTCTGGTCTGATGAAATAAGGATTGAACTCTTTGGCCTGAATTGCAAGCGTCATGTCTGGAGGAAACCAAGCACTGCTCATCACCGGGCCAGTTCCATCCCTACAGTAATACATGGTGGTGGCAGCATCATGCTGTAGGCGTGTTTTTCAGCGGCAGGAACTGGGAGACTAGTCAGGATCGAGGGAAAGATGAATGCAGCAATGTACAGAGACATCCTTGATGAAAACCTGCTCCAGAGCGCTCTGGACCTCAGAATGGGGCAAAGGTTCATCTTCCAACAGGACAACGACCCCAAGCACACAGCCAAGATAACAAAGGAATGGCTACATGACAACCCTGTGAAAGTCCTTGAGTGGGCCAGATAGAGCCCAGACTTGAATCCCATTGAACATCTCTGAAGAGATCTATGAATGGCTGTGCACCGACGCTCCCCATCCAACCTGATGGAGCTTGAGAGGTCCTGCAAAGAAGAATGGGAAAAACTGCCCAAAAATAGGGGTGCCAAGCTTGTAGCATCATAAGCAGAAAGACTTGAGGCTGTAATTGGTGCCAAAGGTGCTTCAACAAAGTATTGAGCAAAGGCTGTGAATACTTATGTACTGTACATGGAATTTGTTTCATTTTTTATTTTTACTAAATTTGCAAAGATTTCAACCAAACCTCTTTCATGTTGTCATTATTATTAGTATTAGTTGGAGAATTTTGAGGAAAATAATGAGTTCAAACCATTTATATACGGCTCTAACATAACAAAATGTGGAAAAAGTGAAGCGCTCGGAATACTTTTCCCGATGCACTGTTCATGCAGACCCGGCTGAAAAAAGTGACAGGGGTTGAGACAAATGTTTTTTTTTTTTAACTTTTGTTTTTAAACTTTTTATTATTTGAACGAAAGGTGACCATTGTGAACACCCCTACCATCGTATTCCTTTAAAGCAGATGATTATTCTTCCATCTCATTGACTTCTTTTTTTTCTTACTTTGTTATATTTTGAAGTCAATAAAGTGGAACATCACCCAAAAGGGGAAGTTCTGCTTGTTTGTAACCTCCCACCCCTTCACTGCCACATTTGGCACTTTTTTTGGGGGGGGGGGGGCGGCAGGTATCTTTTGACAGGTACCCTTTCTCACTTCTGGGCAGGTCATCTCGGTGATCTCAGTGGAAGTTCAGCCCACCTCCTCCACACATCACAAGTCCCAGAAGACTGCGGGACCATTTGCAAGGCACAGCGTGGGCTACGTGGCTCGTGCATGGATTGTAGGAAACCGGCAGTAAAGATGCCGGCATCTGGAATCGAAGCTGATTGAAAAATCAACTCAGGTGAGGACATCGTTGGATCCCTGGACAGGTAAGTGTTCTTATAATAAAAGTCAACAGCTACAGTATTTGTAGCTGCTGACTTTTAATTTTTTGGGGGAGACTGGAGCTCTTTTTTAATTTTAAATATAACTTTTGGGTAGAAAGATCTGTGTGTCTGTCACAGCCACCATAGAACAGAGAACTGATGGCTCCTAATTAACAAAGGGGCTTGCATGTGCTCCATTTTTTATGTTCAGAGGAGTGGTGTAAGAATTATGCTTGCCCCACTCTTTGTTAATTCATCCCATTATATGTATTCTTTTTAAAGCAGATACATTCTTTTCCTAACATTGTTTTATATCCAAACAGATCCCACCCCACCGGGCAGCATAAACTTTACTATGATAGGAACTAAGGATGTCACCTTATCTTGGGGAGATCCAGTAAATATGACCGGAGTGGTGAAGTCATATAATATCACTTATTGGAATTCTTCTTCTCCTTCAATCATTTCTGGATCTGTGATAAGCAACACAACATATGTCACCCTTCAAAACTTGATATCAGGGACTAATTACAGTGTCTCTGTGGTGACGGTCATACCCTGGGGGTATCAGAGCACATCTGTAATTGGATCAGTCTGTACAAGTAAGTTTTTGCTCCTTGAGCCTAGGTTCACACTTGTGTGATATGGGAACCAGTGCGATTACAGCGCCGATTTCCACATCGCATCCCTCCCGCAGGCAGTTCACACTGTCCTCTGCAAACCGCTGCGGGTGTCAATACATTGTTAATGACACCCCCAGATCTGTTCACAGATCGCAGTGCGAACTGTGAACTCGCACAGGAATCGGATTGCATAGGTGAGAACACCCATGCGATCCGATATCAGAGCAGGGGAAAAAAGTCCCTGCACCTTTTTTGTGCAAATTCAATGTGAGTTCAGCCATTGCACAGACATCGCATGCAAAAGGCCCCGCAGTGCGAGTGCAAAATCACATGCGATGTCTGTGTTTGCACAAATGTGAACCTAGCCTTAAAAGCTATATTTAAAAAGTGTTACAATATTTTGAAAAAGTCTTGTGAGTGCCCAGATTCTTGACTGGTCCCCCCCCCCCCCATTTGCTCAAGAGGCAAAAGTTACCAAGCAAAGATATATCTGACCTTGCTGCCAAACACTGGTTCATCCCACTGACGTTCAACTCATTACAGAAGAAGGTAGTGCCATGGAGGTCAGCAGGAGGCACCAGCTCTACTTTGCTTAAATACTAGGAAATCATCATTTTTGCTGGGAAACAACACTTTCCGGAGGGTTGGTCTCCTGGGTCCCCCACAACTCATACTTGTTTATCCTGCTAACCTCCACATCTTTACTGGAGGTCAGCAGGAGAAGCCAGTAAGAGCTGTGGAGAACCCAGAAGTTTGACACAACCAGAAGTGTTGGTTTCCCAGTGGTCATTAGAAGATGATCTTACAGCATCAGAGTGGTGTTTAATGGTGCAGGTAGTGGGAAAGATAAGTATTTAGAGTCATCACTTATAAGTGTTCATTTTTTTTGGTAACTCTTGTACGGTGACAGGGTCCCTTGGTGCATAATGACCTATGTACATTGGTAAAGCTCCAAGGTTTCTTTGTCCTCTCTCTCTGCTCTAGAAGGGGAAGGAGATCTTGCATGTCTTATTATAAGACAGATGACTTTTAGAGCTAGTTCATATTGTTGCTTTTTAGGTCTCATGCACACGGGTTCCTGGGGCAGTACAATGTACAATTCGGGTGTATTTCTCCAACCAGAAACTACAGATGCTGCCTACAACCTGCCCATAGTTTTTAATGGCTGCACATGGATATACGCCAGTACTTGCTTAACACACATTGCATTTTTTATTCCTAGCTATGTCTGTGTGCAAGCAGAGCACTAGTGGGGTAATGGGGAAAGGACCATATAAAAACTTTATCTACCTAGGCTTTAGCCGTAAGGCTGCATTCACACCTGAGTGTTTCGTTTTCAGGCGGAAAGTCGTGCTTTTTTACCACGATTTCGCCGCAATTTTTACCACGTTTTTTTTTTTTTTGCTGCGATTTTGCACAGGTCAAAAGGTCACCAATGTAAAAAGTAGAAAAACGGCTGTAATCTGCCCAAAAAGAAGCTGATCTACTTTTTTGAGCTTCAGGCGTTTTGCTTCAGGTGACAAAACGCTTAGATGTGAACAGGTGCCATTGAAATGAATGGGATTTTGCTTATTGGGCGTTTTTTGGGTGTTTTTTTCAGGTGTTTTTCTTTTGGGAGTTTTACAAGCTGAAAGCGCTTAGGTGTGAATGCAGCCTAAAGTTACAATGTGATGTTAACAATGTGAAACACAATCATAGAATGCGATTTTCTGATTAGGGGAGGGAATGAACGAAGACAAGATGAGGTCTCCATATCTACTTAGCTTATCGCTGTTATTAAAGATAATGATGAAGATTAAAACTCTTTTTTCTTTAGCAGTGTTTTTCTACTGCCGATTAGATAACATTGTAACTTCAACATCACACTCTGAATGTAACAATTCTTACTCTGGTTATTAATATTACTTTTTCCTTTATCCACAGAACCGATATCTGTGACATCACCGCAGATTGTTGCCAAAACTACCAATTCTACGTCCCTGACCTGGACACAACCAGATGAGTATCAGAGCTCATACACCTACAGGGTGCTGACCAATGTAACCTCATCATCTACACTGATAAATAATACAATCGTGAGCAGTGCATCGGCTACAATAGGAAATCTGACAGCAGGAGAGATCTATACATTCACTGTATATACAATATCTGCCTGCAACATACAATCAGACCCCGTGTCTATAACTTACTGCACCCGTAAGTACTGCCAGGAAAAGAAACTTATGAATGTCTTTGCCAACAAATGCTCCAGTCCTTGTCTATCAAATTTTCCGCAAGATGTTCCCGTTATTCACAACATCCAATCTGATACTCCCCATCATTATCACATTCTGGAGGTGTAAAAGTGAAAAGCTGATTTGTTGCCACCAGAAAAAAGAACAGTCTTTGTTTCATATGCATTGACTAAATTCATACAAGCTTCTCAAAGTGGTTGTAAAGAATTTTTTTTTTTTAAATAACAAACATGTCTATACTTACCTGCTCTGTGCAATATAATTGCACAGAACGGCCCGATCCTCCTGTTCTGGGGTCCTCCGCTGGCCTGTAACATAGAATTCGACCCCTCGTTTATAACTGATAGTCATGTGCATGACGAAAAAATGTGTTTTGTTTAGTTTAGATTCTTTAACCTACTTATTTAGTTTTGTTAAATTCGATAGATTTGTTCAATCCGTACTCAGGATTCGTATTCAGAATTAGTTTTAAGTCTTCTTTTGTATTTCCCAATTTTTTACGGTTCTAAAACGATCGAATTGATACATTTCCAATCTGTCAAATTTTTTTTTTGATTCAAAAGCGGCAAAGTGAACAAACAAAAGAAAAATCTTCATCAAGTGATTACAATGACTCTTTAAATTACCTTTGGCTTAACAAAAACAGAGTTACTTCGAAATGGTCCTCTAATAACACACACAGGCTTTGATTTCAGAAATATGTTTGCAGTTCCAATTTAAATGGAATTAAATGTCAAATTTGATTTGAATTTCAATTTGAATTTAGAAAATTCAGACAAATTTTGTTTCGTTATCCGGAGCAGTCGGTAAACTTCATTAATACTGTAGCTCAAAACGGACTGCACACGTCTAATAACTGACTGTACCCATAAGTACTGCCAAACGGAAAATGTAACTTTTTAAACTATTGCCAAGGGGGCAGGGGCGAGCTGCGGCTTGCTATTGCACTTGTTGAGGGGGAGGAGCCAGGAGCACCAGTGGGGGACCCAAGAAGAAGAAGAGGATCGGGGCTGCTCTGTGCTAAAACACTGCACAGAGCAGCTTAGTATGAAAAATGTATTACTTTTTTTTGTAAGAAAACCGAACCTTTAATGTCACTTTAATGCATGAACTCTGCCTGTAGTCTGAGAACTAACATTTCCTATGAAGAAACTACATATTCCACAGACCCCCTTAAATTTTTCACTCTTTGTTATATTGCAGCCATTTGCTAAAATGATTTAAGTTCATTTTTTTCCTCATTAATGTACACACAGCACCCCATATTGACAGAAAAACACAGAATTGTTGACATTTTTGCAGATTTATTAAAAAGAAAAACTGAAATATCACATGGTCCTAAGTTTTCAGACCCTTTGCTCAGTATTTAGTAGAAGCCCCTTTTGATCTAATACAGCCATGAGTCTTTTTGGGAAAGATGCAACAAGTTTTTCACACCTGGATTTGGGGATCCTCTGCCATTCCTCCTTGCAGATCCTCTCCAGTTCTTTCAGGTTGGATGGTAAACGTTGATGGACAGCCATTTTTAGGTCTCTCCAGAGATGCTCAATTGGGTTTAGGTCAGGGCTCTGGCTGGGCCATTCAAGAACAGTCACAGAGTTGTTGTGAAGCCACTCCTTCGTTATTTTAGCTGTGTACTTAGGGTCATTGTTGTTATGACTGATTTCTGATTGGGACTCTAAAACAAAGTTAATACTGCAGCAGCAGGAACAGATTCACAGGACTCAACCACTGTGTTTAAAATGTCCGTTCCGTGTCAAAATGTAATATTGCTTGTTATTTTATACATAGATAAGAAAGGGGTGGTGTGAGATGTTATTAAAAAGAAATATGTTATTAAAAACTAACAAATGGAAATATATTATTAAAAGCTAGTGAATAGAACAATTGGTAAAACCTTGAGAAGGGAGGGGGAAGTAGAGCGTGTTTAGTAGGAGAAGTGTCTGTGTGTTAGGTGAAGGTTACAGAACATATTTCAACGGTGAAAACAAAATGGAGTCTCTTGTGCTTAAATGAACAGTACAGTGAATGTCCATGTCATTTCCCTCCTTTTGTTTATTTGACACCATTCTTCTCCGCTTTACATTCAGCCGATTGCTGGTAACTCCTGTTACATTGGCGCAGAGAGACAGCATCCTGTTCAGCTCTCTACTAGCTTTCTCACAATAATGGGTTCATCAGGGCTGGTCGATAATTTGTTGGTACAGCGGGTAGTCACAGAGAGGCATAGCCTGATGGGGAAGTAAATAACAAATATGAGAAATAGGAACATCACAATGTAATCGCCTAGTTTCTGTAACCATGTTGCTATGCCATATAAAAAGTCACCAAAACCTCCTAATCCCTGAAAAGGGTTCCATTCATCTTTAGCAATATCCCTGGCCTTATTCTGTAGTTCTCTTATCTTAGCAAGATGCCCTTTAATAATATCATCATTATCAGAAATGTATATACAACAGTCAGTGTGAAATACCTTGCACATCTCACCTTGAGCTGCACTGAGATAATTTAGCGTTAATCTGTGCTCTAATACTACTTTTTTAAGCTGAGCCATTAATAAACCTATATCAGTGGTAGTAAGGTTAATAATCTCATCTACAATTCTAGTGTACTTATTTATCCTTTTCATTGCTTCAATTCCCCATCCTGTCCAGGAAGGGAACCATGACCATGCCATGTCACCTTCAGTGAACAGCTCTCTTTTGAACACTAAAGGGTATTCTGGACTTTGATCTGGTCGCACTGTATCTTTGCGAACAGCCAAAGCAGGTACTAACTTCCCAATATAACATGTACCTGTAACTTGAGTAGGAAGCCAGGCGTAAGCTTTATTTCCACATATATAATATAACCCTCTACGTATGAATGGTATGCCTGCTCCTAAAAAACTGGAAGCAATAACATGGAATCTCTGGAATCTCAGGTAACCGATATTTTCACATATTGGGAACTGTGAGCAATTTGTACTATAAAGGGTTCTGTTTAGTTCTGGATCTGGGATATAATCATATTGACCATAGTTTCCTCCATAAACTGTAATTTTTGCTCTGGTGCAATCTGAATTGCCCAACCGTGTACATTTAGTGTTAAATGGGCATGTATT
Source organism: Lithobates clamitans (assembly GCA_037952925.1). NCBI lineage: Eukaryota > Metazoa > Chordata > Amphibia > Anura > Ranidae > Lithobates > Lithobates clamitans. Next base: position 427,531 of record JBBGZY010001925.1, read on the forward strand.
GTTTAAACAAATCTGTGGAGTGTTTATCTGTTTTGAAACCATCAAAGTTACTGATCTGTGCTCATTAGCGGTGGAGACGATGTATGAGCCATTTATTCTGGTCCTGTTTAGATCAGTGAATTTGAGAGGCATTGCTATCATGGGTATTGTTCCTGTTTGGGAATGTAAGTGAGAACACACCCAGCAGTTACTGGCGTTGGTAGGGTTGCATACAATTTTAACATTTGGATGAAAGGGTTATTTTTCCATGTCTCAGTTCTCACAAACAACAAAAAGAAAAGAAACATCATCATCATTTTTTCAAAGGATATCACTTCAGGATTTTCTTGCAGTGACTGGTGTGAATCCAGGTGGGCTTTCCTTCCAACTTGACAGCGAAACCGGTTTTCAAAAGCACCAAATGTGGTCCGTGAAATTTTGGTTCTAGTGGCTTTCTGACGTGTCGCTTGACCACTACCCAGTCACCTGGTTGGATTCTGTGAATACCTGAAACAGAATCTGGGTTGGGGATAGATTTATAAACACCTTCATGTATTTTATTCAATGTTATTTTCAAAATCTGAACATATTCTAACAGACTAGAGTGAGAAGCCTGCAACTGTTGGGGAAAATATAGCCCTGTTTTGGGTGGCCCTCCAAATAAAATCTCATAGGGGGACAGCCCATGTGGTTGTTTAGGGGTAGTTCGTACAGAATATAGGGTAATGTCAAAGCTTCCACCCATTCTTTTCCTGTATCTGCTTTAATTTTTGCACATTTGTTTTTCAAAATTCCATTAAGTCTCTCAACGTTACCACTACTTTGTGGATGATAAAGTGTATGGAAAGCTTGCTGTATGTGAAGGGCTTCCATTACCTCTTTCATTACTTCCCCAGTAAAATGGGTTCCTCGGTCACTCTCAATAGTTTCAGGAACTCCATATCTACAAACTATTTAATTCAAAATTTTCTTATTTTTGCATTTGCTTTAGCTACTGGCCAGCTCTCGGGCCAACCTGAGAACATGTCAATACACACCAAAGCAAACTCAAAGGTGCCTATTCTGGGCATCTGAATTTAGTCTATTTGAATTCTTTGGAAAGGGAAATCTGGCTTAGGAGAATGCTTTTGGGGAACATGGACAGGCCTCCCTGCATTGTACAGAGCACAAGTGAGACATGAAGCACAAAACCTGGCTGCAAATGCACTAAATCCAGGTGCTATCCAATAGCAGTCAGTAAGTGCCACCATCGCGCTCTTAGCAAGATGACTGACGCCATGTGCCAGTTGTGCTAAAACTGGGTACAAACTCCTGGGTAGACACCACCTGTTGTCAGTGCTCCACAGGCCCTGCTGATTTTGGGTAGCGTTACATTTGATCCACTTATCCTTCTCTTCATCAGGGGCCTGGTTCTGCAACTTAATTAGAGTTTCTACATCCCACTGCTCTTGATGAGGGGAATCTGTCCCCGTTACCTGGGCCACCCCTACAGTGGGTGTGACTCCAAATGCCATAAGGGCAGCATCCTTTGCCGCTTGGTCCGCTAAAGCATTTTCTCTGGCTGTCATGTCATTTCCCCTTGCATGTCCTTTTACCTTCAAGATGGCAACTTCTGCTGGTTTCTAAACAGCCTCAAATAGCCGCTCTATGAGTGTTGCATGTCTCACTGGCTTCCCTGCACTAGTCAGAAAGTTCTGTGCTTTCCAGATAAGCCCAAAATCGTGGGCTATTCCAAACGCATATCTGCTGTCAGTGTAAACGTTTCCCCTTTGATTCTCTAGGAGATGACATGCTTTGACTACAGCTAGGGATGAGCCGAACACCCCCCTGTTCGGTTCGCACCAGAACATGCGAACAGGAAAAAAGTTCGCTCGAACGTCTCCTCATCTGACGGTTCTTAAATAACGGGGGGCGGGGCCACCTGGTGACCCCGCCCCCTTCTGACGCACGGTGACTTGACGGGACTTCCCTGTGATGTCACGGGGAATGCCACAGGGAAGTCCCGTCATGTCCCGTGCGTCAGAGGGAGCGGGGTCACCGGGTGGCCCCGCCCCCCATTATTTAAGAACCGTCAGACAAGGAGACGCCGTCACACAGCGGGAGCCTCCCTCCATGCCAGCATGGATGCGGAGCGGCCCGGAGAAGAAAATGAAGAAGAGAAGAAGAGAAGAAGGAAGAAGAGAAGAGGATGAAGAAGAAGATGAAGAGAAGAGCGGGAGCCTCCCCCCATGCCATGGATGCGGAGCAGCCCGAGGAGAAGAAGATAGAAGACGCCGCGGAGGAGATGCTGGACGAGAACACCAGGGGAAGAACCAGAAGAGCCAGAAGAACCAGAAGAAGATGAAGGAAGATAGAAGAAAGAAGAAGCATTTAAATAAAGGAATTGTCAAAAACTGTCTCTTGTCATTTTTAACATTTTTGACAGTTTTTTAGTGAAATGGTAGGGGTAAGTACCACCTTACCATTTCACACAGGGGGGGCCGGAATCTGGGGGTTTCCTTGTTAAAGGGGGCTTCCAGATTCCGATAAGCCCCCGCGCCCGCAGACCCCCACAACCACCGGCCAGGGTTGTGGGGATGAGGCCCTTGTTCTCATCAACATGGGGACAAGGTGTTTTGGGGGGCTACCCCAAAGCACCCTCCCAATGTTGAGGGCATGTGGCCTGATACGGTTCAGAAGGGGGGGCCTCACTCTCGTCCCCCCCTCTTTTCCTGCGGCCTGCCAGGTTGCGTGCTCCGATAAGGGTCTGGTATGGATGTTTGGGGGGACCCCACGCCGGGTTTTTATTGGCGCAGGGTTCCCCTTAAAATCCATACCAGACCTGAAGGGTCTGGTATGGAATTTAGGGGGAACCCCACGTCATTTTTTTTTAATTTTGACCGGGGTTCCCCTTAATATCCATACCAGACCTGAAGGGCCTGGTATGGAATTTAGGGGGACTCCCACGTCATTTTTTTAAAAAATTTTGGTTCGGGGTTCCCCTGTGGGGAATTCCCATGCCGTTTTTATCAATAAACTTCTATGTGTATTGTCGACAATGCAATAGCCGCGGGTAGTTTTAAATGGAATTTTTCCTTCAAAATGTCATTTTGCTGTCAGACTATTCTAAACACGGGAAACATGCGCCCCTTTACAGGCATACTATAGACACCCCCCAGGTATGAAATTTAAAGCGATATTACACTTTTATTGTTTGACTTTAAGCATTATTAAAATCACTGCTCCTGAAAAAACGGCCGTTTTTAAAACTTTTTTTTTGCATTGATCCATGTCCCCTCAGGCAGGACCCAGGTCCCCAAACACTTTTTATGACAATAACTTGCATATAAACCTTTAAAATTAGCACTTTTAGCACAATTAGCACAAATTTCTCCCATAGACTTTTAAAGGGTATTCTGGCATTCGAATTTGCCGCGAACACCCCAAATTGTTCGCTGTTCGGCGAACTTGCGAACAGCCAATGTTCGAGTCGAACATGAGTTCGACTCGAACTCGAAGCTCATCCCTAACTACATCACACAACTCCGCTTCCTGTGCTGACACCTGGGGCATCAATGCTTCCTGATGTAAAATGGTGTCTGTAGTGGTTACAGCAAATCCTGTGTGTGGTTGACCATCATCAGTGTAAAATCTGGAACCGAATAAGTGTATGTCACAATCTGATAAAGGCTCATCTTTTGCTGGTGTGACAGAGGCCCTTTCTACCTCTATCAGAGCCATACAATCATGAGAAAAACTCTCAGGTTCTACATCAGTACCATTTGTTGCATCTTCCTCATCAGTTATAGGAAGAAGAGTAGCCGGATTTAAAGTAACACATCGTTTGATTGTTAAATTCGATGGAGCAAAAAGAGCAGACTGGTACTTGTCAAATCTACTCGCAGATACATGTCTGGTATTTACTTGATTCATGATTTCCTGTACTGCATGTGGCACATACAGGATCAGAGCAGAATCTAGTACAAGCTCCGTTACTTTGTCTAGCAGCAAAATGCAGGCTGCTATGGTTCGCATACAAATGGGGGAACCTTTGATGACAGGGTCTAATGAGGCTGACACATACATCACAGGCCTCTGTCACCATGTAGCTGGGTGAGTACACCAATTGACTCCATTGACTTCATGACAGAACAACCAGAAAGTCTTAGTATAGTCAGGAAGTCCAATGGTGGGAGCTTCAGACAAAATTTTAATAAGCTCCTTCATCTGCAATTCATTGTCTCATGTGAGTTTGAAAGGGTTTCTAGTGGTAGCCTCATATAGAGGAGCCATAAGTTCTGATGCATTTGGAATCCAGTCCCTACAACATCCCACTAACCCCAGGAAGGCATGTAGTTGCCGTACATTTCTTGGCTTTTCAAAGTTTTGTAGTTTTAAATCGACCTGGGGTTAGGTGACGGATTCCATGTGAAATGCAGTGATCCAGGAAGATCACTTTCTCTTGGCGGTATTGTAGCTTATCTTTGCTAACTTTGTTGTTACTGTTATAGAGAAACATGAGAAGGCTTACTGTTTCTCTGCTACAAATGTCCTTTGTATCAGAACAAATAAGCAAATCCTCTATGTACTGAAGTGTGGGTGTGAGGGGGACCATTGGTCCAATACTTGCTTTAATGCAGTATTATATTCAGAGGGGCTACTCACACAGCCTTGGGGCAATCTTGTCCATGCTAACATTTGGGCATCATGGGTAAATGAAACAAAGTACCAGCAATCTGGGTGCAGGGACACCGAAAAGAAATCATTTGCAAGATCAATCACTGTAAAGCAGGTGCTGGAGGCAGGTATTCCACTTAGTAAAGTGCGGGGGTTGGGCACAATCGGGGTATCTGCCTCAATTATATTGTTAATGGCTCTCAAATCATGCACCATGCGGTATGTCACCTGCCCACCCTTCATGTCTGGCTTCTTTGCAATTGGGAACAGGGGTGTATTGACTTGGGACTTAATTGGTACAACAACCCGTGCTGCTTTCAGTTGAGTGATTTGATCCTTTATCCCCTCAGTCTGAGCAATACTCAGTGGGTACTGTTTAATCTGTGGGAGATGGGCTCCTGGTTTAATTTTTATAATGACTGGGGTGCAATCCAGCAGACCTACATTATATTTGCTGGTGGCCCATAATTTGGTGGGAATCACATTCAATTCTGGTGGAAATTGCGGAGTGGAGTGCTGGATTAAAAATACTCCACAGGCAGAATTTAAAACTTCTCCTGACTACTGATCACTTGGACTCCTGTAGGAGTGTAGTCTATGTTTGCTAAAATTTGGTTCAAAATGTCAGCTACCAAAAGATTGGTAGGAACTGTGTCTGAAACTAACACTTTAGTGACAATTTCTGTTTGCTGTCCTAGCCTGAGTTTAAGTGGCTTGGACTCAACCAAATCAGTACAGGTCCCGGTTAGGCCAACACCAGAGATAACATTTGTAGATAATAATCCTGGAGGTAAGTCCTCTATATTAAAAACACTTCGGCTTGCACCAGTATCGATTAAACAGGTTAATTCTGTTTCTCCTCCAGGATAGGGGAGTTCTTGTAAAAATACTTTTGCTCTGGCCTCGGGACCATTGTCTCCCCTATTTAACATGATTGATACTGGCATGCCATTTTCCTATGCCTGATCCACTGCTTTTGACAGAGAACTGGGATCAGCATGAGGTGCCTCTAAGCTCTTTTCCAGTCTACGGTCTGGAAGATGGCAGAATTTGGCTATGTGTCCTTCCCCATCACAATTGTAGCATATAATTGGTCCCCGATTGCCATGATTTCTGAAATTGCCTTTGCCTCTTCCTCTCTGCTTCCCCATGTACATTACCTTGGGTTTGCTGTCTTTTTGGTTAATCCTGTTTTCTATGTATAACAGGATAGGCAGGACGTCTCAAATAGACATATTGCCTGCCTTAGGCCTTGCTGTGAACAACTTTTTTTTCAACTGGAGTATTAAACCATCAAGAAGCCTTTGTTTCACCAGTTGTGTAGATGGACTTGCAGTTTCTCCGCCTTCTCTTCCTCTATTTTAATGCCTGCTTCCTCAGCCATATCACTTAACCGCCTCCAATAAGCCCCTGTTGCCTCCTCTTTCCCTTGCTTAGCATTCATAAATTCAGCATGTCTGGTTTGTCCATATATTTGGGGCAATTTTTCCTTCAATTTCTCACAAACCTCCCGTCCACTAACCACCTTACCTAGATTTTTGACATCTACACCACATTCTTTAAGTATATAGCCAGACATGTTGCTTCCCACTGCTTTAATAAGAAGCTGATGAATGTCAGTAGCAGAAGCCTCATATGCTTCCTGTGCAGCACTAAGTTTGTTTGCAAACTCAATTGGATTCTTTCTAGGATCTCCCAATCCCTCTAATATGGCTCTCATATCTTGGGGACTAAAAGGTACATGCCATTTAATTTGAGGCTTACTGTCAACAGCATTACCTTCAAAAACGAATTGGGTTCTGACAGGATAAACTACAACAGATTGCTCTGTGCCAGGGGCAGAAGGGGTGGCATCTCCCTTCCTTCTCTCTTCATCTTGCTGCCACAATTTGGAAATTATGGTTTGCTCTGGAAGTTCAGACTCTATCTCCCTTTCTCTGGCCAAAGTCTTAAGTTCAGAAAGATCTAGTTTTGCATATGTGCCTTATGATTTATGCCAATCATCTGTTTCTAGGATACGAGCCAAAACCCTCTTTGTAGGTTGATATGGGGCTGTTAAATCTCTGCTCTCTACTATATTGCATAGCTCATCTTTTGTGTGTTCCATGTAATCTAATTCTTTTGCTTTTGTGCGTGGACCCCTTAAAGCCAAACTGGCAGCCACATAAGGTGGAGGGTCCTCCTCTACAGATTCTTCTGGCCAAAATGTTGTAAATTTGGGGAGTACTTTTATTAAACATCTCCGCCAAGCCAGTTTGATTTGCTACTTTAGCTTCTGTCTCCCATGTGCAAGCTATTCTCCAGGTTCCTTAACTGCACAGTAGTGGGCCATAATCGTGCAGAAAAGTTTGCCATACTTGTAAATCAAAAGTCCCTTCAGATTTTAAAGGTTTGGCTGTTCCCTTTGTCCATTCTACCCATTTATCTAGGGGCTCAGTATAGGCGGTACCGTACCTTCGGTTCATATATTCTCTAACGCTCATAGTTACATAGTTACATAGTAGGCGAGGTTGAAAAAAGACACAAGTCCATCAAGTCCAACCTATGTGTGATTATGTGTCAGTATTACATTGTATATCCCTGTATGTTGTGGTCAATCAGGTGCTTATCTAATAGTTTCTTGAAGCTATCGATGCTCCCTGCTGAGACCACCGCCTGTGGAAGGGAATTCCAAATCCTAGCCGCTCTTACAGTAAAGAACCCTCTACGTAGTTTAAGGTTAAACCTCTTTTCTTCTAATTTTAATGAGTGGCCACGAGTCTTGTTAAACTCTCTTCTGCAAAAAAGTTTTATTTCTATTGTAGGGTCACCAATACGGTATTTGTATATTGAAATCATATCCCCTCTCAATCGTCTCTTCTCCAGAGAGAATAAGTTCAGTGCTCGCAACCTTTCCTCATAACTAAGATCATCCAGACCCTTCATTAGCTTTGTTGCCCTTCTTTGTACTCGCTCCATTTCCATTACATCCTTCCTGAGGACTGGTGCCCAGAACTGGACAGCATACTCTAGGTGCGGCCGGACCAGAGTCTTGTAGAGTTGATCCCCTTTTCAATGCATGCCAATATTCTGTTTGCTTTGTTAGCAGCAGCTTGGCATTGTATGCCATTGCTGAGCCTATCATCTACTAGGACCCCAGGTCCTTTAACATCCTAGATTCCCCCAGAGGTTCTCCCCCCAGTGTATAGATTGCATTCATATTTTTGCCACCCAAATGCATTATTTTACATTTTTCTACATTGAACCTCATTTGCCATGTAGTTGCCCACCCCATTAATTTATTCAGATCTTTTTGCAAGGTTTCCACATCATGCGGAGAAGTTATTGCCCTGCTTAGCTCAGTGTCGTCTGCAAATACAGAGAATGAACTGTTTATCCCATCCTCCAGGTCGTTTATGAACAAATTAAATAGGATTGGTCCCAGCACAGAACCCTGGGGAACCCCACTACCTACCCCTGACTATTCCGAGCATTTATCACCACCCTTTGAACTCGCCCTTGTAGCCAGTTTTCAATCCATGTACTCACCCTATGGTCCATGCCAACTGACCTTATTTTGTACAGTAAACGTTTATGGGGAACTGTGTCAAATGCTTTTGCAAAATCCAGATACACCACGTCTACGGACCTTCCTTTATCTAGATGGCAACTCACCTCCTCATAGAAGGTTAGTAGATTGGTTTGGCAAGAAGGATTCTTCATGAATCCATGCTGATTACTGCTAATGATACAGTTCTCATTACTAAAATCTTGTATATATTCCCTTATCATCCCCTCCAAGAGTTTACATACTATTGATGTTAGGCTAACTGTTCTGTAATTCCCAGGGATGTATTTTGGGCCCTTTTTAAATATTGGTGCTACATTGGCTTTTTTCCAATCAGCTGGTACCATTCCAGTCAGTAGACTGTCTGTAAAAATTAGGAAATGCGGTCTGGCAATCACTTGACTGAGTTCCATAACCACTTCCGGACCGCCCACTGTATATATACGTCATTTTTTTGAAGATGGATATCTCGGTAACGGCAGCAGCTGCTGCCACAACCGAGGTATCCATCTTTTCAGCGGGCAGTTCCGTACACGATAATGGTGGTCTCTGCAGCGGGTTCGCCGCGAGATCACCGTTATCGGCGGCGGGAGAGGTGCCACCCCCCCTCCCGCCGCTCTCCCGCACCCTCCGCCGCTTACCGGAGCCATCGGTAGTGGCGGAGGCGATCGGGTCCTTTCTCTTAGATATGGAGACGAGTGAGGCCAAGATGGCGCCCACCCGTCTCCATACCATGTGACGGCCGGAGCGATGTCATTACGATGGCTCCGCCCACTTCTCTTAAAGGCACAATTTTTTTGTGTCATTTTTTTTAAAAGACTTATTTTTTTTTTTTTTTGCATTTTAGTCTAAATATGAGATCTGAGGACTTTTTGACCCCAGATCTCATATTTAAGAGGACCTGTCATGCTTTTTTCTATTACAAGGGATGTTTACATTCTTTGTAATAGGAATAAAAGTGATCCAAATTATTTTTTTTTAAAAACAGTGAAAAAAATAAAAAAAAATAAATAATAAAAAAAAAAAAATTTTTTTTTAAAGCGCCCTGTCCCGACGAGCTCAGCGCGCAGAAGCGAACGCATACGTGAGTAGCGCCCGCATATGAAAACGGTGGTCAAACCACACATGTGAGGTATCGCCGCGACCGGTAGAGTGAGAACAATAATTCTAGCCCTAGACCTCCTCTGTAACACAAAACATGCAATCTGTAGAATTTTTTAAACGTAGCCTATGGAGATTTTTAAGGGTAAAAGTTTGACGCTATCCCACGAGCGGGCGCAATTTTGAAGCGTGACATGATGGGTATCAATTTACTTGGCGTAACATTATATTTCACAATATTAAAAAAATTTGGGCTAACTTTACTGTTGTCTTATTTTTTTTTCAAAAAAGTGAATTTTTTCCAAAAAAAGTGCGCTTAGAAGACCGCTGCGCAAATACGATGCAAAAAAAAGTATTGCAATGACCGCTATTGTATTCTCTAGGATGTTAGAAAAAAAAAATATATAATGTTTGGGGGTTCTAAGTAATTTTCTAGCAAAAAAACCTGTTTTAAACTTGTAAACACCTAAAATCCAAAACGAGGCTGGTCTTAAAGTGGTTAAGTACCCTCGGATGCAAGCCATCTGGTCCCGGTGATTTATTAATGTTAAGTTTCTCAAGTCTAATTTTAATTCTGTCCTCTGTTAACCATGGAGGTGCTTCCTGTGTTGTGTCATAAGGATAAACACTGCAGTTTTGGTTACTGAAGCCCCCCGATTCACTCGTGAAGACTGAGGAGAAGAATAAATTCAATACCTTCGCCATCTCCCCATCCTTTGTAACCAGATGTCCTTCCTCATTCTTTATAGGGCCAATATGGTCTGTCCTCCCTTTTTTACTGTTTACATACTTAAAGAATTTCTTGGGATTTTTTTTGCTCTCCCCCGCTATGTGTCTTTCATGTTCTATCTTAGCCGTCCTAATTGCACCCTTACATTTCTTGTTGCATTCTTTATAAAGTCTGAATGCTGAGGATGATCCCTCAACCTTGTATTTTTTGAAGAAAAAACAAAAATAACCTTGCGCTAACTCAAAAACCTGTTAACTCAAAACATATAAGTCGCTGACACTGCAAATAGAAATTTTGCTGGAGACCGTAGTATATATAAAGTGGGTGCAGTGCTATAAATTCAACATATTGGAAACAATTCAAAAGTGACAAAGTGTGAATATTAACATAAAAATAATAAATGTCCATCATTGGTAAATCAAACAGTCCATCTTGATAGTGAAACAATGATAATCACCACGTGAATATATAGTGAAAACAAATGGTCAAAATAGTCCCCCGAATGATGAAGGCATATCATGAATATTAGACCTAAAGATAGTTGATGCTATATAGGTCTATACAAGCCTTATAGGTCTAATGGCAACAATGTCAATCAGAAGGAAATCCAAAAATAAATATAAAAAATATATAAACAATCTTGGTGACCTTCTCTGGGGTTTGATGTGACAAATAAAGATGTGCAGATACCACCACCCATATGAATGGAGGCTTACCGAAAGTTTGGGACCCAAAACAGCATATGCTGTATGAGTCAAGAAAGCTTAAGAGTTGCCCCCTGGCAGATGATGAGGAGATCCCAACGGTACACTGGAGTCCTAGGGGTGCCTCACCGGGGTGTCTTTTCTGTGTAGAGGTTAGAGACGTCCTCGGACCAACCCCACATAGGAAAGAAAGGGGCCATATAGTGTAATTCCGTAAATATGTGAATTTTATTAAAAAGAAACACACTTACATTTAAGAAGAAATCAAGCGCTTGTAAATAAAAATGGCGGCAGTGGAGTCCTTCTGACGCGTTTCATCTCATAGGACTTCTTCTGGGGTACCTACCCACTGCAGCCATACTCCTTTTTATAGGCACTAAGACCCCTGTATTGAGAATCCAGCTCCCCAACTTCCGTCATCTGCACTTCCGGGTTTGGCCAAGATGGCGGACCCGCATGCGTTCCAAGCCTCATTGTCGTGCGCTCCAGCACTTTCATTAGAGGCAGGCAAAATTGCCTGAACTGAGAGTAATATATCTGGATATTCCGTTTCCATGTATCCGCCCATCGCTCGCCACAGTGTAAAACACCGGCGAGAGAAGCGGTCCGCGGAATATATATCCCCTTGCGTTCCACACTATATTATGCAATGCGCATGCACACGGCTTAACGTAGTTACCCGGCCATCACGCATGCGTTTTTTCCCCGTAGTGGTGGATGTAAACTCTGTAATTTTCCGCTTGTTCAGTGCGTTGTGTTGGCAGACAACGCACTTTCTACAAGGGTAGAAACCTGTCATGTTATGAAAAAAAGAGGGACGGGATGGTGGGTTAATCACATTATGGGCTATCCGGCCCTGTAAAGAAGGTGCTCCCCTGAATATAACTTTGGCGTCTCCAGAAGGGAGTTTACCCAAAACATTGTCCTGCCTCAACACTTCCCAATGTTTCTTCACGATATTTTGAACTTGTTTATGTTGAATTGAAAAAGATGTCAACATAGCCCATTTGAGTTTTTCATCAGGATCTTTCTTAGGCTTTGTCTCAAGCAGAATTTTCCTCTCAGTATTTGTGTCTCTTTGGATCTCATAATCCAAAGTGGCATTGTCGTAGCCTTTATCCACAAATTTTTGTTTCAGGACACCTGCTTGTACAGTAAATCCTTCAATATCTGAGCAGTTCCTGCGGAGCCTGAGAAATTGGCTTTGCGGGACTGTACTCAGCCAAGATCTATGGTGGCAGCTGTGTATAGGGATAAAGCCATTGCGATCAATGGGTTTGAAATACGTGTTGAATCTAAATTTTCTATCCACTATTTCTATTTGTAGGTCCAAGAAATGAATCTTGGTTTCGCTCGCTTCATATGTTAAGGAAATACCCCTGTCGTTGGAATTTAAATGTTCAAAAAACTGTTGAAGTGTATCTGATGTGCCATTCCATAGGAGGAGGATGTCGTCTATGTACCTAGCCCACAGGACCAACGACGTGGCATTGCAGGCATAGACGACATCCTCCTCCCACTTGGGCATAAACAAGTTCGCAAGACTAGGTGCGAACTTGGCACCCATTGCCACTCCCCGCTGCTGAAGGTAGTAGCCCTGGTTAAACCAAAAATAATTATGTTTGGTTGCAAACTCTAGTAATTCTATCAGGTAGTCACGTTGGAAAGGTGCAAGGGAGTGTTCATGGTTCAAGAAATGTTTAACTGCTTCTAACCCTTTTTCATGTGGTATACAGGTGTATAATGATGCCACGTCAGCTGTGGCCATGATGCAACCTTCCTGTATATCTATATTTTCAAGTAATCTGATAGTGGAGCCGGTATCTTTTAAGTACGAAGGTGTTTGTTTAACAAGCGGTTGTAGGTAGAAATCTACATATTTGCCTATTCTTGCCGTAACGGAATTGATACCGCTGATGATGGGTCTCCTGGGGGGACGAACTGGGTTTTTATGAATTTTGGGTAGATAATATATTGTAGGGATTCTAGGTGCTGTTGGGACTAAAAAGGCCTTTTTTTTTTTATTTAAAATTTTCAAGTCATAACCCTTTAAAATAAGTTTTTGTAATGTTTTTTTGTATAGATTGATAGGGTTATTGGGGAGTGTCTGATATGTACCTGGTTCATTTAAGATTCTAAACATCTCCTCTTCATATTGGTTCTTATCAAGAACCACTATCCCACCGCCCTTGTCAGCAGGACGAACTACCAAATGTTTCCGTGCACATAGAGATTCTAATCCATCTTTTGATAATGGAGAGTGACGAATATGTTTTATTGGTAGTTTAGAGAGGTCACTGAGGACACGGTCTCTATACATTTTAACTGCTGGAGCTATAGGGACAGGGGGGGAAAAGATGGAGGGATTGGTCAGTTCTGAATGGACCGTTCCTGAAGTAGCAGCAGGGAAATCTGTAAGTACAGGATTTGAAACTAGATATCTCTGAATATTGATCTTGCGAATGTATTTGTGAACATCGATGAAGGTGTGAAATTTATCTAGTTTTCTTGGGGGGGCATATTTAAGACCTTTGTCTAACACGGACAATTCCGCGTCGGTAAGTGTCTGTGAACTTAGATTAAACACACCCTGACCCGTTATGTTCTTTTTCTCTTTTCTCCTTTGTACTCTCTTCCCCCCTCTGCAGCCTCTCTTGGGTCTGGACCTCGCTTTCTTGTGCGTCGGTCCTCGTGAAAACCCTGATTATTGCGGTAATTGGAATTGTGTGTATATGGGGATGGATCGTAATTTTCTCTCCTACATTCTGGGCTATACATCTCCCTAAGGGGTGTATAGCGATTGTATGTGGGGACTGAGGAAGGGTAGCGATAGTGTAAGTTGTCTCTATGGTACACGTCTAAACGTGTCTCATACCTTCGAGATGGGGAAGGATAGGACTGATTATTATAATTCTGATGTGTACGGGTTTCTGAGTGATGTACATTACCCCTATAGTTACCTCTTCCTCTCGTGTTACCCCTTTGATTACCTCTCCCCCTATTAGGGTTTCTAGGAGTTTGGGGGTTCGTATCATGCATCCATTGTTGAGAAAGATAAGGCACATCATCATGTTTGTCCTTCCCCCTAAAGGTATCATGACTACGGGAATCTCCCGTCTTAGAATTGGGTTGTGCCACCCTAGTTGATAATAGAGGTGGAACACATGTCTGAGTATTTCCCTCTGTGGAACTTGGGGTCACTTCCATGGAAGGAGTGGCGGTATAAAGTTTCTGCCACCCAAATACCATATTGGTTCTATAATCCCCCACGTCCCTGGAGTATTTTTTCTGTTTTTTGTGTTTTTGATCACGGTCCTCTTTTTCAAGATGGCTCTGAAGATTGGAGGACAAAGTGTTATACTCCGGAGAATTTTTGTGAACTGAGAGTTTATCTCTTAATTCTTTAATTTCTCTGTCTATGCAAAGGAGTTTGTTGTTTTTTTTGGAGATAAGCAAACTCAGAAAGTTAATACCTGTGTGATTAAAGTAGTTAAACCAAGAGTTCAACTCTGTTTCCCCCTGTTGGGGTTGTACTTCCCACCGGAGGCTTCTAGGGACCATTTTTTCCTGAATATATTGTTGCAAAAATGCCAAGTTCCACCTTAGATGAAGTTCGGTTGTCATGACATTTTTGAGTCTAAGGAATAACACCCAATCTCTGTATCACTCCCTGTAACTATAAAAACTCCTTCGGTATTGACCTTATGGGAAGCTCGATATTCAAAGATATCCATATCCAGAGAGGAAAGTGAGCAGCAGCAATGGTATAGTTTCTAATAAACTTGTACAGAAAAAACAAAAAAAACCTTGCGCTAACTCAAAAACGTGTTAACTCAAAACATATAAGCCGCTGACACTGCAAATAGAAATTTTGCTGGAGACCGTAGAATATATAAAGTGGGTGCAGTGCCATAAATTCAACATATTGGAAACAATTCAAAAGTGAAGTGACAAAGTGTGAATATTAACATAAAAATAATAAATGTCCATCATTGGTAAATCAAACAGTCCATCTTGATAGTGAAACAATGATAATCACCACGTGAATATATAGTGAAAACAAATGGTCAAAATAGTCCCCCGAATGATGAAGGCATATCATGAATATTAGACCTAAAGATAGTTGATGCTATATAGGTCTATACAAGCCTTATAGGTCTAATGGCAACGATGTCAATCAGAAGGAAATCCAAAAATTAATATAAAAATATATAAACAATCTTGGTGACCTTCTCTTAGGTTTGATGTGACAGATAAAGATGTGCCTTCTCCTTTGCTTTTATTTGCATTTTTACATTGGAGTTAAGTCATCCAGGACTTTTGTTCGCTCTTTTAAATTTATTACCCAATGGGATACATTGGCTAATGCCCTTATTTAATATACTCTTAAAGCAAACCCATCTCTCCTCAGTGTTCTTTGTTCCTAATATTTTATCCCAATCTATGCCTTTTAGCAAGGTTTGTAGTTTAGGGAAGTTGGCTCTTTTGAAATTCAGTGTCTTTGTATTCCCTTTATGTTTCCTATTTGTGTGATCTATACTGAAACTAATTGACCTGTGATCGCTGGGCATTTTCATCTTGCGCTGGGCATTTTCTGAAGGCCTCTCTCCCTTCATTCCCTTAATTAATTTAATGCCCATAATAACTGGCCAGTCTTCTCTACTTGTGCCTATACCCTCTTGCCTCTATAACAAATAGTACAGCAAATCTACAGATTTACAAGAATAGTCTCCACTTATCTATGTGGATAGAAGAGGTTTATGACAATAGACAAAACACTCATTAAGAGACCCTCCTCGTCTCTTCTCTTCTCTGTGAGTTTTATCTGACCCTACCATGCGCCTCTGACCCAGGTTGCCCACAAGGAGTCAACGCAGGGAACTGCAGAGGATTTTCCCTATCCACACACAGTCAAACCTGTGAAGGGGGACACATACACATTCACACACACACACGTTACCCAACCAGAAAGGTCAGAGAGTGGTCTGGGTTTCCTTGAGAACCGACAGATAGGATACATAGGAAAGGCAGAAATATAGAAAGCTTAAGGGCAGCTTACCTAGCCGGCATTTGAGGTCTGCGTTTCCCGATGACCCCGATCGAAGCACGGTTCCTTCTGGAGACTCTGCCAAACTCCTGGTATTTGACTCGCCGAGATTGTTATGACTAATTTCTGATTGGGACTCTAAAACAAAAGTTAATACTGCAGCTGCAGGAACAGATTCACAGGACTCAATCACTGTGTTTAAAATGTCCGTTCAGTGCCAAAATTTATTATTACATGTTATTTTATACATAGATAAGAAAGGGGTGGTGTGAGATGTTATTAAAAAAAACTAACAAATAGAAATATGTTATTAAAAGCTAACAAATAGAAATATATTATTAAAAGCTAGCGAATAGAACATTTGCAAAAGTAAAACCTTGAGAAGGGAGGGGGGAGTAGAGAGTGTTTAGTAGGAGATGTGACTGTGTGTTAGGTGAAGGTTACAGAACATATTTCAACAGTGAGAACAAAATGGAGTCTCTTGTGCTTTAATGAACAGTACAGTGAATGTCCATGTCAGTAGCCAAGGTAGTCTGGGTGGCAGAGGATGAGGAGGATGAGGACGGCTTGGTCATCCACTCTATCAACTTTTCGGCATGTTCTGGCTCAACATGGCCAGCTGCCGAGAAAAAGGACAAGCATGCCCTACGGCCACGTGCTGATGAGGATGCACCGTGTCCACGACCAGCATTGTTGCCTCTACACACAGAGCCTGCTTGCCCTCTTTTATTGGCCTGTGACTGTTTGCCTCTCCTTGTTGGCCTTCCAGACATACTGTCTTTGATGTATTGGAATAGGTACACAAGGAATGGCCTGCAGTGAGATGTAGCTGCACAAAGCCTCATCGGTTAATATATATCATGGTAAAAACAAAAATAACAGGACATAGTGCTCTCCATACGAAAAGGTATAAAATGTATTAAATAAGAAAAATATTACTCACAAAGCAAGCACTGTTTCCCAGTGCAGGAGTATACAGCATAAAATGAACCAGATGGGTGGCTGTACTGACATCACAGAGCCCCTCGCACGCTTATCGTCCGTGTGGACTTCCTCAGCGAAGATTCAAGACTAAATTTGTCTGTGGACCCCTATCTCCATAATCTACCCTGTGGAAGGGAATGCATGAGTGACCTTGCTGTTAACACAGAAGGTCCACTCAATAAGGTGAGCAGCTTAGACCCTTGGTGAAGGTTCACATTGGTGGTGATACAACGAATACAATCTTATCCTATCACTGCACCTTACCAATCGCTCTGTCTCTGCTACTCCTCTCTGTCAATCCCTCCACTGGCTTCTGCTCACCCAACAAATTAAATTCAAAATACTAACAACTACCTACAGAGCAATCCACACCTCTGCCCCCAGCTACATCACTGACCTAGTCTCAAAATACCAACCTAATCGTTCTCTTCATCCTCCTCAAGAACTCCTGCTCTCTATCTCTCTCATCACCTCCTCCTATGCTCATCTCCAGGACTTTTCCAGAGCCTCTCCAAGCCTATGGAACTCCTTATCCCAATCTGTCCATCTATCTCCTACTCTATTAGCTTTTAGACAATCCCTGAAACCCCTCCTCTTCAGAGAAGCCTATCCTACCCACACCTAACAACTATATTTTCATTTTGTCCATCTGATCATCCCCCACAGCTACTACCCTTTTTTTCCACTTGACCCTCCCTTCTAGATTGTAAGCTCTAACGAGCAGGGCCCTCTGATCCCTCCTGTATTGATTTGTATTGTAATTGTACTGTCCTCCCCGATGTTGTAAAGCGCTGCGCAAACTGTTGGCGCTATATAAATCCAGTATAATAATAATAATAATTAGAAGAAGAATTTTAGTGTTTTTCTCTCTTTTATGTTAAGCTCACATGTGTGTATTCCACTTTCTAGAACCATATCCTGTGAACCAGCCACAATACTTTAATGTGACTTCAACATCTGTGTCCTTAAATTGGAGCGCACCGAACGAATCTCAGACTTCTTACACATACAGAGTGCAGACAAATGTCACATCATCATCATCTTCAATAGTAAATAATATAATAGTGACCAATCAATCAGCTACAATAGGAAATCTGATCCCGGGACAAACATATACATTCCTGATATATACAAGAGCTGCTGATAATGTCACTGAATCTGATCCGGTGTCACTAACTACCTGCACAGGTGAGTACAGCCGCAGTCCTGATCTTATCTCTGTGGTGGGGACACCAAGAAAATACTTCTGTCAGTTTGGGAAGAGAGTGTCCCTTCAAAAGTACTTATTGTTTTGCCAAGGTGTATCAGATAAAGTTGATTTGCTTTTTCTGATATACATAGAACTATTTTTTTTTTCTTAAACACGTGTTCAATAGTCAATTGCAACTTTTTTTAATTGACTCCATAGTTTTTTGTTAAAATGGTTGTATCCCCTGCTTGGACATTTTTGGGATAGAATAGAAAATAAAAGAATAGAATAGAATGTAAAAAACAATAGAATAGAATAGAATAGAAAGAATATAACCATTTTCCAAAACTAGAATAGAATAAACCCGAATAGAATAGAAAATAATAGATTAGAATAGGAAAGAAAATAAAAGAATAGAATTGACTACAATAGAAAAGAAGAGAACAGACTAGAATAGAATGAATCTAGCCATGTTCCGAAATTCAAATTTCTAATAGAATAAATTTGAATTTGAATAGAAAAGATTAGAACGGAAAATAGAATAGAAAATAGAAGAAAAAAACAGAATAGAATAATAATAATAAAGAAACAAATTTTTGCAAACAATGAATTGAAACAAAACTAAACACATTTTTTCGTTCTGCAGATGTCTAAATAGAATGAGTCTTATAAAGCACATAACATTATGAACATTGTATTTCCAGTTCCCGGACAAGCTGTGGGTGTCACGGTGAACAATTACCAGTCGGTGAATTCTCTGGTGGTGAACTGGGGGGCACCAACAGGAATCATGTCCATTTATAATGTCACCATAACAGGAGATGTAAATAGGACATTACAGAATAATTCTACACAAGTGACCTTCACTAACTTACTACCAGGAAGGAATTATTCCGTCACTGTACAGACAATCAGTGGGAGCTGCAACAGTCCAATCACTCCAGCAACCACAGAGGCCACATGTGAGTATGATCCACGAGTGATCCGTGTTATCTATTTACCATCAAAGTATTTTTCATAACTGTGAAAGTGTGATCAATAAACAATGGCACTTACAAGACTCTCTTTGTATTGCTTCCTTTGTGTGAAATCCCTGGTGTCCCTACCAGTCCTTCTGCTTTCCTATTAAAACTGACCACACTAAGCAAGATAGCACAACGTGGTCGGTTTTCTAGCTGTGCCGAGATCTCAACCTGCTCCCCTCCAATGATCAGACTTGTGCTGTCATGCCCCCCCCCGCCGCCCCCCCCCCCCCACACACACACACACACAGCCTTTCACTGGTAAGATCAGTGTGCTGCTGTTTTTCCTCCATTGATAGCTGGCTTACCTCTAACTATTCTTTAAAATGCTCCCTCTCTCCTCCTACCTACCCTGCATACTCTGTTTAGAAAAGGTCTGTGTACTTAATCCTATGTACTTTAATCCACTCCGGTGATTCAGCATCTCTGGCTGTGAATTTCGGAAGTCAGAACTTCCCCCATAGACTCCCAACGACCCAGCCATTGTCAGCACTCCCTCCTCTCCCCTGCAGCAGCCACTTACTGACACAGGGAAGCTGGAGGTGCAGGATCATGTGACTGGCCTGGAGTGGATTAAAAATTGGTAAATACACAGATCGTTTTTAACCACCTCAATACAGTGCACTTTCACCCCCTTCCCTCCCAGACCAATTTTCAGCTTTCAACGCTGTCACACTTTTAATGACAATTGCGCTGTCATGCTACGCTGTACCCAAATGAAATTTTTATCATTTTGTTCGCACAAATAGAGCTTTCTTTTGGTGGTATTCATGACTCCGTTTTTTATTTTTTGCGATATAAGCAAAAAAAGAGCGGAAATTTGAAAAAAAAACAATATTTTCTTCTTTCTATTTTAAAAGAAATCCAATAAAATCGAATTTTGTCATAAATTTAAGCCAAAATGTATTCTGCTACATGTCTTTGGTAAAAAAAAAAATCCCATTAAGTGTATAATAATTGGTTTGTGTGATCACAGACATATGTACGCAGATGATCATGTAAAGATGTGCGCAGGTGATCACAGATATGTGTGCAGATAATCATTGGGACATGTGATGTTACTGTTAAATCTGTGGGGGACAGGTGTTTTTACTATGTGGGAACATGTGTTTTTGGGACATGTTTGTTTTACATTGTGTACATGTTTTACATGTGTGTTTTACATTGTGTACATGTGTGTTTTACATTTGTGTTTTACACTGGTGATCAGTGAGTGAAAAGTTGTAAAAAACAGCTCATACTCACTGATCACCAGCCGGCTGCAGCAATCCGCTCTCCTCTCCTTATTGACATCTTCTGTGTGAGGAGAGTAGAGCTGATTACCTAGCAACCGGCTCTCTGTTTACATCACATGACAGCTGTGATTGGACACAGCCGTCATGTGATCAGGAGGGCCAAACACAGAGCCCTCCTGTCGATCAGAGATGTCCGGGTGACACGAGCACATCGTGATTGCGCTGATGTGCGGGCATGCGCGCGTGATCCGCCTCCTTCTGAGGGTCGTTCCTGAACGTCCACTCAGAAGGAGAGAGTGCCCACCCGGCCGTTTATGTGCAGTGGCCGGGTGAGAACTGGTTAAACAGGTTAGGTAGGATAAGTAGGGGGAGGGGGGAGGAAATTTTTTTTTAGGAAAGTTAGACTTAAGCTGGACATAGATGTGTCTGGAATTTGGCCAGTTCAGCAGGAACTGAGTGAATTTTGCATTAAAAACCATGACTAGACGCCTCTTCTGTGTTGGTTTTCTACTCTATGGATTTTTGTATTATTATCTCGGGTAGTAACTCTTTTTAAATGCATCTCAAACTGGCTGTAAAGACCATCTGGGGAGTTTGTGGCATGTTTGCGGTGCTATTGCAGCATTGTTTACTATATAGGCAAAACTTTTTTTTTCTGTTCAGATAGAATATGATTGAGTTATAACCTCTCTCATTTTTTCCCATTTTGCGCTCCGTTGAGGAGATTTCCCTTCACTTCCTATCCCATAGCCAAAAAAGAAAATGAGAGGAAATCCCTCCAAAGTGAGCGGTTCCCGAAGTGTGACCAGAACTAGTGTCCCCATTGGAGGATTGCCCCCTCTATTAATATTCTGGTGTCAACCCAAAATTTGGGATTTTCCTTTACTTTCACTTTTGATGATAAAAGTAAACAGGACAGATAGAAGGAGAATCTCCCTAACAGGGACACAGACAGCAATAAAAATTTGACAGGGGCCCCAATCCCTCTCCACTCCATCCAAAACTAGAAGAAAAAAAAATTCCTTTAGTTACACTTTAAGAATTATGTAGATGGTAAAGAATTTTTTGAAACCAGGACCTGTACAGAAATGAGAATGATCACACTGCTATGGGAAGAGGCCCAGATGTACACAGGTGTTTAGTAAAGTAAAGTGCACTTGTCTTCACTGTACATATCCAACCATGTTTATAGAAATGGAAAATAGAGCTTCTTCTTCCCAGGATTTGATGCATAATTCAACTTTACATTATACTTTACTTTATGCTGTACTAACTACTGCATAGTTAGTACAACGGCTCCTACTAGAGCTTTTTTTTTTTTTCATTCAACCCAGCGGGTACCAGGCTTAAGAAATAAAAAGCTCTGGTTGGAGCCACTGTACTAACTATGCAGTAGTTAGTACAGTGATCTCCTCTGCTGTGCTGTTGTGTTCTAACAGGGGGGCGTCCCCCCGCCAGAACAATCTGATCTGCCATTGGCTGAAAGCGCTGATCGGAAGTCAGGCGGCTGGTGGTTTTCCAGCATGCTCATTAGACAGATGGTCGGCTTTTGTCGGACAGGGTTCCATACAGACGGGCCAAATGTCATCCTTTTAATTTGAACCGGCTGATGTCTCCTGACATTCGGCCCGTGTGTACGGGGCTTTAGGTTCACTTCCCCTCACCTCACTTCACTCTTTAGTAAATGAGGCCTGATGCCTTCCTCTTCATTCTGATTGCATTGTGCTGTTCTGCCTGCTGTCTGTCCCCACCATTAATACAACCATTGTCTCTTTTAAGTGTATTTTCTATTTTCTTTTTGCAGATCCGACTCCACCAGGAAACATCACTTTTATTACAATCCTGACAAACACCACCACATTATCTTGGGTAGAGCCTGTAAACATGACCGGGGTGACAAAGTCATATAATATAACTTATTATTGGAATGCTTCTTCCCCCATCACTGTGACAAGTAACTCTCTAAATGCCTCTCTTACAAGTCTGAAATCTGGGAGTAATTACACCATTACTGTGATGACAGTTGGAGTCCGAGGGTATTTGAGCACGCCTGTCAGCAGATCTGTGTTTACACGTAAGTTCTTACTATCTGTCAGGATGCTAACTTTGCCAATGTGTACCCTCTAACTACACTTAAAGCGATACCCTGTCAGGCTAGGAGCATATAACAGGTAACAGTTCAGGTGTTCTGAATATGCAAAGAGTTCAAAGAACAAGAGCACATACCATGAGCAGGTCTGAGCAGAGCAGGTCAGCTGGGACTTGTAGTTCACCACTGTAGATGAAGGTAGATGTTTGCTGGACCTTGTAGTTCACCGCTGCAGATGAGAATAGATGTCTGGTGCTTGTAGTTCACCGCTGCAGATGAGGATAGTAGTCTAGGCAAGCTGGATCATAAACAGGAAGATCAGAGTCCAAACGGTACCGAATCAGAAGCAAGAAAACAGGGTCAAACGAGCCGGGTCATACACGAAATACACAGAGCAGATATCAGCTTCATCAAACACAAGGTAAACTCTAACATGAGCACTGACTGAATGCTGATACAGGTCATTTAAAGGTGAGCTGGCCAATCACTGTTGTTTCCCAGGCAAAGGCTGTGTCAGGTGAGTTGTGCTGGGTCCTAAAAGGATCCTATTACTGACAGTACCCCCCCTTTCTCGAGGGGTTGCTCCTGCACCCCCAGGCTTACTTGGATAACGAAGATGGAACTTCTTCTTAAGTCGGTCAGCATGAAATTCACGAGCTGGGACCCAAGATCGATCCTCTGGGCCGAAACCTTTCCAATGAACGAGATATTGTAAGGAATTGCGCACTCGTCTGGAATCAAGATTAAATGCCACTTCATATTCCTGACTGTCCAACACATCCACAGGTTCTGGTTCATTTACTTGGAGGCTGGAATGAACAGGTTTCAACAATGAAACATGAAAGACATTTGGAATGCGCATGGATGGGGGGAGTTTTAATCTATAGGATACAGGATTAACAATCTCCGAAATTTCATAGGGCCCGATGAATTTTGGGCCAAGTTTTTTAGATGGAACATGCAGAGACAGATTCCTAGATGATAGCCACACTTTGTCACCAACTTTATATCCTGGTGCCTTTGAGCGCCTCTTGTCAGCCATTTTCTTAAAAGCCTGCAGCGAGAAATAGCACGATTAACATTGGACCAGATTTTGGAGAAATTTTCAATTGTGGTGTTGGCATCTGGAACATCAGAGGGTGGAAGATCAAAGGAGCACACACGAGGATGCAACCCATAAACACAGAAGAAAGGAGAGGTCCCTGTAGATGTGCTGGCACAATTATTAAAGGCAAACTCTGCCCATGGCAGGACGTTGACCCACTCCACCTCATCATTGCCCATCAGACAACGTACCATCTTCTCTAGAGTCTGATTAGTCCTTTCTGTTTGGCCGTTTGGCTCAGGATGATATGCTGAAGAATATGATTAATAATAATAATTAATAACTTAATCCCCAGCTGAGAGTAAAGGGCCTTCCAAAACTAGGCTATAAACTGAGAGCCACGGTCTGAGACAATGTTAATTGGTGCCCCATGGAGCCTGAAAACATGTTTAATGAATAAAGGTTTTTGTGGCTAGTCAGAACTATGAATGGATAGCGAGCTCCCTCCAGCCAATGTCTCCATTTCTCCAAAGCGAGCTTTATGGCTAGAAGTTCTCTGTTGCCTATATCATAATTGCACTCTGCTGGGAAATATTTACAAGACAAGAAGGCACAGGGGTGGATGGCAGCATTTACAGGATCCTTTTGTGAAAAAAGCGCCCCCACCCCTACTTCATATGCATCTACCTCCACAATAAAAGGTAGCTCAGGAATAGCATGGCGTAGGATTGGTGCAGAGGTAAAGGCTTTCTTTAACTGAGTGAAGGCTGCCTGGGCTTCAGTCCATTGATGGGATGTGCAATGGTGGCAAAGTTCTTAATGAATTTTCGATAGAAATTTACAAAGCCCAGGAAGTGCTGAACTGCCTTCAGGTCTGAAGTTGGTGCCCAGTCTAAAATGGCTTGAATCCATGGATCCATGGTGAGGCCTGTGTCAGAAATTAGGTAGCCTATGAAAGGTACTTGTTTAACATGGAATGAACATTTTTCAGGCTTTACAAAAAGGGAGTGAGTCTTTAATTGGGCCAATACCAAGCAGACATGCTTCTGATGTGTTTCAAGATTGGGAGAATATATCATAATATCATCTAAATATACAAGCATGAAGCAACCCAACATGTCACGGAAAATGTCATTCATAAAGTTCTGAGAAACAGCTGGTGCATTTCTGGGACCGAAAGGCATGACAAGACATTCGTAATGACCATCCTTGGTGTTAAAGGCTGTCTTCCACTCGTCGCCTGCACGGATGCGCACCAGATTATAGGCTCCCCTTAAGTCCAGTTTGGAGAAGATTTTGGCTCCCTGGATTTGAGAGAACAATTCTATGATGAGAAGAAGAGGATACCAATTGGGAACAGTTATTTTATTTAGACCTCTGTAATCGACATAAAGTCTCAGTCCCCCATCCTTCTTCGGGACAAAGAAGCATCCTGCTCCTGCGGGAGAAGTGGAGGAACGGAAGAAACCCTTAGATAGGTTTTCCTGGATGTATTCTTGCAAGGCAAGATTCTCTAGCTCAGACAGTGGAAAGACTCTCCCTCGAGGAGGTGTAGTGTCAGGCAAGTGGTCAATGGGACAATCATAACTGCGATGAGGAGGTAAAGTGTCAGCAATCCCTTTAGAAAACACATCCCAAAAGTCCTTATAACAAAGTGGAATCTGTTCCATTCCCACTTGACAGGTAGCAAGTCGAACAGGGTGCTGGATGCAGTTCTTTTTACACTGATTGGACCAAGCCAGAATATTTCCTGTTCGCCAGTCAATTACAGGATTGTGCTTCTGAAGCCAAGGAAGGCCTAGGATCAAAGGAGTGGATGGAGAGTCAATGACAAGACATGAAATCTTCTCCCAATGCAAAGCCCCCAATTGTAACAGGAAAGGGTTGGTGGATCGGAGCACTAGATCTTGTGAGAGAAGCCGATTACCCACGGAAATCAGGCGGACTGGGCCATCTAGAGCATGAGTTTCCAGGGACAAAGAGGTAATCAGAGTCTTATCAATAAAATTCTCAGCGGCTCCAGAATCTACCAAGGCCAGCAGTTCATGAGCCCCTGTCCCAAAGTGAATGACAGCAGGTAAAAGAATACGAATGTCCCCCTGGGGAGATGAGAGCAGACCTCAGGTAACCTCCCCGCAATTACCTAGGTCCTGGAGTTTCCCGGACGTGTAGGGCACAAGCAGAGCATATGACCCTTGAGGCCACAATACAAGCAGAGTCCCATGTTACGCCGTCGCGCGTGTTCCTGGGCAGATAACCGGGTGGAGCCTAACTGCGTAGGTTCTTCCTCAGATTTGGCACTGGAGGTGGAATAGTCAGGCGGCAAGGGAGGTATATAGTTTGCCACAGCTGTAGTTTGTTCTCGTCTCCTCTCTCGCTGGCGGCGGTCAATTCTAATGGCTAGACTCATAGCCTCCTCCAGTGAGGCTGGGTAGGAGAAGTTGACCAGAGCATCCTTAATTGCATCTGAAAGGCCCACTCTAAACTGGCTGCAGAGAGCTGCATCATTCCAGCCAGATATCGGGGCCCACCTGCGAAACTCTGAACAATACATTTCAGCTGTGGTAGTTCCTTGCTTTAAGTTACGCAGGGTTGATTCTGCAGTAGCAGCACGATCTGGATCATTATATAGCAACCCTAGGGCTTCAAAGAAGGCATCTACTGTTAGCAAGGCTGGATGGTTTGGTTCCAAGTTAAAGGCCCAAGCCTGGGGGTCACCCTGTAGTAGAGAGATAATGATTTGAACCCTCTGAGTTTCAGGGTCAGATGAAGCTGTCCTTAACAGTTGTTTTTAAAGTTGCAAAACCCTTTATGGTCACCAGAAAACCGGTCAGACAAAGGAATTTTTGTAGCAGTGGTAAAAGAAGGAGATTGCACCTTGGTGAGCTCTGTGGCCATTTCCTGAACGTGATGGGATAAGCGGCAAAGTTCCTGTGCAAACAACTGAGCTCGCTCAGGATCCATGATAGGTTTCCCTTATTATGTATGGCTCGTGTTAATGTCAGGCTAGGAGCATATAACAGGTCACAGTTCAGGTGTTCTGAATATGCAAAGAGTTCAAAGAACAAGAGCACATACCATGAGCAGGTCTGAGCAGAGCAGGTCAGCTGGGACTTGTAGTTCACCACTGTAGATGAAGGTAGATGTTTGCTGGACCCCCTCCTTTCACTTCATGCTGATCAATGGCCACAACCCACAAGTTCACACTGATCTAAAAACTACAGACCACTAGTCAGAGGTCACTAGGAACAGTCCAGAGGTCATGGTTGGCTGTGGGCACAGATGGTCAGGAGCAAGTCAGCGGTCAGGATGGGCAGGGGACAAGGATAACCAGGAACAAGCCAGAGGCTAGGATGGGCAGGGGACATGGATAACCAGGAACAAGCCAGAGGCCAGGGTGGGCAGGGGACATGATAACCAGGAACAAGCCAGAGGTCAGGATGGGCATGGGACATGATAACCAGGAACAAGCCAGAGGTCAGGGTGGGCAGGGGACATGAATAACCAAGACCTATCCAAAGTTGGTACACTGAAATCAATTCAAGATGCAACCGACAACCAGGAACTAGTTACAAGTTGCTACACAACAATCAACGGAGGATTCAGGCTGGATAGCAGGAAGGTGTACCAGGCTTGGCAGCCAGTTTGCAGAAGTATTGCTTGGACAGCGAGCTGGGAGCTGCACCAAGTTTAAATGGAGTAGACAAGAGGAATGAGCCACTATGACAGGGAATGGCCACCACTCCAGAGACAGGGATTGGCTGTGTGCTGTCAAGAGTTGATTGCCACCATGATCGGATGCAGCTGCCATTCTCTGGGTAAAACCCAGAAATGCGAGATCAAGAAAGGTAAGTAGCACTGACACCATCTATGTTAGGAGACAAACCACTGCTGATACCATTGTAGTTGGTATACCACCAATGTAGTTCTATTAAAGCACTAATACAATACTCAGAAGAATTTTTTTTTCCCAACATATGAGAATCATTACCACTAGTATATCCATCTAAGAGTGGTCTTTGGACTTCCCTTTATTGTCCAAGACAGCTGGATCAATCATTAAAGGGTGGGAAGGCTACAGAGGCCTCTTATTCAAAGGCCAGGTGGCAACAAGCCAGAAGTCAGGATGGGCAGCAGACATGGATAACCAGGAAATAGCCGGAAGTTAATACATAGTAATCAGTGCATGGTATAGGCTGGAGAGCAGGTAGGCATAGCAAGGGCTTGGAAACTAGCTTGAAAAGACATGGCTTTGGTAGCGAGAACTGCACCGAGTTTAAATATTGTAGGTAAGAAAAGGAGCCACTCTGACAGGCTGCAGCCTAACAGAAGAAAGAGAGTGCTGCATTAACTGATGCATTAATGGGGAAGGAGAATGGCGCTGAGACAGGCTGCACCCATTCAGGCAAAGGGCACTGTTCCGATGGTTTTGCCCTGTCAGGAGATGAGTACTCCTCTGATTGGACAAGGCTGCATCCTCTAGGTAAAACCCAGATGTGCATGCGGTCATGTGCCTTAGAGGCAGAGTTAACATTGGCTCCAGGAAGGTAAGTAGAACTGACATCATCTCTATGTTAGGAGACAAATCACTGCTGATTTCATTGAAGCTGGTAGACCACAAATGTGTCTCAAATAGGGCACATAGATAATACATAGAAGTATTTTATTTATATTAGCATATGAGAATCATTACCACTACTGTGTGCGCCCATGACCAGAAATTTGTAAACTATTTTTCATCTCTGTGTATTATGAGATTAATGTTCTGAGACTATACAGTATAATGCTTCATATTTTTCATAGGAACCACTACAGGGGTCTCTAAATTGCTGTTTATTGTCTCAGACAGATGGAGCAATCAATGATAGGTAGGAGGGCTACTGAGGTCCCTCATTCAAAGGACAGGTGGCCTGATATTGCTGGCTCTGCTATCTACAGTATTCCACTGTTGGCTGCTTCTGATGAAGTAAAACCTACTATTAGTCAACCCGAGTGTGTTTATTGCATTCAATTTGATTATTCAATGGAGCATTCTCATCAGTTTATTATTATTATTTATTATGATATTTTACTACAAAACAACAATAAAAATACACTTATATTAATACTTTTACCCACCAAATTAATGGTTTTTAATGATGATGTGCTTTTTTTTCTAGTAATTACATTTCATAAAACTGATATGTCTTGAACCAATAAAGGTTATTTAGTGCTTTGAAAATCCGGTGGTTGAATCCTTTACATTCATGCCATCTAAAATTGGAAATTACCCAGAAGTCAAGGAAGACCCTCTAAGCCGACCACACATTGTATTTTCTCTGCTCAATCAGCACTGCAGGTTATGACCTGAAATGCTGATCAGTGTATTCTGATGGTGGGGAAATCTCCCAATTGTCAGAATACAATGACTGAATGGGGAGGGTGCCCCCATCCATTTCAAGTGTGTGGATGGGAGAATCGGGTCAGTCTTTTTTTATTCAACTTGCTGAGTGAATGGAAAAAAATTGACCCATTTATGGCCTGCCTTACACTGACACTATTAGATTGTATCTCCTTCAATGTCCTTTAGGCCTCATGTACACTGCTACTGGTAAACAGACGTTCAGAGTAGGGATGAGCCGAACACCCCCCAGTTCGGTTCGCACCAGAACCTGCGAACGGACCGAAAATTCGCACAAACGTTAGAACCCCATTGACGTCTATGGGACTCGAACGTTCGAAATCAAAAGTGCTCATTTTAAATGCTAATTTGCATGGTATTGTCCTAAAAAGGGTTTGGGGACCCGGGTCCTGCCCCAGGGGACATGGATCAATGCAAAAAAAAACTTTTAAAAACGGCCGTTTTTTCGGGAGCAGTGATTTTAATGATGCTTAAAGTAAAAAAAAAAAGTGAAATATTCCTTTAAATATCGTACCTGGGGGGTGTCTATAGTATGCCTGTAAAGTGGCGCGTGTTTCCCGTGCTTAGAACAGTCCCTGCACAAAATGTCCTTTTTAAAGGAAAAAAAGTCATTTAAAACTGCTTGTGGCTTTAATGTAATGTCGGGTCCTGGCAATATGGATGAAAATCAGTGAGACAAACGGCATGGGTACCCCCCAGTCCATTAACAGGCCCTTTGGGTCTTGTAGGGATATTAAGGGGAACCCCGCACCCAAATTAAAATAAGGAAAGGTGTGGGGCCACCAGGCCCTATATACTCTGAACAGCAGTATACAGGCGGTGCAAACAAGACAGGGACTGTAGGTTTGTTGTTAAGTAGAATCTGTTTGTAATTTTGAACGGGTACATTTTTAAAGTGTTTAGCTCCAGCCAAAAAACCTTTTTTAAGCTTTTTGGAAAACGTAGGGAAGGGTTATCACCCCTGTGACATTTGTTTTGCTGTCTGTCCTCCTCTTCAGAAGATTTCACCTCACTTTTTGTCCCAATGACAAATGTTTTTTGAAAATTTTGGGTTTTTTGTGGAACAAGTATTGGAAAGCATCAGTGGAAAGGAGAGATGTTTTTCCCATATTAACTCTTACAGGAGAGACTTTCCCTTCCTAGGGGTAGATTTCATATCACTTCCTGTTGTCTCCTTCCGTTTGCAAGTAGGAGTTGTTTGTAAGTTAGATGTTTGAAAGTAGGGGCCTGCCCTATATACTCAGCAGAAATTTGGGCCTTAGGTGTTGTTGTGGCCACAACACTGTAAGCCATCACAGGCCCCTGCTGTGAAATATTAAATCAAGAATTGTAATT
The DNA here is from genome assembly GCA_037952925.1 of Lithobates clamitans. NCBI lineage: Eukaryota > Metazoa > Chordata > Amphibia > Anura > Ranidae > Lithobates > Lithobates clamitans. The sequence goes on from JBBGZY010001925.1 coordinate 457,595, forward strand.
ACATGCCCCTGTTGAACAAGGGCAGAAAAATTGGGCCTTTGGTGGTGGTGGTGCTGGTGCCACAACACTGTAAGTCCTCATTCGCTCTTGGTGGGTGCAGAAATGGGCCCTGCTGTGAAATATTAGATCAAGAATTGTAATTACATGCTCCTGTTGAACAGGGGCTGAAAAGTTAGGCCTTAGGCACTGGTGCTGGTGCCACAACACTGCAACCCCTCACAGATACTATAGTTGGAACGCAGAAACGAGCCCTGCTGCAAAGTATTGCATTAAAAATTGTAATTACACGCCCCTGTTAAACAGGGGCTGAAAAATTGGGCCTTAGACACTGGTGCTGGTGCCACAACACTGCAACCCCTCACAGATACTCTAGCTGGAACGCAGAAACGAGCCCTGCTGCAAAGTATTGCATCAAAAATTGTAATTACACGCTCCTGTTAAACAGGGGCTGAAAAATTGGGCCTTAGGCACTGGTGGTGGCGCCCAGAACCAAAAATGTTCTTACGAGCTATCAACGTAATCATTGAGGAGGAAGAGGATAATTACTCAGGGATAGTCACTCAGCATCAGCATAGGCAGTCTTTGAAGGGATCTGAGATTTCAAAAAAAATTATTCGGTTACATCAGCATCAGGTGCTTGGTAGCTGGTGGTGATCCAAGACTGATTCATTTTTATGAAGGTCAGTCGATCGACCGAGTCGGTGGACATACGCACCCTGTGATCGGTTACAAAGCCTCCAGCAGCACTGAATGTGCGTTCCGAAAGAACGCTGGATGCAGGACAGGCCAGTAGCTCAATTGCATACTGTGCAAGCTCTGGCCAGTGATCCATCCTCAAGACCCAGTAACCCAGAGGATTTTCGGTGGGAAAGGTGTCCAAGTCAGATCTTGCCCCTAGGTATTCCTGCACCATGTAAAACAGACCCTGGCGATGGTTGCTGGAACCGATCATACCTTGGGACTGCGGAGCAAAAAATTGTCTGAACACATCGGTCAGACGGCCACCTTCTCCACCGCTCCTTCTTTGACTGACCGAAGCCTCAGCAACACGTTGTCCAGAAACAGGAGTTTGTAACCTCCCAGTCTCTGGGAACGCGTTGCACAGACCTTTCTGCAAGGCCTCCCGAAGATGTTTCATCCTCTGCTCCCTCTGCGATGGCAAGAAAAGGTCCGCAACCGTACCCTTGTAACGTGGATCAAGGAGGGCTGCCAGCCAGTATTGGTCCTTCTCCTTGATACCACAAATACCAGGATTCTTACGCAGGCTTTGCAGGATCAGGGAGGCCATGCAGCGTAGGTTTGCTGAGGCATTCGGTCCGGAGTCCTCTGGGTCACTAAGGACGACATGGTCCGCAGCCACCTCCTCCCAGCCACGTACAAGTCCATGTGTTTCTTGGGACTGATCCCTTAAAGACTGCTGCTGATGATGAGTGCCAGGCTCCACCTCCATACTGACACAATCTTCTTCCTCCTCCTCCTCGTCCTCTTCCTGTGTGATCGGCGGGCACGCAGGAACACTGTCTGGATAAAGGGGGCCTTGAGAGCTAAGGAAGTCCTCCTCTTCCTGCCTCTGTTCTGCCTCAAGTGCCCTGTCCATTATTCCATGCAGCGTGTGCTCCAACAGGTGGACAAGGGGGACAGTGTCACTGATGCATGCACTGTCACTGCTCACCATCCTCGTGGCCTCCTCAAATGGTGACAGGACAGTGCATGCATCCCTGATCATGGCCCACTGGCATGGGGAAAAAAAAACAAGCTCCCCTGACCCTGTCCTGGTGCCATAGTCGCACAGGTACTCATTGATGGCCCTCTGCTGTGTGTGCAGCCGCTGCAGCAAGGCCAACGTTGAGTTCCACCTGGTGGGCATGTCACAGATTAGGCGGTTCTTGGGCAGGTTAAACTCCTTTTGGAGGTCCGCCAGCCGAGCACTGGCATTATATGACCGGCGGAAATGCACACAGACTTTCCTGGCCTGCCTCAGGACATCCTGTAAGCCCGGGTACCTGCCCAAGAACCGCTGCACCACCAAGTTAAGGACGTGAGCCAAACAGGGCACATGGGTCATTTGTCCCTGTCGGAGGGCAGAGAGGAGGTTGGTGCCATTGTCGCAAACCACCATTCCTGCCTTAAGTTGGCATGGCGTCAACCACCTCTGAACCTGCCCCTGCAGAGCTGACAGAACCTCTGCCCCAGTGTGGCTCCTGTCCCCCAAGCACATCAGCTCAAGCACCGCATGGCATCTTTTGGCCTGCGTACATGCGTAGCCCCTTGAACGGCTACGGAGCACCGCTGGTTCTGAGGACAAAGCACAGGAAGAGGCCATGGAGGAAGAAGAAGAGGAGGGGGTGGAGGAGAGAGGTGTGTCACAATCATTAGTAGTGGCATTTTGGAGGCGTGGTGGCGGAACAACCTCCAACACTACTGCACCTTGTCCTGCATCCTTCCCAGCTGCCAGCAGAGTCATACAATTAGCCGTGAAACCTAGGTAACGTCCCTGTCCATGCCTGCTGGGCCCTGAGTCAGCGGTAATATGCACCTTACCACTGACCGCCCTGTCCAGCGAGGCATGGACATTGCCTTCCACATGCCGGTAGAGAGCCGGAATCGCCTTCCGTGAGAAAAAGTAGCGTTTGGGTACCTGCCACTGAGGAACCGCACATTCCACAAACTCATGGAAGGGGGCAGAGTCTACCAACTGAAAAGGCAGCAGTTGAAGTGCTAGCAATTTTGCCAAGCTAGCATTCAACCGCTGGGCATGTGGATGGCTGGGAGCAAACTTCTTTCGGCGGTGCAGCAGCTAGGGCAGGGAAATTTGCCTGGTACAATCTGATGTCGGTGTACCGAAAGCAGATTGCCCACAAGTACTTGGCTGTGACACACCTAATTCTACAGCTTCATTCCTCTCAGTGCAGGTCTCCGAGAGGACTGAAGGTATAGTGGGGTTGAAGATCTCAACTGATGAGGAGCAAGGAGAGGTCCTCTTTGTATTTTGGTGTGGGTCTTTTAGATACGCTTGCCAACAAACTGCATGGCAGGTCAACATATGTCTGGTCAAGCATGTGGTACCCAAGCGGGAGATGTTTTGGCCACGCGAGATACGCTTGAGACATATGTTGCAAATAAATCTTATAAAACCAAGTGTAGCGCTACACTTGGTTTTATAAGATTTATAGCAAAAATTCTATTTGTTGTGTCAGCTGCTTATTATTTCTTCGTTAGAAGCAAGCGCATGGTTTATGGGTTTTTTTTATATGTTGCAAATAGCAGCAGTGCGATCTGATGCACTCGTCTCAAAAAAGGCCCACACCAAAGAACTTTTTGAATAACGCACAGAGACTGCAGCGCCCTGCACATGTGGAGCTTTGGGGTGTGATGCAGTCAGTGTGCTGCCCTTAGGCTGGCCCCTGGAGGGCATCCTGCCTCGTTGGTGATGTGCCACCTCCTCCTTCTCCTCCTCTCTCCTATCAGGCACCCACATTGAGTCAGTGACCTCATCATCCCCTCCCTCCTCATCACTGGAGCAAACCTGGCAGTATGCTGCAGCAGGGGAAGCATGACTGCCAGATTGCTGTCCTTCTTGGGCACCCTCTCTGTCCGTGCTCATGTTACTGCCTTCATCAAGCTCAGTATCATCATCAGAGCCTTCCAAACACTGGGCATCCTCCTGGAGCATGTACCCAACACTTAGTCAAACAGTTCGAGGGACTCCTCAGGAGGACATGGTGGGGCTAGAGAAGGAGTCACTGATGACATTGAGCCGAGGGAAGAGGCCGCAGCTTTGCCAGACAAAGTACCCTGAGCATGGGTGAGAGAGGATGAGGAGGATGAGGACGGCTTGGTCATCCACTCGACCAAGTCTTCCGCATGTTGCGGCTCAACACGGCCAGCTGCCAAAAAAAGGCCAAGCGTGTCCCACGGCCACGTGCTGATGAGGATGCACCGTCTCCACGACCAGCACTAGACACAGAGCCTGCTTGCCCTCTTTTATTGGCTTGTGACTGTCTGCCTCTCCTTCTTGGCCTTCCTCTACTAATGGCCTGTAGCTGCACTAAGCTGGGATATATATATATATATATATATATATATATATATATATATATATATATACTGATACTGCAGCTAGCAAAATCAACTGCCTGCCTGTAGTATGAGAACACCACCAACCTTCTACAGGTAGCTTTAGCTGAACACTGTGCAGAGCTCGCAAAAAACTAACTTGTAGCTTTTTTAGCTGCCTGCGGTAGTGATAGGATCAGGAAAACACCACCAACCTTCTACAGGTAGCTTTAGGTGAACACTGTGCAGAGCTCGCCAAAAAATAACTTGCAGCTTATTTAGCTGCCTGCGGTAGTGATAGGATCAAGAAAACACCACCAACCTTCTACAGATAGCTTTAGCTGAATACTGTGCAGAGCTCGCAAAAAAATAACTTGCAGCTTATTTAGCTGCCTGCGGTAGTGATAGGATCAGAAAAACACCACCAACCTTCTACAGGTAGCTTTAGCTGAACACTGTGCAGAGCTCGCAAAAAAATAACTTGTAGGTTTAGCTGAACACTGTGAGGAGGACGCACCACACTAAATTGTAGTTTTAGCTGAACATTGTGCAGAGCTCGCAAAAAAATAACTTGTAGGTTTAGCTGAACACTGTGAGGAGGACGCACTATACTAACTTGTAGTTTTAGCTGAACACTGTGAGCAGGACGCACTACACTAACTTGTAGCTTTAGCTGAACACTGTGCAGAGGTCTCACTACACTAACTTGTAGTTTTATCTGAACACTGTGAGCAGGACGCACTACACTAACTTGTAGTTTTAGATGAACACTGTGCAGAGGTCTCACTACACTAACTTGTAGTTTTAGCTGAACACTGTGAGCAGGATGCACTACACTAACTTTTAGGTTTAGATGAACACTGTGCAGAGCTCGCAAAAAAATAACTTGTAGGTTTAGCTGAACACTGTGAGGAGGACGCACCACACTAACTTGTAGTTTTAGCTGAACACTGTGAGCAGGACGCACTACACTAACTTGTAGCTTTAGATGAACACTGTGCAGAGGTCTCACTACACTAACTTGTGGTTTTAGCTGAACACTGTGAGCAGGATGCATTACACTAACTTGTAGCTTTAGATGAACAATGTGCAGAGGTCTCACTACACTAACTTGTAGTTTTAGCTGAACACTGTAAGCAGGACGCACTACACTAACTGTAAATAGTCTAGCTGCCTGACTGTGGTACTAATAGGATCAAAAGAACACCAGCAATTTTCTTTAGGTAGCTGCAAATACTGTAACAAGACAAGCCTGCCTGTCAGTAAGAAGATAACAGGAACGGATCTAGCTAAACTGAATACAGTGTATATATATATATATATGCAACACCTGGGATGCATATATATACACAATACACTGTAAGTGCAGCTAACTCACAGATTGTCCTGCCTAATCTAGCTAACTCAAATGAAATGACACTGTCTCCCTGTCTATCAACGCCGGAACACACACTACACAGGGCCGCCGTGCAGGTGTCCTTATATAGTGTGGGGCGTGTTCTAAACCCCCTGAGCCTCCCTGGCTTTGGCCAATTACAGCTCTCTCTACCGACGGTGCTGTGATTGGCCAAGCATGCCGGTCATAGTGCATGCTTGGCCAATCATCAGCCAGTAATGCACTGCGATGCCGCAGTGAATTATGGGCCGTGACGTGCCACACGAATTTGGCGTGAATGGCCCATAACGTTCAGAATTCGGCGAACGACCGAACAGCCAATGTTCGAGTCGAACATGAGTTTGACTTGAACACGAAGCTCATCCCTAGTTCAGAGGCAGTTGGCTGCTTTTTTCAGCTGCCCCTGAACTCATCCAATGTTATCTTATGTGTACATGTAAACAGGTTTGTTGTTGTTTTTAGGCAGTTGCATATATAGGCCTTTCTTTGAAGGCAAAAACATGAGTTCAGACGCCGAAATTTCCAACTTTTCAGACGCAGAACGCAGCTAAACACGGCTAAACGCAGTACCGGCGTTTAGCCGCGTTTTCGTTTATAATCGTTTTTACAAGTGCCCTATTTTTTAACATTACAAAGCTTAAAAATGACAAAAAACTAAACATTTTTTTAAAAACTTGTAATTGCTTGCTATGCTTTATAGACCATTTATATACCCCTAATGAGCATGATCCAATCCAATACACCACTAGCATTGCTGTGAGCCAAAGTATTATTGGAACTTGACCTATATGTTTTTAGATTTGAACCAGAAGACCCCACCATTGAGCTTCACCCCCGACTTAATCAAATATAGCTGCATGAAATTTAGGGTTAGGGTTTCCAGTTAGGGGTTAGGGTTAGGGTTTCCGGTTAGGGGTTAGGGTTTCTGGTTAGGGGTTAGGGTTTCTTGTTAGGGGTTAGGGTTTTCCCCTTGAAGAACAAGTTTAGGGTTATGGTAAGTGTTATGGGTTCACGTTAATGTTTGGGTTTCCGGTTAAGGTTTTCCATTGGGGTTAGGGGGTTATGGTTAGGGTTTTCCCTTTGAAGAACACGTTAGGGTTAGTGTTTCTGGTTAGGGTTTTCTGTTAGGGTTTCCAATTAGTGTTATGGGGTTATGGATAAGGTTTTCCCCTTGAAGAACAAGTTAGGGTTAGTGCTTCCACTTAGGGTTTCCGGTTAGGGGTTAGGGTTTCCCATTAGGGATAGGGGGTTATGGTTAGGATTTCCCATTAGGGTTAGGGGGTTATGGTTAGGGTTTTCCCCTCAAAGAACAAGTTTAGGGTTATAGTAATTGTTATGGTTTCCCGTTAGGGTTAGGCTTAGGTTTTTGGGTTAGGGTTTCCCATTAGGGTTAGGGGGTTATGGTTTTCCCCTTGAAGAACAAGTTAGGATTGGGGTTTCCGGTAAGGGTTTCCAGTTAGGGTTTCTGGTTGGGGTTTCCGATTGAAGATCAAGTTGGGGTTAGGGTTTCCGGTTAGGGTTAGGGTTTCCGGTTAGGGGTTAGGGATTCCCATTAGGGTTAGGGGGTTATGGTTAGGGTTTTCCCCTTGAAGAACAAGTTAGGGTTAGGGTTTCCGGTTAGGGTTTCCCATTAGGGTTAGGGGGTTATGATTAGGGTTAGGGTTTTCCCCTACAAGTTAGGATTTCCGGTTAGGGTTAGGGTTAAAGTTTTTGGTTAGGGTTAGGGGCTAGGGTTAGGGTTAATTAAAAATATTTTAAAAATAGCAATTAAAATTTGCATAAAAAAGACAAAATAAATAAATTTAAAAAATGAATTTACATATACAGCTTATAATAAAAAATTTTAAAAAAATATACTAATCAATTGCAATCTAAAAATTAAATATATTAAAAAATTTGCATTTTTTCCTCACATATGCTCATTATGGGATCCATAGTAAAAGCACCAAAATTGAGGTAGATACAAGTACACCGCTGCTCTCTCAGCTGCTGCTACTCACTCTGGTCTCACAGAATGGCTGAAATAGTTAAATAATAATGTTTTTTGGGCTTTGGGAGGGTCCTATGACTTTATCTTAAATAAACGCTCCTAGACGCAAAAGCGGCAAAACGTGGCATGCAAATGCGGCAAAACAGGCGTTTTTAAACACCGGTCTGATGCTGTCAAAAAATGTGTTCAGAGGAGGTTGCCTTAGCGTCACGTGTACATTAAGCCTAAGTGTTTTTCTCTCTTTTATGTTAAGCTCACATGTGTGTATTCCACTTTCTAGAACCATATCCTGTGAACCAGCCACAGTATTTTAATGTGACTTCAACGTCTGTGTCCTTAAATTGGAGCGCACCGAACGAATCTCAGACTTTTTACACATACAGAGTGCAGACAAATGTCACATCATCATCTTCAATAGTAAATAATATAATAGTGACCAATCAATCAGCTACAATAGGAAATCTGATCCCGGGACAAACATATACATTCCTGACATATACAAGAGCTGCTGATAATGTCACTGAATCTGATCCGGTGTCACTAACTACCTGCACAGGTGAGTACAGCCGCAGTCCTGATCTTATCTCTGTGGTGGGGACACCATGAAAATACTTCTGTCAGTTTGGGAAGAGAGTGTCCCTTCAAAAGTACTTATTGTTTTGCCAAGGTGTATCAGATAAAGTTGATTTGCTTTTTCCGATATACATATTACTTTTTTTATTTTTATTAAACACGTGTTCACTAGTCGATTGCAACTTACATTTTTTATTTGACTCCATAGTTTTTTGTTAAAATGGTTGTATCCCCTGCTTGGACATTTTTACCTGCAGGTAATCCTATAATAAGGCCTATAATAAGGCTTATCTGTAGGTAAAAAGAATATCTCCTAAATCGTGCAGGTTTAGAAGATATTGACCCTGGATTCAGCCGCTGACGTCAGCTGCGCATGCGCTCTGCAGGTCCGGTGTTTCCTGCCAGAACTTGCCAGAATGGAGGGCTCCCATGCAGATTCATGGGAGTGACATCGTGGCTGCGGCCACTCACAATGCCGGAGACAGCGATCCCGGAAGAAACACAGAGGGAACATATCAGCTCCCTCCAGTTTGACCTGAATGTGAGTGTATTTATATCACTACCTTTTATAAATATTCCAGTACATTGTGTTCACTAAGAAACACAAATTTATCTACACTGTACTGCTGAAATCACTAACAGTGGAAGGGAGTTCTACATCCTCACCACTCTAACAGTAAAGAACACCTTATGCAGTTTAAGACTGAACTGCTTCTTGCCCAACTTAATTGTGTCTGGCAAATGCTGCAAATAATTGATCAATTGTTCTAAACATAAAGTAGAAATGTGCAGTTCAGAAATTAGGATGTATCAGAAGTTCTGAATTACAATAGTAATGAATTTAAACGAATCCAAAATAACGAAACAAAACATTATTCCAAATTTGAATAGTTTTCAAATCAAATTAGAATTTTTGAAGAGAATAAAATAGAATAGAAAATAAAGGAATTGGATAGAATAGAATAGAAAATAAAAGAATAGAATAGAATGTAAAAAAACAATAGAATAGAATAGAAAGAATATAACCTTTCCCCAAATTTTAATAGAATAAACTCAAATAGAAACAAAAATATTAGATTAGAAAAGAAAAGAATAGATTAGATTGCAATAGAAAAGAAGAGAATAGACTAGAATAGAATGAATATAGTCACATTTTTAATGGAATAAATTTGAATTTGAATAGAGTAGAACATAAAATACAATAGAAAATAGAAGAATAAAATTGAATAGAAAAGAACAGAATAGAAAAAAAACAAACAATAGAAAAGAAAAGAATACAATAAAAAGAATATAACAATAACTGTTTTCCAAATTTCAAGTTTTGAATAGAATGAATTTGAATTTGAATTGAATATAATGGAAAAGAAAAGAATAGACTAGAACAGAAAATAAAAGAATAGAATAGAACAAACAATAGAATATAATGGTTTAGAAAGAATATAACCATCTTCCAAAATTTAAATTTCAAATAGAATAAATTCAATTGCTAATGGAATTCAATTTTAATGCAATTATAATGCAATTTAAATCAATTAGAATTTTTCAAATTCGGTTGAATTGAATGCAGTTTGATTCGAATAAACAAAGCGAATTCCGAAAACAAATTAAACAAATTTAACTAAACAAATTTTTGCAAACAATGAACTGAAACAAAACTAAACACATTTTTTCGTTCTGCTGATGTATAAATAGAATGAGTCTTATAAAGCACATAACATTATGAACATTGTATTTCCAGTTCCCGGACAAGCTGTGGGTATCACAGTGAACAATTACCAGTCGGTGAATTCTCTGGTGGTGAACTGGACGGCACCAATAGGAATCGTGTCCAATTATAATGTCACCATAACAGGAGATGTAAATAGGACATTACAGAATACATCTACACAAGTGACCTTCACTAACTTACTACCAGGAAGGAATTATTCCGTCACTGTACAGACAATCAGTGGGAGCTGCAACAGTCCAATCACTACAGTGACAGAGGTCACATGTGAGTATGATCCACAAGTGATCCGTGTTATCCGTGTATGATCAGAGTATGAGTAATGTGATTGTGAGGGTTCTGTAGGGCCACAGGGGAGTATTTGTTATGATTGCTTTTTCCAGTTGTGAAAACCACCCAGAGGTGCTTACATGACCTTTTTTTATGTTCCACTTTTTACTAAATACAGGTCTTGGCCAGCACATTATTATGCCTTTTCTTTAAAAGAAAAGTATTGGATTTTTTTTTTTTTTGAAACATGCTTACCTGTGTGTATGCAGCATAGGTCCACCACTGGCTCTAAGGCTGAGAACTGAGCGATTAAACATCATTGATCACTCAGTTCTCACAGCTCCCTGAGGAGAGAGCTGCTGACGGTCAGTCACCGGCTTCCTGCTCTGCCCCCCCTGCTAACTGGAGCGCTGGATTGTGGAGGGGTCGGGACTGGCCAGCTCAGGCTCTCAGCGGCTTGCTGAGGGGCGGAGCCGGGTGTCGGTCCAGTCCTTTATGAACACAATCTCATGACGTCAGCCTACAGTGGTCTTCAGCCCGCTGTCTGCTAAATATAGGTCACAGGAGTGCAGAACAAACAGCCCTTCTGTGATCCATGGGAGGTTACTCAGCATAAGTAGCAGGGGGGGCATAGTTAGTGTTAGGCAGGAATTCCATTTTAAAGTGTAACTATAGGATACAGTTTGGATAGAGTATGAGAGCGTTATAAACTGTCATTTTTTGTATTTTTGTGCTCCGTTGAAGAGATTTCCTTTCACTTCCTATCCCATGACTAAAACAGAAAATGAGAGGAAATCCCTCCAAAGTGAGCGGATCCCAAGGTGTCACCAGAACTAGTGTCCCCATTGGAAGATTTTCCCCTCTATTAATATTCTGGTGTCAACCCAAAATTTGGGATTTTCTTTTACTTTCATTTTCGATGATAAATGTAAACAGGACAGATAGAAGGAGAATCTCTCTAACTTACACTTTAAGAATTATGTAGATGGTAAAGGATTTTTTGAAGCCAGGACCTGTACAGAAATGAGAATGATCTCACTGCTAGGGATGAGCTTCGTGTTCGAGTCGAACCCATGTTCGACTCGAACATCGGCTGTTCGACCGTCCGTCGAATTGCGAACGATATGGGCCGTTCGCGCCAAATTCGTGTGGCGCGTCACGGCCCATAATTCACTGCGGCATCGCAGTGCATTGCTGGCTGATGATTGGCCAAGCATGCACTATGACCCGCATGCTTGGCCAATCACAGCGCCGCCTGAACAGAGAGCCGTAATTGGCCAAAGCCAAGGAGGCTTTGGCCAATTATGGCTCAGGGGATTTAGTACACGCCCCACACTATATAAGGCCGCCTGCACGGCGGCCCTGTGTAGTGTGTGTTCCGGCGTTGAAAGAGATAGACAGAGAGACAGTGTTTGATTTGAGTTAGATAGATTAGGCAGAACAGTCAGTCAGTTAGCTGCACTTACAGTGTATTGTGTATATATATGCATCCCAGGTGTTGCATATATATATATACACTGTATTCAGTTTAGCTAGATCCGTTCCTGTTATCTTCTATCTAGACTATTTACATTCAGTGCAGTGTGTCCTGCTCACAGTGTTCAGCTAGATCCGTTCCTGCTATTTACATTCAGTACAGTGCTTCCTGCTCACAGTGTTCAGCTAGATCCGTTCCTGCTATTTACATTCAGTGCAGTGCGTGCTGCTCACAGTGTTCAGCTAGATCCGTTCCTGCTATTTACATTCAGTGCAGTGCGTGCTGCTCACAGTGTTCAGCTAGATCCGTTCCTGCTATTTACATTCAGTGCAGTGCGTCCTGCTCACAGTGTTCAGCTAGATCCGTTCCTGCTATTTACATTCAGTGCAGTGCGTCCTGCTCACAGTGTTCAGCTAGATCCGTTCCTGCTATTTACATTCAGTGCAGTGCGTGCTGCTCACAGTGTTCAGCTAGATCCGTTCCTGCTATTTACATTCAGTGCAGTGCGTCCTGCTCACAGTGTTCAGCTAGATCCGTTCCTGTTATCTTCCTACTGACAGGCAGGCTTGTCTGGTTACAGTATATAAAGCTACCTGAAGAAAATTACAGGTGTTCTTTTTGATCCTATTAGTACCACGGTCAGGCAGCTAGACTATTTACATTTAGTACAGTGTGTCCTGCTCACAGTGTTCAGCTAGATCCGTTCCTGTTATTTACATTCAGTGCAGTGTGTCCTGCTCACAGTGTTCAGCTAGATCCGTTCCTGCTATTTACATTCAGTACAGTGCGTGCTGCTCACAGTGTTCAGCTAGATCCGTTCCTGCTATATACATTTAGTGCAGTACGTCCTGCTCACAGTGTTCAGCTAGATCCGTTCCTGTTATCTTCCTACTGACAGGCAGGCTTGTCTGGTTACAGTATATAAAGCTACCTGAAGAAAATTACAGGTGTTCTTTTTGATCCTATTAGTACCACGGTCAGGCAGCTAGACTATTTACATTTAGTACAGTGTGTCCTGCTCACAGTGTTCAGCTAGATCCGTTCCTGTTATTTACATTCAGTGCAGTGTGTCCTGCTCACAGTGTTCAGCTAGATCCGTTCCTGCTATTTACATTCAGTACAGTGCGTCCTGCTCACAGTGTTCAGCTAGATCCGTTCCTGCTATTTACATTCAGTGCAGTGCGTGCTGCTCACAGTGTTCAGCTAGATCCGTTCCTGCTATATACATTTAGTGCAGTACGTCCTGCTCACAGTGTTCAGCTAGATCCGTTCCTGTTATCTTCCTACTGACAGGCAGGCTTGTCTGGTTACAGTATATAAAGCTACCTGAAGAAAATTACAGGTGTTCTATCCCAGCTTAGTGCAGCTACAGGCCATTAGTATGTCTGGAAGGCCAAGAAGGAGAGGCAGACAGTCACAAGCCAATAAGAGAGGGCAAGCAGGCTCTGTGTCTAGTGCTGGTCGTGGAGACGGTGCATCCTCATCAGCACGTGGCCATGGGACACGCTTGGCCTTTTTTTCGGCAGCTGGCCGTGTTGAGCCGCAACATGCGGAAGACTTGGTCGAGTGGATGACCAAGCCGTCCTCATCCTCCTCATCCTCTCTCACCCATGCCCAGGGTGCTTTGTCTGGCAAAGCAGCGGCCTCTTCCCTCAGCTCAATGTCATCAGTGACTCCTTCCCTAGCCCCACCATGTCCTCCTGAGGATTCCCTCGAACTGTTTGACCACAGTGTTGGGTACATGCTCCAGGAGGATGCCCAGCGTTTGGAAGGCTCTGATGATGATACTGAGCTCAATGAAGGCAGTAACATGAGCACGGACAGAGGGGGTGCCCAAGAAGGACAGCAATCTGGCAGTCATGCTCCCCCTGCTGCAGCATACTGCCAGGTTTGCTCCAGTGATGAGGAGGGAGGGGATGATGAGGTCACTGACTCAACGTGGGTGCCTGATAGGAGAGAGGAGGAGGAGGAGGAGGAGGAGGAGGAGGAGGAGGAGGTGGCACATCACCAACTAGGCAGGATGCCCTCCAGGGGCCAGCCTAAGGGCAGCACATTGACTGCATCACACCCCAAAGCTCCACATGTGCAGGGCGCTGCAGTCTCTGCGCGTTATTCAAAAAGTTCTTTGGTGTGGGCCTTTTTTGAGACGAGTGCATCAGATCGCACCGCTGCTATTTGCAATATATGTCTCAAGCGTATCTCGCGTGGCCAAAACATCTCCCGCTTGGGTACCACATGCTTGACCAGACATATGTTGACCTGCCATGCAGTTCGTTGGCAAGCGTATCTAAAAGACCCACACCAAAGAACAAAGACGATCTCTCCTTGCTCCTCATCAGCTGAGATTTCCAACCCCACTAGACCTTCAGTCCTCTCTGCGACCTGCAGTGAGAGGAATGAAGGTGTAGAATTAGGTGTGTCACAGCCAAGTACTTATGGGCAATCTGCTTTTGGTACACCGACGTCAGATTGTACCAGGCAAATTTCCCTGCCCCAGCTGCTGCACCGCCGAAAGAAGTTTGCTCCCAGCCATCCACATGCCCAGCGGTTGAATGCTAGCTTGGCAAAATTGCTAGCACTTCAACTGCTGCCTTTTCAGTTGGTAGACTCTGCCCCCTTCCGTGAGTTTGTGGAATGTGCGGTTCCTCAGTGGCAGGTACCCAAACGCCACTTTTTCTCACGGAAGGCGATTCCGGCTCTCTACCGGCATGTGGAAGGCAATGTCCATGCCTCGCTGGACAGGGCGGTCAGCGGTAAGGTGCATATTACCGCTGACTCATGGTCCAGCAGGCATGGACAGGGACGTTACTTAAGTTTCACGGCGCATTGGGTGACTCTGCTGGCAGCTGGGAAGGATGCAGGACAAGGTGCAGTAGTGTTGGAGGTTGTTCCGCCACCACGCCTCCAAAATGCTGATTGTGACACACCTCTCTCCTCCACCCCCTCCTCTTCTTCTTCCTCCATGGCCTCTTCCTCGGAACCAGCGGTGCTCCGTAGGCGTTCAAGGGGCTACGCAAGTACGCAGGCCAAAAGATGCCATGCGGTGCTTGAGCTGGTGTGCTTGGGGGACAGGAGCCACACTGGGGCAGAGGTTCTGTCAGCTCTGCAGGGGCAGGTTCAGAGGTGGTTGACGCCACGCCAACTTAAGGCAGGAATGGTGGTTTGCGACAATGGCACCAACCTCCTCTCTGCCCTCCGACAGGGACAACTGACCCATGTGCCCTGTTTGGCTCACGTCCTTAACTTGGTGGTGCAGCGGTTCTTGGGCAGGTACCCGGGCTTACAGGATGTCCTGAGGCAGGCCAGGAAAGTCTGTGTGCATTTCCGCCGGTCATATAATGCCAGTGCTCGGCTGACGGACCTCCAAAAGGAGTTTAACCTGCCCAAGAACCGCCTAATCTGTGACATGCCCACCAGGTGGAACTCGACGTTGGCCATGCTGCAGCGGCTGCACACGCAGCAGAGGGCCATCAATGAGTACCTGTGCGACTATGGCACCAGGACAGGGTCAGGGGACCTTGGTTTTTTTTCCCCACGCCAGTGGGCCATGATCAGGGATGCATGCACTGTCCTGTCACCATTCGAGGAGGCCACGAGGATGGTGAGCACTGACAGTGCATGCATCAGTGACACTGTCCCCCTTGTCCACCTGTTGGAGCACACGCTGCGTGGGATAATGGACAGGGCACTTGAGGCAGAACAGAGGCAGGAAGAGGAGGACTTCCTTAGCTCTCAAGGCCCCCTTTATCCAGACAGTGTTCCTGCGTGCCCGCCGATCACACAGGAAGAGGACGAGGAGGAGGAGGAGGAGGAGGAGGAAGATTGTGTCAGTATGGAGGTGGAGCCTGGCACTCAGCATCAGCAGTCTTTAAGGGATCAGTCCCAAGGAACACATGGACTTGTACGTGGCTGGGAGGAGGTGGCTGCGGACGTTGTTGTCCTTAGTGACCCAGAGGACTCCGGACCGAATGCCTCAGCAAACCTACGCTGCATGGCCTCCCTGATCCTGCAAAGCCTGCGTAAGGATCCTCGTATTCGTGGTATCAAGGAGAAGGACCAATACTGGCTGGCAACCCTCCTTGATCCACGTTACAAGGGTAAGGTTGCGGACCTTATCTTGCCATCGCAGAGGGAGCAGAGGATGAAACATCTTCGGGAGGCCTTGCAGAAAGGTCTGTGCAACGCGTTCCCAGAGACTGGGAGGTTACAAACTCCTGTTTCTGGACAACGTGTTGCTGAGGCTTCGGTCAGTCAAAGAAGGAGCGGTGGAGAAGGTGGCCGTCTGACCGATGCGTTCAGACAATTTTTTGGTCCGCAGCCCCAAGGTATGATCGGTTCCAGCAACCATCGCCAGCGTCTGTTTTACATGGTGCAGGAATACCTAGGGGCAAGATCAGACTTGGACACCTTTCCCACCGAAAATCCTCTGGGTTACTGGGTCTTGAGGATGGATCACTGGCCAGAGCTTGCACAGTATGCAATTGAGCTACTGGCCTGTCCTGCATCCAGCGTTCTTTCGGAACGCACATTCAGTGCTGCTGGAGGCGTGGTAACCGATCACAGGGTGCGTCTGTCCACCGACTCGGTCGATCGGCTGACCTTCATAAAAATGAATCAGTCTTGGATCACCACCAGCTACCAAGCACCTGATGCAGATGTAACCGAATAATTTTTTTTGAAATCTCAGATCCCTTCAAAGACTGCCTATGCTGATGCTGAGTGACTATCCCTGAGTAATTATCCTCTTCCTCCTCAATCATCACGCTGATAGCTTGTAAGAACATTTTTGGTTCTGGGCGCCACCACCAGTGCCTAAGGCACAATTTTTCAGCCCCTGTTTAACAGGGGCGTGTAATTACAATTTTTGATGTAATACTTTGCAGCAGGGCTCGTTCCTGCATTCCAACTAGAGTGTCTGTGAGGGGTTGCAGTGTTGTGGCACCAGCACCAGTGCCTAAGACCCAATTTTTCTGCCCCTGTCTAACAGGGGCGTGTAATTACAATTTTTGATGCAATACTTTGCAGCAGGGCTTGTTCCTGCATTCCAACTAGAGTGTCTGTGAGGGGTTGCAGTGTTGTGGCACCAGCACCAGTGCCTAAGACCCAATTTTTCAGCCCCTGTCTAACAGGGGCGTGTAATTACAATTTTTGATGCAATACTTTGCAGCAGGGCTTGTTCCTGCGTTTCAACTAGAGTGTCTGTGAGGGGTTGCAGTGTTGTGGCACCAGCACCAGTGCCTAAGACCCAATTTTTCAGCCCCTGTCTAACAGGGGCGTGTAATTACAATTTTTGATGCAATACTTTGCAGCTGGGCTTGTTCCTGCGTTTCAACTAGAGTGTCTGTGAGGGGTTGCAGTGTTGTGGCACCAGCACCAGTGCCTAAGGCCTAATTTTTCAGCTCCTGTTCAACAGGGGCATGTAATTACAATTCTTGATCTAATATTTCACAGCAGGGCCCTGTGAGGGCTTACAGTGTTTTGGCCACAGCAACACCTAAGGCCCAAATTTCTGCTGAGTATATAGGGCAGGACCCTACTTTCAAACATCTAACTTACAAACGACTCCTACTTGCAAACGGAAGGAGACAACAGGAAGTGAGATGAAATCTACCCCTAAGGAAGGGAAATTCTCTCCTGTAAGAGTTAATATGGGAAAACAATTTTTCCTTTCCACTGATGCTTTCCAATCCTTGTTCCACAAAAAAACCCAAATTTTCAAAAAACATTTTTCATTGGGACAAAAAAGTGAGGTGAAATCTTCTGAAGAGGAGGAAAGACGCAAAACAAATGTCACAGGGGTGATAACCCTTCCCTATGTTTTCCAAAAAGCTTAGAAAAGATTTTTTGGCTGGAGCTAAACACATTAAAAATGTTCAAAATTACAAACAGATTCTACTTAACAACAAACCTACAGTCCCTGTCTTGTTTGCACCGCCTGTATACTGCTGTTCAGAGTATATAGGGACCTTTCCTTATTTTAATTTGGGTGCGGGGTTCCCCTTAATATCCATACAAGACCCAAAGGGCCTGGTAATGGACTGGGGGGTACCCATGCCGTTTGTCTCACTGATTTTCATCCATATTGCCATGACCCGACATGACATTAAACCCGCAAGCAGTTTTAAATGAGATTTTTTCCTTTAAAAATGACATTTGGTGCAGGGACTGTTCTAAACATGGGAAACACGCGTCACTTTACAGGCATACTATAGACACCCCCCAGGTACGATATTTAAAGGAATATTTCACTTTTTTTTTTTTACTTTAAGCATCATTAAAATCACTGCTCCCGAAAAAACGGCCGTTTTTAAAAGTTTTTTTTGCATTGATACATGTCCCCTGGGGTAGGACCCGGGTCCCCAAACCCTTTTTAGGACAATACCATGCAAATTAGCCTTTAAAATGAGCACTTTTGATTTCGAACGTTCGAGTCCCATAGACGTCAATGGGGTTCTAACGTTCGTGCGAACTTGCGGTCCGTTCGCGGGTTCTGGTGCGAACCGAACCGGGGGGTGTTCGGCTCATCCCTACTCACTGCTATGGAAAGAGGCCCAAACGTACACAGGTGTATAGCAAAGTAAAGTGCACCTGTCTTCACTGTACATATCCAACCATGTTTATAGAAATGGAAAATAGAGCTTCTTCATCCCAGGATTTGATGCATAATTCAACTTTACTTTATACTTTACTTTATGCTGTACTAACTACTGCAGAGTTAGTACAGTGGCTCCGACCAGAGCTTTTTTTTCGGTGAACCCAGCGGCTACCAGGATTAAGAAAAAAAAAGCTCTGGTTGGAGCCGCTGTACTAACTTATGCAGTAGTTAGCACAGCAATCTCCTCTGCTGTGCTGTTGTGTTCTGACAGGGGGGCGCCCTCCCGCCAGAACAATCTGATCTGCCATTGGCTGAGAGTGCTGATCGGGAGTCAGTCGGCTGCTGGTTTTCCAGCATGCTCATCAGACAGATGGTCGGCTTTTGTTGGACAGGGTGCCATACACACGGGCCAAATGTCAGCCTTTTTTTTAACTGGCTGATGTCTCCTGACATTCGGCCCGTGTGTACGGGGCTTTAGGTTCACTTCCCCTCACCTCACTTCACTCTTTAGTAAATGAGGACTGATGCCTTCCTCTTCATTCTGATTGCATTGTGCTGTTCTGCCTGCTGTCTGTCCCCACCATTAATACAACCATTGTCTCTTTTAAGTGTATTTTCTATTTTCTTTTCGCAGATCCAACTCCACCAGGAAACATCACTTTTATTACAATCTTGACAAACACCACCACATTATCTTGGGTAGAGCCTGTAAACATGACCGGGGTGACAAAGTCATATAATATAACTTATTATTGGAATGCTTCTTCCCCCATCACTGTGACAAGTAACTCTCTAAATGCCAACCTTACAAGTCTGAAATCTGGGAGTAATTACACCATTACTGTGGTGACAGTTGGAGTCCGAGGGTACTTGAGCACGTCTGTCAGCAGATCTGTGTTTACACGTAAGTTCTTACCATCTGTCAGGATGCTAACTTTGCCAATGTGTACCCTCTAACTACACTTAAAGCGATACCCAATGAGAAGTGATTGACTTACCTGAGAAGTGGAGACTAACAGCCGGTTCTTGGTAGGGCAGAGTACCATGGAACAGGTTAGATCTGGGTGCTGGATCTACAGAATAGAAACCACGCTGGAGCAAACTGGAAGGGGGAGGTCCCGGAAACTGAGAAAGGAAAGAAAGCCCAATGCACCCGTTGGGCATGATTTTTCCAGGGACATCTGCAGAGAATCCTGTACTGATACAAGACTTGGGAATAATTACACAGATTGTTGGTGTTTTTTTTTTGGCACATAGTGCAGAGAGTGTT
Source organism: Lithobates clamitans (assembly GCA_037952925.1). Taxonomy (NCBI): domain Eukaryota; kingdom Metazoa; phylum Chordata; class Amphibia; order Anura; family Ranidae; genus Lithobates; species Lithobates clamitans. The sequence continues at coordinate 476,948 of JBBGZY010001925.1, forward strand.
AAGAGTTTATTTGTTACAGTTCTATGATCACTCTGGAATGGATAAGACCTGGGAGTGGGATCAGGACTCACTGAAGTAGGAAGAAGGTACCATATGAGGGCAAGAGTCAACCATTATACAGTAGGAACCCCCTCCTTTCACGGCATGCTGTTCAATGGCCACAACCCTCAAGTTCACACTAATCTAAAAACTACAGACCGCTAGTCAGAGGTCACTAGGAACAGTCCAGAGGTCAGGACTGGCTGTGAGCACAGATGTTCAGGAACAAACCAGATGTTAGGATTTGCAGGGGACATGGATATCCAGGAACAAGCCAGAGGTCAGGGTGGGCAGGGGACATGAATAAACAAGACCTATCCAGAAGTTGGTACACTGAAATCAAATGAAGATGCAGACGACAACCAGGAAGTAGCTAGAAGTTGATACACAACAATCAATGGGGGATTCAGGCTGGATAGCAGGAAGGTGTATCAAGCTTGGCAGCCAGTTTGCAAAAGTATTGCTTGGACAGCGAGCTGGGAGCTTCACCAAGTTTAAATAGAGTAGACAAGAGGATGGAGCCACTATGACAGGGAATGGCCACCACTCCAGGGACAGGGATTGGCTGTGTGCTGTCAAGAGTTGATTGCCACTATGATTGGATGCAGCTGCCATCCTCTGGGTAAAAAACCCAGAAATGCAGGATCAAGGAAGGTAAGTAGCACTGACACCATCTCTGTTAGGAGACAAGTCACTGCTGATACCATTGTAGTTAGTAGACCACCAATATAGTTCTATTAAAGCACTAATATAATACTCATGTAGCGGCGCTGGTAGATTTGCGATCTACCATCTGATAGGTAAATTTAGTAAATTGCTCGTTAGGGGAAGTTAGATTTGCCTCTGTTCCAGCTTGGCTGACGTTGCATGTGTTTCCATACTGGGCCGGTGGGTGTCCTTGTTACTATTGGCTAGTGTTGGAAAGGCAACGTGTCAAAGCGTATGGATGCTCTAAAGGACATTTGTCAAGAATCCTACAGAAAGGTATTTGAGCTTTCCCTGCAGTTTCCCTTCTGCCTCTTTCCTTGCTACTTCCTTTGTTAATTGTTCAATAAAGCATTGAAAACATACTCAAGTGTTGGTGCTTGTATCGTCCGGAGGTAAACTCAATGGAACCCTAGACCCGGTGCTGATGAAACAGAGGGAAGGAAAGTGAAGGTAACAAGCCCGCTTTAAACCAGCAGCTCCGCGGAGAGTTATTGCTACACTCAGATTTTTTTGATTTTTTTCCCAACATATGAGAATCATTACCAATAGTGTATTCATCCAAGAGTGGTCTCTGAACTCACCTTTATTGTCCAAGACAGCTGGATCAACCATTGAGGGGTGGGAAGGCTACAGAGGCCTCTCATTCAAAGGCCAGGTGGCAACAAGCCAGAAGTCAGGATGGGCAGCAGACATGGATAACCAGGCAATAGCCAGAAGTTAATACATAGTAATCAATGCATGGTATAGGCTGGAGAGCAGGTAGGCATAGGAAAGGCTTGGCAAGTAGCTTGAAAAGGCATGGCTTTGGTAGCGAGAACTGCACCGAGTTTAAATATGGTAGGTAAGAAAAGGAGCCACTCTGACATGCTACAGCCTAACAGAAGAAGGAGAGTGCTGCATTAACTGATGCATTAAAGGGGGAGGAGAATGCCACTGAGACAGGCTGCGCCAATTCAGGGAAAGGGGACCGCTTCGATTGGTTTTGCCCTGTCAGGAGATGAGTACCCCTCTGATTGGACAAGTCTGCCATCCTCTAGGTAAAACCCAGATATGCATGTGGCCATGTGCCTTAGGATCAATGAAGGTACATAGAACTGACATCATCTCTATGTTAGGAGACAAATCACTGCTGATTTCATTGAAGCTGGTAGAGCACAAATGTGGCTCAAATAGGGCACATAGATAATACATAGAACAAGTATTTTATGTATATTAGCATATGAGAATCATTACCACTACTGTGTCCACCAATGACCAAAAAATTTATAAACTGTTATCCATCTCTGTGTATTATGAGATTAATGTTCTGAGACTATACAGTATAATGGTTCATATTTTTCATAGGGACCACTACAGGGGTCTCTAAATTGCTGTTTATTGTCTCAGACAGATGGAGCAATCAATGATAGGTAGGAGGTCTACTGAGGTCCCTCATTCAAAGGACAGGTGGCCTGATATTGCTGGGCTCTGCTATCTACAGTATTCCACTGTTGGGTACTTCTGATGAAGTAAAACCTACTATTAGTCAACCTGAGTGTGTTTATTGCATTCAATTTGATTATTCAATGGACCATCAGTTTATTATGATTATTTATTATGATATTTTACTACAAAACCACAATAAAAATAAACCCATATTAATACTTCTACCCACCAAATTAATGGGTTTTAATTATGATGTGCTTTTTTTTCTAGTAATTACATTTCATAAAACTGATATGTTTTGAACCAATAAAGCTTATTTAGTTCTTTGAAAATCCGGTGGTTGAATCCTTTACATTCATGCCAGAAGTCAAGGAAGACCCTCTAAGCCAGCCACAGATGTATCGAAGTTTGTCTGATTCATTAGTGACCAGCTGAATTTCGATCCATGTATGGCCCCTGTGGTTTTAGAGAAGACGTTCCACCGGTCCACTTCTGTACAACCTACCTATTGTATTTTCCCTGCTCAATCAGCACTGCAGGTTATGGCCTGAAATCCTGATCAGTGTATTCTGACACTGCTGGATGAACGGACAAAACTGACCCATTTCTGGCCTGCCCTACACTGATACTATTAGATTGTATCTCCTTCAATGTAATTTAGGCCTCATGTACACTGCTGCTGGTAAACAGACGTTCAGAGGCAGTTGGCTGCTTTTTTCAGCTGTCCCTGAACTCATCCAATGTTATCTCATGTGTACATATAAACAGGTTTGTTTAATGTTGTTTTTAGGCAGTTGAATTTATAGGCTTTTCTTTGAAGGCAAAAAAATGAGTTCAGACGCCGAAGTTTCTGACTTTTCAGACGCAAAATGCCGCTAAACGCAGTACCGACGTTTAGCCGCGTTTTCGTTGATAAGCGTTTTTACAAGTGCCCTATTTTTTAACATTACAAAGCTTAAAAATGATAGCAAATAATGAAAAAAACACTAAACATTTTTTTAAAACTTGTAATTGCTTGCTATGCTTCATAGACCATTTACTGTATATACTCCTAATGAGCATGATCCAATCCAATACACCACTAGCATGTTGGTGTTAGCCAAATTATAATTGGAACTTGACCTATATGTTTTTAGATTTCAGCCAAAAGACCCCACCATTGAGCTTCACCCCCGATCAAACATAGTTGCATGAAATTTAGGGTTAGGGTTTCCAGTCAGGGGTTAGGGTTAGGGTTTCTTGTTAGGGTTAGGGTTTCTGGTTAGGGTTTTCCCCTTGAAGAACAAGTTTAGGGTTATGGTAAGTGTTATGGTTTAACGTGAAGGTTTGGGTTTCCGGTTAGGGTTTTCATTAGGGTTAGGGGGTTATGGTTAGGGTTTTCCTCTTGAAGAACACGTTAGGGTTAGGGTTTTCGGTTAGGGTTAGGGTTTTCGGTTAGGGTTTCCAATTAGGGTTATGGGGTTATGGATAAGGACTTCCCCTTGAAGAACAAGTTAGGGTTAGGATTTCCGGTTAGGGTTTTGGGTTAGGGGTTAGGGTTTCCCATTAGGGTTAGGGGGTTATGGTTAGGGTTTCCTCTTGAAGAACAAGTTTAAGGTTATAGTAAGTGTTATGGTTTCCTGTTAGGGTTTTGGTTTTGGGTTTCCCATTAGGGTTAGGGGGATATGTTTAGGGTTTTCCCCTTGAAGAACAAGTTAGGGTTAGGGTTTCCGGTTAGGATTTTCGGTTAGGGTTTCCCATTAGGGTTAGGGCGTTATGGCTAGGGTTTTCCCCTTGAAGAACAATTTAGGGTTAGGGTTTCCGGTTAGGGTGCATTTTTTCCTCACATATGCTCATTATGGGATCCATAGTAAAAGCACCAAAATTGAGGTAGATACAAGTACACCGATGCTCTCTCAGCTGCTGCTACTCACTCTGGTCTCACATAATGGCTGAAATAGTTAAATAATACTGTTTTTTTGGGCTTTGGGAGAGTCCTATGATTTTATCTTAAATAAACGCTCCTAGATGCAAAAGCGGGAAAACGGGCATTTTTAAACGCCAGTTTGAAGCTGTCAAAAAATTTGTTCAGAGGAGGTTGCCACAGCGTCCCATGTACATTAAGCCTAAGTGATTTTCTCTCTTTTATGTTAAGCTCACATGTGTGTATTCCACTTTCTAGAACCATATCCTGTGAACCAGCCACAATACTTTAATGGGACTTCAACGTCTGTGTCCTTAAATTGGAGCGCACCGAACGAATCTCAGACTTCTTACACATACAGAGTGCAGACAAATGTCACATCATCATCTTCAATAGCAAATGATATAATAGTGACCAATCAATCAGCTACAATAGGAAATCTGATCCCGGGACAAACATATACATTCCTGATATATACAAGAGCTGCTGATAATGTCACTGAATCTGATCCGGTGTCACTAACTACCTGCACAGGTGAGTACAGCCGCAGTCCTGATCTTATCTCTGTGGTGGGGACACCATGAAAATACTTCTGTCAGTTTGGGAAGAGAGTGTCCCTTCAAAAGTACTTATTGTTTTGCCAAGGTGTATCAGATAAAGTTGATTTGCTTTTTCTGATATACATATAACTATTTTTATTAAACACGTGTTCACTAGTCCATTGCAGCTTACATTTTTTAATTGACACCATTGTTTTTTGATAAAATGGTTGTATCCCCTGCTTAGACATTTTTACCGACAGGTAATCCTATAATAAGGCCTATAATAAGGCTTACCTGTAGGTAAAAAGAATATCTCCTAAACCGTGCAGGTTTAGGAGATATTGACCCTGCATACAGCCGCTGGCGTCAGCCACGCATGCGCTCTGCAGGTCCAGCGTATCCTGCCCAAACTTGCCGGTAATTGAGGGCTCCCGCGCAGATTCGTGGGAGTGACGTCATCGTGGCTCTGGCCACTCACAGCACCGGAGCCAGCGATCCCGGAAGAAACACAGAGGGAACATATCAGCTCCCTCCAGTTTGACCTGAATGTGAGTGTATTTATATCACTACCTTTTATAAATATTCCAGTACATTGTGTTTACTAAGAAACACAAATTTATCTACACAGTACTGCTGAAACCACCAACTGTGGAAGGGAGTTCCACATCCTCACCACTCTAACAGTAAAGAACACCTTATGCAATTTAAGATTGAACTGCTTCTTGTCCAACTTCATTGTGTCTGGCAAATGCTGCAAATAATTGATCAATCATTCTAAACATAAAGTAGAAATGTGCAGTTCAGAAATTAGGATGTATCAGAAGTTCTGAATTACAATAGTAATGAATTTAAACGAATCCAAAATAACGAAACAAAACATTATTCCAAATTTGAATAGTTTACAAATCAAATTAGAATTTTCGAAGAGAATAAAATAGAATAGAAAATAAAGGAATAGAATAGAAAAGAATAGAAAATAGAGGAATGGGATGGAATGGAATAGAAAATAAAAGAATAGAATAGAATGTAAAAAAAACAATAGAATAGAATACAAAGAATATAACAATTTCCCAAAATTCGAATAGAATAAACTCAAATAGAAACAAAAATATTAGATTAGAATAGGAAAGAAAATAAAAGAATAGAATAGACTACAATAGAAAAGAAGAGAATAGACTAGAATAGAATGAATATAGCCACATTTCTAATGGAATAACTTTGAATTTGAATAGAGTAGAACAGAAAATACAATAGAAAATAGAAGAATAAAATAGAATAGAAAAGAACAGAATAGAAAAAAATAAACAATAGAAAAGAAAAGAATACAATAAAAAGAATATAACAATAACTGTTTTCCAAATCTCAAATTTTGAATAGAATGAATTTGAATTGAATATAATGGAAAAGAAAAGAATAGAATAGAAAATAAAAGAATAGAATAGAACAAACAATAGAATATAATGGATTAGAAAGAATATAACCATCTTCCAAAATTTAAATTTCAAATAGAATAAATTAAATTTCTAATGGAATTCAATTTGTATTGATTCGAATAAACAAAGCGAATTCCAAAAACAAATTAAACAAATTTAACTAAACAAATTTATGCAAACAATGAACTGAAACAAAACTAAACACATTTTTTCGTTCTGCAGATGTCTAAATAGAATGAGTCTTATAAAGCACATAACATTATGAACATTGTATTTCCAGTTCCCGGACAAGCTGTGGGTGTCACAGTGAACAATTACCAGTCGGTGAATTCTCTGGTGGTGAACTGGACGGCACCAGCAGGAATCGTGTCCAATTATAATGTCACCATAACAGGAGATGTAAATAGGACATTACAGAATAATTCTACACAAGTGACCTTCACTAACTTACTACCAGGAAGGAATTATTCCGTCACTGTACAGACAATCAGTGGGAGCTGCAACAGCCCAATCACTACAGCAACCACAGAGGCCACATGTGAGTATGATCCACGAGTGATCCGTGTTATCTGTGTATGATCAGAGTATGAGTAATGTGATTTTGAGGGTTCTGTAAGGGCACAGGTGAGTATTTGTCATGATTGCTTTTTCCAGGTGTGAAAAAAAGGGCACCCAGAGGTGCTTACATGACTTTTTTTATGTTCCACTTTTTACTAAAGACAGGTCTTGGCCAGCACATTATTATGCCTTTTCTTTAAAAGAGAAGTATTGGATTTTTTATTTTTTTTAATCATGTTTACAAGTGTGTATGCATCATAGGCCCACCACTGGCTCTAAGGCTGAGAACTGAGCGATCAAACATCGCTAATCACTCTGTTCTCACAGCTCCCTGAGGAGAGAGCTGCTGATGGTCAGTCACCGGGTGTCTGCTCTGCCCCCCCCGCTAACTGGAGCGCTGGATTGTGGAGGGGGCGGAACTGGCCAGCTCAGGCTCTCAGCAGCTTGCTGAGGGGCATAGCCGGTTGTGGGTCCAGTCCTATATGATCACAATCTCATGACATCAGCCTACAGTGGGCTTCAGCCCTCTGTCTGCTGAAAACAGGTCACAGGAGTGCAGAACAAACGGCCCTTCTGTGATCCATGGAGGTTACTCAGCATAAGTAGCAGGAGAGGGGGCATAGTTAGTTTTAGGCAGGAATTCCACTTTAAAGTGTAAATATAGGATACAGTTTGGATAGATTATGAGAGGGTTATAACCTCTGTCATTTTTTGTATTTTTGTGCTCCGTTGAGGAGATTTACCTTCACTTCCTATCCCATAGCCAAAACAGAAAGTGAGAGGAAATCCCTCCAAAGTGAGCGGTTCCCAAGGTGTCACCAGAACTAGTGTCCCCATTGGAAGATTTTCCCCTCTATTAATATTCTGGTGTCAACCCAAATTTTGGCATTTTCTTTTCTTTCATTTTTGATGATAAAAGTAAACAGGACAGATAGAAGAAGAATCTCTCTAACCTACACTTTAAGAATTATGTAGATGGTAAAGGATTTTTTGAAGCCAGGACCTGTACAGAAATGAGAATGATCACATTGCTATGGGAAGAGGCCCAGATGTACACAGGTGTATAGTAAAGTAAAGTGCACCTGTCTTCACTGTTCATATCCAACCATGTTTATAGAAATGGAAAATAGAGCTTCTTCTTCCCAGGATTTGATGCATAATTCAACTTTACTTTGTACTTTACTTTATTCTGTACTAACTACTGCAGAGTTAGTACAGTGGCTCTGACCAGAGCTTTTTTCTGGTGGGTACCAGGCTTAAGAAAAAAACTCTGGTTGGAGCCGCTGTACTAACTATGCAGTAGTTAGTACAGCGATTTCCTCTGCTGTGCTGTTGTGTTCTGACAGGGTGGCGCCCCCCCGCCAGAACAATCTGATCTGCCATTGGCTGAGAACGCTGATCGGAAGTCAGTTGGCTGCTGGTTTTCCAGCATGCTCATCAGACAGATGGTCGGCTTTTGTCGGACAGGGTGCCATACACACGGGCCAAATGTCAGCCTTTTTTGTGAACCGGCTGATGTCTCCTGACATTTGGCCCGTGTGTATGGGGCTTTAGGTTCACTTCCCCTCACCTCACTTCACTCTTTAGTAAATGAGGCCTGATGCCTTCCTCTTCATTGTGATTGCATTGTGCTGTTCTGCCTGCTGTCTGTCCCCACCATTAATACAACTATTGTCTCTTTTAAGTGTATTTTCTATTTTCTTTTCGCAGATCCGTCTCCACCAGGAAACATCACTTTTATTACAATCCTGACAAACACCACCACATTATCTTGGGTAGAGCCTGTAAACATGACCGGGGTGACAAAGTCATATAATATAACTTATTATTGGAATGCTTCTTCCCCCAGCACTGTGACAAGTAACTCTCTAAATGCCACTCTTACAAGTCTGAAATCTGGGAGTAATTACACCATTACTGTGGTGACATTTGGAGTCCGAGGGTATTTGAGCACGCCTGTCAGCAGATCTGTGTTTACACGTAAGTTCTTACCATCTGTCAGGATGCTAACTTTGCCAATGTGTACCCTCTAACTACACTTAAAGCGATATCCAATGAGAAGTGATAGACTTACCTGAGAAGTGGAGACTAACAGCCGGTTCTTGGTAGGGCAGAGTACCATGGAACCAGGGCTGGTGCAAGAATTTTTGACACCCTAGGCGAAGCCTCAATTTGCCGCCCCCCCCCATTGGCTCCACCCCTGACTCCAACCACTTTTCCCTGCCCATGTATACCCCACCTTTTTAATGAAGTGCCCATCAAATGCAGCCTCATTAGCACCCATCAAATGCAGCCTCACCAGCGCCCATCAAATGCAGCCTACGAGTTCCCATCATCAAATGTTTGCTTTGCTTCCATTCATTCGGGAGTCGGGACACAGACACAGTCCCCCTGCGCCACTGCACCTCTGACACTGTGTGCGAATGGGGCGGCGGCTGCCTGATGATGCCGAGACGTAGTTGCTTGCTGCAGAGAGAAGAGAGTAGGAACACCAGTGGCTGGCGCCCTAGGCTGCAGTGCGCCCTAGGTGGCTGCCTAGTTTGCCTAGTGGTAGCACCGGCCCTGCATGGAACAGGTTAGATCTGGGTGCTGGATCTACAGAATAGAAACCACGCTGGAGCAAACTGGAAGAGGGAGGCCCCAGAGACTGAGAAAGGAAAGAAAGCCCAATGCATCCGTTGTGCATGATTTTTCCAGGGACATCTGCAGAGGATCCTGTACTGATACAAGCCTTGGGACTAATTACATAGATTGTTGGTGGTTTTTTTGGCACATAGTGCAGACAGTGTTAAGAGTTTATTTGTTACAGTTCTATGATCACTCTGGAATGGATAAGACCTGGGAGTGGGATCAGGACTCACTGAAGTAGGAAGACGGTACCATATGAGGGCAAGGGTCAACCATTATACAGTAGGAACCCCCTCCTTTCACTGCATGCTGTTCAATGGCCACAACCCTCAAGTTCACACTGATCTAAAAACTACAGACCACTAGTCAGAGGTCACTAGGAACAGTCCAGAGGTCAGGGCTGGCTGTGAGCACAGATGTTCAGGAGCAAGCCAGAGGTCAGGATGGGCAGGGGATAAGGATAACCAGGAACAAGCCAGAGGTCATGATGGGCAGGGGACATGGATAACCAGGAACAAGCCACAGGTCAGATTGGGCAGGGGACATGGTTAACCAGGAACAAGCCAGAGGTCAGGGTGGGCAGGGGACATGAATAACCAAGACTTATCCAGAAGTTGGTACACTGAAATCAATTGAAGATGCAGCCGACAACCAGGAACTAGCTAGAAGTTGGTACACAACAATCTATGGGTGAATCAGGCTGGATAGCAGGAAGGTGTATCAAGCTTGGCAGCCAGTTTGCAAAAGTATTGCTTGGACAGCGAGCTGGGAGTTTCACCAAGTTTAAATAGAGTAGACAAGAGGATGGAGCCACTATGACATATGACAGGGAATGGCCATCACTCCAGGGACAGGGATTGGCTGTGTGCTGTCAAGAGTTGATTGCCGCCATGAATGGATGCAGCTGCCATCCTCTGGGTAAAAAACACACAAATGCGGGATCAAGGAAGGTAAGTAGCACTGACACCATCTCTGTTAGGAGACAAGTCACTGCTGATACCATTGTAGTTGGTAGACCACCAATGTAGTTCTATTAAAGCACTAATATAATACTCAGAAGAATTTTTTTATTTTTTTCCCAATATATCAGAATCATTACCAATAGTGTATTCATCCAAGAGTGGTCTCTGGACTTCCTTTTATTGTCCAAGACAGCTGGATCAACCATTGAGGGGTGGGAAGGCTACAGAGGCCTCTCATTCAAAGGCCAGGTGGCAACAAGCCAGAAGTCAGGATGGGCAGCAGACATGGATAACCAGGAAATAGTCAGAAGTTAATACATAGTAATCAATGCATGGTATAGGCTGGAGATCAGGTAGGCATAGGAAGGGCTTGGCAACTAGCTTGAAAAGGCATGGCTTTGGTAGCGAGAACTGCACTGAGTTTAAATATGGTGGGTAAGAAAAGGAGCCACTCTGACAGGCTACAGCCTAACAGAAGAAGGAGAGAGCTGCATTAACTGATGCATTAAAGGGGAAGGAGAATGCAGCTGAGACAGGCTGCGCCCATTCAGGGAAAGGGCACCGCTCTGATTGGTTTTGCCCTGTCAGGAGATGAGTACCCCTCTGATTGGACAAGGCTGCCATCCTCTAGGTAAAACCCAGATGTGCATGCGGCCACGTGCCTTAGAGGCAGAGTTAACATTGGATCAATGAAGGTAAGTAGAACTGACATCATCTTTATATTAGGAGACAAATCACTGCTGATTTAATTGAAGCTGGTAGAGAACAAATGTGGCTCAAATAGGGCACATAGATAATACATAGAACAAGTATTTTATTTATATTAGCATATGAGAATCATTACCACTACTGTGTCCGCCCATGACCAGAAATTTGTAAACTATTTTCCATCTCTCTGTATTATGAGATGAATGTTCTGAGACTATACAGTATAATGCTTCATATTTTTCATAGGAACAACTACAGGGGTCTCTAAAATGCTGTTTATTGTCTCAGACAGATGGAGCAATCAGTGATAGGTAGGAGGGCTACTGAGGTCCCTCATTCAAAGGACAGGTGACCTGATATTGCTGGGCTCTGCTATCTACAGTATTCCACTGTTGGCTGCTTCTGATGAAGTAAAACCTACTATTAGTCAACCCGAGTGTTTTTATTGCATTCAATTCGATTATTCGATGGACCATTCTCATCAGTTTATAATGATTATTTTTTATGATATTTTACTACAAAACAACAATAAAAATACACTCGTATTAATACTTAAACCCACCAAATTAATTGGTTTTAATGATGATGTGCTTTTTTTTTAGTAATTACATTCCATAAAACTGGTATTTTGAACCAATACAAGTTATTTAGTGCTGTGAAAATCCGGTGGTGGAATCCTTTACATTCCTGCCATCTAAAATTGGAAATTACCCGGACGTCAATGAAGACCCTCTAAGCCGGCCACACATGTATCGAAATTTGGCTGGTTCTGCAGTGACCAGCTGAATTTCGATCCATGTATGACCCCTGTGGTTTTAGAGAAGACGTTCCACCGATCCACTTCTGTACAACCTCCCTGTTGTATTTCCCCTGCTCAATCAGCACTGCAGGTTATGGCCTGAAATGCTGATCAGTGTATTCTGATGGTGGAGAAATCTCCAAATTGTCAGAATACAATCTCCTCCTGGACCTGTATCGCGCTTTCTTGATGACTTTGCTGCCTGGCTATCCTACTTTCTCTCCTCTGAAATACCCACTGTCATTCTTGGTGACTTCAACACTCCTGTCAATGTTAACAGCCCAACTACAGCTAAACTTCTCGACTTAACCTCATCGTTTGACCTAACCCAATGGACACATACTTCCACTCACTCCAATGGTAATACCCTTGACCTTGTATTCTCCCATCTCTGCAACCCTGGCAACCTCACCAACACCCCCTTTCCTCTCTCTGATCACAACCTCATTACTTTAACTGTATCCTTGCCTCCAACCACCCATCCCTCCAAGCAGCAAACAGTTACTTGTAGAAACCTTTGCCACTTTAACCCTTCTCTTCTCTATTCTGCTACTGACCACCTATATGACATAATCTCTCCCCTGTCCTGCTCTGACCTGGCCAGCTCTGTCTACAACAGTTCACTCTCATCATCACTAGATGCACTTGCTCCTCTAACCACACGCAGAATCAGGCCCCGACCGTTACAACCCTGGCAAACTGACAACACTAGAAATCTCAAGAGACATTGTCGTGCTCTTGAACGACTGTGGCGTAAAACCAAATGCCTGCAAGACTTCACCCTATATAAATCTGCCCTTCTAAAATACAATTCATGCCTCCATGCTGCCAAACAAGCCTACTTTGTCTCTCTTATTAATTCCTTGTCATCCAATCCCCGTCGGCTCTTCTCAACCTTTAACTCTCTGCTTCGTTCCCCACCCCCTCTACCCACTAACTCACTCACTGCCCAAGAGATTGCCAATCACTTCAAAGACAAGATCGATGCAATTCGTGAGGATACCTCCACTGTGCGTACATCTTCCCCACCCAACATACACTGCCTAACAGCACATTCAACACTCTCCTCTTTTGAGTTGCCTACTACTGAAAAGGTTACAAAATTTTTCTCAGATGCCCACCTAACCAATTGTCCCCTGGATCCTGTTCCCTCACAACTACTACGGTCACCCTCTTCTTCTATGCTATGCTCCCTCACTTACATCTTCAATCTATCCCTCTCTAGTGGCACCTTCCCCTCCCCTCTAAAACATGCACAGATCACTTCCATACTTAAAAAGCCCTCACTGGACCCTACCAACCTGAACAACTTAAGACCCATCTCATTGCTCCCATTCACCTCTAAACTTCTAGAACGCTTAGTCTCCAACCGTCTTAGCTCCTACCTCAGTGAAAATAACCTTCTTGACCCTTTACAGTCTGGCTTTCGCTCACAGCACTCCACAGAAACTGCCTTACTAAAACTCACTAACGATTTACTAACTGCTAAAACCAACAACCAGTAGTCCATTCTCCTACTACTTGACCTCTCTGCGGCCTTTGATACTGTTGACCACCCGCTCCTTCTCAATAAACTACGTTCCCTTGGCCTCCGAGATTCTGCTCTATCCTGGTTCTCTCCCTGTCTATCACAGCGCTCCTTCAGTGTCACCTACAACTCTGTCTCCTCCTCTCCATTGCCCCTTTCTGTGGGGGTCCCCCAAGGCTTGTTCTTGGACCCCTTCCCTTCTCTATCTACACCTCCTCCCTTGGTCACTTGATAACCGCCCACGGCTTATACGCTGATGACACCCAAATCTATCTGTCTACTCCTCACCTCACTCCTTCAGTCTCTTCTCGCATTACTAACTTACTAACTGACATATCAGCATGGATGTCGCACCACTTACTTAAACTAAATCTCTCTAAAATTGAGCTATTAATATTCCCCCCCTGCCCATGCCCCCCTCCATGACTTTTCCATCAAAATCAATAATGCAACCATCAGTCCCCCCCCCTCACACCAGGGTACTCGGTGTAATCCTAGACTCTGACTTGTCATTTCAGACTCAAATCCAATCGTTGTCAAAAGCTTGTAGAATTCACCTCCGCAACATCTCTAAAATTCACCCCTTTTTAACAAATGAAACCACCAAGCTCCTCATTCACTGCCTTGTTATCTCTCGCCTTGACTATTGCAACTCCCTTCTCATTGGCCTGCCTCTCCATAGGCTATCCCCTCTTCAGTCTATCATGAATGCTGCTGCCAGACTTATCCACCTTACCAACCGCTCAGTGTCTGCCAACCCTCTCCTCCAATCCCTACACTGGCTTCCAATCACCCAGCGAATTAAATTCAAAATACTAACCACAACATACAAAGCCATTCACAACTCTGCCCCGAGTTACATCACCAATCTTGTCTCCAAATATCACTCAAATCATCCTCTCCGCTCTTCTCAAGACCTCCTACTCTCAAGCTCTCTCATCTGCTCCTCCCATGCTCGTCTCCAGGATTTCTCTAGAGCCTCTCCCATCCTCTCGCTACCTCCACCTGTCCGGCTATCGCCTACTCTTGCTACCTTCAGGCGATCCCTGAAAGCTCACCTCTTCAGGAAAGCCTATCACGTCTCTAACTAATCTTTTACCTCTTCCATCAGCTCATTCCCCACAGTTACAATCTTTTGTACCACCTGCCCCACCCTATTAGATTGTAAGCTCTTCTGAGCAGGGCCCACTTAATCCTCCTGTATTTTATTCTATTATAACTGTATTGTCTCCCTTTTATATTTTATATTGTAAAGCAATGCGTAAACTGTTGGCACTATATAAATCCTGTATAATAATATTATAATGACTGAACGGGGAGGGTGCCCCCATCCTTATCAAGTGTGTGGATGGGAGAATCGGGTCAGTCTTTTTTATTCAACCCGCTGGTTGAACAGAAAAAAATGGACCCATTTCTGACCTGCCTTACACTGATACTATTAGATTGTATCTCCTTCAATGTAATTTAAGTGTTTTTCTCTCTTTTATGTTAAGCTCACATGTGTGTATTCCACTTTCTAGAACCATATCCTGTGAACCAGCCACAAGCCTTTAATGTGACTTCAACGTCTGTGTCCTTAAATTGGAGCAAACCAAATGAATCTCAGAGTTCTTACACATACAGAGTGCAGACAAATGTCACATCATCATCTTCAATAGTAAATAATATAATAGTGACCAATCAATCAGCTACAATAGGAAATCTGATCCCGGGACAAACATATACATTCCTGGTATATACAAGAGCTGCTGATAATGTCACTGAATCTGATCCGGTGTCACTAAGTACCTGTACAGGTGAGTACAGCCGCAGTCCTGATCTTATCTCTGTGGTGGGGACACCATGAAAATACTTCTGTCAGTTTGGGAAGAGAGTGTCCCTTCAAAAGTACTTATTGTTTTGCCAAGGTGTATCAGATAAAGTTGATTTGCTTTTTCTGATATACATAGAACTATTTTTTTTTTATTAAACACGTGTTCACTAGTCCATTGCAGCTTACATTTTTTAATTGACTCCATCGTTTTTTGTTAAAATGGTTGTATCCCCTGCTTGGACATTTTTACCTACAGGTAATCCTATAATAAGGCCTATAATAAGGCTTTCCTGTAGGTAAAAAGAATATCTCCTAAACCGTGCAGGTTTAGGAGATATTGACCCTGCATGCAGCCGCAGCGCCAGAGCCAGCGATCCCGGAAGAAACACAGAGGGAACATATAAGCTCCCTCCAGTTTGACCTATTTATTTATATCTATTTATTTATATCACTACCTTTTATAAATATTCCAGTACATTGTATTCACTAAGAAACACAAATATATCTATACTGTACTGCTGGAACCACCAACTGTGGAAGGGAGTTCCACATCCTCACTACTCTAACAGTAAAGAACACCTTATGCAGTTTAAGATTGAACTGCTTCTTGTCCAACTTCATTGTGTCTGGCAAATGCTGTAAATAATTGATCAATCATTCTAAACACAAAGTAGAAATGTGCAGTTCAGAAATTAGGATGTATCCAAAATTCTGAATTACCATAGTAATAAATTTAAACAAATCCGAAATAACGAAACAAAACAATATTCCAAATTTGAATAGTTTTCAGATTGAATTTGTATAGTTTTCAAATCAAATTAGAATTTCCGAAGAGAATAAAATAGAATAGAAAATAAAAAAATAGAATAGAATGTAAAAAACAATAGAATAGAAGAATATAATAATTTCTCAAATTTCGAATAGAATAAACTTGAATAGCATAGAAAATAATAGATTGGAATAGTAAAGAAAATAAAAGAATAGAATAGACTACAATAGAAAAGAAGAGAATAAACTATAATAGAATGAATATAGCCATCTTCCGAATTTCACATTTCTAATAACAATAACTGTTTTCCAAAATTCAAATTTTGAATAGAATAAATTTGAATTCAAATTGAATATAATGGAAAATAAAGGAATAGAATAGAACAAACAATAGAATATGATGGATTAGAAAGACTATAACCATGTTTCAAAATTTTAATGTCAATTTGAAAACAATTCAAATGAAATTCGATTTGCATTTGAATGCAATTCTAATGGAATTTGAATCAATTAAAATTTTTCAAATTCGGTTGAATTTAGTGCAGATTGACCGAATTCGGAAAATTCTTATTGATTTGAATAAACAAAATGAATTCCGAAAACAAATTAAACAAATTTAACTAAACAAATTTATGCAAACAATGAATTGAAACAAAACTAAACACATGTTTTCGTTCTGCAGATGTCTAAATAGAATGAGTCTTATAAAGCACATAACATTATGAACATTGTATTTCCAGTTCCCGGACAAGCTGTGGGTGTCACAGTGAACAATTACCAGTCTGTGAATTCTCTGGTGGTGAACTGGACGGCACCAATAGGAATCGTGTCCAATTATAATGTCACCATAACAGGAGATGTAAATAGGACATTACAGAATACATCTACACAAGTGACCTTCACTAACTTACTACCAGGAAGGAATTATACCGTCACTGTACAGACAATCAGTGGGAGCTGCAACAGTCCAATCACTACAGCAACCACAGAGGCCACATGTGAGTATGATCCACGAGTGATCCGTGTTATCTGTGTATGATCAGAGTATGAGTAATGTGATTGTGAGGGTTCTGTAAGGCCACAGGTGAGTATTTGTCATGATTGCTTTTTCCAGGTGTGAAAACAGCCACCCAGAGGTGCTTACATGACCTTTTTTATGCTCCACTTTATACTAAAGACAGATCTTGGCCAGCACATTATTAAGCCTTTTCTTTAAAAGAGAAGTATTGGATTTTTTACTTATGTTTGAATCATATTAACCTGAGTGGAAGCAGCATAGGTCCACCACTGGCTCTAAGGCTGAGAACCGAGCGATCAAATATCGCTGATCACTCGGTTCTCACAGTTCTCCGAGGAGAGAGCTGCGGACTGTCAGTCACCGGCTGTCTGCTCTTCCCCCCCTGCTAACTGGAGAGCTGGATTGTGGAGGGGGTGGGACCGGCTCTCAGCGGCTTGGTGAGGGGCGGAGCCAGGTGTCGGTCCAGTCCTATATGATCACGGTCTTGAGACGGCAGCCTACAGCGGGCTCTAAATTTCTGACTTTTTGAATTCCGAATTTCTGAATTTTCGGATTTTTGGAATGCAAAAAGTCAGAAATTCAGAAATTCAAAAATCTGAAAATTCGAAAAAAAAAGAAAGAAAATCAGTAAAATTCTAAATAATAACTAACTAATATTAACTAATTATTAAATTATAGGTATTGGAATTTCCTTTCAAATTTGGCTGTTTGTGAACGTCATGAATACAAATTTATCTGAAGTTCCAAATTATCCGAATTAACGAATGCTGCATTTGAATTTCCGATTTTTCAGAATTCGAATTTCCGAATTTTCGAATTCCAAATTTCCGAATTTTTGAATTCCGAATTTTCGTAATTCTAAAATTCGGAGATTCAGAAATTCGAAAATCCCAAAATTTGAAAATGTGAATTACGTTCCATTCGTTTAGATATGGCATTCGTTATTTCGGATAATTTGTAACTTCAGATAAATTCATACTCATTACGTTCACTAACAGCCAAATTTGAAAGGAAATTACAATACCCATAATTTAATATCTATTATTAGTTAGTTACTATTTCAGATTTTCGGGTTTTCGAATTTTCAGATTTTCATTCTTTTGAATGTTCAGATTTTCATTCTTATTTTTGGATTTTCAAATTTCCAAATTTTTGAATTTTCCAATTTCCTAATTTCGAATTTTCAAATTTGTTAATTTCGAATTTCGATTTTCTGAACTTCCGAATTTCTGAGATTTCGGAAAAATTTGAAAATTCGAAATCCGAAATTTAGAAATTCGGAATTTCGGAAATTTAAAAATTCGGAAATTAACGAATTTGTCAAAATTCGTTAAAAAACGAATTTGGAGCTAAACGAATTGCACATGTCTAATACACACGGGCCACATGTCAGCCTTTCTTTTTTTGAACCGGCTGATGTCTCCTGACATTCGGCCCATGTGTACGGGGCTTTATGTTCACTTCCCCTCACATCACTTCACTCTTTAGGAAATGAGGCCTGATGCCTTCTTCTTCATTCTGATTGCATTGTGCTGTTCTGCCTGCTGTCTGTCCCCACCATTAATACAACTATTGTCTCTTTTAAGTGTATTTTCTATTTTCTTTTCTCAGATCCGACTCCACCAGGAAACATCACTTTTATTACAATCCTGACAAACACCACCACATTATCTTGGGTAGAGCCTGTAAACATGACAGGGGTGACAAAGTCATATAATATAACTTATTATTGGAATGCTTCTTCCCCCATCACTGTGACAAGTAACTCTCTAAATGCCAACCTTACAAGTCTGAAATCTGGGAGTAATTACACCATTACTGTGGTGACAGTTGGAGTCCGAGGGTATTTGAGCACACCTTTCAGCAGATCTGTGTTTACACGTAAGTTCTTACCATCTGTCAGGATGCTAACTTTGTCAATGTGTACCCTCTAACTACACTTAAAGCAATACCCAATGAGAAGTAATCGACTGATCTGAGAAGTGGAGACTAAAAACCGGTTCTTGGTAGGGCAGAGTACCATGGAACAGGTTAGATCTGGGTGCTGGATCTACAGAATAGAAACTACGCTGGAGCAAACTGTAAGAGGGAGGCCCCGGAAATTGAGAAAGGAAAGAAAGCCCAATGCATCCTGCTGTGCATGATTTTTCCCAAGACATCTGCAGAGGATCATGTACTGATACAAGACTTGGGACTAATTACACAGATTGTTGGTGTTTTTTTTTTTTTGGCAGATAGTGCAGACAGTGTTAAGAGTTTATTTGTTACAGTTTTATGTTCACTATGGAATGGATAAGACTTGGGAGTGAGAGTAGGACTCACTGAAGTAAGAAGAGGGCACCATATGAGTGCAAATAATACAGGATCTACCAGAAGTCTAAGAGTCAACCATTATTCAATAGGAACCCCTCCTTTCACTGCATGCTGCTGATCAATGGCTACAACCCCCAGGTTCTCACTGATCTAAAAACTACAGACCACTAGTCAGAGGTCACTAGGAACAGTCCAGAGGTCAGGGCTGGCTGTGGGCACAGATGGTCAGGAGCAAGCCAGAGGCCAGGATGGGCAGGGGATAAGGATAACCAGGAACAAACCAGGCAGGGGACATGAATAACCAGGAACAAGCCAGAGGTCAGGGTGGGCAGGGGACATGGATAACCAGGAACAAGCCAGAGGTCAGGATGGGCAGGGGTGTAAGGTACCTGTTATAGGTAGTGTCCGAAGTGGAGCTTGTGTGCTGAGGATTCAGGCAAAAACATAGTCTGGCAGATCATGTTGGCAACAGATCAGGCAAAGCGGTACACAATCAAAATCCAGAGAGTGGTCAGGCAGGCAACGGTCATACATGAGCTGACGGTGAAGTACAAAATCAGCAGGCTAGAGAGTAGGCAGGAATTCAGGTAGAAGTTCATATACGGTATTCAGAGTCCCAAAGCAGTCACAACACCCAGGGAGCTGAGAGATGGGAAGTGCTGCTATTTATGGGCTGCTTTGATTGTAGATTGTCCATAGCTGGCAGCAGGTGGGGCTAGTGAGTCCAAATTAATGCATCAAACTGAGAGAACATAGCCATAATTCCAGAGCTCTTCTGTGGCACAACAAGTAAGACTGCAGCTGTGGAACCAGGAACATCACAGGGCCCCCTCCCCAGTGGACCCTTCCAGGGGGCTAGCGGGGCTTAGTGGGAAAGGAGGCATGGAAGTCTCGAATAAGAGCAGGAGCATGCAAATCTTTGGCTGGGACCCAGGAACGGTCTGTGATGGGATATCCCTTCCAATGAACCAGATACCATAGGCCATGACCCTGTCTTCTGGAATCAAGAATCTTAGATACTTCAAACTCATTTTGTCCATCAACAAGAACAGGAGGAGGTAGCTGTTGCATTCTGGAGTAGCGATTGAAAATTGTCTTTGTTGAGGAGGGAAATGTGGAATACGGGGTGTATCCGGAGAGAGGAGGGCAATTTCAACCGAAAGGAGACTGGTCCGACTCGAGCAATAATTCTGTAAGGACCGATGAATTGAGGGCCCAATTTGTTAGAAGGTTGTTTCAGTCTCACATATTTGGTTGATAGCCAAACTCTGTCCTGCACCACATATGGAGGTATATGGCATCTTCGTTTTTTGGAGAAAAGCACATACTTGCCTGCTGACTGATCTTTTTCCAGTGTAGCAGAATATTTTTCACCCACTGATCTGCTGCTGGTACACCAGAAGAAGGCTGAAGTAGGGGAAAAGTCTGAGGGTGATAGCCTAGGGCTGCGTAGAATGGTGTGGATTGAAGAGCACTGTGCCAACGGGAATTAATGGTGAACTCAGCCAAAGGCAAATACTCAGACCAGTTGGAGTGTAAGGCATTGACATAATGTCGAAGATAGGTTTCCAGGGTCTGGTTCATGCGTTTGGTTTGACCATCTGTTTGAGGGTGATGTGAGGTAGAGAGTGAGAGCGTTGCTCCCAGTTTCTTGCAGAACACTCTCCAGAATCGGGAAACAAATTGGGATCTGCGGTCTGAGACGACATTGGTAGGTATGCCATGATATCTCACAATATGGGAAAGGAAGAGGGTAGACAGTGCTTCCGCTGTAGGTAATCCCGGGTGCGGCACAAAATTAGACATTAAGCGATCCACTATGACCCATATAGCAGTCATGCCGTTGGACTTGGGTAAGTCTGTAACGAAGTCCATAGTCAAATGGGTCCAAGGCTGGCGAGGTGCCAGAAGTGGTTGTAACAGTCCAGTAGTCAATGTGCGGGGTACTTGATTAGCAGCACAAGTTGGACAGGCAGCCACATAGTCAGTAACTTCCCTTTTCATATGAGGCCACCAGACATGACGCTGCAAGGTCTTAAGAGTGATGGTGACACCAGGATGACCGGATAACACACCATCATGTGCCCAGAGGATTACAGGTTTTCTGAGGCTACGGACAACTTGCTGGTATCTTCAAGCCTTGGGGAACACGATTCTGGGTTTCTTGTAACTGTTGGGAAAGAGCCGTAGAGATCTGTGCGACAATTTTGTGAGGTGGGATTATATACTGCTTGGTAGGTTGATCTTCTTAAGAGGTAGCAAACTGTCTGGAAAGAGCATCGGTTTTCTTGTTTTTTATGCCCAGGAACATAAGAAAGAACAACATTAAAACGGGAGAAAAACAGAGCCCATCGAGCCTGACGTGAGTTCAAATGTCTTTTTGCAGTCTGAAGATACCGCAGGTTTTTATGGTCAGTGAGGATAAAATAAAACTTGGGACCCCCTTCCAGAAGATGTCGCCATTCAGACAATGCCAAATTGATAGCCAGTAGTTCTCGATTCCCAACATCCTAATTCATCTCCGCTAGAGAAAACTTTCTAGAAAAAAACTCTACTGGATGGGTTCTACCGGACTCTGGGCCAGCAGGGCACCTACCTCAAAGGCATCAACCTTAACTACATACTGGAAATCAGGATTTAGATGCTAAAGATTTGGAGCCTTGTTGAACATGTCTTTTAATTGCTGGAAAGCCGAATCCACTTCTGAGGGCCACACCTTGCAATTTGTACCTTTCTTAGTCATAGCAGAAGGGGGGCCGCAATGGAGGCAAAACCTTTGATGAAGCGTCTGTAGTAATTTGCGAACCCTAGAAAGCTTTTAAAGTGGTCGGTTGGGGCCATTGCAAGACAGCAGAAAGTTTTTGAGGGTCCATTTGGAAACCGACAGCACTTATAATGTATCCAAGGAAAGGAATACAGCTTTGATGGAAACTGTATTTCTTAATCTTAGCGTAAAGATGGTTTTCTCTCAGTCGTTGTAATATCTGCTTTGCATGTGTAATGTGCTCTAGATAAGACTTGGAAATTATTAAAATGTCGTCCAAGTAGATGATTACAAAACTGTTGCTAAAATCGTGAAAAATGTCATTCATGAAACGTTGGAAGACAGCAGGGGCGTTACACAACCCAAATGGCATAACCAGATATTCTAAATGTCCATTACGAGTGTTGAATGCTGTCTTCCTCTCGTCCTCCTCTTTAATTTGAATCAGATTATAAGCCCCTCGTAGGTTCAGCTTAGAGAAGATAACGGCTCCCTTAAGTACATCAAACAGTTCAAGAATGAGAGGCAAAGGGTAGGAGTCGTTTTACAGTGATTTGATTTAACCCTTGATAGTCTACGCATGGTCGAAGACCCCCATCTTTTTTTTCAACAAAGAAAAAACCTGCCCCTACTGGAGAAGAAGAGGGTCGGATAAAAACTCCTTCCAAGTTGACTTTTACGTAAAGACAGGGGATAGGTCCTTCCTTTGGGAAGAGGTGCTCCAGGAATCAAATTAATTGCGCAGTCAAAAGAACGATGTGGAGGTAAAACCTCTGCCTTTTGCTTGCAAAATTCATCTACAAACTCATGGTATTCATAAGGCAAGGTAGGTGGGATGGCCATGGAAGCCAACAGACAACCAGAAAGTCTTTTGGGTTGAGACAAACAATTTAGATGACAGAACAACCCCCAAAAGGTTAGTTCTCTATTTTCAGGGTGGTGATGTTCAGGGGTCTAGACTTTGGAACAAATGGGATGTTATTTTCTTTAGCACAAGTATAGTCCAAGAATATGTCAGCGGCTCCAGAATCCACAAAAGCCTCACAGGAGACAAACTTACCTTCTAAACTCTTATAAGCTATCAGCATGATCATTGAGGAGGAAGAGAGTAATTACTCAGCATAACAGGATAGTCACTCAGCATCAGCATAGGCAGTCTTTGAAGGGATCTGACATTTCAAAAAAAATTATTCGGTTACAACAGCATCAGGTGCTTGGTAGCTGGTGGTGATCCAAGACAGATTCATTTTTATGAAGGTCAGTCGATCGACTGAGTCGGTGGACAGACGCACCCTGTGATTGGTTACAAAGCCTCCAGCAGCACTGAGTGTGCGTTCCGAAAGAACACTGGATGCAGGACAGGCCAGTAGCTCAATTGCATACTGTGCAAGCTCTGGCCAGTGATCCATCCTCAAGACCCAGTAACCCAGAGGATTTTAGGTGGGAAAGGTGTCCAAGTCAGATCTTGCCCCTAGGTATTCCTGCACCATGTAAAACAGACGCTGGTGATGGTTGCTGGAACCGATCATACCTTGGGGCTGCGGACTAAAAAATTGTCTGAACGCATCGATCAGACGACCACCTTCTCCACTGCTCCTTCTTTGACTGACCAAAGCCTCAGCAACACGTTGTCCAGAAACAGGAGTTTGTAACCTCCCAGTCTCTGGGAACCCGTTGCACAGACCTTTCTGCAAGGCCTCCCGAAGATTTTTCATCCTTTGCTCCCTCTGCGATGGCAAGATAAGGTCCGCAACCTTACCCTTGTAACGTGGATCAAGGAGGGTTGCCAGCCAGTATTGTTCCTTCTCCTTGATACCACGAATACAAGGATCCTTTCGCAGGCTTTGCAGGATCAGGGAGGCCATGCAGCATAGGTTTGCTGAGGCTTTTGGTCCGGAGTCCTCTGGGTCACTAAGGACGACATGATCCGCAGCCACCTCCTCCCAGCTACGTACAAGTCCATGTGTTTCTTGGGACTGTAAATGATCCCTTAAAGACTGCTGCTGATGCTGAGTGCCAGGCTTCACCTCCATACTGACACAATCCTCCTCCTCCTCCTCTTCCTGTGTGATCGGCAGGCACGCAGGAACACTGTCTGGATAAAGGGGGCCTTTTGAGCTAAGAAAGTCCTCCTCTTCCTGCCTCTGTTCTGCCTCAAGTGCCCTGTCCATTATTCCATGCAGCATGTGCTCCAACAGGTGGACAAGGGGGACAGTGTCACTGATGCATGCACTGTCACTGCTCACCATCCTTGTGGCCTCCTCAAATGGTGACAGGACAGTGCATGCATCCCTGATCATGGCCCACTGGCGTGGGGAAAAAACCAAGCTCCCCTGACCCTGTCCTGGTGCCATAGTCGGACAGGTACTCATTGATGGCCCTCTGCTGCATGTGCAGCCTCTGCAGCATGGCCGACGTTGAGTTTCACCTGGTGGGCATGTCACAGATTAGGCGGTTCTTGGGCAGGTTAAATTCCTTTTGGAGGTCTGCCAGCTGAGCACTGGCATTATATGACCGGCGGAAATGCACACAGGCTTTCCTGGCCTGCCTCAGGACATCCTGTAAGCCTGGGTACCTGCCCAAGAACCGCTGCACCACCAAGTTAAGGACCTGAGCCAAACAGGACACATGGGTCATTTGTCCCTGTCAGAGGGCAGAGAGGAGGTTGGTGCCATTGTCGCAAACCACCATTCCTGCCTTAAGTTGGCGTGGCTTCAACCACCTCTGAACCTGCCCCTGCAGAGCTGACAGAACCTCTGCCCCAGTGTGGCTCCTGTCCCCCAAGCACACCAGCTCAAGCACCGCATGGCATCTTTTGGCCTGAATACTTGCGTAGCCCCTTGAACGCCTACGAAGCACCGTTGGTTTCTGAGGACAAAGCACAGGAAGAGGCCATGGAGGAAGAAGAAGAGGAGGGGGTGGAGGAGAGAGGTGTGTCAGAATTACTAGTAGTGGCATTTTGGAGGCTTGGTGGTGGAACAACCTCCAACACTACTGCACCTTGTCCTGCATCCTTCCCAGCTGCCAGAAGAGTCACCCAATGCGCTGTAAAACTTAGGTAACGTCCCTGTCCATGCCTGCTGGACCATGAGTCAGCAGTAATATGCACCTTACCGCTGACCGCCCTGTCCAGCAAGGCCAAGACATTGCCTTCCACATGCCTGTAGAGAGCCGGAATTGCCGGAACCTGCCGCGGAAGTGGCGTTTGGGAACCTGCCACTGAGGAACCGCACATTCCACAAACTCACGGAAGGGGGCAGATTCTACCAACTGAAAAGGTAGCTGTTGAAGTGCCAATTTTGCCAAGCTAGCATTCAACCGCTGGGCATGTGGATGGCTGGGAGCGAACTTCTTTTTGCGGTGCAGCAGCTGGGGCAGGGAAATTTGCCTGGTACAATCTGACGTTGGTGTACCGATAGCAGATTGCCCGCAAGTACTTGGCTGTGACACCCCTAATTCTACACCTTTATTCTTCTCAGTGCAGGTCTCAGAGAAGACTAAAGGTATAGTGGGGTTGAAGATCCCAGCTAATGAGGAGTAAGGAGAGGACCTCTTTGTTTTTTGGTGTGGGTCTTTTAGGTACGCTTGCCAACGAACCGCATGGCAGGTCAACATATGTCTGGTCAAGCATGTGGTGCCCAAGCGGGAGATGGCCACGCGAGATACGCTTAAAACATATGTTGCAAATAGCAGCGATGCCATCTGATGCACTTGTCTCAAAAAAGGTCCACACCAAAGAACTTTTGGAATAACGTGCAGAGACAGCAGCGCCCTGCACATGCGGAGCTCTGAGGTGTGATGCAGTCAGTGTGCTACCCTTAGGCTGGCCCCTGGAGATTATCCTGCCTCGTCGGTGATGTGCCTCCTCCTCCTCCTCCTCTCTCCAATCAGGCAACCACGTTGAGTCAGTGACCTCATGATCCCCTCCCTCCTCATCACTGGAGCAAACCTGGCAGTATGCTGCAGCAGGGGGAACATGACTGCCAGATTGCTGTCCTTTTTGGGCACCCGCTCTGTCCATGCTCACGTTACTGCCTTCATCTAGCTCAGTATCATCATCAGAGCCTTCTAAACGCTGGGCATCCTCCTGGAGCATGTACCCAACACTGTGGTCAAACAGTTCGAGGGACTCCTCAGGAGGACATGGTGGGGCTAGGGAAGGAGTCACTGATGCCATTGAGCCGAGGGAAGACGCCACGTTGGCAGCTGCTTTGCCAGACAAAGTACCCTGAGCATGGGTGAGAGAGGATGAGGAGGATGATGACGACTTGGTCATCCACTCGACCAAGTCTTTCGCATGTTGCGGCTCAACGCCGCCAGCTGCCGAAAAAAAGGCCAAGTGTGTCCCACGGCCACGTGCTGATGAGGATGCACCGTGTCCAGGACCAGCACTGTTACCTTTAGACACAAAGCCTGCTTGCCCTCTTTTATTGGCTTGTGACTGTTTGCCTCTCCTTGTTGGCCTTCCAGACATACTAATGGCCTGCAGTGAGATGTAGCTGCACTAAGCTGGGATGGATATATATATATATATATATATATATATATATATATATATATATACTGATACTGCAGCTATAAAAATCAACTGCCTGCCTGTAGCATTATTAGTTTGATAACACAACCAATCTTCTACAGGTAGCTTTAGCTGAACACTGTGCAGATGTCGCACTACACTAACTTGTAGCTTTAGCTAAACACTGTGCAGAGGTCGCACTACACTAACTTGTAGCTTTAGCTGAACACTGTGCAGAGGTCGCACTACACTAACTTGTAGCTTTAGCTGAACACTGTGCAGAGGTCGCACTACACTAACGTTTAAATAATGTAGCTGCCTGTGGTAGTGATAGGATAAGGAAAACAACACCAACCTTCTACGGGTAGCTTTAGCTGAACACTGTGCAGAGGTCGCACTACACTAACGTGTAAATAATGTAGCTGCCTGCGGTAGTGATAGGATAAGGAAAACAACACCAACCTTCTACGGGTAGCTTTAGCTGAACACTGTGTAGAGGTTGCACTACACTAACGTGTAAATAATGTAGCTGCCTACGGTAGTGATAGGATCAGGAAAACAACACTAACCTTCTACAGGTAGCTTTAGCTGAACACTGTGCAGAGGTTGCACTACACTAACTTGTAGCTTTAGCTGAACACTGTGCAGAGGTCGTACTACACTAACGTGTAAATAATGTAGCTGCCTGCGGTAATGATAGGATCAGGAAAACAACACCAACCTTCTACGGGTAGCTTTAGCTAAACACTGTGTAGAGGTTGCACTACACTAACGTGTAAATAATGTAGCTGCCTGCGGTAGTGATAGGATCAGGAAAACAACACTAACCTTCTACAGGTAGCTTTAGCTGAACACTGTGCAGAGGTCGCACTACACTAACTTGTAGCTTTACCTGAACACTGAGCAGAGGTCGCATTACACTAACTTTTAGCTTTAGCTGAACACTGTGCAGAGGTCGCACTACACTAACTTGTAGCTTTAGCTGAACACTGTGCAGGGGTCACACTACACTAACGTGTAAATAATGTAGCTGCCTGCGGTAGTGATAGGATCAGGAAAACAACACCAACCTTCTACAGGTAGCTTTAGCTGAACACTGTGCAGAGGTCGCACTGCACTAACGTGTAAATAATGTAGCTGCCTGCAGTAGTGATAGGATCAGGAAAATAACACCAACCTTCTACAGGTAGCTTTAGCTGAGCACTGTGCAGAGGTCGCACTACACTAACTTGTAGCTTTAGCTGAACACTGTGCAGAGGTCGCACTACACTAACTTGTAGCTTTAGCTGAACACTGTGCAGAGGTCGCACTACACTAACTTGTAGCTTTAGCTGAACACTGTGCAGAGGTCACACTACACTAACTTGTAGCTTTAGCTGAACACTGTGCAGAGGTTGCACTACACTAAAAAATAATGTAGCTGCCTGCGATAGTGATAGGATAAGAAAAAGACCACCAATCTTCTACAGGTAGCTTTAGGGGCACACTGTGCAGAGGACGCACTACACTAACTGTAAATACTGTAGTTAATAGGACTAATAGGATCAGAAGAAACACCAGTTTTTTTTCTTCAAATACTGTAACAACACCTGCCTGCCTGTCAGTAGGAAGATAATAACAGGAACGTATCTAACTAAACTAAATACAGTGTGTATATATATATATATATATATATATATATATATATATACAACACCTGGGATGCATATATATACAAAATACACTGTAAGTGTAGCTAACTGACTGACTGTCCTGCCTAATCTATCTAACTTAAATCAAATGACACTGTCTCTCTGTCTCTGTCTCTCAACGCCGGAACACACTACACAGGGCCGACGTGCAGGCGGCCTTATATAGTGTGGGGCGTGTACTAAACCCCCTGAGCCAAAATTGGCCAAAGTCACCATGGCTTTGGCCAATTACAGCTCTCTGTACAGACAGCGCTGTGATTGGCCAAGCATGTGGGTCATAGTGCATGCTTGGCCAATCATCAGCCAGCAATGCACTGCGATGCCGCAGTGAATTATGGGCCGTGATGCGCCACTCAAAAATGGCGCGTGAACAACCCATATCGTTCGCAATTCGGCAAACGATCGAATATACGATGTTCGAGTGGGTTTGACTCGAAAACGAATCTCATCCCTACTGCTGATACCACTGTAGTTGGTAGACCACCAATGTAGTGCTATTAAAGCACTAATACAATACTCAGAAGGATTTTTAATTTTTTTTCCAACATATGAAAATCATGAATAGGGTAGCCAGATACCTTACTTCCCTACCAATACATGCATACACTTATATTATTAAGTAATGACACCGACACCTGGATTGGATGTAAATGGCCTTATCATCCTTTATTTAACAAAACCAATAAAAAACTGTAAACTTTTATTTTCAATATTTATAACCATTTAAATATTAAAAATATTAAAAATATTTAACTCTGGCTCTCAGTAATCTTTTTGTTCCTGGTCCCTGACGACCCCAATCACTTTTGAGCCTGAGCCCCATTTGTTAGATCTGTCCCCAGCCACTAACTCGCCACGAGGACTCACTAACTGACCCAGACCCCCATTTATTACCCGTTGGTCCAAAAACTGACTGGACCAACCGGAAAACTCCATCCTGGGATGTGTCCCAACGTTTTCAATCCTCATTGTAACCAATATATATATATATATATATATATATATATATATATATATATATATATATATATATATATATATATATATATCCATGTATATATTTACTATTGTCGCCAAGGACCAAGCGCTACCGCGGTACAAGTGTGACACCTTACGCTTGTGCCCACAGGCACACTAAAAATGCTCTTCTGATGCCATCCTCCAGCCCCAGGGACCAAAGATCAATCCCCACCGGGTTAAGGTGAACACCATCCCCTCTCAGGTACATCCAAGTGTCGGTTTCTAATTCCCAATGTCGTATCACAATACCCCCATTCCTGGAAACAAACCTGCCCACCTCCTTGTTGACTTTTTATACGGGTCTTATTGAGTTTTTCCCACGATCGTGCCCCCCTCCAAGACATACGGGCAACTATATTGGACCATATGAACAGCATGTCTGGAAAGGATGCCTGGAGCCTGAGAAAGTCCCATTGGATATCTTTTATGACCTGCCTCATTGGTCTAATACCCAAGTCATTTCCTCCCACATGAAGAACCAATATGTCAGGGACCCTGTCCAACCTGGAAAACCGTGCCCTCCTCTCTCTTAAACCGTAGCTGTCTACCTTCAGGTCTGATGTCCACCCGTTTTGCCCCCCAAAAAACGTATGAGTGTCCCAATATCCAAATGAGACATCTGAGGGGATCTGAAAAGAAATAACAAAGAAACATACCAGCGACATACCAACATTTTTTTTACCGTCTACTAATCTTAACCTATACAACCAACTATACTTCACAATAACTGTGGACGAACATATATCTGAAATCTGTTTGATTCCCATCTGCCTATCTTCTTTATTACATTTTCTGGAAGTCCCCAGCGAGCTGCTTCCGTGGCTGCCCCTATACGGAAAGAATGCCCTGCATATTCACCCGGGGAAAGCCCTCCTTCTTTTAAACACTTCCTCAGCACTGCTGTGAACTGAAACCTGGATAAACACAAACCATCCCTATGTATAAAAAATGCTCCCTCCCGTGTCGGGCGCACATCCAAGAACTGCCTCAGGGCTGTTACCGGACAAAACTGGGGTTCTAACCCCTTGAACAACTCCACTCTGACCCCTTTTCCTTCCTGGTCCGTTTTCGATCGCCGTATCCAGATCAGAACTGACTGATTTGAAAACTGCACATCACCCAACCTCACACCTCCCACCACCCTTTTTGATGGTGAGGCCAATTCCCCGATTCTAAATGCTCCAAAAAATGCCACCACAAAGGCTGCTCGAAAGAGTACTTATTCAAAATACTCTGAACACACCTTGTGGAGGCTTGTCAGAATCATCCCCAGCACCTCAAATGACACTGGGCGTCTGGAGTCCATCTTGTGAGAACCTTTTCTATAACCCCACAAAGCCCTGCGAACCATAAATGATTTTGTGACATCCCTGAGTCCTTTTAATTGGAATAAAAAGGCTAAAGCCGCCATCTTCTTTCCTATTCCCGACCCAGAGACCCCTTTTTCATAATTCCTACAAATAAAACACAAAACCCAAGTTTGTACGTCAGTCGAGTCCCCTGACCCTCCTACCTCCTCCATCAAGGCAAACCATTCTTGCCACACTTTTTCATAAGCCCTCCATGTTCCTGCGCTGAGGGACTGCCAGATCAATCCTGCGGTGATTCCAACGCAACTCTCCACAGTTCCGACGGGCATGGCTCCCCTACCCGGTTTGCCTCCGGTGCCAGCTTGCGAAATTCTTCCCACTGGAAATGAGACAAAGCATCCGCTAACTTATTGTCCACTCCAGGGATATGCACAGCATAAATAAATGCATTTATGCGCAAACTGAGCACCAAGTGTCTTAACAACCTAATCACAGGTGGGGATGAGGCCATGATGTTATTAATTGCCCAAACTACCCCCAAATTGTCGCAAATGAACCTAACTTTTTTGTTCCGCAATTCTTCCCCCCACAGTTCTACTGCCAGAACAATGGGAAACAGTTCTAGGAGAACCAGGTTTCGCAGGAAACCTGCCTCTCTCCAAATCTCCGGCCATGGTCCTGCACTCCATCGACCTTGGCAATACGCCCCGTATCCTGCCGATCCTGCCGCATCCGTGAACAGGACCAAGTCAGCATTGTTGACCGGTCCCACTTGCCACACAGAATGCCCATTAAAACATTCCAAAAACGCATCCCACACCTTTAAATCCGCCTGCAATTCTCTGGTCAATCTGACAAAGTGATTGGGAACTCTCACCCCAGCCGTGGCCGCCGCCAACCTCCTACAGAATATACGACCCATGGGAATGATTCTGCATGCAAAGTTCAATTTTCCCAATAAGGATTGCAATTCCTTCAGTTGCAGCTTACGCTTCTTACCCGCCATACTCACCTCCTTCCGTAAGCCACGAATTTGTCCTCTGGCAGTCTACATTCCATCGCCATGGAATCAATAGTGATGCCCAAAAAAAACTAATTCTGATGTTGGGCCCTCTGTCTTGTCACCCGCCAGCGGAATCCCGAATCTTTCAGCCAGGTGTTGTAACATTCCCGATAACACTGCACAACATCTGGAGTCTGGGGGGCCTATGCACAAGAAATCATCCAAATAATGGATAATTGAATTCATCCCTGCCGCTTCCCTAACCGCCCATTCAAAAAATGAGCTAAACGCCTCAAACAATGCGCATGAAATGGAACAACCCATTGGCAAGCAACGGTCCACAAAGTACGACCCCTGCCAACAGCATCCCAACAAATGCACACTGTGCGGATGTACCAGCAATAATTGAAATGCCGATTCCACATCAGTTTTAGCCATGAGGGCGCCCTTACCATATTTTCTAACCCATGAGACAGCTGCATCGAACGATGTATAGGTAACCGCACAATCCTGCGGGTCAATACCATCGTTCACAGAGCCACCTCTTGGGTAGGACAGATGATGTATCATCCTATATTGCCCCAACTCCTTCTTCGGAACAACTCCCAACGGGGAAACTATTAACCCTGGTAACGGCGGGGAAGCGAATGGTCCAGCCATCCAGCCCAATGCAACTTCCTTAAACAGCTTAGCCGACACCACCTCTAGGTGGAGGCGTGCCGACTTCAAATTGTCTGCAACTGGCGGAACCTCCCGCAATGAACTCGGAATTCGAAAACCCTCCCTGAACCCTGTTTCTAATAACATTGCTGCCGGCCTATCTGGGTACCTATTTAGGAAAGGTAGCATCCTTTCTAGTCTCACCGGCGTCATCCCTTTTTCCAGCGATGTCTCCTGTGCGGCCTTTTCCTTGCTTGAAGCAGCACGTAAAAGGGTACCCCCCACTACATCCGGAGCATTCATGTTTGTAGCGACATGAAGTTCAGAACCGACAGTTGCCTTTATTGAACTGCCAGCACACCCCTTTCTTTTTTGGGACCGGCGATCCAGCGGAGGAGGTGCCGCCGACCCCCCCCTTGAAAAAACGGGCTCGCAGCCCTGGATGACGTCATCAACTTCATCCAGAGACTTATATCTTTATGGTCCCATCTAATCGATGGGCGAATAGCCTTCCTTTGACGAACCTGTTCGTCATAACGAAGCCATGCTAAACCCCCATATACTCAATGTGCCTCACTGATCGCTTCTAGATAACAGAATAATGCCGAGCAATTCTCGGGGGCTTTTTCCCCAATCACGCTAGCCAGAATCGCAAAAGCTTGCAACCAGTTAGCAAACGTGCGCGGAATTAATCTGTACCTTCATCTTCTCTTCCTCCTCTTTTTTACTCTCATCCGGCTTTACCCTGTCTAAATTAAACTTATCTAACGGGAGCAAGGAGAAAATGTCCACAAACTCGTTTTTCCAAATTTTTTCTCTTAACTCTTTTTTCAAATGTGCCCCCAAAGGTCCCTCGAAGCAAACGTAGACTTCACACTTGGCCGCATCTGCCAGTCTCACCTTTTCCGCATCCTTTTCCTGCGTTGTGGTTTTTGTAGAATCTCCCACGCTGTCACCTCCCGTCTGTGTCTCGGCCACCACCAACGTCGTCGGCCTTTGCGGGGGGTCCACTACACCAAGGGATCCCTAACACTTGGGGGTTGTGGTACCCAGGGGCTGATGGGGGATGAGGGTTGCGGAGCCCCGCTCTCCAGGCGGCGAAGTAACTCCCTCACTGAATCCCATAAATCCCCTTCTCCCCCCCTTAAGGTACCTTGCTCATACCCCCCCCACCCTGACTCCCCCTGCTTCAGTCAACCCAGAAACATTAGTAACAGAAACAGAAGCTCGCTTACCAGGCTGCCTTAGGTGAGAGGACCCACCAGCCGCCAGACCCGACTCCACCGCTGCCTCCTGTGGATCATCGCTCAGCTCGTCCTCCTCGCTGCTGCTGCTGCTGTCCCTCTGTATCAGTTGCTGTTCTTCCACTGCTGTTCTTATGGCATACTTTCGTCCTGCAGCCTGAGCGACGGGGGGCGACATCCATCTGAGGGTTCCTTCCTCCGTTCCCCTCGTATGGGCAAATGATGTCATCACTGGCCAACTCTCCCAGGCCCTCTACTGAACCTGGAGGCGGGGCCTCCCGGCTGACGATCCCTGTGCTGACTGGCTGAACCTCTTCCCTGACGTAAAATGGCGCCGCCACGAGGCAAGCCGCCGGCCATTTCACAGGCCATGCCGGCGCCTGACCGTCCTGTTCTCCCTCACTGGGTTGCCACCCTGACCAGAGCATTGCCGATGGTGGCAGCCTGCTGTCTATCACTTGGAGATGCGTGGGGGCTGGCCTGGGTGTCCGCATTACGCCTCCCCCCCGTGACTATGCTGCAATCTGTCTCTCCTTGCTGCCCCCCCGCCTGCTCTTTTTGGTGTCTGCTTTGCCGGGGGGGGGTCCCGAGGGGGTCCGACTCGGGCTCCCCAGTCTCCTCTGAGTCCTGGGAGTGATGTCAGGACTAAGGCGCTCAGGAGGTCTAGACCTCCTAGCCCGTGATGAGGCAGGCCTCGCAGTGGATGGGCCCTGCTCTACCCCCTGAAGTGTGAATGCAATCTGGCTCTGAAGCCATTCTGCTCCATGGGTCTCCGCTGCCTCCCTAAGCTGTACCCAGAGCTGCTCTAAACCACTCATGATACCTGCTGTCTCTCAGCTACCTCAAGGAATGTTCTTCCTGACTCTCCAACTCACGACTGCTGTATAATTCCCCTGGCTTAAGCACTGATAAAAACTCTCCTCTCCTTCTACACTGATCCACCAATCCCAATCCCAACATATCCCTAACTTCCTTAAACCCCTCCTTATCCTACTTATTCCTTCCCTAAGTTCCTTGCACCCTTTCATGTCTGTACTCTGCTTCCTTTTACAATACAGCTTCGTACATGTCTTCACCAATTGTGTATCCATCCAAGAGTGGTCTCTGGACTTCCCTTTACTGTCCAAGACAGCTGGATCAATCATTGAGGGGTGAAAATGCTACAGAGGCCTCTCATTCAAAGGCAAGGTGGCAACAAGCCAGAAGTCAGGATGGGCAGCAGACATGGATAACCAGGAAATAGCCAGAAGTTAATACATATTAATTAATGCACGGTATAGGCTGGAGAGCAGGTAGGCATAGCAAGGGCTTGGCAACTAGCTTGAAAAGACATGGACTGCACCGAGTTTAAATATGGTAGGTAAGAAAAGGAGCCACTTCAACAGGCTACAGCCTAACAGCAGAAGGAGAGTGCTGCATTAACTGATGCATTAAAGGGGAAGGAGAATGCCGCTGAGACAGGTTGTGCCCATTCAGGTAAAGGGCACCGCTCCTATTAGTTTTGCCCTGTCAGGAGATGAGTGCCCCTCTGATTGGACAAGGCTGCCATCCTCTAGGTACACATAGAACAAGTATTTTATTTATATTAGCATATGCGAATCATTACCACTACTGTGTCCACCCATGACCAGAAATTTGTAAACTATTTTCCATCTCTGTGTATTATGAGATTAATGTTCTGAGACTATACAATATAATGCTTCATATTTTTAACAGGAACCACTACAGGGGTCGCTAAATTGCTGTTTATTGTCTCAGACAAATGGAGCAATCAATGATAGGTAGGAGGGCTACTGAGGTCCCTCATTCAAAGGACAGGTAGCCTGATATTGCTGGGCTCTGCTATCTACAGTATTCCACTGTTGGGTACTTCTGATGAAGTAAAACCTACTATTAGTCAAACCTAGTGTGTTTATTGCATTCAATAAACAATAAATCAATAAAAATACACTCATATTAATACTTAAACCCACCAAAATAATGGGTTTTAATGATGATGTGCTTTATTTTCTAGTAATTACATTCCCTAAAACTGATATGTTTTGAACCAATAAAAGTTATTTAGTGCTTTGAAAAGCCCTCACTGGACCCATCCAATCTTAACAACCTATAACCGACTGAGCGTCCACCTTGCTGATAATAGCCTTCTTGATCCCCTTCAGTCTGGATTTCGTCCTCAACATTCCACAGAAATTGCTCTCCTAAAACTAACAAACGATCTACTAATGGCCAAAACTAAGGGACACTATTCTGTGCTCCTACTCCTTGACCCCTCTGCTGCCTTTGATACGGTTGACCACCCCCTCCTCCTCAAAATACTCCACACCTTTGGTCTCCATGACTGTACTCTTCGCTGGTTCTCTACCAACTTATTTAACTGCACCTTTAGCATTACTTACAATTCTACTTTCTCCTCTCCTCTTCCTTTCTCTCTTGGTGTCCCCCAAGGTTCTGTTCTTGGACCACTCCTATTTTCAATCTACACCTCCTAATTGGGTCAGCTGATAGCCTGCCACGGCATCCAATAGCATCTCCTAGGCTGACGACACTCAAAGCTATTTCTCTACCCCTCAGCTCACTCCTCTTGTATCACTATTTTACTATCAGATATATCAGTCTGGATGTCGCACCACTTCCTCAAACTTAATCTATCCAAAATCGAACTTATAATTTTTTCGCCCCCATGTGCCTCTTCCCCTGATCTCTCTGTCAATATCAATGGTACAACTATCAGACCATCCCCACATGCCAAGGTCCTAGGAGTAGTCCTGGACTCTGAACTCTCCTTTAAGCACCACGTCCAATCACTGTCCAAATCTTGCCACCTCAAGCTCCGGAACATCTCCAAAATACGCCCCTTTCTAACCAAGGACACAACAAAGCTCTTAATTCACTCCCTGGTCATCTCTCGCCTCGATTACTGCAACTCCCTCCTCATTGGCCTACCTCTGTATACTCTATCCCCCCTTTAGTCCATCATGAATGCTGCTGACAGACTCATCCACCTTACCAACCACTCTGTCTCTGCTACTCCTCTGTCAATCCCAACAAATTAAATTCAAAATACTAACAACTACCTACAAAGCAATCCACACCTCTGCCTCCAGCTACATCACTGACCTAGTCTCAAAATACCAACCTAATTGTTCTCTTCGTTCTACTCAAGAACTCCTGCTCTCTAGCTCTCTCATCACCTCCTCCCATGCTCGTCTCCAGGGCTTTTTCAAAGCCTCTTCAAGCCTATAGAACTCCTTACCCCAATCTGTCCATCTATCTCCTACACTATTAGCTTTTAGACGATCCCTGAAAACCCTCTTCTTCAGGGAAGCCTATCCTACCCACATCTAACAACTGTATTTTCATTTTGTCCATCTGATCATCCCCCACAGCTACTACCCTTTGTTCCCTTCTAGATTGTAAGCTCTAACGAGTAGGGCCCTCTGATCCCTTCTGTATTGAATTGTATTGTAATTGTACTGTCTTCCCCGATGTTGTAAAGCGCTGCGCAAACTGTTGGCGCTATATAAATCCTGTATTATAATAAAAAGTAGGTATTACTGCGCTGATCCCAAGTGACAGAAAAAACTCAAGCAGCTACATAGACAATGTGACAAACATGGATAAATCTAAGAGGTAAATAATGTAGCGCAAAATAGTGAATGCAAATATGGTAATATAAGTGATAAAGAAGACATATCAAAAATATGATGATAAACAGAATTTCCAATCTGTGAAAAAACCAATGTGTCATTGGAAATAAACATACAAATACTGAAAATGTGAAAAAAACAGTGCGATAATAGGAAGTATAGTCCGACGTAAGTCCAATCATACACCACGGAACGGTAAAGGGATTAGGAAATACAAATGATGAACACTGTTCGGTATGGAGACCATCAGGGATATTGCATCCTGAAACATGAAAATAAATGCATGTGCCTTACCAGAACTGGTGGACTCCGATGTCAGTGACAAGGAATCATACAGGCATGATGCCACGGAT
Organism: Lithobates clamitans; assembly: GCA_037952925.1. Classification (NCBI taxonomy): domain Eukaryota; kingdom Metazoa; phylum Chordata; class Amphibia; order Anura; family Ranidae; genus Lithobates; species Lithobates clamitans. The sequence continues at coordinate 514,304 of JBBGZY010001925.1, forward strand.
GGCCGATGTTTGGAACTCCAGACAGACCGGGACCTCAGGCATGGAATCCAAGGAAGGGATGAAGAGCCTCCGAATGGACTTCGAATCCTAGAAGCTGCAGGCTGGTTCTAGACGGTATAATCAGCAGGGTACCGGAGATACTCTCACCGAAATCATACGTGGAGAAATAAAATAAAAGGGGTATTTTATTCCTAAAAAAAACACATACAGAGATAAAATGTGATCACAGAAGTAAAAACAGGGCAATGTGGTGAGCGATAAGCCAAGCCCTACGCGTTTCGACCAACGGATCTTCAACAGGGGCATATTACGCACATGACACATTGTTTTTTTCACAGATTGGACATTCTGTGTTTATGATCATATTTTTGATTTGTTTTTCTCTCTTTTATGTTAAGCTCACATGTGTGTATTCCACTTTCTAGAACCATATCCTGTGAACCAGCCACAATACTTTAATGTGACTTCAACGTCTGTGTCCTTAAATTGGAGCGCACCGAACGAATCTCAGACTTCTTACACGTACAGAGTGCAGACAAATGTCACATCATCATCATCTTCAATAGCAAATGATATAATAGTGACCAATCAATCAGCTACAATAGGAAATCTGATCCCGGGACAAACATATACATTCCTGATATATACAAGAGCTGCTGATAATGTCACTGAATCTGATCCGGTGTCACTAACTACCTGCACAGGTGAGTACAGCCGCAGTCCTGATCTTATCTCTGTGGTGGGGACATCATGAAAATACTTCTGTCAGTTTGGGAAGAGAGTGTCCCTTCAAAAGTACTTATTGTTTTGCCAAGGTGTATCAGATAAAGTTAATGTGATTTTTCTGATATACATATAAGTATTTTTTTATTTTTATTAAACACGTGTTCACTAGTCCATTGCAGCTTACATTTTTTAATTGACTCCATAATTTTTTGTTAAAATGGTTGTATCCGCTGCTTGGACAGGTAATCCTATAATAATGCCTATAATAAGGCTTACCTGTAGGTAAAAAGAATATCTCCTAAACCGTGCAGGTTTAGCAGATCTTGACCCTGCATGCAGCTTCTGACTTCAGCCACGCATGTGCTCTGCAGGTCCGCGTATCCTGCCGGAACATGCCGGAATGGAGGGCTCCCGCGCAGATTCATGGGAGTGACGTCATCGTGGCTCCGGCCACTCACAGCGCCGGAGCCAGCGATCCCGGAAGAAACACGGAGGGAACATATCAGCTCTCTCCAGTTTGACCTGAATGTGAGTTTATTTATATCACTACCTTTTATAAATATTCCAGTCCATTGTGTTCACTAAGAAACACAAATTTATCTACACTGTACTGCTGAAACCACCAACTGTGGAAGGGAGTTCCACATCCTCACCACTCTAATGCCGCGTACACACGGTCGGACTTTTCAGCTACAAAAGTCCGACAGCCTGTCCAACAGACTTCCGGAGGACTTTCGGCAGACTTGCGGCGGACTTGTGGCAGACTTTCTAACGAACGGACTTGCCTACACACGACCACACAAAAGTCCGACGGATTCGTACGTGATGACGTACACCAGACTAAAATAAGGAAGTTCATAGCCAGTAGCCAATAGCTGCCCTAGCGTGGGTTTTTGTCCGTCGGACTAGCACACAGACGAGCAGATTTCGGGGTCCGTCGTAGTTACGACGTAAAGATTTGAAGCATGTTTCAAATCTAAAGTACGTCGGATTTGAGGCTAAAAAAGTACGTTGAAAGTCCGGAGAAGCCCACACACGATCGGATTACCAGCCAGCTTTAGTCCGTCAGCGTCCGTTGGACTTTTGTAGACGAAAAGTCTGACCGTGTGTACGCGGCATAACAGTAAAGAACACCTAGAAATGTGTAAACAAATCCAAAATAACGAAAGAAAACAATATTCCAAATTTGAATAGTTTTCAGATTGAATTTATATAGTTTTCAAATCAAATTAGAATTTACGAAGAGAATAAAATAGAATAGAAAAAAAAGGAATGGGATAGAATAGAATAGAAAATAAAAGAATAGAATGTAAAAAACAATAGAATAGAACAGAATATAACCATTTCACAAAATTCGAATAGAATAAACTCGAATAGAATAGAAAATAATAGATTAGAATAGGAAAGAAAATAAAAGAATAGAATAGACTACAATATAAAAGAATAGAATAGAATGAATATAGCCATCTTCCGAAATTCACATTTCTAATAGAATAAATTTGAATTTGAATAGAAAAGAATAGAACAGAAAATAGATTAGAAAATAACAGAATAAAATAGAATAGAAAAGAACAGAATAGAATAAAATAAACAATAGAAAAGAAAAGAATAGAATAGAAAGAATATAACAATAACCGCTTTCCAAAATTCAAATTTTTGAATAGAAAAAATTTGAATTCAAATTGAATATAATGGAAAAGAAAAGAATGGAACAGAAAATAAAAGAATAGAATGGAAGAAACAATAGAATATAATGGATTAGAAAGAATATAACCATCTCCCAAAATTTTAATTTCAAATAGAATAAATTCAATTTCTAATGAAATTCAATTTGAAAGCCATACAAATGAAATTAAATTCGCATTTGAATGCAATTCTAATGGAGTTTAAAACGAGTCAAATTTTTCAAATTCGGTTGAATTGAGTGCAGATTGACCGAATTTGGAAAATTCAAATTGATTTGAATAAACAAAACAAATTCCGTAAACAAATTAAACGAATTTAACTAAACAAATTTATGCAAACAATGAATTGAAACAAAGCTAAACACATTTTTTTGTTCTGCTGATGTCTAAATAGAATGAGTCTTATAAAGCACATAACATTATGAACATTGTATTTCCAGTTCCCGGACAAGCTGTGGGTGTCACAGTGAACAATTACCAGTCGGTGAATTCTCTGGTGGTGAACTGGACGACACCAATAGGAATTGTGTCCAATTATAATGTCACCATAACAGGAGATGTAAATAGGACATTACAGAATACATCTACACAAGTGACCTTCACTAACTTACTACCAGAAAGGAATTATTCCGTCACTGTACAGACAATCAGTGGGAGCTGCAACAGTCCAATCACTACAGTGACAGAGGTCACATGTGAGTATGATCCACGAGTGATCCGTGTTATTTGTGTATGATCAGAGTATGAGTAATGTGATTGTGAGGGTTCTGTAAGGCCACAGGTGAGTATTTGTCATGATTGCTTTTTTCAAGTGTGAAAATCACCCAGAGGTGCTTACATGACTTTTTTTATGGTCCACTTTTTACTAAAGACAGGTCTTGGCCAGCACATTATTATGCCTTTTCTTTAAAAGAGAAGTATTGGATTTTTTTTTTTTTTTAATCATGCTTACCTGTGTGTATGCAGCATAGGTCCACCACTGGCTCTAAGGCTGAGAACTGAGCGATTAAACATCATTGATCACTCAGTTCTCACAGCTCCCTGAGGAGAGATCTGCTGACTGTCAGTCACCGGGTGTCGGCTCTGCCCCCCCGCTAACTGTAGCGCTGGATTGTGGAGGGGGCGGGACTGGCCAGCTCAGGCTCTCAGTGTCTTGCTGAGGGGCTGAGCCGGGTGTCGGTCCAGTCCTATATGATCACGATCTCATGACATCAGTCTACAGTGGGCTTCAGCCCGCTGTCTGCTGAAAACAGGTCACAGGAGTGCAGAACAAACAGCCCTTTTGTGATCCATCGGTGGTTACTCAGCATAAGTAGCAGGAGGGGGGGCATAGTTAGTGTTAGGCAGGAATTCCACTTTAAAGTGTAACTATAGGCAACACTTTTTTTTTCAATTTGGATAGAGTATTATTATTAGGGTTATAACCTCTCTCTTTTTTGTGCTCTGTTGAGGAGATTTCCCTTCACTTCCTATCCCATAGCCAAAACAGAAAATGAGAGGAAATCCCTCCAAAGTGAGCGGTTCCCAAGGTGTCACCAGAACTAGTGTCCCCATAGGAAGATTTTCCCCTCTATTAACATTCTGGTGTCAAAGCAAAATTTGGGATTTTCTTTTACTTTTACTTTTGATGATAAAAGTAAACAGGACAGATAGAAATAGAGTCTCCATAACAGGGACACAGACAGGAATAAAAACTTGACAGGGGCCCTAATCCCTCTCCACTCCATCCAAAACTAGAAGAAAAAAAATTGCCTTTAGTTACACTTTAAGAATTATGTAGATGGTAAAGGATTTTTTGAAGCCAGGACCTGTACAGAAATGAGAATGATCACACTGCTATGGGAAGAGGCCCAGATGTACACAGGTGTATAGTAAAGTAAAGTGCACCTGTCTTCACTGTACATATCCAACCATGTTTATAGAAATGAAAAATAGAGCTTCTTCTTCACAGGATTTGATGCATATTTCAACTTTACTTTATACTTTATTTATGCTCTACTAACTACTGCATAAAAGCTCTGGTCAGAGCCGCTGTACTAACTATGCAGTAGTTAGTATAGCGATCTCCTCTGCTGTGCTGTTGTGTTCAGACAGGGGGATGGTCCCCCCGCCAGAACAATCCAATCAGCACTCTCTGCCATTGGCTGAGAGCGCTGATCGGGAGTCAGTCAGCTGCTGGTTTTCCAGCATGCTCATCAGACAGATGGTTGGTTTTTGTCAGACAGGGTGCCATACACACGGGTCAAATGTCAGCCTTTTTTGAACCGGTTGGTGTCTCCTGACATTCGGCCCATGTGTACGGGACTTTAGGTTCACTTCCCCTCACCTCACTTCACTCTTTAGTAAATGAGGCCTGATGCCTTCCTCTTCATTGTGATTGGATTGTGCTGTTCTGCCTGCTGTCTGTCCCCACCATTAATACAACTATTGTCTCTTTTAAGTGTATTTTCTATTTTTTTTTCTCAGATCCGTCTCCACCAGGAAACATCACTTTTATTACAATCCTGACAAACACCACCACATTATCTTGGGTAGTGCCTGTAAACATGACCGGGGTGACAAAGTCATATAATATAACTTATTATTGGAATGCTTCTTCCCCCATCATTGTGACAAGTAACTCTCTAAATGCCACTCTTACAAGTCTGAAATCTGGGAGTAATTACACCATTACTGTGGTGACAGTTGGAGTCCGAGGGTATTTGAGCACGCCTGTCAGCAGATCTGTGTTTACACGTAAGTTCTTACCATCTGTCAGGAAGCTAACTTTGCCAATGTGTACCCTTTACTACACTTAAAGCGATACCCAATGAGAAGTGATAGACTTACCTGAGAAGTGGAGACTAACAGCCAGTTCTTGGTAGGGCAGAGTACCATGGAACAGGTTAGATCTGGGTGCTGGATCTACAGAATAGAAACCACGCTGGAGCAAACTGGAATAGGGTGGCCCCGGAAACTGAGAAAGAAAAGAAAGCCCAATGCATCCCGTTGTGCATGATTTTTCCAGGGACATCTACAGGGGATCCTGTACTGATACAAGACTTGGGACTAATTATACAGATTGTTGGTGTTTTTTTAGGCACATAGTGCAGACAGTGTTCAGAGTTTATTTTAATGTCGTGTACATACGATTCGGATTTTGGTCGGAAAAAGATATGATGGCTTTTCCGACGGGATTCCACTCTAGCTTGCCTTGCATACACACGGCCACACACAAGTTCGCTGAACTTTTGACCGCCAAGAACACGGTGACGTACAACACTACAACGAGCCGAGAAAATTAAGTTCAATGAGAGCCTCTTGAGCCCCTCGGGAAAGAGAGCCCTGACTGATGGGGGCATGGCCAGGGAGGAGTTACACTGAACTTGGTCTAACTCAGGATTGGTACAGGGGGGGACAAAGGGTTGGGCCTGAGCTCAGGAGTTTGGCACCCCAGGGGATTATGGTCCCTTTCGGGCGGAAGCATGGAAGAGCTGCCCACCCTCCCGCCCTAATTTTGATGGTATGTCACAGCGTGTTGCGGTTTTGGTGACCTTGCCAGCAAATATGGAACCCCTTTTTTATGCCCTGATGGTAATTGGGAGATTGACGGCCGGTCCGGCACTTATGGTAAGGACAGGCCCCTCCTTCATCTCCCTTTTACATTTGTAGTTGAGTGCTCACAGTGCAACTGTGACTGGCATGGTCTAAAAGAGTTAATGTTATGTTTGAGTTAAATAAAGCTGTGGCCTTGCCCTTTCCAACGTTAATGGTTGTATGTGGTTTTTATTGGATGGGAAGAAGGGGTAAGGTACGCTAAGCGGTATGGTTGGGACCTGGGTTTATTGCACCTCAGCAGTCATGCTTCCGAGCATGCTACGAATTGTTTCTGAGGGTAGGAATTTTGCTACAGATGATTGCATTTTCGGATAGGAAGTTTTTCCGACCGAAAAATTGAGAACATGCTCTCAATCTTTTGCTGGCTGGAATTTGGCCAGCAAAAGTCTGATGGAGCATACACACGGTCGCATCTTCCGACCAAAAGCTCTCATCGGTCTCTTGCTGGACGAATTTCCGATTGTGTGTACGTGGCATTACAGTTCTATGATCACTCTGGAATGGCTAAGACCTGGGAGTAGGATCAGGACTCACTGAAGTAGGAAGAGGGTACCATATGAGGGCAAATAACATAGGATCTCCCAGGAGTCTGAGAGTCAACCATAATTCAGTAGGAACCCCCTCCTTTCACTGCATGCTGATCAATGGCCACAACCCCCAAGTTCACACTGATCTAAAAACTACAGACCACTAGTTAGATGTCACTAGGAACAGTCCAGAGGTCAGGGCTGGCTGTAGGCACAAATGGTTAGGAGGAATCCAGAGGTCAGGATGGGCAGGGGACATGGATAACCAGGAACAAGCCAGGGGTCCGATCCATGTGTGGCCCCTGTGGTTTTAGAGAAGACGTTCCACCGATCCACTTCTGTACAACCTCCCTGTTGTATTTTCCTTGCTCAATCAGCACTGCAGGTTATGGCCTGAAATGCTGATCAGTGTATTCTGATGGTGGGGAAATCTCCCAATTGTCAGAATACAATGACTGAACGGGGAGGGTGCCCCCATCCATATCAAGTGTGTGGATGGGAGAATTGGGTCAGTCTTTTTTATTCAACCTGCTGGTTGAACTGAAAAAAAAACTGAAAAAAAAACAGACCCATTTCTGGCCTGCTTTACACTGATACTATTAGATTGTATCTCCTTCAATGTAATATAAGTGTTTTTCTCTCTTTTATGTTAAGCTCACATGTGTGTATTCCACTTTCTAGAACCATATCCTGTGAACCAGCCACAATACTTTCTTGTGACTTCAACGTCTGTGTCCTTAAATTGGAGCGCACCAAACGAATCTCAGACTTCTTACACATACAGAGTGCAGACAAATGTCACATCATCATCTTCAATAGTAAATAATATAATAGTGACCAATCAATCAGCTACAATAGGAAATCTGATCCCGGGACAAACATATACATTCCTGATATATACAAGAGCTGCTGATAATGTCACTGAATCTGATCCGGTGTCACTAACTACCTGCACAGGTGAGTACAGCCGCAGTCCTGATCTTATCTCTGTGGTGGGGACACCATGAAAATACTTCTGTCAGTTTGGGAAGAGAGTGTCCCTTCAAAAGTACTTATTGTTTTGCCAAGGTGTATCAGATAAAGTTGATTTGCTTTTTCTGATATACATATAACTATTTTTTTTTTATTAAACACGTGTTCACTAGTCCATTGCAACTTACATTTTTAATTGACTCCATAGTTTTTTGTTAAAATGGTTGTATCCCCTGCTTGGACATTTTTACCTACAGGTACGCCTATAATAAGGCCTATAATAAGGCTTACCTGTAGGTAAAAAGAATATCTCCTAAATCGTGCAGGTTTAGGAGATTTTGACCCTGCATGCAGCTGCTGACGACAGCCGCGCATGCGCTCTGTAGGTCCGGAGCATCCTTGCCCCCAAAACTTGCTGGAACGGAGGGCTCCCACGCAGATTTGTGGGAGTGACGTCATCGTGGCTCCCACCACTCACAGCTAGGGATGAGCTTTCTGTTCGGGTCGAACATGAGTTTGACTCGAACATTGGCTGTTCGCCCATTCGCCAAAAACCAAACATTATGGGGTGTTCGCGCCAAATTCGTGCGGCGCGTAATGGCTATAATTCACTGCGGGAACGCAGTGTATTGCTGTATGATGATTGGCCAGAGCATGCACCATCACCTGTATGCTTTGGCCAATCACAGCGCCCTCAGCTAAGAGAGCCATAATTGGCCAAAGGCAGGGTGCCTTTCACCAATCATGGCTCAGGTGGACTAAGTCCAAGCCCCACACTATATAAGGCTGCCTGCACTCGCCTGCCTGCCTCGTGTAGTGTGTTGTTGGCATGGATGGAGAGAGAGTTTCATTTAGATTGAGCAGGCAGTTTTTCCGACTGAAAAATTGAGAACATGCTCTCAATCTTTTGCTGGCTGGAATTTGGCCAGCAAAAGTTCCGATGGAGCATACACACAGTCACATTTTATGACCAAAAGCTCTCATCAGTCTTTTGCTGACCGAATTTCCGATTGTGTGTATGCGGCATTACAGTTCTATGATCACTCTGGAATGGATAAGACCTGGGAGTGGGATCAGGACTCACTGAAGTAAAATGATGGTACCATATGAGGGCAAATAACACAGGATCTCCCAGGAGTCTGAGAGTCAACCATTATTCAGTAGGAACCCCCTCTTTTCACTGCATGCTGATCAATGGCCACAACCCCCAAGTTCACACTGATCTAAAAACTACAGACCACTAGTCAGAGGTCACTAGGAACAGTCCAGAGATCCGGGCTGGCTGTGGGCACAGATGGTTAGGAGGAAGCCAGAGGTCAGAATGGGCAGGGGACAAGGATAATCAGGAACAAGCCAGGGGTCAAGGTGGGCAGGGGACATGAATAACCACGTGCCTTAGAGTCAGAGTTAACATTGGCTCAAGGAAGGTAAGTAGAACTGATATCATCTCTATGTTAGGAGACAAATCACTGCTGATTTAATTGAAGCTGGTAGACCACAAATGTGGCTCAAATAGGGCACATAGATAATACATAGAACAAGTATTTTATTTATATTAGCATATGAGAATCATTACCACTACTGTGTCCGCCCATGACCATAAATTTGTAAACTATTTTCCATCTCTGTGTATTATGAGATTAATGTTCTGAGACTATACAGTATAATGCTTCATGTTAAATGGGTGTGTGGACAAGGGATTATAGCGGTGCTAGGGTCAGGAAGATTAGAGGAGAAAAGATGAAACAAAGAATACTAAAATTACAGATTTTATTAATAGTCTATCATAAATACAATGTACATTATAAACAATTCAAACAGTAATTGTACAAATTTTGTGGATACATGTACTGTAAGTGACCCTATAAATGGTCAAGTGGGCCGGATGGCAAGTGGCCGTTGAAGGAGGGGGGGCTCGTTTTCCTACATGTTTCGCCAAAACATTGGCTTCTTCAGGGAACAGGAGCTCATAAGGTGGATATGTATAAAAAATTCTGTGTGGTGGATATGAAAACACATGTTAGAGATAGTAATTTGACCAAACACTGCATAGTAAAAACAATAACACACTGCAACTTTGGCTGGACATTCATGCGACCCTAAGCTCCACACCACTGAACGGAACTGCGGACATACCTGGGGCGTCAGTGCCCAAGACGGGAGGGAAGAGAGGGAGAGGGGGAACACAGCCACCCAAGGAGATCCCCACAGGGGAGCAGGCAGACCGCGCCGTAAATTATGCCTGCAGGGGGCATACAGTAGACCTGGCAAGGGAATGTAAAGATAGTCATGTGTCATAATGCACTGTGGTAGTTATTCCAGGAATAGAGAGTTGCGCATATGTGTATTGTATTAAAAAGAGAACACAAAATATATGTATATAAGTAGGTATAAATGTATCTATATCTCTGGAAAAGGTGCAGACTTACATGTATATCTAAAAGCTGTAGAGAGGCAAGGTCAGGAAGTGCCTGTGATATATGTATGCACACAGCAAGGAAAGGACATCAAGATTGAAGCATATCTGCAGACCACTTAAAGCAGGCCTAATTAGAAAAATGGATAGTGTTAGGGGTCTTGTTGTTGTTAGCTGGGGCCAGATATGGTAGTTTATATATTAGTTTTAAGCCCTTCCTTTAAGTTTTTCTTTTCCATGCCCCTTCCCCAGACAACGTCGTTTGTGGTTTTTCCTCTCTACCCTTTCTCCGCCATCCCTTTTTCCCTCCCCCCCCCCCCCCCCTCTATTCCCTTCTCAGTTTCTCATTCTCTTGTTTTCCCTGTTTTTCTTTCCCTTTGCTGCCATGGCTCCACCCGGTATTTCATCCATAAAATCCTTTTCTGACATGGACCAATACCTTGCTCTCTACATTGATTATAAATGCTTTTTTCCTCTTCTGAGACAAGCTGGCAAATTGATTCAATATATCTTATATCCCTGTATATTCTATAAGTGTATATTGCCTGTATTTATTTGTGACTTAAAACTCTTTTTTTGTCATTATTGAATAATATTTCTCAACACAACTGTTGTAATACATATATTATGTGTTTCCTTTTTTATATATTCTTTTCTATATATTGTTTTTGTATTGTATTTTCAATTTTTGGTTGCAGGTCTCACTGTTGTACTGGGACCCAGTGGTTCTCTATGCACACTGCACACATTGTGGCTGGATGTCGTGTGCTGACACACAGTAATTTCCCTCTTCCCCAGTGGCCCCTGTGGATTGTTGGGCAACTTTTGGGATATCCTCCCATCCTGTGTCTCGGCGCACTACACTTCGTGCCCCATTGTTCCCCACCACTGGACTGCGGTTGTCCCTGATGCCTTGGCTAGTCCCACGACTGGGGGGATTGTCTGTGGCGTGGGTGGTGGGCGGCGGCCCCGTGGGCTCTCCCGGATTGGGGGTGACATGGCTAGCGCTGTCTTTGCCTGTACGGACGCCAAGGCGCAGACAACTGTCTGCCCCTGGGTGCCCACGTCTGTTCTCAGACCCTCTGGTCCTTTATTCCATCGGCAGATTGGGTGAGATGACACCTTGGTACTTCCCACTCCAGGGATGTTCGCCTCTCCAATCGCCACACGGTCCGTGAGATCTGAGCAGGCGCGCGCAGTGCATAATGGAACTCGTAGTTCCTAGGCACCGTGCAGTGCACAGCCGTGGCTACCCCTCGTTTAGCGTCCGCACACCTGATCATCATCTGATCAGGTGTGGGGGGTATATGAGTAACCGGCCAGTCCCTCAGTTCTCATAGACGAGGGACGTGCCTGCATTCGCTCTGCACACAGCTACAAGGTAAACTTCTGCCTTTCAAAACACCCTGACTTCATGTTGTTTACATGAATTATTTATTATTCCTTTACATACTTTTTAGAACGTACTTTGGACCGGCCTCTTACTCTGGTGGTTAACACTGATTTTCTCAAGCAACACGGTGTGCTTCATGATGAATTAGGTAACAGATTCCTTTTCACTAGCCTCACCTGTGCCCAAGTACATTTTAAAGCTTCCATTTCCCTACCTTTCTGATCCTCCTTTTTTCCTTTATATTTCACATAGGATCCACTGTTACTTTTATCCCTTTTTCATCCCAGTATCGGTACTATATACCTGTGAATGTACCGCCATGAGAATCTTTTCTTACAGCAGATACCATCAAGTAAGTATAGGCATAAACTACCATATCTGGCCCCAGTTAACAACAACAAGACCCCTAACACTATCCATTTTTCTAATTAGGCCTGCTTTAAGTGGTCTGCAGATATGGTTCAACCTTGATGTCCTTTCCTTGCTGTGTGCATACATATATCACGGGCACTTCCTGACCTTGCCTCTCTACAGCTTTTAGATATACATGTAAGTCTGCACCTTTTCCAGAGATATAGATACATTTATACCTATTTATATACATATATTTTTTGTTCTCTTTTTAATACAATACACATATGCGCAACTCTCTATTCCTGGAATAACTACCACAGTGCATTATGACACATGACTATCTTTACATTCCCTTGCCAGGTCTACTGTATGCCCCCTGCAGGCATAATTTACGGCGCGGTCTGCCTGCTCCCCTGTGGGGATCTCCTTGGGTGGCTGTGTTCCCCCTCTCCCTCTCTTCCCTCCCGTCTTGGGCACTGACGCCCCAGGTATGTCCGCAGTTCCGTTCAGCGGTGTGGAGCTTAGGGTCGCATGAATGTCCAGCCACAGTTGCAGTGTGTTTATTGTTTTTACTATGCAGTGTTTGGTCAAATTACTATCTCTAACATGTGTTTTCATATCCACCACACAGAATTTTTTATACATATCCACCTTATGAGCTCCTGTTCCCTGAAGAAGCCAATGTTTTGGCGAAACATGTAGGAAAACGAGCCCCCCCTCCTTCAACGGCCACTTGCCATCCGGCCCACTTGACCATTTATAGGGTCACTTACAGTACATGTATCCACAAAATTTGTACAATTACTGTTTGAATTGTTTATAATGTACATTGTATTTATGATAGACTATTAATAAAATCTGTAATTTTAGTATTCTTTGTTTCATCTTTTCTCCTCTAATCTTCCTGACCCTAGCACCGCTATAATCCCTTGTCCACACACCCATTTAACATTTGATTATTTAGGGGATGAGGTGCTGTATCCTCCGGTACCATCTAGCCACTTTTACTTTTTTACCTATAATGCTTCATATTTTTCATGGGAACCACTACAGGGGTCTCTAAATTGTTGTTTATTGTCTTAGACAGATGGAGCAATCAATGATATGTAGGAGGGCTACTGAGGTCCCTCATTCAAAGGACAGGTGGCCTGATATTGCTGGGCTGTGCTATCTATAGTATTCCACTGCTGGGTACTTCTGATGAAGTAAAATTGACTCCATAGTTTTTTGTTAAAATGGTTGTATCCCCTGCTTGAACATTTTTACCTACAGGTAAGCCTATAATAAGGCTTACCTGTAGGTAAAAAGAATATCTCCTAAATCATGCAGGTTTAGGAGATATTGACCCTGCATGCAGCTGCTGACGACAGCCGCGCATGTGCTCTGTAGGTCCGGCGCATCCTTGCTCCCGAAACTTGCTGGAACGGAGGTCTCCCACGCAGATTCGTCGTGGCTCCGGCCACTCACAGCTAGGGATGAGCTTTCTGTTCGGATCGAACATGAGTTCGACTCAAACATTGGCTGTTCGCCCATTCGCCAAAAAACGAACATTATGGGGTGTTCGCGCCAAATTCGAGCGGCACGTAATGGCCCATAATTCACTGCGATAGCACAGTGCATTGCTGTATGATGATTGGCCAGAGCATGCACCATGACCTGCATGCTTTGGCCAATCACAGCGCCCTCAGCTAAGAGAGCCATAATTGGCCAAAGGGAGGGTGCCTTTCACCAATCATGGCTCAGGGGGACTAAGTCCGAGCCCCACACTATATAAGGCCGCCTGCACTCGCCTGCCTGCCTCGTGTAGTGTGTTGTTGGCGAGAGAGAGTTTCATTTAGATTGAGCAGGCAGGGAGATTATTTAGTTAGCTGCAGTGTATTTAATATATATATATACAGATAGTGTGTGTGTGTGTGTGTGTGTGTGTGTATATGTGTATATATATATATATATATATATATATATATATATATATATATATATATATCCACTGCATATAGTTTAGCTATATCTCACTGCAGGCCGTTCCTGGTGTATTGTTTCTAATATACTTAGAATATGCTTAGAGTATACTAATATACTCTAATACTAAGTATACAGTACTGTGCACCCATAGTGCAGTTGCTACTACTTTTCTGGTGGTGCACACAATACATATAGTACACCCATAGTTGTTATTACACTTCTGTTGGTGTAGACAGTACCGTGCACCCCTGGTGCCGTTGCTATTACTTTCCTGGTGGTGTACACAATACATACAATGCACCCATAGTTGTTATTATACTTCTGTTGGTGTACACAGTACCTTGTACCCCTAGTGCAGTTGATACTACTTTCCTGGTGGTGTACACAATACATACAGTACACCCATAGTTGTTATTAAACTTCTGTTGATGTACACAGTACCATGCACCCCTAGTGCAATTGCTACTACTTTCCTGGTGGCGTACCCAGTACACAATACAGTGTGGTGTGGTTTTGCTAAACAAAATTTACAGTATGTCCCGAAGGCCACCAAGGAGAGGCAGATGCTCACAGGCCACTAAAAGAGGGCAAGCAGGCTCTGTGTCTACAGTTGACAGTGCTGGTCGTGGACACGGTGCATCCTCAGCACATGGCCGTGGGGCACGCTTGTTCTTTTTTTCTGCAGCTGGCCGTGTTATTGAGCCACAATATGCAGAGTTGGTGGAATGGATAACAAAGCCCTCATCCTCTTCATCCTCTGTCACCTAGGCTCAGAGTAGTTTGTCTACCAATGAAGCTGCCAAAGTGGCCTAATCCATCGACTCCATGTCAACAGTCACTCCTTCCCTAGCCCCACCATCATGCCCGGAGGAGTCCCTCAAACTATTCGACCACAGTGTCGGGTACATGCTGCAGGAGGATGCACAGCGATTTGAAGGCTCCGATGATGGTACCCAGGTTGAGGAAGGGAGTAACGTTGGTACCCAGGTTGAGGAAGGGAGTAACGTCAGCCTAGAGAGAGAGGGTGCCCAAGAAGTTCAAGAAACTGCCAGTCATGTTCCCCCAGCTGCAGCATACTGCCAAGTTTGCTCCAGTGATGAGGAGGGAGGGGATGATTAGGTCACTGACTCTACTTGGGTGCCTGATAGAAGAGAGGAGGAGGAGGAGGCACATCTCCAACGAGGCAGGATGCCATCCAGGGGGCAGTTTAAGGGCAACCACCCTATTGCATCACACCGCAGAGCTAAGCAGGGCGCTGCTGACTCCCCACATATTTTGAAACGTTCTTTGGTGTGGGTCGTTTTTGCATGTGTGAAGCAGATCGCACTGTTGCTGTTTGCAACATATGTCTGAAGCGTATAAAGCGTGGCCAAAACAGCAGCCGCATGTGCACCACGTGCTTGACCAGACATATGAGGACCTCCCATGCAGTCCGTTGGCAACAGCACTTAAAAGACCCATATCAAAGAACAAGGCGGACCTCTCCTTGCTCCTCATCAGCTGGAATCTCCAACCCCACTATACCTCCAGTCTTTTTAGAAACCTGCACTGAGAGGAATGAAGGTAAAGAAATAGGTGTCCCAAGTACTTGCAGCCAATCTGCTAGTGGTACACCAACATCAGATTTTAACAGGCAAATTTCCCTACCCCAGTTGCTAAACCGTCGAAAGAAATTCGGTCCCAGCCATCCACATGCTCAGCATCTGAATGCTAGCTTGGCCAAATTGCTAGCACTGCAATTGCTGCCTTTTCAGCTAGTAGACTCTGCCCCTTTTCGTGAATTTGTGGAATGTACGGTACCTCAGTGGCAGGTTCCCAAATGCCATTCCTTTTCACGGAAGGCCATTCCGGCTCTCTACCAGCATGTGGAAGGCAATGTCTTGGCCTCGTTGGACAGGGCAGTCAGCAGTAAGGTGCATATTACTGCTGACTCATGGTCCAGCAGGCGTGGAAAAGGACGTTACCTTTCTTTCATGGTGCACTGGGTAACTCTGCTGGCAGCTGGGAAGGATTCAGGACAGGGTTCAGCATTGTTGGAGCTTGTTCCGCCACCATGCCTCCAAAATGCTAGTGGTGATTATGCCACAGCTCTCTCCTCCACCCCCTCCTCTTCTTCTTCCTCTATGGCCTCTTCCTCTGCAGATTTCTCCTCTGAACCAGCAGTGCTCCGTAGGCGTTCAAGGGGCTACGCAAGCACTCAGGCAAAAAGATGACGTGCGGTGCTTAAGTTGGTCTGCTTAGAGGACAAGAGCCACACTGGGGCAGAGATTCTGTCAGCTCTGCAGGGGCAGGCTCAGAGGTGGTTGATGCCATGCCAGCTTCAACCAGGAATGGTTGTATGCGACAATGGCACCAACCTCCTCTCCGCCCTCTGACAGGGACACTTGACCCATGTTCCCTGTTTGGCTCACGTCCTGAATTTGGTGGTGCAGTGGTTCTTGAGCAGGTACCCGGGCTTACAGGATCTCCTGAGGCAGGCCAGGAAAGTCTGTGGTCATTTCTGCCGGTCATATAATGCCAGTGCTCGGCTGGCTGACATTCAAAGAGAATGCAACCTGCCCAAGAATCACCTCATTTGTGACATGCCCACCAGGTGGAACTCAACGTTGGCAATGCTGTAGCTGCTGCACATGCAGCAGAGGGCCATCAATGAGTACCTGTGTGAGTATGGCACCAGGACAGGGTCAGGGGAGATTGGTTTTTTTTTCGCCATGCCAGTGGCTACTGATCAAGGATGCATGCACTGTCCTGTCACCATTTGAAGAGGCCACGAGGATGGTGAGCAGTGACAGTGCATGCATCAGTGATACTGTCCCTCTTGTCTTCCTGTTGGAGCACACGCTTCGTGGAATAATGGACAGGGCACTTGAGGCAGAACAGCGGGAGGAAGAGGAGGACTTCCTTACCTCTCAAGGCCCCCTTTATCCAGATACTAGCATTCGTGCAGGCCCGCAGATCACACAGGAAGAAGAAGAGGAGGAGGAGGATTGTGTCAGCATGGAGGTAGAGGAAAACACTCAGCATCAGCAGCAGTCTTCAATAGATCCTTTGCAGTCCCTAGAAACCCATGGAGTTGTACGTGGCTGGGAGGAGGTGGTTGAGGATCATGTGATCCTTAGTGACCCAGAGGACTCAGGATCGAATGCCTCTGCAAACCTACGCTGCATGGCCTCCCTGATCCTGCAAAGCCTGCAAAGTGACCCTAGGATTCATGGTATCAAGAAGAGAGATCATTACTGGCTGGCAACCCTGATGCTCGTTACAAGGGTAAGGTTGCAGAACTTATCCAGCCTTCGCAGAGGAAGCAGAGAATGAAACATCTTTAGAAGGCCTTGCAGAAAGGTTTGTGCAATGCGTTTCCAGAGCCTGGGAGGTTACAATTTCCTGGTGCTGGACAACGTGTTGCTGAGGCTTTGTACAGTCACAGAAGAAGCGGTGGAGAAGGTGGCCGGCTGACCGTTGCCTTCAGACAATTCTTCAGTCCTCAGCGCCTAGGTCTGATCGGTTCCAGCAACCATCACGAGCATCTGAATTACATGGTGCAGGAATATATAGGGGCAAGATTAGACTTGGAGACCTTTCCAACAGAGCATCCACTGGGTTACTGGGTCTTGAGGATGGACCACTGGCCAGAGCTTGCTCAATATACAATTGAGCTACTGGCCTGTCCTGCATCCAGCATTCTTTCTGAACACACATTCAGTGCTGCTGGAGGCTTTATAACCGATCACAGAGTGTGCCTGTCCACAGACTCTGTTGATTTGCTCACCTTCATAAAAATGAATCAGTCTTGGATCACCAGCTACCAAGCACCTGATGCTGATGTAACTGATTGATTTTTCTATGGATGTGGGATCCCTTGAAGACTGTATATGCTGAGTAGGGATGAGCCGAACACCCCCCTGTTCGGTTCGCACCAGAACATGCCAACAGGAGAAAAGTTAGTTCGAACACGTGAACACCATTAAATTCTATGGGACAGGAACATGAATAATCAAAAGTGCTAATTTTAAAGGCTTATATGCAAGTTATTGTCATAAAAAGTGTTTGGGGACCCGGGTCCTGCCCCAGGGGACATGGATCAATGCAAAAAAAAGTTTTAAAAACGGCCTTTTTTTCAGGAGCAGTGATTTTAATAATGCTTAAAGTCTAACAATAAAAGTGTAATATTCCTTTAAATTTCATAGCTGGGGGTGTCTATAGTATGCCTGTAAAGGGGCGCATGTTTCCTGTGTTTAGAACAGTCTGACAGCAAAATTTTTATTTTTTTTTTAAATTTTGGTTCCCCTGTGGGGAATTACCATGCCGTTTTTATCAATGAACTTCTATGTGTATTGTCGGTAATGCACCGAGTAGTTTTAAATGGCTTTTTTCCTTCGAAATGTAATTTTGCTGTCAGACTGTTCTAAACACAGGAAACATGCGCCCCTTTACAGGCATACTATAGACACCCCCAGCTATGAAATTTAAAGGAATATTACACTTTTATTGTTTGACTTTAAGCTATATTAAAATCACTGCTCCTGAAAAAAAGGCCGTTTTTAAAACTTTTTTTGCATTGATCCATGTCCCCTGGGGCAGGACCCAGGTCCCCAAACACTTTTTATGACAATAACTTGCATATAAGCCTTTAAAATTAGCACTTTTGATTTCTCCCATAGACTTTTAAAGGGTGTTCCGCGGCATTCGAATTTGCCGCGAACACCCCAAATTGTTCGCTGTTCGGCGAACTTGCGAACAGCCAATGTTCGAGTCGAACATGAGTTCAAATCGAACTCGAAGCTCATCCCTAATGCTGAGTGACTATCCCATTATGCTGAGTGACTATCCTATTCCTCCTCAATCTTAATGATGATTGCTTCTAGGAATATTTTCGGTTCAGGGCAACACCACCACTGCCTAAGGCCCAATTTTTATGACCATGTTTAACAGGGGTGCGTAATTACAATTTTTGATAAAATATTTAACAGCAGGGCTCGTTCCTGCGCTCAACAAGAGTATCTGTGAGGGGTTGCCGTGTTGTGGCACCAACACCACTGCCTAAGGCCCAATTTTTCTGCCCCTGTTTAACAGGGGCGCGTAATTACAATTCTTGATATAATATTTCACAGCAGGGCCAGTTCCAGTTCCCACCAAGAGTAACTGTGAGGGCTTACAGTGTTCTAGTACCACCAACACCTAAGGCCCAATTTTCTGCCGAGTGTATAGGGCAGGCCGTATAGTATATACAGGCGGTCCACTATTTTCAAACATCCGACTTACAAACGACCCACTTACAAGCGGAGGGAGACAACAGGAAGTGAGAGGAAATCTACCCCTGGGAAGGGAAATTCTCTCCTGTTAGATTTAATATGGGAAAAAGGTGTCTCCACTGATGCTTTATCACCAATCCTTGTTTCTACAACAATCCAAAATTTTCGAAATCCAATTCTCATTGGGACAGAAAATGTGGTGAAATCTTCTGAACAGGTGCACAGACAGCAAAACAAATGTTACAGGGGTGATAAGCCTTCCCTATGTTATCCAAAAAGCTTAAAAATAGATTTTTTGGCTGGAGCTACACTTAGAAAATGTGCCTGTTCCAAATTACAAACAGATTCAACTTAAGAACAAACCTACAGTCCCTGTCTTGTTTGTAACCCGGGGACCGCCTGTATACTGCTGCTGTTCAGAGTATATAAGGCCCGGGGGCCCCACGCCTTTTTTTAAATTTGCGTTTGGGTTTCACCTTAATATCCATACCAGACCAAAAGGGCCTGGTAATGGGGTGGGGGGGGGCAACATTACATTACAGCCGCAAGCAGTTTTAAATGACTTTTATTCCTTTAGAAATGTCATTTTGTGCAGAGACTGTTCTAAGCACGGGAAAAATGTGCCACTTTACAGGCATACTATAGACACCCCCCAGGCACGATATTTAAAGGAATATTTCACTTTTATTGTTTCACTTTAAGCATCAATAAAATCACTGCTCCCGAAAAAACGTCCATTTTTAGAAACTTTTTTTTTGCATTGATACATGTCCCCTGGGGCAGGACCCGGGTGCCCAAACCCTTTTTAGGAGTTTGCATATTAGCCTTTAAAATTAGTACTTTTGATTTTTCAAGTTCGAGTCCCATAGACTTTAACGGGGTTCGCGTGTTCGCACAAATATTTGGTCTGTTCGCATGTTCTGCCGCGAACCGAACTGGGGGGTGTTCGGCTCATCCCTACTCACAGCGTTGGAGCCAGCGATCCCGGAAGAAACACAGAAGGAACATATCAGCTCCCTCCAGTGTGACCTGAATGTGAGTGTATTTGTATTACTACCTTTCATAAATATTCCAGTATATTGTGTTCACTAATAAACACAAATTTATCTACACTGTACTGCTGGGACCACCAACTGTGGAAGGGAGTTCCACATCCTCACCACTCTAACAGTAAAGAACACCTTCATTGTGTCTGGCAAATGCTGTAAATAATTTATCAATCATTCTAAACATAAAGTAGAAATGTGCAGTTCAGAAATTAGGATGTATCCGAAGTTCTGAATTACAATAATAATGAATTTAAACGAATCCGAAATAATGAAACAAAACAATATTCCAAATTGGAATGGTTTTCAGATTGAATGTGAATAGTTTTCAAGTCAAATTAGAAATCTGAAGAGAATAAAATAGAATAGAAAATAAAGGAATAGGATAGAATAGAATAGGAAATACAAGAATAGAATAGAATGTAAAAAACAATAGAATAGAAAGAATATAACCATTTCCCAAAATTTGAATATAATAAACTCTAATAGAATAGAAAATAATAGATTAGAATAAGAAATAAAATAAAAGAATAGAACAGACTACAGTAGAAAAGAAGAGAATAGTCTAGAATAGAATGAATATAGCCATCTTCCGAAATTAACATTTCTAATAGAATAAATTAGAATTTGAATAGAAAAGAATAGAACCGAAAATAGAATAGAAGAATAAAATAGAATAGAAAAGAACAGAATAGAATTAAATAAACAATAGAAAAGAACAGAATAGAAAGAATATAAGAATATAACAATAACCGTTTTCCAAAATTCTAATTTTGAATAGAATAAATTTGAATTCGAATTGAATATAATGGAAAAGAAAAGAATAGAACAGAACATAAAAGAATAGAATAGAACAAACAACAGAAAATAATGGATTTGAAAGAATATAACCTTCCAACATTTTTATTTCAAATAGAATAAATTCAATTTCTAATGGAATTCAATTTGAAAGCAATTAAAATGAAATTCCATTTGGAATTTAAATCAATTCAATTTTTTCAAATTCGGTTGAATTGAATGCAGTTTGACCAAATTCGGAAAATTGTATTCGAATAAACAAAACGAATTCTGAAAACAAATTAAACAAATTTAACTAAACAAATTTATGCAAACAATGAATTGAAACAAAACTAAACACATTTTTTCGTTCTGCAGATGTCTAAATAGAATGAGTCTTATAAAGCACATAACATTATGAACATTGTATTTCCAGTTCCCGGACAAGCTGTGGGTGTCACAGTGAACAATTACCAGTCGGTGAATTCTCTGGTGGTGAACTGGGCGGCACCAATAGGAATCGTGTCCTTTTATAATGTCACCATAACAGGAGATGTAAATAGGACATTACAGAATAATTCTACACAAGTGACCTTCACTAACTTACTACCAGGAAGGAATTATTCCATCACTGTACAGACAATCAGTGGGAGCTGCAACAGTCCAATCACTACAGTGACAGAGGCCACATGTGAGTATGATCCACGAGTGATCAGTGTTATCTATTTACCATCAAAGTATTTTTCATAATTGTGAAAGTGTGATCAATAAACAATGGCACTTACAAGATAAGACTCTCTTTGTATTGCTTCCTTTGTGTGAAATCCCTGGTGTTCCCGCCAGTCCTTCTGCTTTCCTATTAAACTGACCACACTAAGCATGAGAGCACAACATGGTCAGTTTTCTAGCTGTGCTGAGAATTCAACCTGCTCTCCTCAAATGATCAGACTTGTGCTGACATGCCCCCCCACTCGCTGGGAACATCAATGTGCTGCTGTTTCTCCTCCATTTACAGCTGGCTTACCTGTAACTATTCTTTAAAATGCTCCCTCTCTCCTCCTACCTACCCTGCATATTCTGTATAGAAAAGGTCTGTGTACTTAATCCTATGTACTGTAATCCACTCCAGTGATTCAGCATCTCTGGCTGTGAATTTCAGAAGTCAGAACTTCCCCCATAGACTCCCAACGACCCAGCCATTGTCGGCACTCCCTCCTCTCCCCTGCAGCAGCCACTTACTGACACAGGGAAGCTGGAGGTGCAGGATCATGTGATCGGCCTGGAGTGGATTAAAAAATTGGAAAATACACAGATCTTTTCTAAACAGGTTAGGTAGGATAGGTAGGGGGAGGGGGGGGCAATTTTTTTTTTGGAAAGTTAGACTTAAGCTGAACATAGATTTGTCCGAAATGTGGCCAGTTCAGCAGGAACTGAGTGAATTTTGCATTAAAAACACTTGCTAGATGCCTCATCTGTGTTGGTTTTCTGTTCTATGGATTTTTGTATTATCATTTGGGTAGTAGCTCTTTCTAAATACATCTCAAACTGGCTGTAAAGACCATCGGGGGAGTTTGTGGCGTGTTTGCGGTGCTATTGCAGCATTGTTTACATTCAGATCAATAGAAGTGTTAGTGGAGCGGTAAAGCCTGGCAAATTTATGACGCAATGCAATGTTAACGCAAACATGTTATTGTCATTTTTAATGTGTCATTATTTTGAGTGTAATTATAATTTAATACATTTCCTGTTGGGATTAATAAAACATTCTGAATCCAAAAATAGGTTAAAGATACACATTTTTTACACAGATTACTCAGCATAAGTAGCAGGAGGGGGGGCATAGTTAGTGTTAGGCAGGAATTCCACTTTAAAGTGTAACTATAAGCAAAACTTTTTTTTTCAATTTTGATAGAGTATGAGAGAGTTATAACCTCTCTCGTTTTTTGTGCTCCGTTGAGGAGATTTCCCTTTACTTCCTATCGCATAGCCAAAACAAAAAATGAGAGGAAATCCCTCCAAAGTGAGCGGTTCACAAGGTGTCACCAGAACTAGTGTCCCCATTGGAAGATTTTCCCCTCTATTAATATTCTAAAGTCAACCCAAAATGTGGGATTTTCTTTTACTTTTGATGATAAAAGTAAACAGGACAGATAGAAGGAGAATCTCCCTAACAGGGACACAGACAGCAATAAAAACTTGACAGGGGCCCCAATCCCTCTCCACTCCATCCAAAACTAGAAGGAAAAAAATTACCTTTAGTTTTAAGAATTATGTCGATGGTAAAGGATTTTTTGAAGCCAGGACCTGTATAGAAATGAGAATGATCACACTGCTATGGGAAGAGGCCCAGATGTACACAAGTGTATAGTAAAGTAAAGTGCACCTGTCTTCACTGTACATATCCAACCATGTTTATAGAAATGGAAAATAGAGTTTCTTCTTCCCAGGATTTGATGCATAATTCAACTTTACTTTATACTTTACATTATGCTGTATTAACTACTGCATAGTTAGTACAGTGGCTCCAACCAGAGATTTTTTTTCGTTCAACCCAGTGGGTACCAGGCTTAAGAAGAAAAAAGCTCTGCTTGGAGCCGCTGTACTAACTATGCAGTAGTTAGTACAGCGATCTCCTCTGCTGTGCTGTTGTGTTCTGACAGGGGGACGGTCCCCCCGCCAGAACAATCTTATCTGCCATTGGCTGAGAGCGCTGATCGGGAGTCAGTCGGCTGCTGGTTTTCCAGCGCTGCTCTTTAGACAGATGGTTGGCTTTTCTCGGACAAGGTGTCATACACAATGTCAGCCTTTATTTTGAACCGGCTGATGTCTCCTGACATTCGGCCCATGTGTACGGGGCTTTAGGTTCACTTTCCCTCACCTCACTTCACTCTTTAGTAAATGAGGCCTGATGCCTTCCTCTTCATTCTGATTGCATTGTGCTGTTCTGCCTGCTGTCTGTCCTCACCATTAATACAACCATTGTCTCTTTTAAGTGTATTTTCTATTTTCTTTTTGCAGATCCGACTCCACCAGGAAACATCACTTTTATTACAATCCTGACAAACACCACCACATTATCTTGGGTAGAGCCTGTAAACATGACCGGGGTGACAAAGTCATATAATACAACTTATTATTGGAATGCTTCTTCCCCCATCACTGTGACAAGTAACTCTCTAAATGCCAACCTTACAAGTCTAAAATCTGGGAGTAATTACACTATTACTGTGGTGACAGTTGGAGTCCGAGGGTATTTGAGCACGCCTGTCAGCAGATCTGTGTTTACACGTAAGTTCTTACCATCTGTCAGAATGCTAACTTTGCCAATGTGTACCCTCTAACTACACTTAAAGTGATACCCAATGAGAAGTGATAGACTTACCTGAGAAGTGGGGACTACTTTCTTATTTCTTATTAACCAATATATATTTTATATTATTCATATTAATTTGGATATGTTTTATTGATAATATAAATATTATTCATTATTATTCATATTCATATTATTATTATTATTATTATTATTATTATTATTATTATTATTATGATATAGTAGTGGTCTTATCAATATTATTATTCAATAGTAAGGCAATAGTTATTAATCTTTATTAATGTATACAGTACTATGTTATTCCATAAATATAGAAAAAGTCTTCATTTTTAAATGTTGAACTTTAGATGACCTCTCTGCTTCATGCTGATATTTTTTATAAGACAGTCACAAGTTTACTGGGTGAAAGTGTATTAGGATAGTTCATTTTTAGTTTTTAAGTTCACTAATTAGAAGAGAAACACTTATACAGCAGTTGAACTACAGCCTGATAAGATAATATTCCTTAAAGATAATAAATAATCATTGTCAAGAATAAGTGATAAAAACATCCTATATTGATGGTTTTAAAAGAATTATGTGGAATATGGGAAAGTTAAGTACTTTAATTTAGCTTGACAGGGTTAAAAAGGTCTGCTTGTGCCTGCATTAAAACTGTTAAAAAACATTGACTAAGAAGAACACTGATGTGTATGTATGTATTGATAATTAGACAATATTGAATAAAGTATTTAACTTTGTGTATGTATATATGCATATATATATATTATGTAAATAATACAGTACTTTTTTTGTGAAACCAATATATGAATACATACACATAGAATTGTATAGTGAAAAAAGAAATATAACACATAAGGTGGGGTTATTGCAAGTTCATTTTCCCAAAGTCGTAAATCTGTTATCCTTGAGTTGGTAAAGTCTTCTCAGGACAAGGAGGGTTTGATTTAACATGAATGGGTGCCATACTGTCCCAACACAAGAATTGTAATGGATAAAACCATAGACAAAACCAGTTATAAATAATTTTAATAAACAAATAGGAATTCTGGGAATACATAAGTTTGTCTGGATGTATGACAGGTGCCAGATTTATAGTTAGTTACATTGACGTAGATCTTAGCAACCAATCATGTTGTACCTAATATGCTTACTTTGTAAGAAACTGTATAAATTAGACCTATATCTTGTAATACTTTGAACATAAACCTGTATGTTCCCAGCTGTTGTTAATAAACCTGCATCACTGAGGTCCTGCCTGGTTCGATACGTTATTATTCTACTTCACTAGCAGCCAGTTCTTGGTAGGGCAGAGTACCATGCAACAGGTTAGATCTGGGTGCTGGATCTAAAAGAATAGAAACCAAGCTGGAGCAAACTGGAAGAGGGAGGCCCCGGAAACTGAGAAAGGAAAGAAAGCCCAATGCATCCCGTTGTGCATGATTTTTCCAGGGACATCTGCAGAGGATCCTGTACTGATACAAGACTTGGGACTAATTACACAGATTGTTGGTGTTTTTTATTTTTTTTTGGCACATAGTGCAGCCAGTTTTTATTTGTTACAGTTCTATGATCACTCTGGAATGGATAAGACCTGGGTGTGGGACCAGGACTCATTGAAGTAGGAAGAGAGTACCATATGAGGGCAAATAACACAGGATCTCCCAGGAGTCTAAGAGTCAACCATTATTCAGTAGGAACCCCCTCTTTTCACTGCATGCTGATCAATGGCCACAACTCCCAAGTTCACACTGATCTAAAAACTACAGACCACTAGTCAGAGGTCACTAGGAACAAGCCAGAGGTCAGGGCTGGCTGTGGGCACAGATGATCAGGAGCAAGCCAGAGGCCAGGATGGGCAGGAGACATGGATAACCAGGAACAAGCCAGAGGCCAGGATGGGCAGGGGACATGGATAACCAGGAACAAGCCATAGGTCAGTATGGGTAGGGGACATGGATAACTAGGAACAAACCAGAGGTCAAGATGGGCAGGAGACATGGATAACCAGAAACAAGCCAGAGGTCAGGATGGACAGGGGACATGGATAACCAGACACAAGCCAGAGGTCAGGATGGGCAGGGGACATGGATAACCAGGAACAAGCCAGAGGTCAGGATGGGCAGGGGACATGGATAACAAGGAACAAGCCAGAGGCCAGGATTGGCAGGGGACATGGATAACCAAGAACAAGCCAGAGGTAAGGATGGGCAGGGGACATGGATAACCAAGAACAAGCCAGAGGTAAGGATGGGCAGGGGACATGGATAACCGGGAATAGGGATGAGCCGAACACCCCCAGGTTCGGTTTGCACCAGAACCTGCGAACGGACCGAAAATTCGCACGAACGTTAGAACCCCATAGACGTCTATGGGACTCAAACGTTCGAAATCAAAAGTGCTCATTTTAAAGGCTAATTTGCATGGTATTGTCCTAAAGAGGGTTTGGGGACCCGGGTCCTGCCCCAGGGGACATGTATCAATGCAAAAAAAACTTTTAAAAACGGACGTTTTTTCGGGAGCAGTGATTTTAATGATGCTTAAAGTAAAAAAAAAAGTGAAATATTCCTTTAAATATCGTACCTGGGGGGTGTCTATAGTATGACTGTAAAGTGGCGCATGTTTCCCGTGTTTAGAACAGTCCCTGCACAAAATGTCATTTTTAAAGGAAAAAATCTAATTTAAAACTGCTTGCGGGTTTAATGTAATGTCGGGTCCTGGCAATATGGATGAAAATCAGTGAGACAAACACCATGGGTACCCCCCAGTCCATTACCAGGCCCTTTGGGTCTTGTATGGATATTAAGGGGAACCCCGCACCCAAATTAAAATAAGGAAAGGTGTGGGGCCACCAGGCCCTATATACTCTGAACAGCAGTATACAGGCGGTGCAAACAAGACAGGGACTGTAGGTTTGTTGTTAAGTAGAATCTGTTTGTAATTTTGAACGGGTACATTTTTAACGTGTTTAGCTCCAGCCAAAAAATCTTTTTTAAGCTTTTTGGAAAACATAGGGAAGGGTTATCACCCCTGTGACATTTGTTTTGCTGTCTGTCCTCCTTTTCAGAAGCTTTTACCTCACTTTTTGTCCCAATGACAAATGTTTTTTTGAAAATTTGGGGTATTTTGTGGAACAAGGATTGGAAAGTATCAGTGGAAAGGAGAAATGTTTTTTCCAATATTAACTCTTACAGGAGAGAATTTCCCTTCCTAGGGGTAGATTTCATCTCACTTCCTGTTGTCTCCTTCCATTTGCAAGTAGGAGTCATTTGTAAGTTAGATGTTTGAAAGTAGGGGCCTGCCCTATATACTCAGCAGAAATTTGGGCCTTAGGTGTTGTTGTGGCCGCAACACTGTAAGCCCTCACAGAGCCCTGCTGTGAAATATTAGATCAAGAATTGTAATTACATGCCCCTGTTGAACAGGGGCTGCAAAATTGGGCCTTTGGTGCTGGTGGTGGTGCTGGTGCCACAACACTGTAAGTCCTCACTCGCTCTTGGTGGGCGCAGAAATGGGCCCTGCTGTGAAATATTAGATCAAGAATTGTAATTACATGCCCTTGTTGAACAAGGGCAGAAAAATTGGGCCTTTGGTGGTGGTGCTGGTGCCACAACACTGTAAGTCCTCACAGATACTCTAGTTGTAACGCAGAAACGAGCCCTGCTGCAAAGTATTGCATCAAAAATTGTAATTACACGCCCCTGCTAAACAGGGGCTGAAAAAGTGGGCCTTAGGCACTAGTGCTGGTGCTACAACACTGCAACCCCTTACAGATACTCTTGTTGGAACGCAGAAACGAGCCCTGCTGCAAAGTATTGCATCAAAAATTGTAATTACATGCTCCTGTTAAACAGGGGCTGAAAAATTGGGCCTTAAGCACTGGTGCTGGTGCCACAACACTGCAACCCCTCACAGATACTCTAGTTGGAACGCAGAAATGAGCCCTGCTGCAAAGTATTGCATCAAAAATTGTAATTACACGCCCCTGTTAAACAGGGGCTGAAAAATTGGGCCTTAGGCACTGGTGGTGGCGCCCAGAACCAAAAATGTTCTTACAAGCTATCAGCGTGATCATTGAGGAGGAAGAGGATAATTACTCAGGGATAGTCACTCAGCATAGGCAGTCTTTGAAGGGATCTGAGATTTAAAAAAAAAATTATTCAGTTACATCAGCATCAGGTGCTTGGTAGCTGGTGGTGATCCAAGACTGATTCATTTTTATGAAGGTCAGTCGATCGACCGAGTCGGTGGACAGACGCACCCTGTGATCAGTTACAAAGCCTCCAGCAGCACTGAATGTGCGTTCCGAAAGAACGCTGGATGCAGGACAGGCCAGTAGCTCAATTGCATACTGTGCAAGCTCTGGCCAGTGATCCATCCTCAAGACCCAGTAACCCAGAGGATTTTCGGTGGGAAAGGTGTCCAAGTCAGATCTTGCCCCTTGGTATTCCTGCACCATGTAAAACAGATGCTGGCGATGGTTGCTGGAACCGATCATACCTTGGGGCTGCGGACCAAAAAATTGTCTGAACGCATCGGTCAGACGGCCACCTTCTCCACCGCTCCTTCTTTGACTGACCGAAGCCTCAGCAACACGTTGTCCAGAAACAGGAGTTTGTAAGCTCCCAGTCTCTGGGACCGCATTGCACAGACCTTTCTGCAAGGCCTCCTGAAGATGTTTCATCCTCTGCTCCCTCTGCGACAGCAAGATAAGATCCGCAACCTTACCCTTGTAACGTGAATCAAGGAGGGTTGCCAGCCAGTATTGGCCCTTCTCCTTGATACCACGAATACGAGGATCCTTACGCAGGCTTTGCAGGATCAGGGAGGCCATGCAGCGTAGGTTTGCTGAGGCATTCGGTCCGGAGTCCTCTGGGTCACTAAGGATGGCATGGTCCGCAGCCACCTCCTCCCAGCCACGTACAAGTCCATGTGTTTCTTGGGACTGATCCCTTAAAGACTGCTGCTGATGCTGAGTGCCAGGCTCCACCTCCATACTGACACAATCTTCCTCCTCCTCCTCATCCTCTTCCTGTGTGATCGGCGGGCACGCAGGAACACTGTCTTGATAAAGGGGGCCTTGAGAGCTAAGGAAGTCCTCCTCTTCCTGCCTCTGTTCTGCCTCAAGTGCCCTGTCCATTCCATGCAGCGTGTGCTCCAACAGGTGGACAAGGGGGACAGTGTCACTGATGCATGCACTGTTACTGCTCACCATCCTCGTGGCCTCCTCAAATGGTGACAGGACAGTGCATGCATCCCTAATCATGGCCCACTGGCGTGGGGGAAAAAAACCAAGCTCCCCTGACCCTGTCCTGGTGCCATAGTCGCACAGGTACTCATTGATGGCCCTCTGCTGCGTGTGCAGCCGCTGCAGCATGGCCAACGTTGAGTTCCACCTGGTGGGCATGTCACAGATTAGGCGGTTCTTTGGCAGGTTAAACTCCTTTTGGAGGTCCGCCAGCCGAGCACTGGCATTATATGACCAGCGGAAATGCACACAGACTTTCCTGGCCTGCCTCAGGACATCCTGTAAGCCCGAGTACCTGCCCAAGAACCGCTGCACCACCAAGTTAAGGACGTGAGCCAAACAGGGCACATGGGTCATTTGTCCCTGTCAGAGGGCAGAGAGGAGGTTGGTGCCATTGTCGCAAACCACCATTCCTGCCTTAAGTTGGCATGGCGTCAACCACCTCTGAACCTGCCCCTGCAGAGCTGACAGAACCTCTGCCCCAGTGTGGCTCCTGTTCCCCAAGCACACCAGCTCAAGCACCGCATGGCATCTTTTGGCCTGCGTACTTGCGTAGCCCCTTGAACGGCTACGGAGCACCGTTGGTTCCGAGGAAAAAGCACAGGAAGAGGCCATGGAGGAAGAAGAAGAGGAGGGAGTGGAGGAGAGAGGTGTGTCACAATCATTAGTAGTGGCATTTTGGAGGTGTGGTGGCGGAACAACCTCCAACACTACTGCACCTTGTCCTGCATCCTTCCCAGCTGCCAGCAGAGTCACCCAATGCGCTGTGAAACTTAGGTAACGTCCCTGTCCATGCCTGCTGGACCATGAGTCAGCGGTAATATGCACCTTACCGCTGACCGCCCTGTCCAGGAAGGCATGGACATTGCCTTCCACATGCCGGTAGAGAGCCGGAATCGCCTTCCATGAGAAAAAGTAGCGTTTGGGTACCTGCCACTGAGGAACCGCACATTCCACAAACTCACGGAAGGGGGCAGAGTCTACCAACTGAAAAGGCAGCAGTTGAAGTGCTAGCAATTTTGCCAAGCTAGCATTCAACCGCTGGGCATGTGGATGGCTGGGAGCAAACTTCTTTCGGCGGTGCAGCAGATGGGGCAGGGAAATTTGCCTGGTACAATCTGATGTTGGTGTACCAAAAGCAGATTGCCCACAAGTACTTGGCTGTGACACACCTAATTCTACACCTTCATTCCTCTCAGTGCAGGTCTCAGAGAGGATTGAAGGTATAGTGGGGTTGGAGATCTCAGCTGATGAGGAGCAAGGAGAGGTCCTCTTTGTTCTTTGGTGTGGGTCTTTTAGATACGCTTGCCAATTAACTGCATGGCAGGTCAACATATGTCTGGTCAAGCATGTGGTACCCAAGCGGGAGATGTTTTAGCCATGCGAGATAGGCTTGAGACATATGTTGCAAATAGCAGCGGTGCGATCTGATGCACTTGTCTCAAAAAAGCCCACACCAAAGAACTTTTTGAATAAAGCGCAGAGACTGCAGCGCCCTACACATGTGGAGCTTTGGGGTGTGATGCAGTCAATGTACTGCCCTTAGGCTGGCCCCTGGAGGGCATCCTGCCTCGTTGGTGATGTGCCGCCTCCTCCTCCTCTCTCCTATCAGGCACCCACGTTGAGTCAGTGACCTCATCATCCCCTCCCTCCTCATCACTGGAGCAAACCTGGCAGTATGCTGCAGCAGGGGGAGCACGACTGCCAGATTGCTGTCCTTCTTGGGCACCCCCTCTGTCCGTGCTCATGTTACTGCCTTCATCGAGCTCAGTATCATCATCAGAGCCTTCCAAACACTGGGCATCCTCCTGGAGCATGTACCCAACACTGTGGTCAAACAATTTGAGGGACTCCTCAGGAGGACATGGTGGGGCTAGGGAAGGAGTCACTGATGACGTTGAGCCAAGGGAAGAGCCCGCTGCTTTGTCAGACAAAGTACCCTGAGCATGGGTGAGAGAGGATGAGGAGGATGAGGACGGCTTGGTCATCCACTCGACCAAGTCTTCCGCATGTTGCGGCTCAACACGGCCAGCTGCCGACAAAAAGGCAAAGCGTGTCCCACGGCCACGTGCTGATGAGGATGCACCGTCTCCATGACCAGCACTAGACACAGAGCCTGCTTGCCCTCTCTTATTGGCTTGTGACTGTCTACCTCTCCTTCTTGGCCTTCAAGACATACTAATGGCCGGTAGCTGCACTAAGCTGGGATATATATATATATATATATATATATATATATATATATATATATATACTGATAGTGCAGCTAGCAAAATCAACTGCCTGCCTGTAGTATGAGAACACCACCAACCTTCTACAGGTAGCTTTAGCTGAACACTGTGCAGAGCTCGCAAAAAACTAACTTGTAGCTTTTTTAGTTGCCTGCGGTAGTGATAGGATCAGGAAAACACCACCAACCTTCTACAGGTAGCTTTAGCTGAACACTGTGCAGAGCTCGCAAAAAAATAACTTGTAGGTTTAGCTGAACACTGTGAGGAGGACGCACCACACTAACTTGTAGTTTTAGCTGAACACTGTGCAGAGGTCACACTGCACTAACTTGTAGCTTTAGATGAACACTGTGCAGAGGTCTCACTACACTAACTTGTAGTTTTAGCTGAACACTGTGAGCAGGATGCACTGCACTAACTTGTAGCTTTAGATGAACACTGTGCAGAGGTATCACTACACTAACTTGTAGTTTTAGCTGAACACTGTGAGCAGGACGCACTACACTAACTTGTAGGTTTAGCTGAACACTGTGAGGAGGACGCACCACACTAACTTGTAGTTTTAGCTGAGCACTGTGAGCAGGACGCACTGCACTAACTTGTAGCTTTAGATGAACACTGTGCAGAGGTCTCACTACACTAACTTGTAGTTTTAGCTGAACGCTGAGGTCTCACTGCACTAACTGTAAATAGTCTAGCTGCCTGACTGTGATACTAATAGGATCAAAAGAACACCAGCAATTTTCTTCAGGTAGCTGTAAATACTGTAACAAGACAAGCCTGCTTGTCAGTAAGAAGATAACAGGAACGGATCTAGCTAAACTCAATACAGTGTGTATATATATATATATGCAACACCTGGGATGGATATATATACACAATAGACTGTGAGTGCAGCTAACTCACTGATTGTCCTGCCTAATCTAGCTAACTTAAATGAAATGACACTGTCTCTCTGTCTATCTATCTCTCTTTCAATGCCGGAACACACTACACAGGGCCGCCGTGCAGGCGGCCTTATATAGTGTGGGGCGTGTTCTAAACCCCCGGAGCCATAATTGGCCAAAGCCACCCTGGCTTTGGCCAATTACAGCTCTCTCTACCGACGGCTCTGTGATTGGACAAGCATGCGGGTCATAGTGCATGCTTGGCCAATCATCAGCCAGCAATGCACTGCGATGCCGCAGTGAATTATGGGCCGTGACGCGCACACGAATTTGGCGCGAACGGCCCATAACGTTCGGAATTCGGCGAACGACCGAACAGCCAATGTTCGAGTCGAACATGGGTTCGACTCGAACACGGGTTCGACTCGAACACGAAGCTCATCCCTAACCAGGAACAAGCCAGAGGTAAGGATGGGCAGGGGACATGGATAACCAGGAACAAGCCAGAGGTCAGGGTGGGCAGGGGACATGGACAACCAGGAACAAGCCAGAGGTCAGGATGGGCAGGGGACATGGATAACCAGGAACAAGCCAGAGGTCAGGATGGGCAGGGGACATGGATAACCAGGAACAAGCCAGAGGTCAGGGTGGGCAGGGGACATGGATAACCAGGAACAAGCCAGAGGTCAGGATGGGCAGGGGACGTGGATAACCAGGAACAAGCCAGAGGTCAGGGTGGGCAGGGGACATGGATAACCAGGAACAAGCCAGAGGTCAGGGTGGGCACACTGAAATCAATTGAAGATGCAGCAGACAACCAAGAACTAGCTAGAAGTGGGTACACAACAATCAATGAAGGGTGAAGGCTGGATGGCAGGAAGTTGTACCAGGCTTGGCAGCCAGTTTGCAAAAGTATGGCTTGGACAGCGTGCTGGGAGCTGCACTAAGTTTAAACACACACTGTCAGAAATACGTTTTTTGTGGGCAATTTATCGGGGGAATGGCTGATGTTGGCGCTTCATTCATCACTGCACCATGGTTGTTATGGTGTCAGGATGATTGAAGCGCATTATTTCTATTATTACATTGTAATATCAGATGAAATGATTCAACTCACCATAATTCAGAATCAGTGGGAGCCCCGTGTGTGTCACTTTCCACCGTTGCCTGCCACACCTTGCGAATTGTCACTTGCCTGCCACTAGATGCAGATTGTCACTTGCCACGTCACCTGCCACACCTTGCGGATTGTCACTTGCCACTTCACCTGCCACACCTTGCGCATTGTCACTTGCCACACCTTTCAGATTGTCACTTGCCACACCTTGCGGATTGTCACTTGCCACGTCACCTGCCAAACCTTGTGGATTGTCACTTGCCATGTCACCTGCCACACCTTGCGGATTGTCACTTGCCACATCACCTGCCACACCTTGCAGATTGTCACTTGCCACACCTTGCAGATTGTCACTTGCCACACCTTGCGGATTGTCACTTGTCACATCACCTGCCACACCTTGCGGATTGTCACTTGCCACATCACCTGCCACACCTTGTGGATTGTCACTTGCCACGTCACCTGACATACCTTGCGGATTGTCACTTGCCATGTCACCTGCCACACCTTGCGGATTGTCACTTGCCATGTCACTTGCCACACATTGCGGATTGCCACTTGCCACGTCACCTGCCACACCTTGCGTATTGTCACTTGCCATGTCACCTGCCACACCTTGCGGATTGTCACTTGCCATGTCACCTGCCACACCTTGCAGATTGTCACTTGCCACACTTTGCGAATTGTCACTTGCCACACCTTGCGGATTGTCACTTGCCACATCACCTGCCACACCTTGTGGATTGTCACTTGCCACGTCACCTGCCACACCTTGCAGATTGTCAC
Source organism: Lithobates clamitans (assembly GCA_037952925.1). Taxonomy (NCBI): domain Eukaryota; kingdom Metazoa; phylum Chordata; class Amphibia; order Anura; family Ranidae; genus Lithobates; species Lithobates clamitans. The sequence continues at coordinate 548,614 of JBBGZY010001925.1, forward strand.
TTGCCACACATTGCGGATTGTCACTTGCCACGTCACCTGCCACACCTTGCGGATTGTCACCTGCCACATCACTTGCCACACATTGAGGATTGTCCACTTGCCACGTCACCTGCCACACCTTGCAGATTGTCCACTTGCCACGTCACCTGTCACTTGCCACGTCATCTGCCACACCTTGCAGATTGTCACTTGCCACGTCACCTGCCAAACCTTGTGGATTGTCACTTGCCATGTCACCTGCCACACCTTGCGGATTGTCACTTGCCACATCACCTGCCACACCTTGCAGATTGTCACTTGCCACACCTTGCAGATTGTCACTTGCCACACCTTGCGGATTGTCACTTGTCACATCACCTGCCACACCTTGCGGATTGTCACTTGCCACATCACCTGCCACACCTTGTGGATTGTCACTTGCCACGTCACCTGCCACACCTTGCGGATTGTCACTTGCCATGTCACCTGCCACACCTTGCGGATTGTCACTTGCCATGTCACTTGCCACACATTGCGGATTGCCACTTGCCACGTCACCTGCCACACCTTGCGTATTGTCACTTGCCATGTCACCTGCCACACCTTGCGGATTGTCACTTGCCATGTCACCTGCCACACCTTGCAGATTGTCACTTGCCACACTTTGCGAATTGTCACTTGCCACACCTTGCGGATTGTCACTTGCCACATCACCTGCCACACCTTGTGGATTGTCACTTGCCACGTCACCTGCCACACCTTGCAGATTGTCACTTGCCACACATTGCGGATTGTCACTTGCCACGTCACCTGCCACACCTTGCGGATTGTCACCTGCCACATCACTTGCCACACATTGAGGATTGTCCACTTGCCACGTCACCTGCCACACCTTGCAGATTGTCCACTTGCCACGTCACCTGTCACTTGCCACGTCATCTGCCACACCTTGCAGATTGTCACTTGCCACATCACCTGCCACACCTTGCGGATTGTCACTTGCCACATCACCTGCCACACCTTGCGGATTGTCACTTGCCATGTCACTTGCCACACATTGCAGATTGTCACTTGCCACGTCACCTGCCACACCTTGCGGATTGTCACCTGCCAAATCACTTGCCACACATTGCGGATTGTCCACTTGCCACGTCACCTGCCACACCTTGTGGATTGTCCACTTGACACGTCACCTGCCACACCTTGCGGGTTGTCACTTGCCACGTCACCTGCAACAATTTGCGGATAGTCATCTGCCTGCTAAGGTGGTGTTTTGTCTGTTTCTTGCTGTGTCCCAGACTCAGGCAGCAGAGAGATAATTTAATCTCTCTGCTGCCCATGCTGCCTGCACAGTGAGGGCAGAACTTAGTTACTGCAGGGATGCAGGGCAGTGAGAGATGATCTCATCTCTCTGCTTCCCGTCCTTTGGCTAGCTGATTGGCCAGCTGTGCGCTCACGCCGAGCCGCCCACACACTGATGCGCAGCCTGGCCCACCCGCCCACAAAGTGCACCGACCGCTCGCAAACCATGCCACCCGGTTCGCCCGCGGAGAGACCTGAGGAGCGGCTCGCGGAGCGGCCCGCTCTTTAGCCTGCAACAAATTTATCAGGGGTGGCAATTGCCCCGTTGCCCCCCCTGGATCCACCCTGCTATGACAGGAAATGGCCACCACTCCAGCGACAGGGATTACCTGGTTGCTTTTAAGAGTTGATTGCCACCGTGATCGGATGCAGCTGCCATCGACTGGGTAAAACACAGAAACACCAATGTAGTGCTATTAATATAATACTCAAAAGATTTATTTTATTTTTTCTCCAACATATGGGAATCATTACCACTAGTGTAATCCAAGAGTGGTCTCTGGATTTCCCTTTATTGTCCAAGACAGCTGGATCAATCATTGAGGGGTGGGAAGGCTACAGAAGCCCCTCATTCAAAGGCCAGGTGGCAACAAGCCAGAAGTCAGGATGGGCAGCAGACATGGATAACCAGGAAATAGCTAGAAGGTAATACATAGTAATCAATGCATAGTATAGGCTGGAGAGCAGGTAGGCATAGCAAGGGCTTGGCAACTAGCTTGAAAAGGTATGGCTTTGGTAGCGAGAACTGCACCAAGTTTAAATATGGTAGGTAAGAAAAGGAGCCACTCTGACAGCCTACAGCCTAACAGAAGAAGGAGAGTGCTGCATTAACTGATGCATTAAAGGGGAAGGAGAATGCCGCTGAGACAGGCTGTGCCCATTCAGGGAAAGGGCACCGCTCCGATGGTTTTGCCCTGTTAGGAGATGAGTACCCCTCTGATTGGACAATGCTGCCATCCTCTAGGTAAAACACAGATGTGCATGTCGCCACGTGCCTTAGAGGCAGAGTTAACATAGTACAGTAAGTAGATCTGACATTATCTCTGTGTTAGGAGACAAATCACTGCTGATTACATTGAAGCTGGTAGAGAACAAATGTGTCTCAAATAGGGCACATAGATAATACATAGAACAAGTATTTTATTTATATTAGCATATGAGAATCATTACCACTACTGTGTCCGCCCATGACCAGAAATTTGTAAACTATTTTCCATCTCTGTGTATTATGAGATTAATGTTCTGGGACTATACAGTATAATGCTTCATATTTTTCATAGGAACCACCACAGGGGTCTCTAAATTGCTGTTTATTGTCTCAGACAGATGGAGCAATCAATGATAGGTAGGAGGGCTACTGAGGTCCCTCATTCAAAGGACAGGTGGCCTGATATTGCTGGGCTCTGCTATCTACAGGATTCCACTGTTGGGTACTTCTGATGAAGTCAAACCTACTATTAGTCAAACGAGTGTGTTTATTGCATTCAATTTGATTATTCAATGGACCATTCTCATCAGTTTATTATGATTATTTATTATATTTTACTACAAAACAACAATAAAAATACACTCATATTAATACTTAAACCCACCAGATTAATAAGTTTTAACGATGATGTGCTTTTTTTTTTTTTTTAGTAATTACATTCCATAAAACTGATATGTTTTGAACCAATAAAATTATTTAGTGCTTTGATAATCCAGTGGTTGAATCCTTTACATTCCTGCCATCTAAAATTGGAAATTACCCAGAAGTCAAGGAAGACCCTCTAAGCCGGCCACACATGTATCGAAATTTGTCTGGTTCAGCAGTGACCAGCTGAATTTCGATCCATGTATGGCCCCTGTGGTTTTAGAGAAGACTTTCCACCGATCCACTTCTGTACAACCTCCCTGTTGTATTGTCCCTACTCAATCAGCACTGCGGGTTATGGCCTGAAATGCTGATCAGTGTATTCTGATGGTGGGGAAATCTCCCAATTGTCAGAATACAATGACTGAACGGGGAGGGCGCCCCCATCCATTTCAAGTGTGTGGATGGGAGAATCAGGTTGGTTTTTTTTATTCAAACCGCTGGTTGAACAGAAAAAAACGGACCCATTTCTGGCCTGCCTTACACTGATACTATTAGATTGTATCTCCTTCAATGTCATTTAAGTGTTTTTCTCTCTTTTATGTTAAGCTCACATGTGTGTATTCCACTTTCTAGAACCATATCCTGTGAACCAGCCACAATACTTTAATGTGACTTCAACGTCTGTGTCCTTATATTGGAGCGCACCGAACGAATCTCAGACTTCTTACACATACAGAGTGCAGACAAATGTCACATCATCATCTTCAATAGTAAATAATATAATAGTGACCAATCAATCAGCTACAATAGGAAATCTGATCCCGGGACAAACATATACATTCCTGATATATACAAGAGCTGCTGATAATGTCACTGAATCTGATCCGGTGTCACTAAGTACCTGCACAGGTGAGTACAGCCGCAGTCCTGATCTTATCTCTGTGGTGGGGACACCATGAAAATACTTCTGTCAGTTTGGGAAGAGAGTGTCCCTTCAGAAGTACTTATTGTTTTGCCAAGGTGTATCAGATAAAGTTGTTAAAATGGTTGTATCCCCTGCTTGGACATTGTACTGCTAAAACCACCAACCGTGGAAGGGAGTTCCACATCCTCACCACTCTTAAGCCCCATACACACTATTAGATTTTCTGCAGATTTTTTACTTCAGATTTACGAAAACCATATAATATGAGGTCAAACCTTAAGAGTTTCAATTTATATGCAATCAGGTAAATTGAGGACAAAAATCAGCAGAAAATCTGATAGTGTGTATGGGGCTTAACAGTAAAGAACGCCTTATGCAGTTTAAGATTGAACTGCTTCTTGTCCAACTTCATTGTGTCTGGCTAATGCTGCAAATAATTGATCAATCATTCTAAACATAAAGTAGAAATGTGCAGTTCAGAAATTAGGATGTGTCCTAAGTTCTGAATTACAATAGTAACAAATTTAAACAAATCTGAAATAATGAAAACAAAACAATATTCCAAATTTTAATAGTTTTTAAATCAAATTAGAATTTCCAAAGAGAATAAAATGGAATAGAAAAAAAAATTAATAGACTATAAAAGAATAGAAAATAAAGGAATAGAATAGGATGTAAAAAACAATAGTATAGAAAGAATATAACCATTTCCCAAAATTTGAATAGAATAAACTCAAATAGAATAGAAAATAATAGATTAGAATAGGAAATAAAATAAAAGAATAGAACCGACTAGAAAAGAAGAAAATAGACTAGAATAGAATAAATTTGAATTTGCATAGAAAAGAATAGAACAGAAAATAGAAGAACAAAATAAACAATAGAATAGAAAAGAAAAAAACAGAAAGAATATAACAATAACCGTTTTCCAAAATTCTAATTTTGAATTGAATGAATTTGAATGGAATATAATAGAAAAGAAAAGAATAGAACAGAAAATAAAAGAATAGAATATAATGGATTAGAAAGAATATAACCATCTTCCAAAGTTTGAATTTCAAATAGAATAAATTCAATTTCTAATGGAATTCAATTTGAAAGAAATTCAAATTAAATTCAATTCGCATTTGAATGCAATTCTAATGGAATTTAAATTGATTAAAATTTTTCAAATTCGGTTGAATTGAGTGCAGATTGGCTGAATTTGGAAAATTCAAATTGATTTGAATAAAAAAAACAAATTCCGAAAAACAAATTACACAAATTTAACTAAACAAATTTATGCAAACAATGAATTGAAACAAAACTAAACACAATTTTTTCAGCAGATGTCTAAATAGAATGAGTCTTTTAAAGCACATAACATTATGAACATTGTATTTCCAGTTCCCAGACAAGCTGTGGGTGTCACAGTGAACAATTACCAGTCGGCGAATTCTCTGGTGGTGAACTGGACGGCACCAATAGGAATTGTGTCCAATTATAATGTCACCATAACAGGAGATGTAAATAGGACATTACAGAATACATCTACACAAGTGACCTTCACTAACTTACTACCAAGAAGGAATTATTCCGTCACTGTACAGACAATCAGTGGGAGCTGCAACAGTCCAATCACTACAGCAACCACAGAGGCCACATGTGAGTATGATCCACGAGTGATCCGTGTTATCCGTGTATGATCAGAGTATGAGTAATGTGATTGTGCTTAGCTGTGTGGATGCAGCATAGGTCCCTCTTTGGCTCTAAGGCTGAGAACTGAGCGATCAAACATCGCTGATCACTCGGTTCTCACAGCTCCTTGAGGTGAGAGCTGCTGACTGTCAGTCACCGGCTGTCTGCTCTGCCCCCCTGCCCCCCCCGCTAACTGGAGCGCTGGATTGTGGAGGGGGCGGGACCGGCCAGCTCAGGCTCTCAGCGGCTTGCTGAGTGTTAGTCCAGTCCGATATGATCACGATCTTATGACGTCAGTCTACAGCAGGCTTCAGAACTCTGCTAAAAACAGGTCACAGGAGTGCAGAACAAAAAGCACTCATGTGATGCAGGAGAGGTTACTCAGCATAAGAAGCAGGAGGGGGGGGAGGGGCATAGTTAGTGTTAGGCAGAAATTCCACTTTAATGTGTAACAATAGGCAAAACTTTTTTTTTCAGTTTGGATAGTGTATGAGAAGGTTATAACCTCTCTAGTTTTTTGTTTTTTTGTGCTCCGTTGAGGAGATTTCCCTTCACTTCCTATCCCATAGCCAAAACAGAAAATGAGAGGAAATCCCTCCAAAGTGAGCAGTTCCCAAGGTGTCACCAGAACTAGTGTCCCCATTGGAAGATTTTCCCCTCTATTAATATTCTGGTGTCAACCCAAAATTTGGGATTTTCTTTTACTTTCACTTTTGATGATAAAAGTAAACAGGACAGATAGAAGGAGAATCTCCCTAAAAGGGACACAGACAGCAATAAAAACTTGACAGGGGCCCTAATCCCTCTCCACTCCATCCAAAACTAGAAGAAAAAAAAATTGCCTTTAGTTACACTTTAAGAATTATGTACACCCTGTTGCAAATTATTATGCAAATTCTATTTCAGTGTCACAAAGATTAAATATTTTGTTTTTCAGTTTAACTCATGGAAGGCATTGTGTCTCAGGGCTCTTTTGATCACTGAAAACAATCTCGGACTCCTGTGATAATTAGATTGCCAGGTGAGCCCAATTAAAGGAAAAACTACTAAAGGAGGGTGTTCCACATTATTAAGTAGAGCACCATTTTCAAGCAATATGGGGAAGAAAAAGGATCTCTCTGCTGCCGAAAAGAGTGAAATATTTCAATGCCTTGGACGAGGTATCAAAAACATTAAATATTTCACGAAAACGTAAGCGTGATCATAGCACTATTAAGAGATTTGTGGCTGATTCAGAGCATAGATGGGTTTTGTGCAGATAAAGGCACATTGAGGAAAATTTCTGCCACATCCATGCATCGGATCAAGAGAGCAGCTGCTAAAACACCATTACATGGCAGCAATCAGATATTAGAAGCTGCTGGTGCCTCTGGAGTCCCACGGACATCAAGGTGTAGAGTCCTCTCGAGTCTTGCAACTGTGCATTAACCTTCCATTCGGCCACCACTAACCAATGCTCGCAAGCAGAAATGGCTGCATTGGGTAGAAAAATACATGAAGACTAATTTTCAAACAGTCCTGTTCACTGATAAGTGCCGTGCAACCCTGGATGGTCCAGATGGATGGAGTAGTGGATGGTTGGTGGACGGCCACCCTGTTCCAACAAGGCTGCGACGTCCGCAAGGTGGTGGTGGAGTCATGTTTTGGGCCGGAATCATGGAAAGAGAGCTGGTCGGCCCCTTTAGGGTCCCCGAAGGTGTAAAGATGACCTCTGCAAAGTATGTAGAGTTCCTGACTGATCATTTCCTTCCCTAGTACAGAAGGAAGAACTATGCTTTCCATAATAAAATCATCTTCATGCATGACAATGCACCATCTCATGCTGCAAAGAATGCCTCTGCATCAATGGCTGCTATGGGGATAAAAGGAGAGAAAGTCATGGTATGGCCTCAAAAGATCTATGAGGGTGGGAGGCAGTTTACATCCAAACAGCAGCTCTGGGAGGCTATTCTGACATCTTGCAAACATATTCAAGCAGAAACTGTCCAAAAACTCACAAGTTCAATGGATGCAAGACTTGTGAAGCTGCTATCAAATAAGGGGTCCTATGTTAAAATGTAATGCGACCTGTTAAAATGTTTAAAAAGTTAAAATGTTGTTCAAAGTTTGAATGAAATAGCTTTTGATTTCAGTAAATATGCTGCAAACACAACAAACGACAATTTTCAGTTCTTTACAACCTATAAAGTGTTTTGAAACTTACTGTGCGTAATAATTTGGAACCGTGCATTGTAAGTTTTTTATTTAGAAAAAAAAAAACTGTTATCATTAGGAGGTTTGTGCAATAAAATTTGAATTGTACTCTTAATAGTTGATAACATAAGAATTATGCTGACTGTTGTTTACATCAATTATTTAGGTAAATGAGAAAAATATAATTGGCATAATAGTTTGGAACAGGGTGTAGATGGTAAAGGATTTTTTGAAGCCAGGACCTGTACAGAAATGAGAATGATCACACTGCTATGGGAAGAGGCCCAGATGTACACAGGTGTATAGTAAAGTGCACCTGTCTTCACTGTACATATCCAACCATGTTTATAGGAATTGAAAATAGAGCTTCTTCTTCCCAGGATTTGTTGCATAGTTCAACTTTAATTTATACTTTACTTTATGCTGCACTAACTACTGCATAGTTAGTACAGCGGCTCCGACCAGAGCTTTTTTTTCCGTTCAATCCAGCGGGTACCAAGCTTAAGAAAGCCTGGTACCCGCTAGGTTGAACAAAAGAAAAACGCTCTGGTCGGAGCCGCTGTACTAACTATGCAGTAGTTAGTGCAGCAATCTTCTCTGCTGTGCTGTTGTGTTCTGATAGGGGGATGATCCCCCCACCACAACAATCCAATCAGCACTCTCTGCCATTGGCTGAGAACGCTGATCATGAGTCAGTCGGCTGCTGGTTTTCCAGCATGCTCTTCAGACAGATGGTCGGCTTTTGTTGGACAGGGTGCCATACAGACGGGCCAAATGTCAAACTTTTTTTTTTAACCGGCTGATGTCTCCTGACATTCGGCCCGTGTGTACAGGACTTTAGGTTCACTCCCCCTCACCTCACTTCACTCTTTAGTAAATGAGGCCTAATGCCTTCCTCTTCATTCTGATTGCATTGTGCTGTTCTGCCTGCTGTCTGTCCCCACCATTAATACAACCATTGTCTCTTTTAAGTGTATTTTCTATTTTCTTTTCGCAGATCCAACTCCACCAGGAAACATCACTTTTAATACAATCCTGACAAACACCACCACATTATCTTGGGTAGAGCCTGTAAACATGACCGGGGTGACAAAGTCATATAATATAACTTATTATTGGAATGCTTATTCCCCCATCACTGTGACAAGTAACTCTCTAAATGCCACTCTTTCAAGTCTGAAATCTGGGAGTAATTACACCATTACTGTGGTGACAGTTGGAGTCCGAGGATATTTGAGCACGCCTGTCAGCATATCTGTGTTTACACGTAAGTTCTTACCATCTGTCAGGATGCTAACTTTGCCAATGTGTACCCTCTAACTACAATTAAAGCGATATCCAATGAGAAGTGATAGACTTACCTGAGAAGTGGAGACTAACAGCCGGGTCTTGGTAGGGCAGAGTACCATGGAACAGGTTAGATCTGGGTGCTGGATCTACAGAATAGAAACCACGCTGGAGCAAACTGGAAAAGGGAGGCCCCGGAAACTGAGAAAGGAAAGAAAGCCCGATGCATCCCGTTGTGCATGATTTTTCCAGGGACATCTACAGGGGATCCTGTACTGATACAAGACTTGGGACTAATTACACAGATTGTTGGTGGGTTTTTTTGGCAAATAGCGCAGACAGTGTTAAGAGTTTATTTGTTACAGTTCTATGATCATTCTGGAATTGATAAGACTTGGGAGTGGGATCAGGACTCACTGAAGTAGGAAGAGGGTACCATATGAGGGCAAATAACACAGGATCTCCCAGGAATCTAAGAGTCAACCATTATTTAGTAGGAACCCCCTCCTTTCACTGCATGCTGATCAATGGCCACAGCCCCCAAGTTCACACTGATCTAAAAACTACAGACCACTAGTCAGGGGTCACTAGGAACAGTCCAGAGGTCAGGGTGGACACAGATGGTCAGGAGCAAGCCAGAGGCCAGGATGGACAGGGGACAAGGATAACCAGGAACAAGCCAGAGGCCAGGATGCGCAGGGGACATGGATAACCAGGATCAAGCCAGAGGTCAGAATGGGCAGGGGACATGGATAACCAGGAACAAGGCAGAGGTCAGGGGGGGCAGGGGACATGAATAACCAAGACCTATCCAGAAGTTGGTACACTGAAATCAATTGAAGATGCAGACGACAACCAAGAACTAGCTAGAAGTTGGTACACAACAATCAATGGAGGATTCAGGCTGGATGGCAGGAAGTTGTACCAGGCTTGGCAGCCAGTTTGCAAAAGTATTGCTTTAACAGCGAGCTGGGAGCTGCACCAAGTTTAAATAGAGTAGACAAGAGGAAGGAGCCACTATGACAGGGAATGGCCACCACTCCAGGGACAGGGATTGGCTGTGTGCTGGAAAAGGTATTTTACTGCGCTATCCTAATGATTGAAAAAAAGCTGCAACTATAATGTGAGACACACACACTAAAATAACATATAACAAAGAAAGCTGCGCTCTATGATTATAGTGATCAAAAAATATTGTGACATATAGGTGATATAGCTAACTAATACATAAATTGTATGCAACCACAAATGAAATGTGCAATAATAAAAAAAAATATAAAAATAGAAGAAGAAAATATTTTGGCAAAAGTTCTCCAAAAAGATCTACTCCACTCTGACGGGTTGCTTAAAAAGAAGTTCCACTGAGTATACAGTTCTTAATAGTATTCCAGGTGATAATTCCAGGTGATAATTCCTCAACCCACTATTCAATAGTGACATATGACCACAGCACCAAAGAAGATGTGATGAAGTGCAACAGGAAAGTCCCTCCACCAATAATAATATTGCTGCTTACCGGCTTGTTAGATCTCTTGTTTAAGGAGATCGTAAATGCCTGTGGCTTTTATCCCTAGCCCCGGGTCTTTGTGCTTGGATAGCTAGGTGTTCCCGGACTCTCTACTCGGGGTATCCTCTGTACGAATGATGTTCACTGCACTCTCCCGGATCCTGCTTCTCCCCCGGACACTCATCCACCTCTCCACTCTCCACCTGTCAGCTGTCAAGAGATGATTGCCACCATGATTGGATGCAGCTGCCATCCTCTGGGTAAAACCCAGAAATGCGAGATCAAGGAAGGTAAGTAGCACTGACTCCATCTATGTTAGGAGACAAGTCACTGCTGATACCATTGTAGTTGGTAGACCACCAATGTAGTGCTAATATAATACTCAGAAGAATTTTTTAATTTTTTTCCCAACATATGAGAATCATTACCAATAGTGTATCCATCCAAGAGTGGTCTCTGGACTTCCCTTTATTGTCCAAAACAGCTGGATCAATCATTGAGGGGTGGGAAGGTTACAGAGATGTCTCATTCAAAGGCCAGGTGGCAACAAGCCAGAAGTCAGGATGGGCAGCAGACATGGATAACCAGGAAAGTTAATACATAGTAATCAATGCATGGTATAGGCTGGAGAGCAGGTAGGCATAGCAAGGGCTTGGCAACTAGCTTGAAAAGGCATGGACTGCACCGAATTTAAATATGGTAGGTAAGAAAAGGAGCCACCCCGACAGGCTACAGCCTAACAGAAGAAGGAGAGTGCTGCATTAACTGATGCATTAAAGGGGAAGGAGAATGCCGCTGAGACAGGGGAAGGGCACCGCTCCGATTGGTTTTGCCCTGTCAGGAGATGAGTACCCATCTGATTGGACAAGGCTGCCATCCTCTAGGTAAAACCCAGATATGCATGCGGCCAGGTGCCTTAGAGGCAGAGTTAACATTGGTTCAAGGAAGGTACGGTAAGTAGAACTGACATCATCTCTATGTTAGGAATAAATCACTGCTGATTTCATTGAAGCTGGTAGACCACAAATGTGGTTTAACCACTTAAGGACCGCCTCACGCCGATGTACGTCGGCAAGGCGGCACGGGCAGGCAAAATCACGTACATGTACTTAATTTGCCTCCCGCGGGTGGGGGGTCCGATCAGACCCCCCCCCGGTGCCCGAGGCGGTCCCGTTTTGTTCCCCGGCGATCGGAGTGGAGGGGGAGGCCATCCGTTCGTGGCCCCCCCCTCGCGATCGCCGCCGGCCAATGGGAACATTCCTTTGCTGCTGTATGCTAAACAGCAGCAAAGGAAATGATGTCATCTCCCCTCGGCTCGGTAGTTTCCGTTCCAGCGCCGAGGGGAGAAGACATCAATGTGAGTGCACAACACACACACACAGTAGAACATGCCAGGCATACAAAACACCCCAATCCCCCCCCCGATCGCCCCCCAATCCCCCCCCCCCCTGTCACAAACTGACACCAAGCAGGTTTTGTTTTTTGTTTTTTTCTGATTACTGCTAGGTGTCAGTTTGTGACAGTTACAGTGTTAGCACAGTTACTGTTACCCCCCTGTAGGTCTAGGGTACCCCCCTAACCCCCCCTAATAAAGTTTTAACCCCTTGATCATCCCCCCGTCACCAGTGTCACTAAGCGATCATTTTTCTGATCGCTGTATTAGTGTCGCTGGTGATGCTAGTTAGGGACGTAAATATTTAGGTTCGCCGTCAGTGTTTTATAGCGTCAGGGACCCCCATATACTATCTAATAAATGTTTTAACCCCTTGATTACCCCCTAGTTAACCCTTTCACCACTGATCACCGTATAACCGTTATGGGTGACGCTGGCTAGTTAGTTTATTTTTTATAGTGTCAGGGCACCCGCCGTTTATTACCGAATAAAGGTTTAGCCCCCTGATCGCCCGGCGGTGATATGCGTCGCCCCAGGCAGCGTCAGATTAGCGCCAGTACCGCTAACACCCACACACGCAGCATGCGCCTCCCTTAGTGGTATAGTATCTGATCGGATCAATATCTGATCCGATCAGATCTATACTAGCGTCCCCAGCAGTTTAGGGTTCCCAAAAACGCAGTGTTAGCGGGATCAGCCCAGATACCTGCTAGCACCTGCGTTTTGCCCCCCCGCCCGGCCCAGCCCAGCCCAGCCCACCCAAGTGCAGTATCGATCGATCACTGTCCCTTACAAAACTCTAAACGCATAACTGCAGCGTTCGCAGAGTCAGGCCTGATCCCTGCGATCGCTAACAGTTTTTTTAGTAGTATTTTGGTGAACTGGCAAGCACCGGCCCCAGGCAGCGTCAGGGTAGCGCCAGTACCGCTAACACCCACGCACGCAGCATACACCTCCCTTAGTGGTATAGTATCTGAACGGATCAATATCTGATCTGATCAGATCTATACTAGCGTCCCCAGCAGTTTAGGGTTCCCAAAAACGCAGTGTTAGCGGGATCAGCCCAAATACCTGCTAGCACCTGCATTTTGCCCCTCCGCCCGGCCCAGCCCACCCAAGTGCAGTATCGATCGATCACTGTCACTTACAAAACACTAAACGCATAACTGCAGCGTTCGCAGAGTCAGGCCTGATCCCTGCGATCGCTAACTGTTTTTTTGGTAGCTTTTTATTGAACTGGCAAGCACCAGCGGCGTAGTACACCCCGGTCGTAGTCAAACCAGCACTGCAGTAACACTTGGTGACGTGGCGAGTCCCATAAGTGCAGTTCAAGCTGGTGAGGTGGCAAGCACAAGTAGTGTCCCGTTGCCACCAAAAAGACAAACACAGGCCCGTCGTGCCCATAATGCCCTTCCTGCTGCATTCGCCAATTCTAATTGGGAACCCACTACTTCTGCAGCGCCCGTACTTCCCCCATTCACATCCCCAACCAAATGCAGTCGGCTGCATGAGAGGCATTTTTATGTCCTCCCGAGTACCCCTACCCAACGAACCCCCCCAAAAAAGATGTCATGTCTGCAGCAAGCGCGGATATAGGCGTGACACCCGCTATTATTGTCCCTCCTGTCCTGACAATCCTGGTCTTTGCATTGGTGAATGTTTTGAACGCTACCATTCACTAGTTGAGTATTAGTGTAGGGTACAGCATTCCACAGACTAGGCACACTTTCACAGGGTCTCCCAAGATGCCATCGCATTTTGAGAGACCCGAACCTGGAACCGGTTACAGTTACAAAAGTTAGTTACAAAAAAAGTGTCAAAAAAAAAAATATATAAAATAAAAAAAAATAGTTGTCGTTTTATTGTTCTCTCTCTCTCTATTCTCTCTCTATTGTTCTGCTCTTTTTTACTGTATTCTATTCTGCAATGTTTTATTGTTGTTATGTTTTATCATGTTTGCTTTTCAGGTATGCAATTTTTTATAATTTACCGTTTACTGTGCTTTATTGTTAACCATTTTTTTGTCTTCAGGTACGCCATTCACGACTTTGAGTGGTTATACCAGAATGATGCCTGCAGGTTTAGTTATCATCTTGGTATCATTCTTTTCAGCCAGCGGTCGGCTTTCATGTAAAAGCAATCCTAGCGGCTAATTAGCCTCTAGACTGCTTTTACAAGCCGTGGGAGGGAATGCCCCCCCCACCGTCTTCTGTGTTTTTCTCTGGCTCTCCTGTCTCAACAGGGAACCTGAGAATGCAGCCGGTGATTCAGCCAGCTGACCATAGAGCTGATCAGAGACCAGAGTGGCTCCAAACATCTCTATGGCCTAAGAAACCAGAAGCTATGAGCATTTTATGACTTAGATTTCGCCGGATGTAAATAGCGCCATTGGGAAATTGGGGAAGCATTTTATCACATTGATCTTGGTGTGGTCAGATGCTTTGAGGGCAGAGGAGACATCTAAGGTCTAATAGACCCCAATTTTTTCAAAAAAGAGTACCTGTCACTACCTACTGCTATCATAGGGGATATTTACATTCCCCGAGATAACAATAAAAATGATTAAAAAAAAAAATATGAAAGGAACAGTTTAAAAATAAGATAAAAAAAGCAAAAAAAAAAGCACCCCTGTCGTCCCCTTCTCTCGCGCTAAGGCGAACGCAAGTGGCGGTCTGTCGTCAAACGTAAACAGCAATTGCACCATGCATGTGAGGTATCACCGTGAAGGTCAGATCGAGGGCAGTAATTTTTGCAGTAGACCTCCTCTGTAAATCTAAAGTGGTAACCTGTAAAGGCTTTTAAAGGCTTTTAAAAATGTATTTATTTTGTTGCCACTGCACGTTTGTGCGCAATTTTAAAGCATGTCATGTTTGGTATCCATGTACTCGGCCTAAGAACATCTATTTTATTTCATCAAACATTTCGGCAATATAGTGTGTTTTAGTGCATTAAAATTTAAAAAAGTGTGTTTTTTCCCCAAAAAATGCGTTTGAAAAATCGCTGCGCAAATACTGTGTGAAAAAAAAAAATGAAACACCCACCATTTTAATCTGTAGGGCATTTGCTTTAAAAAAATATATAATGTTTGGGGTTCAAAGTAATTTTTTTGCAAAAAAAAATAACTTTTTCATGTAAACAATAAGTGTCAGAAAGGGCTTTGTCTTTAAGTGGTTAGAAGAGTGGGTGATGTGTGACATAAGCTTCTAAATGTTGTGCATAAAATGCCAGGACAGTTCAAAACCCCCCCAAATGACCCCATTTTGGAAAGTAGACACCCCAAGCTATTTGCTGAGAGGCATGTCGAGTCCATGGAATATTTTATATTGCGACACAAGTTGCGGGAAAGAGACCAATTTTTTTTTTTTTTGCACAAAGTTGTCACTAAAAGATATATTGCTCAAACATGCCATGGGAATATGTGAAATTACACCCCAAAATACATTCTGCTGCTTCTCCTGAGTATGGGGATACCACATGTGTGAGACATTTTGGGAGCCTAGCCGCGTACGGGACCCCGGAAACCAAGCACCGCCTTCAGGCTTTCTAAGGGCGTGAATTTTTGATTTCACTCTTCAGTGCCTATCACAGTTTCAGAGGCCATGGAATGCCCAGATGGCACAAACCCCCCCCCCCAAATGACCCCATTTTGGAAAGTAGACACCCAAAGCTATTTGCTGAGAGGTATAGTGAGTATTTTGCAGACCTCACTTTTTGTCACAAAGTTTTGAAAATTGAAAAAAGAAAAAAAAAATGTTTTTTCTTGTCTTTCTTCATTTTCAAAAACAAATGAGAGCTGCAAAATACTCACCATGCCTCTCAGCAAATAGCTTGGGGTGTCTACTTTCCAAAATGGGGTCATTTGGGGGGGTTTTGTGCCACCTGGGCATTCCATGGCCTCCGAAACTGTGATAGGCAGTGAAGAGTGAAATCAAAAATTTTCACCCTTAGAAATCCTGAAGGCGGTGATTGGATTTCGGGGCCCCGTACGCGGCTAGGCTCCCAAAAAGTCCCACACATGTGGTATCCCCATACTCAGGAGAAGCAGCTAAATGTATTTTGGGGTGCAATTCAACATATGCCCATGGCCTGTGTGAGCAATATATCATTTAGTGACAACTTTATGCAAAAAAAAAAAAAAAAAAAAAAGTGTCACTTTCCCGCAACTTGTGTCAAAATATAAAATATTCCATGGACTCAATATGCCTCAAAGCAAATAGCTTGGGGTGTCTACTTTCCAAAATGGGGTCATTTTGGGGGGTTTTGTGCCACCTGGGCATTCCATGGCCTCCGAAACTGTGATAGGCAGTGAAGAGTGAAATCAAAAATTTACACCCTTAGAAATCCTGAAGGCGGTGATTGGTTTTCGGAGCCCCGTACACGGCTAGGCTCCCAAAAAGTCCCACACATTTGGTATCCCCGTACTCAGGAGAAGCAGCTGAATGTATTTTGGGGTGCAATTCCACATAGGCCCATGGCCTGTGTGAGCAATATATCATTTAGTGACAACTTTTTGTAAATCTTTTTTTTTGTCATTATTCAATCACTTGGGACAAAAAAAAAAAATATTCAATGGGTTCAACATGCCTCTCAGCAATTTCCTTGGGGTGTCTACTTTCCAAAATGGGGTCATTTGGGGGCGTTTTGTACTTCCCTGCCATTTTAGCACCTCAAGAAATGACATAGGCAGTCATAAACTAAAAGCTGTGTAAATTACAGAAAATGTACCTTAGTTTGTAGACGCTATAACTTTTGCGCAAACCAATAAATATACGCTTATTGACATTTTTTTTACCAAAGACATGTGGCCGAATACATTTTGGCCTAAATGTATGACTAAAATTTAGTTTATTGCATTTTTTTTATAACAAAAAGTAGAAAATATCATTTTTTTTCAAAATTTTCGGTCTTTTTCCGTTTATAGCGCAAAAAATAAAAACCGCAGAGGTGATCAAATACCATCAAAAGAAAGCTCTATTTGTGGGAAGAAAAGGACGCAAATTTCGTTTGGGTACAGCATTGCATGACCGCGCAATTAGCAGTTAAAGCGACGCAGTGCCAAATTGGAAAAAGACCTCTGGTCCTTAGGCAGCATAATGGTCCGGGGCTCAAGTGGTTAAATAGGGCACATAGATAGTACATAGAACAAGTATTTTATGTATATTAGCATATGAAAATCATTACCACTAGGGATGAGCCGAACACCTCCTGGTTCGGTTCGCACCAGAACCTGCGAACGGACCAAAAATTTGTGCGAACTTTAGAACCCCATTGAAGTCTATGAGACTCGAACGTTCAAAATCAAAAGTGTTAATTTTAAAGGCTAATTTGCATGGTATTGTCCTAAAAATGGTTTGGGGACCCGGGTCCTGCCCCAGGGGACATGTATCAATATATTCCTTTTATATTCCTTTAAATATCGTACCTGGGGGGTGTCTATAGTATGCCTGTAAAGTGGCGCGTGTTTCCCGTGCTTAGAACAGTCCCTGCACAAAGTGACATTTTTAAAGGAATAAAAGTCATTTAAAACTGCTTACGGCTTTAATGTAATGTCCGGTCCAGGTAATATGGATGAAAATCAGTGAGACAAATGGCATGGGTATGGCGTGGGTACCCCCCCCAGGGAGCTGAACACTGTGCAGAGGACGCACTACACTAACGTTTAAATAATGTAGCTGCCTGTGGTAGTGATAGGAACAGGAAAACACCACTAACCTTCTACAGGTAGCTTTAGCTGAACACTTTGCAGAGGACGCACTACACTAACGTTAAAATAATGTAGCTGCCTGCGGTAGTGATATGATCAGGAAAACACCACCAACCTTCTACAGGTAGCTTTAGCTGAACACTGTGCAGAGGTCGCACTACACTAACGTGTAATTATTGTAGCTGCCTGCGGTAGTGATAGGATCAGAAAAACACCACCAATCTTCTTCAGGTAGCTTTAGCTGAACACTGTGCAGAGGTCGCACTACACTAACTTGTAGCTTTAGCTGAACACTGTGCAGAGGTCGCACTACATTAACTTGTAGCTTTAGCTGAACACTGTGCAGAGGTCGCACTACACTAATTTGTAGCTTTAGCTGAACACTGTGCAGAGGTCGCACTACACTAACTTGTAGCTTTAGCTGAACACTGTGCAGAGGTCGCACTACACTAACTTGCAGCTTTAGCTGAACACTGTGCAGAGGTCGCACTACACTAACTCATAGTTTTAGCTGTACACTGTGCAGAGGACGCACTACACTAACGTTTAAATAATGTAGCTGCCTGCGGTAGTGATAGGATCAGAAAAACACCACCAATCTTCTACAGGTAGCTTTAGCCGAACACTGTGCAGAGGTCGCACTACACTAACTTGTAGCTTTAGCTGAACACTGTGCAGAGGACGCACTACACTAACGTTTAAATAACGTAGCTGCCTACGGTAGTGATAGGATCAGAAAAACACCACCAATCTTCTTGAACATTGTGCAGAGGTCGCACTACACTAACATGTAGCTTTAGCTGAACACTGTGCAGAGGTCGCACTACACTAACGTGTAGCTTTAGCTGAACACTGTGCAGAGGTCGCACTACACTAACGTGTAAATAATGTAGCTGCCTGCGGTAGTGATAGGATCAGAAAAACACCACCAATCTTCTACAGGTAGCTTTAGCTGAACACTGTGCAGAGGTCGCACTACACTAACTTGTAGCTTTAGCTGAACACTGTGCAGAGGTCGCACTACACTAACTTGTAGCTTTAGATGAACACTGTGCAGAGGTTGCACTACACTAACTCGTAGCTTTAGCTGAACACTGTGCAGAGGACGCACTACACTAACATTTAAGTAATGTAGCTGCCTGCGGTAGTGATAGGATCAGGAAAACACCACCAACCTTCTACAGGTAGCTTTAGCTGAACACTGTGCAGAGGTCACACTACACTAACTTGTAGCTTTAGCTGAACACTGTGCAGAGGTCGCACTACACTAACTTTTAGCTTTAGCTGAACACTGTGCAGAGGTCGCACTACACTAACTTGTAGCTTTAGCTGAACACTGTGCAGAGGTCGCACTACACTAACTTGTTAATAATGTAGCTGCCTGCGGTAGTGATCAGATCAGAAAAACACCACCAATCTTCTACAGGTAGCTTTAGCTGAACACTGTGCTGAGGACGCACTACACTAACTGTAAATACTGTAGCTGCCTGACTGTGGTACTAATAGGATCAGAAGAACACCAGAAATTTTCTTCAGGTAGCTGTAAATACTGTAACACCTGCCTGCCTGTCAGTAGGAAGAGAATAACAAGAACAGATCTAGCTAAACTGAATACAGTGTATATATATTTATATACAACACCTGGGATGCATATATATACACAATACACTGTAAGTGCAGCTAACTGACTGACTGTCCTGCCTAATCTATCTAACTTAAATCAAATTACACTGTCTCTCTGTCTCTCAACGCCGGAACACACTACACATGGGCCGACGTGCAGGTGGCTTTATATAGTGTGGGGCGTGTACTAAACCCCCTGAGCCATAACTGGCCCAAGCCACCCTGGCTTTGGCCAATTACAGCTCTCTGTACAGACGGCGCTGTGATTGGCCAAGCATGCGGGTCATAGTGCATGCTTGGCCAATCATCAGCCAGCAATGCACTGTGATGCCGCAGTGAGTTATGGGCCGTGACTCGCCACTCTAATTTGGCGCGAACTGCCCATATCGTTCGCATAACGACCGAACAGACAATGTTCGAGTCGAACATGGGTTCGACTAGAACACGAAGCTCATCCCTAATTGCCACTACTGTGTCTGCCCATGACCAGAAATTTGTAAACTATTATCCATCTCTGTGTATTATGAGATCAATGTTCTGAGACTATACGGTATAATGCTTCATATTTTTCTTCGGAACCACTACAGGGGTCTCTAAATTGCTGTTTATTGTTTTAGACAGATGGAGCAATCAATGATAGGTAGGAGGGCTACTGAGGTCCCTCATTCAAAGGACAGGTGGCCTGTTATGGCTGGGCTCTGCTATCTACAGTATTCCACTGTTGGCTACTTCTGATGAAGTAAAACCTACTATTAGTCAAACGAGTGTGTTTATTGCATTCAATTTGATTATTCAATGGACCATTCTCATCAGTTTATTATGATTATTTATTATATTTTACTACAAAACAACAATAAAAATACACTCATATTAATACTTAAACCCACCAGATTAATAAGTTTTAACGATGATGTGCTTTTTTTTTTTTTTTAGTAATTACATTCCATAAAACTGATATGTTTTGAACCAATAAAATTATTTAGTGCTTTGATAATCCAGTGGTTGAATCCTTTACATTCCTGCCATCTAAAATTGGAAATTACCCAGAAGTCAAGGAAGACCCTCTAAGCCGGCCACACATGTGGTATCCCCATACTCAAGAGAAGCAGCTAAATGTATTTTGGGGTGCAATTCAACATATGCCCATGGCCTGTGTGAGCAATATATCATTTAGTGACAACTTTATGCAAAAAAAAAAAAAAAAAAAAAAGTGTCACTTTCCCGCAACTTGTGTCAAAATATAAAATATTCCATGGACTCAATATGCCTCAAAGCAAATAGCTTGGGGTGTCTACTTTCCAAAATGGGGTCATTTTAGGGGGTTTTGTGCCACCTGGGCATTCCATGGCCTCCGAAACTGTGATAGGCAGTGAAGAGTGAAATCAAAAATTTACACCCTTAGAAATCCTGAAGGCGGTGATTGGTTTTCGGAGCCCCGTACACGGCTAGGCTCCCAAAAAGTCCCACACATTTGGTATCCCCGTACTCAGGAGAAGCAGCTGAATGTATTTTGGGGTGCAATTCCACATAGGCCCATGGCCTGTGTGAGCAATATATCATTTAGTGACAACTTTTTGTAAATCTTTTTTTTTGTCATTATTCAATCACTTGGGACAAAAAAAATAAATATTCAATGGGTTCAACATGCCTCTCAGCAATTTCCTTGGGGTGTCTACTTTCCAAAATGGGGTCATTTGGGGGCGTTTTGTACTTCCCTGCCATTTTAGCACCTCAAGAAATGACATAGGCAGTCATAAACTAAAAGCTGTGTAAATTACAGAAAATGTACCTTAGTTTGTAGACGCTATAACTTTTGCGCAAACCAATAAATATACGCTTATTGACATTTTTTTTACCAAAGACATGTGGCCGAATACATTTTGGCCTAAATGTATGACTAAAATCTAGTTTATTGCATTTTTTTTATAACAAAAAGTAGAAAATATCATTTTTTTTTAAAATTTTCGGTCTTTTTCCGTTTATAGCGCAAAAAATAAAAACCGCAGAGGTGATCAAATACCATCAAAAGAAAGCTCTATTTGTGGGAAGAAAAGGACGCAAATTTCGTTTGGGTACAGCATTGCATGACCGCGCAATTAGCAGTTAAAGCGACGCAGTGCCAAATTGGAAAAAGACCTCTGGTCCTTAGGCAGCATAATGGTCCGGGGCTCAAGTGGTTAAATAGGGCACATAGATAGTACATAGAACAAGTATTTTATGTATATTAGCATATGAAAATCATTACCACTAGGGATGAGCCGAACACCTCCTGGTTCGGTTCGCACCAGAACCTGCGAACGGACCAAAAATTTGTGCGAACTTTAGAACTCCATTGAAGTCTATGAGACTCGAACGTTCAAAATCAAAAGTGTTAATTTTAAAGGCTAATTTGCATGGTATTGTCCTAAAAATGGTTTGGGGACCCGGGTCCTGCCCCAGGGGACATGTATCAATATATTCCTTTTATATTCCTTTAAATATCGTACCTGGGGGGTGTCTATAGTATGCCTGTAAAGTGGCGCGTGTTTCCCGTGCTTAGAACAGTCCCTGCACAAAGTGACATTTTTAAAGGAATAAAAGTCATTTAAAACTGCTTACGGCTTTAATGTAATGTCCGGTCCAGGTAATATGGATGAAAATCAGTGAGACAAATGGCATGGGTATGGCGTGGGTACCCCCCCCAGGGAGCTGAACACTGTGCAGAGGACGCACTACACTAACGTTTAAATAATGTAGCTGCCTGTGGTAGTGATAGGAACAGGAAAACACCACTAACCTTCTACAGGTAGCTTTAGCTGAACACTTTGCAGAGGACGCACTACACTAACGTTAAAATAATGTAGCTGCCTGCGGTAGTGATATGATCAGGAAAACACCACCAACCTTCTACAGGTAGCTTTAGCTGAACACTGTGCAGAGGTCGCACTACACTAACGTGTAATTATTGTAGCTGCCTGCGGTAGTGATAGGATCAGAAAAACACCACCAATCTTCTTCAGGTAGCTTTAGCTGAACACTGTGCAGAGGTCGCACTACACTAACTTGTAGCTTTAGCTGAACACTGTGCAGAGGTCGCACTACATTAACTTGTAGCTTTAGCTGAACACTGTGCAGAGGTCGCACTACACTAATTTGTAGCTTTAGCTGAACACTGTGCAGAGGTCGCACTACACTAACTTGTAGCTTTAGCTGAACACTGTGCAGAGGTCGCACTACACTAACTTGCAGCTTTAGCTGAACACTGTGCAGAGGTCGCACTACACTAACTCATAGTTTTAGCTGTACACTGTGCAGAGGACGCACTACACTAACGTTTAAATAATGTAGCTGCCTGCGGTAGTGATAGGATCAGAAAAACACCACCAATCTTCTACAGGTAGCTTTAGCCGAACACTGTGCAGAGGTCGCACTACACTAACTTGTAGCTTTAGCTGAACACTGTGCAGAGGACGCACTACACTAACGTTTAAATAACGTAGCTGCCTACGGTAGTGATAGGATCAGAAAAACACCACCAATCTTCTTGAACATTGTGCAGAGGTCGCACTACACTAACATGTAGCTTTAGCTGAACACTGTGCAGAGGTCGCACTACACTAACGTGTAGCTTTAGCTGAACACTGTGCAGAGGTCGCACTACACTAACGTGTAAATAATGTAGCTGCCTGCGGTAGTGATAGGATCAGAAAAACACCACCAATCTTCTACAGGTAGCTTTAGCTGAACACTGTGCAGAGGTCGCACTACACTAACTTGTAGCTTTAGCTGAACACTGTGCAGAGGTCGCACTACACTAACTTGTAGCTTTAGATGAACACTGTGCAGAGGTTGCACTACACTAACTCGTAGCTTTAGCTGAACACTGTGCAGAGGACGCACTACACTAACATTTAAGTAATGTAGCTGCCTGCGGTAGTGATAGGATCAGGAAAACACCACCAACCTTCTACAGGTAGCTTTAGCTGAACACTGTGCAGAGGTCACACTACACTAACTTGTAGCTTTAGCTGAACACTGTGCAGAGGTCGCACTACACTAACTTTTAGCTTTAGCTGAACACTGTGCAGAGGTCGCACTACACTAACTTGTAGCTTTAGCTGAACACTGTGCAGAGGTCGCACTACACTAACTTGTTAATAATGTAGCTGCCTGCGGTAGTGATCAGATCAGAAAAACACCACCAATCTTCTACAGGTAGCTTTAGCTGAACACTGTGCTGAGGACGCACTACACTAACTGTAAATACTGTAGCTGCCTGACTGTGGTACTAATAGGATCAGAAGAACACCAGAAATTTTCTTCAGGTAGCTGTAAATACTGTAACACCTGCCTGCCTGTCAGTAGGAAGAGAATAACAAGAACAGATCTAGCTAAACTGAATACAGTGTATATATATTTATATACAACACCTGGGATGCATATATATACACAATACACTGTAAGTGCAGCTAACTGACTGACTGTCCTGCCTAATCTATCTAACTTAAATCAAATTACACTGTCTCTCTGTCTCTCAACGCCGGAACACACTACACATGGGCCGACGTGCAGGTGGCTTTATATAGTGTGGGGCGTGTACTAAACCCCCTGAGCCATAACTGGCCCAAGCCACCCTGGCTTTGGCCAATTACAGCTCTCTGTACAGACGGCGCTGTGATTGGCCAAGCATGCGGGTCATAGTGCATGCTTGGCCAATCATCAGCCAGCAATGCACTGTGATGCCGCAGTGAGTTATGGGCCGTGACTCGCCACTCTAATTTGGCGCGAACTGCCCATATCGTTCGCATAACGACCGAACAGACAATGTTCGAGTCGAACATGGGTTCGACTAGAACACGAAGCTCATCCCTAATTGCCACTACTGTGTCTGCCCATGACCAGAAATTTGTAAACTATTATCCATCTCTGTGTATTATGAGATCAATGTTCTGAGACTATACGGTATAATGCTTCATATTTTTCTTCGGAACCACTACAGGGGTCTCTAAATTGCTGTTTATTGTTTTAGACAGATGGAGCAATCAATGATAGGTAGGAGGGCTACTGAGGTCCCTCATTCAAAGGACAGGTGGCCTGTTATGGCTGGGCTCTGCTATCTACAGTATTCCACTGTTGGCTACTTCTGATGAAGTAAAACCTACTATTAGTCAACCCTAGTGTGTTTATCGCATTCAATAAACAATAAAAATACACTCATATTAATACTTAAACCCACCACATTAATGGGTTTTAATGATGATGTGCTTTATTATCTAGTAATTACATTCCATAAAACTGATATGTTTTGAACCAATAAAAGTTATTTAGTGCTTTGAAAATCCAGTTATTGAATCCTTTACATTCCTGCCATCTAAAATTGGAAATTACCAAGAAGTCAAGGAAGACCCTCTAAGCTGGCCACACATGTATCGAAATTTGTCTGGTTCAGCAGTGACTAGCTGAATTTCGATCCATGTATGGCCCCCCTGTGGTTTTAGAGAAGACGTTCCACCGATCCACTTCTGTACAACCTCCCTGTTGTATTTTCCCTGCTTAATCAGCACTGCAGGTTATGGCCTTAAATGCTGATCAGTGTATTCTGATGGTGGGGAAATCTCCCAATTGTCAGAATACAATGACTGAACGGGGAGGGCGCCCCCATCCATATCAAGTGTGTGGATTGGAGAATCGGGTCAGTCTTTTTTATTCAACCTGCTCATTGAACGGAAAAAAATGACCTATTTATGGCCTGCCTTACACTGATACTATTAGATTGTATCTCCTTCAATGTAATTTTTTTTGCACTTGTCAGCCCCATACTTAAAAAGCTCTCACTGGACCTATCCGATCTTAACAACCTACGCCCCACCTCCTTGCTCCCTTTTTTATCCAAACTCCTTGAACGTCTAATCTACAACTGACTGATCGTCCACCTTGCTGATAATAGCCTTCTTGATCCCTTTCAGTCTGGATTTTGTCCTCAACATTCCACAAAAACTGATCTCCTAAAACTAACAAACGATCTACTAAAGGCCAAAACCAAAGGGACACTATTCTATACTCCTACTCCTGGACCTCTCTGCTGCCTTCAATATGATTAACCACCCCCTCCTCCTCAAAAAACTCCACGCCTTTGGTCTCCGTGACTGTACTCTTCACTGGTTCTCTACCTACTTATTTAACCGCACCTTTAGCGTTACTTACAATTCTACTTCCTCCTCTCCTCTCCCGTTCTCTGTTGGGGTCCCCCAAGGTTCTGTTCTTGGACCTCTCCTATTTTCAATCTACACCTCCTCCCTGGGTCAGCTCCAATACCATCTCTACGCTGACGACACTCAAATCTATTTCTCTTCCCCTCAACTCCTCATGTATGACTATTTTACTGTCAGATATATCAGTCTGGATGTCGCACCACTTCCTCAAACTTAATCTATCCAAAACCAAACTTATCATTTTTCCTTCCCCACGTGCCTCTTCCCTGATCTCTCTGTCAAAATCAATGGCACAACTATCAGCCCATCCCCACATGCCAAGATCCTATCACTGTCCAAATCTTGCCTCAACCTCTGGAACATCTCCAAAATATGCCCTGTATAATAATATTAATAATTTAAGTGTTTTTCTCTCTTTTATGTTAAGCTCACATGTGTGTATTCCACTTTCTAGAACCATATCCTGTGATCCAGCCACAATACTTTAATGTGACTTCAACGTCTGTGTCCTTAAATTGGAGCGCACCGAACGAATCTCAGACTTCTTACACATACAGAGTGCAGACAAATGTCACATCATCATCTTCAATAGTAAATAATATAATAGTGATCAAACAATCAGCTACAATAGGAAATCTGATCCCGGGAGGAACATATACATTCCTGATATATACAAGAGCTGCTGATAATGTCACTGAATCTGTTCCGGTGTCACTAACTACCTGCACAGGTGAGTACAGCCGAAGTCCTGATCTTATCTCTGTGGTGGGGACATCATGAAAATACTTCTGTCAGTTTGGGAAGAAAGTGTCCCTTCAAAAGTACTTATTGTTTTGCCAAGGTGTATCAGATAAAGTTGATTTGCTTTTTCTGATATACATAAAACTATTTTTTATTTTTTATTAAACACGTGTTCACTAGTCGATTGCAATTTACATTTTTTAATTGATTCCATAGTTTTTTGTTAAAATGGTTGTATCCCCTGCTTGGACATTTTTACCTACAGGTAAGCCTATAATAAGGCCTATAATAAGGATTATCTGTAGGTAAAAAGAATATCTCCTAATAACATATCAGCTCCCTCCAGTTTGACCTGAATGTGAATGTAAAGGTAAAATATGACGGTTTTGAAGAAATACTAAAATGTTCTTGCAGTTTAACTAATTGAATTTAAATTCATTGTATTTCCAGTTCCCGGACAAGCTGTGGGTGTCACAGTGAACAATTATCAGTCGGTGAATTCTCTGGTGGTGAACTGGACGGCACCATCAGG
Organism: Lithobates clamitans; assembly: GCA_037952925.1. Lineage (NCBI taxonomy): Eukaryota > Metazoa > Chordata > Amphibia > Anura > Ranidae > Lithobates > Lithobates clamitans. The sequence continues at coordinate 575,304 of JBBGZY010001925.1, forward strand.
AATTGTGTCCAATTATAATGTCACCATAACAGGAGATGTAAATAGGACATTACAGAATACATCTACACAAGTGACCTTCACTAACTTACTACCAGGAAGGAATTATTCCGTCACTGTACAGACAATCAGTGGGAGCTGCAAAAGTCCAATCACTACAGTGACAGAGGCCACATGTGAGTATGATCCACAAGAGATCCGTGTTATCTTTGTTTTTTTTTTCAGTTTGGATAGAGTATGAGAGGGTTATAACCTCTCTCGCTCTCGTTTTCTGGGGTTTTTTTGTGCTCCGTTGAAGAGATTTCCCTTCACTTCCTATCCCATGTCCAAAACTGAAAACGAGAGGAAATCCTTCCAAAGTGAGCGGTTTCTAAGGTGTCACCAGAACTAGTGTCCCCATTGGAAGATTTTCCCATCTCCTTCAGGGACAGGGACACAGACAGCAATAAAAACTTGACAGGGGCCCTAATCCCTCTCCACTGCATCCAAAACTAGAAGAAAAAAAAAATAACCTGCATAGTTAGTACAGCGGCTCCGACCAGAGCTTTTTTTTCGTTCAACCCAGCGGGTACCAGGCTTAAGAAAGTAGTTAGTACAGTGATCTCCTCTGCTGTGCTGTTGTGTTTCTGACAGGGGGACAGCCCCCCCCCGCCAGAACACTCCGATCAGCACTCTCTGCCATTGGCTGAGAGCGCTGATCGTAAGTCAGTTGGCTACTGGTTTTCCAGCATGCTCATCAGACAGATGGTCGGCTTTTGTCGGACAGGGTGCCAAATGTCAGCCTTTTTCTTGAACCGGCTGATGTCTCCTGACATTCGTTGTTACAGGGCTTTAGGTTCACTTCATACTTTAGTAAATGAGGCCTGGTGCCTTCCTCTTCATTCTGAATGCATTGTGCTGTTCTGCCTGCTGTCTGTCCCCACCATTAACCACTTGCCAACCTCCTCACGCAGATATACTGCGGCAGAATGGCACGGACAGGCAGAGTAACGTACCGGTACGTTAATCCCCTCCCGCGGACGCTAGTTAGCCAGGTAAGTATTTAGGTTCACCGTTAGCTTTTCATAGCATCAGGTACCCCCATATACTACCTAATAAAGGTTTTAACCCCCTGATTGCCCCCTACTTAACCCTTTCACCAGTGATCACCGTATAACTGTTACGGGTGATGCTGGTTAGTTTGTTTTTTATAGTGTCAGGGCACACTCCGTTTATTACCTAATAAAAGTTTAACCCCTGATCGCCCGGCGGGTGATATAAGTTAGGTTTTAGGGTCAGATAGGGTCTGCGTCGCCCCAGGCAGAGTCAGGTTAGTGCCAGTACCGCTAACACCCACGCACGCAGCATACACCTCCCTTAGTGGTATAGTATCTGAAAGGATCAATATCTGATCAGATCTGTACTAGCGTCCCCAGCAGTTTATGGTTCCCTAAAACACAGTGTTAGCAGGATTAGCCCAGATACCTGCTCGCACTTGCGTTTTGCCCCTCCGCCCAGCCCAGCCCAGCCCACCCAAGTGCAGTATCGATCGATCACTGACACTTACAATACACAACACACATAATTGCAGCGTTCGCAGAGTCAGGCCTGATCCCTGCGATCGCTAACTTTTTTTTGGTAGCGTTTGAATCAGTCGTTAACAGTCAGGAGCTTATTTGCCTGTGAGTATCACTAGTGTACCACTAAATTTAGAGCAAAATGGCAAATCGAAGGTACAGTAGTGAAGAGGTCTACACATTTCTGAGCATGATAGATAGGGAAGAGGAAGTCACTCATCTGTCAGATTCAGGCTCAGAATACGATCCTATAGACGACAGCGGCTCCATGACAGATAGCTCTGACGACGGAGTTGTGGTTCCCGGCCAAGGTCAGGCGTACCCGAACCCAATCTTCTTCTTCTGCTGTTGAGGTACAAGAACCGTATGGCTCTCGTATGGAGCAGAGAAGTACTAGCGCCGCTATTTTTTCTGGTAAACTGGCAAGCACCAGCGGCCTAGTACATCCCGGTCGTACATCCAGCACTGCAGTAACACTTGGTGACGTGGAGAGTCCCATAAGTGCAGTTGAAGCTGGTGAGGTGGCAAGTACAATGGGTGTCCCGCTGCCACCAAGAAGAAGACAAAGACAGGCCCGTCGAGCCATAGTGCCCTTCCTGCTGCATTCACCAATCCTAATTGGGAACCCACCACTTCTGCAGCACCCGTACTTCCCCCATTCACTGGCCAACACTGCATTCAGGTGGAAACAGTTGATTTTACATCTCTTGATTTTTATTCGCTGTTTTTCACCGAAGATCTCTATAGATCTACTGTGGACCAAAGCAATTTGTATGCTGGTCAATACATCGCTGCTAATCCCCAGTCCTCCCTTGCCAGAGATTGGAGACCAATTGCGGTTTCTGAATTTAGGATCTTTCTGGGCCTTTCCCTCGACATGGGCATAGTTAAAATGAATATGTTGCGGTCATATCGGTCCACTGACCCAATTTACCATATGCCCATGTTCTCTGCCTCCATGACCAGGGCACGATACGAGCAGATCTTGCGGTTCATGCATTTCAACAACAATGAACTCTGTTGTCCTTGTGGAGACCCTGGATACGATCGGCTCTACAAAATCCGGCACCTCATAAACCACTTCAACCAATGTTTTGCAGACTTGTTTACTCCCCATAAAGTTGTCTGCGTTGATGAGTCCCTGATTAAGTATTCTGGCCGCTTCTCTTTCAAACAGTATCTTCCCAGCAAGCGTCCCAAGATGCCATCGCATTTTGAGAGAGTCGAACCTGGAACAGTAATGCCCCGTACACACGGTTGGATTTTCTGACGAAAAATGTGCGATCGGAGAGTGTTGTCGGAAATTCCGACCGTGTGTGGGCTCCATCGGACTTTTTCCATTGGATTTTCCGACACACAAAATTTGAGAGCATGATATAAAATTTTCCGACAACAAAATTTCGATCGCGTCAATTCCGACCGTGTGTGGACAATTCCGACGCACAAAGTGCCATGCATGCTCAAAAGAAATTCCGAGACGGAACAGCTCGGTCTGGTAAAATTAGCTTTCGGAATGGATAGAGCACTTTCGTCAGGCTGCAATGTTTAAAATTGTTTAATACAGCGCACTCTCTTCTTCTTTCTAATGCAGGAAGAGCGAGGTAGTTTTGCTGCTGATATTCACACAGAGTTCTCACAAACTTATTTCTTTATTATTTATTGTGATTCCCTCAATATATTATGATTTGTCACATCTGACCAAAAATCTATATAATTTTTTGGGGGGTTTGTATTTTTTTCAAGGCTGATCTGGTTGTTATTTTTTTTTATTATTTATTTAACATCCTGAATATTTTTGGGTGTGTTTTGTGTGTCAAGTTACCACAACACCATTATTATCTTATACTATTTAATCTCAAGGAGATTGTTTGGTGTTGGCGTCCCTTGTTAATTTCACATTGGATTTTTGAAATGTACCTGCCTACTCACAAACAAACTGTCCTTTTTGAAGGAAAACACACATAGACGAGTATAATTGAAACAAAAAAACCTTTATTAAGGGCTCACAACCAAACAAAGAGGGAGGCAACGCTGGAGAAACAGCAGAAATTGGTGAAGCCTTTGACCCCCAGGGCAGACATCAATTATTTTACTGCAAAATTGGTGGCCCGAGGAGTCAATATATAAGGGAGTGCAGTCTGGTCCAGAAGTCCCAGAGATCATGAAAGCAGCAGATGACATCTATGTCCCCAGGCTGTGGTCAAACAAGAGACTACATCTTTGGCCAGACCAGACTGAACCCAGGGCCAACACTCTCTGGTCTTCCTTCCACGTTTCCTTCCACGTTGTGGCTGTGGTGGTGGCGTTGTGGCAGGAGGAGGAAGAAGAGGAGGATGGTCTAACTCACTCAGGTGGGTATTGGGTGTGATTTCGCCCCTCACCCCCTTAGTTAAGACTTTATAAAGAAGGTCCTCACACATGAGGCGTTGGCCCTCCTGCATGCCCTTCAGTTTGGTGGCAGCCATGCAGGCAAAGCCTCTTCAGGAGTGGGGGTGGCTCTGAGGGACGCAGAAGCCTCCTGAATGAGCCTGAGTGCTGAATCCTGCACGTGACTCCCCTTCCTGGGTCTTTTGGTTGGAAGGCGGAGGGGAGGAACCTACGATTCCGTCAGGCTCCTACTGGGACCAGGCTTCTCCTGGCTGCCACTTAGGCCCGCCTCCTCCTGGCTGCCACTAACCCCCGCCTCCTCCTGACTGCCACATTCCACAGCCTCCTCCTTCAGGCTGAGGTCTTCCTGTGTATGAAAAAGGGACATAGTTTTAGTTTTTTATTCATCAATCGCACACAATTTTCACCTCATGACTGTTGCAAATTGAATGTTTACAAATATAACAGATGATCATTCTGAGCCCAGCATTTTTCATTCTTGTCCCAATTATTTTTGCCAACTACTGTCTATTGATATGTAAAACACTTTATTAAATCAGCAATTAGTGATCAATAATAACATCTAGTAAACATCATTTATTGCTTGCCCAGAAATCTGTAGAAGAATGCTATACCTGGCTCCAGCTGGGCTCCTCCACTTCTTCCTGGCTGGAAGTCCCAGGTTGGATATTGGAAGCCTCAGCTGGGGTGGAAGGAAGAGTGGAGAGGGATTCCCTGACTCCAGTCTGGTCTGACAGAAATCGCAGTCTCTCATAGTACCACAGCCTGCGGACATAAACGTCATCTGCTGCAGCTCCAGATCTCTGGTAATCCGTGACCTTCTTGCGCTCCCTTAGATAAGTGCTCCTCAGGCCACCAATTTTGGCTTTTAAATAGGGGATGGTTGCTGTGGGGACCACCGACTTCACCAACTCCAGCAGTTTCTCCAGCGCTGTCTGCCTCTTTTGTTTATGATTATAATGATGATGTTTCACCTGCCACAGACAGGGCAGCTCCCTGTATTTGTCTATGAACAGGGGGAGGAAGTTGTGGTCATTGAAGCCATCCATTTTCTCTGCAAGAAACAACACAAGACAAACCCTAATGCCAGGCGAAACTCTCCTAATCTTGTTACAATATAGGCCTCAATCTAGAAGCAGTATAGGCCCAAGTTTAGATCTTACCTTCGTTATCACAATCGGCGCCTCCGATACTCCTTCCTCCACTCACAGATCGTTGTTACACTTTATATACACTGCGCATGCGTGAAACTCCGCCCGCCCCTGACGTTCTTTCTAGTCTATTCCCCACCCCTTCTCGTTAGGCGCAGTGGGGGAAGAGCACATGGCAGAGACACAGCAGGTGCATGCTAATTACACCAATGAGGAAGAGGAGGAGGAGGAAAGCCCGGGTGTCACAGTGAACAATTACCAGTCGGTGAATTCTCTGGTGGTGAACTGGACGCACCAACAGGAATCGTGTCCAATTATAATGTCACCATAACAGGAGATGTAAATAGGACATTGCAGAATAATTCTACACAAGTGACCTTCACTAACTTACTACCAGGAAGGAATTATACCGTCACTGTACAGATAATCAGTGGGAGCTGCAACAGTCCAATCACTACAGTGACAGAGGCCACATGTGAGTATGATCCACGAGTGATCCGTGTTATCTGTGTATGATCAGAGTATGAGTAATGTGATTGTGAGGGTTCTGTAAGGCCACAGGTGAGTATTTGTCATGATTGCTTTTTCCAGGTGTGAAAACCACCCAGAGGTGCTTACATGACCCTTTTATGTTCCACTTTTTACTAAAGACAGGTCTTGGCCAGCACATTATTATGCCTTTTCTTTAAGGCTGCTTTCACATTGGAGCGTTAACGATATTTTTAGCGGCGCTTTACCGGGTGCAGATCTGCTGGGAATGAAGATGGCAAAAAAGTTAGAGGGGTTTTTAAACTAGGAGATGGGGGGAGGGTCCAGAGGCAGAGATAGCCAGCGCGGAAGTTGTTCCAGAGGGTAGTATTGGGGGCATTAGTGGTAGGTTAACCAAAGCACAAAAACACAAGGTGAGTATAGTAGCAAGTCCTAGTTGCAATCTCGAAACACCCAATACGAGGACAATATGCAACCGGTATAAACTATGTGGCATGTTCACCAATGCCAGGAGCATGGCGGACAAGATGGGTGAACTAGAGATACTGTTGTACGAGGAGGATTTGGATTATGTGGGAATCTCAGAGACCTGGTTCAACAGCTCTCATGATTGGCTGGCAAACATTCAAGGGTATACCCTATACTGCAAGGATAGAGCGGGTAAAAAAGAGGGAGGGGTATGCCTATATATCAAGAATAATGTACAAGTGAATGTGAGAGATGACATCTCTGAGGGAGCTAGAGAGGATGTGGAATCCTTATGGGTAGAGCTCCAAAGGGATGAAGCTAAGGGGAAAATAATACTGGGAGTATGCTATAGGTCCCCTAACCTGAGGGAGGAAGTGGAGACGGATCTCCTATTACAAATTGGATTAGCAGCAAGGATGGGAAGTGTTATCATAATGGGGGATTTTCATTATCCAGACATAGACTGGGCGGAGGGAACCGCGCATTCATTTAAGGCTCGCCAATTCCTTAATGTCTTGCAGGACAATTTTATGGGTCAGATGGTAGACGCACCAACTAGAAATAAAACATTACTGGATCTACTGATTACCAACAATACAGACCTGATCACGGATGTGGAAATACGGGGCAATTTAGGTAACAGCGATCACATGTCAATTAGTTTCAGTAGAAATCACACAAATAGGAAACATAAAGGGAATACAAAGACACTGAATTTCAAAAGAGCCAACTTCCCTAAACTACAAACCTTGCTAAAAAGCATAAATTGGGATAAAATATTAGGAATAGGGATGAGCCGAACACCCCCCGGTTCGGTTCGCACCAGAACCTGTGAACGGACCGAAAGTTCGCACGAACGTTAGAACCCCATTGACATCTATGGGACTCGAACGTTCAAAATCAAAAGTGCTCATTGTAAAGGCTAATTTGCATGGTATTGTCCTAAAAAGGGTTTGGGGACCCAGGCCCTACCCCAGGAGACATGTATCAATGCAAAAAAAACTTTTAAAAACGGCCGTTTTTTCGGGAGCAGTGATTTTAATGATGCTTAAAGTAAAAAAAAAAAAAGTGAAATATTCCTTTAAATATCGTACCTGGGGGGGTGTCTATAGTATGCCTGTAAAGTGGCGCGTGTTTCCCGTGTTTAGAACAGTCCCTGCACCAAATGTCATTTTTAAAGGAAAAAATCTCATTTAAAATTGCTTGCGGGTTTAATGTAATGTCGGGTCCTGGCAATATGGATGAAAATCAGTGAGACAAACGGCATGGGTACCCCCCCAGTCCATTACCAGGCCCTTTGGGTCGTGTATGGATATTAAGGGGAACCCCGCACCCAAATTAAAATAAGGAAAGGTGTGGGGCCACCAGGCCCTATATACTCTGAACAGCAGTATACAGGCGGTGCAAACAAGACAGGGACTGTAGGTTTGTTGTTAAGTAGAATCTGTTTGTCATTTTGAACGGGTACATTTTTAACATGTTTAGCTCCAGCCAAAAAATCTTTTTTAAGCTTTTTGGAAAACATAGGGAAGGGTTATCACCCCTGTGACATTTGTTTTGCTGTCTTTCCTCCTCTTTAGAAGATTTCACCTCACTTTTTGTCCCAATGACAAATGTTTTTTGAGAATTTGGGTTTTTTTGTGGAACAAGGATTGGAAAGCATCAGTGGAAAGGAGAAATGTTTTTCCCATATTAACTCTTACAGGAGAGAATTTCCCTTCCTAGGGGTAGATTTCATCTCACTTCCTGTTGTCTCCTTCCGTTTGCAAGTAGGAGTCGTTTGTAAGTTAGATGTTTGAAAGTAGGGGCCTGCCCTATATACTCAGCAGAAATTTGGGCCTTAGGTGTTGTTGTGGCCACAACAACGTAAGCCCTCACAGGGCCCTGCTGTAAAATATTAGATCAAGAATTGTAATTACATGACCCTGTTGAACAGGGGCAGAAAAACTGGGCCTTTGGTGGTGGTGGTGGTGCTGGTGCCACAACACTGTAAGTCCTCATTTGCTCTTGGTGGGTGCAGAAATTGGCCCTGCTGTGAAATATTAGATCAAGAATTGTAATTACATGCCCCTGTTGAACAGGGGCAGAAAAATTGGGCCTTTGGTGGTGGTGGTGGTGCTGGTGCCACAACACTGCAACCCCTCACAGACACTCTAGTTGGAACGCAGGAACGAGCCCTGCTGCAAAGTATTGCATCAAAAATTGTAATTACATGCCCCTGTTAAACAGGGGCTGAAAAATTGTGCCTTAGGCACTGGTGGTGGCACCCAGGACCAAAAATGTTCTTACAAGCTATCAGCGTGATGATTGAGGAGGAAGAGGATAATTACTCAGGGATAGTCACTCAGCATCAGCATAGGCAGTCTTTGAAGGGATCTGAGATTTAAAAAAAAATGATTCGGTTACATCAGCATCAGGTGCTTGGTAGCTGGTGGTGATCCAAGACTGATTCATTTTTATGAAGGTCAGTCGATCGACCGAGTCAGTGGACAGACGCACCCTGTGATCGGTTACCACGCCTCCAGCAGCACTGAATGTGCGTTCCGAAAGAACGCTGGATGCAGGACAGGCCAGTAGCTCAATTGCATACTGTGCAAGCTTTGGCCAGTGATCCATCCTCAAGACCCAGTAACCCAGAGGATTTTTGGTGGGAAAGGTGTCCAAGTCTGATCTTGCCCCTAGGTATTCCTGTACCATGTAAAACAGACGCTGGCGATGGTTGCTGGAACCGATCATACCTTGGGGCTGCGGACCAAAAAATTGTCTGAACGCATCCGTCAGACGGCCACCTTCTCCACCGCTCCTTCTTTGACTGACCGAAGCCTCAACATCACGTTGTCCAGAAACAGGAGTTTGTAACCTCCCAGTCTCTGGGAACGCGTTGCACAGACCTTTCTGCAAGGCCTCCCGAAGATGTTTCATCCTCTGCTCCCTCTGCGATGGCAAGATAAGGTCCACAACCTTACCCTTGTAACGTGGATCAAGGAGGGTTGCCAGACAGTATTGGTCCTTCTCCTTGATACCACGAATACGAGGATCCTTACGCAGGCTTTGCAGGATCAGGGAGGCCATGCAGCGTAGGTTTGCTGAGGCATTCGGTCCGGAGTCCTCTGGGTCACTAAGGACGACATGGTCCGCAGCCACCTCCTCCCAGCTACGTACAAGTCCATGCGTTTCTTGGGACTGATCCCTTAAAGACTGCTGCTGATGCTGAGTGCCAGGCTCCACCTCCATACTGACACAATCTTCCTCATCCTCCTCCTCCTCCTCCTGTGTGATTGGCAGGCATGCAGGAACACTGTCTGGATAAAGGGGGCCTTGAGAGCTAAGGAAGTCCTCCTCTTCCTGCCTCTGTTCTGCCTCAAGTGCCCTGTCCATTATTCCACGCAGCGTGTGCTCCAACAGGTGGACAAGGGGGACAGTGTCACTAATGCATGGTTTGTAGCAAGAGATATACAAATAAACCGCCCCTGAATTTCTCTTACTCCACTGCGCCAAAGAAAAGTGCAAAGCTATATAAAAGATGTGTAAATGAATACAAAATATGTGTACATACACAGTGTACAGTGAAAAAAAGCTGCCACTTAAATAAATACATAAACTGATCAAAATCCCAAAACTATACCTCTCACATGTGTACAGATAGAGATAGCAGCGCTAATATAAATTGTGTAAAATAATGGGTCAGAGCAGTATAATGCCTATGACCCTCTACTTATGCATAAAAATATTAATAATAATAATAGTGTCATGAAAAATATTAATTTTATCATGAAAAGAAATTTCCTTAACACCCAGTGAACAGGATCAGTAATCCAACGGTGCACCGCGGTCACAGCGGACCTGAAGTGTAAACTGGTGTATCTCTCACCCAACCTTCTAAGGCCCAGCCATCCGATCGGTGTAGTCCTCCTCAGACAGCGGTATCTAATGTCAGTGCGATGGAATGCCGTGTAACCATGCCCAAGACATGTTTCATCGAATAGACTTTTTCAAATGGGATTCTGCCTCAAGTGCCCTGTCTATTATTCCATGCAGCATGTGCTGCAACAGGTGGACAAGGGGGACAGTGTCACTGATGCATGCACTGTCACTGCTCACCTTCCTCGTGGCCTCCTCAAATGGTGACAGGACAGTGCATGCATCCCTGATCATGGCCCACTGGCGTGGGGAAAAAAAACCAAGCTCCCCTGACCCTGTCCTGGTGCCATAGTCGCACAGGTACTCATTGCTGGTCCTCTGCTGCGTGTGCAGCCGCTGCAGCATGGCCAACGTTGAGTTCCACCTGGTGGGCATGTCACAGATTAGGCAGTTCTTGGCAGGTTAAACTCCTTTTGGAGGTCCGTCAGCCGAGCACTGGCATTATATGACCGGCGGAAATGCACACAGACTTTCCTGGCCTGCCTCAGGACATCCTGTAAGCCCGGGTACCTGCCCAAGAACCGCTACACCACCAAGTTAAGGACGTGAGCCAAACAGGGCACATGGGTCATTTGTCCCTGTCGGAGGGCAGAGAGGAGGTTGGTGCCATTGTCGCAAACCACTATTCCTGCCTTAAGTTGGCGTGGCGTCAACCACCTCTGAACCTGCCCCTGCAGAGCTGACAGAACCTCTGCCCCAGTGTGGCTCCTGTCCCCCAAGCACACCAGCTCAAGCACCGCATCACATCTTTTGGCCTGCGTACTTGCGTAGCCCCTTGAACGGCTACGGAGCACCGCTGGTTCCGAGGACAAAGCACAGGAAGAGGCCATGGAGGAAGAAGAAGAGGAGGGGGTGGAGGAGAGAGATGTGTCACAATCATTAGCATTTTGGAGACGTGGTGACGGAACAACCTCCAACACTATTGCACCTTGTCCTGCATCCTTCCCAGCTGCCAGCAGAGTCACCCATGCGCCGTGAAACTTAGGTAACGTCCCTGTCCATGCCTGCTGGACCATGAGTCAGCGGTAATATGCAACTTACCGCTGACTGCCCTGTCCAGCAAGGCATGGACATTGCCTTCCACATGCCGGTAGAGAGCCGGAATCGCCTTCCCTGAGAAAAAGTGGCGTTTGGGTACCTGCCACTGAGGACCCGCACATTCCACAAACTAGCCAAGCTAGCATTCAACCGCTGGGCATGTGGATGGCTGGGAGCAAACTTCTTTCGGCGGTACAGCAGCTGGGGCAGGGAAATTTGCCTGGTACAATCTGACGTTGGTGTACCAAAAGCAGATTGCCCACAAGTACTTGGCTGTGACACACCTAATTCTACACCTTCATTCCTCTCAGTGCAGGTCTCAGAGAGGACTGAAGGTCTAGTGGGGTTGGAAATCTCAGCTGATGAGGAGCAAGGAGAGGTCCTCTTTGTTCTTTGGTGTGGGTCTTTTAGATACGCTTGCCAACGAACTGCATGGCAGGTCAACATATGTCTGGTCAAGCATGTGGTACCCAAGCGGGAGATGTTTTGGCCACGTGAGATACGCTTGAGACATATGTTGCAAATAGCAGCGGTGCGATCTGATGCACTCGTCTCAAAAAAGGCCCACGCCAAAGAACTTTTTGAATAACGCGCAGAGACTGCAGCGCCCTGCACATGTGGAGCTTTGGGGTGTGATGCAGTCAATGTGCTGCCCTTAGGCTGGCCCCTGGAGGGCATCCTGCCTCGTTTGTGATGTGCCGCCTCCTCCTCTCTCCTATCAGGCACCCACATTGAGTCAGTGACCTCATCATCCCCTCCCTCCTCATCACTGGAGCAAACCTGGCAGTATGCTGCAGCAGGGGGAGCATGACTGCCAGATTGCTGTCCTTCTTGGGCACCCCCTCTGTCCGTGCTCATGTTACCGCCTTCATCGAGCTTAGTATCATCATCAGAGCCTTCCAAACGCTGGGCATCCTCCTGGAGCATGTACCCAACACTGTGGTCAAACAGTTCGAGGGACTCCTCAAGAGGACATGGTGGGGCTAGGGAAGGAGTCACTGATGACATTGAGCCGAGGGAAGAGGTCGCTGCTTTGCCAGACAAAGTACCCTGGGCATGGGTGAGAGAGGATGAGGAGGATGAGGACGGCTTGGTCATCCGCTCGACCAAGTCTTCCGCATGTTGCGGCTCAACACGGCCAGCTGCCGAAAAAAAGGCCAAGCGTGTCCCACGGCCACGTGCTGATGAGGATGCACCGTCTCCACGACCAGCACTAGACACAGAGCCTGCTTGCCCTCTCTTATTGGCTTGTGACTGTATGCCTCTCCTTCTTGGCCTTCCAGACATACTAATGGCCTGTAGCTGCACTAAGCTGGGATATATATATATATATATATATATATATATATATATATATATATATATAAATATATATATATATATGTACTGATACTGCAGCTAGCAAAATCAACTGCCTGCCTGTAGTATGAGAACACCACCAACCTTCTACAGGTAGCTTTAGCTGAACACTGTGAGGTGGACGCACCCCACTAACTTGTAGTTTTGGTGAACACTGTGAACAGGACGCACCCCACTAACTTGTAGGTTTAGCTGAACACTGTGAGCAGGACGCACTGCACTAACTGTAAATAGTCTAGCTGCCTGACTGTGGTACTAATAGGATCAAAAAAACACCAGTAATTTTCTTCAGGTAGCTGTATATACTGTAACAAGACAAGCCTGCCTGTCAGTAAGAAGATAACAGGAACGGATCTAGCTGAACACTGTGAGCAGGACGCACTGCACTAAACTTGTAGGTTTAGCTGAACACTGTGAGCAGGACGCACCCCACTAACTTGTAGGTTTAGCTGAACACTGTGAGCAGGACGCACCCCACTAACTTGTAGGTTTAGCTGAACACTGTGAGCAGGACGCACCCCACTAACTGTAAATAGTCTAGCTGCCTGACTGTGGTACTAATAGGATCAAAAAAACACCAGTAATTTTCTTCAGGTAGCTGTATATACTGTAACAAGACAAGCCTGCCTGTCAGTAAGAAGATAACAGGAATGGATCTAGCTGAACACTGTGAGCAGGGCGCACCCCACTAACTTGTAGGTTTAGCTGAACACTGTGAGCAGGACGCACCGCACTAACTTGTAGGTTTAGCTGAACACTGTGAGCAGGACGCACCCCACTAACTTGTAGGTTTAGCTGAACACTGTGATCAGGACGCACTGCACTAACTGTAAATAGTCTAGCTGCCTGACTGTGGTACTAATAGGATCAAAAGAACACCAGCATTTTTCTTCAGGTAGCTGTATATACTGTAACAAGACAAGCCTGCCTGTCAGTAAGAAGATAACAGGAACGGATCTAGCTGAACACTGTGAGCAGGACGCACTGCACTAACTGTAAATAGTCTAGCTACCTGACTGTGGTACTAATAGGATCAAAAGAACACAAGCAATGTTCTTCAGGTAGCTGTATATACTGTAACAAGACAAGCCTGCCTGTCAGTAAGAAGATAGCAGGAACGGATCTAGCTGAACACTGTGAGCAGGACGCACTGCACTAACTGTAAATAGTCTAGCTGCCTGACTGTGGTACTAATAGGATCAAAAGAACACCAGTAATTTTCTTCAGGTAGCTGTAAATACTGTAACAAGACAAGCCTGCTTGTCAGTAAGAAGATAACAAGAATGGATCTAGCTAAACTGAATACAGTGTATATATATATATGCAACACGTGGGATGCATATATATACACAGCACAGTACACTGTAAGTGCAGCTAACTGACTGACTGTTCTGCCTAATCTAGTGCATGCTTGGCCAATCATCAGCCAGCAATGCACTGCGATGCCGCAGTGAATTATGGGCCGTGACGTGCCACACGAATTTGGCGGGGACGGCCCATATATTCCGCAATTCGGCGAACGACCGAACAGCCGATGTTCTTCGACTCGAACACGAAGCTCATCCCTAATTAGGAACAAAGAATATGGAGGAGAGATGGGTTTGCTTTAAGAGCATTTTAAATAAGGGCATTAGCCAATGTATCCCATTGGGTAATAAATTTAAAAGAGTGAACAAAAGTCCTGGATGGCTTAACTCCAATGTAAAAATGCATATAAAAGCAAAGGAGAAGGCCTTCAAAAATTACAAGGTTGAGGGATCATCCTCAGCATTCAGACTTTATAAAGAATGCAACAAGAAATGTAAGGGTGCAATTAGGACAGCTAAGATAGAACATGAAAGACACATAGCAGAGGAGAGCAAAAAAAAATGCCAAGAAATTCTTTACGTATGTAAACAGTAAAAAAGGGAGGATAGACCATATTGGCCCCATAAAGAATGAAGAAGGACATCTGGTTACAAAGGATGGGGAGATGACGAAGGTATTGAATTTATTCTTCTCCTCAGTCTTCACAAGTGATTTGGGGGGCTTCAGTAACCAAAACTGCAGTGTTTATCCTTATGACACAACACAGGAAGCACCTCCATGGTTAACAGAGGACAGAATTAAAATTAGACTTGAGAAACTTAACATTAATAAATCACCGGGACCAGATGGCTTGCATCCGAGGGTACTTAGGGAACTCAGTCAAGTGATTGCCAGACCGTTGTTCCTAATTTTTACAGATAGTCTACTGACTGGAATGGTACCAGCTGATTGGAGAAAAGCCAATGTAGTACCAATATTTAAAAAGGGCCCAAAATTCATCCCTGGGAATTACAGACCAGTTAGTCTAACATCAATAGTATGTAAACTCTTGGAGGGGATGATAAGGGACTATATACAAGATTTTAGTAATAAAAACGGTATCATTAGCAGTATTCAGCATGGATTCATGAAGAATCGTTCTTGCCAAACCAATTTATTAACCTTCTATGAGGAGGTGAGTTGCCATCTAGATAAAGGAAGGCCCGTAGACGTGGTGTATCTGGATTTTGCAAAAGCATTTGACACAGTTCCCTATAAACTTTTACTGTACAAAATAAGGTCCGTTGGCATGGACCATAGGGTGAGTACATGGATTGAAAACTGGCTACATGGGCGAGTTCAGAGGGTGGTGATAAATGGGGAGTACTCAGAATGATCAGGGGTGGGTAGTGGGGTTCCCCAAGGTTCTGTGCTGGGACCAATCCTATTTAATTTGTTCATAAACGATCTGGAGGATGGGATAAACAGTTCAATCTCTGTATTTGCAGATGATACTGAGTTAAGCAGGGCAATAACTTCTCCGCAGGATGTGGAAACCTTGCAAAAAGACCTGAACAAATAATGGGGTGGGCGACTACATGGCAAATGAGGTTCAATGTAGAAAAATGTAAAATAATGCATTTGGGTGTCAAAAATATGAATGCAATCTATAGACTGGGGGGAAAACCTCTGGGGGAATCTAGGATGGAAAAGGACCTGGGGGTCCTAGTAAATGATAGGCTCAGCAATGGCATGCAATGCCAAGCTGCTGCTAACAAAGCAAACAGAATATTGGCATGCATTAAAAGTGGGATCAACTCCAGAGATAAAACGATAATTCTCCCACTCTACAAGGCTCTGGTCCGGCCGCACCTGGAGTATACTGTCCAGTTCTGGGCACCAGTCCTCAGGAAGGATGTACTGGAAATGGAGCGAGTACAAAGAAGGGCAACAAAGCTAATAAAGGGTCTGGAGGATCTTAGTTATGAGGAAAGGTTGTGAGCACTGAACTTATTCTCTCTGGAGAAGAGACGCTTGAGAGGGGATATGATTTCAATTTACAAATACCGTACTGGTGACCCCACAATAGGGATAAAACTTTTTCGCAGAAGAGAGTTTAACAAGACTCGTGGCCACTCATTAAAATTAGAAGAAAAGAGGTTTAACCTTAAACTACATAGAGGGTTCTTTACTGTAAGAGCGGCAAGGATGTGGAATTCCCTTCCACAGGCGGTGGTCTCAGCGGGGAAAATTGATAGCTTCAAGAAACTATTAGATAAGCACCTAAATGACCGCAACATACAGGGATATATAATGTAATACTGACACATAATCACACACATAGGTTGGACTTGATGGACTTGTGTCTTTTTTCAACCTCACCTACTATGTAACGATGTAACTATATGTTTTTGCTGAGGTTTTCGGCTAGCGGCCGAAAGCCGGAGGTTCTACACTGCTCCGTCACTGCCCCAAAGATGCTACTTGCAGAAGTTTTTTTAACGTCCTGTGAGTGCATCGCCTCAGTGTGAAAGTACTCTGGCTTTCACACTGAGACTGCAGGGGAGCCGTTTTTCAGGCACTTTACAGGCGCTATTGTTAGCCCAAAGGCACCTGAAAAATGCCCCAGAGTAAAAGGGGTCTAAAAGGGAAGTTTTGGAATTCTTTTTTTTTTTAATCATGCTTACTTCTGTCCACCACTGGCTCTAAGGCTGAGAACCGAGCGATCAAACATCGCTGATCACTCGGTTCTCACAGCTCCCTGAGGAGAGAGCTGCTGACTGTCAGTCACTGGCTGTCTGCTCTCCCCCCCCCCGCTAACTGGAGCGCTGGAGCTCAGGCTCTCAGCGGCTTGCTGAGGGGTGGAGCCGGGTGTCAGTCCAGTCTTATATGATCACGATCTCATGATGTCAGCCTACAGAGGGCTTCAGCCCGCTGTCTGCTGAAAACAGGTCACAGGAGTGCAGAACAAACAACACTCCTGTGATCCGTGGGAGAAGTACAGCCTTAATGCATTCTCTACATTAAAGAGGAAGTAAACTCCTGTGCATAATTTGTGCCTATAGGTAGGCCTATAATAAGGCTTACCTATAGGTACTGTAAATATCTCCTAAACGTGCGGCGTTTAGGAGATATTTACATTACATGCAGCCAATGACGTCATTGGCGCATGCGCTCTGAAGGAACTGCCACCCATGCCATTCCTTCAGATACCTGTGAATGATGGCTCCCCCACGCATGCGCAGGAGTGACGTCATCATGGCTCCGGTCTTTTAGAGCCAGAGTCCATGGACCCGGAAGGAAGACCGGGAGAAGATGGAGGCTGCCTCCAGCTGTGACATCACATCGCTGGACTGCTTGGTTTTCAGGTAAGTGTCACAGCACTAGCACATTATGCCTTTACCTTGCAGGTCCTAAAAAAAACAAAAACAGCAAACAAGGGTTTACAACTGCTTTAAGATTAAAAACCTTCCACTGTGTGCTCCTCCCTCCCTAAGACTTACCTGACTCCTGTATGGACCCAGTGTTGAATCCTGGGTGCAGGTCTTCTAGCTCTCTTCCTGGTCTCACAGGCTTTCCTGAAAACAGTGGGAGCCATTGGCTCCTGCTGCTGTCAATCAAATCCAGTGAGCAGAGAGCAGGAGAATGTCTATGGACACACGGCTCAGGAGCGAACCCACATGCCTGCCCTCATAAGAAGCTGCTTGTTATGTGGGCAGACACAGAAGAGGAGGAGCAGACAGCATCGAAGGGAAACACCAGAAGATGATGTAAGGGGAGACTCTCTGCAATACCAACATTGGAAGCTGGCAGAAATTTTTTTGGGGGGCCGCAAAGAGTATAACACCCCCCGTTAGTCGGTCGGTTGGTCGGACTTACCCCCTCACCGACTGCTTCCCCCTGCTCAGTGGCAGCAGTGGCGGCCTCATGTTCTCCTGCTCACCATCACCGGTGGCCTCCCATTCTCCTCTCTCCACGGCAGTGGCTTCCGTTTCCTCCGTCCTCCTTGGTGGCCGATCGGGAGTCTTCTCTTTTTGGTGGGTGGTCCAGAAGTGGTTAAAAAATACATATACAATTGATCCCAATACATTTTTTCTATCTCTTCTTAAAATAGTTTCTAATAACAAAACTTGTTTTGAGGATTGTCTAAACAAAAAACAGAGTAAAAGCCTCAGGGTATCTGCAACCTAAATGAGAGGTTTTGGAGAATATTTCCATCTCCACTCAGATCATTTGTTAGGTTGCATTCAATGCTAGGGAAGGTCCTGGACCTTGATGTCCCCAGAGATGTCTGGTAATTGTGAGAAGCTGAAAGTAGGGTTTGGGTCTCCATGAATATGTTGCAGAGATGCCCAAATTGATCACAGTTGATGCTCGGGGAGGTCAGCAACCTTGATGTCCTCAAAGTGATCTGATGCTAGTGAGAAGCTTGAAATAGGTGCATTGGTCTCCAGGAGTATGTAGCAAAGACAACCAAATAAAACAAGTTCTTATAGATTGGATACAATGTCAAATCAGGTATCATCAATAGGCTTTATTGACAGTGTATACTTTACAACACGGACAAGATGTTTTGCGATGAGCATATGGCCACTTTCTTAGGTAGGGTGTATCACAATTCTAACATGAGCTGGTCCACTTATTGTAGTCCCTATCGGTGCTATGAGGAACTCCCCAGCTCACACCAGAGTTGTGATACACCCTGCCTGACTAAGCGCCTGCTAGGGATGAGCTTCGAGTTCGAGTCGAACTCATGTTCGACTCGAACATTGGCTGTTCGCAAGTTCGCCGAACAGCGAACAATTTGGGGTGTTCGCGGCAAATTCGAATGCCACGGAACACCCTTTAAAAGTCTATGGGAGAAATCAAAAGTGCTAATTTTAAAGGCTAATATGCAAGTTATTGTCATAAAAAGTGTTTGGGGACCTGGGTCCTGCCCCAGGGGACATGGATCAAAGCAAAAAAATTTTTTAAAAACGGCCGTTTTTTCAGGAGCAGTGATTTTAATAATGCTTAAAGTCAAACAATAAAAGTGTAATATCCCTTTAAATTTCGTACCTGGGGGGTGTCTATAGTATGCCTGTAAAGGGGCGCATGTTTCTTGTGTTTAGAACAGTCTGACAGCAAAATGACATTTTGAAGGAAAAAACTCATTTAAAACTACCGTGGCTATTGCATTGCCGACAATACACATAGAAGTTCATTGATAAAAACGGCATGGGAATTCCCCAAAGGGGAGCCCCGAACCAAAATTTAAAAAAAAAATGACATAGGAGTCCCCCTAAATTCCATACCAGGCCCTTCAGGTCTGATATGGATATTAAGGGGAACCCCGGCCAAAATTTTTTTTTAAAAATGACGTGGGGTTCCCCCTAAATTCCATACCAGACCCTTCAGGTCTGGTATGGATTTTAAGGGGAACCCCGCGCCAAAAAAAAAAAACGGCGTGGGGTCCCCCCAACAATCCATACCAGACCCTTATCCGAGCACGCAACCTGGCAGGCCGCAGGAAAAGAGGCGGGGACGAGAGTGCGGCCCCCCCCTCCTAAACCATACCAGGCCACATGCCCTCAACATTGTGAGGGTGCTTTGGGGTAGCCCCCCAAAACACCTTCTCCCCATGTTGATGAGGACAAGGGCCTCATCCCCACAACCCTGGCCGGTGGTTGTGGGGGTCTGCGGGCGGGGGGCTTATCGGAATCTGGAAGCCCCCTTTAACAAGGGGACCCCCAGATCCCGGCCCCCCCCTGTGTGAAATGGTAAGGGGGTACCCCTACCATTTCACTAAAAAACTGTCAAAAATGTTAAAAATGACAAGAGACCGTTTTTGACAATTCCTTTATTTAAATACTTCTTCTTTCTTCTATCTTCCTTCATCTTCTGGTTCTTCTGGTTCTTCCTCCGGCGTTCTCGTCTAGCATCTCCTCCGCGGCGTCTTCTATCTTCTTCTCCTCGGGCCGCTCCGCACCCATGGCATGGGGGGAGGCTCCCGCTCTTCTCTTCATCTTCTTCATCTTCTTCTCTTCTTCTTTTCTTCTCTTCTTCTCTTCTTCTCTTCTGCATTTTCTTCTCCGGGCCGCTCCGCACCCATGCTGGCATGGAGGGAGGCTCCCGCTGTGTGACGGCGCTCCTCGTCTGACAGTTCTTAAATAACGGGGGCGGGGCCACCCGGTGACCCCGCCCCCCTCTGACGCACGGTGACTTGAGGGGACTTCCCTGTGACGTCACGGGGAATGCCACAGGGAAGTCCCGTCATGTCCCGTGCATCAGAGGGGGGCGGGGTCACCGGGTGGCCCCGCCCCCCGTTATTTAAGAACTGTCAGACGAGGAGCGCCGTCACACAGCAGGAGCCTCCCTCCATGCCAGCATGGGTGCGGAGCGGCCCGGAGAAGAAAATGAAGAAGAGAAGAAGAGAAGAAGAGAAGAAGAGAAGAAAAGAAGAAGAGAAGAAGAGAAGAAGATGAAGAAGATGAAGAGAAGAGCGGGAGCCTCCCCCCATGCCATGGGTGCGGAGCGGCCCGAGGAGAAGAAGATAGAAGACGCCGCGGAGGAGATGCTGGACGAGAATGCCGGAGGAAGAACCAGAAGAGCCAGAAGAACCAGAAGAACCAGAAGATAGAAGAAAGAAGAAGTATTTAAATAAAGGAATTGTCAAAAACTGTCTCTTGTAATTTTTAACATTTTTGACAGTTTTTTAGTGAAATGGTACCCCCTTACCATTTCACACAGGGGGGGGGGGCGGGATCTGGGGGTCCCCTTGTTAAAGGGGGCTTCCAGATTCCGATAAGCCCCCCGCCCGCAGACCCCCACAACCACCGGCCAGGGTTGTGGGGATGAGGCCCTTGTCCTCATCAACATGGGGACAAGGTGTTTTGGGGGGCTACCCCAAAGCACCCTCCCAATGTTGAGGGCATGTGGCCTGATACAGTTCAGGAGGGGGGGCCGCACTCTCATCCCCCCTCTTTTCCTGCGGCCTGCCAGGTTGCGTGCTCGGATAAGGGTCTGGTATGGATTTTTGGGGGGACCCCACGCCGTTTTTTTTTTTTTTTTTTGGCGCGGGGTTCCCCTTAAAATCCATACCAGACCTGAAGGGTCTGGTATGGAATTTAGGGGGAACCCCACGTCATTTTTTTTTTTAAATTTTGGCCGGGGTTCCCCTTAATATCCATACCAGACCTGAAGGGCCTGGTATGGAATTTAGGGGGACTCCCACGTCATTTTTTTTTTTTTAATTTTGGTTCGGGGTTCCCCTTTGGGGAATTCCCATGCCGTTTTTATCAATGAACTTCTATGTGTATTGTCGGCAATGCAATAGCCGCGGGTAGTTTTAAATGGCTTTTTTCCTTCAAAATGTCATTTTGCTGTCAGACTGTTCTAAACACAGGAAACATGCGCCCCTTTACAGGCATACTATAGACACCCCCCAGGTACGAAATTTAAAGGGATATTACACTTTTATTGTTTGACTTTAAGCATTATTAAAATCACTGCTCCTGAAAAAATGGCCGTTTTTAAAAAAAATTTTTGCATTGATCCATGTCCCCTGGGGCAGGACCCAGGTCCCCAAACACTTTTTATGACAATAACTTGCATATTAGTCTTTAAAATTAGCACTTTTGATTATTCATGTTCGTGTCCCATAGACTTTAACGGTGTTCGCGTGTTCGAACGAACTTTTTTCCTGTTCGCATGTTCTGGTGCGAACCGAACAGGGGGGTGTTCGGCTCATCCCTAGCGCCTGCATACTCACAATGAAACACGTTGCTGGTGTTGTAAACTATATTTACCATCAATCTAGCTTATTGTTGTCATTACCTGTTTTTTGCCATGGTCATCCTTAGACAACCTATAACCAAAAAAGCAAAATTTAAAGGAGTTTAATTTTCAATTGCTGCACATATAATTAAGAAATAGGGTTTGTAACTAGTATACCACCAAAGGAAATCAGAGGTATATTTAGCACAGTGCATACTACATTTTTTTCTACACAACCACTCTTAAACATTCTAAAGCTATTTGCTCTATTTGGATTCCTCTGCTACAAATTCTCGGAGACCAGTGTGCTTATTTCCAGCTTCTAATGATAAAAGTTTCAGGAATTTTTATATATTTGAAATAAATAATATCTTTACAAGGAGTCATGGTTTCCAACATGCAGCTGGCATTCTCTGTAGTATTGTTATATTAAAATGCTGCTGTCAATTCAAGGGTCATCAAAAAAAAAAAAAAAAGATTGCAAAAGCCAAGTTCTTACCTTTTGAATGGTGCTCAACACCAGGGGGTTTATTTACTAAAGCTAGAGAGTGTTTAGAATTAGTCACATTTCTGCATAGAAACCAATCAGCTTAATTAAGCTTTGGCAATAAAACCTGGAAGCTGATTGGTTTCTATGCAGAAATGTGGATAATTTTGCCCTCTCTAGCTTTAGTAAAATCAACCCCACTGTGCCGGTACATGCCAGAATGAAGGAACCTAAGGAATGAACCTAAGTATCCTAAGCCTCTGGGATACTTAGATTCCTAAGTTAAGGCACCTAAGTATTCCAGAGGCTGTATAGGCCCTTGGAAAAAGGTCATCAGCCTCACACCATCTAAACAAGGTCTTTCAGGGGAAAAAAGAAGGCTTACACACACAGAATATGGTAGAGTTAGCAGCTTTCTACAGATGTTCTCTTGAAACATGTCCCTCAATATCCATAGCCTTTAAGACTAGAAGCAGGATCTGTGACAAAAGGTCTGCCTGAACAAGGAGGGGCCACAGACTATTTTTTACTAAGTACCAGGCTTTATTTGACTACTTAGAGCTACCATAATGGTGAATATGCTTTTTGACTCAATCCTCTGTAGGAGGCGTGAATGAAGCTTCCATATGGGAGGACACATATATTAGTGTATAAGATGTATAAAAAATTTGTCTATATCTACTGCTCTTTATTTGACATCTTACACAAAAAATTATCCTCACTTGACACACAGTGAAGAGTAATTCCCAGAATGTTGCACCATTCAGTTATCACAATTTCACTCCAAGTCGCCTGAAGCCAAACGCTTGAAGTTCAAAAAAGTTCTGGAGTTTAGTTTTTTTTTGTAGCTAGAATCAGGCAGATTTGAGTGTTTTTTGGCGCATTGTTATTCCTATAGAAATGAATAGAAACTTGCTATTTGCGCGTTTTTCATGAGCATTTGTGTGTTTTGTTGTGCGTATTTGCCCACTTTTCTGCTCAAATAAAAACATTTTAAAAATAAAATAGTAATAATATATGAATAAATAAATGTAAAATAATTACACAAATCACATAAAACCTTAAATAAATAATATATAAATAAAATAAATAAAATAAATTAATAATATTTAATAATACATACAAAAATAATAATTAACCCCTAATCATTACAAAAAATTAAATAAACCATTATTATTATTATTATTATTATTATTATTAATAATAATAATACTAATAATAATAATAAACACCTAAAATAAATTACTATAATAATAATAATTGTATTTATTTTGTGTGAGGGTTAGGTGGTTAAGTTATTTATTATTATTATTTTATTTTTTAAGGGTTAGGGGTTAATTATTTATTTATCATTACTTAGTATTAATTTATTGACTTTATTTATGATTATTTTTATTTACTTGAGTATTTTACATTTTTTTGTTAATTTATTATTATTATTATTATTCTTAGTAGTAGTAGTAGTAGTAGTAGTAGTAGTAGTAGTATTAACTACTACTACTACTACTACTATTAGTATAAATAATAAATAACTCTAACCCCTAATCCTAACATTAACTCTAACCCCTTACCCTGACGAAAAATTAAATAATAATAAATGAATAATAATAATTAAAACAAAAAAAGAAAGCTATTGGAAAAGCTGAAATGCCTAGCAACAAATTATACAACAGATGATAGTTTCCCTATTGGCTAATAAAAAAAATGCCAAAGCTCAAAAACGCAGTATAAAAAAAAGTGCAAGTTGCGCAGAAAAATGCACCAGAATCGCGCAGAAAAATGCGAAAAAAAAACCCCCCAGAGAAACGCTCAAAGACGCTACGCTCAGGTGTGAATGCAGCCTTATAGATACCCCTTGGGGGTGCCACTACTGCAGTAGTACAAGCTTTTTTATGTGTTGCTGCAGACATAGAAAGCTTTACAGTGTTGTTAGAGAACACAAGAACCCAAGTGTGTAAAGATGATGTATGATGATGGTTCTGGCCTGTGCTCCATATACATCAGAGTCGGCTGCAACAGTTGCATCGGGAAGGAATTTATAAGATAAAAACATTTCATTGCCCATGTGCAGTGTGTGGAAGAAATACAGCATTAGTTTAACACATTTTATTAGATGGACAAAACGGTGTTAATACGGGCCCTAAATTACACCACTCAGCGCCAGGACAAGATGCAGCCTCAACCGCAACAAACAATTGGAAAAGATAAATAAAATTAAAATAAAAATAAAACCGTCCAATTTGCTAGTGTGCAAAAAAGGCACGGAATCAAAAAGCAAAAGAGCAGCTGTTTAAAATTATACATAAGACATAATAAAAGTGGTATAGCATAATCATACAAAAAGACCATAGTATCACACTAAACAGCGCTAATGTTGAGCAGAAATAAACGTGCATGCGGCCAACTTCACATGAAAAAAGTGCTTTTTACAAAAAGTGATGATAAATTCAGAGTGTAGTTCAGACAGTGTCCACCAGATGTTTGTAAAGCAGATTCTCAGTGTGCACCTTCCACCAGTCAATCTGATCACACCATGTGATGACACACTCCCCTCAGGGGGTTAAACTCACCAGAACTAGGTAGTATTAAGCCTTCAGGGAAATAACAACCAAGCCACAAACTGCTGCTACCACCACTCCGGAGGATTCTCAGATGATCAGGGCCCTCTGTCGAAGTCAGGATATGACAAAACGCGTCAGTGCGTGGCTTACAAGACGCTGGAAGTGACGTTTGCGTTCCACCGCAGCCTGATATCAAACCAGGAAGTGGATAGCGGCTCCTGGACAGCTGAGCCGGTGACTTGTCTACTGCGGTGTAGTAAACGCCACTTATGATGTGCTTAGTTGATTGCAATGCTAATGTACGAACCTTTATTGAAGGGGTATAGGGAGGACAGAGATAGTCAACTGAAAGCACCACATCCCATAGTTAATTATGAACTGGGAATAAAGGCTGATTTGCCTAAAAAGGGGGGAGGGGAAAGGATTTTCCCCAGGGACTTTTAAGGTGCTGTTTAAATCAACAATGTAATCAAAAATTCAAAGAATCTGTACAATCATATTAAATAAAATTACTGTTTTATTGAATCACGATTAAAATATCTATGCCTCACGTGAAGAATGAGACATGGTTATAAAAACAATTTGACATAGGCAATTTCACCCAAATTCATTCACATTAAACAGTGCAACATAAAGCAACTACTTAAAGGTGCCATGACAATCTGCCGCTCTATACGAGCTTCTTCAGGAGTTTAAAGGCAATGATTGTGGTGGACTCTAAATGATGGGAGAATAGACAATAATCAATACATAAGTAGTTTAAACATATATAGAATACATCTAATGAATATTAGATTCAATTAACAAAGTAGAGATTGATACAGAGCATTTAAATGCATAATATAAATTTAGGTACCAAACACTTTAACCAAATATACATGAAAGATTTGAGTTTATACATCTTACCAGGCTGTAGTGCACCAATACGACATAAATACTTCAATAGAATGACAAACTGCTGCTGATTTCAAACCGGGGGGTTCTCATATATGAGGGACATCGCTGCCATAGTGTGACCACAGGGGAATATAAAGTTTTAAAACGGCCCTTTAAAAAGCGGGATAAATTAAAGATTAGAAAAGAGGGATTGCATCCAAAATCCTTCCTATTTAGTTTAGGGAGTATATTACCTTTGATAGAACCAATCGTGGATCTTTGCCTAGAACATAAAAGTCTCACGGCATATACACATTATGTAGATAGGGATGGCACCATGGTCTAGTAAACTAGTCACTGATGACTGCACAATGTAATAGTGCAGGGGGAGCGGTCACCATCAAGGCTGTTTTCTAGATAGAGAAAGGGGAATGCAATGAAAGGGACCATTAGAGTTCAAAGAGTGCAGCTTACTGTCAATTAATGGCAGTGCTGCAGAGAGAGAACTTACTTCAGAGACAGTAAGTCGGCACGCAGGCTTGAGAGAGCTTCACGCTGCCTCTGTGGAACAGCGCCGGTAGCAGAACTGTGGACGGTATATGACCGCCTTTATATACCCCCATCACGGCGGCGTCTGGTCTCGCCGCCGGGATGCGGACGCTTGTTGAGACTAACTGCGTCATGACGTGGGGGGACGTAGCGGCGTCGTTCTGACGCCAGCAACGTTCATGGGGCTTAGTGCGCATGTCGGTGTAGTTTTGGAGCCTGTGAAGCATCTGGGCGCCGAAGGCGCCATCTTAGCTAAGGGAAAAAGTAAGGTAAATGCGAATAGATCTAGCTTGAAGCATTATGCCTGTCTTTAAATACTGTTGCTGTTCTAAAAACATTGAAAAGATATTCCCAAAGGTTCTTAATGAAGGCTCATATGCATCATTATTAGGTGTCGAGACCCCACCCTGACATGACCGGACTCAATTTAATAGGGCCACCACCATGGGGG
Source organism: Lithobates clamitans (assembly GCA_037952925.1). Taxonomy (NCBI): domain Eukaryota; kingdom Metazoa; phylum Chordata; class Amphibia; order Anura; family Ranidae; genus Lithobates; species Lithobates clamitans. The sequence goes on from JBBGZY010001925.1 coordinate 601,637, forward strand.
CGATTGGTTCTTCACCCCCAATGGTGGGTGCCCGGGGCGTCCGTGTGGTCTAAATTGACAGAGATGGTCCCAGTATGAAAATATTTCCGGGGAGTTATTGCCAAACATAGGAGATAGGAGCAAAACTTTTAGGTATATGTTTGCAACCACAGCCTGCAAGATGCAATAAAAACAACTCAGTGGAGGTTCAATGATATCAAATGTTACATACAAAATACATATGGTCATATTACAACTATTTCTAACTATTTTATATGGCTCATACATACATATGATGCCAAATCAATACAGCATTGAAAATACTGAATATAGTTAATGACCTGAAAAGAAAAGGAGAGGGCAGGGGAAAAGGGGAGAAAGAAAAAAGAAAAGCAAGAAAAACCGGGGAATGAGAAGAGAGGGACAAGGCCAAACCAAGGCTAGGGATGCTTCAGTTTTCAAAGAAATGGCTTAAAACTGAACGCATCGTTCATGCCTGGATGCTGGAGAGCCGACAACTCGTGTATCCAGCGTGACTCCTTTTGAAGGAGGAGCTTATCGTAGTCTCCCCCTCTAGCGCCAGGGGGAATGTGTTCCAAAGCAAAAAAATGTAAGCAATTAGCGTCAAAGTTGTGCTGCAGGCCAACATGGCGGCTGATGGGGGTCTCCATTCTTTTTTTCTGTATCAGGGAGACATGATCCCTGATTCGACAGAAAAAGGGTCTCCTAGTCTTCCCGATATAAAACATCTTACATTCACATAGCATAATGTACACTATACCAATGGATTGACACGTTACTGCAAATCTTGGTTTGAACAGATGCCCATTGGGCAACAAAAGGCTTCGGGTGGCCAAAATGTATCTGCAATAGGAACAATGATGGCAGGGTCTGCTGCCCCTGTCAGCCTCTTTAATTTTGACAGTGTGGCTTTCATAATGGCTATGTACCAATGAATCCCTCAGAGATCGACATCGTCTAAAAGTAATCTCCGGATATGGATTTAAATGTTTGGCCACTTTCTCGTCTCCCATTAATAAGTACCAATACTTGTTAAGGATGTCACGTGTTTGTTTATGTTGACTAGAGTAAGTAGTGATGAGTCTGACTCCAGGATTGGCTTTTTTAGATCTGGTGTTATGTAAAAGAGAGGCTCTATTTTGATTTTTAGCTCTAAGGTATGCTTTTTTAAGGCATTTTTTGCTATATCCTCGGTTGAGGAAGCGTAGACGTAAACATTTAGCTTCTTTTTCAAAGTCAGACTCATCACTACAATTGCGCTTTGCTCGCAAGTATTGCCCATAGGGCACACTAGTGATAAGGGGAACGGGTGGGAACTGGTAGCATGCAGCAGGGAATTACCTGCGGAAGGTTTACGGTATAGGGTTGTTCTGATGCTGCCATCAGATTTAACTGTGATTTGGGTATCCAAAAAGGTCAGACTGGATTGACTAAATTCAACCGTGAACTTAAGGTTGAACCTATTGATTTTTAAGCTTTCCAAAAAGGACAGAAGAAGATCTTTGGGGCCCACCCATATGAAAAAGATGTCGTCAATAAATCTCCTCCATAAGGGGATTTGTTCCATATATTGCTGCATATCGTCTCTGGAAAATAATTCCCGTTCCCACCCCCCCAGATACAGGTTGGCGTAGGAGGGGGCACATTTGGTCCCCATAGCCACTCCCTGTATCTGGAGGTAGTGGGATCCCCCAAATAGGAAGATGTTATTAGAGAGGACGAACAGCAACAAATTCAAAATGAATCCATTATACTGAAAAGATATCTCATGATTTTGAAGGAGAAAGTCTTTGACAATCTCCACCCCCTGCTGGTGGGGAATAGAGTTGTATAAGGCCTCCATGTCGAGGGCTACCAACCACGCGCCCCCGGGAAGGGAAACCCCATCGAGGGCGCGTAGCAGGTCATTGGTGTCCTGGAGATAGGACACCAAACCCTCGACGTGGGGCCTAAGGAAGTCATCAATTAGTTGACTGGCTGTCTCGGTGAGACTGCCATTACCGGAGACAATCGGGCGGGGTTTAGTCTGACTTTTATGGATTTTAGGGAGAGCGTACAGTGTGGGTATTCGTGGAGATGTAACATTTAAGAATTCCCAAGTGGACTTGTTGATAAGACCACTGCGATAGGCAGAGCCAATTAAGTGTTGGTAACGGTTAATTGTTAAAGTAACATGAGTTGATTATACTTTGCGGTACCATTCATGGTTCTGGACAATGGCCAGCACCATAGATTCGTACTGGCCCTTGTCCATCACCACTAGGTTGCCGCCCTTATCAGCAGGCTTAATTATGATACTTTGATTTGATTGTAAAGATTTTAAAGCCTTGGTTTGGGAGGGGGTCAGATTGGTTTCGGAAGTATTTCTCCATTTAGTTTCCATAATCTTCTTGGTAACTTGGTTAGTGAATGCCCATACATTGGGATTACCTTGCAGGGCAGGGAATTTGGAGGATTTAAGTTTATAATTGCGGGGTGTAGCAGTAGTCGGGAGGTGAGGATGGGCCAATGGGGGTGGGGAAGGGGGCGGGGGGTCAACAGCCGTTTCAAGGGCAAGGGCCTCGAGCAGGTCTGTTTCTTTGATCCCCCCTCCTCCCACAGCTCCATTAGGTCCTCCATAGCCTTAATGTCATTAATGGACATATCCTTCCAAAGAGGGTTGTCCAGAGAAGAACTCTGGATAGATGGAGGTGGCCTGTCACAAAGGATTTTAAACATGAGTTTCCTCGAGAATAGATTAAGGTCTTTTATCAATTCAAAAGGGTCCACCGTTCGCGTGGGGCAAAAGGTGAGGCCCAGTTTTAACACGGAAATTTGTTCTGCCGAAAGAGGGCAGGAGGAGATATTAATCACCTCGAATTGAGTTTCTGGGGTTTGGGATTTCCCAAGTCTGAGCTCATGGTTCTTTTGGGATCCGACATCATCTGTGTGAAAATCGGGGCTGGACGAAAATCCTGCTGCGAAGGAAAAGTGTTAACGTTACTTACCGAAGTGCTCGGACCCGTTGTGGGTGCGCAAGTAGTTGTGCAAGTGTTAAGAAGAGGTTCAGGGTGTACAGGTGCGCTGGTGAGTGAACTTTTGTTCGCACCCGCTCGAGTAACCATAGGTGTCTTAGGGTTGGGAGTGCGTCTAACTGTACCCGTAGGTGCATTTTCTCTAGAGTGTTTGGAATTCAATGAATCCTGGGTTCTGGTGAGTCGCGTGAATTCTTGTGCCTGTGGTGAAGAAACAGAAGAGACGGATGAGTCAGAATCACTGGGTTCACTATTCGCATGTTTGGTTTGGCGTATTTGGTTATTGCGTTTTTTTCTTTTGTAATTATTTTGTGACCAATTATACGCTTGTTTGTTGTCATACGCTAGTTTGTCTCTAATATATTTTTTTTCCTTTGTTTTCAAAATTTCTGTTACATAAATTTCTAAATTCGTTTTGAGTTCATTTTCACGTGTAGGAAAAAGACCATCTGTAATAATTACTGAATTATCATGGTATAACTTCTCAATTTCCTTATCAACAAGGGACAACTCAGCAGTATAGTATTTGCATAGGAGCTCCATCATTTTTTTGGAGCAGCTCTGCAGATTCTCCTCCCATTCAAGTTTAAATTCTGGCTCCAATTGGGTGATAGTGGGGAAGATCTGAATTCTCAGACCCCAGGGAGAGATATTCTCTTCAGTATATTTCAGAAAATACCATTTATTCCAAAATAGTCTTGAGTTCTTCTCGAGCATGCGTTGCAGTCTCGAGAAAAAACGTTCCATGGACAGGCCTCCACTGGAGGTGTTTTGTGATTTGTGAATGTGGTCCATTAAGCCATCAAAGGCATTTCCACAGTAATTGGCCATTATTCAAGATTAATGAATCTCAAAAATCAGCCCCAATGAAGCAGACAGAGGAAAACCCAGCTCACAAGCAAACCCACAGGCTAACCACTACCTACCAAAAATAACATAATATATACTAATTAGAAAAGAGCAAGTAAGATGAAAGAGATAAGGGAGAGAGGGAGTTTATCATTGAACAACAGATTCCACTGAATATCTATTGCTAAACAAATCCAAAAGTTGGATAATCCAGTGACTATATCTGTCCAAAAGGATGAAGGGTGAGCGGCAGATTGTCATGGCACCTTTAAGTAGTTGCTTTATGTTGCACTGTTTAATGTGAATGAATTTGGGTGAAATTGCCTATGTCAAATTGTTTTTATAACCATGTCTCATTCTTCACGTGAGGCATAGATATTTTAATCGTGATTCAATAAAACAGTAATTTTATTTAATATGATTGTACAGATTCTTTGAATTTTTGATTACATTGTTGATTTAAACAGCACCTTAAAAGTCCCTGGGGAAAATCCTTTCCCCTCCCCCCTCTTTTTAGGCAAATCAGCCTTTATTCCCAGTTCTTTATTGAAGGGGTTTTTTTTGTGTGATTTGACGGGATTTATACTTAATAAACAGGTTTACGCTATGTGCGCTTTTCTTTTGTTGTTGTTTTAACTTCGAGCCCTGATCATCTGAGAATCCTCCAGAGTGGTGGTAGCAGCAGTTTGTGGCTTCGTTGTTATTTCCCTGAAGGCTTAATACTTCCTAGTTCTGGTGAGTTTAACCCCCTGAGGGGAGTGTGTCATCACATGGTGTGATCAGATTGACTGGTGGAAGGTGCACACTGAGAATCTGCTTTACAAACACCTGGTAGACACTGTCTGAACCACACTCTGAATTTATCATCACTTTTTGTAAAAAGGACTTTTTTCATGTGAAGTTGGCCGCATGCATGTTTATTTCTGCTCAACATTAGCGCTGTTTAGTGTGATACTATAGTCTTTTTGTATGATTATGCTATACCACTTTTATTACATTTTATTAGATGTTTTCTTTTTATTAAAATTACACTTTTCTTCCTGTGTTAATTTTTTTTCTCATTCTCCTATTCTGTTTCCCAGATCCTACTCCACCAGGATACATCACTTTCAATACAATAGGCGCAAACAGCATCACATTGTCCTGGGTACAGCCAGTAAATATGACCAATCTGATAATGTCATACAATATAACTTGGAATGCTTCTTCTTCTTCTCCCATCAATGGGACCCAAACAAGCTACACAAACAATACCACCCTTCAGAGCCTGACTTCCGGAACTAATTACACCATTTCTGTGATGACAGTCGGAGTTCGGGGGTATCAGAGCACGCCTGTGACCAGATCTGTGTATACAAGTAGGTAGCAAAAACAAGAAATCCTGTAATTGTTATGTCTATATCTTATTACAATTAAAGCTATTATTATCTTTACTTTACAGAGCCATGGCCCGTGTCAGATCTGAATTTCGTTAATGTGACGTCAGATACTGTGATATTAAGTTGGAGCAAACCGCTTGAGTATCAGAACACATACCGCTACAGAGTGCAGACAATTGTCACATCATCATCTACACTGATAAGTAATACAATGGTGAATAATGAATCAGCTACAGTAAGCAATCTGACATCAGGAGAAACATACACATTCTTTGTATATGTAAGAGCTGCTGATAACGTCACTGAATCTGACCCTGTGAACAGAACTACATGCACAGGTGAGTAAAGAATGCTTGTTTAATAAATCACAGAAAAAACATGTTTTTTTTAAAGAGTAATATTTATATATCATGTTCAAAAGGCAAAATGTGTGTTAAAATGTAACATTTTCATAATGCTATAGTCCAGGGATATGCAATTAGCGGACCTCCAGCTGTTGCAAAACTACAAGTCCCATCATGCCTCTGCCTCTGTCATGCTTGTGGCTGTCAGAGTCTTGCTATGCCTCATGGGACTTGTAGTTCTGCAACAGCTGGAGGTCCGCTAATTGCATATCCCTGCTATAGTCCAACCTTTTTCTTGAAAAACAGTATTTGTTGCAGAGGGCCATTTAATTTTGAGAAAAACTTACTTTAATCATTTCTGTTGCTTCTATATTTACAACCAAAAACGCCTATGCACATAAGTGGTGTCTGTAGATAAAAACAACCTGTGCAGCTTTGGCCAAAGTTTAATAAAGCTCTTGTTTCAGGTATAGGACACTTAGATCCCTTTCACACTGAGGCGTTGGCCACGTTAGTGGTAAAGCTCCGCAAATTTGAGCGGTGCTTTACCATCATTTTAGCTGCAATTTTGTGATAGACTTTTGAAATAGGAGGCAGACATTCAAATTATAAAGACAAAATGTCTTGGGCAGCATGAGTAAAAAAATAGTGCACCATGGCGAATGTGAGTTTGGCCCAATTGTGGTAACAGTGGGGTATGCCCAAATAAAACCTAAGTCTACTCTGCTTTGTGTCCAGAGTGTGTAATGCATAGAGTGCAGGGGTCAGACATATGTAACATGGGGGGTTTATTTACTAAAGGCAAATCCACTTTGCACTGCAAGTGCACTTGGAAGTGCATTTGGAAGTACAGTCACTGTAGATCTGAGGGGGACATTCAAGGAAAATAAAGAACAGCATTTTTGCTTGTACTTGATTGGATGATAAAATCAACAGAGCTTCCCCTGATTTCAGATCTTCCCCTTAGATTTACAGCGACTGCACTTGTAGTGCAGAGTGGATTTGCCTTTAGTAAATGAACCCCAGAGTGTAGAGGGCAGGAGTAAATAATGCATAGAGTGTAGAAGTCAGTAGTGTGTAATGCACAGGGTTCAGAGTTCAAGAATAACGAAATCTCAGAGTGCAGAAGTCCGGCATGTGTAATGCACAGAGTGCAGAAGTCAGAAGTAATTAATGCACAGAGTTCAGGAGGGTGTAGTGCACAGAATGTAAAGGTCAAAATTGTATAATGTGTAGAGTGCAGGGTTCAGGCGTTAAAGGAATTATACACCTTGACGACCACCCTGGTTATGCAGGCAGACCACCGGGACCCTCGGATCCGTGAAACACGGGAAACAGGCTTTAGTATTTTCACAAGGTGTCTGATTTAATTGAGTAAAACAGTAGCTTATATACAAAGCAAAGAAGGGAGGGGCTGCTTTTGTTTATACAAACTTACACTCAGTACTTTCTTATCATGAGTTAGACTGCTGATTAGATAACAAGAAATAGCTGATGACTTGCTGACACAGGGTGTTGCACCAGGAATCAGCTTAACCACAGTAACTCATAGGGTGTGGTTCTATGCAAACTGTTAGTTAAGCTGATTATGGCAAAACTCATACATACAAAAAAGTTCATTTCTACTTTATTAAAATGGAGGAGAATCTAAAAATGGAGTCACGTTCTCTTACAATCCCCTCTTAAGTCATGAACATGACCTACTTTCTCTCCACGGTAACATAATTAACTTTCTTATAGTACATGCTAAGGTAGGCTTTTTTTAGCAGCAGAGGGGTCAGGGTTTCGGATAGCTCTAGCAATGATACACATTACAAGTTTGAAACCTGCATATAAAAATAATAGAATAAGAAAAATCATTATAATAGTCATAACAATGTCTTTCAGCCATGAAAATATTCCTCCAAAACTAAATCCACCTAATCCTTTGAAAGGATCCCAATTCTTTGCTGTCTCGTGCTTCTGTTTGTAATTTATCTACTTCTTTTCTGTGTTGTGAGATAATGTCATAATAATCAGGTATTTCTGTACTGGTATTATGTATGCAAGTACAACATTCATAGTCTTCAGTCATCTCACATAACCCTATAAGGGCTGTACTTTCTATGGCCATGTCATGAAGTTCTAGTTGTTTTCTGATTGCTCTTGTTTCTAAATTTAGTGATGTCATCTGAATTTGTATCCAGTATTTCATCTAGTATCTAAGAATAATTATTTAATTTCTTCATCATATCAATCCCCCACCCTGTCCATGAGGGAAACCAAGCCCATGCCATGTCCTTTTCAAGAAACAATTCTTGCTTCATTCTATGCTTAAGAGGGTATCTTGGATTGGATGGGATACTGCCCTCAAGTAGGTGATCTCCCTTATTGTTACCCATTACTCCCATAATCGGGACTAGGGATGAGCTTCGAGTTCGAGTCGAACTCATGTTCGACTCGAACATTGGCTGTTCGCAAATTCGCCGAACAGCGAACAATTTGGGGTTCGAATTCGAATGCCGCGGAACACCCTTTAAAAGTCTATGGGAGAAATCAAAAGTGCTCATTTTAAAGGCTAATATGCAAGTTATTGTCATAAAAAGTGTTTGGGGACCCGGGACATGGATCAATGCAAAAAAAAGTTTTAAAAACGGCCATTTTTTCAGGAGCAGTGATTTTAATAATGCTTAAAGTCAAACAATAAAAGTGTAATATCCCTTTAAATTTTGTACCTGGGGGGTGTCTATAGTATGCCTGTAAAGGGGCGTTTGTTTTTCCGTGTTTAGAACAGTCTGACAGCAAAATGACATTTTGAAGGAAAAAACCCATTTAGAACTACCCACGGCTATTGCATTGCCGACAATACACATAGAAGTTCATTGATAAAAACGGCATGGGAATTCCCCAAAGGGGAACCCCGAACCAAAATTTAAAAAAAAAAATGACGTGGGAGTCCCCCTAAATTCCATACCAGGCCGTTCAGGTCTGGTATGGATATTAAGGGGAACCCCCACCAAAATTTAAAAAAAAAATAACATGGGGTTCCCCCTAAATTCCATACCAGACCCTTCAGGTCTGGTATGGGTTTTAAGGGGAACCCCGCGCCCAAAAAAATGCAACCTGGCAGGCCACAGGAAAAGAGGGGGGACGAGAGTGCGCCCCCCCTGAACCATACCAGGCCACATGCCTTCAACATTGGGAGGGTGCTTTGGGGTAGCCCCCCAAAACACCTTGTCCCCATGTTGATGAGGACAAGGGCCTCATCCCCACAACCCTGGCCGGTGGTTGTGGGGGTCTGCGGGCGGGGGGCTTATCGGAATCTGGAAGCCCCCTTTAACAAGGGGACCCCCAGATCCCGGCCCCCCCGTGTGAAATGGTAAGGGGGTACTTACCCCTACCATTTCACTAAAAAACTGTCAAAAATGTTAAAAATGACAAAAGACAGTTTTTGACAATTCCTTTATTTAAATGCTTCTTCTTTCTTCTATCTTCCTTCATCTTCTGGTTCTTCTGGTTCTTCCTCCTGCGTTCTCGTCCAGCATCTCCTCCGCGGCGTCTTCTATCTTCTTCTCCTCGGGCCGCTCCGCACCCATGGCATGGGGGGAGGCTCCCGCTCTTCTCTTCATCTTCTTCATCTTCTTCTCTTCTCTTTTCTTCATTTTCTTCTCCGGGCCGCTCCGCACCCATGCTAACAAATGTTCACATCTTGTCCTTCAAAGAGCTGGCATGCTCTTGTAGGGGCAATCAGTTCTGCAGTCTGTGCTGATTGAAATGGGACTGGGTTTGCTTCGAGCAATACATCAGGCAACTGGACTACAGCATATCCTGCATGATATGTGTTGTCATTTGGTCTAGAACAAGAACCATCAACAAAAACATTTTGTGCCCCAGGGATTGCAGTAGAAGACATATCTACACGTGGAGATGTGTCCTGGTGGATTATTTCAATGCACTCATGTTGAGGAACTACCTCATCCTCTTCTCCTTTTAGACCTAGTAACACATTTAGGATCAGGGCTAGGCCTGAAGTAGGTGAAGCATATTTTATTTCGAGATTTGGATTTGAGAGGAGAATATTCTCGTATCCACTCAATCTTTGGGCTGACATATGTTGGGTATGAATATTTTTCAAAAAAATGGATACATTATGTGTAGTATGTAAGGTGGTTTGATGCCCTAGAGTAAAAGAAGTAGCCATTTCTACTACCATAGCACAGGATGCCAAAGGTCTGAGACATGCCGGCATGCCCTGCACCGGCATTGGCACTACTCTTGAGAAAAATGCAATAGGGTGGAGTTTTTTCTTGTTCCTGTGACAGGACTCCCGCCATTGTTTTACAATTGTCCCTGGCAATCAATTGAAACATCTTGCCATAATCGGGCAATGCGAGGCCAGGGGCCGTTACCATTGCTGTCTTATGGTACACAAATGCATCACACATTTCATCTGTCCATTTTACACAATCTGGCATGTCTGAGCCTGTGGCTTGCCTCGGGAGGTTATCATAAAAAGAGCAGTCAGGTATCCATTGGTGGCAATAATCAATCATACCAAGAAAAGATAGCATATCTTTCTTTGTCAGTGGGCGGGGCACACCCACGAGAGCTGCAGCTCTCTTGTGACTGACTCTTCTTTCTCCTTTTGTGAGGGTAAAACCAAGGTATTCAACAGTTTCTTGTCACCATTGCAATTTCTTTTTAAAGACTTTGTGACCATTTTCTGCTAACTAGTACAATAAATCTTTACCATCCTCTCTGCTGGCAACCTGGCTCTGACTGCATAACAACAAATCATCAACATAATGTAATAGGACTAAACCATGGTGGGGATTCCAGGACCACAGGGTTGCCTGGAGTACAACTGAATAGACTACAGGGGAGTCTACATACCCTTTGGCATTCTGCACCAGGTCATCTGGAAATTTCTAAAACAAAATGCAAGAATAGGCTGTGTCTCTTCATCCACCAGGATGCTAAAAAATGCATTTGCTAAATCAATTACTATGAAATACTATAACCATTCGGTTCACACCAGAACATGCGAACAGGCAAAAAATGTGTTCGAACACCGTTAAAGTCTATGGGACACGAACATGAAAAATCAAAAGTGCTAATTTTAAAGGCTTATATGCATGGTATTGTCTTAAAAAGTGTTTGGGGACCCGGGTCCTGCCCCAGGGAACATGTATCAATGCAAAAAGAAGTTTCAAAAACAGCCATTTTCTCGGGAGCAGTGATTTTAATAAGTGAAACAATAAAAGTGTAATAATCCTTTAAATTTCATACCTTGGGGTGTCTATAGTATGCCTGTAAAGGGGCACATGTTTCCCGTGTTTAGAATAGTCTGACAGCAAAATGACATTTCTAAAGGGAAAAAAAGGTCATTTAAAAGTGCTAGAGCTAGTGCCGGCTATAATGAATTGTCGAGAAAAAAAAGTCATTTAAAGGTGCTAGAGCTAGTGCCGGCTATAATGAATTGTCGGGAAAAAAAGTCATTTAAAAGTGCTAGAGCTAGTGCATACTATAATGAATTGTCGGTCCGGCAATACACATAAGAGTTCATTGATAAAAAGGGCATGGAATTTCCCCACAAGGGAACCCCAAACCAAAATTTAAAAAAAATGCGTGGGGGCCCCCCTAATTCCATAATAGGCCCTTCAGGTCTGGTATGGATATTAAGGGGAACCCTGCGCCAAAATTTTTTAAAAAATGGAGTGGGGGCCCCCTCGATATCCATACCAGACCCTTCAGGTCTGGTATGGATTTTAAGGGGGACCCCACGCCAAAATTTTAAAAAAATGGCGTGGGATTCCCCCGAAAATCCATAGGCCGCAGGAAAAGAGGGGGGTATGAGAGAGCACCCCCCTCCTGAACCGTACCAGGCCGCATGCCCTCTACATTGGGAGGGTGCTTTGAGGTAGTCCCCCAAAGCACCTTGTCCCCATGTTGATGGGGAGAAGGGCCTCTATCCCCACAACCCTTGCCCAGTGGTTGTGGGGGTCTGTGGGTGGGGGGCTTATCGGAATCTGGAAGACCCCTTTAACAAGGGGCCCCCCAGATCCTGGCCCCCCCTATGTGAATTGGTAATGGGGTACAAATGTACCCCAACCATTTCACAAAAATAGTGTCAAAAAGGTTAAAAAACACAAGAGACGGTTTTTTGACAAGTCCTTTATTAATTTCCTCTTCTTTCCGCTTCTTCTTCCATCTTCTTTCTTCTGGTCTTCCTTCGGTGTTCTTCTTCTTCCTCCATCTTCTTCTTCATCTTCTTCTTCTCCGTCTTCTTCTTCCTCCGTTCTTCTCGTCCCGCATCTTCCTCCAGGATTCTTCTCCGCTCCGTCCGGATGACCCGACTCAGTGGTAGTCTTCCGCCGTGTGACGCTACGGTTCTTCTGATATTTCTTATATAACGGAGGGCGGGGCCACCCGGTGACCCCGCCCTCCTCTGATGCACGGGGACTTCCCTGTTGCTTTCCCCGTGTTGTCAGAGGGGGGCGGGGTCACCCGGTTACGTGACTTGCTGACATAGGATGTTGCACCAGGAATCGGCTTAACCACAGTAACTCATAGGGTGTGGTTCTACGCAAACTGTTAGTTAAGCTGATTATGGCAAAACTCATACATACAAAAAAATTCATTTCTACTTTATGTAAAATGGAGGGGAATCTAAAAATGGAGTCACGTTCTCTTACAAGGAGTGCCTAGTAAGCAGAATGAAGAGGCAGGAACAAGTAACACAGAGTGCAGAAGTCAGGAATGTGTCAAGAAAAATCAGTACAAAGGTCAGGAATAGCTAATGTATAGGGTGCAGAGGTCAGGAGTTAATAATGCACAGAGCTCAGAGATCAGGAGTGTGTAATGCACAGGGTACAAAGATCAGGCAAAAGTAATGCACAGGGTACAGAGGTCAGGAGTAAGTAATGCACAGGGTACAGAGGTCAGGAGTAAGTAATGCACAGGGTGCAGAGGGCAGGACTAAATATCTCACAAAGTGTAGTGGTCACACTCACAAATAGGTAACAGAAAGAGCGCAGGGGCCAGGAATAAGTGATGCCAGAATGTAGTGTAGTAGGTATTCACACATGTTTAGGACACAGTGTGTACTTGCAGCTTGCCATGGAATACAAGCACACACATACATACATATCACCTCTTCAAAAACCACAAAGTCACCATATCTGGCTGACACAAGCATCTTGGCTGGCTTTATCACTTAGATAAACACCACCAGCTGCAAGGTGGGTTTCAGGAGAGCGTGGCAGAGTGGCTGAGACTGAGGGGGCTATATTAGCCACTTGAGGATTCCCAGAGCCGAGCAGAGACATACAGATCACCACTTTAGGTTATACACTCATGCTATTACCTTACAGCAGTAAGGTGAGCGGCCTATGAGCACAAAGATGACACAACACTGAAGATTTTAGCTATATCTGTAGCACTTACTTACTTTAGATGGTCAAGGGAAACACCTATTAGAAAACCAGAATTTCCACTTATGGACTTTTTATTTTATGTCATATTTACCATGTTGAATATACCATTTTAATAAAACATTTGTATTATTGCACAATATTTGCACCATTGCCTACTTTGAGCACTTAGTTTGGCACACTATATTAATGACCTGTCATCACGTTTATGGGAATATTCCTTTTTTTGCATTTCTTTGCATTTATTTGTTTATTACGGATTTATTTTTGATTGGTAGATCCATACCAGTTACATATCTCACATATAGGAGGCACAGGCAATTTTATCTTTGTTTTTTTGAGCACACTTGCACTTTTCTAACAGCGCAGCACCAATATCATTTTACAGTTAATATCTCAGTTACGGATCAGCTAATCGGTGCTTGATGGCAGTTAGAAAATGTCCATATATTTAAAGTGATAACGCGGGAGCCTTATCACAAAAAACGATTTGACGTGTACAAGTGTACACTTAATTTATGGCACTGAACAGCAACAGGATGCACTGTGCTGCTGCACAGTGGCGTACGGTTCTGTACAGTATGCTGCGATAAAATGCGGCATGTCTGAATGTTACCACAGCACCCTAAAGCCCAGCTCCGGGTTGTGCTGCAGTGTGAATGGGACACACAGAAATCAATTGTTTTCTGAGTGTCCTTGCAGCAACATGCAGTCAAACGTCTCTTAAGGCACCATGGGGGTTATTTACGAAAGGCAAAGCCACTTTGCACTGCAAGTGCACTTGGAAGGGCAGTCACTCTAAATCTAAGGGGTAGATCTGAAATGAGGCGAAGCTCTGCTGATTTTATTATCCAATCATGTGCAAGCTAAAATGCTGTTTTTTAGTTTCCTTGCATGTCCCCCTTGGATCTACAGTGACTTTCTCTCCATGTGCACTTTCAGTGCACTTTCAAATGCACTTGCAGTGCAAAGTGGATTTACCTTTAGTAAATAACCCCCCATGTGTGAATTTGCCCTTATTGTAAGGTGTTGGCACAGACACACGGGTTGATTTACAAAAAGAGGCAAGGCAAAAAGACTGCACTCTGCAAGAGCTGTTGCTCCAGAGCTTAGTAAATGAGCAGAAGCTCTGCAGACTTCCATTATCCAATTACATGCAAGCAAAGATGCTGTTTTTTTTTTCTTGTAGGTGATTGGGTGTTCCCTGCAAAATTATTATTATTTTTTTTTTCCTTGCATGTGATTGGGTATTCTTTGCATAGTGAAGCTTTACCTAATTTACTAAGCTCTGGAGCAATTGCACTTGCACTTTGCAAAGTGCACAGTCTATTGGCCTTTAGTAATTTAACCTCATAGACTCATAGTTGTTGATTTACTAAAGGTAAACAGACTGTGCAGTTTCACTCTGCAAGTGCAGTTGCTTCAGAGCTGAGTAAATGAGGTAAAGCTTCACTATGCAAAGAATACTCAATCACATTCAAGGAAAAAAATATAATAATAATTTTTGCAGGCACATGATTGGATGATGGAAGTCAGCAGAGCTCTCCCTCATTTACTAAGCTCTGGAGCAACTGCATTTTCAGAGTGCACAGTGTATTTGCCTTTAGTAAATCAACCCCACTCGGGTTCATTTTGTGAAAAAGTGCAAAGTTTAAAATTCATACCAACCAATCATGTTTCAGTTTAATGAAGTCTGTTCAGAAAGATCAATTCTATTAGGTTGCTATGAGATACAGATTTTTTCCCTTTTCCCTATAGAATAAAATGGATCATTTCTGATGGTGGTAGATATTAGATTACATGTATTGCATATATTATTTGCTCTCTCATTGAGATAAAGGGAGACACTGGGAGCAACTTTTAGTGATTTGGTGAACAGCTCATCTTTTTTAAACATTCTGCTTTTCAATTAGCCGTCATTCTTCTATATTGGAAGCCAAATGCATGCAATATAAATTACAAGTGTTTGCAAAATGGCAATAAAAAGATGTAATCTTTCTGTTTAGGTCTCGGACAAGTTTCTGCCGTCACACTGAATAATTACCATTCAACAAACACTCTGGGAGTAACCTGGACGGCGGCTGGCGGAAGAGTGGATTCGTATATTATCAGTATAACAGGAGTGGTGTCAAAAACAACACAAACAAATTTTACACAAACAAATTTCACCGGATTACTGCCCGGCAGTTTATATACTGTCACTGTACAGACAAATACCGGGAACTGCAGCCAGACATCAATGTCATTAACGGAGGCTACATGTGAGTACAAGTAGGGTCATGTGACTACAGCGCCATTTGTCATCTGCAATTTTCTTTGAGTTTATTTTGTAATTAATGCCACTCTGTTGCTTCCCCTAAAAAAAAACCATTGAGTGGTCCCTAAAAATGAAGACTGAATACTTACCTCTTTGGTGGACAGTGAGTCCAAACTCCACTGTGTTTGAATGATATCGCCTCTGGCAAAGTCTGCAGCTATTGGCACCTTCAGCAGTGTCCCCGCCGGGTGCTGTGCTTCCTCACATTCACTCCTAGACCAATAAAGGACACGTTGTAGGTGGTACAGGGGACCAGTGGGATGAACCCTTGATCACACACGTGGGACCAGGCACACTTGAAAGTGCCTGGGATGTGAAGACATTTCTGAAGGCTGTATGGTCTGGACATTGGACTCTCTACCCACTTTAAAGTAGAACTATAGGCAGAACTTGTTTCCTTTTTGGATAGAGTAAGGGAGGGTTATTTTTTTGTTTTTATAATCAAAATTTTTTTATTTTCTGTTATATTTTTCACAATTCACAATCAAACATCCTTAATTTCATATTTTACAATAATTACGCAGGATTAACATATCAAACATTAATAAGAGACCAATTGGTAACATCGTTCTCTTACAACTGACCCTATCCCCTCCCCAAAAAAAAAAAGGAAAAAAAGGGGAATGAAAAAAACGCTGCCTGTCTCAACCCCCTCCCTCCCCCGACATATGTTCGACAACCAAATATATCCTGTAATTGATGAGATTCCCAATATTTGTGCGTATCGGTCTGTGTATCCAATTCCACATTGACACCCCCACCACCTACAAACCAACACATTAAACAAGCCTAAAACATACCAACAAAAAAAAAAAAAAAAAAAAGGGAAAACCCCCAGCCCCGTCCATACATTCCCCGTGTTTATTATTGTTATTCCGTAATTGTTCCTCACTTCTAAAAAAAAAAAAAAAAAACCACCACACCCGTACATACCCTGTGGTTATTGTTAATTATCCCATAATTATATTTATTGGCCAATCATGGCCTAGTTCCTCACTTCTATTAAGTAATTTATTTAAAGTGATCCAATTAATCCTAAAATACCTTCATGTGTTACCCCCTATTGTGTAAGAGGCCACTAACGGCCATATTAAATATAACATCTATAAAAAAAAAAAACCCTAGGTGATTAGCATAATTCCCATTGATTGTGTGTTTCAATCTTCATATCCCCTTCCTTATTGACATTCCCTACACCATGCGCTTACAAACCAGCACATTAAACAACAATAAGGAAAAAAAAAAAACAAGAAAACTAAGAGACATTCACCTTGCCACCTCCCTCCCATCTTTCACCAAATCAGGTATCTCATTATACGGGTAAAAGGGACAGGGAGGGGGGGGAGAGACAGCAGTCTAAACAAAAAATAAATAAATAAATAAAATTAAAAAAAATATAAGAAAACCCCAATTCCTTCCTTTTCCTCCCTGGCTAAACCCCTATGCAACTAATCTTTTGAGTAAGGGAGGGTTATAACCCCTGTCAGTTTATTTTTTCCATTTGCATCCCAATGGGGAGATTTACCTTCACTTCCTGTCCCATAGCCAAAACAGGAAGTGAGATAAAATCCCTGCAAATTAGGGGAATTCCTTGGGGACCTCCAGGTCACCAGAACTAGTGTCCATATTGGAAGATTTCCCCTCTATTAGTTTTTTGGGGACAACCCAAAATTAGGGTTTTCTTTTACTTTCACTTTCAATGATAAAAGGTAAACAGGACAAATAAAGAGGATGAATCTCCCCAATGGGGGCACAGACAGCTATAAAAACCGAATAAGTCTTGTAATCCATCTCTACTCTATCCAAAACTAAAAAAAAAAATGTTTTGCCTTTAGTTATACTTTAACTTTGTATTTCAAATATAGGTTTGTAGTTGCTCTGTAGGGCCAGGTCACACTAGTAACTATGTAGCAGAGAATTGTAGCCGTTACAAATCTCTCCATTTGTTTTCTCTGCTGAATGGTAGCTGGCCAGTCACACAGCGATTGAGTTTCAAATCACTTGCAATTTCTGCAACACAGCCCTCTCATTAAAGAACATAAACCCAACATTCCATATTCCTGATAAGTGGCTGCTGTAACATGTACTTGTATGAGAAAGTCTCCTGTTCTCTTTGTATTGCTTCCTTTGTGTGAAAGCCTTGGTGTTCCTGCCAGTCCTTCCGCTTTCCTAATAAATCTGACCACACTAGGCATGAGAGCACAGCGTGGTCAGTTCTCTAGCTGTGCTGGGAACTCAACCTTGCTCTCGTCCAATGATCAGACTTGCACTCCCCCTCTGCACAGCCATTCACTGGGAAGATCAGTCTGCTGCTGCTTCTTCTCCTCCCAGCTCTTATGCAGCTCAGAACATGTGATCACTTAGAGAAAAGGGAAAAAAGGTATTTATAATTTTTTTTGTATATCTATACACAAATCTTTTGCCTTTTATTTATGTTTTAAAGTGAATTGTTTTACAAGGTGAGGGTTTACATATACTGTACTTTATTGCAATGCATTTATTCTTAGCAAAACAGAAGAATACGAAGGACAGCAAAAAAACAAAAAAACAAATGAGCAGTGGAGGCCAGTCCATTAGGGGCGCATGTGCGCCGCCCCCCCCATCCATGCATCCATCCCCCTGATCTGCACACAGGGCTCCAGGAGCACGGATTCCAATGGGGGGGAGGTTTGAAGCATGTGATTAGAGCAAGAGTCTCTAATCGGCTTTAAAGGGTTGGCTCAGGGTACAGAGCACTGCTCTCTGAGTCCACCCAGTTCTGTGACACTAGCGAATGAATATTCGCTATTCTTCTCACAACTGATTGTGCCTCCTGGCCAGTCAGGAAGCGGGTCCTGACCCGTTACCCGATTGGCCATAAGGGGAAGCTACCTATTGGCTGAGTGAGGAGGTGCACGGTGAGGACACCACCGTAATGCCAAAGAGGAGATGCAGGGGAAACCGGCCACCTGTTGCCCGGAGGGAAGCACTGCCTGGGGGTAAGCGTTGCGGGTGACTGACCAACCGACCGGGGGGGCTTGTCCACTGCAAATGAGAGTATTTCTGTAGCTGCTACAAAACATATTCACTAAATCACCAGTGTGTGGCAGACAAGCTCAAGCAACACCCTGGCTGGATAGAAGCAGTAATACAACCACAATAACAGGATAAGACACCAAGAGATTGTAATATTTAGCAGCAAGAGGATGTTCTCAGAAAGAACTAAAGATGTGAGATCTTTATAATGCAAATGGATGAATCTTCCTCTGTTGCTTTTTGTATTTTGACAGCCAGTCCCGCCAGCTGTCCAAATACCCAAATAGTGCCTACATCTGATTGAGTGCAGCTGCTTTTCCTGTGACAACTTACCTCCCAGGTCCTTTAATTTTTCAGTCGAGGGGTGTTGGGCGGGAGGCAACCCACTGATTGAATTTGGTACAGAATATGACCATCTTTACAGTGGCAGTCTTTGAATCTCTTGCATTTATCTCTGTGATGAGTAAGATTACCACAGGGGCACAATATCTGTTAAGGAAGACCATATCAGGAACTATGAATCAGACTGAGACAGAAGTATAGTTAAATGACACTTGTTTAATAATAATGATAATAAGGTAAACAGAGTAAGCGTAGTCAAAACAAGCCAGAGTTCAGTAACCGGATCGGGTAATCAGCCAAGCAAATGTCAGAGAGCCAGAGATAAACATAGTAGTACAGCAAACAGGATCAGGAGCCAGAAGGAACGTCAGCCGAGAAAGTCTTCAACAGGAACGCAGGAGAAAGTCTCTGTTATGATGACAAAGGCGAAGGCAGAGATCAGGTGAGCTGAACGACTTTAACCACTTCAATACCAAGCACTCAGACAGCTTCCCGCCCAGGGCAATTTTAAGCTTTCAGCGCTGTCGCAATTTGAATGACAATTGCGCGGCCATGCTACACTGTACTGTACACTGTACTGTCATAATTTTGTTCCCACAAATAGAGCTTTCTTTTGGTGGTATTTGGTAACCTCTGCGGTTTTTATTTGTTGCGTAACAAATAAAAAAAGACTGAAAATTTTGAAAAAAAACAAGTTTTTCTTTGTTTCTGTAAATTTTTTTTGTAAATAAGTATGTTTTCTTCAATGACGAGCACTGATATGGCTGCACTGATGGGCACTGATACGGCGGCACTAATGGGCACCGATAAAGGTGGCACCAATGAGGTGGCACCAATGAGGTGGCACTGATGATGGGCACTGATAGGCGGCACTGATAGGTGGCACTGATAGGTGACACTGGTATGCGGCACTGATGGGCACTCATAGGTGGCACTGATGGGCACTCATAGGCGGCACTGATGGGCACTCGTAGGTGGATTTGATGGGTACTTATGGTTGGCACTGATGGGTACTTATGGGTGGCACTGATAGGTGGCACGGATGGGCACTGATGGGCACTGATAGGTGGGCACTGATGGGCACGGATGGGCACTGACAGGTGACACCAATGGACACTGATGGGTGGCACTGATGACACTGGTGGAACTGATGCCCCTGAGGGTGGCATTGCTGGGCATCACTGCAATACATGTGTGCCAATCAGTGCCCATTTGTGGGCACTGATTGGCACAGGTTGGGCACTGACTGGACACATTGGGTACATACCTGGCCATCCACATGTTGCCCCCCTCCCTGGTGGTCCTAGTGGTGATCCCTGGTGGTCCAGTGTGGTCATCTGAGGGGGGCTGCACTGATAAACAATCAGCACAGACCCCCCCTGTCAGGAGAGCCACCGGTCGTCTCTCCTCTACTCGCGTCTGTCATACGCGAGTGAGGAAAAGCTGATCAATGGCTCTTCCTATTGACATCGTGATCAGCCATGATTGGACACGGCTGATCATATGGTAAAGAGCCTCCGCCGGAGGCTCTTTACCAAGATCGGTGTAGCGGTGGGTCAGACTGACACACCGCTCCGCCGATCGCCCCGATGCGCGCCCCCCGTGGGCGAGCGGCAGCAAGTTATCCTGCTGGATGTCATATGAGACCATGAGAAAGAGCAGCCACGAGGGCATCATTGTTCCAAGCAACCTCTGCTGCCAGAGTACAAAATTCAATGGCGTAGTCAGCAACAGTTCTGGTACTCTGATGGACATGAGGCACTTGACATGCAAAAGCGGATCGTGCAGGAACGTCAAATACCCTTTTAAAGGAGGCCACAAACTCAGGGTAACTCAAGACAACAGGTTTTTGCGTCTCCCATAGAGGGTTTGCCCAGGCCAAGGCTCTCTCAGAAAGCAAAGATATCATGAAACCTACTTTGCTTCTGTCCGTGGGAAACGCCTGAGGCAACATCTCAAAGTAAATCTCAACCTGGTTGAGAAACCCTCTGCATTGAACTGGATCGCCCCCAAATCGATGGGGAAGCGGAGCGGAACCAGACGTACCTCTTATAGAGGTAATACTTGAGGTGGGTGCTTGCACAGAGACTGGCACAGCAGCAGGGACGGCCTGCAACTCAGGTTGTACCAGAGCAGCCACAGTGGGAGTTTCCAGGTGAGCCATGCGACTCAGGAGCGCTTGTAACGCTATAGCAAACTGATCCATGTGGTGATCTTGCTCATCCAATCTGGAAAAAATATTACCAACAAGTGGATTGACTGTATCGTCTGAATTCATGGCCTTCGTCTACTATCAGGAACCATGAATCAGACAGAGACAGAAGTATAGTTAAATCACACTTGTTTAATAATAATAATAATAATAAGGTAAACAGAGTAAGCGTAGTCAAAACAAGCCAGAGTTCAGTAACCGGATCGGGTAGTCAGCCAAGCAAGAGAGCCAGAGATAAATGTAGTAGTACAGCAAGCAAGATCAGGAGCCAGAAGGAACATCAGCCGAGCAAGTCTTTAACAGGAACGCAGGAGAAAGTCTCTGTGATGTTGACAAAGGTGAAGGTAGAGATCAAGTGAGCTGGATGACTTTAAGTAGGCAGGACTGACGAGCAGAATCAACAACAGCTGGGTAACTGTGGAGAGAGATGGGAGCTGGCAATTAGCCAACAGCTGAGCAGCCAGCTCAGAAGAGGAAGGACTGAACCCAGCCCTGACAGACCAGCAGTATAACAAAACCGATGATCTGCAGACCTACACCTATTGTGCCTCACACCTAGCGCGCATTATGCTTGCACCACTCTTTGTTAATTCCCTCCATTGTATGTATTAATTTTAAAGCAGATACATTTTATTCCATCTCACTATTTTTTTATCTAACATTGTTTTATTTTCAAACAGATCCCACCCCACCAGGTAGCATAGCCTTTCCAATGATAGGAACTAAGAATGTCACTTTATCTTGGGGAGATCCAGTAAATATGACTGGAGTGGTGAAGTCATATAATATTACTTATTGGAATTCTTCTTCTTCAATCATTGCTGGACCTGTGAGAAGCGACAATGCAAATGTCATCCTTCAAAACTTAATGTCGGGGTCCAATTACACCATCTCTGTGGTGACAGTCGGAGCTCTGGGGTATAAGAGCACGTCTGTGATTGGATTGGTCTGTACAAGTACGTTTTTGATCCTCTAAAATGAGATATGTAAAATGTATCAATGTTTTTTATTCTTGCATTAGTTTCGATATTAAAAGGGCCTTTCCATATTGTAAGTGCCTAGATTTCCCAAAGTCCCCTCATCTGCTAAGAGGCATATGCTATACAAAGGGTACTGAGCAAAGATTTATCCTCCCGTGCCACCAAACTCCACTTCGATGCTCGGAAATTAATCCACCATCCTGGTCTCACTGGTTCATTCTGCTGACTCGAGATGAGCTTTGGATTTAGGTTGAACATGAGTTTGGCCTGAATTCAACCTGTTTGTGGTTTGGTGAATGGCCAAACAAACTGGCCACATTTGACCCGTTCATCCATCTGAATCCCCAAAGCTGGAAGGTAAACAAAGAATCTGGGGAGCTGCAAATCCTCTACCCTTACAAGAGCCTCATTTTTTTTCATTCTATCTCACAAAAGGCTTATAGGATTCTGGAAGCCCTCTTTATAATGAGGGGGCCCCCAATATATCCGTCTCAACCTCTAGGAGAATGAATACAGAGTACACCAGTAGTCCTTTATATTCATTCCCCAAATTTTTTTTATATATATATATATAGTATATACAAATTAATCTAGTGATATACTGTACATTAATTCATCTAGTGATGTAGAACTAGCATCATGATGACCCAGTGCTAGGGATGAGCCGAACACCCCCCTGTTCGGTTCGCACCAGAACATGCGAACAGGCAAAAAATCAGTTCGAACACGCGAACACCATTAAAGTCTATGGGACTCGAACATGAATAATCAAAAGTGCTAATTTTAAAGGCTTATATGCAAGTTATTGTCAAAAAAGTGTTAGGGGACCTGGGTCCTGCCCCAGGGGACATGGATCAATGCAAAAAAAAAGTTTTAAAAACGGCCGTTTTTTTGGGAGCAGTGATTTTATTAATGCTTAAAGTGAAACAATAAAAGTGTAATGTTCCTTTAAATTGCGTACCTGGGGGGTGTATATAGTATGCCTGTAAAGGGGCGCATGTTTCCCATGTTTAGAACAGTCTGACAGCAAAATGACATTTCAAAGGAAAAAAGTCATTTAAAACTGCTTGCGGCTATTAATAAATTGTCGGTCCGACAATACACCTAAAAGTTCATTGATAAAAAATGGCGTGGGGAGTCCCCCTTAATTCCATACCAGGCCCTTCAGGTCTGGTATGGATATTAAGGGGAACCCCGGCCAAAATTTTAAAAAAATGGCGTGGGGGTCCCCCTCAAAATCTGTACCAGGCCCTTCAGGTCTGGTATGGATTTTAAGGGGAACCCCGCGCCAAAATTAAAAAAAATAAATGGTGTGGGGTCCCCCCAAAAATCCATTCCAGACCCTTATCCGAGCATGCAACCTGGCAGGCCGCAGGAAAAGAAGGGGGGACGAGAGAGCGCCCCCCCTCCTGAACCGTACCAGGCCACATGCCCTCAACATTGAGAGGGTGCTTTGGGGTAGCCCCCCAAAGCACCTTGTCCCCATGTTGATGGGGACAAGGGCCTCATCCCCACAACCCTTGCCCGGTGGTTGTGGGGGTCTGCGGGCGGGGGGCTTATCGGAATCTGGAAGCCCCCTTTAACAAGTGGACCCCCAGATCCTGCCCCCCCTGTGTGAAATGGTAAGGGGGTACAAAAGTACCCCTACCATTTCACAAAAAAACTGTCAAAAATGTTAAAAATGACAAGAGACAGTTTTTGACAATTCCTTTATTTAAAGTCTTCTTTTTTCCATCTTCTTTCTTCTATCTTCTTTCTTCTATCTTCCTTCAGTTTCTTCCTCCATCTTCTTCTGGTTCTTCTGGTTCTCCTGGTTCTTCCTCCATTGATCTCGTCCGGCATCTTCCTCCGCGGCGTCTTCTTTCTCTTCTTCTCGGGCCGCTCCGCATCCATGATGGGAGGCTCCTGCTGTGTGATGCTTCTCGTCTTCTGATGGTTCTTAAATAACAGAGGGCGGGACCACCAGGTAACCCCGTCCCCCTCTGACGCACAGGGACTTGACGGGGACTTCCCTGTGGCATTCCCCGTGACATCAGAGGGGGCGGGGTCACCCGTTACGTAATGGTTGACACCGCCCCCCTCTGACATCATGGGGAATGCCACAGGGAAGTCCCCGTCAAGTCCCCGTGCGTCAGAGGGGGGCGGGGTCACTGGGTGGCCCCGCCCTTCGTTATTTAGGAACCGCCAGAAGATGAGAAGCGTCACACAGCAGGAGCCTCCCATCATGGATGCGGAGTGGCCCGAGAAGAAGAAGGGAAGAAGATGCAGCGGAGGAAGATGCCGGACGATAACACGGAGGAAGAACCAGAAGAACCAGAAGAAGAAGATGGAGGAAGAAACCGGAGTAAGATAGAAGAAAGAAAATAGAATAAAGAAGATGGAAAAAAGAAGACTTTAAATAAAGGAATTGTCAAAAACTATCTCTTGTCATTTGTAACATTTTTGACAGTTTTTTAGTGAAATGGTAGGAAAGTACCCCCTTACCATTTCACACAGGGGGGCCGGGAACTGGGGGTCCTCTTGTTAAAGGGGGCTTCCAGATTCTGATAAGCCCCCTGCCCGCAGACCCCCACAACCACTGGGCAAGGGTTGCGGGGATGAGGCCCTTGTCCCCATCAACATGGGGACAAGGTGCTTTGGGGGGCTACCCCAAATCACCCTCCCAATGTTGAGGGCTTGTGGCCTGGTAGGGTTCAGGAGGGGGGGTGCTCTCTCATCCCCCCCTCTTTTTCTGCAGCCTGCCAGGTTACTTGCTCGGATAAGGGTCTGGTATGGATTTTTGGGGGGACCCCACGCCATTTTTTTAAAATTTTGGCGCGGGGTTCCCCTTAAAATCCATACCAGACCTGAAGAGTCTGGTATAGATTTTGAGGGGGACCCCCACAGCATTTTTTTTTTAAATTTTGGCCAGGGTTCCCCTTAATATCCATACCAGACCTGAAGGGCCTGGTATGGAATTTAGGGGGACCCCCCACGCTATTTTTAAAAAAAAATTTGGTTCGGGGTTCCCCTGTGGGGAAGTCCCATGCCGTTTTTATCAATGGACTTTTATGTGTATTGTCGGACCGACAATTCATTAATAGCCACGAGTAGTTTTAAATGACTTTTCCTTTGAAATGTCATTTTGCTGTCAGACTGTTCTAAACACGGGAAACATGCACCCCTTTACAGGCATACTACAGACACCCCCCAGGTACGAAATTTAAAGGAATATTACACTTTTATTGTTTCACTTTAAGCATTATTAAAATCGCTGCTCCTGAAAAAAAGGGCCGGTTTTGAAACTTTTTTTTGCATTGATCCATGTCCCCTGGGGCAGGACCCAGATCCCCAAACACTTTTTATGACAATATGACAAATATGAATTTTTATGACAATACCATGCATATAAGCCTTTAAAATTAGCACTTTTGATTTCTCCCATAGACTTTTAAAGGGTGTTCTGCGGCTTTCGAATTTGATGCGAACACCCCAAATTGTTCGATGTTCGGTGAACTGCCGAACAGCCGATGTTCAAGTCGAACTTGAAGCTCATCCCTACCCACTGCTCGATAAAGTTTTCCCACTACAAGGAAACCTGCCACCCAAAGTTGACCTATTGAATTCCTGTTGATAAATGACAGATCTCCATCTGCTGCAGTAATGTAAACAAAACAGCCATGGATTCTGGGTGATATCATGCAGGATCCTCAGCTGTTCATCTACATTCTGTTATTTAATGGGAGTGCGTGGGCCAACGCCTAGTGGTAGAGAATTATGGTTGGGCAGTGGGAAAACATCGGTGGGGGAGTGGGTTTTCATAATAAACATGTGATTTCCATTACTGTGTGACACAATTGATGGTGTGGGGGTTTTCCTATATTCTAACCAGTTTCTTTTAAGGCATTCTACCTGAGTGGCAGAAAAGAGGAGGCACCCCCTCCATAAACCAAACCAGGCCACATGTCTCTCCACATTGAAGTGGTGCCTGGCCAGGGAAGTACACCCCCCCCCCGTATGCATTTCCCATGTGGGGGAGGTCGAATATCTGATGTTCCCCTTAAAATGTCAACCAAGCCTTTATCCAGACACACAGTCTGGGTGTACAGAAAGTGTAGAGCAGCAAGTGTGCAAAAATATCATTGGAGGGTAGGTTGTGATGATTGATGCTGGATTTCCACCATGTGAAATTGTTTACATTTGTTTGTGTTTTGCAATTAATGACTGACTTTCTCAAGTAATAATTGGGTACCAAAGTACCCTGTACTCATTTCCACTTTCTGTAAAGGTCGCTTCCAGGTTCTGATAACTCCCCCTGTAAACCTTTGTATCCCTTCTGGGGGACAGGATAAGGGAATTATGCCCTTGTTCCTCAACATAAGGACCAGATGCCTTGCACGGGGGAGGCTTTGCCACTCCCATTGCAAGTTACGATCCTGATGTCTGGAATGCATGTGGCCTGGTGTGCTTCAGGAGGAGGGGGGGGGTCACATGCTCACTGCCCTCCCTTTCCTCCCATGAATCAACTTTAGTCAGAGCTGCACTGTTTGTTTTTATCTACAGACACCCCATACCCGCATAGGCAGTTTTTTTGGTGAACTTACCCTTTAAATAGAATGCATCTCACTAGCACTCAAAGTTTTCCATCTTTATATACTACATGCAAAGTCTCCCTCCCCTTCCAGAGCACAGGTGGAAGACAAAGAAAACTTGGGAATTTACCCCAGCACACAGGTCATAATGAACCTCCTGGAAGGTACTGGCTCTTTGCCCACTCTCAAGACAGTTTCTTTCTTGTCGGACGATGTGTTGCCTTGGTAGGTGCATGCCTTTTCAATGTGCCAGGTTAAATAGAGAAGTGCACACTATAATGTACCTCCTGACAGCCAGGCGAGCTAATATTTGGTCAAAGGTCCCCCCTGGTTTCCGCAAGGTCTTACCCTGGGTGAACCATTCGACATGAGTTAGAATTTGCAGTGAATTCTTGTGATAATGACTAACCCATGCCTCCGATATTCGTTCTATTTTGCAGAAATGTCTTTGTTTTGAAATATTAGTAGAATTGTCCTTTTTTTTTAAATTGCATTTGAAAGACTGCTGCGCAAATACGGTGTGACATAAAATATTGCAACAACCATCATTTTATTCTATAGGGTCTCTGCTAAAAAATATATATATATATATATCTATATCTATATATCTATATCTATCATATATATCATATACCGTATATACTCGAGTATAATTCGTCCCGAGTATAAGTCGAGGCCCCTAATTTACCACAAAAAACTGGGAAAAATTTATTGACCCGAGTATAAGTCGAGGGTGAGAAATGGCAGAGGGTCAACAATGCCCATCTGCAGCTGCATGCCTCCCTGTGTCCTGTGCAGCCTACCTGTACCCTGTGCATGTGTCCTGTACATGTGTGTGTGTCCTGTACATGTGTGTCCTGTACATGTCCTGTGTCCTGTACATGTCCTGTGTGCATGTGTCCTGTGTGCATGTGCAGCCTACCTGTGTCCTGTGTCCCTGTGTGCATGTGTCCTGTGTGCATGTGCAGCCTACCTGTGTCCTGTGCAGCCTCCCTGTGGCGATCTCCATCCTCAAACGGCGGCCGGCGTGTGATGATAGTGTTCGGCGGCCATTCCACAGTTCAAAAGCCGCGCCTCCTCCTCGTCTGTGATAGGCTGAACAGCTGTCAGTGTACTGCCTATCACGGACATTCTCTCATTCTCATACCACGGACGAGGATGAGAGAATGTCCGTGATAGGCTGTACACTGACAGCTGTTCAGCCTATCACAGATGAGCAGGAGGCACAGCTTTTGAAAGCTGCAATAGCCGGCGAACAGTATCATTACACGCCGGCCGCCGTCTGCCTGCATGACACGCTGATCATGCAGACAGACGGCAGGGACACGAGTATAAGTCGAAGGGACACTTTCAGCCCAAAAAAAGGGCTGAAAAATTCGACTTATACTCGAGTATATACGGTATATAACCAATTGTGTCTGCGCTAAAATATATATCAAGACTGTGCACAAATAACGCTAATATGATAAAGCCAAAAAGATTGTGCCAATAAAAACATATAATAAGTGCGATCCTTATGTAGAGAGATCCTCAAAAGTGCATCATGCAAAAGGAAAATAACATAAATATATATAGCTATGGAGGTAAAATCCAGGTGTTACTCTTGTGACAATCAAGTGTCCACATCAAAATATAATCAACTGATTAGTATCAGAACATAAAGTGCAAATATATAGTGTCCATAAAATTAGTGTCCATCATGCTTCTCCTTAACGGCGTCCATAATCAAACATGCTTTTGTGCTCTCCTGTGACCACCCAATCGTGCTTGCGCTCACCTCTAGGCGTGTGACACGGTAATTAAACAGTGTCTAAACACGCATTGGAGCCACTCCTGGGCTCATTCAGGGTACGTTGGTGTGAACTCCAATCCTCACAGGTAACAACAATGATATTCCAATCCTTAAAGGCTAAGTTCACCTTTTTTTTCTAAATTCCAGCTCCTCAATGTACCAATATACCATGGGTGTACTTTGTTGCAGAAAAGAAAAAGCTTCCCTCAAGGGAGTTGTTTTCTATAGAAGACTGTAGACTGTTCTAGAAGACAGAGAATGCTTTTTCTTTTCTGCAACAAAGTACATCCAGGAGTGGCTCCAATGCATGTTTAAACACTGTTTAATTACCGTGTCACACGCCTAGAGGTGAGCGCAAGCACGACTGGGTGGTCACAGGAGAGCACAAAAGCATGTTTGATTATGGACACCATTAAGGAGAAGCATGATGGATACTAATTTTATGGACACTATATATTTGCACTTTATGTTCTGATACTAATCAGTTGATTATATTTTGATGTGGACACTTGATTGTCACAAGAGTAACACCTGGATTTTACATCCATAGCTATATATATTTATGTTATTTTCCTTTTGCATGATGCACTTTTGAGGATATCTCTACATAAGGATCGCACTTATTATATGTTTTTACTGGCACAATCTTTTTGGTTTTATCATATTAGCGTTATTTTTGCACAGTCTTGATATATATTTAGCACAGACACAATTGGTTATATATATTTTTTATGCACACGGAATGAAACATGGTTAAGTGTTTGCTGCTTATCTATAGTTGATACACACTACAGAGGCATTAGTCCACTTGGGGCTCGCAAGATCCCTACGTAACTTGTCTATATATATATCATGTTTGGGTGTTCCAAGTAATTTTCTAGCAGAAAATAATTATTTTTACTTGTTACAAACAAATGTCAGAAAAGGTTTGGTCTTTAAATGGTTAAACTTCCTAATTTAAACGCTGCAGTTCTTTCCTTTGATAAAAGAACAAAAATATACTTTGTTTCTACTTATTCTTGTTGTGAATAAACTTGGCAGGCTGCCAGGATTTTTTTTTCTTTCCCAGCTGTGAGAACTCTCTGCACTTGTAGAAAGAATAGTGACATGCTGTTTTAAAGATGAAAGAGAAAAAGATCGCAATTTCGATTCTTAGCGATTAATCGTGCAGCTCTAATTCCCATACTTCTCTTTTATCTGCTATTATTATTGATCAATAACTCTTCTCTTTGGAAATGTTTTTATGTTGATCACGATTTATTATTATCATTGTACTTCAATAATATCACACTCTGAATGTAACAATTCTTACTCTGGTTATTAATATGACTTTTTTTCCCTTATCCACAGAACCATTATCTGTGAAATTACCGCAGATTGTTGCCAAAACTACCAATTCTATGTCCCTGACCTGGACACAACCAGACGATTATCAGCGCTCATACACCTACAGGGTGCAGACCAATGTAACCTCATCATCTACACTGATAAATAATATATTAGTGAGCAGTGCATCGGCTACAATAGGAAATCTGACAGCAGGAGAGATGTATACAATTCTGATATATACAATATCTGCCTGTAACTCCACTGAATCAGACCCCGTGTCTATAACTGACTGCACCCGTAAGTATTGCCGAACTGAAAAAGTCAGTCCTAAAAGCCAACAAACACTCTTTGCTTTGTGTGTTATGCCCCGTACACACAGTCGGATTTTCCGACGGAAAATGTGTGATAGGACCTTGTTGTCGGAAATTCCGACCGTGTGTGGGCTCCATCACACATTTTCCATCGGATTTTCCGACACACAAAGTTGGAGAGCAGGATATAAAATTTTCTGACAACAAAATCCGTTGTCGGAAATTCCGATCGTGTGTACACAAATCCGACGGACAAAGTGCCAGGCATGCTCAGAATAAATAAAGAGATGAATGCTATTGGCCACTGCCCCGTTTATAGTCCCGACGTACGTGTTTTACGTCACCGCGTTCAGAACGATCGGATTTTCCGACAACTTTGTGTGACCGTGTGTATGCAAGACAAGTTTGAGCCAACATCCGTCAGAAAAAATCCTAGGATTTTGTTGTCGGAATGTCCGAACAAAGTCCGACCGTGTGTACGGGGTATTAGAGTTTCTGCGAGTAGTTCTTAATCACATTTGCAGCATTCACAACAGCCAATCCGATTCTGCCTATCATTCTCACACACTTCACTGGATTTCTTTAAAACTGAGATGTTTTTCACAAGTGAACTTTTTAGGAATAGCATTTTTCATGTTGATTTTTTGGCTTAATTACAAGTAGGGATGGGATGTCTGTTCGAGTCGAACATGAGTTCGACTTGAACATCAGTCATTCGCTTGTTCGCCGAATTTCGAACATTATGGGCCGTTCGCGCCAAATTCGAGCGGCACGTCACAGCCTATAATGCAGTGCATTGCTAGCTGATGATTAGCCAAGCATGCACTATGACCCGCATGCTTTGGCCAATCACAGCGCCATCAGTGAAGAGAGCCATAATTGGCCACAGGGAGGGTGCCTGTGGCCAATTATGGCTCAGGGGGTTAAGTACACGCCCCACACTATATAAGGCCGCCCGCACGTCGGCCTCATGTAGTGTGTTGGTGGCATTTGTTCAGAGAGAGACAGAGAGAGTGTCATTTCATTTAGTTTGAGCAGGCAGGCAATTCCTGGTGTTCTGTTGCTAATATACTTCAGGCAGGCAGGCGAGACAGTTAGATAGCTGCAGTGTATTTAGTATATATATATGCATCCCGGTTTTGTATATATATATATATATATATATATATATATATATACACACTGTATACAGTTTAGCTAGATCTCACTGCAGACCGTTCTTGGTGTACTGTCGCTAATATACTTCAGGCAGGCAGGCGAGACAGTTAGTTGCAGTGTATTTAGTATATATATATATATATATACACATCCTGGCTTTGTATATATATATATATATATATATATATATACTGTATACAGTTTAGCTTCATCTAACTGCAGACAATTCCTGGTGTACTGTTGCTAATATACTTCAGGCGGACGAGACAGTTAGCAGCAATGTATTTAGTATATACATACATCCCGGCTTTGTATATATATTTATACGCTGTATACAGTTTAGCTTCATCTCACTGCAGACCATTCCTGGTGTATTGTTTCTAATGTACTTCAGCCAGGCAGGTGACTCACTGAGCTGCAGTGCATTTAATATATATATATACAGGCTTGTATATAGTCTAGCCAAGCCTATACCTGACAGTAGGCCATTCCTGTAGTGCGTGTTCAAAGACACTTTCAGGCAGGTGACTCAGTGAGGTGCAGTTAATAAAATACATATATATATATATATATATCCCCCTCCCACATGCATTCAGCGGCTGCAGGAGGAAAATGGAGAGATCGGTTCCTCTATGTCAGTGTTTCTCAATCTTTTTCCAGTCAGGGCACCCTTGAAGTGGCTGCATTGCAACCACCCTGCAACTGTGTGCATGCATTGCATGCAGTTGCAGCATAGTTAAAACAGGCGGTCAGGAGGCAACATATTGCCTCTTTACAAGCTGTCAAATGCCTCTGAAAAGCGATCTGAGCATGGATCACTTTTCAGAGGAATAGCATTTTTTTTCGCTGGTACTATGAACAAGCAAAAAAAAAAAATCGGTTCTAATGAGACACACAAAGGGGGTCAGGATTAAAAGCGCATACATAAAATGTGCATATATACATGTAAACACACATACATACACACACACACACATACATACATAAATACACACACATATAAACCAGTGGCAGATGGTGCTCAAAATTTTTTGGGGGGGCGCAAGCAAACTGAAAAATTCTTTAAAAAACGCATCAATTGCAGCCTCACTGTGCCCATCAAACGCAGCCACTGTGCACATCAATTGCCACCACTGTGCCCATCATATGCAGCCACTGTGCCCATCATATGCAGCCACTGTGCCCATCAAATGCAGCCACTGTGCCCATCAAACGCAGCCACTGTGCCCATCAAACGCAGCCACTGTACCCTCAAACGCAGCCACTGTGCCCATCAATTGCCACCACTGTGCCCTCAAACGCAGTCACTGTGCCCATCAAACGCAGCCACTGTGCCTATCAATTGCCACCACTGTGCCTATGAAGCGCAGCCACTGTGCCCATCAAACGCAGCCACTGTGCCCTAAAACGCAGCCACTGTGCCATCAAATGCTGCCACTGTGACCCCCCTGCTCGCTCGCAGTCTGCCCGGCACTTACCCTGTCTCGGTGGGGCAGCAGGTGACGTTGGGGGGTCCTCCATGCGTCTCCTCCCATCCTCTCCTCCTGATAGGCATCCAATAGCGGCGCCTGTCGTTTCAGCCAATCAGGTGACTGGTAACAGACCCGAGCACCTGATTGGTGGAGAGGCGGTTCAGTGTTAGGAAAGCGAATATTTATTCACTTTTCTAACACACCTGGGTGGACTGTGAGCGCCAAGCATCAAGCATGGCACTCGCAGTTCACCTATTTTGAAGCCTATTAGTGCTTTAAAAACACCCCCGCCGGTGTAATTCAGGCGCCCGGCATCCAAAAAGGGGTCAGGCGTCTGAATAGGGGGGGCAGTGGCGGCCATAGATAGATTCACGCTATGCATGAATCTATCTATTTGTGATAGAGGGGTGCCTGGAGAGAGGGGGTGGCACCCATGCGCCCCTATGGACGCACCGCCATTGAACATACATACACACACATGCACATATACATAGATGCACACACACTCACACACATACATGCACACACACATACGCACACATATACATACATGCACATACATATAAACACACATACAGTAGATAAAAAACGGCAGACCTTCACCTTAGCTCTTCCTGCCGGGTACTGCATTGTAGGGGGAGACAAAGAGCACAACACACACTGCTTTCACTTTGTAATCAATGTGAGCAGCTCCCTGCACAGTGCCGAATACAGTTCGGCTTAGGATCGAGGAGCTTGTCTCCGCTCCCCCTATCAAAGTACTGTATACAGCAGGCCCTCAAGGGGCCCGGTCGCCATGGCAACCTCAGCGACCCCTATAATTCCGCCACTGCTGACTAGGCCATTGCCTGAGTGCATGTTCAAAGACACTTTCAGCCAGGCAGGTGACTCACTGAGCTGCAGTTCATTTAATAAATATATATACAGGCTTGTATATATATATATATATATAGTCTAGCCAAGCCTATACCTGACTAGGCCATTGCCTGAGTGCGTGTTCAAAGACACTTTCAGCCAGGCAGGTGACTCACTGAGCTGCAGTTCATTTAATAAATACCGTATTTATCGGCGTATAACACGCACTTTTTTCCCCTTAAAATCAGGGGAAAGTCGTGGGTGCGTGTTATACGCCGATTCCTGCTATCGCTATGTGAATGTCGGCGATCGCCGCCGACATTTACATAGCGAGTAGTTTCAAATATGGCGCCGCGGACTTCGGAGGGGCTCGGCAGTGCTGAACGAGCGCCACCAAAATCACAGAGCCGAGATACACATAGTCGGGTGTATTCGGCTCTTTCCGGCGCCGCTCACTGTCACGCCCTGTCCCGCCATTGGACCTGTGTTATGTCCATCATAGGGCAGGACTGGGTGGGACTGTGAGCGGCGCCGGAAAGAGCCGTGAACCCTCGGCTATATGTATCTCGGCGGCGTTCGTTCACTTC
The DNA here is from genome assembly GCA_037952925.1 of Lithobates clamitans. Classification (NCBI taxonomy): domain Eukaryota; kingdom Metazoa; phylum Chordata; class Amphibia; order Anura; family Ranidae; genus Lithobates; species Lithobates clamitans. The sequence continues at coordinate 635,576 of JBBGZY010001925.1, forward strand.
CGCCGGCGCCGAGTCTCTCCAAACTCCGCGGCGCCATATTTAAAACTACTCACATGTGTATGGCGGCGGCGGCGGCAGGAGGCAGGAGGCAGGAGGCATGAGGCATGGAGCATGGACACTAGGCTGCAGGGACAAGGCTGCATTGATAAGGCTGCACTGGGGACAAGGCTGCAGGGACAAGGCTGCATTGATAAGGCTGCACTGGGGACAAGGCTGCAGGGACAAGGCTGCATTGATAAGGCTGCACTGGGGACAAGGCTGCATTGATAAGGCTGCACTGGGGACAAGGCTGCATTGACAAGGCTGCACTGGGGACAAGGCTGCATTGACAAGGCTGCACTGGGGACAAGGCTGCACTGGGGACAAGGCTGCACTGGGGACAAGGCTGCACTGACAAGACTGCACTGGGGACAAGGCTGCACTGACAAGGCTGCACTGACACTGAAAAGGCTGCAATGACACTAACAAGGCTGCAGATGAACACTGATGAGGCTGCATTGATGGGCATTTTAATGTAAGTTTCTTTTCCTTAAACTTCCCTCCTAAAAGTTTTTTTCCTTAAAATTCTCTCCTAAACTTGGGGTGCGTGTTATACGCCGGCGCGTGTTATACGCCGATAAATACGGTATATATACAGGCTTGTATATATATAGTCTAGCCAAGCCTATACCTAACTAGGCCATTGCCTGAGTGCGTGTTCAAAGACACTTTCAGCCAGGCAGGTGACTCACTGAGCTGCAGTTCATAAAATATATATCCACCGCATTGGAGTCCAGCCAAGCCTATATTGTAGGCCATTCCTGGTGTACTGTTTTTAGTAAACTTCAGGCGTTGTTTTGCTAATCTAATTGTACAGTATGTCTGGAAGGCCACCAAGTAGAGGCAGACGCTCACAGGCCACTAAAAGAGGGCAAGCAGGCTCTGTGTCTACAGCAAACAGTGCTGGTCATGGACACAGTGCATCCTCACCACGTGGCGTGGGACACACTTGTCCTTTTTTTCAGCAGCTGGCCATGTTGAGCCACAACATGCAGAAGAGTTGGTAGAGTGGATGACCAAGCCGTCCTCATCCTCCTCATCCTCTGTCACCCAGGCTCAGAGTATTTTGGCTGCCAATGCAGCTGCCAAAGTGGCCTCTTCCAACGACTCAATGTCACCAGTCACTCCTTCCCTAGTCCCACCATCATGCCCTGAGGAGTCCCCTGAACTGTTCGACCACAGTGTTGGGTACATGCTGCAGGAGGATGCGCAGTGTTTTGAAGGCTCCGATGATGGCACCCAGATTGAGGAAGGCAGTAACCTGAGCCCAGAGAGAGGGGGTGCCCAAGAAGAACAACAAACTGGCAGTCATGTTCCCCCAGCTGCAGCATACTGCCAGGTTTGCTCCAGTGACGAGGAGGGAGGGGATGAGGTCACTGACTCTACGTGGGTGTCTGATAGGAAAGAGGAGGAAGAGGTGGAGGAGGCACATCTCCAACGAGGCAGGATGCCCTCCAGGAGCCAGCTTAAGGGCAGCCAACTGACTGCATCACACCGCAGAGCTCTGCATGTGCAGGGCGCTGCTGACTCCGCACCTTTTTCCAAAAGTTCTTTGGTGTGGGTCTTTTTTGAGACGTGTGCAGCAGATTGCAACGTTGCTTTTTGCAACATATGTATGAAGCGTATCAAGCGTGGCCAAAACAGCAGCCACTTGGGCACCACATGCTTGACCAGACATATGTCGAACTCCCATGCAGTCCATTGGCAAGCGTACTTAAAATACCCACACCAAAAAACAAGGCGGACCTCTCCTTGCTCCTCATCAGCTGGGATCTCCAACCCCACTATACCTTCAGTTCTCTCAGAAACCTGCACTGAGAGGAATGAAGGTGTAGAATTAGGTGTGCCAAGTACTTGCGGGCAATTTGCTTACGCTACACCAACGATTGATTGTAGCAGGCAAATTTCCCTACTCCAGTTGCTAAACCGGCAAAAGAAATTCTGTCCCAGCCATCCAAATGCTCAGCGGCTGAATGCTAGTTTGGCTAAATTGCTAGCACTCCAACTGCTGCCTTTTCAGCTGGTAGACTTGTGGAATGTGCGGTACCTCAGTGGCATGTTCCCAAACGCCATTTATTTCTCGTAAGGCTCCCGTAATTCCGGCTCTCTACCGACATGTGGAAGGCAATGTCTTGGCCTCGTTGGACAGGGCGGTCAGCGGTAAGGTGCATATTACCGCTGACTCATGGTCCAGCAGGCATGGACAGGGACGTTACCTTTCTTTCACCGCGCACTGGGTGACTCTGCTGGCAGCTGGGAAGGATGCAGGACAGGGTGCATTATTGTTGGAGCTTGCTCCGCCACCACGCCTCCAAAATGCTGGTAGTGGTGATTCTGCCACACCTCTCTCCTCCACCCCCTCCTCTTCTTCTTCCTCTATGGCCTCTTCCTGTGCAGAATTGTCCTCAGAACCAGCGGTGCTCCGTAGGCGTTCTAGAGGCTACGCAAGCACTCAGGTAAAAAGATGCCATGCGGTGCTTGAGTTGGTCTACTTAGGGGACAGGAGCCATACTGGGCCAGAGATTCTGTCAGCTCTGCAGGGGCAGACTCAGAGGTGGTTGATGCCACGCCAGCTTCAGCCAGGGATGGTGGTTTGCACAATGGCACCAACCTCCTCTCCGCCCTCCGACAGGGACACTTCATCCATGTGCCCTGTTTGGCTCACATCCTTAATTTCGTGGTGCAGCAGTTCTTGTGCAGGTTCCCGGGCTTACATGATATCCTGAGTCAGGCCAGGAAAGTCTGTGGGCTTTTCCGCCGGTCATATAATGCCAGTGCTCAGCTGGCTGACCTTCAAAAGGAATGCAACCTGTCCAAGAACCGCCTAATCTGTGAAATGGCCACCAGGTGGAACTCAATGCTGACAATGCTGCAGCGGCTGCACATTCAGCAGAGGGCCATCAACGAGTACCTGTGCAGGTATGGCACGAGTACAGGGTCAGGGGAGCTTGGCTTTTTTTCGTGGCTCATGATCAAGGATGCATGCACTGTCCTGTAGGGCTGTTGAAAATGATCGCCGCATCAATGCATCGCGATTCTGCCCTTCCTGATTCGGCATTGATGCGGTATCCGGCCGTAATCGATTATGCGTGACGTCATTACGGCTCCTCCCCCTCCCCCGCATAGCAGTGCCTGCTGGAGGTGACAAGCCACCGATGGGCTGGCTAAGCCTGGCGCCGTTCCCCATCAATGGGAGATGTATCCTCAGCTACTGCCCCCACCCACGCTCTCCCCCTCCTCAGACACTGGACAACGTCCTCTCTTATCTCCCCAACGTGCGGGGCGCAGAGCCCCACGGAGCTGTGAGACAGATCACTGTAGCTGTCATCACATCCGTGGGAGCGGCAGGACAATCAGGGTTGCCGAAGTCCCTGGAGATCCTGCACTGTGGGGGACATTGCAGTGTTTCCAGACCCCCATTATCTCTGTGACAGTTTGAGGATACAGACTGATTTCTCCCGTCCATAGGACAGGAGAATCAGTGTGTACATTTAGGGGCTGGTGGCTGCAGCTGAGCGGAGTGTCTCTGACACTCATCTCACACAGCCCAGGGAAGTTCACTCCCCCCTCCCAGCAACGGACAGAGATTACATGCATACAGCTGCCCCCCCTCCTCCTCCTCCTCTCTCCCCCTGTGTCTGCCCAGCCCGCCCACTCTTCTATCCCGACACAGCTGTGAAGGAGAGAGAGAGAGAGAGAGGAGGGGGGAGGGGGTGTGCGCGGGAGATATGAAGAACAGTCAGCAGCTCCACATTCCAAGCTGTGTGAACTTCCAGCCTCGTCCCTGAATCTGTCTCCCTCCCCCACTCTGTTCTTCCAAGATCCAGTTAGCACTAAGCCACTTATGCAGCCCATATATTGGTAGTTTTTTTTTTTCGTTTGGTCATTACACTGAAAAAAAAAAAAAGATCCAATTCCTCATCTACACATTCCAGGTGGATGGGGGAATCCTCCGACACTGGACCAGTGGGCGAACAACCAGGGTTGCTGTCCTGGCACTGCTATTGACAGCGCTGGTCTCTGTCTCCATGGCAGCAGCAGCGCATTATAACCCAATGCTGGCTACTTGGTGCGTCATGTCTGCAGTCTCTGACCATCTCCTGTATTATGTCTGCAGTCTCTGATCATCTCCTATATCATGTCTGCAGTCTCTGACCATCTCCTGTAGTATATCTGCAGTCTCTGACCATCTCCTATATCATGTCTGAAGCCTCTGACCATCTCCTGTACCATGTCTGCAGTCTCTGATCATCTCCTATATCATGTCTGCAGTCTCTGGCCATCTCCTGTAGTATGTCTGCAGTCTCTGACCATCTCCTGTATAATGTCTGCAGTCTCTGACCATCTCCTGTAGTATGTCTGCAGTCTCTGACCATCTCCTGTATAATGTATGCAGTCTCTGACCATCTCCTGTATAATGTCTGCAGTCTCTGACCATCTCCTGTAGTATGTCTGCAGTCTCTGACCAGCTCCTGTATAATGTATGCAGTCTCTGACCATCTCCTGTATCATGTCTGCAGTCTCTGACCATCTCCTGTACTATGTATGCAGTCTCTGACCATCTCCTGTATCATGTCTGCAGTCTCTGACCATCTCCTGTACTATGTCTGCAGTCTCTGACCATCTCCTGTATCATGTATGCAGTCTCTGACCATCTCCTGTATCATGTCTGCAGTCTCTGACCATCTCCTGTATCATGTCTGCAGTCTCTGACCATCTCCTGTATCATGTCTGCAGTCTCTGACCATCTCCTGTATCATGTCTGTTGTGTTTTTTGTTTTTTTAAGAACAGATAAAGAAAAAAAAATGGAGTTCTCCTGACTGCTTGAATTTTTTTTTATGAAAACCGCGCGCAGTAATCTTGATGCATCGTGATGCATCGTGGAATCGAATCGAATCGTTGACCTGATAATCGTAATCGAATCGAATCGTTAGGCAAGTGAAGATGCGCACCTCTACTGTCCTGTCACCATTTGAGGAGGCCACGAGGATGGTGAGCAGTGACAGTGCATGCATCAGTGATACTGTCCCTCTTGTCTACCTTTTGGAGCGCACACTGCATGGAATAATGGACAGGGCACTTGAGGCAGAACAGAGGGAGGAAGAGGAGGACTTCCTTACCTCTCAAGGCCCCCTTTATCTAGACAGTATTTCTGCGGGCCCGCTGATCTCACAGGAAGAGGAGGCGAAGGAGGAGGATTGTGTCGGTGGAGCCTAGCACTCAGCATCAGCAGCAGTCTTCAAGGGATCGTTTACAGTCCCCAGAAACCCATGGATTTGTACGTGGCTGGGAGGAGGTGGCTGCAGATCAGGTCATCCTTAGTGACCCAGAAGACTCCGGATCAAATGCCTCAGCAAACCTATGCTGCATGGCCTCCCTGATCCTGCAAAGCCTGCAAAAGGACCCTTGGATTCATGTGATCAAGGAGAGGGATCACTACTGGCTGGCAACCCTTCTTGATCCACGTTACAAGGGTAAGGTTGCGGAACTTATCCAGCCATCGCAGAGGGAGCAGAGGATGAAACATCTTCGGGAGGCCTTGCAGAAAGGTTTGTGCAACGCGTTTCCAGAGCCTGGGAGGGTACAAATTCCTGGTCCTGGACAACATGTTGCTGAGGCTTCCGTCAGTCACAGAAGGAGTGGTGGAGAAGGTGGCCGTCTGACCGATGCGTTCAGACAATTTTTTAGTCTGCAGCCCCAAGGTATGATCGGTTCCAGCAACCATCGCCAGCGTCTGTTGTACATGGTGCAGGAATACCTAGGGGCAAGATCAGACTTGGAGACCTTTCCCACTGAAAATCCACTGGGTTACTGGGTCTTGAGGATGGATCACTGGCCAAAGCTTGCACAGTTTGCAATTGAGCTACTGGCCTGTCCTGCATCCAGTGTTCTTTCAGAACGCACATTCAGTCCCGCTGGAGGCTTTGTAACCAATCACAGAGTGCGCCTGTCCACTGACTCGGTTGATCGGCTCACCTTCATAAAAATGAATCAATCTTGGATCACCAGCTACCAAGCACCTGATGCTGATGTAACCGAATATTTTTTTATGAATGTGAAATCCCTTGAAAATTGCCTATGCTGATGCTGACTGACTATACTGTTATGCCGAGTGACTATCCTATTCCTCCTCAATGTTCATGTTGATAGCTTCTAAGAACATTTTTGGTTCTGGGCACCAGGACCAGTGCCTAAAGCCCAATTTTTCTGCCCCTGTTTAACAAGGGTGTGTAATTACAACTTTTAAATCTAATATTTCACAGCAGGGCTCATTCCTGTGCTCAACAACAGAATCTGTGAGGGGTTACAGTGTTGTGGCATCAGCACCATTGCCTAAAGCCCACTTTTTCTGCTCCTGTTTAACAGGGGCGTGTAATTACAATTTTTGCTGTAATATTTTGCAGCAGGGCTCGTTCCTGCACTCAACTAGAGTATCTGTGAGGGGTTGCAGTGTTGTGGCACCAGCACCAGTGCCTAAAGCTCAATTTTTCTGACCCCGTTCAACAGGGGCATGTAATTACAATTCTTGATAAAATATTTCACAGCAGGGCCCGTTCCAGCGACTACCAAGAGTAACTGTGAGGGCTTACAGTGTTGTGGCAACACCACCAAAGGCCCAATTTAATTGACCCTTTTCAACAGAGGCCCAATTTTCTGCAGAGTATATAGGGCAGGCCCCTACTTTCAAACATCTGACTTATAAATGACTCCTACTTACAAATGACTCCTACTTACAAACGGAGGGACACAACAGGAAGTGAGAGGAAATCTACCCCTAGGAAGGGAAATTCTCTCCTGTAAGAGTTAATATGGGAAAAAGGTGTCTCCTCCACTGATTTATCAACAAACCTTGTTTCCCTTAAAAAAGAAATTTTCAAAATCCAATGGTGAAATCTTCTAAACAGGGGCACAGACAGCCAAACCAAATGTTACAGGGGTGATGATAACCCTTCCCTATGTTTTCCAAAAAGCTTTAAAATAGATTTTTTGGCTGGAGCTACACTTACAAAATGTACCTGTTCCAAATTACAAACAGATTCCACATAAGAACAAACCTACAGTCCCTGTCTTGTTTGCACTGCCTGTATACTGCTGTTCAGAGTATATAGGGCCTGGGGGCCCAATGCCTTTTCTTTTTTAATTTGGGTGCGGGGTTCCCCTTAATATCCATACAAGACTCAAAGAGCCTGGTAATGGACTGGGGGGGTACCCATGCCATTTGTCTCACTGATTTTCATCCATATTGCCGGACCCAATTTCACATTAAAGCCGCAAGCAGTTTTAAATTACTTTTATTCCTTTAAAAATGTAATTTTGTGCAGGGACTGTTCTAAGCACGGGAAACACGTGCCATTTTACAGGCATACTATAGACACCCCCCGGGTACAATATTTAAAGGAATATTTCACTTTTATTTTTTCACTTTAAGCATCATTAACCTCTTCACATCTGCGCTATTGCCGCAACAGCGCGGACCTACATTGCCGGGACTACGTCTATTGACATTGTCACGTGCGGCCTGTGCGCCCCCTGCAGGGCGCGCGGCGCGCTCGGTGATCAGCGAGTCTATGAGACTCGCCTGATCACAGATCGGAGTAAGGGGTCGGTGCCAATGAAAGCTGATCATGTAATGTAAACAGAGCTGGTAATAGGCTATTTTTTCTCCTCGCGCTGACAGCGTGAGGAGAAAAAAAAAGACGATCACCGGCGGCCGTGAGAGGGACATTAGTCCCTATCACGGCGATCATCTGTGCCCCCTGCCAGTGACACCTAGCAATAGGCAGCAGTGCCGCCTACCAGTGCCCACCAGCGTCACCCATCAGTGCTCACAGTGTTACCCATCAGTTCCCACAGTGCCACCCATCAGTGCCCACAGTGCCACCCATCAGCGCCCACAATCAGTGCCACAACAACAGTGCTGCACATCAGTGTCACCTATCAGTGCCCATCAGTGTCACCTACCAGTGCCCATCAGTGCCGCCCATCACTGCCCATCAGTGCCACCCATCAGTGTCCCCCATCAGTGGTACCTATCAGTGCTTATCAGTACCACCCATCAGTTCCACCCATCAGCACTCATCAGTGGCCATCAGTGCCGCCTTATCTGTGCCCATCAGTACCGCCTTATCTGTCTCCATCAGTGCTGTCTTATCTGTGCCTATCAGTGCCGCCTTATCTGTGCCCACCAGTACCGCCTTATCTGTGCCCATCAGTACCGCCTTATCTGTCCCCATCAGTGCTGTCTTATCTGTGCCTATCAGTGCTGCCTTATCTGTGCCTATCAGTGCCGCCTTAACTGTGCCTATCAGTGTCGCCTCAACTGTGCCTATCAGTGCCGCCTTAACTGTACTTATCAGTGCCGCCTCAACTGTGCCTATCCGTGCCCAACAGTGCAGCCTATCAGTGCCCACCAGTGCCGCCTCATCAACGCATATCAATGAAGGAGAAAAATTACCTGTTTGCAAAATTTTATAACAAACTATGAAACATGATCTTTTATTTTTCAAAATTTTCCATCTTTTTTTGTTTGTTTAGCAAAAAATAAAAATCCCAGCTGTGATTAAATACCACCAAAAGAAAGCTTTATTTGTGGGAAAAAAACGATAAAAATTTCATTTGTGTACAGTATTGTATGACCACGCAAATATCATTCAAAGTGTGACAGCGCTGAAAGCTGAAAATTGGTCTGGGCAGGAGGGGGGTATATGTACCCAGTAAGCAAGTGGTTAAAATTCGATTATATTATTTGGACTTACACATCTCTATTTCAACCTGGAACTAAGGAGGAACTAAAAGGTCTTTTTACTTCCAGTATTCTTCATTTAATATAACTTTAGTATGCTGTGTAAAATTAATGCAACACAGAAATTGAAATTAGAAAATGTATTATAGATAGAAAAAAAAATAAAAAAGGTTTTTGCCAAAATTATTATTGTAGGAGCAAAAGTATAGCAAAGTGAAGCAAAAGCTTTGGTCGAGTGTCATGAAAAAAAGAGGTGCTTACTTCCCCCACTGCCCATACTATCAATCTCTGCAGTACTAAAAAGAAAGCGCCCACTGAAGATCTTGGAGAATCTGACACTTCTGGGAGTGTCAGATTCCTGATCCTTTGCTGCTCTCTGTGGTTCATTCTGCCCGCCTCTACTTCACAGCTGTAGGCATGGACAATGGAGGAGGTAAGTATTTAATCTCTTCTTTGCAGGGCCAGCTTAATTCTGAAAGTTCATTTAGCAACTGGCTCTGTTTACATACTTTGATCTCATACTCATACTTACATACTTTGATCTCCATTAATATTTGTTATATAATATGGGAAGGTTCCCCCAGTGGGTTTTTTTCGCAGCACGGTTTGTAGATTAAAGAGATAAATTGTTAAAAGAAGAGTTCTTTATTGAAATGTCGTCATCATAACATGAACACATTGCCATTAAAATATGAGCTCTGGTCGGGGGATATATTGCCATTCAAAAGTACACAAAAAATGCAAACAAAATTATACACAGCATTATGTATCGAATGTCTGTTGTATACGATTTCTGACGCGTTTCAACCTGAATAGTCAAGGTCTTCCTCAGGGGATTGGTTTGCTGTTAAAAAATTGTGTTTTTAGCATTTCAATTATCAACATATTAAACAAAGAGGGCTTTTCATGTATATATGAGAAACTTACAGGGGATATAATTACCCAGTAAGCAAGTGGTTAAAATCACTGCTCCCGGAAAAACTGACGTTCTTTCTTTTGCATTGATACATATACCCTGGGGCAGGACCCGGTTCCCCAAACTCTTTTTAGGACAATAACTTGCATATTAGCCTTTAAAATTTGCACTTTTGATTTCTCAAGTTCCAGTCCCATAAACTATAATGGTGTTCAAATGTTCGTGCAAACCTTCGGTCTGTTCACACGTTATGGATGCAAACCGAACCGGGGGGTCTTCGGCCCATCCCTAATTACAAGTATCACCGAGTAAAAAGAGTTATTTAGCTTACCAACCCCTTAGAGCAGGGGTCAGGAACCTTTTTGGCTGAGAGAGCCATGAATGCCACATGTTTTAAAATGTAATTCCGTGAGAGCCATACAATATGTTTAAAACTAAATACAAGTAAATGTGTGCATTTTATGTAAGACCAACACTTTTAAAGTACAATAAGTCTCTGAATTCTTTTTAATAACGTTGTTATGCTGTTGCTAACCAATAATGAATAAAGTACTTCTTACCATTAATGCAACTTTTCATGTTCGATTAATCATTTTTTTTTAAATCGATTAATCAACTAATTTCGATTAATTATAACTTTAATATCATCATCTCCCCACTGTAATATTCACGTCATCTCCCCCACTGTAATATTCACATCTCCCCCACTGTAATGTCCACATCTCCCCCACTGTAATGACCACATCTCCCCCCCCCACTGTAATATCCACATCTCCCCACTGTAATATCCACACCTCCCCCACTGTAATATTGACATCTCCCCCACTGTAATATCCACATCTCCCCACTGTAATATCCACATCTCCCCTACTGTAATATCCACATATCCCCCACTGTAATATCCACATCTCCCCCACTGTAATATCCACATCTCCCCACTGTAATATCCACATCTCCCCCACTGTAATGTCCATATCTCCCCACTGTAATATCCACATCTGCCCCACTGTAATGTCCACATCTCCCCCACTGTAATGTCCACATGTCCCCCACTGTAATGTCCACATCCCCCCCACTGTAATATTCACATTTCCCCCACTATAATGTCCACATCTCCCCCACTGTAATATCCACATCTCCCCACTGTAATATCCACATCTCCCCTACTGTAATATCCACATATCCCCCACTGTAATATCCACATCTCCCCCACTGTAATATCCACATCTCCCCACTGTAATATCCACATCTCCCCCACTGTAATGTCCATATCTCCCCACTGTAATATCCACATCTGCCCCACTGTAATGTCCACATCTCCCCCACTGTAATGTCCACATCTCCCCCACTGTAATGTCCACATCTCCCCCACTGTAATATTCACATCTCCCCCACTATAATGTCCACATCTCCCCCACTGTAATATTCACATCTCCCCCACTATAATGTCCACATCTCCCCCACTGTAATGTCCATATCTCCCCCACTGTAATGTCCATATCTCCCCACATCTCCCCCACTGTAATATCCACATCTCCCCCCACTGTAGTATCCACATCTCCCCCCACTGTAATATCCACATCTTCCCCACAGTAATATCCACGTCATCTCCCCCACTGTAATATCCACATCTCCCTCACTGTAATATCCACATCTCCCCACTGTAATATCCACATCTCCCCCACTGTAATGTCCATATCTCCCCACTGTAATATCCACATCTTCCCCACTGTAATATCCACATCTCCCCCACTGTAATGTCCACATCTCCCCCACTGTAATGTCCACATCTCCCCACTGTAATATCCACATCTCCCCCACTGTAATGTCCACATCTTCCCCACTGTAATGTCCATATCTCCCCCACTGTAATGTCCACATCTCCCCACATCTCCCCCACTGTAATATCCACATCTCCCCCCACTGTAGTATCCACATCTACCCCCATTGTAATATCCACATCTCCCCCACTGTAATATCCACGTCATCTCCCCCACTGTAATATCCACATCATCTCCCCCACTGTAATATCCACATCTCCCCCACTGTAATATTCACATCTCCCCCACTGTAATATTTACATCTCCCCACTGTAATATCCACCTCATCTCCCCCACTGTAATATTGACATCTCCCCCACTGTAATTTTCACATCTTCCCCACTGTAATATCCACATCTCCTCCACTGTAATGTCCACATCTCCTCCACTGTAATGTCCACATCTCCCCACTGTAATGTCCACATCTCCCCCACTGTAATATCCACATCTCCCCCAATGTAATGTCCACATCTCCCCCACTGTAATATTCACATCTCCCCCACTGTAATGTCCACATCTCCCCCACTGTAATATCCACATCTCCCCACTGTAATGTCCACATCTCCCCACATCTCCCCCACTGTAATATCCACATCTCCCCCACTGTAGTATCCACATCTCTCCCACTGTAATATCCACATCTCCCCCACTGTAATATCCACATCTGCCCCACTGTAATGTCCACATCTCCCCCACTGTAATGTCCACATCTCCCCCACTGTAATGTCCACATCTCCCCCACTGTAATATTCACATTTCCCCCACTATAATGTCCACATCTCCCCCACTGTAATATCCAAATCTCCCCACTGTAATATCCACATCTCCCCTACTGTAATATCCACATATCCCCCACTGTAATATCCACATCTCCCCCACTGTAATATCCACATCTCCCCACTGTAATATCCACATCTCCCCCACTGTAATGTCCATATCTCCCCACTGTAATATCCACATCTGCCCCACTGTAATGTCCACATCTCCCCCACTGTAATGTCCACATCTCCCCCACTGTAATGTCCACATCTCCCCCACTGTAATATTCACATCTCCCCCACTATAATGTCCACATCTCCCCCACTGTAATATTCACATCTCCCCCACTATAATGTCCACATCTCCCCCACTGTAATGTCCATATCTCCCCCACTGTAATGTCCATATCTCCCCACATCTCCCCCACTGTAATATCCACATCTCCCCCCACTGTAGTATCCACATCTCCCCCCACTGTAATATCCACATCTTCCCCACAGTAATATCCACGTCATCTCCCCCACTGTAATATCCACATCTCCCTCACTGTAATATCCACATCTCCCCACTGTAATATCCACATCTCCCCCACTGTAATGTCCATATCTCCCCACTGTAATATCCACATCTTCCCCACTGTAATATCCACATCTCCCCCACTGTAATGTCCACATCTCCCCCACTGTAATGTCCACATCTCCCCACTGTAATATCCACATCTCCCCCACTGTAATGTCCACATCTCCCCCACTGTAATGTCCATATCTCCCCCACTGTAATGTCCACATCTCCCCACATCTCCCCCACTGTAATATCCACATCTCCCCCCACTGTAGTATCCACATCTACCCCCATTGTAATATCCACATCTCCCCCACTGTAATATCCACGTCATCTCCCCCACTGTAATATCCACATCATCTCCCCCACTGTAATATCCACATCTCCCCCACTGTAATATCCACATCTCCCCCACTGTAATATTTACATCTCCCCACTGTAATATCCACCTCATCTCCCCCACTGTAATATTGACATCTCCCCCACTGTAATTTTCACATCTTCCCCACTGTAATATCCACATCTCCTCCACTGTAATGTCCACATCTCCTCCACTGTAATGTCCACATCTCCCCACTGTAATGTCCACATCTCCCCCACTGTAATATCCACATCTCCCCCAATGTAATGTCCACATCTCCCCCACTGTAATATTCACATCTCCCCCACTGTAATGTCCACATCTCCCCCACTGTAATATCCACATCTCCCCACTGTAATGTCCACATCTCCCCACATCTCCCCCACTGTAATATCCACATCTCCCCCACTGTAGTATCCACATCTCTCCCACTGTAATATCCACATCTCCCCCACTGTAATATCCACATCTCCCCCACTGTAATATCCACATCTCCCCACTGTAATATCCACATCTCCCCCATTGTTATGTCCACATCTCCCCCACTGTAATGTCCACATCTCCCCCCACTGTAATATCCACATCTCCCCACTGTAATATCCACATCTCCCCACTGTAATATCCACATCTCCCCCACTGTAATGTCCACATCTCCCCCACTGTAATGTCCACATCTCCCCCCCACTGTAATGTCCACATCTCCCCCCCACTGTAATATCCACATCTCCCCACTGTAATGTCCACATCTCCCCCCACTGTAATGTCCACATCTCCCCCCACTGTAATATCCACATCTCCCCCACTGTAATATCCACATCTCCCCACTGTAATATCCACATCTCCCCCATTGTAATGTCCACATCTCCCCCACTGTAATGTCCACATCTCCCCCCACTGTAATATCCACATCTCCCCACTGTAATATCCACATCTCCCCCACTGTAATATCCACATCTCCCCCACTGTAATGTCCACATCTCCCCCACTGTAATGTCCACATCTCCCCCCCACTGTAATGTCCACATCTCCCCCCCACTGTAATATCCACATCTCCCCACTGTAATGTCCACATCTCCCCCCACTGTAATGTCCACATCTCCCCCCACTGTAATATCCACATCTCCCCCACTGTAATATCCACATCTCCCTCCACTGTAATATCCACATCTCCCCTACGATTGTCTGCTTGCTTACCACTACACAAGCAGGCAGATCCACGAGCAGTTGAGGCGGGTGATGATAATGTCAGTGCGCCACTCACCTAGGCCGCTGCCTGGTGTACCAAGATGGCCACCGCTCCGGAGCTAGGCCGAAGCCGCAGCCTTTCCTACGGGCTCAATCCGCGGATCGGCACACCACGCGATCCGCAGATTAAGAGGCGAGAGCCAGATGCAGCCATCAAAAGAGCCACATCTGGCTCGCGAGCCATAGGTTCCCGACCCCTGATTTAGAGGCTGATGTTCCTCACTGCCATTACCTCCACTGGCTTCTGCTAGCCCAATGTATTCAATGTAATATAAGAAGCAATCCACAGCTTTGCGCAAGCTACATCATCAACCTCATCTCAAAATATCACCTCCTACTCTCTAACTCCCTCACCACCCCTTCCCATGCTCACCTCCAGGACTTCTCCAGAGCCTCTCCCTTCCTTTGGAACTCCCTACAGCAGTCCGTTCAGCTATTCTCCACTAGACATGTGTGGTTCATTTTGATCCAAAATTTTCGTTATTCGGCGCTTCAGATGTATCCGAATTTCCAAATGGCAATAGTAACGAATTTAATCGAATCCGAAATAATGAAACTAAATCGAATTTGAGAACAAATTTGAAATATAAACATATTGCTAACTATTGCTGATTTCCTGTGTATAATGTTAGAATATAGCCTTCTTCCGAATTTGAATTTTGAAAGGATTAGAATCAAATAAAACAGAATAGAAAAAATAGAGTAAAACAGAAAAGAATAGAATATAAAATAAAATAATAGAATACAATATGCTAGAAAATAAAGGAATATAATAGAAAAGAATAGAATAGAATATAAAAAAATAGAATAGGTTAGAATGGAATAGAATAGATGATCGCAGAGGTCAGCAAATATCGATATTTTCAATTCAAATTTGACTCGAATATTTGGAATCCATTGGAAAAATTTGAATTCAGTTGAAAAAGAATAAACAAAACAAAACAAAACTAATTTCGTTACAAATGCTACCAAACTAAATGAGTAATTCAACGAATCAATCCGAAATGATTTTCGTTCTGCACATGTCTATTCTCTGCTCGTAAAAAAAACGTATCTTTTTCTAGAAATCCTATCCCGACTCCACCTTCAAACTGAACTTTTACTTTCTCCATCAGCTCATTCCTTATATGTAATGCTTTTGGTATCACTAGCCCTACTGTATTGAATTGTATTACTGTACTCTCTCCCTTATTTTGCACAAATTGTTGACCCTATATAAATCCTGTATATTTTTAATAAATAATGATAGGATCTTTTCTTCTGCTTGAAAAAGTTCAGTCATTTTGAATTCTGTAGCGAAAGAAAAGAATCCACACATATTTCTCAAAGCTGCTAAGAAGTAACGGTGCACCAGTCAACAGGCATTTTTTTTGCATGGGAATGCAAAATGGGTATTTAAACCCCTTTTAGGCTGCTTTCACA
Source organism: Lithobates clamitans (assembly GCA_037952925.1). Lineage (NCBI taxonomy): Eukaryota > Metazoa > Chordata > Amphibia > Anura > Ranidae > Lithobates > Lithobates clamitans. Next base: position 651,443 of record JBBGZY010001925.1, read on the forward strand.
CTGAGGCGCTTTACAGGTGCTATAGCGCTAAATATAGCGCCTGCAAAGAGCCTTGAAAGAGCCTCTCCTCTCACTCAAATTGGAAAGCCCTCTGGCTTTCACGCTGGAGTGGTGCGCTGGTAGGACGCTAAAAAAAGAGAAATCAATGGCAAAGTGGGGCGGTTTTAAGCCTTTTGTGGCCGCTAGTGGGGGTTAAAAGCGCCACGCTAGCGGGCAAAAACCTCCCCAAAACGACGGTAAAGCGCCGCTAAAAATAGCGGTGCTTTACTGCCGATGCCTCCACCGCCCCAGTGTGAAAGTAGCCTAAATCAGATCAACTGCAGGTCAGATGCACTAGTCAATGAATTGTCACTAAATGATCACTGAGGAGTATCACGCTGATTTCAAGCTTATGCCATAAACTAAAACCCAAAGTCCTTCAACACAATCCCAAACTCCACCAAGTTCATTTGGAAGGCGTAGTAAATAAACCGTACAATTGTGTGTAAAAATATTGTGGTGTGTATAAAATCGTTACCTTTAAAATACCTTTACAACTAGCATTTAAAGTTGAACTTTAGGCAGATATTAAAGTGGTTGTAAAGCCCCATTCTATGCATTAAGGTGAAAAAACTTCTGTGCTTCAGCTGCCCCCCAGACACCCCCCTTCTTCTTACCTGAACCCGATCGTGCGACGAGCACAAGCCCAGCAGCTCCAGCCGCTGTCTCTATCCTCATTGGATACATTGATAGCAGCAGGAGCCATTGGCTCCCTTTGCTGTCAATCAAATCCAGTGACATGGGGGCTGGGGGTGGGGCCGAGTCCTGCTGTCTGTGTCAATGGACGCAGCAGCGCGACTCGTGAGTGCGCCCACTTGGGTGCCCCTATGGAAAGTGGCTCTCTGTGGGGGCGCTCAATGAAGAGGAGGAGCCAGGGGCACCCCAGAAGAGGAGGGGCACCCCAGAAGAGGAGGATCGGGGCTGCTCTGTGCAAAACCCCTGCACAGAGGAAGTAAGTATGACATGTTTGTTATTAAAAAAAAAACAACCTTTACAATCACTTTAAGGACACAAATTCATGCGTCTCTGTAATCATTAAAGAGGTATTAACCACTGTAATAATGGGCATTTTCATCGCCTTCCTGCCCAAGCCATTTTTCAGCTTTCAGCGGTGTCACACTTTGAATGACAATTGCGCTGTACCCATATGAAATAGATAGGGCTTCCTTCTAGTGGTATTTATTCACCACTGTGGTTTTTATTTTTTGCTAGCAACACATTTTGAAAAAAAATGTTTTTCCTTGTTTCTGTAGTAAATTTTTGCAAACAAGCAATTTTTCTTTTTCACTGTTGTGCGCTGATGAGTCTGCACTGATGGCCTTATTTGGGCAGTGATAACTTGCACTGATAAGTTGCACTGATGGGCACTGATGAGGCTGCACTGATGAGGCAGCTCTGATGGGCACTGATAGGCATCATTGTAGGGCACTAATGAGCCTACACTGATAGGCACTGATAGGCTGCACTGATGGGCACTGATAACCTGCACTGATGGGGCTGCACTGATAATCAGTGTAAACAATGTACTCACTGTGCCCTTTCAGACTTACCAACTATTGTCTCTCCTTTCCTCACACAGTGATGACGCGTGAGGAAAGCAATGCTGATAACTAGCAAGTCTGTTTACATGTGACCAGCTGTAATTGGACACAGCTGATCACATGGTAAAGGGCTGCTGAGATTGGCCCTTTACCACTATCTGTGATTAGCTATGTCCAAAGGACATAGAGGTAACAGAGTGTGCCCAATACATGGCCCGGGGGTGCACAGGAATCGCATATGTGAAAAGCCATCTATGGATATCCTCCCAGAACCAAAGAGCTGCGCTGTAGCCATCTTTCGGCTATAGTGCAGGCATAAACTGGTTAAATGGCACTACATTCATTTATGTGCCCCAAGGAGATTTATGCCTTAAAGTGCTAGTATGCACCGCAAAACTTATGGCAAAGTGTAACTGAACAAGCTGAAGTTGGAAGCTGATTGGCCACCATGTACAGCTACACCAGATTTTATACTCTCCGGTTTTAGTAAATCCCCCTTACAGTCTAGATCACCCACATTCAGAGATTCAAGGTCTTTGCTCCCTATTGTTCCAACACAGATGGTGCTGCTATGGGCAGGATCCCCCTCCCCCCAGCTAGACATGTGCAGGATGAAAAAATTTGTTTAGTTTCGTTTCGTTTCGATTCGTTATTCAACTAAATTTGTTTAGGTAAATTTGTTGTATTCGTTACATTCGTTTTCGAAATTCGTTTTGTTTCGTATTCCTAATTCGAAAAAATTCAACCATATTTGAAAAAAACGATCAAATTCGAAAAAATTCTACCACATTCGAAAAAAACTGTCAAATTCGAAAAAATTCTACCACATTCGAAAAAAACTGTCAAATTCGAAAAAATTCCACCACATTCGAAAAAAAACTATCAAATTCGAAAAAATTCTACCACATTCAAAAAAAACTGTCAAATTCGAAAAAAAATTATACCACATTCGAAAAAAACTATCAAATTCGAAAAAATTCTACCGCATTCAAAAAAGCATTAACTGAATTTAAAAAGTAAACTATATATAACCATTTTGCGAAATTTGAAATTCGTATAGAATGAAATGGAATTCCAATAGAAAAGATTAGGATAGAATAGAAAATATAAAAGAATAGCATAGAAAAACAATAGAACAGAATAGAAAAAAATATAATATATTCTATTCTAATCTTTTCTATTCGAATTCGAATTCATTCTGTACCAATTTCGGAAGATGGTTATATATATATTATATTTTTTTTCTATTCTGTTCCATTGTTTTTCTATGCTATTCTTTTCTATACTATTCTAAATTTTTCTATTCGAATTTGAATTAATGCTATGCGAAATTCGAATTTCGGAAGATGGCTTCCAAAATTAGAATTTCGTATAGAATGAATTTGAATTTGAATAGAAAATATTAGAATAGAAAATAATAAATAGAATAGACTAGAAACACAATAGAACAGAAGAGAATAAAATATAATATATATATTATATTTTTTTCTCTTCTGTTTCATTGTTTTTCTAGGCTATTCTTTTTTATTCTATTCTAAACTTTTCTCTTTGAATTGAATTCATTCTATACGAAATTCGAATTTCGGAAGATGGCTTCTGAAATTCGAATTTCGTATAGAATGAATTCGAGTTTGAATAGAAAATAATAGAAAAGAATAGACTAGAAAAACAATAGAACAGAACAGAATAAAATATAATATATATATTATATCTTATTCTATTTTGTTCTATTGTTTTTCTAGTCTATTCTTTCTACTCTATTCTAATCTTTTCTATTCAAATTCCTTTTAGACGAAATTTGAATTTCGGAAGATGGTTTATATATATATATATATATATATATGTATATATATAATATTTTTATATTCTGTTCTATTGTTTCTCTATTATTTTCTATTATATTCTAATCTTTTCTATTTGAATTCAAATTCATTCTATACGAAATTCGAATTTCGGAAAATGGCTGTATAGAAGTAGAATAGAAAAGAAAAACAATAGAACAGTAGAACAGAATAGAAAGATATATATATATTGAATTCATTCTGTACCAAATTCGAATTTTGGAAGATGGTTATAATATATATATATATATATATATATATATATATATATATATATATATATATATATATATATATATATATATATATATTATATATTATATATATATATATATATATATATATATATATATATATATATATATATATATAATTTTTTTTCTATTCTGTTCTATTGTTTTTCTGTTCTAGTCTTTTCTATTAGAATTCAATTTCATTCTATTTCATTCTGTTTCTGTAAACCCATTTTCAGAAATTCAAATTTCGTACAGAATGAATTCGCATTCAAATAGAAAAGATTAGAATACAATAGAAAATAATAGAAAAGAATAGAAAAACAATAGACCAGCATAGAAAAAAAAAAAAAAAAAAATATATATATATATATATATATAAAACCATCTTCCAAAATTTGAATTTCTTATAAAATGAATTTGAATTTGAATAGAAGAGATTAGAATAGGTAGAAGAGAAAACACTAGAAAAACAATAGAACAGAACAGAATAAAATATATATATTATATTTTGTTCTGTTCTATTGTTTGTCTAGTCTATTATTTTCTATTCTAATCTTTTCTATTCAAATTCGAATTCATTCTATATGAAATTCCACTTTCAGAAGCCATCTTCCGAAATTCGAATTTCGTATAGAATGAATTCAAATTCGAATAGAAAGGTTTAGAATAGAATAGAAAAACAATGAAACAGAATAGAAAAAAAACTCCAAAATTTGAATTTCATATAGACCAAAATCAAATTTGAATATAAAAGATTAGAATAGAGTAGAAAATAATAGAAAAGAATAGACTAGAAAAACAATAGAAGAGAATAGATAAAAAATATAATATATATATTATATTTTCTTCTATTCTGTTCTATTGTTTTTCTAGTCTATTATTTTCTATTATTTTCTGTTCTAATCTATTCTATTCAAATTTGAATTCATTCTATACGAAATTCAAACTTCAGAAGCCAAGTTCCGAAATTTGAATTTCGTATAGAATGAATTTGAATTTGAATTGAAAAGACTATTATAGAATATAAAATAATAGAAAAGTCTTTTATAGTCTTTTTCAATAAAAAAAATAGAAGTGAATAATAAAAAATTATATATATATATATATATATATATATATATATATATATATATATATATATATATATATATTCTATTGCTTTATTATTTTATATTCTATCTTATTGTTTTTTTTAGAAAAACGTTTTCTATTTTTTTCAAATTCGATTCGAATCTGTCTTCGATTCGAATACGTTTTTCAAATTCGATTCGAATATGTTTTCGAATTCGTTCATTTTTTTCGGATTCGTTTAAATTCTTTACTTTTCTAATTCGGAAATTCGGATGCATCCGAATTTCCGAATAATGAAAAATTTGTCCGAATTTCGATTCGGAACGAAACAGAATGCACATATCTACCCCCAGCCCTCCATCTTTGCTGTAGAACACCTGCACCCTTTATAATAAGATCTGTATGCGTACCTTTTTTACTTATAAAAATGTATTTTTCCTGTTAGTTCCTGGACAAGCTGTCGGTGCCGCAGCGAGCAGTAACACATCGGTGAATTCTCTATTTGTGAGCTGGACCGCACCACAAGGAAAAGTGTCTAATTATACCGTCACTATAACAGAATATGTCAATAACACAATGCAGACTGGCACAATACAGCCTAACATGACACAAGTAAATTTTACTGGATTATTACCAGGAAGAGTCTACAATGTAACAATAGTGACAGTCAGCAGTTCCTGCAGCCAGGCAGCCCCTTCACTGTCACAGGCCACATGTAAGTATGATTAAGGTCATGTATCTTCAATGAATATAGTATAGTGATCCTCTGCGCTATTATATAGTGAATGTGATAACAATAAATCCTAATTGGATACCCAGAATTGCTGCAAAACCTAGTGATTTCACAAATACATGTGCATAAGTAAAATGATTAAATAAACAATGTGATATAAATGTAAACTAAACTCTTACAATAAAAAAGTCCAGTGATAGTTATTAATCAATAAAAATAATCAATTCCCAATTCAATAATATTATGATCCAATAGTGACTGTGATCCAAATATAAACACTGATCAATGTGCAGTCCTTCAATGAATAGATTAACGTTACAGTAACGTAACCAAACCAATTTCTTTAAAAGTATAAAATATGCTTAAATCCAAGCACAGTTTAAAAGTGCTTCAAACTGCAAAAACAGCGTCACGTCATGTTAAACCGCCTGAAGAAGTCACATGACGTGACGTAACGCATAGGGCCTGACCGGAAGTGATACTACTGTTTTTTCTGTTTGAAGTGTTTTTAACTGTGCTTAGATGTAAGCATATTTTATACTTTTAAATAAATTGGTTTGGTTACGTTAATGCACTATTGGAGGCTTGTCTGTTTACCTTACCCCAACACATGGTCCTGGACCTTCTGAGAGAGGATCTGCAGAGGAGTTTCCTGGCAGGAGGGAATAGCTTGTCCTTAATAATACTCAAGGCTAACATTCTGTGGATATGAGGTGAGAGTTCTGTGAGCACTGAGGTGTTGGTGGCGGCGCATAGACTCTCTGAAGTTTTATTAAGAAGGTTATTGGATCCATTTATTGAAGGACTGCACATTGATCTCAGTGTTTATATTTGGATCACAGTCACTATTGGATCATAATATTATTGAATTGGGAATTGATTCTTTTTATTGATTCATAACCATCGCTGGACTTTTTTATTGTAAGATTTCAGTTGACATTTATATCGCATTATTTAATATCAAATATTATTTAATATTTATTTATATCACATTATTTAATCACATAGAATGGAATAGCGCAAAATCATTATATTCACTTACATGTGTCTTCAATGCTTTGTCAAAGTTAAATGAAAAAAAATAGCAAATGTGCGTCATTTCACTGAATGGTACAGAAAAATGTTTTGTTTAAAAGACAAATATGACAAAACGGTATTGTATGATGATAATGCTATTCATTTAATAATGATATTCTACATATTCTTTTGTTTTTAATTTCACATATCCATTATTTAGACTTTTCTCCATATACAGTATATACAGTTATATAGTGGGTGAGGTTGAAAAAAGACACAAGTCCATCAAGTCCAACCTATGGACTTGATGGACAGTTTATCTGGAAAGTATTCACAGCGCTTTACTTTTTCCACATTTTGTTATGTTACAGCCTTATTCCAAAAATGGATTAAATTCATTTTTTCCCTCAAAATTCTACAAACAGTCCTCCATAATGACAACGTGAAAGAAGTTTGAAATCTTTGCAGATTTATTAAAAATAAAAAACAAAAAAAATATATGTACATAAGTATTCACTGTATTTGCCATGACACTCAGAATTGAGCTCAGGTGCATCTTGTTTTCACTGATCATTCTTTTTTTTTGATTGGAAAAACCAACTTTATTGAAAAGAAAAAATGCATGGTACATAACATAATGTAAGCCAACATGGCCAAAATGGTAATACATACATGAGTACACTAAGTTATCCGTGTGGTATAGGGTGGAATATCCACCGGACATAGAGCCAGTATACAATAAAGGAAAATGGAAGAAAGGGGGAGGGGGGAGGGAAGTGGGAGATGAACACATCAACATTTCAAGTACATGTTTCACCATCCTCCAACCATCTGTTCCAGACCTGCTCATACTTAAGCAAGAGATTACAAAAACACTGCGCTCTAATGTAGAAAATAAAATATATGTGAGCCAGCAGCTGCATACATTGTGACAAACAATAACTGGTAAATGGGAGAAAAATGCAGCGCTAAAAAATAATGAAATTTTTTTTTTTTTTAAGATGAAGTGAAACAATTAAGTGGGAGATGCTGTACTAAACAGTAAAGCATATGTTCAAAAAAAACATAAGTGAAATGAAATAAACAAACACTGTATAAAGTGTCCGCATATGGTGACTAGACAATTCCAAACTCAAATTAATAAAAGGAACTAGTATAAACCAATAAAAGTAATGTGAAACTTGAAAATTAAAGTCAATAGTGCACGGTGTGGATCTGTGACTGTGAATCAACGACAGGGTACAGGACTTCCATAGCTGTAAACCAACATCACGATATGAGACATCAAAATGGAAACATCAGGAAGTAAGGTAGGGTGGGTACTCTTACCAGATGACGTGGACTCCACTGTTGTATGACATGGAGTCAATGTTGCATGGAGCCAAACTTAGGCTGAGAAACGATATCCGGAACGGTGGAACCTCTGTCTCACTTCTCGACCTCTCCTTACACTGCTTTCATTTATTTTAACTGTGATCACTTTTATCTATTTTTTGTATGGTATTTTTGGAAATAAAAATCCCTGGTTTACCTGCACTATGCAGAAGCTTTTTATTTTTTATTTGCATATTATCCCAATGCAAGAAACTGCTTTCCAGTAGCCCACTTTCATCACGGGGTCTGGATCAAGTTTGCCCTCGGCTTTCTCCTTGGAATACATCCTTGAGGTCTATTGGCTGATATCCAGTTGGCGGTCCTTCCTGATGTTTCTTCATTCCACCAGAGAGGTCGAGAAGTGAGACAGAGGTTCCACCGTTCCGGATATCGTTTCTCAGCCTAAGTTTGGCTCCATGCACCATTGACTCCATGTCATACAACAGTGGAGTCCACGTCATCTGGTAAGAGTACCCACCCTACCTTACTTCCTGATGTGTCCACTTTGATGTCCCATATCGTGATGTTGGTTTACAGCTACGGAAGTTCTGTACCCTGTCGTTGATTCACAGTCACAGATCCACACCATGCACTATTGACTTTAATTTTCAAGTTTCACATTACTTTTATTGGTTTATACTAGTTCCTTTTATTAATTTAAATTTGGAATTGTCTATTCACCATATGCGGACACTTTATACAGTGTTTGTTTATTTCATTTCACTTATGTTTTTTTTTGAACATATGCTTTACTGTTTAGTACAGCATCTCCCACTTAATTGTTTCACTTCATACTTAAGCAGACATCCTTTATGTGCATAAATCAGCTTCTTATACTGAGTTGTGGGGGGTAGGGCCTGCATCCAAGTACGGGCTATCGCTTTTCTGGCCAAGAATAGCGTTTCGTGTAGAAAGGTACAAAGGGGTTTGTCAGCGTCTAAGTCTGGCAGCAGACCGAGCAGACACATCTTTGGCTCTAGGGTAGCAGGAGAGCCCATCTGATCCTGCAGGAAGCTTATCACTTGTATCCAGTATGCTTGGATAACTGGGCAGGCCCATATAAGGTGATAGAAGGAGCCTGGGGTGTGGTCACATAGACGGCATCCTGGATTATACGTGGGTTTTAAACGCGCTATCCGCTGGGGAGTCAGATATGTCCTATGTATATTATACAGCTGCGTGGGGCGGTCCGACAGCTTGGGGGAGACCTTTTTCACATCTTCCAAGATTGCATCCCAATCCTCATCCTCAATTATTCCAATGTCCGCCTCTCATCTAGTCTTAGCAGTATAGGCCAAGGCTATGGTATTGGGAAGCCGGATGGCGGAGTAGAGGGTGGAGATTAGTTTAGCTGGCTCAGCACCTGTGATTGTGTCAACTATAGAGGGGACTGTCAGGGATGGGTTGGAGCCAGCAAACTGAGTTTGTATAGCGTGGCGGAGTTGTAAATACCTGAAAAGGAGGTGATTGGGAAGTGAGAATTCATCTTTTAGCCTTTGGAATGTTTTAAGTCCCGTAGTGGTCATGATCTGATGTATGTACAGGATCCCATTACGTATCCAAACCGCAGGGTCTGGGATGGACAATAATTCAGGCAGGCGTGTATTGAACCATAGGGGGGGTGTGAGAATGAACCTGTGGAATCCCAAGTTTTTGTAATGCCAGCCACCATAACCTACGGTGATGTGTCAGCATGTCTGCTTTGTGTTGGGGGGTACGTCCTATCATTGGGGCTCTTAGGACTGATTGAAGTGGGGTATGGGCTGGGTTATCAGGGTGTTCACAGAATAGTAGATGGTATCTTGGTAGCTCGTCTTAGTCAAAATGATAGAAGTTGGGCAAATGGAAGGCAAGATAATAGTCCTGAAAATCTGGAAGAGCAGTTCCTCCCAATGTCGCTGGGTTCTTCAGTATTCTCCAAGATAATTTGTATCTGCTGTGTCCCCATATAAATGAATTAAGAATAGATTCAATTGTTTTGAAAAATGTTTGTGGTATATATAGGGGGGCATGCCACACTAAATAGAGTATCTTTGGGAGGAGTATCATTTTGACTAGACTAATGTGTCCCATAATCCCCAGGGGTAGTCTGGCCCAAAATTGTGTTTCTTAGTCTTTATCAGGGTATACAGGGGTTCAATATTTAAGAGTGTGTAGTCTGTGAGCGATCTAGTAACTTGCACTCCAAGGTATTTGATCAAGGAGACCCTGGGGAGAGCCAGAGGAGGGGATGTGTGTGTGTGTGTGTGTGGGAGGGAATGGTCAATCGGAAGGATCTGGGATTGAGACCAATTTATGCTCAGGCCCGAGTGGCTACCAATATGTTCTATGGCGCGTAGGGCTGCAACGAGGGAGGGACCCGAGTCGGCCAGATATAGGATTGTGTCGTCTGCATACATTCCAATCTTTTCTTCCAGGTTCCCTATCTTAAGGCCTCGGATAGTGGTGTCTGCGCGGACAATAATGGCTAATGGCTCCACAGCCAGTTCATACAGCATGGGGGGAAAGGGGGCAGCCATGTCGGGTCCCTCTCTCCAGTGGGAATTGGTCAGAGAGCCAGCCGTTTACCAATACCTTGGCCTTCGGGGATTGATAAAGGAGCTGAACCCAGCAAATAAATTTGGGGCCAATTCCAAATCTCGAGAGGCACTCCCATAGGTGGCTCCAATCCACGGAGTCGAAGGCCTTGGCGGGATCTAGAGCCACCACAACCCTTGAGCCAATTTCATCATGGGATCCCTGAATGTTCATAAATAGGCGGCGAATATTCATAGCAGTGTTTTTCCCTGGCATAAAGCCTGTCTAATCAGGGTGCATCAGGGAAAGAATGACCTGGTTAAGGCGGGAGGCTAGGATCTAGGCCAGTATTTTAATATCGACCTGTAGTAAGGAAATGGGTCTGTATGATTCCGGGTATTTGGGGTCCTTTCCAGGCTTAGGGATTACTACAATTTGGGCTTCTCTTCTCTCATAGTGGGGGGTAGGATTCTCGAGTCAAATATGGATTTGTATAGGTCATGAAGTTTAAGGGTTAAAATTTCAGAGTAGGTGGCATAAAATTCAAGTGGTAGGCCATCTGATCCTGGGGCCTTAGATGTGGCCAGACAGGAGATAGACTCGGAAATATCTTCCCTAGTAATGGGGGCCTCTAATAGTTCACGTTGGGCATCAGTTAATCTAGGGAATTTAATTCTCGCCAAGTAATCTCTAGTGTCTTGGGGAGTGTGAGTGAACCTGGAGGTGTAGAGTGCGCAATAGAATCTTGCAAATTCCTCCACTACTTGTTGCGGATCAGTGACATAGTTTCCCCGGGAGTCGTCAAGGACACCACCACCGGGGGACGTGAATCTAAGTGAGCAAGGTATGCAAGTAGTTTGCCCGATCTTTCTCCATACTCAAATATCCTTTGCCTACAGAAAAAGTTGCGTTGCTTGGCCCTCTCAATATGTAACAGGGAGACCTGTCGTGTCTGAGTCGTTAGATTGTTGGCGGTGCTGGGCGAGGGGTCCCGGTGGAACGCCTCCTCCAGCACCTGTAGGTGTTCTGAAGCCTGTTGGAAAATGAGTCTTTATGATCATTTAAGTCTGTTAATACGTGTGGAGAGCAGGGAGTGGGCGTGGAGCTTAAACGTCTCCCACACTATGTCGTACGTGGCTGAGTCCCTGTTGGCTGTAAAAAAGTATTCCAATTACGTGGGGATGTCCTCCTGGTCCTGCAGAGCAGTCAGCCAGAACGGCTTCAGCTGCCAAGGAGGAGCAGGGGAGGCCTTCAGGAGCTGAATAGTAATCCAGTAAAGGGAGTGATCCGAGAGTACTCTCGGAGCAAAGCCCGCATCTCCCAGTTTAGGTATCAGGGTCTTTGAAATTATAAAAAAATCAATTTGTGACATCGTGTTATGGCTGGCTAAGAAGCATGAGAAGACTTTGGTGAGAGGATGTTTGTGACGCCAAGTGTCCACAAGAGCAAAGTCGGTCAGTATTCGGTGTAGTCTGGTATGGGCCGGCGGGTCAAGGGGGAGGTCCGGTGCGCCCATTCGATCTAGAGCCGGAATGAGGGTCATATTAAAGTCCCCCATCTACACCGCCGGTACAGAGGTGTATTGTGCCATAAAGGCAAGGCCCTCCTTAATTACAAGTGAGTTGTATGGAGGGTGAGTTGTATCAGGATAGGGGAACCATTAATAGTGGCGTGTATAAACACATATCTGCCCTGCCGGTCTGTCTGGAGTGGTACTAGGTCAAACGGAACCCTTTTAGCAATCAGAACCGAAACTCCTCTAGAATAAGAGGTGTGGGAGGCGTGGTATGCCCAACCTATCCAAGGCTTTTTGAGAGAGGATTGTAGGTGGCCTGTAACATGGGTCTCAACTAGCGTGATGATGTCAGCATGCTGGGCCTTAAGGAATGTCAGGGCGGCCATGCGTTTATTCTTTTTGTGCAAGCCCCTAACATTCCACATGAGGAACTTTAGAGAACTTGTGGCGGGTGTAGGGCGTGCATGAGAAACCGCAGCTGGACCAGGACCGGCAGAGCAGACATACCCACATCGGATAGCATAAAATACAATTGTAACCAATAACGGTAGTACATGTATGACAGAGACATAGTACCTTTAGCACAAATAAACAGTTGCAAACATAGTGGTGTGAGGAAAACAGTGACCACAACATTTCGCTTCCCTCCCAGTCCAATGCCACCCCAACTCGGCACAGACATAGTACCCCATAACCAGGTATCAACAGGGAATATCCAATGTGTAGGACCCGTTGGAGGCAAGGAACTTAATTGCAGAGGAGCATAGATACCCATGATAAAAAGAAAAAAAAACAACGGGGAAAAGGAAACTGTCAAGCAAACGGGGGGTGGAAAGATTCGCAAAGTTACTAGGGGGGCGACTTCTTCTCTGAAGAAGTGCATAGGGTGTAGGAGCCACAAAGGTGCAACACCATTACAGCTGTGCAGGGAAGAGGCTCTGCTTGCCATCAGGGTGGTAGATAAAGTGAGGTAACAGAGTTTTTAATGACAGTCGATCTACTGTCCTCTACAGGCATCTCTCAGGAGTAGGGGAAATCATGAATCGATGAGGACACCCGGAGACAGTAGATATGCTGTGAGGTCCAGTATAGAGCAGAAAAGGATTTCCAAGTCAGTCCCCCAGTTCCGGCAGAGAACATGTACATACAATGCGCCCACTAAGGGGCTCATCAGCAGAGCAGTGGGTGGTATTGTAAGCACTGGGGGAAGCCGGGGGGGGGGAAGAAAAGTACTCACAGCGTAGAGGCAGGGTGGTATGCTCAGTCTTGGTGATCCCTCTGGTCAATCCAAGTAGATGCTAGCTCAGGGTCTTCAAAAAAGTGGGTTCAGCCCTCACACTCCACATGAAGTTTTGCAGGGTATAGCATAGCGTATTTGAGGTGTAATACGCGGAGGCGTCGCTTAACTTCCTGAAACCTGGATCTTTGTCGCTGCACCTCATTGGAGAAGTCCAGGAACGTGGCCACATGCGCGTGGGTGTAGGGAATATTTCCCTTCTCTCTGGTTAGGCGGAGGATCTTGTCGCGGTCCCTGAAGTTAAGGAATTTCGCTATCAGGGTACGAGGTGGAGCCCCTGGAGGAGGAGGGCGAGCAGGGATTCGATGAGCTCTTTCCACCGTGAACATTACCGAGAATGCGTCTCTGCCGAAGGTGAATGTCAGGAGGTTTTCAAGGAAGCTTGCCGTGTCATTGCCCTCAACAGTCTCAGGGAGGCTGATGAATCGGAGATTACATCTCCAGAGGCGATTCTCCATGTCGTCCTGTTTTGCACTAATCTGCTGTAACTGGCGGCGCACCTCCTCAGTAGTATGCTGCAGGGGGGGCAAGATGTCTTCCGCTCTGCTAATACGGGTCTCCGCCACGCAGTCCCGCAGGGTAGAAAGATCTTGCCGGATAAGGGACACATCGATTTTGACTTTCTCAATTTTGGTGGTGAGCGTACTCTGGCAAAGGGCAATAGCTTTGAGTACTGTGTTTGTGGCCGCAGCAGATTGCTCCGTGTCTGAAGAGGAACCAGCGCCATCTGTGGCCTGTTGATCCCCCTCAAGGTGGCGGTACCTGGCAAGCTTGTTGGCAGTGTCAGGAGCCTTTTTCGATGGAGACATAGTCCATAGATGTTCAGGGGAGTCCCGGGGTATACTAAAATGGCCACAGCTTACCAGGCCGGATCTTCGATAACCCCCTTTCGTCGCAGTTTCAGAGTTGCACAGTAGGGGCTACAAGTTGTGGCCGAATAGCTGAGAGGGGGGGTGGTTGTAGCAGGGAGAAACCAGGTTCAGGGGGGTCAGGGAGTCTTATAGTACCTTCACAGGCCCACTGTGGGTGAAGCAAGATGGCCGCCGTTCCGGGGACCAGGCTGAGGCCTCAGACCGTCCCGCCAGCTGCCACAGGATGAGGATGCACTCGACCAGCTATTGCAGAGGATCCGGTGGCTGTGGCAGGCAAAAAGCAGTCTCTGGGGAGTCAGGCAGGCCAGGGAGAGCTGTAAGATTGCCGACAGGTGTAGCAAGATGGCCGCCGCTTCTGGGACCAGGCCTGAGTCGCGGACCATCCCACTGGCTACTGCAGTGTGTCAAGGCGCTGTACTTGTGGCCACAGGTGATCCAGAGGTAGTGGCAGGCAGGGATGGGTCCCGGGGGAGTCAGGTCGGCCCGAGAGATCTGTAGGAGCCGCCGCCGAGTGGAGCAAGATGGCCGCTGCTCCATGATCTAGGCCGAAGCCGCGGTCTGTCCTAAAATGTAGCCCCAGGGCGGGGAAGGATGCTGATTGCGGCCACGGATGGCGTTCTTTTCAGCTGGACAGCTCCAAGGATCTTGCAGGGGACCAGGCAGGCTTGTTGGGGTGCAGATACTGGGTAGAATCGGCAGGATTAAGGCAGGATGGTTGTTGCAGGAGTATGGGCAAATGGAGCACTCATTGCAAACGTCCTACTCCATTGCTCTCCAGGCCACGCCACTTCTCTGATCACTCTTGAGATGTTTCTACAACTTGATTGGAATCCACCTGTGGTAAATTCAGTTGATTCGACATGATTTGGAAAAGCACACACCTGTCTATATAAGGTCCCACAGTTAACAATACATGTCAGAGCACAAACCAAGCCATGAAGTCCAAGGAATTTTCTGTAGACCTCTGAGACAGAATTGTATGAAGGCACAGATCTGGGGAAGGGTACAGAAACATTTCTACAGCATTGAAGGTCCCAGTGAACACAGTGGTCTCCATCATATGTAAATGGAGGAAGTTTGGAACCACCAGGACTCTTCCTAGAGCGGGCTGACCGTCCAAACTGAGCAATTGGGGAGAAAGACATTAGTCAGGGAGGTGACCAAGAACCCGATGATCACCCTGACAAAGCTCCAGCGTTTCTCTGTGGAGAGAGGATAACCTTCCAGAAGAGAAACCATCTCTGCAGCACTCCACCAATCAGGCCTGTATGGTAGAGTGGCCAAACAGAAACCACTCCTTAGTAAAAGGCACATAGCAGCCCTCCTGGAGTTTGCCAAAGGGCACCTGAATGACTCTCAGACCATGAGAAACAAAATTCTCTGGTCTGATGAAATGAAGATTGAACTCTTTGGCCTGAATGGCAAGTGTCATGTCTAGGGGAAACCAGGCACCTCTCATCACCTGGTCAGTACCATCCCTACAGTGAAGCATGGTGGTGGCAGCATAATGCTGTGGGGGTGTTTTTCAGTGGCAGGAACTGGGAGACTAGTCAGGATCGAGGGAAAGATGAATGCAGCAATGTGCAGAGACATCCTTAACGAAAGCCTGCTCCAGAGCACTCTGGACCTCAGACTGGGGCAAAGGTTAATCTTCCAACAGGACAATGACCCTAAGCACACAGTCAAGACAACAAAGGAGTGGCTACATGACAACCGTGTGAAAGTCCTTGAGTGAGCTAGCCAGAGCCCAGACTTGAACCCCATTGAACATCTCTGGAGAGATCTGAAAATGACTGTGCATCGATGATCCCCATGCAACCCGATGGAGCTTGAGATGTCCTGCAAAGAAGAATGGGAGAAACTGCCCAAAAATAGGCGTGCCAAGCTTGCAGAATCATACTCAGATGCTTACAAAGACTTGAGGCTGTAATTGGTGCCAAAGGTGCTTCACCAAAGTATTGAGCAAAGGCTGTGAATACTTATATACTGTACATGGGATTTGTTTCCTTTTTATTTTTAATAAATTTACAAAGATTTCAACTAAACCTTTTTCATGTTGTCATTATGGGGTATTAGTTGGAGTGTTTTGAGGAAAATAATGAGTTTAAACCATCTTGGAATAAGGCTGTAAGATAACAAAATGTGGAAAAAGTGAAGCGTTGTGAATACTTTTCCGGATGCACTGTTCATGCAGACCCGGCTGAAAAAAGTGACAGGGGTTGGAACAAAGGGGTTTTTTTTTTTAACTTATTATTTGAACGAAAGGTGACCATTGTAAACACCCCTACCATCATATTCCTTCAAAGCAGATGATTATTTTTCAATCTCATTGATTTCATTTTTTTCTTACATTGTGATATTTTGAAGTCATTAAAGCGGAACTTCACCCAAAAGGGGAAGTTCTGCTTGTTTGTATCCTCCCACTCCTTCACTGCCACATTTGGCTTTTTTTTGGTGGGGGGGGGGCAGGTACCTTTTGACAGGTACCCTTTCTCACTTCTGGGCAGGTCGTCGCGGTGATCTGAATGGAAGTTCAGCCCACCTCCTCCACACATCACAGGTCCCAGAAGACTGCGGGACCGTTTGCAAAGCGCAGCGTGGCTCGTGCATAGATTGTGGGAAACCGGCAGTAAAGATGCCGGCGTCTGGAACCAAAGCGGGTTGAAGAATCAGATCGGGTGAGGACATTGTTGGATCCCTGGACAGGTAGGTGTCCTTATACTAAAAGTCAGCAACTACAGTATTTGTAGCTGCTGACTTTTATTTTTTTGGCGGAGACTGGAGCTCCTATTTAATTTTAAATATAACTTTTGGGGAGCAGGTAGAGAGATCTGTGTGTCTGTCACAGCCACCATAGAACAGAGAACTGATGGCTCCTAATTAACAAAGGGGCTTGCATGTGCTCCATTTTTAATGTTTAGAAGAGTGGTGTAAGAATTAAGCTTGCACCACTCTTTAGTAATTCATCCCATTATATGTATTCTTTTTAAAGCAGATACATTTTCTTCCATCTCACTAATTTTTTTCCTAACATTGTTTTATCTCCAAACAGATCCCACCCCACCGGGCAGCATAAACTTTACTCTGATAGGAACTAAGGATGTCACCTTATCTTGGGGAGATCCAGTAAATATGACTGGAGTGGTGAAGTCATATAATATCACTTATTGGAATTCTTCTCTTTCAATAATTTCTGGAACTGTGATAAGCAACACAACAAATGTCACCCTTCAAAACTTGATATCGGGGACTAATTACAGTGTCTCTGTGGTGACGGTCATACCCTGGGGGTATCAGAGCAAATCTGTGATTGGATCAGTCTGTACAAGTAAGTTTTTGTTCATTGAGCCTAGGTCCATGCTTGTGCGATGCGGGAACACGCGCAATTACAGCGCCGATTCTCACATCGCATCCCCCCCTACAAGCAGTTCACACTGCCCACTGCAAACTGCTGCGGGTGTCAATACATTGTTAATAACACCCCCAGATCGGTTCACAGATCGCAGTGCGAACTGTGTACTCGCACAGGAATCAGATTCCATAGGTGAGAACCCCCTCAGTGAGGGGGAAAAAAAGTATCTGCACCCTTTTTTGTGCGAATTCAATGCGAGTTCAGCCATACAACTGTATGGCTGAACTCGCATTGCACAGACATCGCATGCAAATGGCCCCGCAGTGCGGGTGCAAATCACATGCGATGTCTGTGTTTGCACAAATGTGAACCTAGCCTTAAAAGCTATATTTTAAAAGTGTTACAGTATTTAGAAAAAGTCTTGTGAGTGCTGAGATTCTTGACTGACCCCCCCCCCCCCCCCAATTTGCTCAAGAGGCAAAAGTTACCAAAGCAAAGATATATCTGTCTCCTGCTGGTGCTGGTTTCTTCTTTGTGAAGAAGAAGAGTGGTGAACTGAGACCTTGTATTGATTATAGGGGTCTCAATCGTTCCATGATTAAGAATGCCTATCCGATTCCATTGATTGTGGATTTATTTGACCGCCTTGAGGGAGCAACGGTTTTCACAAAGCTTGATTTGAGAGGGGCATACAATCTCGTGAGGATTAAGGTGGGTGATAAGTGGAAAACTGTGTTTAATACCAGAACAGGCCATTATGAGTAGCTTGTAATGCCTTTTGGCCTTTGTAACGCCCCGGCAGTTTTCCAGGAATTTATTAACGATGTCCTCCAAGATTTGTTGCAGTTATGTGTGGTGGTTTATCTCGATGATATCCTCATATTTTCCAAGTCCCTGAAGAGCCACAGATGTCTGTGGTGTGCTTCAGAAACTAAGAGAGAACAATCTCTATTGTAAACTAGAGAAGTGTGAGTTTCATTGTGAACAGGTTAAAGTCCTGGGTTATGTCATTTCCACTGCTGGTTTTTCGATGAACCCAGAGAAACTTTCTGTAGTTCTACAGTGGCCCTGACTCGTGGGTTTACGTCCTCTGTAGCGTTTCCTGGGCTTTACCAACTATTATCGGAAGTTTATTTGTAACTTCTCGTCTCTGGTCGAAAGGACGGTAACACACAGAGTTGGTCCCCGGAGTCCCTTAAGGCCTTTGAGAGTATCAAGGATGCCTTTGTTTCTGCTCCTGTGTTGGCACATCCTGATCCTACGTTAACTTTTACCCTTGAGGTTGATGCTTCTGGGACTGGTGTTGGCGCCCTTCTTTCTCAACGTCCTACCTCTGAGAGCGCTATGCATCCTTGTGGCTACTTTCCCAAGAAATTGTCACCTGTGGAGTGCAATTACAAGATTGGGGACAGAGAGCTGTTGGCGATCATTTTAGCCCTGAAAGAATGGAGATATCTCCTCGAAGGTACCACTGTGACTTCACAGAAACCATTAAATCAGGCCGAGACAGAAGTACAGTTAAATCACACTTGTTTATTAATAAAAGTAAAAAGAACAAACGTAGTCAAAACATAGCCAAAGTTCAGTAACTGGAATGGATAGTCAGCCAAGCCAGAAGTCAGGGATCAATGTAGTGGAACAGCAAGCAGGATCTGGAGCCTTAAGGGATGTCACCAAAGCAAGTTTTGAACAGGATCGCAGGAGATAGTTTCTGTGATGTAACCAAGGCGAAGGCAGAGCTTCTCTGGACTGGATGGCTTAAGTAGGCAGGACTGATGAGCAGGATATCATCAACAGCTGAGTAACTGTGGAGAGAGATAGGAGCTGGCAATTAGCTGACAGCTGAGCGGCCAGCTCAGAGAAGGAAAGGCTGAGCCCAGCCCTGACAGAAGCACTGTGAATACTTTCCGGGTGCAGTGTTCATGCAGACTCGGCTGAAAAAAGTGACAGAAGTTGGAACAAAGGTTTTTTTTTAAACTTTTTATTATTTGAACGAAAGGTGACCATTGTGAACACCCCTACCATCATATTCCTTCAAAGCAGATGATTATTCTTCCATCTCATTGATTTCTTTTTTATCTTACATTGTAATATTTTGAAGTCATTAAAGCGGAACTTCACCCAAAAGGGAAAGTTCTTCTTGTTTGTATCCTCCCACCCCTTCACTGCCACATTTGGCACTTTTTTGGGGGGGGCAGGTACCTTTTGACAGGTGCCCTTTCTCACTTCCGGGCAGGTTGTCGCGGCGATCTGAGTGGAAGTTCAGCCCATCTCCTCCACACATCACAGGTCCCAGAATGCTGTGGGACCATTTGCAAAGTGCAGCGTGGCTCGTGCATGGATTGTAGAAAATCAGCAGTAAAGATGCTGGCGTCTGGAACCGAAGCCGATTGAAGAATCAGCTCGGGTGAGGACATCGTTGGATCCCTGGACAGGTAAGTGTCCTTATAATAAAATTCAGCAACTACAGTATTTGTAGCTGCTGATGTTTAATTTTTTGGGGGAGACTGGAGCTCCTTTTTAATTTTAAGTATAACTTTTGGGGAGCAGGTAGAAAGATCTGTGTGTCTGTCGCAGCCACCATAGAACAGAGAACTGATAGCTCCTAATTAACAAAGGGGCTTGCATGTGCTTCAATTTTTATGTTTAGAAGAGTGGTGTAAGCATTATGCTTGCACCACTCTTTGTTAATTCATCCCATAATATGTATTCTTTTTAAAGCAGATACATTTTCTTCCATCTCACTAATTTTTTTCCTAATATTGTTTTATCTCCAAACAGATCCCACCCCACCCGGCAGCATAAACTTTACTATGATAGGAACTAAGGATGTCACCTTATCTTGGGGAGATCCAGTAAATATGACCAGAGTGGTGAAGTCATATAATATCACTTATTGGAATTCTTCTTCTCCTTCAATAATTTCTGGAACTGTGATAAGCAACACAACAAATGTCACCCTTCAAAACTTGATATCGGGGACTAATTACAGTGTCTCTGTGGTGACGGTCATTCCCTGGGGGTATCAGAGCACATCTGTAATTGGATCAGTCTGTACAAGTAAGTTTTTGCTCCTTTAGCCTAGGTTCACACTTGTGCGATGAGGGAACCAGCGCAATTACAGCGCTGATTTCCACATCGCATCCCTCCCGCAGGCAGCTCACACTGCCCTCTGCAAATCACTGCGGGTGTCAATACATTGTTAATGACACCCCCAGATCGGATCACAGATCGCAGTGCGAACTGTGAACTCGCACAGGAATCGGATTCCATAGGTGAGAACACCCATGCGATCCGATTTCAGTGAGGGGGGAAAAAAAAGGTCCTGCATCTTTGTTTGTGTAAATTCAAAGCAAGTTCAGCCATACAACTGTATGGCTGAACTCGCATTGCACAGACATCGCAGGCAAACGGCCCCGCAGTGCGGGTGCAAATCACATGCAATGTCTGCGTTCTCACAAATGTGAACCTAGCCTTAAAAGCTAGATTTAAAAATTGTTACAGTATTTTGAAAAAGTCTTGTGAGTGCCCAGATTCTTGACTGAACTCCCCCCCCCTCATTTGCTCAAGAGGCAAAAGTTACCAAGCAAAGATATATATCTGACCTTGCTGCCAAACACTGGTTCATCCCACTGACTTTCAACTCATTACAGAAGAGAGTAGTGCCATGGAGGTCAGCAGGTGGAACCAGCTGAATTATGCTTAAATACTGAGAAATCGCCCTTTTTGCTGGGAAACAACACTTTGTGGGGGGTTGGTCTCCTGGGTTCCCCACAACTCATACTGGTTTATCATGCTAACCTCCACATCTTTACTAAAGGGCAGCAGGAGAAGCCAGTATGAGCATTGGAGAATACTTCTAAGCTCCACAGCTTAGTAAATGAGCAGAAGCTCTGCTGACTTCCATTATCCAATCAGGTGCAAGCAAATTTTCCCTGTAGGTGATTGGGTATTCCCTGCAAAGTAAAGCTTTATCTAATTTACTAAGCTCTGGAGCAACTGCACTTGCACTTTGCAAAGTGCACAGTCTATTGGCCTTTAGTAAGTCAACCTCATAGACTCATAGTTGTTGATTTACTAAAGGCAAACAGACTGTGCACTTTGCAAAGTGCAGTTTCACTCTGCAAGTGCTGTTGCTTCAGAGCTTAGTAAATAAGGTAAAGCTTCACTATGCTAAGAATACCCAATCACATGCAAGGAAAATAAATGTAGCACTAACTCTCGGTGGAGCTGCTGGTTTAAGCGAGTATGTTACCTTCACTTTGCTTCCCTCTGTTTCACTGGCACCGGGCCTAGGGGTTCCGTTGAGTTTACTTTTGGACGACACACGCACCAATACTTGAGTACGTTTTTCAATGCTTTATTAAACAGACAAACTTTAGGAAGTAGCAGGAAAGAGACGGAAAAGGAAACTTTCAGGAGAAACTCAAATATATTTTTGTAGAATCTTAGCGACAAATGACCTGGTAGAGTTAAGATAATTATGTGGAATGCGCTCCCCTCATGGGACACACTCCCTGCTCGTCTGGATAGGCCTCTCTCACTGGTCTAGCAGCCAGCACGCAGCACGAATCTAAAGTCTCTGCCACAGACTTGTTTGGGGGGATAAATCCGTACGATCCTCTGCCACAGGATGTATCAGATTTTCTGCAGTGAAAGTCAGTCACAGTGCCTGAACCTTTAAGCCGAACCGGCAACACTATGCTGTATAGTTACTTCCTTTGGATACGTCCTCCAACCGAGTCACCAGGCCCCTCTATAGACCAGCTCACTGTGTGATCTCTCCAAGATGGGTCCTCCCCTGGGATCTCCTCGGTTGTCCAGCTTGGTCACACAGGACCGACAGCTCAGGACCATTCCTCGGCCACGGTGGTAAGCCCCAGACAAGCCTCTGGACCCACCCCTGAGCCGCAGCATCGTGGGCCTCGGAGGACCACGAGGTAGCTCCTTAATGCATACCTGTCAGCCAGGAGGGCCAGCAGGTGGCTGTAAAACGAACCCTAGAACATGGCGTCTGTCCCATAAATACCCTCTTCCCAGAATGCAACTCGGAGGACCACCTCCACCGAGCTTGCCTCTGAGACAGAGGAGCATCCATACACTTCGACACGTTGCCTTTCCAACACCGACCAGTGGCAACAGCGACACCCACCGGTCAGCACGGAAACACACACAACGTCAGCCAAGCTGGAACAGAGGCAAACTTTTACCTTCCTAATGCCCAAATTACTAAATTTACCTAACATGCGGTAGATTGTAAATCTACCAGCGCTACATACTCCCCCCACTACAATAGACGTTGTCCCCAACGTCTGTCTGAACACTGTAACAGTAACAGTAACAGCACGAATCTAAAGTCTCTGCCACAGACTTGTTTGGGGGGATAAATCCGTACGATCCTCTGCCACAGGATGTATCAGATTTTCTGCAGTGAAAGTCAGTCACAGTGCCTGAACCTTTAAGCTGAACCGGCAACACTATGCTGTATAGTTACTTCCTTTGGATACATCCTCCAACCGAGTCACCAGGCCCCTCTATAGACCAGCTCACCGCGTGATCTCTCCAAGACGGGTCCTCCCCTGGGATCTCCTCGGTTGTCCAGCTTGGTCACACAGGACCGACAGCTCAGGACCATTCCTCGGCTGCGGTGGTAGGCCCCAGACAAGCCTCTGGACCCACCCCTGCGCCGCAGCATCGTGGGCCTCCCGATCGGAGGACCACGAGGTAGCTGCCTGAAAGTGTATTTGAAAACGTACACCAGCAATGGCCTGCAGTCAGATATAGGCTTGGCTAGACTGGAATGCAGTGGATATATATATGTTGGAGACTGTATTTATATTTAATGCACTGCAGATCACTGAATCACTTGCCTGCCTGCCTGCCTGCCTGAAAGTGTATTTGAAATGCTAGACTGGAATGCAGTGGATATATATATATTGGAGACTGTATATATTTTTAATGCACTGCAGATCACTGAATCACTTGCCTGCCTGAAAGTGTATTTGAAAACGTACACCAGCAATGGCCTGCAGTCAGATATAGGCTTGGCTAAACTGGAATGCAGTGGATATATATATGTTAGAGACTATATATATATTTAATGCACTGCAGATCACTGAATCACTTGCCTGCCTGCCTGCCTGAAAGTGTATTTGAAAAAGTACACCAGCAATGGCCTGCAGTCAGATATAGGCTTGGCTAAACTGGAATGCAGTGGATATATGTTGGAGATTGTATATATTTAATGCACTGCAGATCACTGAATCACCAGCCTGCCTGAAAGTGTATTTGAAAATGTACACCAGCATGGCCTGCAGTCAGATATAAGCTTGGCTAGACTGGAATTCAGTGGATATATATATGTTGGAGACTGTATATATATTTAATGCACTGCAGATCACTGAATCACTTGCCTGCCTGCCTGAAAGTGTATTTGAAAACATAAACCAGCAATGGCCTGCAGTCAGATATAGGCTTGGCTAAACTGGAATGCAATGTATATTTATTGCACTGCAGATCACTGAATTACTTGCCTGCCTGTCTACCTGAAAGTGTATTTAAAAACGTACACCAGCAATGGCCTGCAGTCAGATATAGGCTTGGCTAGACTAGAATGCAGTGGATATATATATGTTGGAGACTGCATATATATTTCATGCACTGCAGGTCACTTAATCACTTGCTTGCCTGCCTGAAAGTGTATTTGAAAACGTACACCAGCATGGCCTGCTGCTTTCCCCTACATGGCCATTAAAAGCAATTTATTGTGTCAAGTGGTAAAACGTGGAGAGGACAAGATAGACCAGCTGGGAAAAAATGGGATTTTTTGCTACCATATCTCATGTTTGCATACATGAGGTTCCGCAGGCATCCACAGGCTATTCCTCCTTTGAGCTTTTGTATGGTAGACATCCCAGGGGGTTGCTAGATGTTGCCAAAGAAACGTGGGAAGGAGAAGCCACCCCATATAGAAGCATCATAGAGCATGTCTCCTTGATGCAGGATCGAATCGCAGCTGTCCTGCCCCTGGTGCAAGAACATATGGAGTGAGCCCAGGAGGCCCAGAGGAGGGTCTATGATCGGGGTGCCAAGATCTGTACTTTCAGCCCCGGGGACAGAGTGTTGGTACTGGTTAGCACGGTGGAAAGTAAGTTCCTAGCCAAGTGGCAGGGTCCCTTTGAGGTTTTCGAAGAGGTGGGGGAGGTAAACTTCAAAGTCTACCAGCCAAGGAAAAGGAATCCACACCAAATTTATCATGTGAATCTCTTAAAGCCCTGGAAGGACAGAGAGACTTTACTGGCCACTTCCCTGTCTCTAACAGACCGGGTTCCGGTGACACCTGACGTCCCCATAACAGATTCCCTGTCCGTGGCACAACAAAGTGACGTTAGGGAGTTTGTGCACAAAAATAGAGACTTTTTCTCCCCCCTTACCCGGACTGACCAAGGTGATCCAGCATGACATAGTGACAGAACCAGGGGTTCAGGTAAATGTAAAGCCATATAGAATCTCGGAGGCCAGGCGAGAGGCAGTCGCAAAAGAAATCAAAAATATGCTAGAGCTGGATGTGATTAAAGAGTCCCACAGTGAGTGGTCGAGCCCCATAGTGCTGGTCCCAAAACCTGATGGCACTATGAGGTTTTATAATGACTTTAGGAAACTCAACAGTGTGTCTAAGTTCGATGCATACCCAATGCCTCGGGTCGACGAACTCGTGGACAGGTTGGGACAGGCTCGCTACATAACGACCCTAGACCTAATGAAAGGCTATTGGCAAATACCGCTAACTGAATCGGCCAAGGAGAAGATGCCTTTTCCACTCCTGAGGGCTCATTTCAGTACAATCGGATGCTTTTTGGTCTGCACGAGGCCCCTGCATCATTCCAGGGAATGATGGACAAAACTTTGAAACCACATCGCCCGTATGCAGCTGCTTATTTGGACGATGTGGTCATCCACAGCCCAGATTGGGAATCGCACCTGCCCCGAGTACAAGCAGTGGTAGATTCCCTTAGGGAAGCGGGTCTCACGGCCAACCCAAAAAAGTGTGCCATAGGCCTGGAAGAAGCCAAGTACCTTGGGTACGTTATTGGCCGGGGACTTGTCAAGCCTCAGACCAATAAGACTGAGTCAATTCAAAAGTGGCCCCATCCAGTAAACAAGAAACAAGTTCGGGCCTTCCTAGGCATTACGGGGTATTACCGATGGTTTATACCCGACTTTGCCACCATTGCCATCCCTCTGACCAATCCTGATGAAGGGTAGAGGGTCAGTCATGGTCAAATGGAATCCTGAAGCCGAGGAAGCTTTTCAGAAGTTAAAACAGGCCCTTTGTGTACTACCAGTGCTGGTGACCCTGGACTTCACAAAGGGGTTTGTGGTACAGACAGACGCCTCTGAGGTGGGGGCCTAGGTGTTGTACTATCCCAGAACAGAGATGGTGAGGAGCACCCGGTTGTATATCTGAGCCGAAAATGGAATAAGCATGAAAAAAACTATGCTATTGTCGAGAAGGAGTGTCTTGCTATTAAATGGGCATTTAAGCTGGTCACCGACCATGCTCCCCTAAAGTGGATGTGTGACAACAGGGAGAAAAATGCCCGCGTGACAAGATGGTTCCTGGCTCTACAGCCCTTTAAGTTTACAGTAGAGCATAGGCCCTGCAAGCTCCAAAACAATGCAGATGCCCTCTCCCGCATGCACTCTATGCTTGGGTCAATTGCTCAGCCGCAGGGGCTTGAGCAGAGGGGGAGGATATGTGACGGTATGCGAGGTGATATAGTGGATAATCGCTACATTTCACCTCGCGTTCGTTCTGTTGTAAGGGCTTGAACCGGAATCCGGCTGGGGTTTTTCCAGCCTCTGTGGCAGGCTAGGTTCCGGTCCGGATGTTCTGGTCCACTTGAGCCCACACTCAGGTGGACTTTAAATAACCAGGAAGAGAGCTCAACAGGGCTCTTGTTTTGAGACTAAGGAAGGAACCTGAGTGAGAGGAGCTCTGGCTATTGGACTATAAGGTTTGCTTTACCGCATGTTTTGTGGGTGACGGGGACCAGCCCCGCACTGTCTAGAGAGGAGACTGTTTGTTTAGTTA
Source organism: Lithobates clamitans (assembly GCA_037952925.1). Classification (NCBI taxonomy): domain Eukaryota; kingdom Metazoa; phylum Chordata; class Amphibia; order Anura; family Ranidae; genus Lithobates; species Lithobates clamitans. The sequence goes on from JBBGZY010001925.1 coordinate 677,943, forward strand.
GCGGACAGCAAGGATTTACTTTACTGTTTTGTTTATTATTTTGCAAACCTCCTTGTAAATAAACCTGGGATGTGTATATATATATATATATATATACTAAATACACTGCAGCTAACTGAATCAACTGCCTGCCTGAAGTATATTAGAAACAGTACACCAGGAACAGTCTGCAGTGAGATCTGGCTAAACTGAATACAGTGAAAGTAAGGAAAATAGGGTAAGTGGAGCTACCCTAAAAAATACCGGGTGGGTTTAAGGAGAATAATGGGGTAGATGACACTACTTATAATGGGGGGGAATTTCCTATCCCTAATTGTGCTAAATATGTGTATATGTGTCCTCCAATATTATATATACCAATACTGAATTGAGTATAACAGGTGTGTACCAATCCAATAAACTTATAAAATAAATTGTATACCAAGCTAAATCAAAAAACACATAGGTATAGAGTGATCAAAAATGACTAATCACATTATATATATATATATATATATATATATATATATATATATATATATACACAAAGCTGGGATGTATATATATACTAAATACACTACAGCTAACGGAATAAACTGCCTGATCAAAGTAAATGAAATAACACACTCTCTATCTCTCTCTCCGCCAAGAACACACTACACAAGGCCGGCGTGCAGGCGGCCTTATATAGTGTGGACGTGGACTTAAACCCCTGAGCCATAATTAGGCACCCTGCCTTTGGCCAATTATGGCTCTCTTTGCTGACGGTGCTGTGATTGGCCAAAGCATGCGGGTCATAGTCCATGCTTGGCCAATCATCAGCCAGCAATGCACTGCGATGACGCAGTGCATTATGGGGCGTGACGCGCCACTCGAATTTGGCGCGAACGCCTCATAATGTTCGATCTTCATCGAATGATCGAACAGCCGATGTTCGAGTTGAACTCATGTTTGACTCCAACAGAAAGCTCATCCCTAACCAAGACCACTCAACTTAGGGTATTGTTAGTAGTTTAATGGCACCAAGAGTTAAAAGAAAATTATTGCCTGTCATACAACGTTGGCATGTAGTTTTATGAAACAACAGTTTTCATATATTATACTTGATTGGTAGTTCTGGAATTTGCCACTAGATGGTAATATAATGTTTGTTTAACTGCTTGCTGACCGCCAGCTGTCAATTGACGGCCAGGCGGCGCAGCTCTCGTTGCGGGCAGGCGTCATATGACCGCCTAGCTTTCCTGGCCCACCAGGGGGCGCGCGCCCGCCGTGTCACTGGGCACCCCATGCGCGTGTCCGGTGCCTGCGATGTCCGCCGGGCACCCGCGATTGCCGGTAACACAGCAGGACCGTGGATCTGTGTGTGTAAACACACAGATCCACAGTCCTGTCAGAGGAGAGGAGACCGATGGTATGTTCCCAGTACAGAGGAACACCGATCGGTCTCCTCCCCTAGTGAGTCCCCTCCCCCTACAGTTAGAAACACTCCCTAGAAAACACAGGTAACCCCTCGATCACCACCTAGTGTTAACCCCTTCCCTGCCAGTCACATTTATACAGTAATCAGTGCATTTTTATAGCACGGATCGCTGTATAAATGTGAATGGTCCCAAAAATGTGTCAAAAGTGTCCAATATGTCCGCTGCAATATTGTAGTCATGATAAAAATCGCAGATCGCCGCCATTACCAGTAAAAAAATAAATAAATAATAAAAATTTTATAAATCTATCACCTATTTTGTAGATGCTATAACTTTTGCGCAAACCAATAAATATACGCTTATTGTGATTTTTTTTTACCAAAAATATGTAGAAGAATACATATCGGTCTAAACTGAGGAAAAAATTTGTTTTAAAGAAAAAAATCTGATATTTATTATCGCAAAAAGTAAAAAATATTGTGTTTTTTTTCAAACTTGTCGCTATTCTTTTGACGCGCAAAAAATAAAAACCGCAGAGGTGATCAAATACCACCAAAAGAAAGCTCTATTTGTGGGGAAAAAATGATAACAATTTCATCTGGGTACAGTGTTGTATGACCGCGCAATTGTCATTCAAAGTGCGACAGCGCTGAAAGCTGAAAAATGGCTTGGGCAGGAAGGGGGTGAAAATGCACTGTATTGAAGTGGTTAAAGTTTGATGTTTTTGCTAGTAGAACTTCGTGCTCACAGGTATAATGTAATGCCTGTCTCAGTGATCCTATTGTTCCTGTTTTCTGCTAAAATTAGAAGAACACCCATGTGTCTAGTAGCATCATGAGACTAGGGAGAGACATATCTGCAGTAGATGTCCAACATATAATGATGAGGATGTTTAATTACCTTTTAGGTCCTCTGGAGCAGCCGGGCAGTATAAAGGTTGTTCGCTCAACATCTGGGGATGCTATGGATGTCACCTTCCAAGGGTTTGATACCTCAAACGGACCAATAGTGGCTTATGCCGTCATTGTTACGACTGATCTGAATGGTATGACTAGTAAACTGAATACCTCTATGCTTTTGTACAAGTAATATTTTTCAGTAGCCAATTTCACTTTAAACCTTATTATTTAAAATCCTTATCTTATGACTGTCAGTCACCTGCTCTCTGTTATGCCCCTCCAGCACACACTGGAGCACTGGGCTGTGCCAGGGGTGGTAGTGGCTGGCTGAGGCTCTCAGTAGTATGCTGCGAGGCTGAGCCAGCTTCTGTTCTGGGCATCTAGGTGGATCCAGAAATTAAAGTCAGGATCCCTCCAGAGTCTGGAGCAGCTGTCAGCGGATTTTATCTCACTCACACAGCTGTTGGCTGAATACAGGTCACTGGAGTACAGAACAAAGTGCTCTCGTGTGACCTACAGGAGAAGTAGGGCCAAAAGCGCTTTTGTCCTACGTCTCCTTTAAAGAAATGTTAGTTGCTAGACCACTTTTCTGAGAGCTGCTAGAAGTGTTAATGTTTATTTCTGGTATAGGGAATTTGAATCAAAATTCGGACAAAATTTTAATTATTCAGAAATTCGGATGTATCCGAATTTCTGAATTACAATAGTAACACATTTAAACAATTCCGAAATAACAAAAAGAACATTTTTTTTTAATATTTTCAATTCAATTCAAATAATTATAAAATCAAATTCGAATTCAAATTTTCAAAGAGAGTAAAATAGAATATATATAAAAAAGAATAAAATAGAAAAGAATAGCGTAGAATAGAAATTAAAAGAATATATAATAATAGAGTAAAACAGAAAATAATATAAAATAAAAGAATAGAAAAAATAGAATAGTAAATTAAGGGAAAAATAGAAAATAAAGGAATGGAATAAAAAATAAAAGGATAGAATAGAATAGAAAATAGATTAAAACAGAACAAGATAGAATAGAAAATAAAAGAACAGAATACAATTGAATAGAAAATAAAAGAACAGAATAGAATAAAAAAATTCTAATTTTAAATAGAATAGAAAAAAAAGAGTAGAGTAGAAAAAAACACTAGAATAAAATAGAAAGAATATAACTTTTTTCCAAAATTTGAATTTCAAAAAGAATAGAAAAGAATAGAGAAAAAAATAATAGAAAAGAATAGAATAAAACAATAAATAAAAAATCAAAAGAACAAACAGAAATGGAAGTAGGCCCAGGGAAGGGGGTGTGCCCCCGAAATGCGTTAGCCTGTAGCCCGTGTTCTTGGCTTTTTGTCAGTTGCATTTTGTGAGTACTCACTTTTATGCAAAAGCTTCTTATTATTAAATTATCTCTGGTAATGCACTAGGTGGACGCGCTTTCCATTTCCGTTTGGAATGGAATATAAAATAAAAGAATAGAATAGCAAATAATAGCTTAAAACAGAACAAAATTGAATAGAAAATAAAGGAATACAGAATAGAATAAAAAAGGATAAAATAAAATAGAATATAACCAACTTCTGAAATTCTAATTTTAAATAGAATAGAAAAAAAGAATAGAATAAAATAGAAAGAACATAACTTTTTTCCAAAATTTGAATTTCAAATAGAATAGAAAAGAACAGAATAGAAAAAAAGAGTAGAATAAAATAGAAAATAAATAAATTAATTAAAATGGAAAGAATAAATTTGAATCCAAATAAAATAGAAAATAAAATAATATAATAGAAAAGAAAGGAATAGAATAGAAAATAAAAGAATAGAATAGAATATAGCCATTTTCCAAAATTCGAAGTTCGGATAGAATAAATTCAATTTTAAATGGAATTCGAATGGAATTTGAATTCAAATAGTTTTGAATATTCCAAATTTGGTCAAAATGAACTTAATTTGACCGATTTCTGAGAATTTGAATCAATTTGAACTAGAATAAATGAAACAGATTAAACTGAACAAATTTATGTAAATCAAATCGAAAGGAAACAAAGCACATTTTTTTTCATTCTGCGCATGTCTAAAAAACAATAAACATAAAGTCCAGAACAAATTTTATTCAGAAATCCCTGACAGTTAAAAGATCTAGTGTTTGGGGTCTCAAATGGGTCCTCTTTTTTTTTTTAAGGACTACATAGAAATGAGAAAAAAAATAAGATTTCAGAAATAATACGTGTATGGACTAAAAATTAATAATACTTGAAAATTATTACTTAACCTTTAGTCATTATTGATTGCATTACTTCAGCAACCGGGTACACTTAATATTTATGAAACCTTTGTGATATCTTCATACCCCTGACAAAGGGAGACCTTTTTTGGGCCCCTGAAACATGTTGGCTGTTTTATTCTATGCATCTTGTAAGTTACATTTATTTTAAGGTTGCATATACATTTTGAACCTTAAAGCTGGATCTTCCATCATCCACATGTGTTCTGGCAACAAAGGGCTTTCTTCCCTTTTTAAAAATGGCGCTGTGGTCCGCCTTAAATCGCGCCATCTCCTGTCAGGAAATAACGTGATTTTAGAGCACGGTGCTGCCCACAGACACCTGGGAACATAGGCGAGGGAGGAAGTCTCAAGGAGCTCCGCGGACCAGGAAGTGGCATAGCAACAGGGCATATAGGGTAAGTATAAAAAAAAGTATTCCTCTAAATGATTGTTTATAGGTTTAAAGGAGTTATTTAAAGGAAAACATTTTTTTAGGGTGGAACTCATCTTTAATGTTCTTTTTTTTTTCTTTATTTTGTAAGCCAAGTCACCTGAAGGGGTTTTAGCTAAGACATACAACGACTTCAAAAATGGGACAACCAAGACTTACGTGACCTCCATAATTGTGCAGAAATTACAGAGAGTTTCACGATCGAGTGAGATAAGTGCACATGTGGGTGATGGGTCTGAAACACATGGATACGTCAATGGACCATTGGACCCAACATTACAGTACAGGTAAAGGAAAATATATTTTCCTGCATAAAAAGTGAATTGTGTTTAAAAAAAAAAAAAATAGGTGTACAGTATGACAATTCCATGGACTAATTAAAAACTGCACTAAAATTAATGTTTCAATTGGATATTGATTTGTTTGTATATCTTAGGAGGTCTAGCGAGATCTTTAGGAAATATGTGACACTGCTGGTCAAGATTGTTATGGTTGAATTAGATGTGTCAATTCGCCAAGTTTAAAATATAGTGGTTTTAGCTTAGAAATTGTAATAAAGGGGTTAAAAGCAGACAATGGCAAAACTACCGGTGTATGATTTATGCAGAGACAATTTTTAAAGAGGAACTTAAGTCCCCTTACCCTTGTTTTCCTTGTTCCTGGCCCTCCCCCCTCTTAATTTCACTATGATCTTTGATGGTCCGGTGCATGCGCAGATGTGGGGTATGGCTGTGCCCAGCCCTGTGGACCTGCCAGATCACGCAAAAGGTCCTGCATCTCCATAATTGCACCGTGTTTGCACATGAATGCAGGCGAACCTGCACATGTGAAGATTTGTTGGAGGTCCCTGACTAGTACTGGAGGCTAGGCAAAGCCCTTTAACACATTTGTGCATGCGTTTATGGGGTGCAACGCCATTTTTGTCTAAGCAAGAAAGAAGGTAGTGCTTCTCTGCAGAACTAAAAAGTTAGAAACAAAAATGCAATGGTGGAAAATATCAGAGTCTGGATCTGAACCTGCAACCTCTGTGATATAAGGCTGTAGCTCTTGTTGTGGTGCCACCTGAAATGCTGGGTGATTCCCTGTATGATCTCTTAGGACAATCTTGCCTTGTCTCTTGTCTCTGCTGAACCTTGAACTCTTTGCTCCTCCCATGAACTTGAACCTGATTTAAGCCACGTCTCTGCACTTCCTGTTTGCCAGTTTATTGTGCTCTCTCCAACCAACATCTTGCTTCTTTGGGTATCTGCAGCTGTCCTTATCTCCACTACCATCTGTTACTGACCTTGGCTTGTTCCTCGACTATGCTTCTACTTGATACCAACCTGCAACCACTTGTTACCGACCTTTGGCTAGTTTACTGACTATGCTTCTGCTTGATCCATACCTGCTATCACTGCTACTGGATCCCGGCTTGCTCCCCTCCTGGTGTAACGATCCTGAGGAAAGCAACCTGGCACTAACACACAGCAAAACCCATCTCCACTTTCAGGAGCTCTGATGAACATCATCAGATCAGATCAGATCGGACAAGCCCACCTCATTGGCCAGGGTGACCTGCTTGTTCACTTATCCTGCTGGTTGGTGGGAGACTCTCTATGGCTATAGCTACCAGTGCCCATCACTACTGCTTACCAGTGCCCACCAGTGCCACCTATCAGTGCCCATTAGTGCCACCTATCAGTGCCACCTATCATTGCCCTTCAGTGCCGCCTATCAGTGCCACCTATCAGTGCAGCCTCATCAGTGCCACCTATCAGTGCAGCCTCATCAGTGCCTCCTAATCAGTGCCTACCAGTGCCGGCTCATCAGTGCCTATCAGTGCAGCCTATCAGTGCCCATTAGTAACCATCAATGAAGGAAAAAAATTACGCGTTTGCAAAATTTTATAACAAACTATGAAAACTGTTTGTTTTTTTTCAAGATTTTCTGTCTTTTTTTTTGTTTGTTTAACAAAAAATAAAAAGCCCAGTGGTGATTAAATACCACCAAAAGAAATCTCTATTTGTGTGAAAAAACTGATAAAAATGTCATTTGGGTACAGTGTTGCATGACCGCGCAATTGTCATTCAAATTGTGACAGCGCTGAGAGCTGAAAATTGGCCTGGGCAGGAAGGGGGTATATGTGCCCAGTAAGCAAGTGGTTAAAGGAGTATATTATATAATATCACATGCACTGATCTCTTTATTCTCAGGGTCAGTGTTGCAGGCTTTACTCGAGTAAATTATGACCCCACAACAGGCACCATCAATGAGGATCAATCAACAGCGACTATCACCAGCTTCTCCGGATCTCCCTCGATAACTACTACTACTGCTACCACTACAACAAAAGCCACCTCTGCCAGCACAAAGCCAAACTATACAAATGTTACTGTAACAACCTCTAATACAGGCACACGCTATGGGCAACACATTTGTGGTTTACCTCTTTCACATTTTCAATTAATGATATATGTGCTGTGTGTATTTTATTCTTTCATTTATAGATGAAGTGGAACTCATATTACCAACTGATTAAAGGTCAAAGCTAGATCCAATTCATTTCACACTTTGACAACTCTCTTTAGCAATAGGGTCAGAGAGTTGTCAAAGTGTGAAACGAAGTGGATCTATTTAACTGACACTTTTATTGTATTTTTGAAATTGGATATTAATTGTTATATCAGTGATTATTGAATAATGTAGAGTTTAAGATTTTATATGTACCAAATGATTTATGCACTTTTTTATGCATTTTTTTGATAATTTTTAAAACAGTTTTAAATATTTGTAATATGAGATATGAATTGTGATCATTTAGGAGTTTTGTTATAACAATATATTTAAAGCATGAACGTGGTAGGATGAAATATGCTTACAAATTGTGTTAATTTTGCTATCAATGATGTATGGCCATATAATATGCAATTTGATTAGATCGTTCGATATTCACATGTTCAATTGGAGCTGCATACGTTGATTCAGGCATAGCAGCAATATTGAATCGATGGGTTTACTTGTTAGAGTAACCCAAGAATACCTAACTGTTGTTTCACAATTTACTGGAGAGGGAACGTAACTAGACGGACCTCTGCAGGATTGTGGGCAATTAGACTAAGTTGGCGAGTGTCAGCGAGTGTTTGCGGGGTTAATTACCGGTGCTCGCAGTTTATATATTGTAAGGAGCTGCACTGTGTGGTGACGCCCCCTGACGAAGTGAAGACAAAACGCGTCAGAGCGTGACCACGCAGCTACCACGCATACTGTCTATCAGCGGTCGTCTCAACCCGGGAACACCGCTCTATGAGTGATCTGCAGAGTGGTGAGAGACAGGCACGCAAGTGAGACAGGAATATATACGATTTGAATTACTACATGCTTTTTTACATTGGACGTTTGTAAGTGTACATCTGGAAGGGGGGATTTTTATCAATAAATGTTTTGCAGAATTGCGCTATGTGTACACATTTTTTTTTATTAGTGCTATATAGATGGAAGGACGCATCGTCTGTTACAAAGAAATGATTAATACATGCTCAGATCTTGGTTCATCTGGTGAGTTAATTACCATAGGGGATCTTTTCACACGCGGTGTGGTGACGGGATCTAGTAGATTGGACCTACACCTTATATGAGTTTTATGAATGGACATTTGATCTGGTGGTGCTTGGGACATTTTATTATGTACTATTGTAACCAATGTAAATGTGAAAGTTTTTCAGCGCTGCTAATGCTATAATTTCATTGTAGCATTTGTGTGAAAGATTACAACATGCTTTCATATGTCTTTTTTGTGAATGAGGTACTTGGATGACATACCTGCACTGTAGACTAGATCTGAGCAGGAACTGAGGAAATGTACTGTATGTTTGAATTGAATATAATTGAGCACAATATAAAGTTAACTTTTTAATTTTGACAAAGTAGCTATTCCATTTTTGGATCTACTCACTTCCATAGAATGGGACATCTAATCCAAAAACATATTGCAGAGTGACAGCTGCAAATACCTTATTATTGCCGAGCAGCAACCATCCCAGATTTTTTATCCATGGCATCTCTACAGGCCATTTCCTATGAATTTGCCAGAACTGTACCTGGACAAAGGACTTTAGGGACGAAGCCGTATAAATCTATGGAAGATTTTGAGTGAGGGGCTATTCACATAAGGTAATCAAGAAGGACAGGAAATGGCCTTTGATAGGGATAGAAACGCACTTTTAGACTGCAATAACACTGAGAGTGAAAGTCTCCCGTCTGGGCTGTTGTGACTAATTTCTCAGTATGGATCACAGTGGAACAAGGTGAAAAATATTTTAGACAGACATTAGCATAAGAGATAAAGGGTTTTGGGAGCCTGGTCCCCAGACAGGACCTACCAAGGAGAAGAAGAGCAAATGGACTATCTCGGTACAATGTAAAGAGGGATACAATTGATAAATATAAACAATCATATAAAATTTTGAAAAAGTTTGATACATAGTACATGACAAAAAGAGTCAGTAGTAAGTTAAAAACATAGATGACTTGGTGACTTGGTTCAAAACACTGTCCATGACCAAGTCACCTATGTTTTTAACTTTTTTAACTTTTTTTAAATTTTATATGATTGTTTATATATATATCAGTTGTATCCCTCTTTACATTGTACCGAGATAGTCCATTTGCTCTTCTTCTCGTTTAGTAGTCCTGGCTGGGGACCAGGCTCCCAAAACCCTTTATCTCATTAAGTCTTGGATGATGGTACAACCCTCCGTTTTAACACATATACCCATTGATATCGCTTTCAGAGGCCATCCATATTTATCAGACATTAGCATATATTGAAGTCTAATCCCCAAATTGCACAAATATTGAACCTAGACCACAGCTGGTAGCCCGCCTAGAAAAAATATAAATTAACTTTTGGTGCATTCTGAGCTCCAAACCCCCCCCATTAATTGGTTGTCTGAATCTTCACACATAAAGGGTATGTTTTCTTGTGGCTATTGCCAGATTTGCCCCATGCTGAGAAAATAGATGTGTTCACCAATGCAGATCTTGAACATATAAGATTCAGCGATTTATCAACTGTTCCACCGCTCACTTGATATACATGTTGGAATGCCCCTGTAAGAAACTTTATGTGGGCAAAACCAAACAAAAGCGGAGAATCCTCATGGGTGATCACATACGAAGTATTAAAGATAATGATGAAGTTAGTACTCTGGGGCACATTACACGCCAAAACATGGGCACAAGCAAAATGACTACGGAGCAAGAGAATCTTTGCTTTAAATCTATCCTCATGTAGAGTTGACTTTAACCACTTGTTGCCTTATGGGATTATGTGAAATCTCCATTAATCGCTGTAAAATATTGCAATTAGAAATATATTTCAGTTAGAGGGAAATATATTTAAAATACCGAGTGTTGTGTTGGTGTTATTGTAATTAGTTCAACTTCAAAGGTTGGCCTTTTGTTCTCCCTGTTAACATCTTCCCTGGGTAGTAAACAACAGCCTTCTTTGACTCATCCAATCAGGCTGTGCCCAATATACATTTACTAGGTACAGTGACCAATTAGGGAGAATTATATTAGCCACACTACAGAAAGGAGGGGGGGGATATAATGCTTTGTGACCAAGCTAACTCACTCTTTGGTGTGGGAACAGACAGCAGTCACCATGGGCTGACCTGAAGTTAACAGGTAATCTAATATACTTGTATTTTATACTGTACTGTAAATATGGGTGTTGTGGGTAATTTGTAAATACCATGTAAGCCAGGTGACCTACACTTTACATTGTGTTGTAAATACTGTTGGGTGCGTACTTTGTATAGATTATGTAACCCTATTAATAAATGTGTATTGCGGAACGAACAACCTCTTTGTTGTAAGATCTCTCAGATCTAGATATGTATATGTCCATACTACTACAATGATTGAGGTGTATGCACAAAATACAGAACTAGTCAACAAAATGGCGAACACGAAGGGACAGAAAAATTTGGTGGTCTCTTTCAGCAATATCTCAAGGGGTTGCAATATCTACAAAAGGCACACTTTGAAAGGGTTTTTCATTTGAATGCTAAAAAAATGAACATTGGGTGCTCTATGTGCTCGATATAGGAATGGGCTATAAGAAATAGCTGTGTTCTACAGTGTGTAATTAATAGGGAGTAGGGATGAGCTTCGAGTTCGAGTCGAACTCATGTTCTACTCGAACATTGGCTGTTCGCAAGTTCGCCGAACAGTGAACAATTTGGGGTGTTCGCGGCAAATTCGAATGCCGCGGAACACCCTTTAAAAGTCTATGGGAGAAATCAAAAGTGCTAATTTTAAAGGCTTATATGCAAGTTATTGTCATAAAAAGTGTTTGGGGACCCGGGTCCTGCCCCAGGGGACATGGATCAATGCAAAAAAAAGTTTTAAAAACGGACGTTTTTTCAGGAACAGTGATTTTATTAATGCTTAAAGTCAAACAATAAAAGTGTAATATCCCTTTAAATTTCGTACCTGGGGGTGTCTATAGTATGCCTGTAAAGGGGCGCATGTTTCCTGTGTTTAGAACAGTCTGACAGCAAAATGACATTTGGAAGGAAAAAACTCATTTAAAACTACCCGCGGCTATTGCATTGCCGACAATACACATAGAAGTTCATTGATAAAAACGGCATGGGAATTCCCCACAGGGCAACCCCGAACCAAAAAAAAAAAATGATGTGGGGGTCCCCCTAAATTCCATACAAGGCCCTTCAGGTCTGGTATGGATATTAAGGGGAACCCCAGCCAAAATTTTTTTAAAAAATTGACGTGGGGTTCCCCCTAAATTCCATACCAGACCCTTCAGGTCTGGTATGGATTTTAAGGGGAACCCCGCGCCAAAAAAAAAAAAAAACGGCGTGGGGTCCCCCTAAAAATCCATACCAGACCCTTATCCGAGCACGCAACCTGACAGGCCGCAGGAAAAGAGGGGGGGACGAGAGTGCGGCCCCCACCCCTCCTGAACTGTACCAGGCCACATGCCCTCAACATTGGGAGGGTGCTTTGGGGTAGCCCCCCAAAACACCTTGTCCCCATGTTGATGAAGACAAGGGCCTCATCCCCACAACCCTGGCCGGTGGTTGTGGGGGTCTGCGGGCGGGGGGCTTATCGGAATCTGGAAGCCCCCTTTAACAAGGGGACCCCCAGATCCCGGCCCCCCCCTGTGTGAAATGGTAAGGGGGTACTTACCCCTACCATTTCACTAAAAAACTGTCAAAAATGTTAAAAATGACAAGAGACAGTTTTTGACAATTCCTTTATTTAAATGCTTCTTCTTTCTTCCTTCATCTTCATCTTCTTCTGGTTCTTCTGGCTCTTCTGGTTCTTCCTCCGGCGTTCTCGTCCAGCATCTTCTCCGCGGCGTCTTCTATCTTCTTCTCCTCGGGCCGCTCCGCACCCATGGCATGGGGGGGGAGGCTCCCGCTCTTCTCTTCATCTTCTTCTCTTCTTCATCTTCTTCTTCATCTTCTTCTTCTTCTTCTCTTCTTCCTTCTTCTGTTCTTCATTTCTTCTGCGGGCCGCTCCGCATCCATGCATGGAGGGAGGCTCCCGCTGTGTGACGGCATCTCTTCGTCTGACGGTTCTTAAATAACGGGGGGCGGGGCCACCCGGTGACCCCGACCCCCTCTGACGCACGGGACATGACGGGACTTCTCTGTGGTTTTCACCAGATCCAAGGGTGAATGTCAGTGAACATATACCAATGTAAATATGTAAATATAACAATGTGGCAGTGTTTGTTTTCTTTGTGTGAAAGAAAGGGAAAAGGGTAATAACTTTTGTCTAAGTTATATTTTCCAGGTGCAGGGAGCTCATGAAAAAGTATTTACATATTAATCAGGTGTATCAATATAGATGTATTTATACATAAATACATACACCTAAGGTAATGTATATTAGGCTAGGTATTCAAACATGGTTATTAGTAATACAGGTGTTTATCTTCCCCAAAGGATTAGAAGACTGCCATAAATATTCAAAGGTATAGGGTACAAGTAGTGTTTAGTACAGAAGCCTACTCTTGCTTCATTTTATATATTTTTTATTTATGTATTTGTTTTTGGTTGGTGTTCTTGGTTTTTGTTTGTTTTTTTTTGTTTCCTTTCTCCTGTTCGCGTAAACACATAACAATTCATTTGCGATTTATCAAAGCTCTATCCAGGATGTATGGGTTCAATCTAAATGAATGTGTGTGTCTGAGTGATGGAATGCATGGGTATGAACTGTCCATGTGTAAAGAAAGATTTTTTTTGTAGGGGTATACTCACCATTGTTTTTATAGCCAATAATAGGGATGAGCTTCGAGTTCGAGTCGAACTCATGTTCTACTCGAACATTGGCTGTTCGCAAGTTCGCCGAACAGCGAACAATTTGGGGTGTTCGCGGCAAATTCGAATGCCGCGGAACACCCTTTAAAAGTCTATGGGAGAAATCAAAAGTGCTAATTTTAAAGGCTTATATGCAAGTTATTGTCATAAAAAGTGTTTGGGGACCCGGGTCCTGCCCCAGGGGACATGGATCAATGCAAAAAAAAGTTTTAAAAACGGACGTTTTTTCAGGAGCAGTGATTTTATTAATGCTTAAAGTCAAACAATAAAAGTGTAATATCCCTTTAAATTTCGTACCTGGGGGGTGTCTATAGTATGCCTGTAAAGGGGCGCATGTTTCCCGTGTTTAGAACAGTCTGACAGCAAAATGACATTTGGAAGGAAAAAACTCATTTAAAACTACCCGCGGCTATTGCATTGCCGACAATACACATAGAAGTTCATTGATAAAAACGGCATGGGAATTCCCCCCAGGGGAACCCCGAACCAAAATAAAAAAAAAAAAATTGATGTGGGGGTCCCCCTAAATTCCATACAAGGCCCTTCAGGTCTGGTATGGATATTAAGGGGAACCCCAGCCAAAATTTTAAAAAAAAATTGACGTGGGGTTCCCCCTAAATTCCATACCAGACCCTTCAGGTCTGGTATGGATTTTAAGGGGAACCCCGCGCCAAAAAAAAAAAAAAAAACGGCGTGGGGTCCCCCTAAAAATCCATACCAGACCCTTATCCGAGCACGCAACCTGGCAGGCCGCAGGAAAAGAGGGGGGGACGAGAGTGCGGCCCCCCCCCCCTCCTGAACCGTACCAGGCCACATGCCCTCAACATTGGGAGGGTGCTTTGGGGTAGCCCCCCAAAACACCTTGTCCCCATGTTGATGAGGACAAGGGCCTCATCCTCACAACCGTGGCCGGTGGTTGTGAGGGTCTGCGGGCGGGGGGCTTATCGGAATCTGGAAGCCCCCTTTAACAAGGGGACCCCCAGATCCCGCCCCCCCCCCTGTGTGAAATGGTAAGGGGGTACTTACCCCTACCATTTCACTAAAAAACTGTCAAAAATGTTAAAAATGACAAGAGACAGTTTTTGACAATTCCTTTATTTAAATGCTTCTTCTTTCTTCCTTCATCTTCTTCTTCTTCTGGTTCTTCTGGCTCTTCTGGTTCTTCCTCCGGCGTTCTCGTCCAGCATCTTCTCCGCGGCGTCTTCTATCTTCTTCTCCTCGGGCCGCTCCGCACCCATGGCATGGGGGGGAGGCTCCCGCTCTTCTCTTCATCTTCTTCTCTTCTTCATCTTCTTCTTCATCTTCTTCTTCTTCTTCTTCTTCTTCCTTCTTCTCTTCTTCCTGTCTTCTCCGGGCCGCTCCGCAGCCATGCTGTGGCATGGAGGGAGGCTCCCGCTGTGTGACGGCGTCTCTTCGTCTGACGGTTCTTAAATAACGGGGGGCGGGGCCATCCGGTGACCCCGCCCCCCTCTGACGCACGGTGACTTGAGGGACTTCCCTGTGACGTCACGGGGAATGCCACAGGGAAGTCCCGTCATGTCACCGTGCGTCAGAGGGGGGCGGGGTCACCGGGTGGCCCCGCCCCCCGTTATTTAAGAACCGTCAGACGAAGAGACGCCGTCACACAGCGGGAGCCTCCCTCCATGCCACAGCATGGATTGCGGAGCGGCCCGGAGAAGACAGGAAGAAGAGAAGAAGAGAAGAAGGAAGAAGAAGAAGAAGAAGAAGATGAAGAAGAAGATGAAGAAGAGAAGAAGATGAAGAGAAGAGCGGGAGCCTCCCCCCTCATGCATGGGTGCGGAGCGGCCCGAGGAGAAGAAGATAGAAGACGCCGCGGAGAAGATGCTGGACGAGAACGCCGGAGGAAGAACCAGAAGAGCCAGAAGAACCAGAAGAAGAAGAAGATGAAGGAAGAAAGAAGAAGCATTTAAATAAAGGAATTGTCAAAAACTGTCTCTTGTCATTTTTAACATTTTTGACAGTTTTTTAGTGAAATGGTAGGGGAAAGTACCCCCTTACCATTTCACACAGGGGGGGGGCCGGGATCTGGGGGTCCCCTTGTTAAAGGGGGCTTCCAGATTCCGATAAGCCCCCCGCCCGCAGACCCTCACAACCACCGGCCACGGTTGTGAGGATGAGGCCCTTGTCCTCATCAACATGGGGACAAGGTGTTTTGGGGGGCTACCCCAAAGCACCCTCCCAATGTTGAGGGCATGTGGCCTGGTACGGTTCAGGAGGGGGGGGGGGCCGCACTCTCGTCCCCCCCTCTTTTCCTGCGGCCTGCCAGGTTGCGTGCTCGGATAAGGGTCTGGTATGGATTTTTAGGGGGACCCCACGCCGTTTTTTTTTTTTTTTTTGGCGCGGGGTTCCCCTTAAAATCCATACCAGACCTGAAGGGTCTGGTATGGAATTTAGGGGGAACCCCACGTCAATTTTTTTTTTTAATTTTGGCTGGGGTTCCCCTTAATATCCATACCAGACCTGAAGGGCCTTGTATGGAATTTAGGGGGACCCCCACATCAATTTTTTTTTTTTATTTTGGTTCGGGGTTCCCCTGTGGGGAATTCCCATGCCGTTTTTATCAATGAACTTCTATGTGTATTGTCGGCAATGCAATAGCCGCGGTAGTTTTAAATGTGTTTTTTCCTTCAAAATGTCACTTTGCTGTCAGACTGTTCTAAACACGGGAAACATGCGCCCTTTTACAGGCATACTATAGACACCCCCCAGGTATGAAATTTAAAGGGATATTACACTTTTATTGTTTGACTTTAAGCATTATTAAAATCACTGCTCCTGAAAAAACGGCCGTTTTTAAAACTTTTTTTTGCATTGATTCATGTCCCCTGGGGGAGGACCCGGGTCCCCAAACACTTTTTATGACAATAACTTGCATATTAGCCTTTAAAATTAGCACTTTTGATTATTCATGTTCGTGTCCCATAGACTTTAACGGCGTTCGCGTGTTCGAACGAATTTTTTTCCTGTTCGCATGTTCTGGTGCGAACCGAACAGGGGGGTGTTCGGCTCATCCCTAGCCAATAATAAGTGTGATCACACTAATGCGCATGCTTTGCACTGTTTATGATTATTTTATTAATTTTTCTCGTTTGTAATGAGCTCAATACTGGTACCAGTTTAAATTAATAGATTTTTTACAAGTTTATATGTATTCGCGAATAAATAACCTGTGCACAGATAAGAGATCTTGATCCCTATAACTCTGAGAAACTGTAGGGATTTTGTTTTGATAATTTTTCCTTTTCTGTGGCTTAGAGTGAAGTTTCATTCACTCTAATACGTCATTCACTCTAGTTTCATTCACTCTAATACATAACAATGCATTGCTTTGCACCCTGTGGCATCTTATGGATTCAGTAGATCTGGTGTTTTGTTTTTCCTTCCAAATTGACGCTACACTGTACATTGTGTTGTAAATACTGTTGGGTGCGTACTTTGTATAGATTATGTAACCCTATTAATAAATGTGTATTGCGGAACGAACAACCTCTTTGTTGTAAGATCTCTCAGATCTAGATATGTATATGTCCATACTACTACAATGATTGAGGTGTATGCACAAAATACAGAACTAGTCAACAAAATGGCGAACACGAAGGGACAGAAAAATTTGGTGGTCTCTTTCAGCAATATCTCAAGCGGTTGCAATATCTACAAAAGGCACACTTTGAAAGGGTTTTTCATTTGAATGCTAAAAAAATGAACATTGGGTGCTCTATGTGCTCGATATAGGAATGGGCTATAAGAAATAGCTGTGTTCTACAGTGTGTAATTAATAGGGAGCCTACGAGGAACACATAACTTTTGTTAAAAGCTAAATATAATATAGAATTGGTACATGAAGAGTCCAGATGCATTAGAAGGAGATGAAATGAGCTCAATACTGGTACCAGTTTAAATTAATAGTTTTTTTACAAGTTTATATGTATTCGCGAATAAATAACCTGTGCACAGATAAGAGATCTCGATCCCTATAACTCTGAGAAACTGTAGGGATTTTGTTTTGATAATTTTTCCTTTTCTGTGGCTTAGAGTGAAGTTTCATTCACTCTAATACGTCATTCACTCTAGTTTCATTCACTCTAATACATAACAATGCATTGCTTTGCACCCTGTGGCATCTTATGGATTCAGTAGATCTGGTGTTTTGTTTTTCCTTCCAAATTGACGCATGTGCTGTTAATATGTGTAAAGGTTTTATGTCTACATGTTGTCTTCTTAAACTTTAAGTACTTACAAACACACCAGGTTTTCCTATAACTTTTTGTTTGTCAGAGTACAGATATGTGAGTGTGTCTGTACATTTTCGACTGTACTTACTGTGGATGGACGCATTATCTCAGCTGGAAGTCTGTTCCAATCATCCACTACTAGTTTAGTCCATTATGAACCTCTCAGAGAGGTACAGTGAGGTGTTATTAATTTTTGAGTTTTGTATTTTCGGAGAAATACACAGACAAGGACAAATGATTGGACCCAGATTGGACAAAGTACTTTGAAACACAGAGGACCTTAAGGCCCCTTTCACACTTATATGACTTGTCCCACGATTTTGTACTGCAAAATCGTATGACAAGTCATTCTCCATGATTTTCAATGACTACCATTCATACTGGCACGACTTTAAGTCGTGCTGACTTGAAAGTAGTCCCTGCACTACTTTGGTCCAACTTCTATGCGAGTTGTACTCCATAGACCTCAATGTTAAACCCTGAAGTAGCATGCAAGTCGTGCCTGAATAATTCAGACACGACTTCAGTACGACTTTGTAAGCACAAGCCTGGCTCGCTATTCGGGAAAGGAAAACTTTTCTTTCCTTTCCTGATGAGCGACAGACAGTGCTGACAGCTGTCTGGTATGAATCCAGAGGGGGAACGCAGCGCCAAGTTTTAAATGAAAAAACCGGCGTGGGTTCCCCCCCCAGGGGCATACCAGGCCCTTAGGTCTGGAATGGATCTAAGGGGAACCCCCTACGCCAAAAAATCGGCGTGGGGTCCCCCCCCAAAATCCATACCAGACCCTTATCCGAGCACGCAGCCCGGCCGGTCAGGAATGGGGGTGGAGACGAGCTGGCGCCCCCCCTCCTGGACCGTACCAGGCCGCATGCCCTCAACATGGGGGGTGGGTGCTTTGGGGCATGGGGGGCGCAGTGCGGCCCCCCCACCCCAAAGCACCTTGTCCCCATGTTGATGAGGACAAGGGCCTCTTCCCGACAACCCTGGGACTTATCGGAATCTGGGAGCCCCCTTTAATAAGGGGGCCCCCAGATCCCAGCCCCCCACCCTATGTGAATGAGTATGGGGTACATGGTACCCCTACCCATTCACCTAGGGAAAAAAAGCGTCAATAAAAAACACAGTACACAGGTTTTTAAAAAAATTTATTAGGCAGCTCCGGGGTCTTCTTCCGACTTCGGGGGTCCTCTTCCGACTTCGGGGGTCTCTCCGCCGTCTCCTCCCGGTGTCCGCATCTTCTGCCGGCTCCTCCGTTATCTTCTGCAGCTCAATTGCTAGCGGTGGTCCGGACTTCTGCCTTCTTCTTTTCTTCCAGAGATGTTGACATGACGCTCTCTCCAGCTGGAATTATCTCTGAACGCTCCGCAACGGACTTATATAGGCGGTGACCCCGCCCCCTTATGAGGTCACTGTCCCGGGGCATGCTGGGACTGTGCCGTCATAAGGGGGCGTGGTCATCACCCGGTGACCACGCCTCCTAAAACGTCACAGACTCAGCATGCCCAGGGACTGTGACGGCATAAGGGGGCGGGGTCACCGCCTATATAAGTCCCTTGGGAGCGCACAGAGACCAGTCTGGCTGGAGAGAGCGTTGTGTCAACATCTCTGGAAGAGAAGAGTTAAGAAGACGATCCAGAGGTCCAGACCACCACTGGCAAAAGAGCGCCAGAAGATAGCGGTGGAGCCGGCAGAAGATGTGGACACCGGGAGAAGACGCCGGAGAGACCCCTGAAGTCGGAAGAGGACCCCCGAAGTCGGAAGAAGACCCCGGAGCTGCCTAATAAATTATTTTAAAAACCTGTGTACTGTGTTTTTTATTGACGCTTTTTTCCCTAGGTGAATGGGTAGGGGTACCATGTACCCCATACTCATTCACATAGGGTGGGGGGCCGGGATCTGGGGCCCCCATATTAAAGGGGGCTCCCAGATTCCGATAAGCCCCCCGCCCACAGACCCCGACAACCAACGGCCAGGGTTGTCGGGAAGAGGCCCTTGTCCTCATCAACATGGGGACAAGGTGCTTTGGGGTGGGGGGGCCGCACTGTGCCCCCCATGCCCCAAAGCACCCACCCCCCATGTTGAGGGCATGCGGCCTGGTACGGTCCAGGAGGGGGGCCGCCAGCTCGTCCCCACCAGCATTCCTGACCGGCCGGGCTGCGTGCTCGGATAAGGGTCTGGTATGGATTTTGGGGGGACCCCCACGCCGATTTTTCGACGTAGGGGGTTCCCCCTTACAATCCATACCAGACCTAAGGGCCTGGTATGCCCCTGGGGGGAACCCACGCCAGTTTTTTTATTTAAAACTTGGCGTGGAGTTCCCCCTTATGATTTATACCAACCACTGTGTTTTCATTTGTTAATGCCAAAAACGTGGCAAAGTAGTACTGCTCCCAAATCGCGGTAAAATCGCGGCAAAATCGCGTCCGCAAAATCGCGGTAAAATCGTGCGACTTTGAAGTCGTATAAGTGTGAAAGGGGCCTAAAACATAATTTTTTTTTTTTTTTTTTTGTTTTAAGGAAAAGCCTTGAATCCAATTAATTGCAGTCAGGCCCAACTAAATTCTAAAAAGAAAAACATTTAAACATTTTTTTTTTAAACAGAGATCCTGCTCTCTGTAATACAAGTTCTTGTGGCCTGATTGACTTGCAAATAGATTTGCACTGAGAGTCAATTAATATGTTAACCACCACCGACAGAGGGTGTTGCCTTTTGAATAGCTACAATGTTTGAAGGCAGTTTCAATGTTTTTTTTTTTTGACAGAATACAGATTCAATTTTTTTTTTAATTTGTTACATTTTTTTTTTTTCTCTCATTTTTATTCTTCTTTTTTCTTAACAGTAATTTTTTTTCATTACAAAAAAAAAAAAACAAAGGGGGGAAGAACGATTTTTAATTTTTTTTTTAATTCTTTTTTTTTAATGTTTACGATTTTTCTTTCTTTCCTATAGTACCTTTATTTATTTATTTATTTATTTTTGTATGGTGATTCTTGAGTTTGGTGTCACTAGGGTGAAATAAATAAATTTTAAAAAAAGAGGGGAGTAGGGGGGAACATTATATGGAGAACATTTAAAATGGTTAGAAATGTTGATATAGAATATTAAAGCTTCCCTATAGCATTTTGGGGATGGACCAAGTTCCAACAGTTTTTCTTCTCTCTTTCGACATTGGATAATTGTTATATAAATGTATGTGATTGTAGCTATTACCAACTATGACAGTAACACCTGGGTGTTAGCAACAGTCATGTGACTATTTTCTGTGTATATGTGACATACAATCTTCTCTACAGTTCTAATATTGGGCAGTCATCATGTGTGGTCATTGATCAATTTTTATTTTTTTCTGTTTGTTTGTCAGTTTTCTTTTTTGTGCCATAACCAAGTTCAAAGAGCATTGTGTGAATATCATATAGATATACTGGGACTGGTGAGACTCATAGTGATTGGCCAATAGCAGGGAGTATAGTACAATTGGACTTAAGAGTAATTTAGTTTGATTGTTCCTGAAGCTACTAGTGACTGATGACATCACACTTATCCGTATTCTGAAATCAAGTTATTTTTGTCTGCGTAGGCGACACTGCCTAATCTGCACGGAGAACTCTTAAAGTGATGACCTCTTCTGTAGCCTGCTAAAGGCAGGACTCATACAGTAGCTACACACGGTAGCTAAGGACAGAGCTATATGCCCAAAGGATTGGCATCAGCCAAGGTTGAACGGAACACAGTTCCAGTAAAAGGGGTTAGTGGTGAGTTGCGATGGCAACAAAACTCCCTGGAACACGTGAAGGGTCATACACGCACACACAACGTGGTATTCCACAGAAGGTGGGGCAGAGGTACTTGCAGGCATATGACAATGGAGGAAGAAAGATGGGGGGATGAAAATCAGACACCTGGCTGAAGGGCGTAACCATTCAAATTGTTACACATGTCACTGGGAAAGGGGTCTCATTAGTATGTCGCAGTATATCTATGACAATTCTAATCAAAGGTCCTTACGGCTCAGACTTACCAGACAAGCATTCAGTTGAATGCATATGTTTTAAATGTACTTGTGTTTTTATTTCTCTACCTTTGTCCACATTAATAAAGTATAATCTTAGAAAGCCAGGAAAAGCTGGTCCCCAGGCTATTATTGTATGCTGTATCTACTTGGAATCACCAGTGAAGGCCGTCCCAGAAGCAGGGGCAACAGGACCAGATTCGCCTTATGGACTTTCGTACTGTTATTATCGGACTATTGTTATTATTGGACTGTTGAGAACAAGGATTCTCATGTTTTTGTTTTTTTTTCCTTATTGTTTTGTTTTGGTGCTGTTTCTCATGATTTCTATTTTGGACTTATGACATCCAGAACAAGTGATGACTACCAATACTGGGATCCAGAAGTGTGAACTGTAGAGATGGAGAGTTTAAAAGTTTTTTTTTCTTCTCAAAGAGTTTTATTTCATTTCAGAGGACAAAGTCAAACGTGCCAGATATTGAAGGAGATTGCACATAAACCATTATTCTAGGTGTGGCCGAGTCTCATATTTTCAACTGGCCACAAGGGGCCATCTGTTGCCTTATGGGATTATGTGAAATCTCCATTAATCGCTGTAAAATATTGCAATTAGAAATATATTTCAGTTAGAGGGAAATATATTTAAAATACCGAGTGTTGTGTTGGTGTTATTGTAATTAGTTCAACTTCAAAGGTTGGCCTTTTGTTCTCCCTGTTAACATCTTCCCGGGGTAGTAAACAACAGCCTTCTTTGACTCATCCAATCAGGCTGTGCCCAATATACATTTACTAGGTACAGTGACCAATTAGGGAGAATTATATTAGCCACACTACAGAAAGGAGGGGGGGGATATAATGCTTGGTGACCAAGCTAACTCACTCTTTGGTGTGGGAACAGACAGCAGTCACCATGGGCTGACCTGAAGTTAACAGGTAATCTAATATACTTGTATTTTATACTGTACTGTAAATATGGGTGTTGTGGGTAATTTGTAAATACCATGTAAGCCAGGTGACCTACACTTTACATTGTGTTGTAAATACTGTTGGGTGTGTACTTTGTATAGATTATGTAACCCTATTAATAAATGTGTATTGCGGAACGAGCTACCTCTTTGTTGTAAGATCTCCCAGATCTAGATAAGTATATGTCCATACTACTACACTGATTGAGGTGTATACACAAAATACAGAACTAGTCAACAAGGATTTATCCACTTCCTGACCAGGCCATTTTTTGCGATACGGCACTGCGTCGCTTTAACAATTGCGCAGTCGTGCAACGTTTTACACAAACAAAATGTATATCCTTTTTACCCACAAATAGAGCATTCTTTTGGTGGTATTTGATCACCTCTGCAGTTTTTATTTTCTGTGCTATAAACAAAAAACAATTTTGCAAAAAAAAAACAATATTTTTTAATTTTTGCTATACTGAATATTCCAAAAAAATAAAATTCCCCCATTTTTTTCAAAAAAAAACCCCAACAAGTTTCTTCCTCAGTTTAGGCCAATATGTATTCTTCTACAAATTTTTGGTAAAAAAAATCGCAAAAGCATATATTGATTGGTTTGCGCAAAAGTTATAGCGTCTACAAAATAGGGGATATATTTATGACATTTTTATAAATTTTTTTTTACTAGTAATGTCGGTGATCTGCGAATTTTTAGCGGGACCACGACATTGCGGCGGACAGATCGGACACTTTTGACACTTTTTTTGGGACCAGTGACATTTATACAGCAATCAGAGCTATAAATAGCCACTGATTACTGTATAAATGACACTGGCAGAGAAGGGGTTAACACTATGGGGGGGCGATCAAGGGGTTAAGTGTTCCCTAGGGAGGTGTTTCTAACTGTGGGGGGGAGTGTACTGACTGGAGAAGGAGAGAGATCGCTGTTCCTAATCACTAGCAGCAGCAGATCTCTCTCTACTCCCCTTTAAGAACAGGGATCTGTTTGTTTACATACACAGATCTTGGTTCAGGACTCTCTGTGGAGCGATCGCAGGTGGGCGATGGACATCGAGGCTGCCGGCCACACGCATCGACTCCGGTGTCGCGCCACGGGCACGCGCCCCTATAGCTTCTTAAAGCGCCCGACGTACAATGACGGTGAGTCGCGCAGCTGTGCCAACCTGCCGCAGTACAACTTGCGGCAGCTGGTCGGCAAGTAGTTAATACAGTACTTTTAACTACAGAGAATATGTGGATATATAAACTGGGTACTTGAATTAAAATTAGGGGTATTCAGGGCAGCACAGTGGCCAAGTGGTTAGCACTTTTTCCTAGCAGCACAGCCTCTTCCCCTTCTCTTTCCCTCCTTCCCCTCTTGCCTTTTTCTTTTCCTGAATGCCAATCATCTGTTTTTTGTTTGTTTTTTTACTTTTGTTGTTATAAAGATTACAATGCAGTTATGCTTTCATATGCTTTTTTTTGTATAGTTAAAAAAATAATAAAAGCATTTTAAAAAAAGTCTCATGTGTGGAAGAGTCCTTGGTGGTAAATGTTCCTTTTTGCTGTAAACGAGTAACAGTTGAGGCATCACATTTTCCTAATCTGGGGATGTTTTAAAGGAAACCTGTCCATTTTATCTGTTATGACTCAGGTTCTTATCTAATGTTGGAGGTTTCCTTTGGTCGCCGAGGTTGGCAGGCTGTTCAACGTTTCCCTTTTCATGTGTAACAGTACCCCCGTAGGGGATGCTGGTGATTGTGGTCCGTCTCCCAACATGCACAGCCAAGCACATGAATTTCCAGACACACTTTAGTCAAGAATCAGTCCTTGTACTTTGTTTTTGTATTTTTTATTGAGGGGATATAACTTGGATGGGAATAGGTTACATATGGGATGCCCACTTGATTGAAGATAGAAAAATTCTGGGACTAACTATATACACTACCGGTATATACAACCTCTTCTCCACCAGCATATACACTTGCTTGAGGTTTAATGTGGAGAAATGTAAGGTAATGACTAAAAACATAAATGCAAACTCTTCACTGGGGGGAGAACCTCTGGTGGGGAATCAAGGATGGAGAAAGATCTGGGGGTCCTAGTGGAAGACAGACTGAGCAACAGCATGCAATGTCAAGTTGCAGCTACCAAAGCCCAGCAGAATATTAGCATGCATAAAACAGTGGATCTAAAACTATAATCCTGCCACTTTATAAAACTCTGGTCCGGCCACAACTGGGGTATTCCGTCCAATTCTGGTCACCAGTCCTCAGAAGGGATGTGCTGGAGCTGGAGAGAGTCCAAAGAATAGGCAACAAATAAGGGGATTGGAGGACCTCGATTACGAGGAGCGACTACAAGCACTAAATTTATTCTCGCTGGAGAAGAGACACTTGAGAGGGGACATGATAGCAAACTACAAATACCTCAATGGGTTTTCCAAGATAGGAAAAAAACTATTCAGTCTCAGGGGAGTGTAAGAGGACACGGGGGCACACGATGAGATTGGAGGAGAAGCGGTTTAACCTTAAGCTGCGTAGGAGGTTTTTCACTGCTAGGGCGATAAGGATGTGGAACTCTCCTCCGCAATTGGTGTTGTCAATGGATATTTAAAAAAAAACTCTTGGATGTGCACATTAAAGAACACAACATACAGGGATATGGGAAATAATTATCAACACTTACACACATACACCTACACAGGTTGAACTGGATGGACTATTGTTTTATTCAACCTTATCTACTATGTAACTATGTAACAATGAGCATGTAGGTGGGGTGCAGCGTGGTGCGGCGGCAATAATTCACACAGCCAGTTACAATAGAAAACTTAAAAAAGTAACGCAGCAACAGTTCACAATTACATGGTGGGACCATGTGCTACCCAGCCAGCCATATTTACAGTTTTCAATAACGCGAAGAAGTAGGTTCTAGCTGAACTGACAGCATCTGTTAAAGGGGGACAGAAAGGGGCCTGGCCGTCTCGTGCCCACTCAGGAGGGTTTCCAGAGAGATGCGACCCTACGCTTTCCCATTTCAACAGGAACCTTTACCTAACGCTAGTACTGTTCCTAAAAGACAAGGTACCTTTCTCTACTCAACTCTTCCTCATATAGAGCGTGCCAAACAAAGGGGCCAGGATCTTAAAAAGGCTCTGCCACACCTAACATGGCCACCAGAGTTACATTGGTAGTCAGCTTCCAATTAGATAGCTGCCCCAGTGACGCCAGAAACCAAAGAGGAACCCTGTTTTATCATGACTTCCTCCCCCCCTGCATTACTGCTGCGGTTGAGCGCCACCTGCAGTGGAGACAGCAGACTACAACTGCATACAGAACAGGTTAAAAGACAGCCAATAGGTTTAGGGGCCATCAGAGCTGGGTGAAATGGCAGAAAGGTCTTGCTACTTATACTGTGAATACTGCTTAGGAGCATTTTTGATTCAATTCAACATTCTACCATTTTACTCAGCCCTGATGAAGGAGGCCTGTGTGGCTCCCAAAATGCATTAGATGTCTTTTGACCTGCTTATTGTAATAGGTTGAACATCAAAGACTTTGAAGAACCAATGATTTTGTTATTTGGCACTCCCTTTGACCAAATACACATGGATTTCTGCTTTTCTAACGACAGGGCAGTGGCCGATCCTTGGGGCTCACATCCTTACAGCTGACGAGAGCAGTGAGTAATGCCAGGACTAATACTTCCTTCTCTGTACACTGTAAACAGTTGTTATTTCTTCAAAATAAGGCAAAGTGGCTTTTCTTCAGAATACACCAAACAAGAAAAGTCTACACACTTCTGGTACAAAAACAAAGATTCGGCTCACCACCAGCATACACCTGTCCCACCACAGGATTTAAAGTTCCCGCCTGCTTCAGGGATCCTGATAAGTCACAAGAGCCCAGCAGCATCTTAGTGGCCCCAACAGTCCACAGTCCTCTCAAAACTGTGTCCTGCTTGACTCAACACCTCATGGATACTTACTGTTTGCCTCCTACCATTTTCAGCCTTCTCTAGTAGGTGGGTTAACTCTTCCAGGACCAAAGTACCCATAGTCAGGGTTGGAGGCTCTTTCTTACCCAAACTCTCTCCTAGCCTCTGAATTCCCATATGAGGACTTAACGATCCTGGGAAAACTGCAAATCAGTTACCGGATACCCTGCAGGAGTCAGAATCCCTGAGTGTCCACACTGGTTCTTGTCTTCTCCCTTAAAGGGACCACAACCCAAACAAAGGACACACATACCTCCCACCCAGGACCCATTCCTGGCATCCTGTACAAAGGTTACATGATGGTATGAGGATACCTGGACTGGCAGGCATGACCTGACAACCCACACCCTACTCTGCATATGTGCAGTCATGACTTCAAAATGTTATATAAACTGCTCTTTACAATGTTTAGAGCCAATATCTATGATCAGCTTTAATGTACCGACACCATCAAATATTTCAGAAAAAAACACTTAATTCCTCCCAACATTGAAATGGCACACCAGGGAGGAGCCACTGGGATTATTTATATTTATTTCTGTGACTGTTCTCTTTTGTTTTCGTGTCACTGATAAGGAATGTGAGATCGGAACGGTCTGAGTTTTGAACAAATGTTGCTTCTACAACAGAGATGTGTTTTGCTGCCTTGAAAAAGTATTCATACCCCCATTTTTTTCATAATTTTCCACATTTTTTCATGTTACAACCAAAAACGTAAATATATTTTATTGGGCTTTTATGTGATAGACCAACACAAAGTGGCAAATAATTGTGAAGTGGAAGGAAAATGATAAATGTTTTTCAACATTTTTTTACAAATAAATATGTGAAAAGTGTGGCATGCATTTGTATGGCGCCCCCCGGAGTCAACACTTTGTAGAACCCCCTTTCACTGCAATTAGAGCTGCAAGTCTTTTTGGGGATGTCTCTACCAGTTTTGCACATCTAGAGAGGACCATTTTTGCCCATTCTTCTTTGCAAAATAGCTCAAGCTCTGTCAGATAGGATGGAGAGCGTCTGTAAACAACAATTTTCAAGTCTTGCCACAGATTCTCAATTGGATTTAGGTCTGGACTTTGACTGGGCAATTCTAACACATGAATATGGTTTGATCTAAATCATTCCATTGTAGCTCTGGCTGTATGTTTAGGGAAGGTGAACCTCCGCCCCAGTCTCAAGTCTTTTGCAGACTCTAACAGGTTTTCTTCTAAGATTGCCCCGTGTTTGGCTCCATCCATCTTCCCATCAACTCTGACCAGCTTCCCTGTCCCTGGTGTGT
The DNA here is from genome assembly GCA_037952925.1 of Lithobates clamitans. NCBI lineage: Eukaryota > Metazoa > Chordata > Amphibia > Anura > Ranidae > Lithobates > Lithobates clamitans. Next base: position 705,798 of record JBBGZY010001925.1, read on the forward strand.
TCAGGGTGATGTGCAGTGTTAGCTTTCCGCCACAAAAAGTTACATTTTTGCCTCATCTGACCAGAGCACCTTCTTCCAGATGTTTGCTGTGTCCCCCACATGGCTTCTCGTAAACTGCAAATGGGACTTCTTATGACTTTCTTTCAATGATCGCTTTCTTCTTACCACTCTTCCATAAAGGTCAGATTTGTGGAGAACACGACTAATAGTTGTCCTGTGGACAGATTCTCCCACCTGAGCTGTGGATCTCTGCAGCTCCTCCAGAGTTACCATGGACCTCTTGGCTGCTTCTCTGATGAATGCTCTCCTTGCCCGGCCGGTCAGTTTAGGTGGACGGCCATGTCTTGGTAGGTTTGCAGTTGTGCCATACTCTTTCCATTTTCGGATGATGGACTGAACAGAGCTCCGTGAAATGTTCAAAGCTTGGGATATTTTTTTTTATAACCTAACCCTGCCTTACACTTCTCCACAACTTTATTCCTGACCTGTCTGGTGTGTCCCTTGGCCTTCATGATGCTGTTTGTTCACTAAGGTTCTCTAACAAACCCATGGGGGCTTCACAGAACAGCTGTATTTATACTGAGATTAAATTACACACAGGTGGACTCTATTTACTAATTAGGTAACCTCTGAAGACAATTGGTTCCACTAGATTTTAGTTATGGGTTTCAGAGTAAAGGTGGCTGAATACAAATGCACGCCACACTATTCACATATTTATTTGTAAAAAAAATTGAAAACCATTTATCATTTTCCTTCCACTTCACAATTATGTCCCACTTTGTGTTGGTCTATCAAATAAAATTCCAATTAAATACATTTACGTTTTTGGTTGTAATATGACAAAATGTGTAAAATTTCAAGGGGTATGAATACTTTTTGAAGGCACTGAATACTCTTTACAGTGTGCTGTTATGTATATATGTGTATATTTGTTCCCTACAAAATAGTTTGCCGCTGGTGGTTCTTGACCCCTACACCCTATCTACTATGTTGTAGGTTACATAGTCCTGGCCAGAGTGCTCATTGTCTCTATACCATTGTTGGTTTTAATTAAGCTCTTTATTAACCCTTTTGCTGGCAGAGACATTTTTGTGCTTTTTTTTGTGTATAAAAAAATATTTTAGGCCTGAAGATTACAGAAAATGCCCAAAGAATGACATATTTTCTGAAAGCAGAGACCCTGGAAAATAAAAAGGTGGTTGTACCAATTTGTTACATCACACGATATTTGCACAATGGTTTTTCGAGTACAAAATTTCAGAAAAAAATATGTTTTTTTTTTAAGGCACAAAGACACAATATATTACCCTAAGTTCTGTATAATAGAAAAAGTGAGATAGGTAAATTAATACCCAACATGTCAAGCTTTAAATTTGTGCGTGCCCTTAAAATGATGACAAAGTTCAGTACTGTATATTTTTTTCTTAGGCACCTCCTTAAAAGCCTGTATAGGTCATCACTGCAAAGTTCACCAAGAATAATGGTCCTAGAATTATTGCTCTCACTCTGGTGCGCACAGCAATATGTAAAGCTTCTCACGTCTCCTACTAATCTTTCACCACTTTACCAACCTTTACAGCTCATTCCCCACAGCTACAACCCCTTTGTACCACCTGCCCAAGATTGTAAGCTCTTCTGAGCAGGGCCCTCTAAATCTTCTTGTATTTTATTGTATTAAAACTGTATTGTCTCCCTTTTATATTGTAAAGCGCTGCGTAAACTGTTGGCGCTATATAAATCCTGTATAATGATAATAATAATAATATTGTATATTGCAAGCAATGTTTTCATATGCAGGCACCCCCAACAGTTATATTTTCATCCATGTGTACGTGCAAATGGGGGGGGGGGGTGGACTAAATTTTTTTATGTGTGTGTGTTTGGGGGGGGGGGCTTAAATGCTTTATTTTATGTTTTTCAAAAACTTTTATGTCTTTCAAAACTTTTTCTTTTGAGTTTATTGGGGTAAAAATGTGTGATATAATATCTAATGGAACGCAGATTATACATCATGAGCTTCTTCCCTGGCTACAAGGGAAGGCATTACCTAAAACATCACATATTTCTGAGAGCAGGCACCCTGGAGAATAAAATGGCGGTATATACAATTCTTTAGGTCACAAGATAATAGCACAAAGGTTCAGTAAAAAAAAATACACTAATGTTAATTTTAGGGCACACAAGTGCAATATATTTCCCAATTATTAGGTAAAATATAAAAGATGTGGTTGTGCCGAGTAAATAGATGCATGGGTGGGAGATGCATTGGGGGTGCATGGAAACGATTTAGTGACTTCCACCTGACAGCCAACAGATTTACACACAATCACAGATGCTGTGAAAAAGGCAGCAAAACGGACAACACAATCAGTTTTTTGCGTTTGCAGAAAGCCATATGTAACAGAAGAGATACATTAGCTTTTAAATGATCCTTTGTCCTGAGGTTTATGTGTGTCTGTGAGATTGCTACTTGTGGCAGGCAAGGTAACTATCAATATTTTGTGGCTGCAAGGACGGTGACAAATGAAGTGTTGAAGTTAATAGGCTCAGGTTCTGTTTAATCATCTTCCTTTAAAGCTGAAGTTTAAATGCTACACATTTTTTTTATAATAAACCCTTTCTGTTTTTGATACGTTTCTTATCTTAGAACCAGTGTTTCTTATCTTAGAACCAGTGTTGTCATTACTGGATCTCTGTGCTTCTCTGTACAATGCAGATATATAATAGCTGGTAACTGGGACTGCACATACTTTCCGGGAAAAAAGCAGACCACCCCTAGCCCACTTGCTATGTTCAGCCTCCATGATTGACAGAACTAAAATTTAATGAATAAAAGGAATGGGCCAAGCACAGTAAGACTGGATAGTAAAGGGCTAGATGATACTAGATGCCCCCCCCCCGCCCAGCCAGGAAATGAGGGCTCTCTCTGGCTTGCTGCAGCTTTTAATGCACATTGTGAAAAGCTCACAGTGTGCAGTAATATCAGAATAAGTTTTTTAATTACAGGAGAGGAGTCCGATCAACTGTGCAAGCCTAAAAGGAAGGTCAAATTTAGGTCAGGTTCAGCGTTAAGTGCAATTTTGTCATACATACCAATAACCGCGGCGTGCTGCAGAACCTGTTTCTGTGTTTTATCCCAGGGGGCCCCCAGGCTTTGCTTACTCTGAGTCATGTTCACATGTTGTCACACTGTTATGACTTTTCTACCTGTAAATCAGTCAGATTACCCTTACAGGCATTCTTAGCATTTACATAATGTTTATACCGATTGAATATTGATTAAATGTTTTAATGATGTGATTTCGCAGGTGTGATCAAAGGTTGGCGTGGTCAGTAAGGTGTCCTCATATTTCATAGTGATGTGTCACCTTACCTCGGGACAGTTTATGTTTTACGACTTTGTGCTGTTATCTGTTTGGGGTATTTTAGGCATTTTTTTTTCCAAATTTGTTGCGAGGTGTCGTTAAAGTTTATCTGAAGCTTCATCTCTGCTGTGTCACATGTAGGTCACAATATACCTTGAGGAGTCGATAGCGAGTGTGAGAAAATGTCTTTCTTTCCTGGAGTCCGAGTTCACACAGATCGGAGTGAATTCATTAAGTCCTGGGACTGTTCAGTTCTGCTGTTGCTACTTTTTTGGGGGAAAAGTTTTCCTGGTCAATTGTCCTGGTCAATAACTGCATTATTTACCTCCATGGGTAAATTCTTATGCCACTGGCATGCTTGTGGGCAGGTGTAGTAAGCCTTCCCACCTGTAGGTGGCCTAGTGCCATTCTTGCATGGGAAGGGGAGCCTTGTAAAGCCTAGTACACGCGATCGGATTTTGCGCAGACAAAACCTCAGACTTTTGTCCGAAGGCGTGTGCCTGGATTTTGTCTTGCATACAAACAGCAAGGAATTTTCGGCCAACAAACACGAATGTATTGACGTACTACGTGGTTTTTCAGTTCTTTAGCGCCACCCTTTGGGCTCCTTCTGCTAATTTTGTGTTAGTAGAATTTTGGTGAGTGTTGATTCGCGCTTTTCATTACGCGCTTTTCAGTTCACGCTTTTCATTTCCTGCTTTTCAGTTCGTTTCTGAACGGCCGTTCGTCAACCAGACATGTTGCAGTATCGGAGGAGATAACGTGTTATTTAGTATTGGCCTTGGAGTTATTGCTTTGACCCAAGTCCAGTCCAGGTACAGGAGGAGGAGGAGTTCTTGGACCAAAAATTGGTTGCTTTATTAATCGTGACCAATTATGTCATATGCGTTTGCTGAGGGAGCTCCAGGAGAATAATCCGGATGATTTTCGGAATTATCTCCGGATGACGGACCCCTGCTTTCCCCAACTCTTGGCATTGGTGACCCCCTATATTAAGAAGCAGGACACATGCATGAGGCTTTTATTTTATTTTTTGGTTTAATAATAATGATTTGATTTGTTATATTTTCTATATTTTTGGATGCATAGAATGCACTTTTTGGTTAAATTCTATTGGCAGATATCATGTCTAATTTTATTTGTTTTCTTTTTTTAATGCACAATAAAAAAATTGTGGAGAATAATACTTGGCTATGTGTTTTACTTCAAATGACAGTTTGGGAGTAGGCAGTTACATTTTAAAAACATACCGTATATACTCGAGTATAAGTCGAATTTTTCAGCACATTTTTTTGTGCTGAAAGTGCCCCCCTCGACTTATACTTGAGTCAAGCACTTTTCTGCAGCAAAAAATTTCATTTTCCGAACCAACTTTGGGGCCCCGTATCTCAGGGCCACTTGGTGCTAGAAACCCCAAATTTGGTATGCAAACCCAGTGGAACTGGTCCCACAATATATCCAAAGCTGGAGTTCCTAGCACCAAGTGACCCTGAGATACGCGGCCCCAAAACTGGTTCGGAAAATGTCATTCTCTGCAACAGAAAAGTGCTTGACATTTTCTGAACTGATTTTTGGGGCCCCATATCTCAGGGTCACTTGGTGCTAGGAACCCCAAATTTGGTGTGCAAACCCAGTGGAACTGGTACCATAACATATGCAAAGCTGGAGTTCCTAGCACCAAGTGACCCTGAGATACGTGGCCCCAAAACTGGTTCGGAAAATGTCATTCTCTGCAACAGAAAAGTGCTTGACATTTTCTGAACTGATTTTTGGGGCCCTGTATCTCGGGGCCATTTAGTGCTAGAAACCCCAGCTTTGGAAATTTTATGGTACTGGTTCCACTGGGTTTTCACACCAAATTTGGGGTTCTTAGCACTAAGTGGCCCCGAGATACGGGGCCCCAAATTCGGTCAACTGTGTCCATCTGCAGCAATGTAATTTCGGGACCCTTTGGGTTCAGAGACCCAAATTTTGGCTGCAGCTAGGGGGCATCTAGGAACCCTTAACTACTGAGTTTGAAGTTCAGGGGACCTATGGCTGCAAATGGGCACAGTGAAGCATGCAAATGGGCACAGTGATGCTGCAAATGGGCATTGTTGACCCTCTTTTCCACTTACAGTAGCTGTGCATTTCTCACCCTCGTCTTATACTCGGGTCAATATGTTTTTCTCATTTTTTTGTGGTAAATTAGGGCCTCGACTTATACTCGGAACGACTTATACTCGAGTATATACGGTAGTTGTATCTTTGATCTTAAAAACTACGGGATAATGGTGTTGTGGTAACTTGCACCCAAAAAAAAAAAAAAAAAAAGCATAATAATATTATTCTTGATATCACTAGAAAAAAAAAAAAGCCTTTGAAAATTAATTTGCAATAATTCCATCAGTATCACCAGCAAAGCAGCTTCATTATTATCCCATTAACCATTTCAATACCGGACACTTATACACCTTCCTACCCAGACCAATTTTCAACTTTCAGCACTGTTGCACTTTGAATGACAATTGCGCGATCATGCTACACTGTACACCCTAAATTTTTATAATTTTGTTCCCACAGATAGAGCTTTCTTTTGGTGGTATTTGATCACCTCTGGGATTTTTATTTTCTGCTAAATAAATAAAAAAAAGACCAACAATTTTGAAAAAAAAAAATGTTTTTTTTGTTTCTGTTACAAAACTTTGCAAATAAGTAAGTTTTCTCCTTCACTGATGAGCACTGATAAGGCAGCACTGATGGGCACCAATGAGGTGGCACTGATGAGGTGGCACTGATGATGGGCACCAGGGGCGTTGCTAGGTCTTCAAAAGATCTGGGGCTAGAGCCCATAGCAACGTAGTAAAGAAAGTCATACGCTTGGGCGGGCATACACATGTATATAATATACGTGTGTATATATCCCCAGAGAGCCCCCCCTTACATCATGGTCCTCAGAGAGCCCCCCCCAACTTTAGGACCCCCAGGCAGCCTCCCCCTTGCAGCAAGGTTCCCAGAGAGCCTCCCCCCTAAATCAGGGTCCTCAGAGAGCCTCCGACTTAAATCAGGGTCCCCAGAGAGCCCCCCCCCCTTAAATCAGGGTCCCCAGAGAGCCCCCTTTGCATCAGGGTTCCCAGAGAGCCTCCCCCTTGCATCAAGGTTCCCAGAGAGCCTCCCCCTTAAATCAGGGTCCCCAGAGAGCCTCCCCCATGCATCAGGGTCCCCAGAGAGCCCCCCACTTACATCAGGGTCCCCAGAGAGCCACCCCTCCCCTTGGGGACCCCTGCAGAGACTCGGGGCTATGAGCCCGAGATTCAGGGCTATAGCCCCAAAAGCCACCCCCTAGCGATGCCACTGATGGGCACTAATATGGGGCACTGATAGGTGGCACTGATATGCAACACTGATGGGTAAACATAGGTGGCACGGATGGGCACTGATAGGCGGCATGGATTGGCACTTATGGGCAGCACAAATGGGCACTGATAGGTGGCACATATGGGCATGGATGGGCACTGATAGGTGGCACTGCTGTACAGTAATTGATGGTATGGATGGATGCCAATCAGTGCCAAACAATAATGCCTGCCAATCAGTGATGCCCATTGTGGGTACTGATTGGCATCCATTGTGAGCACTGATTGCATCCCTGGTGGTCTAGGGTGGCATACCTGGTGGTGACATCCCTGGTGGTCCTAGTGCCATCCCTGGTGGTCCTAGTGGCTTCCCTGGTGGTCAAGTGTGGGCATCCTCGGGGGGGCTGCGCTGATAGTCAATCAGCCCAGACCCCCCCCTGTGAGAGGAGCAGCCAATCGGCTCTCCTCTACTCACGTCTGACAGATCAGCCAATCAATGGCTCTTCCTGTTTACACTGTGATCAGCCATGATTGGACACGTCAGAGACTCTTTATCAAGATCGGTGTAGCGGTGTGTCAGACTGACACACTGCACCGCCGATCGCCGCAATGAGCGCCCCCACGGGCGCATGACGGCTGTTATCCTGCTGGACGTCATATGATCAGGATATATTGAAACCACTTTGCCGCCATCATTTTGCTATATGGTGGGCGGCAAGTGGTTAAAGAAGAAGAGAATTGTGCGCTACTTTCCGAGATTTCATAATTTGCCGCGTCACGAATGTTAATTCTCCATTACGAACGCTAGTTTACAAGACCGACCGCTTCCAGCTCGTCCTTGCTTCCGAGCATGCGTGTTTATACTTTGGACTTTTGTCTGACGGACTTGTGTACACACGCTCGGAAACTGTGTACACAAGTCCGTACACAAGTCAAAATTTTAAACCCTGCCATCCAACATTTGTCCGCGGAAAATCCGACAACAATTGTCCGATGGAGCGTACAAATGTTCGGATTTTCCGCCCAACAGCCTGTCATCACACAATTCCAGTCGGAAAATCCGATCGTGCGTACGAGGCTTTAGGCAGTTCTCAACCCTCAACAGGCCATGTTTTGGGAATTTTTCTTAGATAAAATAGCTGTCCAAAATACCAAACCATTGACTCTAAATTAAAGCACCTGTGCAAGATAAAGGAAAACCTGCAAACATGGCCTTTTCTGGGTATTTGAGGACAGGGTTGAGAACCATTGTTATAAGGGAATTGGTCCCCTTAGAGATTCCTCACATTGCCTTGAGAGAGGAAGGTAGTCTGATTGGACACCGAACTCTCATGGGACTTTGGAGGCCATCTTTAATTAAGGAAACTTTTAACCCCTTGACCTCCGGAAGATTTACCCCTTTATGACCAGTAGACATGTGCGGTTTGTTTCGTTCCGAATAAATATTCTGAGAAATTTTTTGCTATTCGGATATAACCAAATACCCGAATTACAGTATAAACAAAGTTTACCGAATGCTGCGAATAACGAAACGAAATTCGTCCAAATTTCCGAAAGTCGAATTGAAATTTGAATCGAGTTTTACTTCAAATCCCAGTCGAATTTGAATTGTAAACATATTTCTGAAATCAAAGACTGTGTGTTATTAGAGGACCACTTTGAAATAACGCTGTTTTTTTGTTAAGCCAAAGGTGATTTAAAGAGTCATTGGGGGTTATTTACGAAAGGCAAATCCACGCTGTACACTCACTACTTTACATTGTAGCAAAGTGTCATTTCTTCAGTGTTGTCACATGAAAAGATAGAATAAAATACTTACAAAAATGTGAGGGGTGTACTTATTTTTGTAAGATACTGGGGGTTATTTACGAAAGGCAAATCCACTTTGCACTGAAAGTGCACTTGGAAGTGCAGTCGCTCTAAATCTGAGGGGTAGATCTGAAATGAGGGGAAGCTCTGCTGATTTTATCATCCAATCATGTACAAGCTAAAATGCTGTTTTTTATTTTCCTTGCATGTCCCCCTCTGATCTACAGCGACTGCACTTCCAAGTGCACTTTCAATGCAAAGTGGATTTTCCTTTAATAAATAACCCCCACTGCATGTATATGGGATTTTTTTTTGTTTTTTTATTTTTAATACATTTGCAAAGATTTTAAACAAACTTTTTTCACGTTGTCATTATGGGGTGTTTGTAGTATTTTGAGGAAAAAAAAAACAAATTAAATCTATTTTGGAATAAGGCTGTAACGTAACAAAATGTGGAAAAAGTGAAGCGCTGTCAATACTTCCCAGATGCACTGTATATGTGCGTGATTCGGCTCCTCCAGATAGGGGGCACGTGCGCGACCCCGGCTGTGCTGTTGTTCACTATAGCACATGCTGATCAGCGGGTCCTGGATTTACGGCTGGGACCCGCTGATTGGCTGAGCAAATGACAGAAAAGAGCCTTGTGTTGGTAAACAACACAGAGCTCTCTAAAGGCGGCAGCGATGTGCCATTTTTTTTTCTCCCTGGTAAAGAATAAAGAACAGCACATTGCTTAGTAAAACAGCACACAGTACACACACTGAACATTGGTAGACACACAGTTAACACTTATTCCCCGTACACACGGTCGGACATTGATCGGACATTCCGACAACAAAATCCATGGATTTTTTCCGACGGATGTTGGCGCAAACGTGTCTTGCATACACATGGTCGCACAAAGTTGTCGGAAAATCCGATCGTTCTGAACGGTGGTAAACGGGGCAGTGGCCAATAGCTTTCATCTCTTTATTTATTCTGAGCATGCGTGGCACTTTGTCCGTCGGATTTGTGTACACACCATCGGAAATTCCGACAACGGATTTTGTTGTCGGAAAATTTCATAGCCTGCTCTCAAACTTTGTGTGTCGGAAAATCCGATGGGAAATGTGTGATGGAGCCCACACACGGTCGGAATTTCCGACAACAAGGTCCTATCACACATTTTCCGTTGGAAAATCCGACCGTGTGTACGGGGCATATGATCGCCCCTAAATGTTTACCCCTTCACAGCCAGTGTCATTAGTACTGTGACAATGTACAGTATTATCACTGATCACTGTATTAGTGTCACTGGTGATGTCAATGGCAGTTACTCAGTTCCGCCCCCCCCCAGCATCAGTTAGTGTCAGATTGCTTGCTGCACTGTCCACAGTCCCACTATAAGTCGCTGATTGCCACTATTACTAGTATAAAAAAAAGTATAAAAAGTATAAAAAAGTATATTAAAAAAACAGTTCAGTATATATCCCATAGTTTGTAGATGCTATAAGTTTCACTCAAACCAATCAATATACGCTTATTGGGATTTTTTTTTTTTTTTTACCAAACACATGTAGCGGAATAAATTTTTGCCTACATTTATGAAGAAATTTGATTTTTTTAAATGTTTTTATTGGATATATTTTATAGCAGAAAGTAAAAAAATATTGTTTTTATACTGTAAAATTTTTGGTCTTTTTTTTTCGTTTACCGTATATACTCGAGTATAAGTCGAATTTTGCAAATTTTTTTATGCTGAAAGTGCCCCCCTCGGCTTATACTCGAGTCAAGCACTTTTCTGCAGCAAAAAAATTCATTTTCCGAACCGACTTTGGGGCCCCGTAGGGCCAATTGGAGCTAGGAACCCCAAATTTGGTGTGCAAACCCAGTGGAACCACAACATATCCAAAGCTGGAGTTCCTAGCACCAAGTGACCCCGAGATACGGGGCCCCAAAATCGGTTCGGAAAATGTCATTCTCTGTTGCAGAAAAGTGCTTGACATTTTCTGAACCAACTTTGGGGCCCTGTATCTCAGGGCCACTTGAAGCTAGAAACACTAAATTTGGTGTGCAAACCCAGTAGAACTGGTACCACAACATATCCAAAGCTGGAGTTCCTAGCACCAAGTGGCCCCGAGATACGGGGCCCCAAAGCCGGTCCAGAAAATGTCATTCTCTGCTGCAGAAAAGTGCTTGACATTTTCTGAACCAATTTTTGGGGCCCCGTATCTCGGGGCCACTTGGTGCTAGAAACCCCAGCTTTAGATGTGTTGTGGTACCAGTTCCACTGGGTTTGCACACCACATTTGGGGTTCCTAGCACCAAGTGGCCCTGAGATACGGGGCCCAAAAGTCAGTTTGGAAAATGAAATTTTTTGCTGAAGAAAAGCCACTTGATGCTAGAAACCCCAGCTTTGGATATTTTATGGTGCTAGTTCCACTGGGTTTGCACACCAAATTTGGGGTTCCTAGCACCAAGTGGTCCCGAGATACGGGGCCCCAAAGTCAGTCAACTGTGTCCATCTGCAGCAATGTCATTTCGGGACCCTTTGGGTTCAGAGACCCCAAATTTTGGCTGCAGGTAGGGGGCATCTAGGAACCCTTAACTACCGAGTTTGAAGTTCGGGGGACCTATGACTGCAAATGGGCACAGTAAGACATGCAAATGGGCACAGTGAGGCTGCAAATGGGCACAGTGAGGCTGCAAATGGGCACAGTGAGGCTGCAAATGGGCAGAGCTCAAGTAGTTAATTTGACAGATTTAGCTCCCATTGATTTTAATGGGGTTCGAATTCAGCATTTGAAGTTCACTGACCCTTGTCCGAACAGAACCCAGCGCAGTTCAGCTCATCCCTATCGTGCAGCCTCCAGGACTTCACACGACACATCGCCCCAAGGTTCATCGCTCCTATATCACAAAACAAAAAAACATATTTCTTCCAGCAAACAGTAACTCTTTCTGTTTGGCTTTGATTAAGCCAAGTGAAGATTTTTTTTTTATCATGCACCACATGAAAAATGATGAGAAATGATGAAAAATGATGAGAAATGATGAGAAATGATGAGACCTCTTTGAAGTGAGAGACACACTCAATGGGGGTTATTTACTAAAGGCAAATACACTTTGCACTACAAGTGCACTTGGAAGTGCAGTCGCTGTAGATCCGAGGGGGACATGCAAGGAAAATAAAAAACAGCATTTTATCTTCCACATGATTGGATGATAAAATCAGCAGAGCTTCCCCTCATTTCAGATCTGCTCCTCAGATTCACAGCGACTGCACTTCCAAGTGCACTTGCAGTGCAAAGTGGATTTGCTTTTCGTAAATAACCCCCCAGCATCTGAAGCGTCTTCTGTTTCTTCTTTAACACTTTCGGCCTCTTGCTGTTTGCCTTGTCATTTTTGCTGATTCATTCGACCTTTATAAACTCTTTAGTTTGCCTTTGAGTGACCCGTCTAATTGCACACAAAACATTCGCGGGTTTCAGGTTGCAAATTACTAGTGCTGAGGTTGAAGTTGTTGAGCATTTTCCGCTTGCGCTTTCAGCTTTTGCTTGTATTCATCATTAGGGGGTTGATTTACTAAAACTGGGGAGTGCAAAATCTGGTGCAGCTCTGCATAGAAACCAATCAGCTTCCAGGTTTTTATTGTCAAACTTGAATTGGACAAGCTGAAGTTAGAAGCTGATTGGTCACCATGCAGAGCTGCACCAAATTTTGCACTTTTTTTTTTTTTTGCATTGGCATATTTATTATTAACCTCCCTGGCAGTATTCTGAGTCTGGCTCGGGGTGGAATTTCAGAACCAAAAGTGGTAATCCAGAGCCAGACTCGGGATCGCATCGCAGGATCCAGAAAGAGCTTTTTACCTTGTCCCGTGGATCCTGCGATGCAGTGTGACCGGCTCGTCCTCCGCTCGATCCATCATGGAGCCGATCTCTGTTCCCTGCGAGCGTTGCGACGCACGGGGACGGAGAACGGCGCCAAATTCAAAAAGTGAAACACACACAATACATACAGTACACTGTAATCTTACAGATTACATTACTGTATGTGATTATTTCACCTCCCTTTTGTCCCTAGTGGTTTCTCCAGTGTCCTGCATGCAGCTTTATATTATAAATACTGTTCTTTCTGCCTGGAAACTGGAGATTGTCCATAGCAACCAAAACTGTCGCTTTACATCAAAAGTGGTTTTAGACCAGCTAGAAAACAGCGATAATAAATTAGAATCAAAAGATACTCCACCGCTCAGGTAGGTCCAGGTCGACAGACCGATGTAAGAATTCAAATCCTTCGAGTGGAAAAAGCCCCAGGTGCTGGCTAATGCTGGAACGAATAGAAGTGAACGAAGTGATCTGGATAGCCGCACACCGGACAGATAACAAGTGCCTTTATTAATAAATCTGGATCATGGAATACACAAGAACTGTGACAGGGACGTACAGGAATCAGCTGACGCGTTTCACACTTATGACAAGTGCTTACTCATACTTGTCATAAGTGTAAAACGCGTCAGTTGATTCCTGTACGTCCCTGTCACAGTTCTTGTGTATTCCATGATCCAGATTTATTAATAAAGGCACTTGTTATCTGTCCGGTGTGCGGCTATCCAGATCACTTCGTCCACTTCCAATAAATTAGAATCACTTGCAGAATTGAGCGCTAGTGATTTGTGGGGAGATCCGTCATCAAACACTGAAAAGTAACGACAGCGACAATTCTACAACTGAGCAAATTTCAGTGTTTTTGATTTGATTACATTATTGAATAATTTTTATTATTATTATATTATTATTTGGTATAATTATTTATAGTTATTTATCATATTATAATTTATGATTTTGTGTTTCAAACTTTATCATACCCGGGATTTCTTCTAGACTTTAAGCGAGTTATTCCCAAGAATTACAGGCCTACAATATAAAACGCCAAATTTCCAGGCAAAATAATGGTACCGCTTTCAGCATCAAAAATATGAAATAATCATACCGCCAGGGAGGTTAATATATTTTTATGCCCCATTTTTGGATATTGGTGTTTTGGCATCTCTACTGAGCGACTTTTGGCTAATTATTTTTAGGTAACCTGCAAGCTCCAAAACGGCTTGAATTTTATGTGTGTGCTAATACAGAACTGTTGGCCTGCTATCTGGTCTCCACTAAGATGGTAGTCGCCAGTGGATGGATTGCTGTAGTTATTTGCACACCTTTTAGCTGTTATTTGCCGGACTATGGTTTTTGCATCATAGGCTCATTTTTTTTCCAAGTACCTATTAAAGTTTTTATCATCATTTCCAAAAAACTTTTTGTCACGTCGGGTCTATACACCGGATCAGCGTTTCCTCGTTTGTGTTGTTTAAGCTGTTTCCGACTTCACCTGTGTTGGTATATTATTATCTTGTCAGTTAATGCTGTGAGCTGGGGGTTGGTCGACAGCTGGGGTATGCAATTAGCGGACCTCCAGCTGTTGCAGAACTACAAGTCCCATGAGGCATAGCAAGACTCTGACAGTAACAAGCATTACACCCAGAGGCAGAGGCATGATGTCACTCGTAGTTTTGCAACAGCTGGAGGTCCGCTAATTTCATATCCCCGGCCTACAGAAATACGGCCACTGGCAAGATTAGTTGCTTCAGTTACATATACACAATTTTGCTGTTAAAAAATATGGCTTGTGTCACTTGCTTCCTATCCCTGATGAAGTCGGGTGATACGTGACATGAGGATGGAAGCGTGGTGACGTCACTTCCCGTCTAGACCCGAAAACCGGAAGTTGCCATTTTGGTACACCTTTTTCATGCTGTTTGTGGGTCTTTAACTCAAAAAAATCATAGTGAGTGTTATTAATGTTATTATTCATTTTAATGCCTTTTACTTTTTTTCAATAAATTACTGTACTATGGGAAATCCCTTTTTCTATGTAATAAATACATTTTATCAGTGAGCTGTTAAAGGGGACATACATCTCGTGCCCGTTGGAACACGGAGAGTAGAGGATCATCCCTCGATGCTGATAGTACTGAGCGCATGTTGACCTGTATACAGGGGTGGACTGACAACTCATGGGGCCCCCGGGCAATAGGAGATTATGGGGCCCCCAGGCAATCAGAGATTATGGGGCCACATAGTATACACACACACAGTATACAATCACACAGTAAACATACTATACACAGACATGTTTCTATTGGCTGAGAGGGTACTGGAGAGGTGGGGCAGCTATAATTTTGGGATTTTTAGACCAAAAGGATGTTGGTAAGAGACAGATGGAAAAAAAACACAGATTTTTACATACTGTCCCTGGTTTTACTGAGGCTGGCAACCCGGGGCCCTCGAACAGTGCCTGAGTGGCCGAATGGTCAGTCCACCCCTGCCTGTATAGTATATATGGGTCAGATGATAAGGTGTATACCTAATGGTGATGGAACATAGTGGATATGTCAGATTGAAGAGCGATCCATGGGTGATTCTGATTTGAAGATTCTATCTTTCTGGTGAAGTGGGACAATTTGTCACAATCAGATATAGCACCATTGGAGTGGACTATTTTCCTTTCATATTTATTTTTACCCCTCTGTCAATATACATTTTGAATGCGTTAGTAGGCTGGTGGGGTGTTTATTGCTTTTTATTGCTTCTTTTGTTTATTTGAGTTTATTACATGTTTGGTATTTTTATTAATATTTTGATGCTCAATATTTATTTATGATGTAGCTCCTGTTTTACGGTATATGTGCTGGTAGGGCTGGCAGGTGTTTATTTGAAGTTGGTTTGAATTTATCCTACATCCATATATGTATTGATTAGTGATTCACTTTTGGGATCCATCATTTTTTTTTTTTTTTGTACCCATTATTGATTAGCACTTGTTTCACCCTATATATGTTACTAGGGCTTTTTTTTTACCTATTATTAGAATATTATCACTTCGTATAAGTACACATGTGTTAGCAGGATTTGTTGTTGACATATAATTTTGTCTTGGTTTGAGTGACTAGCAGCGTGGCACTATTTTATGTCTTTTTAATGTTTACATATCGTTTAAATTGTTTAAATACTTCTCTTACTTTCTAATTGGAGTCATAGTTTAGGTTGTCAGTAAAAAATGCGCTTTGTCGGTTAGTGGTTGGGAATTTACAACCATGAACTCGATGGACGTGTGCCTTTTTCATCTTGCCAAACTATGCAACTACTCCCATGATGATGCTCAATATTCAGCTTTAAAAAAATCTGAGAGCAAAGTTGCCTGAAGGTGAATACATTATTTTATATATATGAACTGCGGAAAATATGCCTAAAAAGGGGACACAGGGCACAGCATAAGGCACCAGTTTTGCCTGTGTTCTCTCTGCGGCTGACCATTTCCCCAGTATTGACTTCCCATGCCTTGCTCTGCACTGTGTCTTTGTATCTATGGAGGCGGCCAATTTGGTAAAGGCAGGGCTTGGCTTCCTGAGGTCTGCAAGTCTCCAAGTAGATATTCACATGATAATACTCAATATTTAGCTTTAACCACGTTCCGCCTGGCCTATAGCAAAATGAAGGCTGGGCGGCAGTTTATTTGTTGTGACTGGACGTCATATGACGTCCTTCACAACACGCCGCTCATGCCTGCAGCACGGCTTAGGGTGGCGCGTCGCTCATACACACAACATTTACAATCATGGTAAAGAGCTTATGACGTAGGCTCTTTACCATGTGATCAGCTGTGTCCAATCACAGCTGATCACAGTGTAACTAGGAAGTGCCTGTTATTGGCATTCCTCTACTCATGCTGACAGCGCGTGAGTAGAGGAGAGCCAATAAGTGGCTTTGCTGACAGGGGGAACCTGCACTGATAATCATTGCACCATCAGCGATGCCCACCAGTGCCTACCAGTGATGCCCATCAGTTATGCCTTTCCTTACCCATCAGTGATGTCTGTCAGTGTCTCATCATCAGTGCCGCCTATCAGTGCTGCACATGAGTGTCTCCTCATCAGTGCCCATCAGTGCCGCCTATCAGTGCCCATCAGTGCTGCACATTAGTGTCTCCTCATCAGTGCCCACCAGTGCTGCCTATCAGTGCCCATTAGTGCTGCACATTAGTGTCTCCTCATCAGTGCCGCCTATCAGTGCCCATCAGTGCTGCATATTAGTGTCTCCTCATCAGTGCCGCCTATCAGTGCTCATCAGTGCTGCACATTAGTGTCTCCTCATCAGTGCCCATCAGTGCCTCCTATCAGTGCCCATCAGGGCTGCACATTAGTGTCTCCTCGTCAGTGTCCATCAGTACCTCCTATCAGTGCCCATCAGTGCTGCACATTAGTGTCTCCTCATCAGTGCCCATCAGTGCTGCCTATCAGTGCACATCAGTGCTGCACATTAGTGTCTCCTCATTAGTGCCCATCAGTGCCGCCTATCAGTGCCCATCAGTGCTGCACATTAGTGTCTCCTCATCAGTGCCCATCAGTGCCGCCTATCAGTGCCTATCAATGCTGCACATTAGTGTCTCCTCGTCAGTGTCCATCAGTACCTCCTATCAGTGCCCATCAGTGCTGCACATTAGTGTCTCCTCATCAGTGCCCATCAGTGCTGCCTATCAGTGCCCATCAGTGCTGCACATTAGTGTCTCCTCATTAGTGCCCATCAGTGCCGCCTATCAGTGCCCATCAGTGCTGCACATTAGTGTCTCCTCATCAGTGCCCATCAGTGCCGCCTATCAGTGCCTATCAATGCTGCACATTAGTGTCTCCTCATCAGTGCCCATCAGTGCCGCCTATCAGTGCCCATCAGTGCTGCACATTAGTGTCTCCTCAATTTGCACACATTTGCACATACATGCGTAAGCCACAGAGCCCCATCAAGGCACCCCAATATCTGTAGTCCTAACTCTAAATTTTTGAGAGCCTCCACAGTAGAAAAACATGCATTATAATGGATAGTGATACAAAAAGGGTACGCCACTTGCCCCCATCTATAGCTGGCTATCAGTAAGGAACATTGGAGGGCTAACAACAGTTATAAACAAGGCCAAGGATAAATCCAAGGAAAAAAACAAGCTTAACTTACCACCAGCGCGTAGACAACCAAGTAAACCTGTCTAACAGTATGCGTTAAAAGCAGGGGTTTAGTCTGCACACATTTACAAATGCATGCGTAAGCCACAGAGCCTCGTCGAGGCACCCCGGTATCTGTGGTACCTAACACTAACTTATAAGTGTCCCCACAGTGGAGGCACATGGATTCTGATGGATAGGTGAGAGCAGGTGGACTGAAGGCGAGCCACCCCTTCTTAAAGTGGGGCCTATTAGTGGGTGGGTGGAGTATTCTTTAGGGACAGATTTTTGGTTGATCCAGGGAAGGTGCCGAGATTGGTACCTGGGCAAAGGCGTTTTCCACTTGGATCCAATCTTTGTTATTTTTATATACGCGCCAATCGACAATTCTAGTGAGTTGGATTGCCCAATACTATTTATGAATATCTGGTCCTATCCCCCCTTTCTGCTTAGGAAGTGTCATTTTTTCCCAGCTCAATCTAGGGGTGTTTGAGGACCATTCGAGGTTAAACCTTCACTTTTTAACTTCAGTTCAACCGTAAGTGGGTTCTCACTAATACGTAGCACACTCCGGACATGCACCTTGACCATGAATCTTCCATGTATTTGGAAATGTATGCAAATAGTAACATCTGTTTTAGTGATACAGTCAGGTCCATAAATATTGGTACATTGACACAATTCTAGTCTTTTTGGCTCTATACACCACCACAATGGATTTGAAATGAAGCAAACAAGATGTGCTTTAACTGCAGACTTTCAGCTTTAATTTGAGGGTATTTACATCCAAATCAGGTAAACGGTGTAGGAATTACAACAGTTTGTATATGTGCCTCCCACTTTTTAAGGGACCAAAAGTAATGGGGCAATTGGCTGCTCAGCTGTTCCATGGCCAGGTGTGTGTTATTCCCTCATTATCCCATTTACAAGGAACAGATAAAAGGTCCAGAGTTCATTTCAAGTGTGCGATTTGCATTTGGAATCTGTTGCTGTCAACTCTCAATATGAGATCCAAAGAGCTGTCACTATCAGTGAAGCAAGCCATCATTAGGCTGTAAAAACAAAACAAACCCATCAGAGAGATAGCAAAAACATTAGGTGTGGCCAAATCAACTGTTTGGAACATCCTTAACCCTTTCATGACTAAGCCTATTTTTGACATTTGGTGTTTACAAGTTAAAATCCATATTTTTTGCTAGAAAATTACTTAGAGCCCCCAAACATTATATAAATATATTTTAGCAGAGAATCTAGAGAATAAATCGGTGATTGTTGCAATATTTTATATCACACGGTATTTGTGCAGCTGTGTTTTAAACGCAATTTTTGGGGAAAAGGGACACTTTCATAAATTTTAAAACAACCAAACAGTAAAGTTAGCCCAATTTTTTTGTATAATGTGAAAGATGATGTTACGCCGAGTAAACAGAAACCAAACATGTCACGCTTTATAATTGCACGCACTCGTGGAATGGCGACAAACTACGGTACGTAAAAATCTCCATAGGCGACGGTTTTTTTTACGGTTACCAGGTTAGAGTTACAGAGGAGGTCTAGTGCTAGAATTATTGCTCTCGCTCTGATGATTGCGGCGATACCTCATATGTGTGATTTGAACACTATTTACATATGCAGGCGCGACTTCCGTCTGCATTTTCTTTGCTGCGCGAGCTCACGGCGACGGGGGTGCTTTTAAAAAAAAAAAATTTCCTATTTATTTTATTTATTTTTATATTAATAAATTGTGTTTAAAAAAAAAAATTTGATTACTTTTATTGCTGTCACAAGGAATGTAAACATCCCTTGTGACAGTAATAGGTGGTGACAGGTACTCTTTATGGAGGGATCGGGGGTCTAAAAGACTCCCGATCCCTCCTTTGCACTTCAAAGTATTCAGATCGCCGTTTTTGGCGATCCTGAATACTGTATATTTTTTTTAAACCGGCGCCATTGGCAGTCGAGTAAACAGGACGTTGCTTCCGTGTTTACAATTAGGAGACTGGAACGCAGCCACTTACGGCTTTGTTTCAGTCTGTCCCTAGCCCCTGGAGGTGGCAGATTGTTGATCGGGCCTCCCGGTGGAACAGTAGGCCCGGTAAGAGCGGCGGAAGGCGGCGGGAGGGGGGGACGTCCCCTCCCGCTGATCCGGTATAACTGCAGAGCGGATTTTACCTGCATCGGTTGTTATACCTTTAAGGCCAATCGCCGGCTCTAAAAAAACAGTACCGGGATGATGCCTGCAGCTGCGGGCATCATCCCGGTATAACCCCCGAAAGCCGAGTATGCACATCTGCGTATGCTCGGCAGGAAGGGGTTATAAAGACAGAACCTACCGGTGAGCTCAGCAACACCAAAAGACGCAGAAGACCACGGAAAACAACTGTGGTGGATGACCAAAGAATTCTTTCCCTGGTGAAGAAAACACCCTTCACAACAGTTGGCCAGATCAAGAACACTCTCCAGGAGGTAGGTGTATGTATGTCAAAGTCAACAATCAAGAGAAGACTTCACCAGAGTGAATACAGAGGGTTCCCCACAAGATGTAAACCATTGGTGAGCCTCAAAAACAGGAAGGCCAGATTAGAGTTTGCCAAACAACATCTAAAAATGCCTTCACAGTTCTGGAACAACATCCTATGGACAGATGAGTCCAAGATCAACTTGTACCAGAGTGATGGGAAGAGAAGAGTATGGAGAAGGAAAGGAACTGCTCATGATCCAAAGCATACCACCTCATCAGTGAAGCATTGTGGTGGTAGTGCCATGGCGTGGGCATGTATGGCTGCCAATGGAACTGGTTCTCTTGTATTTATTGATGATCTGTCTGCTGGCAGGATGAATTCTGAAGTGTTTTGGGCAATATTATCTGCTCATATTCAGCAAAATGCTTCAGAACTCATTGGACGTCGCTTCACAGTGCAGATGGACAATGACCCGAAGCATGCTGTGAAAGCAACCAAAGAATTTAAGGGAAAGAAGTGGAATGTTATGCAATGACCAAGTCAATCACCTGACCTGAATCTGATTGAGCATGCATTTCACTTGCTGAAGACAAAACTGAAGGCAAAATGCCACAAGAACAAGCAGGAACTGAAGACAGTTGCAGTAGAGGCCTGGCAGAGCACCACCAGGGATGAAACCCAGCGTCTGGTGATGTCTATGTGTTCCAGACTTCAGACTGTAATTGACTGCAAAGGATTTGCAACCAAGTATTAAAAAGTGAAAGTTTGATGGATGATTGTTAATCTGTCCCATTACTTTAGTTCCCTTAAAATATGGGAGGCACATATACAAACTGTTGTAATTTCTACACCGTTCACCTGATTTGGATGTAAATACCCTCAAATTAAAGCTGAAAGTCTGCAGTTAAAGCACATCTTGTTCGTTACATTTCAAATCCATTGTGGTGGTGTGTAGAGCCAAAAAGATTAGAATTGTGTCGATGTCCCAATATTTATGGAGCTCACTGTATATACTGCTAATTAGGCCACAAATAATTGGGCCAAACACAAAGTTTGATACTTTGCCCATACACATTTAATTGTTTATTTTGTACTCTAGCAAATAATTATATACAAAGTAAACTGACAATAATTTGCCATTTAGATTGTTTTTGTCCCCAGCATAAAGACCATGGGGGTTATTTACAAATGGTAAATCCACTTTGCACTACAAGTGCAAACTACAAGTGCAAAGTGCACTTAAAATTGAAAGTGCACTTGGAAGTGCAGTCGCTGTAGATCCGAGGGGGACATGCAAGGAAAATAAAAAACAGAATTTTAGCTTGCACATGATTGGATAATAAAATCAGCAGAGCTTCCCCTCGTTTCAGATCTGCTCCTCAGATTTACAGCGACTGCACTTCCAAGTGCACTTTCAGTGTAATTTCAAGCGCACTTTGCACTTGTAGTTTGCACTTGTAGTGCAAAGTGGATTTGCCTTTCGTAAATAAATCCCCATGTCTGTAACTAACAAAACATTAACTCTTTTTTAGTTTTCAAGAACACACATGCAAAACCGTGACCAATTTTATGAAGCAAACGTAAAGTCAAAGTCCAACAGGGAATTTAAAGTATTTGAAACTTTAATTACTACGTGCCTTTCATGTAAGTGAGATGCTGCTTAGGGGATTCTGCATGCAGCCATGCCTACCTTTGTTCAAGGAATTTCTGCATAGCAGCAGTGGAGCAGGTCATGAAATGTTATCTAGAGGAGTGCAACTTCAAAAATTCCTCCCCTTGCTGGTCTGAGACAATATAAAAGCTGCGGCAGACCACTTCTTTTTTGTGCATGTGTTTTGATTGAAAATTCTTCAGTGCAAAGTATGGTGCAGAATTGTGGCATATATTTTGGTAAATGAAAGCTTGATTTGCAATAGACCCCAAGGAAAAACAAAATAATAAAGATCTACTTGACTATGGTATAGAAGAGTTATGCCGCGTACACACGAGCAGACTTTACGGCAGACTTTGCTCGGCGGACTTTTCGACAGACTTAACGACGGACTTTCTGAATGAACGGACTTGCCTACACACAATCCACCAAAGTCCGTAGAATTCGTACGTGATGACGTACGACCGGACTAAAACAAGGAAGTTCATTGCCAGTAGCGAATAGCTGCCCTAGCGTGGCTTTTTGTCCGTCGAACTAGCATACAGACGAGCGGACTTTTGGACCGGACTCGATTTCGACGGATTGATTTAAAACATGTTTCAAATCTAAGTCCGTCCAACTTTTGAGAAAACAAAGTCCGCTGGAGCCCACACACGATCGAACTGTCTGACGAAATCCCGTCCGCCGGGCAAAGTCTGCCGTAAAGTCCGCTCGTGTGTACGCGGCATTAGTGTTGTAAGGTGGGGTCTTACCTGCTTGAAGGTTGATGGTCAGATCATGGTAGGGAGGAACCAGAGGGATAGGAACTGCGGGCTGTTAGGAGATTGTTCCAGAAAGACTGATGTAGAGAAAAGTTGGACTCAGTCATCCACCTCGTCGTAAAGTCACACACATATTATTGGGCGGCAGTATAGTCATCATAGCATTTTGAGGGGTTAAGGGGTCATTGGAGGTCTGTGGAAGAAGTGGGTTTTCTATGAAGCAGGACCCTTCAGGTCGTATGGACCTTTCTTTTGGCTGGTTGCTGATAGCTCTAACAGGGTCTCAACCCCTTGAAGAAAGTAATAAATTCCTCATTTTAAACTGTCCTTGAGTCAGCAGAGAGCAGCTGGGGAAAGGTGTGGATTTTAGTCAAGCCATTGGGCTAGTGAACATCCACAGATCTCTTCCTGCTATCACTTGCCATTAGTGGTTACTGAATTTATGGTGGTTTGATTGCGCACAGATATTTATGAAATTGTTAATTTTCCATAAATCAGCTCTGCAACTGATCTGCTACATTGCATGGGTCCAGGTGGTGGCTGGTGCTGTGTCTTCTCACAAGCTGCCCCTTGTTACAAAGAGCTATAATACTTACCAGAGAGATTGCTTGAGTGTCGCTAAGCCGAACTGACCTAACTAATAATTTGTTTGCTGCTTCAGTTGACCCCTGGTCAGACCTGTCTACTCTCTTGATTTTTGCTTGCTGAAACCCCTGCCTGGGACTTGACTATTTTCTTGGCAATCCCCTAGTGTAAAGTCCTCACACTGTAGCCTTCCTGTCTTTGCTCACCTCTTGGTGGGGTTATCCTGAGGGGAACACCCTGGTACCAGCCTACATCACAGAGCTTTGGGGGCCATCAGGACTCCTGGTTCTTCTACACCATCAGGAACTCTGGTGAAGACTCAGTGCCATGGGTGTGTTGTAATAACATATTTGTTGGGAATAACGGGTTTCTTTATACAATTTAAAACTCATGTCACATTCTAAGTCTTTATTGGTTTTTCCTTTATCCCCAGTTCAGATCACCATACCTTATATAATCAATGCAAATATTTGCAAATTCTCATATCACATCAATCTTTTTTTCTGAAGAAAAAAGCTGATAGATAGCAAAATATTACAGAGGTATCAGTTGAAACTGGTTTTGTTTCATATTAAGCCAACCAGCCCCCAGGCCTTTACTACAACAAGTGACGTCTGAAAAATACCTTAAGAACAGGTTCACTCCTTGAAGCCAAAATTTGTCACTGACTGTTACTTAAAAACTTCATAAGGAAACTTACTTCATAAAAGACCGCATTTCTTGTACCATACAAATATTCATCAACCAAGCAGAAAATCAACCAAGCAGAAAGTCAATCATACTTCCTGTTATTTGGGGATTTAATGCATTTTTTGGTGACTTTTGTTAAATCTAACAAGGATTCATGCCCAGTATTTTTGATATCTTGGTTTATGAAACACAGTTTGGATGTTGTCCTGGGATTGTCAACTTTTTGATTTCGGCTGGAGTAATTTCATCAGGGGTAAGTTTCCATATTTTGGTTAACATAATTCATTTGTTTGGAAAAACTAACTTTTAGATGGGCATAGTCTTAATCTGTTTCCTACTTCAGTCAGGGCTGGTTCATCTACCTCAGCTATGACCTTGGCTAGCCATAGATCATTCCAGTGCATCTATGATCCTTCACCCTTCTTCTTAGAAGAATAGGGATTGGGGTCTTGAAAGTCTTCCTGTGGATAGTAAATACCTCCACCTGCCCAGCGTTTGCAAGGAAAGCTTTACACTGTCTTACTTTTTGTAACTAATGTATTTATGGACAGATATTGTAAAGACTGATTAAGGGGAATCTGTACTTACACCAACCAAGGGAAGGACTAGGCTTGGGGTAATAAATGTTGGGCTAATGGCCCTGAGTTAAAATACTTTCCCATTCAGACCTCAGTCAGAGTGGGACCCGAAAGTCAGTGACACATTGTGGATGCTCTATAGCAAAGGTGTCCAAACTTTTTAAACAAATGGCCAGATTACTATTTGGTCATTAGTTAGAGTAAGAAAATTACATAGCACCAGTGGTCAGTAGGAGGAGAAATAGTGTCCTATCATTGGTGTTGGTGGGAGGAATAGTGCCCCATTATTGGTATTGGTGTCAGTAGGGCTGCACCGATACTGATACCAGTATTGGTATCAGTGCTGATACTAAGCATTTGCCCTAACTTACCCCCTACTCTTCCCCCACCCAGCCCTCACCCCCTACTCCCCACTCTTCCCTCAATTATCCCCCTACTCCCCCCCACCCTGCCCTCACTTACCTCCTTAACCCTCACTTACCCCTCCCCCCCCACCCTTTCCTCACCCCTACTCCCCCCACCCTGTCCTCACCTACCAACTACCCCCCCCCACCCTGCCCTCACTTACCCCTCTACTCCCCCCCACCCTGCCCTCACTTACCTCCTTAACCCTCACTTACCCCTCTCCCCCCCACCCTTTCCTCACCCCTACTCCCCCCACCCTGTCCTCACCTACCAACTACCCCCCCCACCCTGCCCTCACTTACCCCTCTACTCCCCCCCACCCTGCCCTCACTTACCTCCTTAACCTTCACTTACCCCTCTACCCCCCCCCCACCCTTTCCTCACCCCTACTCCCCCCACCCTGTCCTCACCTACCAACTAACCCCCCCCAACCTACCCTCACTTACCCCCCTACTCCCCCCACCCTGCCCTCACTTACCCCCCTACTCCTACCCACCCTGTCCTCACTCACCCCCCCTGCACCCCCCCACCCTATCTTCACTTACCCCCCCACCCCCCACCCTGCCCACACCCAGCTTTACCCAACTCCCCGACTCCCCCCCACCTCCCAAACCACCCCTTTACCTACTCTTCCTAAGTGATAGGTATCGGTAATGGGTATCGGCAGGTACTTAAAAAAAAATCAGTACTCGTCCTTGGTGTTAAAAAAGTGGTATCACTGCATCCCTGGGTAGGAGAAATAGTGCCAATTTTTGCTATCAGTGAGAGGAATAGTGCTCCATCATTGTTGTCAATGAGAGGAATAGCTCCCCAATGTTGATGTCAGTGGCAGGATTAGTGATCCATTGTTGGTGTCAGTGGGAGGAATAGTGCCTTGTATCTGTGGAAAGAATAGTGTCCCAGGGGCTGGATAAAAGCAAGCAAAGGGCCACATCTGGCCCCCTATCACATTTTTGAAGAACACTGTTCTATAATTATCTACTCCCTATTCAGAGCTGAGATCTCAGCTTCTGGTAATAGGAAGTCTTCAAGCCTCAACTTCCATTGTCAATATTAAATGTCATATGATCAAATTCCGAGAGCTGCAAGTAAGTCAATGCTGGAAAACTGCAAAGCTGGGAATTAGGTTGTACTCATTTCTGAAAAGGAAGCTGAAGAATGTTAAGGATTATCTTTGTTGATGGCATGGCATTTTATTTCATTTTTTCCTTGAGGTGATTGTAGCCGTATTAGTGCACTTGCAAAAAAAAAATTGAGTACTATCCATGATACTTTTTTTTATTTGCACTAACATCCAAATTTTTAGGACAAGCTTTCAGGGTGTATCCCCTTCCTTAAGGTTTAAGAAGTACTAATATACAAAATTTCAATAATGTTCAATAAGACAAACATACACAGCAGCAGTAATTTACCTTGGATAGTTGGTGAGATAAGGAAAGGCGAGGTCTATGGACTGGGAGAGGGGAAAGAATTACAGAGGTAAGAGTGGTCATAAAACTAGTGGATATTCATATTTAGAAAACTGAGGTTCCACATTTAGACTATTACTATTATTCCCCTTTTGTCCCAAAATATTCTTACTGGGTCTACTCCCCCCCCCCCCCCCAGGTTGGCCAGGCTAGTTAGGAAGTTGACATCCTAACAGCTGCTAGATGCCTCGTGGCACTCCAATTGAAGCGGCAAACACCGCCGACCTCTATAGAGCTGTACGCTAGGATTAGGGATG
Source organism: Lithobates clamitans (assembly GCA_037952925.1). Taxonomy (NCBI): domain Eukaryota; kingdom Metazoa; phylum Chordata; class Amphibia; order Anura; family Ranidae; genus Lithobates; species Lithobates clamitans. Next base: position 732,190 of record JBBGZY010001925.1, read on the forward strand.
TGAAGATTATAGAGTCCCTTATAGCACGCCTTTCAGACATGGGAGAACATTGGCAAGAGGATCCTCCGTGAGGCTCCACTATTCCTTGTTGACCATTGTGCCAGCACTCTCTACCCCCCCAGGAGTGATGAGCTCAGGACCTTACCTTCTTCTGTCCTCTATCTTTTTTTGTCTTTTCTCTCTCTGTGTTGTTCTCTGGATGTTTTACAAGGGCATCAAGCTGTGAGTCGGACTTCAATCACTGGGCACTGTTCTGCTTTAAGTGGTTCCTTTGGGATTTGGTTCAATTGATACTGTTCATAAAGCTAAACTGTTCATCATATAGTTTTTACAAAATACTGTAATCGCCACTTGAAGATGCCTTGCTGATACAACCAATGGGCCCCTTTAAACCTATGTTTTTTTATTGTATACTGGTCTGTTGTTGGCTTTATATGATGTCCTTTGTTATTTTTTTTCTAACTAAAACATTAATGTCTTCCATGGTATGGTCTGGTTGTGAAAAACGAAGCCCCCACAGGTGGGCAGTAATTATCTTCCTTATGTTGTTTAATGGTGTCTCTGTGTAAGTTCATTCTTTTTTTTTTTTATTCTGTCCTGTTTTGCCAATGTGAGATCCTTGGTTGCATTTTATGCATTGGATGAGGTACACCACATCACTGGCGGCACAGCTGTATGATCCTGTAATACTGAAGGTCCCTTTTGTGTGTGTGACACTTTTTAATGGATTGGTTTGGTTGCCCAGTTTGCAATGTTTTTTTGTTGCAAGGCTTTGTTCTTTTATTTGCAACTTTATAATCAGAATGAAGTTTTCTGCTGATTAAAGTGACACTAAAGCTAGGTTTTTTTTTGTTTTTTTTAAAATAACAAACATGTCATACTTACCTCCACTGTGCAGTTCGTTTTGCACAGAGTGGCCCCGATCCTCCTCTTCTGGGGTCTCTCTGTGGCTCTCACGGCCCCTCTCCGCATTAGATAACCCCCTAGGAGAAGCGCTCTCCCGGGGGTTACCCTGCGGGCGCGCTCCCGAGTCATTCACTCGGCGTCCATAGAAGCCGAATGTATGACTCGGCCCCGCCCCATGACGCCCAGGTCATTGGATTGGATTGACAGCAGTGGGAGCCAATGGCTGCGCTGCTATCAACCCATCCAATCAGGACCCAAGACACAAGCTTTTGCTGGTGTGCTCGTCCCCGGGTCGTGATAGAGGGGGTACAGGTAAGTTAAACGGGGGACCGGGGGGGCTGCAGTTTTACAGGAGGTTTTTCACCTCAATGCATAGAATGCATTGAGGTGAAAAACCGTGAAGATTTACAACCCCTTTAATTTATGCCTGAAGTTGGGGTGATTGCCTGAAAGCCAACTGTGGGGGATGTTGGAATATTTCTTTCAGTGTTATGATTGGTTGCAGCTCTTTGGTTATCTTTCTTATATCTTCTAGTGCTGGATGTGGTTACAAGAGGTACACGGTTATTTGTTTTTTCTCCTTGTATTAGAGAGAATATGCTCTTTGGGGTTTTAAAGCGGAGGTCTGCCCAACAAAAAAAAAAATGAAAAGCCAGCAGCTACACATACTGCAGCTGCTGGCTGTTAATAATAGGACACTTACCTGTCCTGGAGTCCAGCGATCTCGGCACCGCAGCTGATGTTTCCATCAGCTGCTGGGTGATGCCGCTGCCATTGTGGGTAAGGGAACCCGGCAGTGTAGCCTTACGGCTTCACGCTAGGGAACCCTACTGCACATGCACGAGGCCCCTCTCCTCTCTCCTACTGGCCCCGCGATAGGGGGAGGAGGAGGGATCCCCGCTGTGACGTCATGGGCCGCGGCACTGACACCCGGGAGTGGGAACAGGATACCTGTCAATGACAGGTATCCCCCCTCCCGAAATGGGCCAATTGTGGCACGGGGGGGAGAAAAATTAGCGGAAGTTCCACTTTTGGGTGTAACTCCGCTTTAGGGCCGTGTTTATGTTTGTATTGGTTGTTCTGTTCTTTCTGTAACCTTTCTTATGAAAAGAGCCTGCTAGTATTCTGAGAAGTTTATTTCTGTCCCCTAAGTCCGTGCACATTCGGTGGTATCTGGTGGATTGGCTGTGTATGATGGCTCGTTTAGTGTGTTGAGGGGTGGAAGCTGGGGCTGTGGAGATAGTTACATCTGTCAGTGGGTTTCCTGTATATTGAGGACTGCAACTTATCATCTCTGGTGTATACTGTGGTGTCTAGGAAGTTGACATGTGTGCTTGAACAGTCCATTTTTTAGTTTGATTGATTGGTGAAACTCGTTGATTAATGAGTATATATATTTTTTTTCACCTTCTGTCCATATGATGAAACAACCATTAATATGCTGTTCAGGAATATGTCCTCCAGGTCAGCTATAAATAAGCCAGCATATTTAAGTGCCATTTTAACTCCCACAACAGTACACTGAAGATACAGTAGGTGTCATTATTGAAAATTAGATAAGTGTACGTAAGAATGAATTCAATGAGCTGTGTTTATGATTTGGAGGCGACAGGTTAAACATAGTACTCAGCGTGTATCCTCTAGTGTCGGGCAGACACTTATGACATGTGAGTGGATCTGTTTGTATTTTTAATAAAATAGAATTTTTAACCACATCCGGACCGCCGCCGATACGTCGTAACTTTGAAGAGGATTATCGTTATGGCAGCAGCTAGCTGCCATAACCTCGGTATCCTCTTCTTCGGCCCGTGGTCCGCTTTCTGATAAAAGTGGTCTCTGTGGCGGATTTGCCACAAGATCACTTTTATCGCCCTCCTGCCACGTTTCGGTGCCCTCTATAGTTTACTGGAGCCGTTGGCAGCGTCGGAGGCGATCAGATGTTGCTCCTTCCTTGGCATGAAGATGAGTGAGGGGAAGATGGCCCCCACCCGTCTCCATACCATTGCAGGGCGGAAGCGATGTCAAAACGTCACTTCCGCCTATAGCTCTTAAATCGCCATTTTTTTTAATTATATTTTTTAAATGACAATTTTTTTTTTATTATTGCATTTTAGTGTAAATATGAGATCTGAGGTCTTTTTGATCCCAGATCTCATATTTAAGAGGTCCTGTCATGCTTTTTTTCTATTACAAGGGATGTTTACATTCTAGGGATGTTTACGTGATAGGAATAAAAGTGACAGAATTTTTTTTTAAAGAACAGTGTAAAAAAAATAAAATAAAAGGTAAAATAAATAAGAAAAAATAAAAAATTTTTTAAACACGCCCCGTCCCGCCGAGCTCGCGTGCAGAAGTGAACGCATACGTGATTAGCGCCCGGATATGAAAACGATGTTCAAACCACACATGTGAGGTATCGCCGCGATCGGTAGAGCGAGAGCAATAATTCTAGCTCTAGACCTCCTCTGTAATGAAAAATATGCAACCTGTAGAATTTTTTTAACGTCGCCTATGGAGATTTTTAAGGGTAAAAGTTTGTCGCCATTCCACGAGCGGGCGCAATTTTGAAGCATGACATGTTGGGTATCAATTTACTCAGCTTAACATTATCTTTCACAATATAAAAAAAAATTTTATTCAAAAAAGTGTATTTTTTCCAAAAAAAGTGGGCTTGTAAGACCGTTGCGCAAATATGGTGTGACAGAAAGTATTGCAACGACCGCCATTTTATTCTCTAGGGTGTTAGAATTTTTTTTTTATAATGTTTGGGGGTTCTAAGTAATTTTCTAGCAAAAAAAACTGTTTTTATCTTGTAAACAACAAATCTCAAAAAGAGGCTTGGTCCTTAAGTGGTAAAATGGCATTACACAATGGAGGTTCTCCTTCCTTTATCTTTCCACATGGTGTTGAAGTACATAGCCTGAGAGCAATCGAGATAGGGGGTCCTATCAAATACGAGAGGCGTGTGGGGTGCAGAGTTTGAAGCGTTTGTGCTGATCTATAACCTGATCAGCCACGGTGAAGGATTCGCACTGGGTGGCATAGACTAATTTTATAGCACAAGCACTTTTAACCACTTGCCGCCCGCCATGTAGCAATATGATATCGGCAAAGTGGTTCTGTTATCCTGACCTGACGTCATGTGACGTGATCAGGATAACAAGCACGTGCGCGCCCGCAGGGACGTGCAGTGATCTCAGGTGCGGTGTGTCAGTCTGACACACCGCAGCTTCGATCATGGTATGGAGCCTCTGATGGAGGCTTCTTACCATGTGATCAGCTGTGGCCAATAACAGCTGATTATCGCGTAAACCAGGAAGTGCCACTAAACGTCTTTTCTCGGTTCACGCTGACAGGGAGAGACGGTTGGCGGCTCTCTCTGTCGGGGGGGGGTCTGCCCTGATAATCAGCACATTGAATATCAGTGCAGCCCCCATCAGAGGTGCCCATCAGCTGCCAGCCTGTGCCCCATGAAGAACACCTGTCAGTGTCCATCAAACTACCAATCGGTGCCCATAACTGTGCCAATCAGTGCCCATAAAAGTACCAATTAGTGCCCCATCAGTAATGCCTGTCAGTGCCCTTCAGATGCCACTCAGTAGCTCCTCATCAGTGCTGCCTATACAGTGCCATCTATCGGTGCCCATCAGTGCCACCTATCAGTGCCACCTATCAGTGCCCATCAGTGCCACCTATCAGTGCCCATCAGTGCCGCCTATCAGTGCCACCTATCAGCACCAATCAGTGCCACCAATCAGTGCCCATCAGTGCCCATCAGTTTTTTTTTTTCAAAAATGTATTTTTTAGTTTGTTTAGCAAAAAATAAAAACCCCAGAGGTGATCAAATACCACCAAAAGAAAGCTCTATTTGTGGGAAGTAAATAAAAAAAATTTAGTTTGGGTACAGTGTTGCATGACCGCGCAATTGTCATTCAAAGTGCGACAGCGCTGAAAGCTGAAAATTGTCCTGCGCAGGAAGGGGGGAAAGTGCCTGGTATTAAAGCGTTGTTCCCCTTAAAAAAAAAAATTAAAAGTTAGCAGCTACAAATACTGCAGCTGCTGACTTTTAATAATCGGACACTTACCTGTCCAGGGGTCCAGCGATGCGGGGGATCGAAGCCCCGCTCGCCTCCCCCCTCCGCTCGGCGGCGCCAGCATTTTAACTGTGGGCGCCCGGCTGTGGCTTCACAGCCGGGCAACCACTGCACATGCGCGAGCTGCGCCACGCGCCGTGACTGGCCGCGCAATCATCTGGGACCGGTCATGTGTCCCAGATGATTGAAATAGGGAGGGTGGATTTCTGCGCTGAGGGAAGTAACGTCAGGAGCCCAGGCACCGAAGTAGCCAGACTACGAGTGACCCCCTAGCAACAGGCATTTAGAGGTGAGTAAAAAAAAAAAATTTCTCCAAATGTTTTTTTTTTTATTTTTTTTAAGCACATTCATTTTTTTTTTTTTTTTTGGGGTGGAACTCCACTTTAAAGAAGATTGATATAATTGATATAACTGCTAAGCAACTTTTTCAGCACTTACGTTCGTTTTGGGATTGCTTGTTCTCATAATATATATTTAGAGGCTGCTTTTTTGCCACTTTTATTTTTGCACTTTTTACTTACTGTAGCCCTTTAACCATTACTTGCACAGTTTTTTGCATTTGCACTTCATTTTTATGTATTGCACAGACATTATTTTGTATGATGATGCATTTTTTATTCAGTGATGTATTGTTTGAGTAACGTTGTGATTTGTGATTAGTGATAATTGATTATTATGCACAGTTATTAGTTTTATAATTCACCAATATTTATTTAGTTTAATTCAATACCGGAGATCCGCGCCACACTCTACCTATCTTCGTTCAAATTAGCTTTTTGGTTAGTACCAAAATTTGGAGGGGCAGCTGTGTAATGCCGCGTACACACGAGCGGACTTGCGAACGGGCTAAACTCCGTCGGCATTTCCGACGGAAAGATTTAGAACATGTTCCATATCTAAGTCCGTCGGAAATGAAGCTACAAAAAGTCTGATGGGGGGTACACCCGATCGGAATGTCCGATGAAAAGCTCCCATCGGATTTTTTCTGCCGGAAAGTCCGACCGCATGTACACGGCATTACTCTCCTCTTTCCGCTCATATTCTAGGCACTGTATATATATGTTTGTCTTTATGATTTGGTAGTGTTTTATAAGATTTTCTAATTGTTGGGTAAAATCTTAGGTTGCATCATAACCCCTTTTTATAGTAAATAGCAGTTGCCAGTTGACTTTGGCCCTCCTGCGTGTATCCATCACAACAACTGGTTTGGTGGTTATGATGTGATTATTGCATAACTCATAATTCACTCCAGTAATGAAAGATTGTATAAAATTTTCTTTTGCTGTTTGGATATCAGTGATGCAACTCGCATATACGGCGTCAAGGTGGCTCTTCTGCGCTGGATTTATGCACCTATTACATGATCCCGCACTTCTGGGTCTGGGGTGCTCGTGCGTTCCGGCGGCAGCCGGCGCCCGGTGTGATAATTCACTGCGGGAGCTGATCGGTGGGTACCGCGGTCTCAATGTCCATTGGCACCCGCTGATTCTTCGGTGCACAGGCACTATGTAAACAAGGCAGATTGCCGTTCTGTCAGTATAGAAGACATGGATCCTGTGTTACTGTAAAGCAGAAACACCAATCTATGCCTTCCACTAGTAAAAGCCCCTCCCCCACTACACTGAAACAGGGGCTAGGCACACATTTAACCCTTTGATTGCCCCTGATGTAAACCACTTCCCAGGCAGTGTTATTAGTACAGTGACAGTGCATATTTTTTAGCACTGATCACTGTATTATGCCGCGTACACACGAGCGGAATGTCCGACAGAAAAAGTCAGACGGAAGCTTTTCATCGTATATTCCAATCGTGTGCATGCCTCATCGGACTTCTTTCTTAGAAAATTCTAACGGACCTAGAAATAGAACATGTTCTAAATATTTCTGAAGGAACCAATTCCTATCGGGAAAACCGCTTGTCTGTATGCTGTTCCGACGGACCAAAAACGACGCATGCTCTGAAGCAAGTAAGAGACAGAAGCTATTGGCTACTGGCTATTGAACTTCCTTTTTCTAGTCCCGTCGTACATGTTGTACGTCACCGCGTTCTGGACGGTCGGACTTTGGTGTGACCGTGTGTAGGCAAGACCGCTGGAATGGAATTCCGTCTGAGAAACCTTCGGAGTTTATTCCGACGGCAAAACCGGTCGTGTGTACAGGGCATAAGTGTCACTGGTTTCCATAAAGTGTCAAAAGTGTCAGTTAGTGTCAGATTTGTCCGCTACAATATCGCATGTCCGCTATAAGTCGCTGATCGCCGCCAATACTAGTAAAAAAATAAATAAAAATATCCCATAGTTTGTAGACGCTATAAGCTTTGCGTAAATTATTCAATATACGCTTATTGAGATTTTTTTTTTTTTTTTAGCAAAATTATGTATCAGAATACATATTGCCCTAAATTTATGAACACGTTTGATTTTTTAAATTTTTTTTATTGGATATGTGTTATAGCAGAAAGTAAAAAATATTGTTTCTTTTTTCAAAATTGTCTTTGTTAATAGCTCAAAAAATAAAAAATAAACTGCAGAGGTGATCAAATATCACCAAACGAAGCTCTATTTGTGGGAACAAATTACATAAATTTTATTTGGGTACAACGTCGCACGACCGCGCAATTAGTCAGTTAGAGTAAAGCAGTGCCGTATCGCAAAAAATGGCCTGGTCATGAAGAGGGGAAGGGGAAATCTTCCAGAGGTCAAGTGGTTAATATAGGTGTCCAGTTTAAGATTAAGTCCTTGTGGAGACGTGAAGTTGCTGCATCTTTTCTTTTTGTCACATTCCATTGGTATTGGATTGCTTTCATTCTATGGGTCTAAAGGCCTGTACACACAATCAGACTTTGCGACGGGAAATGTTGGATGCGAGGTTGTTGGCGTTAAGTCCGATCGTGTGTATGAGGCATAAATGATCCAATTCTGTGGTCGGGCAGAATGTAAGGTCTTTGGAGAAGACTGTTATTTTTTTGGTTCAGAAAGTTTGTGATCTGACCAATTAAAGATTTCAAGTCCCTCTGTTATATTCACATATTTAGTAAGGTCTGCATGTCCACATGGGGTATCTTGGGATTCTGGCTTGGCTTCCAGGTCACTGATAGTAGGAAGTGTAGGTATTGCAGAGACAAAGGTCTTCTAGAGACCCGGGGCGAATTTGCCAAACTGAGCCCCCCCAAGATGTATGAGCATTATGTGTTAGCAAACCCCCCAAAACATTGAGCACTAATCTGCATGCTTACCCCCTAAACATAAATTCCCCCAGTGCAAATCCACCCCCTGCTGAAATCCACCGCCTTCCAGCACAAATCTTTGCCCCCCACCCCCCAAATCCCCTGAACACAAATGCCCCTCCCCCCCAAAAAAGTTACACCTCCTTGCACAAATCCTCTACCCTCAAATTTCCCTTCCTAGCACTAACCCCCCCCCCCAAACAAGAATTTCCCCTCCTAGCACAATTCTCCACCCCCTTCACCATATCACCCCTTCGAGCACAACCTTCTCCCAGCAAAAACCCTCTTCCCCCCAATGCCCCCTCCCAACACCCATTTTTCCTAAATCACCACTCCTAGCACATATCACCCCCCCTCAAATTGCCCCTCCTAACACAAATGCCCTTCACCTCAATCTCCTCCCCCCACCTCACATGAAACTACAGTACCAAGGGCAACCGTCCCTCCTGCCCACCCCTTGTCCCAGTCCTAAGTCTAGGTGTTGTTTTAGGCAACCACCCAAACTTAGACAAAAAAGAATCAGTAGGAAACTTCATTCTGATTACCAAGGTGCAAAAAAAGTATCCAAGCCTTGCAATACAAAATGCTGCAAACTATGGCAATGGTCAGAAATGCTGGGGGGAGTGCTTTTCAAAGTGATTTCTCAGCCAAATAAAGCATGGAGACATGGATGGGTTGGGGAGTTTGCTATGAATAATAAATTAACTAAAGCGGTGTTCCGCCTGGGGAAATACTGTAGCACATGACTTTTAATATATGGCACTTACCATCCATATCCATGTTTATCCAGTTGGCCACAATCCATACCAGTCCCTGATATGTAATCTCTAACGGAACAAAAAAACACAAAGCAAAAATGTCTTGGTATGCTGACCCCTTAAGAGTTCCCTTCACTGGAACTAAGGGGCCAAGCCCAACACCTGAAAAACAACCCCACACCATAATCCCCCCTCCACCAAATGATTTGGACCAGTGCACAAAGCAAGGTTCATAAAGACATGAATGAGCGAGTTTGGGGTTGAGGAACTTGACTGGCCTGCCAGAGTCCTGACCTCAATCTGATAGAACACCTGGACATGGACCTTGCTTTGTGCACTGGTGCGCTGCCTTGTTGGAACAGGAAGGGGACATCCCCAAACCATTCCCACAAAGTTGAGAGCATGAAATTGTTCAAAATGTCTTGGTATGCTGACGCCTTAAGAGTTCCCTTCACTGGAACCAAGGGGCCGAGCTCAACCCCTGAAAAACAACCCCCCAAACCATAACCGCCCCTCCACCAAATGATTTGGACCAGTGCACAAAGCAAGGTCCATAAAGACATGGATGAGCGAGTTTGGGGTGGAGGAACTGACCTTAACCCGATAGAACACCTTTAGGATAAATTAGAGCGGAGACTGTGAGCCAGGCCTTTGTGTCCAACATCAGTACCTGACCTCACAAATGTGCTTCTGGAAGAATGGTCAAACATTCCCATAGACACACTCCTAAACCTTGTTGAAGCTGTTATAGCTGCAAAGGGTGAGCCAACTCAATATTGAACCCTACAGACTAAGACTGGGCTGCCATTAAAGTTCATGTGCGTGTAAAGGCAGGTGTCCCAATACTTTTGACAATATAGTGTATATACAATGGTGTACGCTATATATTATATACGATTATTATATATATATATATATATATATATATATATATATATATATATATATATACACATATACTTTTTTTCCATCTGTTTGTTTACAGTTAGTTTAATTCAAAGCCTGACTTTTCTTCTGTTATGTTTTGTTTTACTGAACAGATCCATACCAACCTGGACCTTCAAGGACAACATCCAGACATGTGGCTCTCTTCAGAAAGAACCTATATGACCACTTTGACAGATGTGATAAGTTCTGGGCACTGCAGAAGAAAAGATCAGAGAATTTAACTTGTACTGCACAGTTGAAGAAGCAAGACAATCCAATATAGAGAGAATTATTGTACAGGAGTTGTGTCTTCTATTTTTAGTTCAGTTATAATATACAGTTCTAATTCCTTCCTGCCCTCTAAAAATGTTTAAATTGTCTAAAAAATTGTGACTATGTAAACATTTTAAAAGGAGAATAAAGTTGGAATGAGGGTGGGGAGTTCTTCTTTATTTCAAATAAAATTATTTTTAAAACTGTTGTCTTTGTTTTATTTCGATCAGGCGAAGGTCTTAGATGTCCATTCCATTGTCCTCCCAGGGGCAAAGTGACCTCTTGGGGAGGTCCCTTTCCCGACATGTAGAAGTGATCGTTTCTACTACATAGCCAACAGCTAAAAAGGTAAACAAACTCCCGGCTGCTCTAGCAGCCGGGAGTTTGTTTACATGCCGGTGCTCCCAATGCTGTAACAGCAATGGCAAGGGGTTACAAAAGGATGAAAGGCGTTTCTAAAATGAGTGTCTTTGGTGCTATTAACTTATATTGTCATCAGGCAAAGGGGTCAAATGTCCCTTCAGCTGTTCACCAGGGGCAGATGGACCTCCACTTCCACTCAATGCCCTCACCTCCTTTTAAAGTACAAGAGAACCAGAAGAGGTAGTTTCTCATCTGGGTTTGTGTTTTGAGAGGGGGTCCCGTTTTTATCACCCTTCCACCCAACCAACATGTCTTCTAAGCAAGGCAGCCATTGTTTTGTAAAATTACACTATTAAAAAAGTATTATAATTAAAAAAAAAAATACTAAAAAACCTAAGCAGGAAAAAAAAATAGTGTTGATTAAAAGGGAACCTCCAGGATAGCAAATACTTAAAAGGATACTACCCTCTTTATATAAAATTCCCATCACCCTGTCTACTCTAAATTTTAGAACAGGCAGACAGTGGTAATTCCTGGATCAGAAGCAAGCAAAGACCGTAAGTCATACAATCTTCTGTCTCTGTTCTCTCTCTTATCTATCTCATTGCCCAATATTTGTTTTCTCTGTGTTCTCGGAACTGTCCTTTTTTTTATAGCCTAAAGATGATATTAATATATTTTTTCCAAACCCCTCTCAATCAGGAAAAATCACCTTTAATGCAACTGGAACAACCAATGTCACGTTATCTTGGGATGAACCAACTAATGAGACGGATGTGACATATGAAGTCAACTATTGGAATACTTCTTCCACTTTTACAGTACAAAGTAAGAAGGCCGTTGTCACCCTGCAGAACCTGAAATCTGGGACGAAATACAGCGTTGATGCAGTGAGAGTTGGAGCCGGAGGTTCTAATAATGGACATTTTGTTGGATCTGTGTTTACAAGTAAGTTCTACATTCATAAGTTTAAAGCTGAATTTCGATTTTCTGCCCCCCCCCCATAAAGCCCCACCGCCAGTTCAAAAATCATATTATACACACCTACTTTACTGCAGTCCTCAGGCAAGTCCGATGACAAAATATAACAAATAATTCTGCGCTGCCCGAAAGGGTAAGCAGCTAACACAGCCAGTAGGATATGTGAATAAATCAGAAAACAAAATAAGTGTAGCGCTAATATGAGAAGTGAAATAACAACATAATATGTAGCATAGACCAATACATCCTTAAACTAGCAAACCTCAAAAAATAAGAAATATAAAAGGGGGGGGGGCATCAAAAAAGTGAACGAATTGAAGTCCTCAGTGAGTATATGACTCATACAAAGTGAAGGGATGATAGTCCTCAATAAATGTTTGACTTCATGCATAGAAAATATCAATGTGCAGGTGACATCTGGAATAAAAGGAACACCACCACCGACAATAGGGAGGCTTACCGGAACGTTTGAACCCAAAGAAACTTACGTTCAATTGGGTCAAACAAGCTTGGGTGGTAAACAGCTGATAGGGTTCCGTGGAAGTTGGAAGGAGGTCCTGGGTTGATCAGTGAACCGGTATGTCCCTCAGGGGTGATGCCCAGAATAGATGGTAATTACATTGGATGGGAAGGAAAAAAGGAAGGCCACATAGTGTAATTCCATAAAAAATGTGTACCAAATTTATTTAAAAAAAGATAGAAATACACTCACATGGGAATGGATAAAAAACAGCCCTGCATGAGTAAAATGGTGGCAGTGTGGTCCCACCCGACGCGTTTCGTCTCCTTGGACATCGTCTGAAGTCCGATGACTTCATCTTCATCTTTATCCCTTCTCCCCTCCTCTACACAAATAGGGCATTTATTTTTATTTACCGTATTTATCGGCGTACAACACGCGCCGGCGTATAACACGCACCCCAAGTTTAGGAGGGAATTTTAAGGAAAAAAATTGACGTGTGAGCGGTGCTATGTCCCTAAATTATGTTAGCGCAGGGGGTGAGTGGGTGAGTTCATGGCAGCCTGAGCACAGAAGGAGCAGGTTGAATAACACCGGGTGTCATTAAACCTAGAGGAGTGAGGACATAGTTTTGCAGAAAAGGAGTGGGCAGTGGTTCTCAACCTCAGTGCATCCAACAGGCCATGTTTTCATGTTTTCCTTTAAATCAGAGTCAATGGCTTGGTATTTTGGACAGCTATTTTATATATAGTTACATAGTTACATAGTAGGTGAGGGGTCGAAAAAAGACACAAGTCCATCAAGTCCAACCTATGTGATCTAAGAGATTTATCTAAGAGAAATTGCCAAAACATGGCCTGTTGGGGGTACTTGAGGACCGAGGTTGAGAACCACTGCTGTAGGTGACATCTCTGGGTTGAAGGTGACTATTAAAGCAATGGTGCTTTTTAAAAATACATGGAGCGCCACACCAAGCACCAGCCAGAACTCATCCGGTGACCCCCCCCCCCCATTGGTGGGTTGCCGGCATCTGGTAACAGCTCATCCCAAGCTCTCTGTGAAAGGTTTAATGTCAAATATAGGATACCGAACACCAAAGACAGTCCATTCTATGAGTAAAGGAGTGGCTTCAGTTTGTCTCCTTCAGGCCACACCCCTCTAATATGTTTCACTGTCCCACAGGGTTTAACCATAGGGGTGAGAGGGTGACCTGGGAGAAGACAGGCTGAAGTCACTCCTTTACTTATTGAAAGATTGGGCTGTCTTCATTGTGTGGCATCCTGTCTTTGACATTAAAGATGGTTTTGTTATTCATTTTAGTCCAAGGCAGGATATTAAAAAAAATGGACTTCATCTCTTCATTTAAAGAGAACCATAAAGATTGAAATGCATGGACTGCTGCAAAATGTTAGTTAGGCTGTCATGCGTCTGATCCAAAAGTAGAAAAGAATTTCCAAACAAAAAGGGTTGAATACTTCATAGGTGATACTAAAGATGTGATTACATTCGGTGATAATTAAAACTAGAATGATAAAAAAATATTATAGCTTGAACTACTTCACTATAAACTCTAATTATTTCAATCAGAAAATGGTTTGCAAATGTAGTCAGAACCTAGTGCTGATATACACTATGTTGCCAAAAGTATTGGGACGCCTGCCTTTACACGCACATGAACTTTAATGGCATCCCAGTCTTAGTCCGTAGGGTTCAATATTGAGTTGGCCCGCCCTTTGCAGCTATAACGGCTTCAACTCTTCTGGGAAGGCCGTCCACAAGGTTTAGGAGTGTGTCTATGGGAATGTTTGACCATTCTTCCAGAAGCCCATTTGTGAGGTCAGGCACTGATGTTGGATGAGAAGGCCTGGCTCGCAGTACTCTGTGCAGGCCAGTCAAGTGCCTCCACCCCAAACTCACTTATCCATGTCTTTATGGACCTTGGTGGGCCAACTCAATATTAATCCTTGCGGACTAAGGCTGGGACGCCATTAAAGTTTATGTGCGTGTAAAAGCAGGTGTACCAACACTAGAAGGGGTTAAGAAAGATCTCTACTAACTGACAGAGAGATTGGAGGGGGCCAAAGACCAATGTCCTTGTATGTAAAGTATACAGTGGAACCTTGGATTACGAGCATAAACAGTTCCAGGAGAATGCCTGTAATCCAAAGCGCTCACATATCAAAGCGAGTTTCCCCAAAGAAGTCAATGGAAACGAAGATAATTCGTTCCGCGTTGACTTCTATTACATGCAATACCGCATGTGGCCAAAGGTGGGGGGGTGCTGGAGAGCCTCAGAAAGACCTGGGGACAGCTCGGAAAGCCTCGGAAAGGCTTGGAAACACTCGGGAACTGAGTATTTCGGAGTCATTCTGAGTATTTCCGAACAGCTCCGAACCATTCCGAGTATCCCCGGCGCCCCCCGCACCTATGGCCAAATGCAGTACTGCACCGCCCATTAGCTTTAATTTTGCTCGTTTTGCGAGACAACACTCGCAAACCGAGTCAGAATTAAAAAAAAAAAAAGTTGCTCGTCCTTCAAAACGCTCATTAACCGCATTACTCGTAAACCACTGTATAAAGCAACAGGTATACTAGGCACTCAAAGCATTTCCAAAGATGAATTAGGGAGATGATATAATAACTTCTAATATAGTCAGAACCTAGCTCTGATGAAGGGGGGGGGGACTGGAACACCTGAAACGCGTTGCATGTTAGACAGATAGTTCAAATAATAAGAGCCAAGCCATGGCTTGGATACCTGCCCACTGACAAACCTTTACAGTCTGATTTGGGACTCCGACCTACTCCTGGGAACCAAGCGCTTTATAAATCTACTGCAGTAGCTTACCATACTACCGGGTTTAATGCTTAGAGTAAACATAAGTATACTTCACTAGCTCCCGGCTTGTTTTCAGGAAAGCCATATTGAAAACAGACTTTGCATAAAAATGCAAGGTCTGCTTTACTGACAACCTATAACCCTTAGAATACAAAATGCTTAAAAAAGGCCAGCAAGAAAAAAGATTTGGGAAGTGCTGGCATCGGCACCTTGCAAATGTCCATTATAGCCGCGTATCAAGTGCCCAGCTTTCCTAAGAGGCAGCAAAGAGGCATAGTTACATAGGTAGTCTGGTTGAAAAAAGACACAAGTCCATCTGGTTCAACCAATCAAAAGGGAAATAAAAATGAATTTACAATCCTATATACACAATTGCATACCCGCAGTTGATCCAGAGGAAGGCAAAAAAAAAAAAAAACAGCAAAGCATGATCCAGTTTGCTCTAGCAGGGGGAAAAAAAATTACAAAGTGGATGGGGCCAAGGTAATTTTTTTTTTAAAGGGAAGCTTTATTTTTTGCCAGCCTATTTGAATGTTTTTTTATTTGAAGGAAAGGGTGAGTTGTCAGTAAAGAGCACCTTACATTTACTTTAAAGTGGATCTTCAGATTCACAGAATCATTCACATTAAAAGTTATCTCCTCTTCAAAATGGAGAGAGAGGTGAAAACTGTTCTAAGTAGTTAGAGAAGGCCAAAAAGTAGTGTTATTAGAAAGAGTATCATAGTGGCAACCTACATCCTTCTCTCATAAAACGTTTTCTTGAAACTGGATGTATAGATTTTTGCAACTTACTGCTCTTTTTTTAACTGTATGTGAAACATTATAGTAGTATATGAATTGGAATGGCAAATCCTAGTAAATCGCTAATCTTGTTATTATGAACACAGTTATAAATATTCTATTGATATACAATGTTATAATTGCAACATTGGTATTTCTATGTTTTTAGAACCAATGCCAGTAAAAAGCTTGTGGGGCTCTTTTTCTTCCGCTGACTCCATTTCTCTATTTTGGACCAAACCGGATGGATATCAGAGTACCTACAGCTACAGGGTGCAGACAAATATCACATCACCATCTACACTGATCAGTAATATAAAGGTGACCAAGGAAACAGCTACAATACCAAACCTGACACCAGGAGAGACCTATTCATTCACCGTATTCACAACAGCCGCTGATAATGTCACAAAATCTGACCCCGTGTCACTGCCTACCGTCACATGTAAGTTACGTTCTGACTGTAGAACCTATTTTATAATGTTATTAATGTTTAGGGCTTTTCTACAGCGGGATCACTAGGGGGGCGCAGTTCCAGCACCGCCAGCACTGAATGTACACTATATTACCAAAAGTATTGGGACACCTGCCTTTACACGCACATGAACTTCAATGGCATCCCAGTCTTAGTCTGTAGGGTTCAATATTGAGTTGGCCCACCCTTTGCAGCTATAACAGCTTCAACTCTTCTAGGAAGGCCGTCCACAAGTTTTAGGAGTGTGTCTATGGGAATGTTTGACCATTCTTCCAGAAGAGCATTTGTGAGGTCAGGCACTGATGTTGGACGCGAAGGCCTGGCTCCCAGTCTCCGCTCTAATTTATCCCAAAGGTGTTCTATCGGGTTAAGGTCCGATCCTCCACCCCAAACTAGCTCATCCATGTCTTTATGGACCTTGCTTTGTGTACTGGTCCAAATCATTTGGTGGAGGGGCGAATATGCTGTGGGGTTGTTTTTCAGGGGTTGGGCTTGGCCCCTTAGTTCCAGTGAAGGGAACTCTTAAGGTGTCAGCATACCAAGACATTTTGAACACTTTCATGCTCCCAACTTTGTGGGAATGGTTTGGGGATGTCCCCTTCCTGTTGCAACATGACTGCACACCAGTGTACAAAGCAAGGTCCATAAAGACATGGATAAACGAGTTTGGGGTGGAGGGACTTGACTGGTCTACACAGAGTCCTGACCTCAACCCGATAGAACACCTTTGGGATAAATTAAAGCGGAGACTGCGAGCCAGGCCTTCTTGTCCAACATCAGTGCCTGACCTCACAAATGCTCTTCTGGAAGAATGGTCAAACATTCCCATAGACACACTCCTAAACCTTGTGGACAGCCTTCCCAGAAGAGTTGAACCTGTTATAGTCCTGACCTCAACCCGATAGAACACCTTTGGAATGAATTAGATCGGAGACAACGAGCCAGGCCTTCTCATCCACAAATGCCCATCTGACACTGGCGGGTGCTGGATCCCTGACAACAAGCATCCCTGAGCTTGAGCTATTACGTTTAGCAGTGATAGGAATACTGCTGCCAAATGTTTCATTTTCTGAGGGAACTGTTGGTCTGGGGTATAAAATAAGGTGTAAAAAAAAATGCACTAAATATCACAAAATTAAAATAAAAATAACCCAGGTTATAATTAATGCACTTTGTTAGAGAATTGCCTGCTTCTGAGATAACTAGTGCTTGAGGTTTTTTTTTTTTTAATGCCAAACTTCAAACCATATTTACCTCTTGGTGAGTTGACCCACCTGGAGAAGATTCCTTTTGTTCTGTAAGGCAGAATATAGAACATATGCACAACAAGGGATTTAAGTGAGTATTTTGGGCTGTTAGATTTTTTTTTAAGTAACCCGTTGAGTAGTTTGGGTTGCATAGGATGCATTAAGGTGAAAAAACACAAACCTTTACAACACCTTTAAGGTCTGAACATGCACTACAGACACAGATTTAGCCGCTGTGATATAAATTCAATTTAGTTTTAGTCATAGTCTTTTGACTAAAATGCCATTTTAGTTCTAATCGTGTTTTAGTCATCTGAGTTGTTTTAGTTTTACAAATCAAATTAATAATGCAGCACCACATAAGAAAGGTGAACAAATGTCCATGAGCACAGTCCAATATGGAAAGAGACAGTCTCCGTAAAATAAGTGCTTGATGTCAGACAAACGGTGTAAAAGATGAGTCCAGCCCAGCCGCCATAGACAAATCAAACCTCTCTCCTCATATATTCGACCTGAAAAGGTCACACAGCATTTATCATTGCCTGGACACAGAACTCCAGCGATCGAACGATGAATAAAAAGCTCCACCGGATGTATATGGAAGAAATAAAGAAGGATCTAGCGCTCTCCGTATGTACAATTTTATAAGAAAAAGGATTAAAAATCACTTACATAAAAGGCACTTGAGCCAAGAAGAAGAAGAAGTGCAAACGTAATGGCATGTCATGTAAAAACCGGCATTCAAACCACAAAGATGGCAGCGGGTGACGTTACACGTGGCTCCTCCCCCCATGCGCTGAAGGATCGGAGCCACGTAGCAGCTACGTGGCTCCAATCCCACTGAAGAAGTCCCGCCCACGGACGTAACGCGTACGCAGCCATCTTTGTGGTTTGAATGCCAGTTTTTACATGACATTCCATTATGTTGCTTTAAATAGTTGTAGTTGCTTATTTGAAGTCCATTTAATGCTACATAACAATCTAATACTATCCTTTCCACATGGTGACAATGCTGCTGCGAGATTTACCTGTAGAACAATTAGCTTTGTCACCCTGATAAAGGAAATGGGAAAATAAGGGATCTGCTGATAGGAACAACAGGTAATAATGCAATATGACAGCTGGGACTTGGAAAAACAAAATCTACAATGTTGCTCTTAGTGACAGACTTCATCATATACTGTATGTCATTTTTATCTTTGGGCCACGTTTTACATTTACCTGCAAATGGAGACATTTTACTTATACTGAATTATTTTTCAGGGCCTTCTTTTCAGATCCCAGACAGTGTGCAGATTGTTCGCTCGCCCTCGGGGGATGCTATGGACATCACCTTCCAAGGTTTTAACACTCCAAATGGACCCATAGTGGCTTATGCTGTCATCATGACAACTGATTTAAGTGGTAGGAACAACAAACTTTGTAGACTTTTATTGACTATTAGCATAGCTGGTAAACTGAATGTATGCATTTTAAATGTTTGCATATACAGTGCCTTGAAAAAGTATTCATACCCCCTTGAAATTTTCACATTTTGTCATGTTACAACCAAAAATGTAAATGTATTTTATTGGGATTTTATGTGATAGACCAACACAAAGTGGAACATAATGGTGAAGTGGAAGGAAAATGATAAATGGTTTTCACATTTTTTACAAATAAATATGTGAAAAGTGTGACGTGCATTTGTATTCAGCCCCCTTTACTCTGATACCCCTAACTAAAATCTACTGGAACCAATTGCCTTCAGAAGTCACCTAATTAGCAAATAGAGTAAACCTGTGTGTAATTTAGTCTCAGTATAAATACAGCCCTCAGAGGTTTGTTAGAGAACCTTAGTGAACAAAGGCCAAGGAACACACCAGACAGGTCAGGGATAAAGTTGTAGAGAATATAAAGCAGGGTTAGGTGATAAAAAAAAATATCCCAAGCTTTAAACATCTCACGGAGCACTGATTAATCCATCATCTGAAAATGGAAAGAATATTGGACAACTGCAAACCTACCAAGACATGGCCGTCCACCTAAACTGACAGGCAAGGAGAACATTCATCAGAGAAGAGCCAAGAGGTCCATGGTAACTCTGGGGGAGCTGCAGAGATCCACAGCTCAGGTGGGAGAATCTGTCCACAGGACAACTATTAGTCGTGTTCTCCACAAATCTGACCTTTATGGAAGAGTGGCAAGAAGAAAGACATTGGTGAAAGAAAGCCATAAGAAGTCCAGTTTGCAGTTGGAGAGAAGCCATGTGGGGGACACAGCAAACGTGTAGAAGAAGGTGTTCTGGTCAGATGAGACCAAAATTTAACTTTGTGGCCTAAAAGCAAAACGCTATGTGTGGCAGAAAACTAACACTGCACATCACCCTGAACACACCATCCCCACCGTGAAACACGGTGGTGGTAGCATCATGTTGTGGGCATGCTTCTCTTCAGCAGGGACAGGGAAGCTCGTCAGAGCTGATGGGAAGATGGATGGAGCCAAATACAGGACAATCTTAGAAGAAAACTTCTTAAAGTCTGCAAAAGACTTGAGACTGGGGCAGAGGTTCACCTTCCAGCAGGACAATGACCCTAAACATACAGCCAGAGCTACAATGGAATGGTTTAGATGAAAGAATATTCATGTGTTATAATGACCCAGTCAAAGTCCAGACCTAAATCCAATTGAGAATCTGTGGCAAGATTTGAAAATTGCTGTTCACAGACTCTCTCCATCCAATCTGACAGAGCTTGAGATATTTTTCAAAGAAGAATGGGCAAAAATGTCCTTCTTCTTAGATGTGCAAAGCTGGTAGAGACATCCCCAAAAAGACTTGCAGCTGTAATTGCAGCAAAAGGTGGTTCTACAAAGTATTGACTCAGGAGGGCGCTATACAAATGTACCCCCCACACTTTTCACATATTTATTTGTAAAAAAATGTGAAAACCATTTATCATTTTCCTTCCACTTCACAATTATGTGCCACTTTGTGTTGGTCTATCACATAAAATCCCAATAAAATACATTTACATTTTTGGTTGTAACATGACAAAATGGGCTATGAATACTTTTTCAAGGCACTGTATATATATCATTGTACTAACAGGCTATAAAAACCTATTCACAAAAAAATAACAAGTTCATAACCTTGTGTCCTTTGAAATGTTTGGGAAATGTATTTACTAAAGAGCACAACTCAGCCTTACTAAGAATAGCCTGTTTGAAAGTATAACATACTTGCAGCCAGTACATACATTTACTTGTGTGTGTGTGTGTGTGTATATATATATATATATATATACAGTGGCCAGTGCCATGTAAAGAATGGCCCAGAGAAAAACAAGGTGGTGCTGCAGGACTGTCTTGAGTAGTCCCCAGAATGAGTTAACTGTAACTGTAAATGTTAGTTTTTACTTGACTTAAGATCAAGGGTCAGGTGGTAGGAAGGAGCCACAGAAGTAGGAGCTGCTGGGAGCTCTTTTCGGAAGATCGACAAGAGAGGAAAGTGGTCCAATTCTCATCAGTGGAATTCAACCTGGAAGAAAAGAAAGCAGTGAGTCATTTTGTGATGAGCCTGGATGCCTTAATATTGCAGGTCAAAGCAGCCGTGGAACAGTTAGGGCCACAATGGTTTTAAGAGCAGCTGTCCACCATTTTGGGGGTTTTAGGAAGGTCTTAACATCACCTTAGTCTTTCTCGCTTCCCCAAGGTCTGGTGTCAATTTGGGAGCCCCATTAAGACCCTCCAGCATTCTTCTGTGAACTCATGATGATGTCCCTTCAGGGGACCGGTCAATGACAGCCTGGACTAACAGGAAGTGGCCTGAAGGACACATAGGTGGTATCATCAGGGGGTGGGATGTAGGAAAAGGATCTATACTAATTTGTCAACCTCCTCAAAGCCCCAAAGTAGAAAGGATGAAAAAGTGAGTCTAGATCAAAAGAGAAGCTATAGAAAGTCCAATTTATACTACATCATTTAAACTGATTAGTATTGCATTTTTTGAGGGATAGGGTTGCTTAAAGCGGATCTTCAGTCATTTTTTCATCTTTCCATCTATTAAATCTTCTGCCCTTGTTGTTGTTCTAACTTTGGATAGTAAAACATTTTTTTTCTGCCAGTAAATACCTTATACAGCCCACTTCCTGTTTCTTGTCTGGTAAAAAGCCTAGGCTTATGACACCATGCACAGCTCTCTCTCTCACTCTGGTGAGAGTTTGCCAGGAATGGGGGATGAGCCATAAGAGGGCCAATGAGAGCTGCAGAGCTGGAGGTGTGCCTCTGTGTGTCTGTGTCTATATTTTCTTGGTATGCTGGTGACATATATATCTTGTCTTCTGCCACCCTGGGGGGCCCCAATACAGTAGGAAGGGAGCTCACTGCAGAACATGTGAAAGGGCACGTTGTGGGATCATACTAAAGGGCCCCAGGAGATATATATATATATATATATATATATATATATATATATATATATATATATATAATTGCATTTTATAGTTGCCCCCCTACTTTTGTCCCTGTCCCCCTCATGTGCCCCCCCTAAATATGAAAGCTGGAGACGCCACTGCACTGAACAGCAGAAAGCAGAACCAGGATATGTACTGAACCAACATGGCTGCCTTCCTGTACATATATAGCTACAAATTATGCCTAGAAACACATCTTGATAACATTATTTAAACAAAACAAATCCTTTTTTTTTTTTTTAGCAGGAAAAGCATTAAGCATTCGCTTAAAAAAATAAAGGCAGATAAAAAAGTTAAATAATTTTGGTGTTGAAAGTATTTTGATAAATTTCAAATATATATATATACCATAGTTTGTAAATTCTATACCTTTCACACAGACCAACTATTAAAAACTTATTTTCATTTTCAAATAAATGTAGCAGAATACATTCTGGCCAATTTATAGTTACATATTTACATAGTAGGTGACAGTGTTAATTTTGGCAGCAAATTTCCATTCAGTTTTAATCTAATGCCCCGTACACACAATTGGACATTGATCGGACATTCCGACAACAAAATCCTAGGATTTTTTCCGACGGATGTTGGCTCAAACTTGTCTTGCATACACACGGTCACACAAAGTTGTCGGAAAATCCGATCGTTCTGAACGCGGTGACGTAAAACACGTACGTCGGGACTATAAACGGGGCAGTAGCCGATAGCTTTCATCTCTTTATTTATTCTGAGCATGCGTGGCACTTTGTGCGTCGGATTTGTGTACACACGATCGGAATTTCCGACAACGGATTTTGTTGTCGGAAAATTTTATAGCCTGCTCTCAAACTTTGTGTGTCGGAAAATCCGATGGAAAATGTGTGATGGAGCCCACACACGGTCGGAATTTCCGACAACAAGGTCCTATCACACATTTTCCGTCTGAAAATCCGACCGTGTGTACGGGGCATTAGTCTTAGGACTAAAATGGCATTTTAGTTTTAGTCCCATTTTAGTCTTCTGCAATTGTTTTAGTTTTAGTCGTATTTAGTCGACTAAATCTCCAGTACATTTTAGTCGACTAAAACTCATTTTAGTCATCTAAAATCTAATGGGTGTAATTAAATCGTAATGCATTAGTTACATTTCTGTACAATTTCCAAACTCATTATATACTGCTGGAGTGAAAAATCTAATATGTTATTTATTATAGTATTGAGGTATGAACATGCACTACAGACCAGTGTTAATTTTGAAGTCAAATTTCAATTTAGTTTTAGTCTTAGTCTTTTGACTAAAATGGCATTTTAGTTTTAGTCCCATTTTAGTCATCTCAGTTGTTTTAGTTTTAGTCCTATTTTAGTCGACTAAAATAATATTCATTTAGTCGACTAAAATGTTTTAGTCGTTTTAGTCGACGAAATTAACACTGGTAGGTGAGTTCGAAAAAAGACACAAGTCCATCAAGTCCAACCTATGTGTGTGATTATATGATATTTATGATCAATTATTATTTATTTGCAAAGTTTTACAGGAGAAACTAGGAAAACCTTTTTTTTTTTCAAAGTTTTGGTCTTGTTTCCTCTATATAGTAAAATGAAAAAAAAAAACAAAAAAAAAAAAACAGTGATGATTTAATATCACTAAAAGTGAGCTCTAACTGTCTAAAAAAAAAAAAAAAACATCTATGCCAATAATTTGGGTATAGTGTTGCATGGTCAAGTAATTGTCAGTCAAAGTATCACAGTGTGGAAAACTGAAAATGGCTTGGGCAGGCAGAAGGGTTTTCTTTTTTTAATCAGAAAAATGTTTATTAAAGATAAACAATTTGGCAATCCAGGACAAAATGGTACGTGACATTTTACATACCAAAGTGCAGCCGTATATATTCAGGAATATAGATATGATAAGTGCCATCTAACCCATCTCCATTATAAAGAAGGGTTTAATATGCAGGTCTTCAATTGTTTACAAAAAAAAAAAAATCCTTTTTTTTTTTTTTTTTTTTTTTTACAGGGATACTTAAACATTAATTATTCCCTTTAAAAATTGACTAAAAGACTGACCAAAAATTAAAAATAATTATTTATTTCAAGCAAAAAGAAAAAGGGAGGCCGAATCTCTCAATTATAGAAAATATCAGAAGTATTTTCATTGGTCCTTTTTTTTTTTTATCTTGCAGGCAATGAACCAAGTAAAGGGTCTTTATCAAAGACATATGATGATTTCAGGAATGGGTTGACCAGGACTTATGTGACCTCTGTCATTGGACCGCAGAATACCCAGAACGCTGACCAATCGAATCAGATAAGTGTACACGTGGGAGATGGCACTGTTTCAAGGGGATACGTCAATGGACCATTGGACCCCACATTACAGTACAGGTAATGTAGTCACTTCCACATCCATCCAATCAGACACACCTTGTGTTTAAAATCAATTGTCACAATTGCTTGGGCAACAGACTGAATCTCTGCTAGACTGACTTGTGGTGGAAGGAGGATTTCATTTGAAAAGTGCCAAATACTGATTTTAAGATAGATTTTGATATAATATTTACTAGTGATGAAGTGTGAGTTTTCACTTTGGTGAAATTTCAGCAAAAATTGTGCTATTTCATCAAAATTGAACAACTTAAAGTGGTTCTAAAGCCTCAAGGTTTTTTTCCCCTATTACATTCTATGCATTGAAGCTGAGTTTTTTTTTTTAATCCTAGCATTATTGCTAATGAAATTCAAAAAACAGTATACAATTATCATGATCGATTGTTCAATAATATAAATTTCTTTCTGTAATTATTTATTCCTCCTTTTGTGGCCGTTTCCATCATGAATGTGGGCATGTGAAGCCCAATCGCGATCGCTTCCTGGAATAGCTTTTGAGAGGTGCGTGCTGGGTAACCAGCATGCACCTCTCACGCATGCGCGATTCACCGGCGGCCGGACTCCTGGGAAATTATGTGTCATCATTTCCCAGGAGCACAGGCGAGGGAGGAAGTCACGAGGAGCTCCGCGGACCAGGAAGTGGCAGATTACGAGGACTACATAGCAACAGGGCCTTTCTGGTAAATATAAAGAATGTTTTTCCTCCAAATGTTTTTTTCTAAGTTAAAAGAAGTCTTTTAATGCAAAACATTTTTTAGCGGGAAACTTCGCTTTAAGGTTAAAAAAAACCTTCTTTGCTGCAGGAGCCCCCACAGCCCCCCCACCGTATTCTTACCTGAGCCAAATCCAATCCCATCCAGCGATGTGCATGAGAGCTGGGGCTCTTGCTGCTCTCTCCCTCCTCATTGGGAAGATGGATAGCAGCGCCAGATATTGGCTTGCACTGCTGTTAATCAAA
Source organism: Lithobates clamitans (assembly GCA_037952925.1). Lineage (NCBI taxonomy): Eukaryota > Metazoa > Chordata > Amphibia > Anura > Ranidae > Lithobates > Lithobates clamitans. Next base: position 757,291 of record JBBGZY010001925.1, read on the forward strand.
TGTCCTGATAAGGGAGCGAGCCCAAGTCCCCCAGTCTGTGTCAATAGACGCAGACTGGGCAGCTCAGGAGCAAGCACGTACGTATGCTCCCAGGTAAAGTGGCTTTCCCGGGGGGGGGGGGGGCACTCGCTGAAGAGGAAGGGCCTGGAGCGCCAGCGGGGGACCCCAGAAAAGGAGGATAGGGGCTGCTCTGTACAAAACCATTACACCTAGCAGGTAGGTGTAACATGTTTGTCATTTTAGTTTTTTTTTAAAAACAAAGGTTTATAATCGCTTTAAGTATGTGATCCTTAAGTCGGTAAAAACTTGTGATGAGCTGAGTACTCTTGGGTTTGGCTTGAGCAGAGGAACAAGACTAAAGTTCAGGGTGCTGAATCTGAATAATAGTAAGTCAATGGGAGATGAACGTTAAAAAACAGTTCTGCCCATGTTCTAGGCCAGTGGTCCCCAAACTGTGGCCAAGGGGCCAAATGTGGCCCTTTGCTTGCCTTTATCTGGTCCTTGGGGCACCATTCCTCCCACCGACTCTAACAAGGGGGCACCATTTCTCCCACCGACTCCAATAATGGGGCACCATTCCTCCCACCGACTCCAATGTTGGGGCTCCATTCCTCCCACCGACTCCAAAGATGAGGCTCCATTCCTCCCACTGACTCCAACGATGGGACTCTATTCCTCCCACCGACTTCAACAATGGGTCACCATTCCTCCCACCGACTGCAAAATGGGACACCATTCTCCCACTGAATCCAACAATAGGGCACGATTCTCACACCGACTCCAATGGTGGTGCAATATTTCTCCTAATACCAAAGATAGCACATAGTTTACTCCCACTGATGCCTGGACATTTTTTTACTGCCACTGGCCATGGTCCAACCCCACCCCCCCCCCCAGAGCTTGAAGGACAATAAACTGGCCCTTTGTTTAGAAAGTTTGGAGACCCCTGTTCTAGGCTAATAGACAAGGAAATTTCAATGAACTGGGCACTGCCCTGGGGAACATGTATCAAAACACGAAAGTTAAAAAAAAATGGAATTTTCGAATCGTTGCGACAACAGTTCGATATAGATAGATAGAAGATTCGACATGACGGTGACAATAGCGATCTGTGTCTACGGAACCTGCGGTCGAATGTGCCTAACCTAACTCTATTAGTCCAAGATTATTCGACATTATAGAGACAATAGTAAAAGAGCTGTTGCTGCTGGAATATACGATCAAAAATATGTATAATACCATTCGACATGAAGATTCGACGAAGCAGCTAAAAACATTCGATCGCCGCAAGGAGACATTTACGGTCAAATGCTCCGCCTATAAGCTATAGGAAAATTCTAATGTTGTTTGACTAGTAATAGTAATGAATAATTATAATTATTACTAGTTACTAGGGAAAAAAAAGGATTTTTTTCCCTGCTGTAGCAAATTGGATCATGTTTTCCTGGGGGTTTTTTCCGCCTTCCTCTGGGTCAACTATGGGTATAGGATTGGGTATATGGGATTGTATGATATTTTTAGTTTTTTTTTTAGTTTTTTTTATGGAACGTACGATCGCGGCGTCGTACAGTTTAGCTGCTTCGTCAAATCTTCTTAGAACATCCGACAGACACCATAAACCTTCAATTGACAGATTTGACCTTAATTAATTCGGATTTTTGTACAAATGCATTTTCTTAATGAAACAAAGTAGATAAAAACGAATTTCGGGGGTAACTAAATAAATTTATTTTTCAGACGAAACCGAAATTCCTAAACAAAATATTTCAGTGTGCACATGTCTAGTTTTTATTGTTGTCTGTGCCCCCAATAAGGAGATTCCCGCTCTATTTGTCATATTTGCTGTTGTAATCAAAAGTGAAAGTATATTAAAATCACAAATTTTGGGTTGCCCTCAAAACAGTAAAGGAGGGGAAATCTTCCAGTGGAGACACTAGTTATGATGACAACTAGGATTTCCTCTCACTTCCTGTTGTGGCTATAGGACAGGAAGTGAAGGGAAATCTCCCCATTGTAACACAAATGGCAAATAACTGACAGGGGTTATAACCTTCCCGTATGAAAAAAAAAAGTTTTGGCATTCGCCTTTTTGCCTTTAAGAATACAAAATTGCTCTAAATGACATGTCTGGGAGATGCCCCAAACCTGCCTGTAAAGTAGCACATCTGTGCAATGTATACAACCCACAATGGCAACACTGTCTTTTGCAATGGGGAAAAAAATGTTTTTAAATTGCTGGTAAAATGACAGCTCCCGGCCACTTCATTCTGTTTGTAAACGAAGCTAATCAGAAAGCTCTGGAAATTAGTGGGCAGAACAAGTCTAATCAACAGCTAAATATTCATACAGCCCTGGCCAATCCCTATGGAAGTTGGCCCAGATGGTAACTGGGAGCCTGTATAAATACTCTGAGACAGAGAGCAGCGAGGTCTTTTTCCTTAGAAAGAGATCACAGTGTAAGAGGTGCTGCTTGCCCTCTTAGGCCATCTTGCCATGTGCCTACGGTTCGTTGAGGCCTTAGGTGGGCTACCTGGAGATGGAGACAACCAATTTTCCAAGGACATTTGTGAGTACAGACTGGAGAGAGAGATCTTAGAGACTATGGGCTGAGGCCAGCCCTCGTGTGTTAGAGTTGGCTGTGTGTGTGTAAAGGGGACATGGTGTCCAGTGTCCTGAAGAGCTTAGTCTATTTAATTCCCAACAAACGGGCTTTGCTTGGACTTTCCGGCAGAGGAAGATTAATCTCCTCAAGTTTGCTAAAAGATCATAGTTCTATAGAAGATAAGTGTCCTCTTATGTATACATCATTTTGGATTATCCCACTCAATTCCCTATCCCCATCCAAGCTACCCAAAAATAAAAACACCAAAAAGTATACCCCTGAACTGTGCACTGAGCCAAAGAGTGACTGTAACTGTGTGACTGGCTGAGGGGCAACTATTGGGGAAGAGATTCTGGGTAATCTACTAGTGGCTCCTCCAGAGGTAGCACTATACTAATGTAAGCCAGGCCCCTCAGGTCAATGTGAGGTCTCATAAAAATTCTATTCCAGACTCTCTATGTCTGGTGTGGATTTTAAAGGGGAACCTTATGCAAAAATAAAAAAAAGTAGCCCCCCCAAAAAGAATCCATACCTGACCTTTATTTAAGCATGCAGCATTGCAGACAAGGATAGTGGGAAGAGGAATGTGCACCTAGCAAGTGCACACCCCCCTGGCAAAGCACCTTGTGCCCAAGCTGATGAGCTCTATTATGCATAAGGTTTGGTCTCCACTGAACGGGTAAATGTTCAGGCATTTGTCCGAACTCCTGAACAGCTAAGGTTCCTTCAGCCCCAACCTATTGATAGCAGGGTAGTCATAGGGCATTGTTAATCAAAGGGTTGACACTTGGGTAAGCATTATAAATAGAGTTGGCTTTGTTCATCAAAAAAGCCATTGATCTTGATAGCAGCACTGGGATGTTGATTACATGGCTTTCCTAGGAAACAAATCCATGTGTTCTGGCATTCCTCTAAGTCAGCCTTTCTCAACCTTTTTAACATGGAGGGACCCTTGAAATATCTTTCATGTTTGAAGGAACCTCCGATTAATTATGATATCTACAGCTCACAGTACATTATCGTGGTGGACAACAGGAAGTAGGTGGACAACAGAAGTCAGGTTACAGATAGCTAAAACGATCTTTTGTATCAGTGGTTACATATCTGAGAGGTAGAAAGTGTTGACTGCTCAAGGAACTCCTGGCAACATCGGAAAGAACCTTAGGGTTCCATGGAACACTGGTTGAGAAAGGTTCCTCTATGTACCCTGCATTGTGAAACCTGAGGTTAATTTTGGATACATTTCAGTGAAAGTTACATTTGCTGCAAAAGCATTCCACACAACTAATAAAATGGACATCGATTTCTTGACTTTCAGGGTCTACATAGTAGGCTTTACCGAGATAAGCTATGATCCAGCCACAGACATTATCATTGAAGATCAGTCAACAGCAACTGTTACCAACTTCTCTGGTTTTACTTCAACATCTACTACTGTTAGAAGAGGAAGAAGAGGTATATATACGTATTGTAATTTAGTTGACATTCTTGTTTAACATTTTTAACATTTTCTATGTGTGCTATACATTCTTTATTTTATTACCTATATCTTTAAGAACATTTACTGCCTCTCATCTCCCAGTCCTTCTATACCGCCCTAAACCCTTCCCCTGCACCTGCTTTTTTTTAAAAAAAATTGAATACGCTAAAAAAAAGTAACCTACATCCATTAATTTTGTGGGCAGTCCAGTGATGGGTTAAATCCTTTTTCCTCTTCTCCAACCATGGTATTGGGTGCTAGCACTGACTGGCACTTGCGTAATGATGTGCGCGCTCTGTTTAAGTCGCAGTACCATGGTCTCAGGCTGTTGTAGGGACGTACCCCCTGGGTGTGGATCTATGACAGCTTGGCATGTGTGGAGGGGAATTAAATGACACTGTCTGTCATCCAACCCTGAAGTGTACATAACTGGTGGAGGATACAGCCTTTCCTCTTGGACTTATTGAAGCTTACATTTGGAGAGTGTTGGAGTCCAAGGACATCTGACCCTTGTCATCACCAGATCTTGTCTAAACTAGAAAAATGTTCCTACTTTAAACTTTCAGCTACAATCTATTGTAAGATTCTATAACATCTTAAAAAGAGGAACGTGGGCTTTATTTTTTTTTTACATACTTTAAGTCTATTTTAAGCTACATGTCCATATAAAACACTTTGTCCACATAGTGACAATATTACAACTCAGAAAAACAAAAACTGCAATGTTACTGCTAGTATACTGCTACCATATACTGTGCTGGGCATGTGACATTTTTCTATTTGGCCCACATTTACATGTCAACTTATCTTTAAATGAAGTTGTGATAATGAATTATTTTGCAGGTCATGCAGAGATACCAGGCAGTGTGCAGATTGTTCGCTCATCCTCGAGGGATGCCATGGACATCTCCTTTCAAGGTTTTAAGTCTCCATCTGGACCCATAGTGGCTTATGCCATCATCATGACAACGGAATTCCATGGTAGGTACAGCAAACATAATAGAATAATACTAACTAGCAGCATAACTGTGAAGCCGAAAATAATTTACACTGACAAGTCCTGCAGTTTTTTAAGGACAATGAGTCTAGATTGTTGTAACTGTAGTGAAGATGTGATATTAGCCACACAGGGAGTGCATTGGTTTAAATGCAGAAGTTGACCCATTGACATTCGGCCCAAAGAATTGCCCTATAAGAAGGATCAGTAAAGCACAACCATTCTGCACAGCAGAAAGAATTTATGTAACGAGCTAACATGGCTTCCTTCATGAACATCTATAATTACAAGTTATGCCTAGAAACATATCTTGGTAACATTATTTAACCACTTCAGCCCTGGAAGGTATTACCCCCTTAATAACCAGGCCATTTTTTGCGATACAGCACTGCGTTACTTTAACCACTTGCCGACCAGCCGCCGCAGTTTTACTGCAGAAGAATGGCACGGCTGGGCAAAACAACATTATGTTATGTCGCTTCACTCTGCGGCCACTAGGGGCGCGCACCCGCTGCTCGCCCCCGGAGCCGATGCGAGTGCCCGGCAGGCGCGATGACCGCTGGGCTCCCGCGATCGCTCATGACACACCGAGAACGGGATCTGTGTGTGTAAACACACAGATCCCGGTTCTCTGAGGGGAGAAGAGACAGATCGTGTGTTCATACAATGTATGAACAGCGATCTGTTATCTCCCCTAGACAGTCCCCTCCTCCCTTCAGTTAGAACACAGAGAGGGAACACAGTTAACCCCTTGATCGCCCCCTAGTTTTTAACCCCTTACCTGCCAGTGACACTTTTACAGTAATCAGTGCATTTTTATCTGTATCACTGTATAAATGCCAATGGTCCCAAAAATGTGTCAAAAGTGTCCAATGTGCCCGCCATAATGTCGCAGTCCTGATAAAAGTTGCAGATCACCGCCATTACTAGTAAAAAAAAATAATAATAATAAAAATGCTATAAATCTATCCCCTATTTTGTAGACGCTATAACTTTTGCGCGAAACAATCAATATACGCTTATTGTGATTTTTATTACCAAAAATATGTAGAAAAATACATATTGGGCTAAACTGAGAAAAAATTTGGTTTTTTTTAAAAAAAAAAAAAAGGGGGGGGGATATTTATTATAGCAAAAAGTACAAAATATTGTGTTTTTTCAAAATTGTCGCTCTTTTTTTGTTTATAGTGCAAAACATAAAAACCACAGAGATGATAAAATACCACCAAAAGAAAGCTCTATTTGTGGGGAAAAAAAAGAAGTTAATTTTGTTTGGGTGCAGTGCCGTACGACCGAGCACTTTTCAGTTAAAGCGACGCAGTGCCGAATTGCAAAAAATGGTCTGGTCATTCAGCAGCCAAATTTTCCAGGGCTGAAGCGGTTAACTGACAATTGCGCGATTGTGCTTTGCTGTACCCAAATATAATTTATGCCCTTTTTTTTCCCCACAAATAGAGCTTTCTTTTGGTGGTATCTGATCACCTCTGCGGTTTTTATTTTTTGCGCTATAAACAAAAAAAAGTGACAATTTTGAAAAAAAAAACAATATTTTTTACTTTCTGCTATTAAACATATCCAATAAAAAAAATGTAAAAAATCGAATTTCTTCATCAATGTAGGCCAATATCTATTCTTCTACATATTACTGGTAAAAAAAACAATCCCAATTAGCGTATATTGATTGGTTTGCGCAAAAGTTATTGTGTCTACAAACTATGGTATATTTTTATGGCATTTTTATTTTTACTACTTGATTTGATTGTAGCCGTATTAGTGCAATTGTGACAGAGAAAATTGAGTACTGTCCGTGATACTTTTTTTATTTGCACTAACATACAATTTTTCAGGACAAGCTTTCGGGGTATGTCCCCTTCTTCAAGGTCCAAGCAGTAGTGATTCACACATTTTTAAGCAGCATGTTAAAGAAGAAGAAAAAAAAAAAAGAGAAAACCAAACCCATACAAATCAATGGTAATAAAGATAGCAGCAGAGTTAGTGAGATAAGACAGAGGGAGAGCTATAGAATGGAGGGGGGAGGGGGGATACTAGTCACAGAGGGGTTGTAAAACTTTAGCATAATGTGTAAGGAAACCAATATCTAAATTCAGGCCGTTATTTTTCGTGTCAAAAAGAAGTACTGTATCATTCTTAGTTCAAACGTTTTCCTTTCCTGGATAGTTCTGAAATTCCCTTTAAGAACTAAAACATTGAGCTTGTCCTGAAAAATTGTATGTTAGTGCAAATAAAAAAAGTATCACGGACAGTACTCAATTTTCTCTGTCTTTATTTTTACTAGTAATGGTCACTGTATAAATGACACTGGCTGGGAAGGGATTAACATCAGGGGTGATCACAGGGTTAAGTGTGCTCCTAGGGAATTCTTTGCAACTGTGTGGGGGATGGACTGACTGGAGGAAGAGAGAGAACTTGTGTTCCTGATTAGCAGGAACACAGATCTCTCTCTTCCTGTCTGACAGTAAGACGGTCTGCCTTGTTTACATAGGTTCTGTCTCTTCAGCAAACGATCAGCGGGTCCTGGCAGCCATAGGCCGCCGGACCCGCTGATTGGGTCCCGCTGTGTCCAATCACAGCAGGAGTGGGTTTCCAGCGGTGCGCGTGGGCCCCATATCCAGGAAGAGACAACATACAGGTACGTTGTTTCGCGCAGGCCACAGTTTATGTGCGGTGGGCGGTCCAGAAGCAGTTAAACACAACAAATCCTTTTCAAATAGTTAACTAACATTTTAAGCAGTCCCTTGAAAAACAGAAAGCGTAAAATGCAAATAATAATGTAGTTTCATAAGTCGTTTTACATGTTGTCCTATTGGTCATTCTTTTTTACCTTGCAGGCAACACAAATTAAGCATTCCCTTAAAAGTCAGAATAAAAATGAACATAATCTATCAAATATAGAAAATATCAGATTGTTGAAAGTATTTTCTTTGGTCATTTGTCACTCTATCCAATTGGTCATTCTCTTTCAATTTTCAGGGCAAAAACCAAGTAAGGGATCTTTATCTAAGACTTATAATGATTTCAAGAAAGGTTTGACAAGGACCTATGTGACCTCTGTCATTGAGAATATCCAGAACACTGACCAATTGAATAAGATAAATGTCCACGTGGGAGATGGCACTGTTTCAAGGGGATACGTCAATGGACCTTTGGACCCCACAAAACACTACAGGTAATGGAGGTGTTTCCACGCCCATCCAATGAGACACAACTTGTGTTTAAAAATCAAGAATTACATTACTTAGACCCTAGGGTTTGAAAAGTTCCAAATACAGATTTTCAGAAAGATCTCTATAATTACTAGTGATGAGAAAATGTGTGGATGAAATTTCAGTTAAACTGTTACATTTACTGTAAAATCATTTCTCTCAAAAAATAAGATGGGCACTGATCTCTTGACTTCCAGGGTCTACATAGTTGGCTTTCGCACTATAAACTACGATCCAGCCACAAACACTATCAATGAAGATCAATCAACAGCAGCTGTTACCAGCTTCTCTGGTTCTTCGTCAACAACTTCTATTTTTAGAACAGGTACATCCGGCTTCTCTGGTTCTGCTTCATCAACCTCTACCTTTAGAACAGGTACGTTTGATCATTTATTTTCCCGTTAACATTTTCACATTTTCTATTTGTGCTGTACGTTCTTTAGTTTATCACTTCTATATCCTAAAATATTTCTCCTGCCTCCTGTCCCCCAGCCTTTCTCGACCCTCCTAAAGCCTTTCACCTGCTTCTTGTTTTAAAATAAAATTTCCTTAAAAAGTACCCTGACCCCATCTGTCTTCTGGCCAGTCCATTGATGGTTTGGGTTCTTTATACTCTCGACCAGTCATGCTGATTGGTGGCTCTTACTGCAGCACTGACTGTCACCTGCAAAATGATGTGCGTGCCCTTTTCCATGTTGCAGTACCATGAACTCGGGCTGTTGTCATGGTGCACCTCTTGGGTGTGGAGCCATGACAGCCATGCCTTGGAGGTAAGGGGTTGAATGACTTGGTCTTTCATCCAGGCCTTAAGTAGACATCCATAAATGATGGAGGACACAGCTTGTCCTCTGGGAATAATTACAGCTTCAGTATGGACACAGAGTCCGAGGGATCTACTGCAGGAATAACAGGTAATAATACAATATTAATAGTGGTACTCCAAAAAAACAAAGAATGCAATATTACTGGTGGTGATAGCCTGCATCAAATATGTAATTATTTTTCTATTTAGCTCAAACGTACACTTTAAATTACTTGAAAATGGAGGTGTGATAGTGATACTGAATTATTTTACAGGTCATGCAGAGATACCAGGCAGTGTGCAGATTGTTCGCTCATCCTCGAGGGATGCTATGGACATCACCTTCCAAGGTTTTAAGTCTCCATCTGGACCCATAGTGGCTTATGCCATCATCATGACGACCAATTTAATTGGTAGGCACAGCAAACTTAATAGAAGTATATGGACTAGTTGCATAGCTGTGAAATTGAGAATCATTTAAACTGACTGTAAGTTTTGAAGAATAAGCTTGTCTGGGTCTAATTTGCTTGAACTGTAGTTGACATGTGATATTAGCCACACAGAGAGTGCATTGGTTTCAATGAGTTAGTAGACTCATAGACTTGCATTGTGAGAAGCATCAGTAAAGCACAACCATTGTGCGACACTTCAAAGCAGATCCAGATATCTAATAAGTTAACATGGTTTTCTATAATTAAAAGTTATGCCTAGAAAGTAGAAACCTATCTTTTTAACATTATTTAAAGAAACCATTGAGCTACCTAAAAATGTATTGCAATTCCCTTGCAATTCCCTTGAATTAAATTCCCTTGAAAAAAAAATGAAGATCTTGATTTTTTTTCAAGAAAAAGTAAAAAGTGAGTCTGAATCTATCAAATACAAAAAATATCAATTGGTGTTCAATTTATTTTCATTAGTCATTTGTCATGCTATCCCTTTGGCCATTATTTTTTTTTAACTTGCAGGCAACACACCGACTAAAGGGTCTTTCTCAAAGACATATAATGATTTCAAGAATGGGTTGACCAGCACTTATGTGACCTCTGTCATTGAGCCGCAGAATATCCAGAACGCTGATCAATTGAATAAGATAAGTGTCCACGTGGGAGATGGCACTGTTACGAGGGGATACCTCAATGGACCATTGGACCCTACAAAACATTACAGGTAAGGGAGTTACTTCCACATCCATCCAATGGGACACACTTTGTGTTTAAAAATCAATGATCTCATTGCTCAGACACCAGGCTGAAATTCAATTGTTCAATTGACCAGTGGTGTAGGGATTTGAAATGTTCCAAATACAGATTTTCATAAAGATCTGTATATAATTATCAGTAATGAGAAAAATTGTCAGTTTTCACTGTGGTAAATCTGGGAAACAATTGGGTTATTTTAGCTAAATTAAACAAAAGCAAGTGATCCTCAAGTCAATTATAACATGGTGATCTTGTGGCTTTGCCTGGAAAAGGGTTGACACTAGGGTAAGCATATGGCTAGGGCTGGCTTTATTCATTAACAAATCCAATGATCTCAATGCCATCACTTGGATGGTAATCACATCACTTTCCTAGGAAATAAATACATGCTTTTTGGTATACCTCTAAGCCAGGGGTCTCGAACTGGCGGCCCTCCAGCTGTTGCGAAATTGCAAAGTCACATTAGGCATTGCAGGGCTGAGAGTTACAAGCATGACTCCACCAGGCAGAGACATGATGGGACTTGTAGTTTCGCAACAGCTGGAGGGCCATCAGTTTGACACCCCTACTCTAAGCAATCTATATGGGGAAACTTTGAGCTAATGTCGATGGATTTTCAGTGAAAATGTTACATTTGCCGCAAAATCATTTGTTGTAAATACTAAGATTGACTCTGATCTCTTGACTTTCAGGGTCTACATAGTAGGTTTTACCTCAATAAACTTTGATCCAGCCACAAACACAATCAATGAAGATCAGTCAACAGCAACTGTCACCAGCTTCTCTGGTTCGGCTTCATCAACTTCTACTTTTAGAACAGGTATTTTTCAGATTTGCTATTTGTGATAAATGTTCTTTACTATTTATTTAAATTCTAAACCATATCTGCTGCCTCCCATCCCCTGGTCCTCTTCTATCCATTAAACCCTTCCCCTTCACCTACTCCTTGATTAAAATGTAATTCCTTAAAATAAAAATAAAGACTACTCTTAGTTCATCCATCTTCTGGCCGGTCCAGTTAAGGTTGGGTCCATTCTCATCCTGTCCAGCCATGGCGACGGGCGGTCTGTACTGCAGCACTGATTGACGTGTTTAACAATGTGTGAGCTCTGTTTAGTGTTTCAGTACTATGGGATCGGGCTGTTGCAATGATGGTCCCCTGGGGGGGGGGGATGGTAGATCCATGGCTGCCTTGGCTGAGAGGTCAGGGGTTCAATGACATGGCCTTTCATCCAGGCCTGAAGTGGGCATCTGCAAATGGTGAAGAAGGACACAACCTGTACCCAGGGAATAATTACAACATAAACTTGGAGACAGTCAGAGTCCAATGTTATCTGAGCATCCCATCACCAGATCTGTCTAACTAGAAAGCTTTTTATACTTTTAAACTTTCAGCTACAATTTATTTTAAGTTGCTTTAACTGCTTCAAACTATTAGTTAAAGTTGGGCTTTAATGTGTTTGTCACCCACTTTAAGTCCATTTAAAGTTACGTGTCCATCTAAACTACTTTCTCAACATGGTGACAACGCTACTGCCACTATTGAAGACCAATTAGCCTTGTCATTCTGTTTCAAGGAAGTAAACACATAAGAGATCTACTGCAAGAACAACAGCTAATAAAACAATATTACAAGTGTTGCTCAGAAAAACAAAGACTAAAGTGTTACCGTTGGTGACAGACTTCATCATATACGTCATTCTTCTATTTAGCCCAAATCTACACTTTAAAGTGTAAGTAAGCCCCCCTATCGGTTTCAGCCAAGGAAGCTGCCATCTTTGCCTCTGTTTAATCCACCACTGCCATGATGCTGCACATGTGATCAGTTATGACACCAGCCATTGGATGGTTTGACAGTTTGGTTGAGAGCACAACCAAAGGGAGTGTTACATTTTCGGCACGTGCCAGAAATTAAACAGTTTTTTGAAACTGGTAAATTGATGGGTTTACTTCCACTTTACCTTACCTGTAACAGGAGATCCGATACTGACATTGAATTATTTTATAGATCGTGCAGAGATGACAGGCAGTGTGCAGATTGTTCGCTCGGCCTCGAGGGATGCTATGGACATCACCTTTCCAAGTTTTAAGTCTCCATCTGGACCCATAGTAGCTTATGCCATCATCATGACAACCGATTTACATGGTAGGAATGAAAAAAAAAACGAATAGAATGATATGGATTAGTAGCATAGATGTGAAATTGAAAACCATTTAAACTGATTAGTCTTGCAATTTTTGAAGGATAAGCTTGTCTGAGTCTAATTTGCTTTAATTGTAGTTAAGATGTGATATTAGCCTCACAGAAAGGCCTTTGGGTTTCAATGGGTTGGTTGACTCGCATCGTGAGAAGGATCAGTAAAGCACAAGCATGTGTGACACTGCAGAGCAGAAAGTAGATCCAGGATATGTGATGAGCTAACATGGCTTCCTTCATGCACATTTATAATTACAAACTATGCCTAGAAACATACTTTCTTTTTATAACATTATTTAAATAAAGCTGTAATTACACCCCGAGTATGAAAGGGGTTAAAGTTGTTTAGGACATTCCATACTAGAACACAAAGGCAGCTACCGAACACTTCAATCAGCTGAACAAGAAACCCATACGACTATTTCTCCCCCAAGTACGAGATGAGGCTCTATGTTGAGGGTCAAGCAGGAATCAGACTCTTTATTAGAACCAAAATTACAAGTCTTTATATACATTTAAAGAGGAGGTGCATACCTCCTGCTCATATTACTCTGAAAATACACCTGTGACTAGAAACCTAATTAACATGAGCTAATTAACTAATCCCTTTAAGCAGCCTGGTCATTGTTATGATAAATCAGGATTTCACTACAGGTCAGACTTGTTGTCACCGAGCTTCACACAGAAGATGATACATTATCATAAGTTTAAACACGGGACATTCTCATAATAGCAGGAGCTCCACTAGGAGTCGGCTTGTCTCCTACATTGTACAGAGGCCAATGTGATCAGCTCTTTCACTTAACATATTGATTTCAGAATCAAACAAACCAAGAAAAGTCTTTACATATATCCTGGGAGATATTGTGGATAAATATTACTGTCCCATTTTAAGTAATCCAAGATATATTTTCTCAATCACCCTGTGCCAAGATAGCACAGGGTGACTTATACATAAGAGGTGCATGGGGAGCTGAAACAAGGGTATCCCATACTTTCCGAGGGATTCTGGGTTTCCACAGGCTCTCCCGTCACAAAAGCAAACCATTTTTATAGCGTTACCCAACATGTTAAGCAGTCCCTTGAAAAATGAAAAGATTACAATGAAAATAGTGGGGTTTTTTTAAGATAAAAGGAAGGCTGAATCTATCAAATAGATAGAAAATACAATTTGGGATTGAATGTATTTCCATTAATCATTTGTCATGCTATCCCATTGGTCATTCTTTTTCTAACTTGCAGGCAACACACTAACTAAAGGGTCTTTATCAAAGACATATAATGATTTCAAGAATGGGTTGACCAGGACTTATGTGACCTCTGTCATTGAGCCACAGAATATCCAGAACACTGACCAACTGAATCAGATAAGTGTCCACGTTGGAGATGGCACTGTTTCAAGGGGATACGTCAATGGACCTCTGGACCCCACAAAACATTACAGGTAATGGAGTTGCTTCCACATCCATACAACGGGAAAAACTTTGTGTTTAAAAAATCAATACTAGCTTTGCTCAGACACTAGACTGAATCTTTGCTAAATTGAGCAGCAGTGTAAGGATTGAATAGTTCCAAATACAGATTTTCATAAAGATCCCTATATAATAATTAATAGTGTTTAGCAAAATTGTCAGTGTTCACATTAGTGAGATTTCAGTAATAATTGAGCCATTTTAGCAAAATCTAAGTCAGTTATAAGATGGTGACCATATGGCTTTGTGTATTAAAGGGATAGAACTAGGGTAAGCATTATGAGTAGAATTGGCTTTGCTCATCAATCACGATGTCAGCACTAGGATGGTGATCACTTGGATCACTTGAAACAAATCCATGTTTTTCGGTATTCCTCCAAGTAGTCTTCATGGTGAAACATGAGGTTAATGTAGATAATATTTCAGTGAAATTGTTAAATTTTCTGCAAAATCATTCCTACCAAATAATGCATGTTGATCTTTTGACTTTCAGGGTCTACATAGCAGGCTTTACAGCAATAAACTTTGATCCAACCACAAACACCATCAATGAAGATCAGTCTACAGCAACTGTTTCCAGCTTCTCTGGTTCTGCTTCAACAACTTCTACTTTTAGAACAGGTATATATGTTTTGTAATGTTTTTACAGTTAACATTTTTCATATTTGCTATCTGTGATAAATGTTCTTTAATCATCACTTAAATCGTAAACAATATCTGCTGCCTCCCGTCTCCCTGGTCCTCTCCTACTCTCCTAAACTGTTCCCCTGCTCCTTGTTTTAATATTAAATTATTTTAAAAAGTACCCTCATTTCATCCATCTTCTGGCCAGTCCAGTGATGGGCAGGATCCATTCATCTTCGGTCCGGCCATGGTGAAGGACAGCTCGTACTGCAGCACTCATTTACATGTGCATACTAATGTAATGTGAGCTCTGTTTAGTTCAATACTCTGGGCTCGGCCTGTTGCAATGATGGACCCCCCAGGGGGTAGATCCATGACTGCATTGGCTCAGAGGTAAGGGGTTAAATGACATGGCCTTTCATCCAGGCCTGAAGTAAGCATCCGTAAATAGTGAAGAATGACACAACCTGTAGCCAGGAAATAATTACAGATTACATTTTCAGACAGTCAGAGCCTGAGGTTACCTGAGCACCCAGTCTCCAGATCTGTCTAACTCAGGGGTCTCAAATTGGCGGCCCTCCAGCTGTTGTGAAACTGCAAGCCCCATCATGCCTCTGCCTGTGGGAGTCATGTTTGTAATGGTCAGCCTTGCAATGCCTCATGGGACTTGTAGTTTCGCAAAAGCTGGAGGGCCACCAGTTTGAGACCCCTGGGACTCTAACTAGAAAGCTTTTTCTACTTTTACATTTTCAGCTACAATTTATTTTAAGTTGCTGTCACTGCTTAAAAGTATTAGCTGAAGTTGGGCTTTAATTTGTTCGTCACCCATTTTAAGTCCATTTAATGCTACATGTCCATCTAAACTACCCTGTCTACATAGTGACAATGCTGCTGCCAGATTTCATTGAAGACCAATTAGCCTTGTCAGTCTGATGAAAGGACGCAGAAACATAAGGAGTCTACAATTGTTACTCCAAAAAATAAAGACTACAAAATTACTGCTGGTTACAGACTGCATTATATATATCATTCTTCTATTTAGCCAAATCTACACTTTAACTCAACTATAAATGGAGATGTGACACTGATAGTGAATTATTTTACAGGTCATGCAGAGATACCAGGCAGCGTGCAGATTGTTCGCTCGTCCTCCAGGGATGCTATGGACATCACCTTCCAAAGTTTTCAGACTCCATCTGGACCCATAGTGGCTTATGCCATCATCATGACAACTGATTTATTTGGTAGGAAAAGTAAACTTAACAGAAGTGTGTGATCCAGCAGCCAAACTGTACAACTGACAATCTTTTAAACTGAATAGCCGTACATTTTTTGAAGTCTATGCATATCTGAGTCTAATTTTCTTTAACTGTAGTTAAAATATGATATTAGCCACACGGGGAGTGCATTGGTTTCAATGGGGAAATCATCTCATAGACTTTCCCTGTGAGAAAGATTAGAAAGACAACCATTGTGTGACAATACAGAGCAGAAAGAAGATCCAGGATATGTAATGAACTAACATGGCTTCCTTTATGTGCATCTATACTTACAAGTTATGGCTAGAAACATTTGAAAACATTATTTAAACAGATCCTTTTAATAGGGTTACCTAAAATTTAAAGCAATTCCCTTGAAAAATACAGAGATTAAAATTATTTTTTTTTCAAGAAAAAAGAAAAAGTGAGGCTAAATCTACCAAATATAAAACATATAATTTGACGTTGAAAGTTTTTTCATTATTCATTTGTCAGGCTATCCCATTGGTCATTCTTTTTGAAACTTACAGGCAACACACTAACTAAAGGGTCTTTAGCAAAGACATATAATGATTTCAAGAATGGGTTGACCAGTACCTATGTGACCTCTGTCATTGAGCCACAGAACATCCAGAACGCTGACCAATTGAATCAGATACATGTCCACGTGGGAGATGGCACTGTTTCAAGGGGATATCTCAATGGACCTTTAGATCCCACAAAACACTACAGGTAATGGAGTTACTTCTACATCCATCCAACAGAACACACCTTGTGTTTAGAAAATCATTGCTCAGACACCAGACTGAATCTTTTAAGTTGACCAGCTGTGTAGAGATTTGCGAAGTTGCAAATACTTATTTTCAAAAAGATCTCTATATAATAATTAGTGATGAGTAAAATTTTCGGTTTTTACTTTTGGTGAAATTTCAGCAACAATTGGGTTATTTTAGCAAAATTTGAAAACAAAACCAAACAAACGTCAATCATAACACAGTGAATATGTGGCTTTGTGTATAAAATGTTTGGCACTAGAGTAAACATTATGGCTAGGGTTGGCTTTGATCACTAACAAAGCAATTGATCACATGGCTTTCCTAGGAAAAAAAACATGTTTTTGATATTCCTCCAAGCAGTCTGCATGGTGAAGCATGAAGTCAATACTGATAAAATGTCATTGAAATTTTTATATTTTCTGCAAAATCTTTCCTAACAAATAATACAATGCATGTTGGTCTCTTGATTTTCAGGGTCTACATAGTTGGCTTTACTGCTATAAACTTTGATCCAGTCACAAACACAATCAATGAAGATCAGTCAACAGCAGCTGTTAACAGCTTCTCTGGTTCTGCTTCAACATCTTCTACATTTAGAACAGGTATTTTTCAGATTTGCTATTTGTGAAAAATGATCTTTACTCTTTATTTAAATTCTAAGCCATATTTGCTACCTCCCATTCCATGGTCCTCTTCTATCCCCTACACCCGTCCCCTTCAACTACTCCTTGATTAAAATGTAATTCTTTAAAATAAAACAAAAAACTACCCTTAGTTCATCCATCTTCTGGCCGGTCCAGTGAAGGTTGGGTCCACTCTCCTCCTGTCCAGCCATGGCAATGAACGGTCTGTACTGCAGCACTGATTGACATGTGTGTAACAAAGTGTGAGTTCTGTTTAGTGTTTCAGAACTATGGGCTCGGGCTGTTGCAATGATGGTCCCCTGGGGAGGGGTAGATCCATGGCTGCCTTGGCTCAGAGGTCAGGGGTTAAATGACATGACCTTTTATCCAGGCCTGAAGTGGGCATCTGCAAATGGTGAAGAAAGACACAACCTGTACCCAGGGAATAATTACAATATAAATTTGGAGACAGTCAGAGTCCAATGTTATCTGAGCATCCCATCACCAGATCTGTATAACTAGAAAGCTTTTTCTACTTTTAAACTTTCTGCTACAATTTACAAGTGTTACTCAGAAAAACAAAGACTAACGTGTTACCGTTGGTGACAGACTCCATCATACACGTCATTCTTCTATTTAGCCCAAATCTACACTTTAAAGTATAAGTAAACCCCCCTATCGGTTTCAGCCAAGGAAGCTGCCATCTTTGCCTCTGTTTAATTCACAACTACCATGATGCAGCATGTGTGATCAGTAATGACACCAGCCATTGGATGGTTTGACAGTTTGGTTGAGAGCACAACCAATGGGAGTGTTACATTTCCGGCACGTGCCGGAAATGAAACAGTTTTTTGAAACTGGTAAATTGATGGGTTTACTTCTGCTTTAACTTACCTGTAAATGGAGATCCGATACTGACATTGAATTATTTTATAGATCGTGCAGAGATACCAGGCAGTGTGCAGATTGTTCGCTCGGCCTCGAGGGATGCTATGGACATCACCTTTCCAAGTTTTAAGTCTCCATCTGGACCCATAGTAGCTTATGCCATCATCATGACAACCGATTTACATGGTAGGAAAGAAAAAAAATGAATAGAATGATATGGATTACTAGCATAGATGTGAAAATGAAAATCATTTAAAATGATTAGTCTTGCAATTTTTAAAGGATAAGCTTGTCTGAGTCTAATTTGCTTTATTTGTAGTTAAGATGTGATATTAGCCTCACAGAAAGGGCTTTGGGTTTCAATGGGTTGGTTGACTCGCATTGTGAGAAGGATCAGTAAAGCACAAGCATTGTGTGACACTGTAGAGCAGAAAGTAGATCCAGCATACATAATGAGCTAACATGGCTTCCTTCATGCACATTTATAATTACAAACTATGCCTAGAAACATACTTTCTTTTTATAACATTATTTAAATAAAGCAAACCATTTTTATAGAGTTACCTAACATGTTAAGCAGTCCCTTGAAAAATAAAAATATTAAAATTAAAATAGTGGGGTTTTTTTTAAAGAAAAAGGGAGGCTGAATCTATCAAATAGATAGAAAATACAATTTGGGATTGAATGTATTTTCATTAGTCATTTGTCATGCTATCCTATTGGTCATTCTTTTTCCAACTTGCAGGCAACACACTAACTAAAGGGTCTTTATCAAAGACGTATAATGATTTCAAGAATGGGTTGACCAGGACTTATGTGACCTCTGTCATTGAGCCACAGAACATCCAGAACACTGACCAACTGAATCAGATAAGTGTCCACGTGGGAGATGGCACTGTTTCAAGGGGATATGTCAATGGACCTCTGGACCCCACAAAACATTACAGGTAATGGAGTTGCTTCCACATCTATACAACGGGAAAAACTTTGTGTTTAAAAAATCAGTACCAGCTTTGCTCAGACACTAGACTGAATCTTTGCTAAATTGAGCAGTAGTGTAGGGATTTGCCTTTAGCAAAATTGTCAGTGTTCACATTAGTGAAATTTTCAGTAATAATTGTGCCATTTTAGCAAAATCTAACAACAAAAACAAGTGAGCCTCAAGTCAATTATAAGATGGTGATCATATGGCTTTGTGTATCAAAGGGATAGAACTAGGGTAAGCATTATGAGTAGAGTTGGCTTTGCTCATTAATCACAATGTCAGTACTGGGATGGTGATCACATGGACTCCTAGGAAACAAAACCATGTTTTTTTGGTATTCCTCCAAGCAGTCTTCATGGTGAAACATGAGGTTAATGTAGATGATATTTCAGTGAAATTGTTACATTTTCATTCCTACCAAATAATGCATGTTGATCTTTTGACTTTCAGGGTCTACATAGCAGGCTTTACAGCAGTAAACTTTGATCCAACCACAAACACCATCAATGAAGATCAGTCAACAGCAACTGTTTCCAGCTTCTCTGGTTCTGCTTCAACAACTTCTACTTTTAGAACAGGTATATATGTCTTGTAATATATTTACAGTTAACATGTTTCATATTTGCTATTTCTGATAAATGTTCTTTAATCATCACATAAATCGTTAACAATATCTGCTGCCTCCCGTCTCCCTGGTCCTTTCCTAAACTGTTCCCCTGCTCCTTGTTTTAACATTAAATTCTTTTAAAAAGTACCCTCATTTCATCCATCTTCTGGCCAGTCCAGTGATGGGCAGGGTCCATTTATCTCCTGTCCGGCCATGGTGATGGACGGCTCGTACTGCAGCACTCATTTACATGTGCATAATAATGTGTGAGCTCTGTTCTGTGTTTCAATACTATGGGCTTGGTCTGTTGCAATGATGGACCCCCCAGGGGGTAGATCCATGACTGCATTGGCTCAGAGGTAAGGGGTTAAATGACATGGCCTTTCATCCAGGCCTGAAGTAGACATCCGTAAATAGTGGAGAATGACACAACCTGTAGCCAGGGAATAATTACAGATTAAATTTGCACACAGAGCCCGGGGGTTACCTGAGCACCCAGTCTCCAGATCTGTCAGGGTCTCAAACTGGCGGCCCTCCAGCTGTTGTGAAACTACAAGCCCCATCATGCCTCTGCCTGTGGGAGTCATGCTTGTAACTGTCAGCCTTGCAATGCCTCATGGGACTTGTAGTTTTTTTTTTTTTTTTTTAACATAGAAGTTTATTTAAATTTTCACAACAGAAACAATTCACTTCGTATTAGATTTAAGTACAGATGGCATGCATAGAACCGTTACATGATTTGGTATGAGTGAGAATCTATTATCACAATACTTATCTATTTTAGAAGAAGATATTAATACTCATATTAAGGATATCAATACATGGCATAGGTGCAAGGGATCTCACCTTCCATCTCAGAATATTCTAGCCTATACATATATATTTTGGAGACTCCTGGGGGTAAGTCAACTCCATTCCCAAAGGGCTCGAACCCAGGGACTTGTAGTTTAGCAACAGCTGGAGGGCCACCAGTTTGAGACCCCTGGGAGTCTAACTAGAAAGCTTTTTCTACTTTTACATTTTCAGCTACAATTTATTTTAAGTTGCTTTCACTGCTTAAAAGTATTCACTGAAGTTGGGCTTTAATTTGTTGTTTGTCACCCATTTTAAGTCCATTTAATGCTACATGTCCATCTAAACTACCATGTATACAAGGTGACAATGCTGCTGCCAGATTTCATTGAAGACCAATTAGCCTTGTCAGTCTGATAAAAGGAAGCAGAAACATAAGGAATCTACAATTGTTACTCAGAAAAATAAAGACTACAGATTTACTGCTGGTTACAGACTGCATTATATATATCATTCTTCTATTTAGCCAAATCTACACTTTAACTCACCTATAAATGGAGATGTGACACTGATAGTGAATTATTTTACAGGTCATGCAGAGATACCAGGCAGCGTGCAGATTGTTCGCTCGTCCTCCAGGGATGCTATGGACATCACCTTCCAAAGTTTTCAGACTCCATCTGGACCCATAGTGGCTTATGCCATCATCATGACAACTGATTTATTTGGTAGGAAAAGTAAACTTAACAGAAGTGTATGATCCAGCAGCCAAACTGTAATACTGACAATCTTTTAAACTGAATAGCCGTACATTTTTTGAAGTCTATGCATATCTGAGTCTAATTTTCTTTAACTGTAGTTAAAATATGATATTAGCCACACAGGGAGTGCATTGGTTTCAATGGGGAAATCATCTCATAGACTTTCCCTGTGAGAAAGATTAGAAAGACAACCGTTGTGTGACAATACAGAGCAGAAAGAAGATCCAGGATATGTAATGAACTAACATGGCTTCCTTCATGTGCATCTATACTTACAAGTTATGGCTAGAAACATTTGAAAACATTATTTAAACAGATCCTTTTAATAGGGTTACCTAAAATTTAAAGCAATTCCCTTGAAAAATACAGAGATTAAAATTTTTTTTTTTTTCAAGAAAAAAGAAAAAGTGAGGCCAAATCTACCAAATATAAAACATATAATTTGACGTTGAAAGTTTTTTTATTATTCATTTGTCATGCTATCCCATTGGTCATTCTTTTTGCAACTTACAGGCAACACACTAACTAAAGGGTCTTTATCAAAGACATATAATGATTTCAAGAATGGGTTGACCAGTACCTATGTGACCTCTGTCATTGAGCCACAGAACATCCAGAACGCTGACCAATTGAATCAGATAAGTGTCCACGTGGGAGATGGCACTGTTTCAAGGGGATATCTCAATGGACCTTTAGATCCCACAAAACACTACAGGTAATGGAGTTACTTCTACATCCATGTAACAGAACACACCTTGGGTTTAGAAAATCATTGCTCAGGCACCAGACTGAATCTTTTAAGTTGACCAGCGGTGTAGGGATTTGCGAAGTTGCAAATACTTATTTTCAAAAAGATCTCTATATAATAATTAGTGATGAGTAAAATTTTCGGTTTTTACTTTTGGTGAAATTTCAGCAACAATTGGGTTATTTTAGCAAAATTTGAAAACAAAACCAAACAAACGTCAATCATAACACAGTGAATATGTGAGTTTGTGTATAAAATGTTTGGCACTAGAGTAAGCATTATGGCTATGGTTGGCTTTGATCATTAACAAAGCAATTGATCACATGGCTTTCCTAGGAAAAAAAACATGATTTTGATATTCCTCCAAGCAGTCTGCATGGTGAAACATGAAGTCAATACTGATAAAATGTCAATGAAATTTTTACATTTTCTGCAAAATCTTTCCTAACAAATAATACAATGCATGTTGGTCTCTTGATTGTCAGGGTCTACATAGTTGGCTTTACTGCTATAAACTTTGATCCATTCACAAACACAATCAATGAAGATCAGTCAACAGCAACTGTTTCCAGCTTCTCTGGTTCTGCTTCAACAACTTCTACTTTTAGAACAGGTATTTTTCAGATTTGCTATTTGTGAAAAATGATCTTTACTCTTTATTTAAATTCTAAGCCATATCTGCTGCCTCCCATCCCCTGGTCCTCTTCTATCCCCTACACCCGTCCCCTTCAACTACTCCTTGATTAAAATGTAATTCTTTAAAATAAAACAAAAAACTACCCTTAGTTCATCCATCTTCTGGCCGGTCCAGTGAAGGTTGGGTCCATTCTCCTCCTGTCCAGCCATGGCAACGGACGGTCTGTACTGCAGCACTGATTGACATGAGTGTAACAATGTGTGAGCTCTGTTTAGTGTTTCAGTACTATGGGCTCAGGCTGTTGCAATGATGGTCCCCTGGGGGGGGGGGGGGGGGGGGGGCTGGTAGATCCATGGCTGCCTTGGCTCAGAGGTCAGGAGTTAAATGACATGGCTTTTCATCCAGGTTCTGAAGTGGGCATCTGCAAATGGTGAAGAAGGACACAACCTGTACCCAGGGAATAATTACAACATAAACTTGGAGACAGTCAGAGTCCAATTTCATCTGAGCATCCCATCACCAGATCTGTCTAACTAGAAAGCTTTTTCTACTTTTAAACTTTCTTCTACAATTAATTTTAAGTTGCTTTAACTGCTTCAAAGTATTAGTTAAACTTGGGCTTTAATGTGTTTGTCACCCACTTTAAGTCCATTTAAAGTTACGTGTCCATCTAAACTACTTTCTCAACATGGTGACAACGCTACTGCTAGTTTTTTTTTATTGAAGACCAGATAGCCTTGTCATTCTGTTTAAAGGAAGTAAACACATAAGAGATCTACTGCAAGAACAACAGCTAATAACACAATATTACAAGTCTTACTCAGAAAAACAAAGTCTAAAGTGTTACCGTTAGTGACAGACTCCATCATATACGTCATTCTTCTATTTAGCCCAAATCTACACTTTAAAGTGTAAGTAAACCCTCCTATCGGTTTCAGCCAAGGAAGCTGCCATCTTTGCCTCTGTTTAATCCACAACTGCCATGATGCTGCACATGTGATCAGTTATGACACCAGCCATTGGATGGTTTGACAATTTGGTTGAGGGTACAACCAATGGGAGTGTTACATTTCTGGCACGTGCTGGAAATGAAACAGTTTATTCAAACTGGTAAATTGATGGGTTTACTTCCGCTTTAACTTACCTGTAAATGGAGATCCGATACTGACATTGAATTATTTTATAGATCGTGCAGAGATGACAGGCAGTGTGCAGATTGTTCGCTCGGCCTCGAGGGATGCTATGGACATCACCTTTCCAAGTTTTAAGTCTCCATCTGGACCCATAGTGGCTTATGCCATCATCATGACAACCGATTTACATGGTAGGAACAAAAATAAAACGAATAGAATGATATGGATTAGTAGCATAGATGTAAAATTGAAAGTCATTTAAACTGATTAGTCTTGCAATTTTTGAAGGATAAGCTTGTCTGAGTCTAATTTGCTTTATTAAGATGTGATATTAGCCTCACAGAAAGGGCTTTGGGTTTCAATGGGTTGGTTGACTCATAGACTCGCATTGTGAGAAGGATCAGTAAAGCACAAGCATTGTGTGACACTGCAGACCAGAAAGTAGATCCAGGATACGTAATGAGCTAACATGGCTTCCTTCATGAACATTTATAATTACAAACTATGCCTAGAAACATACTTTTTTATATAACATTATTTAAATAAAACAAACCATTTTTATAGAGTTACCTAACATGTTAAACAGTCCCTTGAAAAATAAAAAGATGAAAATTAAAATAGTGGGTTTTTTTTTTTACGAAAAAGGAAGGCTGAATCTTTCAAATAGATAGAAAATACAATTTGGGATTGAATGTATTTTCATTAGTCTTTTGTCATGCTATCCTATTGGTCATTCTTTTTGTAACTTGCAGGCAACACACTAACTATAGGGTCTTTATCAAAGACGTATAATGATTTCAAGAATGGGTTGACCAGGACTTATGTGACCTCTGTCATTGAGCCACAGAACTTCCAGAACACTGACCAACTGAATCAGATAAGTGTCCACGTGGGAGATGGCACTGTTTCAAGGGGATACGTCAATGGACCTCTGGACCCCACAAAACATTACAGGTAATCGAGTTGCTTCCACATCTATACAATGGGAAAAACTTTGTGTTTAAAAAATCAGTACTAGCTTTGCTCAGACACTAGACTGAATCTTTGCTAAATTGAGCAGCAGTGTGTGGATTTGCCTTTAGCAAAATTGTCAGTGTTCACATTAGTGAAATTTTCAGTAATAATTGTGCCATTTTAGCAAAATCTAACAAAAACAAGTGAGCCTCAAGTCAATTATAAGATGGTGATAATGTGGCTTTGTGTATCAAAGGGATATAACTAGGGTAAGCATTATGAATAGAGTTGGCTTTGCTCATTAATCACGATGTCAGCACTGGGATGGTGATCACATGGACTCCTAGGAAACAAAACCATGTTTTTTTGGTATTCCTCCAAGCAGTCTTCATGGTGAAACATGAGGTTAATGTAGATGATATTTCAGTGAAATTGTTACATTTTCATTCCTACCAAATAATGCACGTTGATCTTTTGACTTTCAGGGTCTACATAGCAGGCTTTACAGCAATAAACTTTGATCCAACCACAAACACCATCAATGAAGATCAGTCAACAGCAACTGTTTCCAGCTTCTCTGGTTCTGCTTCAACAACTTCTACTTTTAGAACAGGTATATATGTCTTGTAATATATTTACAGTTAACATGTTTCATATTTGCTATTTGTGATAAATGTTCTTTAATCATCACATAAATCGTTAACAATATCTGCTGCCTCCTGTCTCCCTGGTCCTCTCCTAAACTGTTCCCCTGCTCCTTGTTTTAATATTAAATTCTTTTAAAAAGTACCCTCATTTCATCCATCCTCTGGCCAGTCCAGTGATGGGCAGGGTCCATTTATCTCCTGTCCGGCCATGGTGATGGACGACTCGTACTGCAGCACTCATTTACATGTGCATAATAATGTGTGAGCTCTGTTCTGTGTTTCAATACTATGGGCTCGGCCTGTTGCAATGCTGGACCCCCCAGGGGGTAGATCCATGACTGCATTGGCTCAGAGGTAAGGGGTTAAATGACATGGCCTTTCACCCAGGCCTGAAGTAGGCATCCGTAAATAGTGAAGAATGACACAACCTGTAGCCAGTGAATAATTACAGATTTAATTTGCAGACAGTCGGAGCCCGAGGCTACCTCAGCACCCAGTCTCCAGATCTGTCTAACTCAGGGGTCTGAAACTGACGGCCCTCCAGCTGTTGCGAAACTACAAGTCCCATCATGCCTCTGCCTGTGGGAGTCATGCTTGTAACGGTCAACCTTGTAATGCCTCATGGGACTTGTAGTTTCACAACAGCTGGAGGGCCACCAGTTTGAGACCCCTGGAACTCTAACTAGAAAGCTTTTTCTACTTTCACATTTTCGGCTACAATTTATTTTAAGTTGCTTTCACTGCTAAAAGTTATTCGCTGAAGTTGGGCTTTAATTTGTTCGTCACCCATTTTAAGTCCATTTAATGCTACATGTCCATCTAAACTACCCTGTCTACATGGTGACAATGCTGCTGCCAGATTTCATTGAAGCAGTGTTAATTTTAGTCTTAGGACTAAAATGGCATTTTAGTTTTAGTCCCATTTTAGTCTTCTACAATTGTTTTAGTCGTATTTAGTGAACTAAATCTCCAGTACATTTTAGTCTACTAAAATGTCCTACCTTTTAGTCGACTAAAATCTCCAGTACATTTCAGTAATTGCAATTTAGTCATAGTCTTTTGACTAAAATGGCATTTTAGTTTTAGTCTAATTTTAGTCTTTTGACTACAATGGCATTTAGTTTTAGTCATATTTTAGTCATCTCAATTGTTTTAGTTTTAGTCGTATTTTAGGCGACTAAAATAGTATTCATTTAGTCGACTAAAATGTTTTAGTCATTTTAGTCGACTAAAATGTCTTAGTTGTTTTAGTCGACTAAATTAACACTGCATTAAAGACCAATTAGCCTTCTCAGTCTGATGAAAGGAAGCAGAAACATAAGGAATCTACAAATGTTACTCAAAAAAATAAAGACTACAGAGTTACTGCTGGTTACAGACTGCATTATATATATCATTCTTCTATTTAGCCAAATCTACACTTTAACTCATCTATAAATGGAGATGTGACACTGATAGTGAATTATTTTACAGGTCATGCAGAGATACCAGGCAGCGTGCAGATTGTTCGCTCATCCTCGAGGGATGCTATGGACATCACCTTCCAAAGTTTTAAGACTCCATCTGGACCCATATTGGCTTATGCCATCATCATGACAACTGATTTATTTGGTAGGAAAAGCAAACTTAACAGAAGTGTGTGATCCAGCAGCCAAACTGTAAAACTGACAATCTTTTAAACTAAATAGCCGTACATTTTTTGAAGTATATGCATCTCTGAGTCTAATTTTCTTTAACTGTAGTTAAAATATGATATTAGCCACACAGGGAGTGCATTGGTTTCAATGGGGAAATCATCTCATAGACTTTCCCTGTGAGAAAGATTAGAAAGACAACCATTGTGTGACAATACTGAGCAGAAAGAAGATCCAGGATATGTAATGAACTAACATGGCTTCCTTTATGTGCATCTATAATTACAAGTTATGGCTAGAAACATTTGAAAACATTATTTAAACAGATCCTTTTAATAGGGTTACCTAAAATTTAAAGCAATTCCCTTGAAAAATACAGAGATTAAATTTTTTTTTTTTTCCAAGAAAAAAAAGTGAGGCCGAATCTACCAAATATAAAAAATATAATTTGGCGTTGAAAGTTTTTTCATTATTCATTTGTCATGCTATCCCATTGGTCATTCTTTTTGCATCTTGCAGGCAACACACTAACTAAAGGGTCTTTATCAAAGACATATAATGATTTCAAGAATGGATTGACCAGTACCTATGTGACCTCTATCATTGAGCCACAGAACATCCAGAACACTGACCAACTGAATCAGATAAGTGTCCACGTGGGAGATGGCACTGTTTCAAGGGGATATCTCAATGGACCTTTAGATCCCACAAAACACTACAGGTAATGGAGTTACTTCTACATCCATCCAACAGAACACACCTTGTGTTTAGAAAATCATTGCTCAGGCACCCGACTGAATCTTTTAAATTGACCAGCGGTGTAGGGATTTGCAAAGTTGCAAATGCTTATTTTCAAAAAGATCTCTATATAATAATTAGTGATGAGTACAATTTTCAGTTTTTACTTTTGGTGAAATTTCAGCAACAATTGGGTTATTTTAGCAAAATTTGAAAAGAAAAGCAAACAAACTTCAATCATAACACAGTAAATATGTGACTTTGTGTATAAAATGTTTGGCACTAGAGTAAACATTATGGCTATGGTTGGTTTTGATCATTAACAAAGCCATTGTGTCAGCACTGGAATGGTGATCACATGGCTTTCCTAGGAAAGAAAACATGTTTTTGATATTCCTCCAAGCAGTCTGCATGGTGAAACATGAAGTTAATA
This sequence comes from Lithobates clamitans, assembly GCA_037952925.1. NCBI lineage: Eukaryota > Metazoa > Chordata > Amphibia > Anura > Ranidae > Lithobates > Lithobates clamitans. Next base: position 785,503 of record JBBGZY010001925.1, read on the forward strand.
CTGATAAAATGTCAGTGAAATTTTTCACATTTGCGGCAAAATCTTTCCTCCCGAATAATACAATGCATGTTGGTCTCTTGATTTTCAGGGTCTACATAGTTGGCTTTACTGCTATAAACTTTGATCCAACCACAAATACCATCAATGAAGATCAGTCAACAGCAACTGTTTCCAGCTTCTCTGGTTCTGCTTCAACAACTTCTACTTTTAGAACAGGTATTTTTCAGATTTGCTATTTGTGAAAAATGATCTTTACTCTTTATTTAAATTGTAAGCCATATCTGCTGCCTCCCATCCCCTGGTCCTCTTCTATCCCCTACACCCTTCCCCTTCACCTACTCCTTGAATAAAATGTAATTCCTTAAAATAAAAATAAAGACTACTCTTAGTTCATCCATCTTCTGGCCGGTCCAGTGAAGGTTGGGTCCATTCTCCTCCTGTCCAGCCATGGCAACGGACGGTCTGTACTGCAGCACTGATTGACATGTGTGTAACAATGTGTGAGCTCTGTTTAGTGTTTCAGTACTATGGGCTCAGGCTGTTGCAATGATGGTCCCCTGGGGGGGGAGGGGGCTGGTAGATCCATGGCTGCCTTGGCTCAGAGGTCAGGAGTTAAATGACATGGCCTTTCATCCAGGTTCTGAAGTGGGCATCTGCAAATGGTGAAGAAGGACACAACCTGTACCCAGGGAATAATTACAACATAAACTTGGAGACAGTCAGAGTCCAATTTCATCTGAGCATCCCATCACCAGATCTGTCTAACTAGAAAGCTTTTTCTACTTTTAAACTTTCTTCTACAATTTATTTTAAGTTGCTTTAACTGCTTCAAAGTATTAGTTAAACTTGGGCTTTAATGTGTTCGTCACCCACTTTAAGTCCATTTAAAGTTACGTGTTCATCTAAACTACTTTCTCAACATGGTGACAACGCTACTTCTAGTTCATTTTATTGAAGACCAGATAGCCTTGTCATTCTGTTTAAAGGAAGTAAACACATAGGAGATCTACTGCAAGAACAACAGCTAATAATACAATATTACAAGTCTTACCCAGAAAAACAAAGACTAAAGTGTTATCGTTAGTGACAGACTCCATCATATACGTCATTCTTCTATTTAGCCCAAATCTACACTTTAAAGTGTAAGTAAAGCCCCCTATCGGTTTCAGCCAAGGAAGCTGCCATCTTTGCCTCTGTTTAATTCACAACTACCATGATGCAGCACGTGTGATCAGTAATGACACCAGCCATTGGATGGTTTGACAGTTTGGTTGAGAGCACAACCAATGGGAGTGTTACATTTCCGGCACGTGCCGGAAATGAAACAGTTTTTTGAAACTGGTAAATTGATGGGTTTACTTCTGCTTTAACTTACCTGTAAATGGAGATCCGATACTGACATTGAATTATTTTATAGATCGTGCAGAGATACCAGGCAGTGTGCAGATTGTTCGCTCGGCCTCGAGGGATGCTATGGACATCACCTTTCCAAGTTTTAAGTCTCCATCTGGACCCATAGTAGCTTATGCCATCATCATGACAACCGATTTACATGGTAGGAAAGAAAAAAAAATGAATAGAATGATATGGATTAGTAGCATAGATGTGAAAATGAAAATCATTTAAACTGATTAGTCTTGCAATTTTTAAAGGATAAGCTTGTCTGAGTCTAATTTGCTTTATTTGTATTTAAGATGTGATATTAGCCTCACAGAAAGGGCTTTGGGTTTCAATGGGTTGGTTGACCAGCATTGTAAGAAGGATCAGTAAAGCACAAGCATTGTGTGACACTGTAGAGCAGAAAGTAGATCCAGGATACATAATGAGCTAACATGGCTTCCTTCATGCACATTTATAATTACAAACTATGCCTAGAAACATACTTTCTTTTTATAACATTATTTAAATAAAGCAAACCATTTTTATAGAGTTACCTAACATGTTAAGCAGTCCCTTGAAAAATAAAAAGATTAAAATGAAAATAGTGGGGGGCTTTTTTAAAGAAAAAGGGAGGCTGAATCTATCAAATAGATAGAAAATACAATTTGGGATTGAATGTATTTTCATTAGTCATTTGTCATGCTATCCTATTGGTCATTCTTTTTCCAACTTGCAGGCAACACACTAACTAAAGGGTCTTTATCAAAGACATATAATGATTTCAAGAATGGGTTGACCAGGACTTATGTGACCTCTGTCATTGAGCCACAGAACATCCAGAACACTGACCAACTGAATCAGATAAGTGTCCATGTTGGAGATGGCACTGTTTCAAGGGGATACGTCAATGGACCTCTGGATCCCACAAAACATTACAGGTAATTGAGTTGCTTCCACATCCATACAATGGGAAAAACTTTGTGTTTAAAAAATCAATACTAGCTTTGCTCAGACACTAGACTGAATTTTTGCTAATGTCAGGCCACCTTGAGGCTAGGTGACAGATGCACACTGTTGGGATCAGGAGTGCACCACAAGGTAGTGGACCCTACGGCTGACTGCTGCGGATGGGAGTCAGGGTGGTAAGGAAGGCAGGGCTGCTGGAACACCAAAACGAATCCCACCTGGGTTAAAGCGTAAGATTCCCTAGGGCGCAGAGTCTAAGAGCCAGCAGGTGTTCACCAGAGCCTCAAGTGTTGAGGATGGACTGGGCTGCAACTGGCTCCAGGTCACGACCCCCAGGGTCCCCCAGCTCACACCCACAGTAGGCAACAGGAGGATAGGGAATGTAAGGGAATAAGCCAAGGTTGGGGCCACAAGCAGACAAGGACAACAGAGTTCACACCAAAGGTTCAGGGTCACAGGCAAACAGGGATATTTGGGACACGCCAAAGGTCAGGGTCAGGAGCAGACAGGAATAGTTGAGAACATGCCAAGGTCGGTAACAGAAACAAACGTAGAGCACACGGCAGGCAGGAAACAGGAAGCCAAACATACAAAGGTTGATCAGCAGGGCTGGCCTGCAGTGCAGAGGTTAAGATAGAGTTCTCTGATAGGAGCTGTGGTGGAGCCATGCTAGAGGAGAGATTATAAAAGCAGTCAGGTGAGAGTCAGCTGTTCTTTAGAGATGAACACATGGAGACATGTAAGCTGACAGACAAAACTCTATTGCATAACCATGACAGCTACATTGAGCAGCAGTGTAGGGATTTGAATAGTTCCAAATACAGATTTTCATAAAGATCGATATATAATAATTAATAGCGTTTAGCAAAATTGTCAGTGTTCACATTAGTGAAATTTCAGTAATAATTGGGCCATTTTAGCAAAATCTAACAACAAAAACAAGTGAGCCTCAAGTCAATTATAAGATGGTGATCATATGGCTTTGTGTATCAAAGAGATAGAACTAGGGTTAGCATTATAAGTAGAGTTGGCTTTGTTCATCAATCACGATGTCAGCACTAGGATGGTGATCACTTAGACTCCTAGGAAACAAATCCATGTTTTTCGGTATTCCTCCAAGCAGTCTTCATGGTGAAACATGAGGTTAATGTAGATGATATTTCAGTGAAATTGTTACATTTGCTGCAAAAGCATTCCTACCAAATAATGCATGTTGATCTTTTGACTTTCAGGGTCTACATAGCAGGCTTTACAGCAATAAACTTTGATCCAACCACAAACACCATCAATGAAGATCAGTCAACAGCAACTGTTTCCAGCTTCTCTGGTTCTGCTTCAACAACTTCTACTTTTAGAACAGGTATATATGTTTTGTAATATATTTACAGTTAACATTTTTCATATTTGCTATTTGTGATAAATGTTCTTTAATCATCACCTAAATCGTAAACAATATCTGCTGCCTCCCGTCTCCCTGGTCCTCTCCTAAACTGTTCCCCTGCTCCTTGTTTTAATATTAAATTCTTTTAAAAAGTACCCTCATTTCATCCATCCTCTGGTCAGTCCAGTGATGGGCAGGGTCCATTCATCTCCTGTCTGGCCATGGTGATGGACGACTCGTACTGCAGCACTCATTTACATGTGCATAATAATGTGTGAGCTCTGTTCTGTGTTTTAGTATACACACGGTCACACAAAGTTGTCGGAAAATCTGATCTTTCTGAACGCGGTGACGTAAAACATGTACGTCGGGACTATAAACAGGGCAGTAGCCAATAGCTTTCGTCTCTTAATTCATTCTGAGCATGCGTGGCACTTTGTGTGTCGGTTTTGTGTACACACGATTGGAATTTCCGACATTGGATTTTGTTGTCAGAAAATTTTATAGCAAGCTCTCAAACTTTGTGTGTCAGAAATTCTGATGAAAATGTGCGATGGAGCCCACACACGGTCGGAATTTCCAACAACAAGAACCTATCACACATTTTCCGTCGGAAAATCCGACCGTGTGTACAGGGCATTACTCAGAAAAACAAAGACTAAAAAGCGTTACCGTTGGTGACAGACTCCATCATATACGTCATTCTTCTATTTAGCCCAAATCTACACTTTAAATTGTAAGTAAACCCTCCTATCGGTTTCAGCCAAGGAAGCTGCCATCTTTGCCTCTGTTTGATCTACAACTGCCATGATGCTGCACATGTGATCAGTTATGACAGCAGCCATCGGATGGTTTGACAGTTTGGTTGAGAAAACAACCAATGGGAGTGTTACATTTCCGGCACGTGCTGGAAATGAAACAGTTTTTTTAAACTGGTAAATTGATGGGTTTACATACGCTTTACCTTACCTGTAAATGGAGATCCGATATTGACATTGAATTATTTTATAGATCGTGCAGAGATACCAGGCAGTGTGCAGATTGTTCGCTCGGCCTCGAGGGATGCTATGGACATCACCTTTCCAAGTTTTAAGTCTCCATCTGGACCCATAGTAGCTTATGCCATCATCATGACAACCGATTTACATGGTAGGAAAGAAAAAAATACTAATAGAATGATATGGATTAGTAGCATAGATGTGAAATTGAAAATCATTTAAACTGTTTAGTCTTGCAATTTTTGAAGGATAAGCTTGTCTACGTCTAATTTGCTTTATTTGTAGTTAAGATGTGATATTAGCCTCACAGAAAGGGCTTTGGGTTTCAATGGGTTGGTTGACTCGTATTGTGAGAAGGATCAGTAAAGCACAAGCATTGTGTGACACTGCAGAGCAGAAAGTAGATCCAGGATACGTAATGAGCTAACATGGCTTCCTTCATGAACATTTATAATTACAAACTATGCCTAGAAACATACTTTTTTATATAACATTATTTAAATAAAACAAACCATTTTTATAGAGTTACCTAACATGTTAAGCAATCCCTTGAAAAATAAAAAGATGAAAATTAAAATAGTGGGTTTTTTTTTTTTTTACGAAAAAGGAAGGCTGAATCTTTCAAATAGATAGAAAATACAATTTGGGATTGAATGTATTTTCATTAGTCATTTGTCATGCTATCCTATTGGTCATTCTTTTTGTAACTTGCAGGCAACACACTAACTAAAGGGTCTTTATCAAAGACGTATAATGATTTCAAGAATGGGTTGACCAGGACTTATGTGACCTCTGTCATTGAGCCACAGAACTTCCAGAATGCTGACCAACTGAATCAGATAAGTGTCCACGTTGGAGATGGCACTGTTTCAAGGGGATACGTCAATGGACCTCTGGACCCCACAAAACATTACAGGTAATGGAGTTGCTTCCACATCCATCCAACGAGAAAAACTTTGTGTTTAAAAATCAATACCAGCTTTGCTCAGACACTAGACTGAATCTTTGCTAAATTGAGCAGCAGTGTAGGGATTTGAATTGTTTCAAATACAGATTTTCATAAAGATCCCTATATAATAATTAATAGTGTTTAGCAAAATTGTCAGTGTTCACATTAGTGAAATTTCAGTAACAAATGAGCCATTGTAGCAAAATCTAACAACAAAAACAAGTCAGTTATAAGATGGTGATCATATGGCTTTGTGTATCAAAGGGATAGAACTAGGGTAAGCATTATAAGTAGAATTGGCTTTGTTCCTCAATCACGATGTCAGCACTAGGATGGTGATCACTTGGACTCCTAGGAAACAAATCCATGTTTTTCCGTATTCCTCCAAGCAGTCTTCATGGTGAAACATGAGGTTAATGTAAATGATATTTCAGTGAAATTGTTACATTTGCTGCAAAATCATTCCTACCAAATAATGCACGTTGATCTTTTGACTTTCAGGGTCTACATAGCAGGCTTTACAGCAATAAACTTTGATCCAACCACAAACACCATCAATGAAGATCAGTCAACAGCAACTGTTTCCAGCTTCTCTGGTTCTGCTTCAACAACTTCTACTTTTACAACAGGTATATATGTTTTGTAATATATTTACAGTTAACATTTTTCATATTTGCTATTTGTGATAAATGTTCTTTAATCATCACTTAAATCGTAAACAATATCTGCTGCCTCCCGTCTCCCTGGTCCTCTCCTAAACTGTTCTCCTGCTCCTTGTTTTAATATTAAATTCTTTAAAAAAATACCTCATTTCATCCATCTTCTGGCCAGTCCAGTGATGGGCAGGGTCCATTTATCTCCTGTCCGGCCATGGTGGTGGACGGCTCGTACTGCAGCACTCATTTACATGTGCATACTAATGTGTAAGCTCTGTTCAGTGTTTCAGTACTATGGGCTAGGCCTGTTGCTATGATGGACCCCCAAGGGGGTAGATCCATGACTGCATTGGCTCAGAGGTCAGGGGTTAAATGACATGGTCTTTCATCCGGGCCTGAAGTGGGCATCTGCAAATGGTGAAGAAGGACACAACCTGTACCCAGGGAATAATTACAACATAAATTTGGAGACAGTCAGAGTCCAATGTTATCTGAGCGTCCCATCACCAGATCTGTCTAACTAGAAAGCTTTTTCTACTTTTAAACTTTCTGCTACAATTTATTTTAAGTTGCTTTAACTGCTTCAAAGTATTAGTTAAACTTGGGCTTTAATGTGTTTGTCACCCACTTTAAGTCCATTTAAAGTTACGTGTCCATCTAAACTACTCTCTCAACATGATGACAACGCTACTGCTAGTTTTTTATTGAAGACCAGATAGCCTTGTCATTCTGTTTAAAGGAAGTAAACACATAAGAGATCTACTGCAAGAACAACAACACAATATTACAAGTGTAATGCCCTGTACACACGGTCGGACATTGATCGGACATTCCGACAACAAAATCCATGGATTTTTTCCGACGGATGTTGGCTCAATCTTGTCTTGCATACACACGGTCACACAAAGTTGTCAGAAAATCCGATCGTTCTGAACGCGGTGACGTAAAACACGTACGTCGGGACTATAAACAGGGCAGTAGCCAATAGCTTTCATCTCTTAATTCATTCTGAGCATGCATGGCACTTTGTGCGTCGGATTTGTGTACACACGATCGGAATTTCCGACAACGGATTTTGTTGTCGGAAAATTTTATAGCAAGCTCTCAAACTTTGTGTGTCGGAAATTCCGATGGAAAATGTGTGATGGAGCCTACGCACGGTCGGAATTTCCAACAACAAGAACCTATCACACATTTTCCGTCGGAAAATCCGACCGTGTGTACAGGGCATTACTCAGAAAAACAAAGACTAAAAAGCGTTAGTGTTGGTGACAGACTCCATCATATACGTCATTCTTCTATTTAGCCCAAATCTACACTTTAAATTGTAAGTAAACCCTCCTATCGGTTTCAGCCAAGGAAGCTGCCCTCTTTGCCTCTGTTTGATCTACAACTGCCATGATGCTGCACATGTGATCAGTTATGACACCAGCCACCGGATGGTTTGACAGTTTGGTTGAGAAAACAACCAATGGGAGTGTTACATTTCCGGCACGTGCTGGAAATGAAACAGTTTTTTTAAACTGGTAAATTGATGGGTTTACTTACGCTTTACCTTACCTGTAAATGGAGATCCGATATTGACATTGAATTATTTTATAGATCGTGCAGAGATGACAGGCAGTGTGCAGATTGTTTGCTCGGCCTCGAGGGATGCTATGGACATCATCTTTCCAAGTTTTAAGTCTCCATCTGGACCCATAGTTGCTTATGCCATCATCATGACAACCGATTTACATGGTAGGAAAGAAAAAAATACTAATAGAATGATATGGATTAGTAGCATAGATGTGAAATTGAAAATCATTTAAACTGATTAGTCTTGTAATTTTTGAAGGATAAGCTTGTCTGAGTCTAACTTTCTTTAATTGTAGTTAAGATGTGATATTAGCCTCACAGAAAGGGCTTTGGGTTTCAGTGGGTTGGTTGACCAGCATTGTGAGAAGGATCAGTAAAGCACAAGCCTTGTGTGACACTGCAGAGCAGAAAGTAGATCCAGGATACGTAATGAGCTAACATGGCTTCCTTCATGCACATTTATAATTACAAACTATGCCTAGAAACATACTTTCTTTTTATAACATTATTTAAATAAAGTAAACCATTTTATAGAGCTACCTAACATGTTAAGCAGTCCCTTGAAAAAGTAAAAGATTAAAATGAAAATAGTGTTTTTTTTAAGAAAAATCGAGGCTGAATCTATCAAATAGATAAATACAATTTAGGATTGAATATATTTTCATTAGTCATTTGTCATGCTATCCCATTGGTCATCCTTTTTGTAACTTGCAGGCAACACACTAACTAAAGGGTCTTTATCAAAGACGTATAATGATTTCAAGAATGGGTTGACCAGGACTTATGTGACCTCTGTCATTGAGCCACAGAACATCCAGAATGCTGACCAATTGAATCAGATAAATGTCCATGTTGGAGATGGCACTGTTTCAAGGGGATACGTCAATGGACCTCTGGACCCCACAAAACATTACAGGTAATGGAGTTGCTTCCACATCCATCCAACGGGAAAAACTTTGTGTTTAAAAATCAATACCAGCTTTGCTCAGACACTAGACTGAATCTTTGCTAAATTGAGCAGCACTGTAGAGATTTGAATCGTTCCAAATACAGATTTTCATAAAGATCCCTATATAATAATTAATAGTGTTTAGCAAAATTGTCAGTGTTCACATTAGTGAAATTTCAGTAATAAATGAGCCATTTTAGCAAAATCTAACAACAAAAACAGGTCAATTATAAGATGGTGATCATATGGCTTTGTGTATCAAAGGGATAGAACTAGGGTAAGCATTATGAGTAGAGTTGGCTTTGTTCCTCAACCACGATGTCAGCACTAGGATGGTGATCTCTTGGACTCCTAGGAAACAAATCCAGGTTTTTTTGGTATTCCTCCAAGCAGTCTTCATGGTGAAACATGAGGTTAATGTAAATGATATTTCAGTGAAATTGTTACATTTGCTGCAAAAGCATTCCTACTAAATAATGCACGTTGATCTTTTGACTTTCAGGGTCTACATAGTGGGCTTTACAGCAATAAACTTTGATCCAACCACAAACACCATCAATGAAGATCAGTCAACAGCAACTGTTTCCAGCTTCTCTGGTTCTGCTTCAACAACTTCTACTTTTAGAACAGGTATATATCTTTTGTAATATATTTACAGTTAACATTTTTCATATTTGCTATTTGTGATAAATGTTCTTTAATCATCACTTAAATCGTAAACAATATCTGCTGCCTCCTGTCTCCCTGGTCCTCTCCTAAACTGTTCCCCTGCTCCTTGTTTTAACATTAAATTCTTTTAAAAAGTACCCTCATTTCATCCATCTTCTGGTCAGTCCAGTGATGGGCAGGGGCCATTTATCTCCTGTCCGGCCATGGTGGTGTACGGCTCGTACTGCAGCACTCATTTATATGTGCATAATAATGTGTGAGCTCTGTTTAGTGTTTCAGTGCTATGGGCTCCACCTGTTGCAATGATGGACCCCCCAGGGGGTAGATCCATGACTGCATTGGCTCAGAGGCAAGGGGTTAAATGACATGGCCTTTCATCCAGGCCTGAAGTGGGCATCCGTAAATAGTGGAGAATGACACAACCTGCAGCCGTTGAATAATTACAGATTCAATTTGCAGACATTCAGAGCCTGAGGTTACCTGAGCACCCAGACTCCAGATCTGTCTAACTAGAAAGCTTTTTCTACTTTTACATTTTCAGCTACAATTTATTTTAAGTTGCTTTCACTGGTTAAAAGTATTAGCTGAAGTTGGGCTTGAACTTGTTTGTCACCCATTTTAAGTCCATTTAATGCTACATGTCCATTTAAACTACCCTGTCTACATGGTGACAATGCTGCTGCCAGATTTCATTGAAGACCAATTAGCCTTGTCAGTATGATAAAAGGAAGCAGGAACATAAGGAATCTACAATTGTTACTCAGAAAAATAAAGACTACAGAGTTACTGCGGGTTACAGACTGCATCATATATATCAGGGGTCTCCAAACTGCGGCCCAAAGCCCGATGTAGTCCTCTGCTAGCCTTTATCCAGCACTTGGGGCACTATTCCTCCCACTGACACCAGCGATGGGGCACTATGTCTTCCACTGATACTAATGATGGGATACTATTCCTCCTACTAATTCCAATAATGGGGCATTACTCCTTTTCCTCCTACTGACCACCAACCCTGAGGCCATGTTTATTCTCACTGATGCTGGGCTTGGGACATTTTCTACCCCCGCTGGCCACAATCTGGCCCTCCTAAAGTCTGAAGGACAGTAGACTGGCCCTTTGTTTGAAAAGTTTGGAGACCCCTGATATATATCATTCTTCTATTTAGCCAAATCTAAACTTTGACTCCCCTATAAATGGAGATGTGACACTGATAGTGAATTATTTTGCAGGTCATGCAGAGATACCAGGCAGCGTGCAGATTGTTCGCTCGTCCTCGAGGGATGCTATGGACATTACCTTCCAAAGTTTTAAGACTCCATCTGGACCCATAGTGGCTTATGCCATCATCATGACAACTGATTTATTTGGTAGGGAAAGTAAACATAATAGAAGCATATGATCCAGCAGCCAAACTGTGAAACTGAAAACCTTTTAAACTGAATAGCCGTACATTTTTTTTGAAGTATATGCATATCTGAGTCTAGTTTTCTTTAACTGTAGTTAAAATATGATATTAGCCACACCGGGCGTGCATTGGTTTCAATGGGGAAATCAACTCATAGACTTTCCCTGTGAGAAAGATTAGAAAGACAACCATTGTGTGACAATACAGAGCAGAAAGGAGATCCAGTGTGTGCATATGTAATTACAAGTTATGGCTAGAAACATTTGAAAACATTATTTAAACAGATCCTTTTGATAGGGTTACCTAAAATTTAAAGCAATTCCCTTGAAAAATACAGGGATTAAAATTATAGATTTTTTTCAATAAAAAAGAAAAATGAGGCACGAATCTAGAAAATATAAAAAATATAATTTGGTGTTGAAAGTTTTTTCATTATTCATTTGTCATGCTATCCCATTGGTCATTCTTTTTGCAACTTACAGGCAACACACTAACTAAAGGGTCTTTAGCAAAGACATATAATGATTTCAAGAATGGGTTGACCAGGACTTATGTGACCTCTGTCATTGAGCCGCAGAACATCCAGAACACTGACCAACTGAATCAGATAAGTGTCCACGTGGGAGATGGCACTGTTTCAAAGGGATACGTCAATGGACCTTTGGACCCCACAAAACATTACAGGTATGGATTGCTTCCACATCTATACAATGAGACTTACCTTTTGGGAGATTTACTAAAAGTGGTGCAGCTGTGCATGGTAGCCAATCTGCTTCTAACCTCAGCTTGGTCAAGCTTTGACAAACAAACCTGGAAGCTGATTGGTTTCTGTGCAGAGCTGCACCAGATTTTTCACCATGTAGGTTTAGTAAATAACCCCCCTCCCCCATGCATTTAGAAAAATTCAAGAATCACATTCCTCAGGCACTAGACCGAATCTCTGTTAAATTGAGTGGCAGTGGAAAGATTTCCAAATATAGATATTTAAGAAATATCTCTACACAAAATGTAGTAGTGATGAATTTATTTTGCTGAAAATACAGCAGCAATCATGTTATTTAATAAAAAATTGCAGCAAAAGCATGATGATATGAAGCCAATTATAACATAGTAATCACGTGACATCCAGACCATCCCAAAACTGCATGCTTTTTGTTACTACAAATTGAATGTTATAAAAAAAAAACATTGCTATAATGCAGGGGTCTCCAAACTTTCTAAACAAAGGGCAATTTTATTGTCCTTCGTGCTCTGGGGGGGGGGGGGGGGCTTCAGTGGGATTCAGTGGGAGAATGGTGCCCCATCAGTGGGTGGAATGGAGCCTCATCTTTTGAGTCGAGGGGAGGAATGGTGCCCCATCGTTGGAGTCAGTGGGAGGAATTGAGCTCCATCGTTGGAGTCAGTGGGAGGAATGGAGCCTCATCTTTGGAGTCGGTGGGAGGAATGGTGCCCCATCGTAGGAGTTGGTGGGAGGAATGGTGCCCCATCGTTGGAGTCGGTGGGAGGAATGGTGCCCCGTCGTTGGAGTCGGTGGGAGGAATGGTGCCCCATTGTTGGAGTCGGTGGGAGGAATGGTGCCCCAAGTGCCAGATAAAGGCAAGCAAAGGGCCACATTCAGCCCCCTGGCCACAGTTTGGAGACCACTGCTATGAACCAATAACAAAAAAAAATATCTGGGAATTGCCCTAAAACCATAAACAAATAGATAAAAGGTGTCCATACATATACAAAGTGTCCAATGAAACCTCCTGAGTCTGCATGTGGTCTTGCTCCAAAATCCCAATACAGTCAGACACAACACCAGAGAAAGGAATCTCATGTAGTGTAATACGTTTTAAACCAATGTTTATTATAAACACAGTACAATACCCACATGAAACAGTATTGCAAAACAGAATGGAAAAAACACACTTCCGACATTGAGCTGGCAACCGCTTCACTGCTCTACACCACGAGCAGCCGCCAGCCACTGTCTGTCAAATGCCAGTTACTGATCCCCAGCACTACATCGGTACTATGGCAAATTCTTTAAGACCGTATTGGGAATTTGGAGCAAGCCCACGTGAAGACTCAGAAAGCAGTGTCCCTGAAAGCAGTATTTAAGCCTCCCATTCTCGCCTCCAGGACTTTTCCCGAGCCTCTCTAATCCTTTGGAATTCCCTACTCCAATCTGTCCTGTTATCTCCAACTCTATCCACTTTTAGGCAATCCCTGAAAACATTTCTCTTCAGAGAAACCTATCCTGCCTCCAACTGTACTGCTATTTTCTACATCAGCTCATCCCCCCACAGTTATTACCTTTGGTATCACTTGACCCTCCCTTCTAGACTGTAAGCTTTACCGAGCAGGGCCCTCTAATTCCTCCTGTATGGAATTCTATTGTAACTGTAATGTCTGCACTTACATCGTAAAGTGCTGCACAAACTGTTGGTGCTATATGATAATAATAATGAAAAAATTCTTGAAAAAGACACACAAAAAATCTAGTGAGTGTGGTGAATGCAATAAACGGATGCAAAATCCGACACGCTGGTTGTACACAAGCAGATCGATCGAGACTAAAATTTGAACTGTCTATGGCCAGCTTTAGGGGATTATTTAGCACAACAGTTGAGCATTATACATACAGTAAAGGCTTGAATTGTGAGCATAATTCGTTCCAGAAACATGCTTGTAATCCAAACCACTTGTAGATCAAAGCAAATTTCCCCATAAGAAATATTGGAAACTCAGATGATTCGTTCCACAACCATTTATTCATATGTTCTTCAGTTTATAGCCTATTTAAAAAGATTATAGCAATGTAATAGGTTGTGTAACCATAAAATGTCCATCCACAAATGGAAGCCTCCACAAGGGGATTAGAAGCAAAATCCAGCAGGAGCTACAAAATATAAAAGAGAAGAGAGGCGCCACTAATGCCGTGTACACACGAGCGGACTTTTTGACCGGACTGGTCTGACGAACCGAGTCCGGCGGACAATTCGACCATGTGTGGGCTTCATCGGACCTGCAGCGCACTTTTTAGGTCAAAAATCTGACGGACTTTAGATTTGAAACATGTTTCAAATCTTTCCGACGGACTTGAGTCTGGTTGAAAAATCCGCTCGTCTGTTTGCTAGTCCGACGGACGAAAACCGACGCTTGGGCAGCTATTGGCTACTGGCTATCAACTTCCTTATTTTAGTCCGGTTGTACGTCATCACGTACGAATCCGTCTGACTTTGGTGTGATCGTGTGTAGGCAAGTCGGTTTGTTCGGAAAGTCCGTCGGAAGTCCGCCGAAAGTCCATCGGATAGACCGTCGGGCCAGTCCGGTCGAAAAGTCTGCTCGTGTGCACGCGGCATTAGCGTAGCAATATGGTTACATTTAATGAAGGTACAACATTTAGCAACTTACATGGTTGATGATTAAAAGAGGCACATCCAATTATGCAGGCATCCGGGGTAAAGCTGTCCACATAGACCATCCTCTGCACCGCCGGCTCACACCGCTGTCAGTCTGCAATCGTGACCGGAAAGACTACCCTGCAGTAGAGCGATTTGAAAGGTAGGCTTGAAGCATTCGTGGAAGGGGTGAAGACGATGGCGGTGAAGAGGATGGTCTATGTGGACAGCTTTACCCCTGATGCCTGCATACTTACAGGAGATATGCCTGTTTAAATCATCAACCATGTGAGTTGCTAAATGTTGTACCTTCATTAAATGTAACCATATTGCTACACTTGGAGTTGCCTCTATTCTGTTTTATACTCAGTTGTGACATGACGCTACTTGTATATCAAGACATCGCTTGTATATCAAATCAAACTTTATTTATAAATGTTGCCTGTCTTGCAAAACGCTCTCAAACCAAGTTACTCTCAAACCAAGGTTTTACTATATATATATATATATATATATATATATATATATTAGCATCAACACTTTGTAGTTTGGTGTATAGCGTGGAGTGGATTAAATAATTTAATCATGTGACACTGTTTATCAAAGGGTTGGAAGTGGACTAGGTTTTATGGCTAGGGTTGGCCTTTTTTTTTTTTATCAACAAAGCCATTAATCTTAATGTCGGCATTGATACGGTGATCACGTGGCTTTCTTTTAAAACAAATCCACGCTTCTTTGGTATTCCCCAAAACTGTCTGTATGGTGAAACATAAGATTAATATCAAATGAAATTGCAGTGGAAATGTTACAGTTGCTGCAAAATCCTTCCTCGCAAATAAAAAGACGGACATCAATCTCTTGACTTTCAGGGTCTACATAGTTGGCTTTACCGCTATAAACTTTGATCCAGCCACAAACACCATCAATGAAGATCAGTCAACAGCAACTGTTTCCAGCTTCTCTGGCTCTGCATCAACAACTTCTACTTTTAGAACAGGTATAAATATATTGTAATGTACAGTATTTACACTTAATATTTTTCACATTTACCATTTGTGATATATATTTTAGAGTTGATCACCTATACCCATATCTTGAATTATTTTTAAGGTCATGCAGAGATACCCGGCAGTGTGCAGATTGTTCGCTCACCCTCGAGGGATGCTATGGACATCACTTTCCAAAGTTTCGAGACTCCATCTGGACCCATAGTGGCTTATGCCATCATCATGACAACCGACTTACATGGTGGGAAGAGCAATCATAATAGAATTGTATAAATTGTTGCATCTTTGCTGCTTTTTTTTCTGTTTTTTTTTTGCATCTTTGCTTTTTTTCCTGTTGCATTTTTGCTCCTTTTCCTCATAATGATAGGGATGGAGGCACATGACCATACCCGGCCATGGCTTCATTCAATGTCCCAAATTCCCCAATTCCCCCCTTTTTATGATTATCATGACAACCGACTTACATGGTGGGAAGAGCAATCATAATAGAATTGTATAAATTACTTGTAAAACTGTGAAACTGTACGCCGGCGTACAGCTACGGCGATTCGCCCAGGGAAGCCAACCTACAGTATAACTGCGGCGGCTGGTCCTTAACTGGTTAAAGAAAATCCTTTATTTTCTTGCGATGCGATCCAACATTAGGAATTCCCCATTAAACAAAATAAAAATACATTTTTATATTTTTTTTTCAAGAAAAAACAAAAAGTAAAACTGAATCTTTCAAATATAGAAAATATCATCAGGTTGTTTGAAAGTATTTTCTTTGATCATTTATCATTCTATCTCATTGGTCTTTCTCTTTTGTCTTTCAGGCCACAAACCAACTAAGGAGTCTTTATCAAAGACATATAACGATTTCAAAAATGGGTTGACCAGGAGTTATGTGACCTCCCTCATTGAGCAGCAGAATATCCAGAACATTGACCAATCGAATAAGATAAGTGTCCACGTGGGAGATGGCACTGTTTCAAGGGGATACATCAATGGACCATTAGACCCCGCATTACACTACAGGTAATGGAGTCGCTTCCACATCCATCCAACAAGACACACCTTGTGTTTAAAAATCAAGAGTCACATTGCCCAGACAACAGACCGGGCAGTGTGACTCTGGATTTTTATACACAAATCTCTGTTAAATTGGCTCGTGTAGAAGAATTTGAAAAGTTCCAATTACAGAATTTAACCACTTCAGCCCGGAAGGATTTATCCCCTTCCTGACCGGGCCATTTTTTGCGATACGGCACTGCGTCGCTTTAACTGACAATTGCGCGGTCGGATGACGTTGTACCCAAACACAATTTGTGTCCTTTTTTTCCCCACAAATGCAGATTTCTTTTGGCGGTATTTGATCACCTCTGCAGTTTTTTATTTTTTGCGCTATAAACAAAAAACAACAATTTTGAAAAAAAACAACACAAAAAACAATATTTTGTAGTTTTTGCTATAATAAATATCCCAAATTTTAAAAAATAAAATAAAAATTTTCCTCAGTTAAGGCCGATATGTATTCTTCTACATATTTTGGTAAAAAAAATTGCAATAAGCGTATATTGATTGGTTTGTGCAAAAGTTATAGCATCTACAAAATAGGGGATAGATGTATGTCATTTTTATTATTATAATTTTTTTTTACTAGTGATGGCGGCGATCTGCAATTTTTATCATGATCTACGACATTGCAGCGGACCGATCGAACACTTTTGACACTATTTTGGGACCATTGAAATTTATACAGCGATCAGTGCTAAAAATAGCCATTGATTACTGTATAAATGTCACTGGCAGGAAAGAGGTTAACACTAGGGGGCGATCAAGGGGTTAACTGTGTTCCCTAGGTGTGTTCTATCTGTAGGGGGGAGGGGACTGACTAGGGGAGGAGAGAGATTGTGTGTTCATACTTAGTATGAATGTAGATACTTGCCAGCACACCAAGGATCAGCACAAGGTGGCGTCCAAACGGTTTAGTTTATTGCATGATCACAACACAACTAGGGGCAACGTTTCGGAGTCACGCAGGACCCCTTCATGTGATGAACGTGAAATAACAGTGGAGAGAATTTAATTAAGCATCAACCAATCAAAAAATCAAGAAAAAATCAAGAAAAATTAGGAAAAACAAAACTCCTCCCCTCCCAGAGAGGTATGACGTCACAAATCCCACCAAAAAAGACTCAAAAAATGAGCAAAATAAAAGAATAGCATAATTAAAACAGATCACCAAACATATGTAAATTAGGGGTTAAAAAGCTACTGACATTTGTCATGTGGAATTTTGGATCCTGAGTCATTAAAGGGACGAGCATGTTGCTAGGGAACATTACTAATGATCGCATGATTAAGATGTCAATATGGTTATTTAAATTCTCTCCACTGTTATTTCACGTTTATCACATGCCTGACGAAGGGGTCCTGCGTCACTCAGAAACGTAGCACCTCCTTGTGTTGTGATCATGCAATAAACTAAACCGTTTGGACGCCACCTTGTGCTGATCCTTGGCGTGCTGGCAAGTATTATTATTATTATACAGGATTTATATAGCACCAACAGTTTACGCAGCGCTTTACAATATAAAAGGGAGTCAATACAGTTATAATACAATAAAATACAAGGAGGATTAAGAGGGCCCTGCTCAGAAGAGCTTACAATCTAATAGGGTGGGGCAGGTGGTACAAAAGGTTGTAACTGTGGGGAATGAGCTGTTGGAAGTGGTAGGAGATTAGTTGGAGACGTGATAGGCTTTCCTGAAGAGATGAGTTTTCAGGGATCGCCTTAAGGTAGCAAGAGTAGGGGATAGCCGGATAGATGGAGGTAGCGAGTTCCAGAGGATGGGTGAGGCTCTGGAGAAATCCTGGAGACGAGCATGGGAGGAGGAGATGAGAGAGCTTGAGAGTAGGAGGTCTTGAGAAGAGCGGAGAGGACGATTTAGGTGATATTTGGAGACAAGATTGGTGATGTAGCTCGGGGCAGAGTTGTGAATTGCTTTGTATGTTGTGGTTAGTATTTTGAATTAAATTCGCTGGTGATTGGGAGCCAGTGTAGGGATTAGAGTAGAGGGTTGGCAGAAACTGAGCGGTTGG
Organism: Lithobates clamitans; assembly: GCA_037952925.1. Lineage (NCBI taxonomy): Eukaryota > Metazoa > Chordata > Amphibia > Anura > Ranidae > Lithobates > Lithobates clamitans. Next base: position 803,911 of record JBBGZY010001925.1, read on the forward strand.
TAAGGTGGATAAATCTGGCAGCAGCATTCATGATAGACTGAAGATGGGATAGCCTATGGAGAGGTAGGTCAATGAGAAGGGAGTTGCAATAGTCAAGGCGAGTGATAACGAGGGAGCGAATGAGGAGCTTGGTGGTTTCATTTGTTAAAAAGGGGCGAATTTTAGAGATGTTACGGAGGTGAATTCTACAAACTTTTGACAATGACTGGATTTGAGGCTGAAATGACAAGTCAGAGTCTAGGATTACACCGACTACCCTGGCATGAGGGGAGGGACTGATGGTTGCATTGTTGATTTTGATGGAAAAGTCATGGAGGGGGGCACGGGCGGGGGGAATATTAATAGCTCAGTTTTAGAGAGATTTAGTTTAAGGAAATGGTGCGACATCAATGCTGATATGTCAGTTAGTAAGTTAGTAATGCGAGAGGAGACTGAAGGAGTGAGGTGAGGAGTAGACAGATAGATTTGGGTGTCATCAGCGTATAAGTGGTATTGGAAGCCATGGGCGGTTATTAAGTGACCAAGGGTGGAGGTGTAGATAGAGAAGAGAAGGGGTCCAAGAACAGAGCCTTGGGGGACCCCCACAGAAAGGGGCAATGGAGAGGAGGAGACAGAGTTGTAGGTGACACTGAAGGAGCGCTGTGATAAATAGGCAGAGAACCAGGATAGAGCAGAATCTCGGAGACCAAGGGAATGTAGTTTATTGAGAAGGAGCGGGTGGTCACCAGTATCAAAGGCCGTAGAGAGGTCAAGTAGTAAGAGTGTGGAGTATTGGCTGTTGGTTTTAGCAGTTAGTAAATCGTTAGTGAGTTTTAGTAAGGCAGTTTCCGTGGAGTGCTGCGAGTGAAAGCCAGACTGTAAGGGGTCAAGAAGGTTATTTTCACTGAGGTAGGAGCTAAGACGGTTGAAGACTAAGCGTTCTAGAAGTTTAGAGGTGAATGGGAGCAATGAGATGGGTCTTAAGTTGTTCAGGTTGGTAGGGTCCAGTGAGGGCTTTTTAAGAATGGGAGTGATCTGCGCATGTTTTAGAGGGGAGGGGAAGATGCCACTAGAGAGGGAGAGATTGAAGATGTGAGTGAGGGAGCATAGGTTAGAAGAAGAGGGTGACCGTAGTAGTTGTGAGGGAACAGGATCCAAAGGACAATTGGTCAGGTGGACGTCTGAGAAAAATTTTGTAACCTCTTCAGTGGTAGCCAATTCAAAAGAGGAGAGTGTTGAATGTGCTGCTAGGCAAGGTATGTTGGGTGGGGAAGACGTACGCACAGCGGAGGTGTCCTCACAAATTGCATCAATCTTGTCTTTGAAGTGATTGGCAATCTCTTGGGCAGTGAGTGCGTTAGTGGGTAGAGGGGGTGGGGGACGAAGCAGAGAGTTAAAGGTTGAGAAGAGCTGACGAGGATTGGATGACAAGGAATTAATAAGAGAGACAAAGTATGCTTGTTTGGCAGCATGGAGGCAGGAATTGTATTTTAGAAGGGCAGATTTATATAGGGTGAAGTCTTGCAGGCATTTGGTTTTACGTCACAGTTGTTCAAGAGCACGGCAATGTCTCTTGAGATTTCTAGTGTTGTCAGTTTGCCAGGATTGTAACGGTCAGGGCCTGATTCTGCGTGTGGTTAGAGGAGCAAGTGCATCTAGTGATGATGAGAGTGAACTGTTGTAGACAGAGGTGGCCAGGTCAGGACAGGACAGGGGAGAGATTATGTCATATAGGTGGTCAGTAGCAGAATGGAGAAGAGAAGGGTTAAAGAGGCAAAGGTTTCTACAAGTAATTGTTTGCTGCTTGGAGGGATGGGTGGTTGGAGGCAAGGATACAGTGAAAGTAATGAGGTTGTGATCAGAGAGAGGAAAGGGGGTGTTGGTGAGGTCGCCAGGGTTGCAGAGATGGGAGAATACAAGGTCAAGGGTATTACCATTGGAGTGAGTGGAAGTATGTGTTCATTCGGTTAGGTCAAAAGATGAGGTTAAGTCGAGAAGTTTAGCTGTAGTTGGGCTGTTAACATTGACAGGAATGTTGAAGTCACCAAGAATAATGGTGGGAGAGAAAGTAGGGTAGCCAGGCAGCAAAGTCATCAAGAAAGCGTGATACCGATCCTGGGGGCCGATAAATTGCTGCAATCCTCAGCGAAATGGGAGAAAACAGACGAATACAGTGCATCTCGAAAGAAGAGAGGGATGGAGAGGGAGGTACAGGAAGGACTTGGAAGGTGCTTTGTGGGGATAGAAGGAAGCCAACTCCACCTCCTTTCTGGCTGTTGGGTCTGGGGGACTGAGTCCAATGGATACCACCATGGGAGAGGGCAGCAGGAGAAGCTGAGTCAAAATTTTGAAGCCAGGTTTCTGTTATGGCGAGTATGTTAAAGCCATGAGAGATGAAGAGGTCATGTACAGATGTTAGCTTGTTACCGATGGAGCGGGCGTTCCAAAGGGCGCATGAGATTGGTGGGCTGCTTTGAGGAAGCAGGGGGATAGAAATTAAACTGAGTGGATTGCCGTGGTTGCCAGAGGGGGAGGCGTATTGGATATGTGGCTTGCAGTTGGAAAATGGCAGACCAGGATTAGGAGAAATGTCACCTGAGACTAGAAGGAGGAGGGCGAGGAAGGCAAGGTTGGAGTGGGATGTGCATGAGCGCATGTGTCTAGTGGCCCTGGTGTTTATGTCAGCATGTGGATGCAGCAAATGCAGGAGATGATGGGTGCCATAGTAGGGAGAGGGTAGGAGTGATATGTGCATGCTGCAGGGAAGAGAGGAGGGGTAGAGTAAAGATAATTTGAGGAAAGAAGACACTAATGTGAGAAGGAAGAGAATAAGGAGCATGTTAGTGGATAGAGAGTGGGAAGCTAACTTAATATAAAATAAATGTCAAAAGCTGATTTGCTTGTCGTCTTGCAGAGTGGAGCAGAATTCTTGTTGTATCTTCATCCAGCTTTAGTTATCCTGCTTTTGTTAAACTGCGTCGGCGAAACTGCGCATCACTCGTGACAGAGCCACTCAGGACAGAGCCATGATGTCTACGCCTTGCCCCTGTCTGTGCCACCCCATAAGCTGCTTTAAATTTATAGGGAGACTAAGCAGGGATGCATTTCTCAGTTTGTCATTATTGGGTTTGATGTGAGACACCTGAATATGGGGAGGAGATGGCCAGTACCAGACCAGCTACAGACACAGGCTAGGGTCGTAAAGCTGATTACCTCTCTTGATCACTCAAGCTAAATGGAGTTGAGAATCAATCACCAGTAATATTGCTATTGCAGTGTGTTTGTTATAGAGCTAGCATTAAATATAGAAGTTTAAAGATATGGCAGCAGAAGACATTTACCAAAAATGTGGCAGCAAAGTCAGTTCAGTAGAGATGTACAGATGGATAGATGTTTACCAAAAATGTGGCAGCAAAGTCAGTTCAGTAGAGATGTACAGATGGATAGATGTTTACCAAAAATGTGTACATTGTGACTTGAACCAGTATCCAGCTGGTTGTTGCTGCAGCACTCAACCTTTAGAGCTTATACCAGGAACGTGTGCGATGGGAATATGAAACATACTTAGTATGAACACACAATCTCTCTCCTCTCCCCTGAGAGAACCGGGATTTGTGTGTTTACACACACAGATCCCAGTTCTCGCCCTGTCACGAGCGATTGTGGGTGCGCACATCGGCTCCGTGGACACACGGCGGGCACTTGCACGCGCCTCCGGCAGCATGCACATGCCTGCTGTCACGTCTTAAAGGTGCGACGTACAGCTACGGTGATTTGCGCAGCCGTGCCAATCTGCCACAGTATGACTACAGCGGCTGGTCGGCTAATGGTTAAGAAATATCTCTATACAAAATTTACTAGTGATAAGCTGAATTGTGAGTTTCCACTTTGGTGAAAATCCAGCAACAATTATGTTATTTATGAAAAAAATTTAGCAGCAAAAATGTGATGATGATTTTCAAATAAATTCTAACATAATAATCATGTAAAATTGGTTATCAAAGGCTTGCCAGTAGAGTAAGCATTTTGGATAGGATTGCCCTTGTTTATAAACAAAGCGATTAATCTCTCAATGTTGGCATTGGTAAGGTGATCACATGGCTTTCTTGGAAAACAAATCCATGCTTTTTTGGTTTTCCTCCAAGCCATCTAAATGGCGAATCATAAGTTTAAAGTGATTGTAAAGGCAGAAGGTTTTTTATCTTAATGCATTAAGATAAAAAAAAACCTTCTGTGTTTGGCAGCCCCCCCAGCACCCCCCAATTACCTACCTGAGCTCCTTTTCTCTCCAGCGATGACCACGATCCCCTCAGCCATCCAGTACACTCCTCCTGATTGGCTGAGACAGAGCAGTGGTGCTACTGGCTCCCTTGACTGTCAATCAAAGTGAGTCGGCCAATCAGGGGAGAGAGGGGGAGGGGCCAGGGCGGGGCTCCGTGTCTGAATAGATACATGGAGCGCTGACTCTGCTTGGGTGACCCCTGTAGCAAGCTGCTGACTGAGGGGGCACTCAAAGGAGGGAGGGACTAGGAGCAGCAAAGAAGGACCTGAGAAGAGGAGGATCCAAGCTGCTCTGTGCAAAACCAACTTCACAGAGGAGACAAGTATAACATGTTTGTTATTTAAAAAAACAAAAATCAAGCCTTTACAATCACTTTAATGTTGATGAAGTTGTAATGAAAATGTTACATTTGCTACAAAATCGTATGTAAAGAATAAGTACCCCCCGGTACAAAGGGACTTTAAGGGCGAACTTTTGAAGACACAATATTTTCAAAAAATAGAAAAATGTATTGTTTAATAAAAAACGGTGTAACGATCAAAGATAGCAACCATACACAAAGTGATACATAATATCCATATATAGTATATAAGAAAAGAGCACTTCTGTTATGGCCCCACGCGTTTCGGGAGATTCAAGATAAATCCCTTCTTCAGGGAAATGAAGGAAATGATAGTTGGAGATGCTCTGAAATAGAAAAGACAAAGTCTAGATTTCCAGGAAATAACAAAACAGGACATGGTGTCAAAGTTTTCTGCAAAATCATTCCTCGCAAATAAAAATATGACATCAAGCTCTTGTTTTTCAGGGTCTACATAGTCGGATTTACCGCTATAAACTTTGATCCAACCACAAACACCATCAATGAAGATCAGTCAACAGCAACTGTTTCCAGCTTCTCTGGTTCTTCTTCAACATCTTCTATTTTTAGAACAGGTATATATATATATGTATTGTAATTTACTGTACTTATTGTTAACATTTTTAACATTTACTATTTGTACTATACCTTTTAGAGTTGATCACCTATATTTATATATCAAATTATTTTAAGAACATGCAGAGATACCAGGCAATGTGCAGATTGTTCGCTCATCCTCGAGGGATGCTATGAACATCACCTTCCAAAGTTTTGAGACTCCAAATGGACCCATAGTGGCTTATGCCATCATCATGACCACCGATTTACATGGTAGGAACAGCAATCCTAATAGAATTATGTAAATTAGTAGAACTGTTGAACTGAGCATCATGTAAACTGACTAGTCCTACATTTAAAAAAAAAAACTGAATAAAAGTGAAAATAATGTTTTTTTTCCAAGAAAAAATAAAAAAGTGAGACTGAATCTATCAACTATAGAAAATATAATAAGGTTGTTGAAAGTATTTTCTTTGATCATTTATCAATCTATCCCAAGGGTCTTTCTCTTTTGTCTTTCAGGCCACAAACCAACAAAGGGGTCTTTATCAAAAACTTATAATGATTTCAAGAGTGGGTTGACCAGGAGTTATGTGACCTCAGTAGTTGAGCCGCAGAATATCCAGAACACCGACCAGTCAAAAACTATAAGTGTCCTTGTGGGAGATGGCACTGTTTCAAGGGGATACGTCAATGCACCACTGGACCCCACATTAAACTACAGGTAATGAAGTTGTTTCCACATCCATCCAACAAGGCAAGTCTTGTCTTTAAAAATAAAAAGTCACATTTCTCAAACAACAGACTGAATCTTTGTGAAATCGGCTGGTGGTTGAAGAATTTTGGAAGTTCCAAATATAGAGTTTAACCGCTTAATAACTGAGGGTAATACAAATGTTAATGCCTGAACACAATTTTGCAACTTTGACATGTGTTAGTAAAACTGTACATATCATTACACGTACTTACAGTATTTGGATGCATTATATATTTTTTTCAGAACAAATTTAACCTTTGTTTGGTGGTAAATGGTAATGGATATCTCCTCTTTTTTTTATTTACCAAAGTAAAACTGGTCCATAATAGTAAAAAAAAAAAAAAAATGTTTTTTAATTGTAAATTTCTTGCTATTACCATAACCCAGTGTTTCTCAACTTCAGTTCTCAACTCCAGTCCTCAAGGTGCCCCAACAGGTCATGTTTTCTGGCTTTTAATTATTTTGCACAGGTGATTTGATCAGTTTCACTGCCTTAGTAATTACCACAGCCGTTTCATCTGAGGGGAATCCTGAAAACATGATCTGTTGGGGCGCCTTGAGGACTGGAGTTGAGAAACACTGCCATGACCTACCACCATAACCTCCCACTCAAAATAAGTTCTCCAGCTTCTGACAATCAACAATAGTGTGCATTAGACATTTGCAATTTGTTTAGTTCCGAATTAGTTTTTTGACAAATTTGTTAATTCAGAAACTTCCGAATTTGCTAATTTTTCAATTTCCGAAATTTCAAATTTCAGAATTTCAGAATTTTCAAATTTCAGAATTTTCGAATATTGGAAAATTTCGGAAAATGGAAAATTTGAAAATTTGAATTCGGAAATTCAAAATGTCAGAAAGTGAAAATTCGAAATTTTGGCAATTCAAAATTCGAAAATTAAAAATTTGGAAAATTTCAGAAATTGGAAAATTTTGGAAATTCGAAAATTTCAATTCGGAAGTTTGGAAATTCTACATTTCAGAAATTCGGAAATTCGAAAATTCGAAATTAGGAAATTCGAAAATTCGAAATTTCATAAATTTGAAAAATCAAAAATTTGGAAATGTGAAAATCCAAAAATAAGAATGAAAATCTGAAAATTCAAAAGAATGAATATCTGAAAATTCAAAAACCTGAAAATCTGAAATAATAACTAACTAATAATAAATATTAAATTAAAAAGGTATTGGAATTTCCTTTCAAATTTGGCTGTTAGTGAACGTAACAAGTACGAATTTATCCGAAGTTACAAATTATCTGAAATAACGAATGCCGTATCCAAATGAATAGAACATAATGATCTAATAATAATAAATAACAATAATAAAAATAAAACATTTTTATTATTATTTATTATTATTAAATTGTTCCATTCCATTTATTTATATGTGGCATTCGTTATTTCGGATGATTTGTAACTTCAGATGAATTTGTATTTGTTACATTCACAAACAGCCAAATTTGAAAGGAAATTCCAATACCTATAATTTAATAGTTAGTTATTATCAGTTAGTTATTATTTTGAATTTTACTGATTTTCTTTCTTTTTTCACATTTTTGAATTTCCGCATTCCAAAAATTCGGAAATTTAGAATTCGAAAATTCAGAGATTTAGAATTAGAAAATTCAGTAATTCGGAATTTGAAGATTCGAAATTTGGAAATTTGAAATTTCGAAATTTCAGAAATCTGAAATTTCAGAAATTCAAAATTTTGGAAATTTGAGACTTCGGAAATTTGAAAATTCGGAAAATTAGAAAAAAAATTGAAAAATTGAAAATTCGGAATTCCAAAAATTAGAAATTCGGAAATTCGAAAATTCGGAAATTTGAACATTTGAAATTCAGAAATTCAAAAATTTGGAATGGATACACAGAGCTCTGACTCTGCTTGGGTGACCCCTGTAGCAAGCTGCTGGCTTAGGGGCACTCAAAGGAGGGAGGGACTAGGAGCAGCGAAGAGGGACCCGAGAAGAGGAGGATCCGGCTGCTCTGTGCAAAACCAAATGCACAGAGGAGTATAACATGCTTGTTATTTTAAAAAAAACAAACAAGCTTTTACAATCACTTTAATGTTGATGAAGTTTTATTGAAAATGTTACATTTGCTGCAAAATCATTCCTCACAAATAAAAATATGACATCAAGCTCTTGTTTTTCAGGATCTACATAGTGGGATTTACTGCTATAAACTTTGATCCAACCACAAACACCATCAATGAAGATCAGTCAACAGCAACTGTTTCCAGCTTCTCCGGTTCTTCTTCAACATCTTCTATTTTTAGAACAGGTATATATGTTTTGTAATTTACTGTACTTATTATTAACATTTTTAACATTTACTATTTGTACTATACCTTTTAGAGTTGATCAGCTATATTTATATATCAAATTATTTTTAAGAACATGCAGAGATACCAGGCAGTGTGCAGATTGTTCGCTCGCCCTCGAGAGACGCTATGAACATCACGTTCCAAAGTTTTGAGACTCCAAATGGACCCATAGTGGCTTATGCCGTCATCATGACCACCGATTTACATGGTAGGAACAGCAATACTAAAAGAATTATACAAATTGGTTGTAGAACTGTTGAACGGAGCATCATGTAAACTGACTAGTCCTGCAAAAAAAAAAAAAAACAGAATAAAAGTGAAAATAATGTTTTTTTTCAAGAAAAAATAAAAAAGTGAGACTGAATCTATCAACTATAGAAAATATAATAAGGTTGTTGAAAGTATTTTCTTTGGTCGTTTATCATTCTATCCCAAGGGTCTTTCTCTTTTGTCTTTCAGGCCACAAACCAACTAAGGGGTCTTTATCAAAAACTTATAATGATTTCAAGAATGGGTTGACCAGGAGTTATGTGACCTCAGTAGTTGAGCCGCAGAATATTCAGAACACTGACCAGTCAAAAAGTATAAGTGTCCTTGTGGGGGATGGCACTGTTTCAAGGGGATACGTCAATGCACCATTGGACCCCACATTAAACTACAGGTAATAAAGTTGTTTCCACATCCATCCAACAATGCAAGCCTTTTCTTTAAAAATCAAGTCACATTGCTCAAACAACAGACTGAATCTTTTGTTAAATTGGCTGGTGGTGGAAGAATTTTGGAAGTTCCAAATATAGAGTTTAACCGCTTAGTAACTGAGGGTTACATAGTTAGCCAGGGTGAAAGACACAAGTCCATCTAGTTCAACCATAAAAATAAATAAATAAATAAATAAATAAAAAATATCATACAATCCCATATACCCAATCCTATACCCACAGTTGTTCCAGAGGAAGGCAAAAAAAAACCCCCAGAAAAGCATGATCCAATTTGCTACAGCAGGGGAAAAAAATCCTTCCTGATCCCAGGGCAATACAAATGTTAATGCCTGAACACAATTTTGCAACTTTGGCATGTGTTAGTAAAACTGTACATATCATTACAAGTACTTAAGGTATTGGGATGCATTATACCTTTTTTTTAGAACAAATTGGACTTTCTTTTGGTGATAAATGGTAATGGATATCTCTTCTTTTTTTTTATTACCAAAGTAAAGCATGTCCATATTAGTAAAAAAAAAAAAAAATGTTTTTACATTTAACTGTAAATTTCTTGCTATTACCATAACCCAGTGTTTCTCAACTCTGGTCCTCAAGGTGCCCCAACAGGTCATGTTTTCAGGCTTTGAATTATTTTGCACAGGTGATTTGATCAGTTTCACTGTCTTAGTAATTACCACAGCCGTTTCATCTGAGGGGAATCCTGAAAACATGAACTGTTGGGGCTCCTTGAGGACTGCTTCTTCAGCTTCTGACAATCAACAATAGTGTGCATTAGACATGAGCAATTCATTTAGTTCTGAATTTTTTTTTTTACGAAATTTGACAAATTTGTAAATTTTGAAATTTCCAAAATTTGCAAATGTTTCAATTTACAAAAGTTTGAATTTCCGAATCTTCAAATTTCCGAATTTTCGAATATTGAAAATATTTGCAAATTGGAAAATTCAAAAATTTTGAGTTCGGAAATTTGAAATTTTGGAAATTCGCAATTTCGGAAATTGGAAATTCGTAAATTCGAAATTTTGGCAATTCGAAATTTGGAAAATTTTGGAAATTCGAAAATTTTGGAAATTCGAAAATTCGAAAATTTGAATTTGGAAATTCAAAATTTGGGAAATTCGGAAGTTCGGAAATTCGAAATTTTGGAAATGCGGAAATTCAAAAATTCAAAATTAGGAAATTCAAAAACTTGAATTTTCATAAATTTGAAAATTCAAAAATTTGGAAATTTGAAAATCCAAAAATAAGAATGAAAATCTGAAAATTCAAAAGAACGAAGATCTGAAAATTCGAAAACCCAAAAATCTGAAATAATAACTAACTAATAATAAATATTAAAGGATAGGTTTTGGAATTACCTTTCAAATTTGGCTGTTAGTGAACGTAACGAGTACAAATTTATCCGAAGTTGCGAATTATCTGAAATAACGAATGCCATATCTAAATAAATGGAACGTAATGATCTAATAATAATAGATAACAATAATAATAATAAAATCGTTTTATTATTGTTATTTATTATTAATTTGTTCCATTCCATTTGCGTCATTCGTTATTTCGGATAATTTGTAACTTCAGATAAATTTGTATTTGTTACGTTCACAAACAGCCAAATTTGAAAGGAAATTCCAATACCTATAATTTAATAGTTAGTTATTATCAGTTAGTTAATATTTCGAATTTTACTGGTTTTCTCTCTTTTTTTCATATTTTCAAATTTTTGAATTTACGAATTCCGAAAAGTCAGAAATTCAGAATTTGAAAATTTGGAAATTCAGAATTTGAAAATTCGAAGTTCGGAAATTTGAAATTTTGACATTTCGGAAATTTGAAATGACGAAATTTCGGAAATTTGAAATGTCGAAATTTCGTTAATTTGAAATGTCGAAATTTCGTTAATTTGTCATGTCGAAATTTCAGAAATTTGAAATTTTGAAATTTCGGAAATTTGAAATTTCGAAATTTCGGAAGTTTTAAATTTCGAAATTTCGGAAATTTTACATTTCGGAAATTTTAAATTTAGCAATTTCGGGAATTTTAAATTTAGAAATTTCGGGAATTTTAAATTTTAAAAATTCAGAAATTTCTAAATTTGGAAATTCAGAAAACTTGAAAATTTTAAAATCCGGAAATCCGAAAATTCGGAAATTCGAAAATTCGAAAATTCGGAAATTCTAAAATTCAAAATTCAGAAATTTGAAAATTTGGAATGGATACACAGAGCTCTGACTCCGCTTGGGTGACCCCTGTAGCAAGCTGCTGGCTTAGAGGCACTCAAAGGAGGAAGGGACTAGGAGCAGCGAAGAGGGACCCAAGAAGAGGAGGATCGGGGCTGCTCTGTACAAAACCAACTGCACAGAGGAGATAAGTATAACAGGTTTGTTATTTAATAAAAAACAAAAAAACAAGCCTTTACAATCACTTTAATGTTGATGAAGTTGTAATGAAAATGTCATTCCTCGCAAATAAAAATATGACATCAAGCTCTTGTTTTCCAGGATCTACATAGTTGGATTTACTGCTATAAACTTTGATCCAGCCACAAACACTATCAATGAAGATCAGTCAACAGCAACTGTTTCCAGCTTCTCCGGTTCTTCTTCAACATCTTCTATTTTTAGAACAGGTATATATATGTATTGTAATTAACTGTACTCATTATTAACGTTTTTAACATTTACTATTTATACTATACCTTTTAGAGTTGATCACCTATATTTATATATATCAAATTATTTCTAAGAACATGCAGAGATACCAGGCAATGTGCAGATTGTTCGCTCGCCCTCGAGAGATGCTATGAACATCACCTTCCAAAGTTTTGAGACTCCAAATGGACCCATAGTGGCTTATGCCATCATCATGACCACTGATTTACACGGTAGGAACAGCAATACTAATAGAATGCTCTAAATTAGTTGTAGAACTTTTGAACTGAGCATCACATAAACTGACTAGTCCTACAAAAAAAAAAAAAAAAATAGGATAGAAGTGAAAATAATGTTTTTTTTTGAAGAAAAAATAAAAAAGTGAGACTGAATCTATCAACTATAGAAAATATAATAAGGTTGTTGAAAGTATTTTCTTTGGTTGTTTATCATTCTATCCCAAGGGTCTTTCTCTTTTGTCTTTCAGGCCACAAACTAACTAAGGGGTCTTTATCGAAAACTTATAATGATTTCAAGAATGGGTTGACCAGAACTTATGTGACCTCAGTAGTTGAGCCGCAGGATTTCCAGATCACTGACCAGTCAAAAACTATAAGTGTCCTTGTGGGAGATGGCACTGTTTCAAGGGGATACGTCAATGCACCATTGGACCCCACATTAAATTACAGGTAATGGAGTTGTTTCCGCATCCATTCAACAAGCCAAGCCTTTTCTTTAAAAATCAAAAGTCACATTGACAACAGCCTTTGTTAAATCGGCTGGTGGTGGAAGATTTTTGAAAGTTAATGCCTGAACACAATTTTGCAACTTTGACATGTGTTAGTAAAAGTGTACATATCATTACAATTACTTAAAGTATTTGCATGCATTATACCTTTTTTTCAGAACAAACTGGACTTTCTTTTGGTGGTAAATGGTAATGGTCTCCTCTTTTTTTATTACCAAAGTAAAACTGGTCCATAATAGTAAAAAAGAAAAAAAAATGTTTTTCATTTAACTGTAAATGTTTTGCTATTACCATAACCCAGTGTTTCTCAACTCCAGTCCTCAAGGTGTCCCAACAGGTCATGTTTTCAGGCTTTTATTATTTTGCACAGGTGATTTGATCAGTTTCACTACCTTAGGCAGGCCATACATGGGTCGAATTTCGAAAGAATTTTCGCACCATTAGCGGGCGGCAGCAACAGCCGATTTTCGTGTGGCAATCACATTTGAGTAATCGGACATGTTGTAAATTTTTTGAAAAACAAACGATTTTCTATTTGATGGGAGAATCGTGCGAGAAATGTAATCAAAAAAGAAATGCGCATGTGCAATTAAAGAAAATTCCCGGAAAGAAAAGAAGATTCCCAGCGAGGAAAATAATTTTCTGCAGCAACATGAGATGAAATTGAAGGCTTGGTTGGCCTGAATTTCGAAATCCGATGGTGGCACCATCGGATCACAAAACGCACTCATTTTCTGATTTTCAAAAGAAAATTCTTTCGAAATTCGACCATGTATGGCCAGCCTTAGTAATTACCAAAGCCGTTTCATTTGAGGGGAATCCTGAAAACATAAACTGTTGGGGCGCCTTGAGGACTGGAGTTGAGAAACACTGCCATAACCCACCACCATAACCTACAACTCAAAATAAGTTCTCCAGCTTCTGACAATCAACAATAGTGTGCATTTCCCTTTTTTTATTCTTACCTAAAACACACTGATACCAACTGACACTAAATAAAAAAAATTAAAAAAAAGATTTTTTTTTTCTAAATCCTTCCCAAAATATACTGACCTCGATCTTTGACCCTGACCTTTGCCTTCACCCTAATACTAACCCTGGCACTGACCTAGTTCAAACCTTGACCTAGCTATTTTTTCTTTATTTTTTAAATTTTCTTATATTTTTTTACACACTTTCATTTGTTGACATCTTTGTTACCTGCAAGGAGAGACAATGTATCTTTCTCTCCATTCAGAAGAGAAAGAAAACACAGAGGCAATGACTGATCACTGTGATAGTCAATTAGAGGCTGTCAAAGCGATCAGGTGACTGGGAACAAGGAGTCCCGGATTCTGATCATTAGTGTGAGACCTGGGGCCTGGTTTCTGCGATGCGAGCACTTTGTTTGGCATGATCCCAACACAAACACAAATACATATATATGGGATAAAGGCCCACTTCAGTGAAGCCACATATATATGTGTATGGTCGGTTGGAAGGGGCTAAGAAAGATCTTTATAGGATATTTACTAGTGGTGAGCTAAATTGTGAGCTTACACCTTGGTGAAAATTCATACAACAATTATGTTATTTAAAAAATAAATTTAGCAGTAAAAGTGTGATATGATTCTCAAGTCAATTATAACATGGTAATCTTGCTACATTGTTTATCAAAGGGTCGGCAGTAGACGCATTATGGCTAGCGTTGGCCTTGTTTATCACTGAAGTCATTAATCTCGGTGCCGACACTGGTAAGGTGATCACACATGGCTTTCTTAGAAGATAAATCCAAATTTTTTTGGTATTCCTCCAAGCCAGGGGTAGGCAACCTCGGCCCTCCAGCTGTTTTGAAACTACAAGTCCCATGAGACATCGCAAGACCCTGACAATCACAGGCATGACTCCTAGAGGCAGAGGCATGGTGGGATTTGTAGTTTCACCACAGCTGGAGGGCCGAGGTTGCCTATCCCTGCTCTAAGCAGTCTATATGGTGAAACATGAGGTCAATGTCAATGAAATTTCAGTGAAAATGTTACGTTTACTGCAAAATAATTTCTCGCAAATAAAAAAATTAACGACTATCTCTTAACTTTCAGGGTCTATATAGCAGGCTTTACCGCTATAAACTTTGATCCAACCACACACACTATCAATGCAGATCAGTCAACAGCAACTGTTGCCAGCTTCTCTGGTTCTTCTTCAACAACTTCTATTTTTAGAACAGGTATATATGTTTTGTAATGTACTACAGTTATAGTAAACATTTTTTATATCTACTATTTGTGATATACATTTTGAGGTTGGCCTCCTATATCGATATATTGAATTCTTTTAAAGGTCATGCAGAGATGCCAGGCAATGTGCAGATTGTTCGCTCACCCTCGAGGGATGCGATGGACATCACCTTCCAAAATTTTGAGACTCCAAATGGACCCATAGTAGCTTATGCCATCATCATGACCACTGACTTACATGGTAGGAACAGCAATCCTAATAGAATTTTACAAATTAGTGGCAGATCTGTTAAAGTGAGCATGACTTAAACTGACTAGTCTTGCATTTTTTGTGGGGGAAAAAAAGGACGTCAATTTTGTTTGGGTGCAGCATCGCACGACCGCGCAATTGTCAGTTAAAGCGGCGCAGTGCCGTATCGCAAAAAATGGCCTAGTCTTTAAGGGGGCAAATTCTTTCAGGGCTGAAGTGGTTAAATAAAGACATAATAAAACTGAAAATAATGAATTTTCCAAGAAAAAAATAAACGTGAGACTGAATCTATCAGATATAAGATAGAAAATATCATCAGGTTATTGAAAGTATTTTATTTGGTCATTTGTCTTTTTATTCCATTGGTCAATCTCTTTTGTCTTTCAGGCCACCATCCAACTAAGGGGTCTTTGTCAAAAACTTATAATGATTTCAAGAATGGGTTAACCAGGAGTTATGTGACCTCTGTCGTTGAGCAGCAGAATATCCAGAACACCGACCAACTGAATCAGATAAGTGTCCGAGTGGGAGATGGCACTGTTTCAAGGGGATATGTCAATGGACCATTGGACCCCACATTAAACTACAGGTAATGGAGTTGAATTCACATCCATCAAACAAGAGACATACCCTGTGTTTAAAAATCAAGAGTCACATTGCTTGGACAACAGGTTCAGTGTTGGGACCCTTACTTTTTAATACCTTTATAAATGATATTGGGTCTGGGATTAAAAGTACCATTTCAGTCTTTGCAGATGACACCAAACTATGTAGTGGAATAACGTCCTTACAGGAGGTCTCCAATTTACAAGCCAACCTCAGTGCACTGTATAATTGTGTGACTATGTGGCAGATGAGGTTTAATGTTAATAAATGTAAAGTTATGCACTTGGGGGCTAAGAATATGCAAACATCATACATACTATGGGGAGTACAACTGGGGGAATCCGTATTGGAGAAGGATCTGGGAGTTTTGGTAAATCATTAGCTCAATAATAACATGCAATGCCAAGCTGCGGTTTCCAAAGCGAGCAAAGTCCTTTCTTGTATTCGGAGAGGTATGGACTCCAAAGAGAGAGAGATATCATTTTGCCCCTGTACAAATCATTAGTAAGACCTCATCTGGAATATGCAATTCAGTTTTGGGCACCAGTTCTCAAAGGGGATATCGGGTAACCGGAGAAAGTGCAGAGAAGGGCAACCAAACTGATAAGAGGCATGGAGGAGATCAGCTATGAGGAAGGATTGGAGGAACTGAATTTATTCTCTCTTGAGAAGAGGAGATTGAGGGGGGATATGATCACCATGTACAAATATATAAGAAGTCCATATAGTGAACTTGGCGTTGAGTTATTCACTTTACGGTCAACACAGAGGACAAGGAGGCACTCTTTACGTCTAGGAAAGGTTTCTTCACAGTAAGAGCTATGAAAATTTGGAATAGACTCCCTCCAGAGGTAGTTCTGGTAAGCTCAGTAGATTGCTTTAAGAAAGGCCTGGATTCTTTCCTAAGTGTACATAATATAACTGGGTACTAACATTTATAAGTAAAGTTGATCCAGGGAAAATCTGATTGCCTCTCGGGGGGTCAGGAAGGATTTTTTTTCCCCTGCTGTAGCAAATTGGATCATGCTTTGCTGGGGTTTTTCACCTTCCTCTGGATCAACTGTGGGTATAGGATTGGGTATATGGGATTGTTTGATATTATTTTTTAGTTCTTTTTATGGTTGAACTGGATGGACTTCTGTCTTTTTTCAACCTGACTAACTATGTAACTATGTAACAGATGGGATTTTTATTACATTGGCTAGCATTGGAAGAATTTGAAAAGCTTCAAATATAGAGTTTAAGGAAGATCGCTATACAATATTTACTAGTGATGAGCTAAATTGTGAATTTTTTTTCAGTTTGGTGAAAATTCAGCAACAATTATGTTATTTAAAAAAAAAAATAGCAGCAAATGCATGATATGTTCCTCAAGCCAATTCTAAAATAGTAATCATGTGACATTGTTTATTAAAGGCTTGGCAATAGATTATGGCTAGGGTTGGCCTCGTTTCTCAACAAAGCCATTAATCTCAAAGTCAGCACTGGCAAGGTGTTTACATGACTTTCTTACTTTCTAATGTCTATGAAATTTAAAAAAATGAAAATGTTACATTTGCTGCAAAATCATTCCTTACAAATAAAAAGATGGACATTGATCTTTTGACTTTCAGGGTCTACATAGCGGGCTTTACCGCTATAAACTTTGATCCAACCACAAACAATATCAATGAAGATCAGTCAACAGCAACTGTTTCCAGCTTCTCCGGTTCTGCTTCAACAACTTCTACTTTTAAAACAGGTATATATGTCTAGTAATTTACTGTATTTATTGTTAACATTTTTCACATTTACTATTTGTACCATACCTTTTAGAGTTGATCACTTATATCTATGTATTGAATTATTTTTAAGATCATGCAGAGATACCAGGCAGTGTGCAGATTGTTCGCTCGCCCTCGAGGGAAGCGATGGACATCACCTTCCAAAGTTTTGAGACTTCAAATGGACCCATAGTAGCTTATGCCATCATCATGACATCCGATTTACACGGTAGGAACAGCAATTATAATAGAATTATGCAAATTAGTTGTAGAACTGTTGAACTGAGCATCACATAAACTGACTGGTCTTGCATTTTCTGAAGGACAAGGTTTCCTGAGTCTAACTTGTTTGAACTATATTTGAGATATACGATTTTAGCCACCCACAGAGTACATGGAATTAAATGAGTTGGTTGTCTCATAGACTTTCATTTTCAGAAGGATCAGTAAACCACAATTGTGTGACACTGCAGAGCAGAAAGCAGTTCCCAAATATGTAATGGGCTAACATGGAATCCTTCATGTACATTTAAAATGATAAGTTTATGAGTAGATAATACATATTAGTAACATTACTTTTTTTTTTAAATCCTTTATTTTCTTGGAATTGCTCAAACATTATCTTTAAAGGCATTATCGTTTAAAAAAAAAAATTTTTTTTTTTTCAAGAATAAAAGTGAGACTGAATGTACCTACTATAGAAAATATAATAAGGTTGTTGAAAGTATTTTCTTTGGTCATTTATCTTTCAGACCACAAACTAACCAAGGAGTCTTTATCAAAGACGTATAATGATTTCAAGAGTGGGTTGACCAGGACTTATGTGACCTCTCTCATTGAGCAACAGAATATCCAGAACACTGACCAATCGAATAGGATAAGTGTCCACGTGGGTGATGGCACTGTTTCCAGGGGATACGTCAATGGACCATTGGACTCCGAATTAAACTACAGGTAATGCAGTTGTTTCCGCATCCATCCAACTAGACACACCTTGTGTTTAAAAATCAAAAGTCACATTCAGTGGCGGCTGGTGGTATATTTTTTGGGGGGGCCGGCAAACAGCCACAGCCAGCCCCCCCGTCGGTCTCCAGGTCACCCGCACTTCCTGCCACTCCCTGCCCCCCTCCAGGTCACCAGTCCCACACTTACCCCATCTAGGTCGCGGTGGCTCTGGGCTTCCCCTGCACCTCCTCCCTTCCCTGCATCACGCCATGTCTCCTCCCTACTCCTCCTAGGCCGCCAATTGGATCACCTCTCCTTTCCACCAATCGGGAGACGGACGCTTCCTGATTGGCCGGGAGGAGAATCAACGTGACAATAGCGAATATTCATTTAGCTATTGTCACACAAGTGGGTGTGCTTGGGACGCAGTACTCTGCGCCCCAAGCCCACCCTTTTTTGATGCCTATTAGAGCCTCTGACTCTAATCACGTGCTTAAAAAAAAAAAAAAAAAAACATTGCCCATTGGAATCCATGTTTCTGGAGCCCCGCATGTAGATTAGGGGGCTGGACACATGGATAGGGGGGTGGCACCCTTGTGCCCCTAATTGACGGGTCGCCACTGGTCACAATGCTTGGACAACAGACTCAGTCTTTGTTTAATTGTCTGGTGGTGGAAGAGATTGAAAAGTTCCAAAAATAGAGTTTAATCCCTTAGTGATTGAGGGTAAAATAAACGTCTTAATACAATTTGCAACTTTGACATGTTTTAGTAAAACTGTACATATCATCACAACTACTTAGTGTATCCAGGTGAACTATACCTTGTTTTTTTTTAAGGACAAATTGGTCTGGTGGTAAATGTTAATGGATATCTACTTATTTTTTTTTTATTATCTAAGGAAAACTGTCTTAATATAGTAAACAAAAAACTTTTTTGTTTAAATTCAGCTGTAAATTATTGCTATTACCTTAACCCCTTAACCCCTGATGCTGCAGGCATCACCCCGGGACCGTTTTTTTAGAGCGGCAATCGGCTCTTTAGGGATAACAACTGATGCGGCTAAAAGCCCCTCGGCTGTTATCCCGAAGGAGAGGGAGGGGACGTCTTGCCCTCCCGCCGCCTTCCGCCGCTCTTCCCGAGCCTCCCTTCCCACTGGGAGACCCGAGCCACGATCTGGCGCATCCGCCAGCTAGAGTGAGACCGAAACAAAGCCAGAAATGGCTTTGTTTCAGTCTCCTATGTAAAATAATGGAAGCGACGTAACAGCGTCACTTCCGGTTTACTCAGCTGCCAATGGCGCAGATTTTTAAAAGATTACAGTATTCAGAATCACCTTTTTTGGTGATCTGAATACTTTGAAGTGCAAAGGAGGGATTTGGGGTCTTTTAGACCCCAGATCCCTCCATAAAGAGTACCTGTCACCACTTAGTACTGTCACAAGGGATGTAAACATCCCTTGTGACAGCAATAAAAGTTATCAGAATTTTTTTTTAAAGTGACAATGTAAAAAAAAAAAAGAAGAAAAAAATATATACAAATTTTAAAGCACTCCCGTCCCTGGGGAGCTTGCGCAGCAAAGAAACCGCATGTGTAAGTCACGCCTGCATATGTAAACGTTCATCACATCATTAGAGCGAAAGCAATAATTCTAGCAAAAGACCTCCTCTGTCATTCTAACCTGGTAACTGTTACATTTTTTAAAAGCATTGCCTATGGAGATTTTAAGGTACCGTAATTTGTTCGCCATTCCACGAGTGTGTGCAGTTTTAAAGCATGACATGTTACGTATCTATTTACTTACATCATCTTTCACATTATACAAAAAAATTGAGCTAACTTTACTGTTAATTTTTTTTTCATGAAAGTGTCTTTTTTTCCCAAAAAGTGCGTTTGAAAGACCGCTGCGCAAATACCGTGTGACATAAAATATTTCAACAATCACCATTTTATTCTCTAGGGTCTCTGCTAAAAATATATATATACATATATATATATATATATATATAAAATCTTTGGGGGTTCTAAGTAATTTTCCAGCAAAAAATACGGATTTCAACTTGTAAGCAACAAATGTCAGAAATAGGCTTATGGGGCGTACACACGGTTGGACTTTTCGGCTACAAAAGTCCGACAGCTCCTCCGACAAACTTTCGACTGACTTTTGGCGGACTTGCGGCGGACATTCTAACGAACGGACTTGCCTACATACGATCACACAAAAGTCCGACGGATTCGTACGTGATGACGTACACCGGACTAAAATAAGGAAGTTGATAGCCAGTAGCCAATAGCTGCCCTAGCGTGGGTTTTTGTCCGTCGGACTAGCATACAGACGAGCGGATTTCTGGGTCCGGCGGAGTTACTACATAAAGATTTGAAGCAAGTTCCAAATCTAAAGTCCTTCAGATTTGCGACTGGAAAAGTCCGCTGAAAGTCCGGGGAAGCCCACACACGATCGGATTGTCCGCCGGATTTGGTCCGTCGGCGTCCGTCGGACTTTTGTAGCCGAAAAGTCCGACCGTGTGTACGCCCCATAAGGCATGAAAGGGTTTATAACTTACCATCAAACAACAACCCAAAATGCATTTTCCTTCTCCTCACAGTTGCAGGAATACCATATACTGTATTTGTTGGGCCTAGAAACAATGCGCATTTTGCTTTTTCATCCTACCTAAAACTTACTGACACTAAGTGACACTGATTTAAAAAAAAAAAAAAAAAATACTACCCAAAATACACTGACATTGATCTTTGACCCCGATTTTTTGACTCTGACTTTTGACCCCGACCTTAATCTTTGGCCCTTTCCTTGACCCTAACACTAACCCCAGCAATGACCTTGATCAAACCTTGATCTACCCATATTTTCCTCTTTTTTTTTTTACACACTTTTGTTTGTTAACATCTTTCTATAAAAAGAGAATGAAAACACAGGAATGGGCTGCACCATGACTGATCACTGTGATATCACAGCGATCAGGTGACTGGGACTCAGGAGTCCCAGTTCCCAATTTGTATTACAAGACCTCAGTGAGAGGCCAGTCTCTGTGCTGGGAGCATGCTGTGCATCGCACTCCCAGTGCAAGCACAAGCACAAGCACGCATATAATCAGCCTCGTGATAAAGACCAACTTCAACGAGCCCACATATATATGTACGATTGGCAAGAAGGGATGGTCGGAAACCATGAAATCAGAACGAGACAGAAGTACAGTTAAATCACACTTGTTTAATAATAAAAGTAAAAAGAACAAACATAGTCAAAACATAGCCAAAGTTCAGTAACCGGAACGGATAGTCAGCCAAGCCAGAAGTCAGGGATCAATGAAGTGGAACAGTAAGCAGGATCTGGAGCCAGAAGGGATGTCAGCAAAGCAAGTCTTTAAACAGGAACGCAGGAGAATGTCTCTGTGATGTTGACCAAGGCGAAGGCAGAGATCATCTGGGCTGGACGGCTTAAGTAGGCAGGACTGACGAGCAGGATATCATCAACAGCTGAGTAACTGTGGAGAGATAGGAGCTGGCAATTAGCCGAAAGCTGAGCGGCCAGCTCAGAGAAGGAAGGGCTAAACCCAGCCCTGACAGGGATTAAGGAAGATCCATACAATATTTACTAGTGATAAGCTAAATTGAGAACTTCCACGACAATTGTGAAATTTCAGAAACAATTATTTTATTTGGAAAAAAATGTAGCTGCAAAAGCGTTATATGATTCTCAAGTCAAATAAAACATGGTAATCATGTGACATTGTTTATCAAAGAGTTAGCAGTAGAGTATGCATTATGGTTAGGGTTGACCTTGCTTTCCATCAAAGCCCTTAATCTCAATGTCAGCACTGAGAAGGTGATCACATGCCTTTCAAACAACAAATCCGTGTTTTTTGGCATTCCTCAAAGCAGTCTGTATGCTGAAACATAAATCGTAAATGTTAATGAAATTTCAGTGCAAATGTCACATTTACTGTAAATTTATTCTTCACAAATAAAAAGAAGGACGTCGCTCTATTGTCTTTCAGGGTCTACATAGCAGGCTTTACCGCCATAAACTTTGATCCAACCACAAACACTATTAATGAAAATCAGTCAACAGCAACTGTTGCCAGCTTCTCTGGTTCTGCTTCAACAACTTCTACTTTTAGAACAGGTAGATAGATATGTGTTGTAATTTACTTTAATTTTATGTTAATATTTTTTACATTTACTATTCGTACTACACCTTTTAGTGTAGATCTCCTAACTATATATTGAATTATTTTTAAGAACATGCAGAGATACCAGGCAGTGTGCAGATTGTTCGCTCGCCCTCGAGGGATGCTATGAACATCACCTTCCAAAGTTTTGAGACTCCAAATGGACCCATAGAGGCTTATGCCATCATCATGACCACCGATTTACATGGTAGGAACAGCAAACCTAATAGAATTACACTAACTGTTGAACTTAGCATCATTTAAACTGACTTGTGTTGCGTTTCTTAAACATTACATATTTATTAGGCATTTTCCAATATTATAAATACAAATGTCGCTTATAAGGCGACACAAAGCATAACCATAAGCATAGGAAAAGCAATACAATGGAATGCAGCACATAGGGAATGCAACATATCAAAGAATTAAAGTTCCCCCAGCCACAGAGTCCATGGTTTCCTAGAAGCTTTAAAGGCTGAGTATTTGTCCCGTCTAAGGGCTAGCAGCTTTTCTTATACAAAATTGGTTTTAGATTGTAAGCTCTTCTGAGCAGGGCCCTCTTAATCCTATTGTATTGTATTGTATTATAACTGTATTGTCTCCCTTTTATATTGTAAAGCGCTGCGTAAACTGTTGGCGCTATATAAATCCTGAATAATAATAATAATAATAATAATAATAATTGGTTTTGACAAGCTCAACAGTTTCCAAAGGGTTAAGTGCTAATTTTTTGCTCCCAATGTCTACCAATCCTTATCCGAGCTGCTAATACAAAATGGGCAACAACTGTGCAAAACCGTATGGGGAAACTGTCTATTCCCATATTTAGAATCGCTAAAGCCTGAGGAACCAATATGCCAGTAACCTGTGATATTATTTGGAAAATGTTCCTACAGAACCTGTGGGGGTGTTTCCTAGTTCATAATATAAGCATCATGAAATATGCATTATTGTTTCTGTGGAAACGCATCCTATCTAGCATAAAGGGGACTGAGAAGTATAAAATTTGACTAGTCCAAATGAGATTAGATGCCATCAAAGGGTGATTTTTATTTTGGAAGGCACTTCACAGTGCAGATGGACAATGACCCCAAGCATACTGCAAAAGCAACCAAAGAGTTTTTTAAGGGAAAGAAGTGGAATGTTATGCAATGGCCAAGTCAATCACCCGACCTGAATCCGAGTGAGCATGCATTTCACTTGCTGAAGACAAAACTGAAGGGAAAATGCCCCAAGAACAAGCAAGAACTGAAGACAGTTGCAGTAGAGGCCTGGCAGAGCATCACCAGGGATGAAACCCAGCGTCTGGTGATGTCTATGCGTTCCAGACTTCAGGCTGTAATTGACTGCAAAGGATTTGCAACCAAGTATTAAAAAGTGAACGTTTGATGGGTGATTGTTAATCTGTCCCATTACTTTTGGTCCCTTAAAAAGTGGGAGGCACATATACAAACTGTTGTAATTCCTACACCGTTCACCTGATTTGGATGTAAATACTCTTAAATTAAAAGCTGAAAGTCTGCCGTTAAAGCACATCTTGTTCGTTTCATTTCAAATCCATTGTGGTGGTGTATAGAGCCAAAAAGATTAGAATTTTGTCGATGTCCCAATATTTATGGACCTGATTGTATATATGGATATAAGGTCTAATGCCCCATAGATATACCGTATTTATCGGCGTATAACACGCACCGGCGTATAACACGCACCCCAATTTAGGAGGGAATTTTAAGGAAAAAAAACTTTTAGGAGGGAAGTTGAAGGAAAAAAAACTTACATTTAAATGCCCATCATTGCAGCCTTCTCAGTGCAGCCTTGTCAGTGCAGCCTTCCCCAGTGCAGCCTTGTTAGTACAGCCATGTCAGTGCAGCCATGTCAGTGCAGCCTTCCCCAGTGCAGCCTTGTTAGTACAGCCATGTCAGTGAAGCCATGTCAGTGCAGCCTTCCCCAGTGCAGCCTTGTTAGTACAGCCATGTCAGTGCAGCCATGTCAGTGCAGCCTTCCCCAGTGCAGCCTTGTTAGTGCAGCCTTGTCAGTGCAGCCTTGTCAGTGCAGCCATGTCAGTGCAGCCATGTCAGTGCAGCCTTGTTAGTGCAGCCTTGTTAGTGCAGCCTTGTTAGTGCAGCCTTGTTAGTGCAGCCTTTCCCAGTGGAGCCATTCCCAGTGGAGCCATTCCCAGTGCAGCCATTCCCAGTGCAGCCATTCCCAGTGCAGCCATTCCCAGTGCAGCCATTCCCAGTGCAGCCTTTCCCAGTGCAGCCTTTCCCAGTGCAGCCTTCCCCAGTGCAGCCTTCCCTTCAATCCCCTGTCCTGAGCTTTAAAATCGCCGACCGCGATTTGAAAATGGCGCCGCCGGCGCCGAAATACACCGAGCCGGTCCTCGGCTCTTTCCGGCGGCTCTCGTTCATTTTCGGCTCCACTCGTAGTCCCGAGCGGAGCTATCCGAACCTAGCCGAGTAGGTTCGGATAGCTCCGCTCGGGACTACGAGTGGAGCCGAAAGTAAACGAGAGCCGCCGGAAAGAGCCGAGGATCGGCTCGGTGTATTTCGGCGCCGGCGGCGCCATTTTCAAATCGCGGTCGGCGATTTTAAGATTGTGACAGCTCGGGATCGCAGGGTATCGGCGTATAACACGCACCTGCGACTTTCCCCTGATTTTAAGGGGAAAAAAGTGCGTGTTATACGCCGATAAATACGGTAATCTGATTTTCCGACGGGAAATGTTGGATGTGAGCTTGTTGGCTGAAAATCCGACCGTGTGTATGCTCCATCGAACATTTGTTGTCGGACTTTCCGCCAACAAATGTTGGCTAGCAGTTTCTCAAATTTTCCGCCAACAAAACTTTGTTGTCGGACTTTCCGATCGTGTGGACACAAGTCCATCGCACAAGAGTTCACGCATGCTCAAAATCAAGTACGAGCTGGAAGCGATCGGTCTTGTAAAACTAGCGTTCGTAATGGAGATATCACATGACTATTGAACTTCCTTTTTCTTGGCTCACCTTACGTCTTGTACGTCACTACGTTCGTAATTGTTGGCCAACATTTGTGTGACCGTGTGTATGCAAGACAAGTTGGAGTCAACAACAACAACGGTTTTGTTGTCGGAAAGTCCGATCGTGTGTACGGGGCATAAGGCTCATTGAGAAATGGTAAAGAGGAAGAAAGTGTAGCTAATGCATAGTATTGCCAAGCCTTGGTAGGGATGTACATTTTTTTTTTGTCTGTAGGAAATGTGTGATTTGCATACATTTAAAGAATTCTGTGGTTGTTGTCATGCATTTTTTGAAGGATAAGGTCATCTGGGTCTAAGCTGCTTTAACTGTAGTTGAAAAGTGATATTGGCCATACAGAGAGTGCATTGAATTCACTAAGCTGATCAACTCGTAGACTTGCATTGTGAGAAAGATTAGAAAAGTACCACCATTGTGTGACAGTGCGGAGCAGAAAACAGATCCAGGATACCTAATGAGCTACAATGGCTTCCTTCATGTTCATTTATGCTTTCAAACTATGACTTGAAAACACATATCAATAACATACGTTAAAGTAAATCCCTTTCCAAACGACAGTACCGGTGGATCCTATGCAGGGCCGGTGCACCCACTAGGCGAATTAGGCAGCCGCCTAGGGTGCACTGCCGCCTAGGGGCGCATCTGACCCTTGCCTTCCCCTTCTTGTCACCCCCCCAAGCTCCCGGCAGAGCCGCTGATAGGGGAATCAGACAGCAAGGAGTTCGGTGCAGCAGGCGGGCGGGTGATAGCCTTGCAGTGCGGTGTGCAGCTTCTCCCCTCTTCCTCCTATCGGCTTTCACACATGCTGGAGGGAGAGGGACGTCTGTGTAACAGGGCAGGCAGCCAATAGCGCTGCTCTTCTGAGTGGGAGGGCGTGACTGCTAAGTTGCTCCGCCTCCCACTACCTCCTTAGCCAATCAGATTGCCCAGCCCGCCACATTTGACTAGAAGATGCTAGTGGCCAGAGCAGGGCGGGATGGAGAGATCCGACATACCTGAGTATGATGAAGAAGGTACGGAGATCAAACATGTCACAATGCATTGCTGGCTGCAGAAATGGATCAGTGTGTTCTCCTTCTCCCGTCCTGTGTGTAGAATATGCAGTGATCACACTGATCTCCCCTCTGTCTTCTCACACTGCTTGTTATCTGTGTTTTTATTTACACTGAACACAGGAGAATGATGATTAGACTTCTGCAAGATGCTGCAACTTCAGCTCTTTCTATAGCTATATAGGCCATCTAGGTTTTGTTTGAACTTTTATTTGTTATCTTTGAAGGAATTATCTGGTCAGGCTGGCAGAAGCTTCCCAGACCTGTTAACCATTTACTGTCCTCCTGTGCTTGAGAAATGACTTTTGTTTTTTTGGCACATTGTTATATCTTGTAAACTCCTGTTTACACAGTGCAGTGATCAATGTATTTCCACACTGGTCACTGCTAGCCTAGGAAACACTTGTACTATGTTTGCAGTCTCTGATCATTTCCTGCACCATCTCTGCAGTCTCTGATCATCTCCTGTATTATGTCTGCAGTCTCTGATCATCTCCTGTAGTATGTCTGCAGTCTCTGATCATCTCCTGTACCGTCTCTGATCATCTCCTGTACTATGTCTGCAGTCTCTGATCATTTCCTGTATTATGTCTGCAGTCTCTGATTATTTCCTGCACCATCTCTGCAGTCTCTGATCATCTCCTGTACTATTTGTAAAGAAATAGAAAAAAGGGGAAGGAAATGGACAGTCCCCTTTCTCAGATATATGGGATTTTGTAGGAAAGAGGCCTGAGTTGCGTAGGTGAGAATTACACAAACTTCATAAAATATAACAAAATTTTATTGAAATACAATTAAAAGACAGTATTATCAATACATATACAATCATATAAGCATCCAGTAGTTGAATCCAAACTTCGTACGTGACTAAAGCCAACATGTTTCGCAAAAGATATTTCGCTTCATCAGGGCTAGACACGATGCAATTGATTCATTTACACTGTATAAACGATAAACAGTCTTAAATGTGCCATAGTTATACATTAACATCAAATCTTGATGAATATCAGTTATTTTAATTTATAGCTCACCTACTATGAAACTCTCAAGGACATCAGACTAAAGACG
This sequence comes from Lithobates clamitans, assembly GCA_037952925.1. Taxonomy (NCBI): domain Eukaryota; kingdom Metazoa; phylum Chordata; class Amphibia; order Anura; family Ranidae; genus Lithobates; species Lithobates clamitans. The sequence goes on from JBBGZY010001925.1 coordinate 831,402, forward strand.
CCAATCACTAGGTAACGACCGCTGTACCAACCACACGGACTGTCTCTGGGTGCCAGATCCCAGGCAGACAATGCCAGTGAGGGGACTGGACCACTCAGTCCCCTCACTGGCATTGTCTGCCTGGGATCTGGCACCCAGAGACAGTCCGTGTGGTTGGTACAGCGGTCGTTACCTAGTGATTGGCGTCTTTAGTCTGATGTCCTTGAGAGTTTCATAGTAGGTGAGCTATAAATTAAAATAACTGATATTCATCAAGATTTGATGTTAATGTATAACTATGGCACATTTAAGACTGTTTATCGTTTATACAGTGTAAATGAATCAATTGCATCGTGTCTAGCCCTGATGAAGCGAAATATCTTTTGCGAAACATGTTGGCTTTAGTCACGTACGAAGTTTGGATTCAACTACTGGATGCTTATATGATTGTATATGTATTGATAATACTGTCTTTTAATTGTATTTCAATAAAATTTTGTTATATTTTATGAAGTTTGTGTAATTCTCACCTACGCAACTCAGGCCTCTTTCCTACAAAATCCCATATATCTGAGAAAGGGGACTGTCCATTTCCTTCCCCTTTTTTCTATTTCTTTACAAATTATATCATTACTAGGGATGGAAAAACTGCCTGAGTTGTTTCCTTTAATATAGTCCAACCAACATTCCTTTATCATCTCCTGTACTATGTCTGCAGTCTCTGATCATCTCCTGTAGTATGTCTGCAGTCTCTGACTGTCTCCTGTACCATGTCTGCAGTCTCTGATCATCTCCTGTACTATGTCTGCAGTCTCTGATCATCTCCTGTACCATGTCTGCAGTCTCTGATCATCTCCTGTACTATGTCTGCAGTCTCTGATCATCTCCTGTACCATCTTTGCAGTCTCTGATCATCTCCTGTAGTATGTCTGCAGTCTCTGATCATCTCCTGTAGTATGTCTGCAGTCTCTGATCATCTCCTGTAGTATGTCTGCAGTCTCTGATCATTTCCTGTACTATGTCTGCAGTCTCTGATCATCTCCTGTACCATGTCTGCAGTCTCTGATCATCTCCTGTACTATGTCTGCAGTCTCTGATCATCTCCTGTACCATGTCTGCAGTCTCTGATCATCTCCTGTAGTATGTCTGCAGTCTCTGATCATCTCCTGTAGTATGTCTGCAGTCTCTGATCATCTCCTGTGCTATGTCTGCAGTCTCTGATCATCTCCTGTGCTATGTCTGCAGTCTCTGATCATCTCCTGTGCTATGTCTGCAGTCTCTGATCATCTCCTGTAGTATGTCTGCAGTCTCTGATCATCTCCTGTGCTATGTCTGCAGTCTCTGATCATCTCCTGTGCTATGTCTGCAGTCTCTGATCATCTCCTGTAGTATTTCTGCAATAAAGGAGGGCTACAGGCACGGTAGGTGGTGAGGGAAGAGGGCTGTGGGTGCAGTGAGTGGTAAGGCAAGGGAGGCTGCAGGCACAGTAGATGATGAGGAAAGGGGTCCCAGGTGCAATGGGTGGTGATGGAAAGAATGCCTAGGCACAAGTGATGGTTAAGGCGGGGCTGTAGAGAAAATTTTAATGTATCATACAGGGCAAGGGGCTTCATGATCCAGAGCCCACCAAAGACCAAAGTCCTCAGCACCAGGCCCATGATGCTCTTAATCCAGGCCAAACGGCCAGGGTCGCAAAGGTCGCACTTGCAATCAGGCCCTGGTGTTCACAGTGAAATAATTAGAAAGTGCACTGTCATATTGTCACACAATACACACTGGGATCTGTGATCAAAGAGTGTGTTGTGCTATTATTTAATGACACTGCACAAAGCCATTCAGTGTGTTTTTTTTTTTTTTTGGGGGGGGGGGGCGCAAGTTGCTGGTCTTGCCTAGGGTGCAAAATAGTCTAGCACCGGCCCTGATCCTATGCACTGTTTGCTGGGGGTATTGGATGAGGTAATCCCAGAGGAACAAACTAAAGTGGCTTTCTCCAGGGCTTTATTCCAAGCTAGAAAACTTATACTAATGGCATGGAAATCTGCAGTACCACCCTCTGTCAAAATGTGGATAACACATATGGGTAAAACCCTAATTATGGAAAAATACATATATCAACATAGAGGCTGCCCACATAGGTTTGAAAGCATTTGGTCAAATTGGTTAGACACGCCTGGACTGAGTCCGAGAGAACTGGTCATGACGAGGCTCTTACAGGGTCTTTAGATAAATAAAATAAATGAAAATGAAAAGGAGGTATAATACATGTGTATTGGAAGGAGGCTGGGAGATAATTATACTTCTTAACATGGCATAATGTACATCATTGGGCTATGTAATAACACTATAAGAACCTATGCTTTACATTGTATGAATATGACACTGAAATGTAGAAAAATTGTACACCGGAAGATGTATTTACTTAAAATGTTCAATAAAAACCTTTTTGATTTAAAAAAAAAAAAAGTAAATCCCTTTTTATTGGGCTGCCTTAAAACATTAATTATTCCCTTTAAAAAAAAGACAGATTATTGATAAATGGAAAATAATGATTTATTCAATAAAAAAATTAAAGCAAGGCCAATTTAATCAAACATAGAAAATATTGTTTTGGTGTTGAAAACATTTTCTTCAGTCATTTGTCATACTATCCCATTGGTCATTCTTTTTCTTTTCTTTTTTTTGTCTTGCAGGCAACAAACCAATTGAGGGGTCTTTATCAAAGACCTATAATGATTTCAAGAATGGGTTGACCAGCACTTATGTGAGCTCTGTCATTGAGCAGAAGAATATCCAGAACACTGACCAATCAAATAAGATAAGTGTCAATGTGGGCGATGGCACTGTTTCAAGGGGATACGTCAATGGACCACTGGACCCCGCATTAAACTACAGGTAATGGATTTGCTTCCACATCCCTCCAAGGAGACACACTTTGTGTTTACAAATCAAGAACTGGGGGGAGAATCTCTGGGGGAATCTAGGATGGAAAAGGACCTGGGGGTCCTAGCAGATGATACACTCAGCAATGGCATGCAATGCCATGCTGCTGCTAACAAAGCAAACAGAATATTGGCATTAAAAAGGGGATCAACTCCAGAGATAAAACGATAATTCTCCCGATCTACAAGACTCTGGTCCGGCCGCACCTGGAGTATGCTGTCCAGTTCTGGGCACCAGTCCTCAGGAAGGATGTACTGAAAATGGAGTACAAAGAAGGGCTACAAAGCTAATAAGGGGTCTGGAGGATATTAGTTATGAGGAAAGGTTGCGAGCACTGAACTTATTCTCTCTGGAGAAGAGACACTTGAGAGGGGATATGATTTCAATTTATAAATACTGTACTGGTGACCCCGCAATAGGGATAAAACTTTTCCACGAAAGGGAATTTGATAAGACACGCGGCCATTCACTAACCTTAAACTGCGTAGAGGGTTCTGTACTGTAAGAGCGATTAGGATGTGGAATTCCATTCCACAGGCGGTGGTCTCAGCGGGGAACATCGATAGTTTAAAAAAACTATTAGATAAGCACCTGAACGACCGCAACATACAGGGATATACAATGTAATACTGACATATAATCACACACATAGGTTGGACTTGATGGACTTGTGTCTTTTTTCAACCTACTATGTAACTAAGAGTCACATTGCTCAGACACCAGACCAAATGTCTGTTAAATTCACTGGTAGTGGAAAGATTTGAAAAGTTCCAAATACAGATTTTAAGAAAGTCCTCTGTGTAATAGTTACTATTGATAAGCAAAATTGTGAATTTGAACTTTCGTGAAACTTCAGTAGCAATTGGGTTATTTTAGAAACATTCAACCACAAAGGTGTGATATGATTCTGAAATAATTTGCAACATTGTGATCATGTGGCTTTGTTTATCAAAGAATTGGCAATAGCATACACATTATGGCTAGGGTTGGGTTTTTTTTATCAACAAAATCATTAATCTCAATGTCTGTACTGGGAAAGCGATCATATGGCTTTCCTAGAGACCAAATCTATTTTTTTTTTGTCTGCATGGTGAAACGTGAGATTATTGTTCGTGAAATTTTTGTGACATTTGCTGTATAATTATAATTCCTCCCAAATAATACGATGGACACCAATCTTTTGACTTTCAGGGTCTACATAGTTGGCTTTACCGCTATAAACTTTGATCCAGCCACAGACACTATCAATGGGGATCAGTCAACAGCAACTGTTGCCAGCTTCTCTGGTTCTGCTTCAACAACTTCTACTTTTGGAACAGGTATATATGTTCTGTAAGATGTTTAGTTACCTTTTCTTCACATTTACTTTTTGTGTTGTACATGTTGTAGCTGATAACCTATTTCTGAAAAAGAACATCTGCAGCCTCATCCCCATGTACCCACAATATGTCTTTAGGGAAGTGCAATTTCTGGGGGTCATGTTGATTCACAGTGATGTCTTGTGGAGGCCAAGAAACGGGGGAGGTATAGTGTGCATGACAAGATGTGGCTCTTGTAGTTTATGTGAATTAATGGTGGAGGGACCCACAATCACATTGCCAACTGGGAGACCCCTCGGGTGCACGTGGCACATGAATTGCAATATTCATTGTGTGGTTTACGCGTTGAACTGCACCTGCGAGGCCTTCTATATTGGAAAGACAATTAGGACTATTCGTTGGCAATCACAGTATCATGTCGATGATATTATTATAACAATTACAATTTGAGATCTCTTGTACACATTCTGCATAATGCTTACATACTTTCTAAACTGCTGGGTTCTGGAAGTAGTACCCAAAAGCATACAAGGTCGTAAATTTGACCAACTAGTTTTACAGATAGAGTCAAGATGGATTTGTTAGTTGAAGACTACTAATCTACCAGGCTTGAATGAAAGCCTGAGCTTTAGTCCCTTTCTCAAAGAATAACAAAGAAGGCTTTAACTTTAATATCCAGTATTGAAAATGATTGTAAAAAATTGTAAAAATCATGTATATAAGAAATCGAGGATCTCATTTATTTTTTATTCTAAATTCGTAGGATGAAAAATAGTTAAGAAAATGATTAAAAAAAATTATTTTTGAGTACCTTTTTAAGTATTTTCTTTTTTGAGCATTTTAAAATATTAAGAAATAAAGAATTGTATATATTTGATAAAACCCATTAGTTATATATAAGGAATGGAGTATTTTATATATTTATTTAGAGAACATATATTTATATAAAGCATCAATAAATGGTGAAGGAAGTCACAGCTAGTCCTTTGAGACTAATCACACCTTAAATTTAGAGACAGTAAAAACCTGAGGATACCTACGTGCCTATCACCAGATCTGCTACTAAATGATCAGCTACAATTTATTTTAGGCTGCTGTAACTGCTTAAATGCTGCTACGAGATTTCACTGCAGGACAATTTGCCTTGTCATCCTGTTAAAGTAAGTGGAAAAATAAGGGATCTACTGGCTAGAACAATAGCTAATAATAACAGCAACAATAATACAATATAGCAAGTGGGACTCGGAAAAAGAAAGGTCCTTCAGAGGTGCCAGGCAGTGTACAGTATATATGTATTGTATTTACTGTATTTATTGTTGACATTTTTCATATTTACTATTTGTATTATACCTTTTAGAGTTGATCACCTGTATCTATATATTGAATTATTTTTAAGATCATGCAGAGATGCCAGGCAGTGTGCAGATTGTTCGCTCGCCCTCGAGGGATGCTATGAACATAACCTTTCAAAGTTTTGAGACTTCATCTGGACCCACAGAGGCTTATGCCATCCTCGTGACAACCGATTTACATGGTAGGAACAGCAATCATAAAAGAACTACAGAAAAGAGTTGTAGAACTGTTGAACTTAGAATCATTAAACTGACTGGTCTTACATTCTCTGAAGGATAAGGTTGCCTGAATCTAATTTACTTTAACTATAGTTGAGATGTGATATTATCCATACAGAATTTTTTTTTTTATTACATTATGTGACATTTCAGAGCGGAAAGCAGATCCAGAATATGTAATGAGCTAGCATTGCTTTCTTCATGGCCACCTATAATTAAAAATTATACCTAGAAACACACCTTAACATTATTTAAACCAAAAAAAAAAACTTTTTTACAGGGATACATAAATCATTAAGCATTCCTATTAAAAAAAAATAGAAAATAATGATTTTTTTCAAGGGAAAAAAAAAGTTAGGCCAAAGCTATCAACTGTAGAAAATATAGGGTAACTTTGGTGTTGAAAGTATTTTGTTATTGGTCATGCGATTCCTTTGGTCATTTTTTTTTTTTTTTCATCTTGCAGTTGACAAACCAACTAAAGGGTCATTATCGAAGACATATGATGATTTCAAGAATGGGTTGACCAGGACTTATGTGACCTCTGTCATTGAGCAGCAGAAAATACAGAACGCTGACCAATTGAATAAGATAAGTGTCCATGTGGGAGATGGCACTGTTTCAAGGGGATACGTCAATGGACCATTGGACCCCACATTACACTACAGGTAATGGAGTTGTTTCCACATCCATCCAATCAGACACACCTTGTGTTTAAAAATCACGAATCCCATTGATTAGACAGCAGACTTAATCTCTGTTAAACTGACTAGCACTAGAAGGATTTAAAAAGTTCCAAATATAGATTTTAAGTAAGATCTCTATATAATAATTACTATTGATGAGCAAAATTATTAGTTTTGGCTTTGGTGAAATTCCAGCAACATTTGGGTCATTTTAACAAAACTGAAAAACAAAAGCATGTGATGGTAAAGCCAATTATAACATGGTGAACGTGTGGATTTGTTTATTAAAGGGGTGGCAGTAGGGTGGGCATGATGGCTAGGGTTGGCTTTGTTTATCAACAAATCCATTAATCTCAATGTCAGCATTGGGATGGTGATCACATGCCTTTCCCAGAAAACAAATCCATGTTTTTTGATATTCCTCTAAGCAGTCTGCATGATGATACATGAGGGTAAATGTCAATGAAATTTCAGTGAGACTGCAACATTTGGGAATCAATGGTGGAGAAGGATCTGGGTGTTCTGGTAGATTATAGGCTTAATAATCACATGCAATGCCAAGCTGTGGTTTTATCAAAGCGAGCAAAGTCTTTTCTTGTATTAAGAGACGGCAGAAAGAGGGATATCATTTCGCACCTGTACAATCATTAGTAGCACCTCATCTAGAATATGTAGTTCAGTTTTGGGCTCCAGTTTACAAAAAGGATATTGGGGAACTGGAGAAAGTGCAGAGAAGGGCAACCAAACTGATAAGAGGCATGGAGGAGCTCAGCTATGAGAAAGGATTAGAGCAGTGGTTCTCAACCTGGGGGTCGAGACCCCCTCGGGGGTCAAATGATGATTTGCCAGGGGTCATCAAATCCTTGGCTGTCCCTGGAGCCCTCAGCCGCCCACTCAGCCTCTTCGCAGCCGCCCATTCCGTTCACGGCATGAGTGGGGGGCAGAGACTAGAGGTCAGCTGACTGGTGAGGAATGTGAAGTGGGAGGGGCTGGAGGAGACCCTGTCTCCTGATTTCGACATAGGTGTCACTGCTACGAGACACCACAAAGTCGGAGACACAGTGAGTAACACTACCTGTGATTATAGTTCCCATTACAAGTCCCTACTACAGTTCTCAGATCAGCAGATGACCTTGATCAAGAGCACCTATTTGGCTGATCAGAACTCCCTGCCAACATTGCCACTCATCCCACCCCCCACCCTAGGAGTAAGAGAAGGAATAAAAATAGAGAATACATGGAAGGGAGAGGAAAAGAGGGGGAGGAACAAAGAAAAAGGGAGAGAAAGAATAAGAGAAAGAACAAGAAAGATGGCTAGAAAGAGTGATGGGGAAAAAAACAAGAAATTAGGATAGAGAGGGATAAAAGGGAAAGAAAGGAGAACAAAAGGAAAGAGTGGTACATCTTAAAATGTACCATAAGGGGTTTTAATACTGAGTGGAAGGGACTCAGGGAGCACTAAATGTCCATGGCTTAGGGGCACAAATTACCTGTCTTGCCTTGGGTGCTGACAACCCACGCTATGAAAATAATTTTTCGGTTGGGGGTCTCCACAACTTGGGAAATTTTATCAAGGGGTCACGGCTCTAGAGAGGTTGAGAACCACTGGATTAGAGGAACTGAATTTATTCTCTTTTGAGAAGAGGAGATTAAGGGGGAATATGATCAGCATGTACACATACATACAGTAAGTGGTCCAAATAGTGAACTTGGTGAAGTGTAATTTACTTTAAGGTCATTACAGAGGCAAGGGGGCACTCTATGCCTGGAGGAAAAGAGATTTAAACTTCAAATACAGCAAAGCTTCTTCACAGAAAGAGCTGTGAAAATGTGGAATAGACTCCCTCCAGAGGTGGTTCTGGTCAGCTCAGTAGATTGTTTTAAAACAGGCCTGGATTGTTTCCTAAATGTACATACTGTAATATAACTGGATAATAATATTTATAGGTAAAGTTGATCTCTTGACTTTCAGGGTCTACATAGTTGGCTTTAGCACTATAAACTTTGATCCAGTCACAAACACCATTAATGAAGATCAGTCAGCAGCAACTGTTGCCAGCTTCTCAGGTTCTGCTTCAACAACTTCTGCTTTTAGAACAGGTATATATGTATTGTAATGTATTTATAGTTAAAAAGCTTCACATTTTCTATTTGTGCTATATACTCTAGTTTTTTTTCCTAAAGAACATCTTCATCCTCCAGCCCTCCAATCCTTCCCTAACCCCTCCCTAACACTACCCCCTGCACCCTCATATTGTTTTAAAAAAAATACCCTAGGAATGTAACCTAATTCCATCCATCTTCTGGCCAAGCCAGAGATGGTTTGGGTCCTTTCTCCTCATTTCCAGCCATTGTGATAGGCGGTCTTTACCGCAGCACTGATTGACACATGCTTATTGATGTCTGTGCTCTGTTCAGTGTTGCACTACCATGGGGGGGGGAGGGGGGGGTTGGATCCATGACAGCCATAAGGTATGGAGTTGAATGACATGGCCTTTCATCCAGGCCTAAAGTGGGCCTCCAAAAAATGATGAAGGAGGACATAGCCTGTGCTCTGGGACTAATTATATCTTAAATTTGGAGACAGTCTGAGCCTGAGGATACCAGAGAGTCCCATTCTCTAGACTTTAAAAACAAAAACTGTTACTGTTACTGAACCTGCATCATTTTCTTACGTAGTCCACACATACTTTAACTTACTTATACATGGAGATGTGATAGTAATACTGAATTATTTTTCAGATCATCCAGAGATACCAGGCAGCGTGCAGATTGTTCGCTCATCCTTGAGGGATGCTATGAACATCACCTTTCAAGGTTTTGAGACTCCAAATGGATCCATAGTGGCTTATGCCATCATCATGACAACCGATTTAGGTGGTAAGAACAGTTAACTTAATAGAGTTATACTAACCAAAAGCATAACTGTGAAACTGAGCAAATGCAATATATGCTTTTAAATTGTTTAACTTCTATTTTTATCATAGTTCTAACTGGCCATAAAAAGACATTCTCTTAAAAAAACAACAAGCTCAGGACCTTGTGTCCTTTGGATGTTTGATAATTTTATTTGCTAAAGAGCACACCTCAGCCTTACTAAAAATAACCTGTTTAAAATACACTATATTGCCAAAAAGTATTGGGACGCCTGCCTTTACACGCACATGAACTTTAATGGTATTCCAATCTTAGTCCATAGGATTCAGTATTGAGTTGGTCCACCCTTTGCAGCTATAACAGCTTCAACTCTTCTGGGAAGGCTGTCCACAAGGTTTAGGAGTGTGTCTATGGGAATGTTTGACCATTCTTCCAGAAGAGCATTTGTGGGGTCAGGCACTGATGTTGGACATGAAGGCCTGGCTTGCAGTCTCTGCTCTAATTCATCCCAAAGGTGTTCTATCTGGTTGAAGTCAGGACTTAATTTCTCCACCCCTAACTTGCTTATCCATGTCTTTTTGGACCTTGCTTTGTGCGCTGATCTTTTGTCTAATTAACATTTAAACTGACTATTCTTGACATTTTTGAAGGATAATTTATGCTTTAAGTGTTGTTTAGAAAATCCAGGGTATGTAATCAGTAATAGACATGTGCGATTAGTTTCGTACGAATCAGAAATTTTTACGAATTTCCGAAAATCCGTACATTCGTAAAGGATCCGAAATATGAATTTTTATGCATACGAATTTTGGACGAAATACGTTTATGAACTTCGTATAAATTTATCATAACAAACTTTCATTATTGTTACAAAAAGTTAACGAAACTAAAAGTTAAAAACCTAGGAAGTCAGCACAGCACAGGGATGGTGGGAGCTCCTCATAATGCTAAATTTATCATAACGAACTTTCGTTATTGTTACGAAAAGTTTACGAACCTAATGAAAATTTGTATTTCGTACGAATCTGAATTGAATTTCGGACTCAAGTTACGAATTAATTTTAATAAGAAACGGAACGGAACGAAACGAAACAAAACAAATTTATTGACGGTGCACATGTCTAAAAGTAAACATGGTTGCCTTCATGTACTTATTATAAATTATGCCTAGAAACACTTCTTGATAAAATTATTTTAACAAACAGAAATCCTTATTTAAAGGGTTTTCTAAAACATTAAAGTGGTTGTAAATGCAGAAGGTTTTTTTTTTACCTTTTGCATGCAGCTTCCCCCACAGTCCCCCCTAATTACATACCTGAGCCTGACCTCAAACCAGTGATGTGCATGAGACCTGAGTCTCCCTCAGCTCTCTCGCTCCTCATTGGCTCAGATACAGCAGCAGGAGCTCTTGCTGCTGTCAATCAGAGCCAGGGACGAGGGAGTGGGGGCAACGAACCTCGCTCTGTTTATCCTATGGTGGGCACTCTGCGGGGTGGAGAAAAGAAAGAAATCACTCAATAGACCAAATCTTTCAACTTTAGAAAATATCATTTTAGTGTTTTAAGTATTTTCATTGGTCATTTGTCATGCAATCCCAATTGGTCATTCTTTTTGTAACCTTTTACAGGCAACAAACCAGCTAAAGGGTCTTTATCAAAGACATATAGTGATTTTAAGAATGGATTGACCAGGACTTATGTGACCTCTGTCATTGAGCCAGAGAACATTCAGAAAGATGACCAATCGAATAAGATAACTGTCAAGGTGGGAGATGGCACTGTTTCAAGGGGCTACATCAATGGACCATTGGATCCCACATTGCACTACAGGTAATAAAGTTCCTTTGATCTCCATGCAATGATATACAAATCCATAATCACATTGATCAGACTTTAGACTGAACCTACTTTAGTACTAAGTATAAAATTGATGCGCTTTAAATAAATAGTGCACAATATGCTGCTGCGACTAAGCTTAAATCCAGGAATAAAAAATGCATACATGTGAATAAAATAAACTGATAATTATGGTGCTAATACATGTGTTAAAATTGCCAAAATAAATCTTCAAATTGGTGATGTGACGGTGAGTATAAATAAAATAATAATGACACTCTAAATACAATGTCCAGGCAGAGATAAATGGTGGGAGAAAGTAAAAATAATTAAACAGTTCCTTCCCTTAATCCAGATTGATTGACTCACTGGGTTAGATCATTTGTATCAGGATATTTAGTTTTTCTTGTATCCCACTTCAGCATTTACACTGCTGGTGATTCAGCTAAACTCCCGGTCTATTAGAAGCATTCAAATAAGCAGATTGCAGTCAGCCGCTGTGGACGAGGTTTCCCATAGAGAAACAGCTGCTGTTAACCTTCAGGTGTATTGCAGCACTGAACGTCCTAAGCTCCTCCCACGCGTTACATCACTGACACGTGACTTTTTCAAGGATCATCCTTGAAAAAGTCACGTGTCAGTGATGTAACGCGTGGGAGGAGCTTAGGACGTTCAGTGCTGCAATACACCTGAAGGTTAACAGCAGCTGTTTCTCTATGGGAAACCTCGTCCACAGCGGCTGACTGCAATCTGCTTATTTGAATGCTTCTAATAGACCGGGAGTTTAGCTGAATCACCAGCAGTGTAAATGCTGAAGTGGGATACAAGAAAAACTAAATATCCTGATACAAATGATCTAACCCAGTGAGTAAATCAATCTGGATTAAGGGAAGGAACTGTTTAATTATTTTTACTTTCTCCCACCATTTATCTCTGCCTGGACATTGTATTTAGAGTGTCATTATTATTTTATTTATACTCACCGTCACATCACCAATTTGAAGATTTATTTTGGCAATTTTAACACATGTATTAGCACCATAATTATCAATTTATTTTATTCACATGTATGCATTTTTTATTCCTGGATTTAAGCTTAGTCGCAGCAGCATATTGTGCACTATTTATTTAAAGCACATCAATTTTATACTTAGTACTATTTGTTTGGTTATCTGATCACCCTATATTGATAGCAGCTTTAATTTACTGATTTTTTCATAGCACTAACTATATTGGTATTTATATATTTTTAAGCAAAATTTATTTATATCACACATATCTTTCCACATCAGCGCTTGGTTTTTATTCATTTTTTTGAACCTACTTTAGACTGACTGGCGCTGGAAGGATTTAAAAAGATCATAATATAATATATCTTATAATTTTAAAAAGATCTCTATAACTGTGGCCAAAAGTTATGAGAATGACACAAATATAAATTTTCACAAAGTCTGCTGTCTCAGTTTTTATGATGGCAATTTCAATATACTCCAGAATGTTATGAAGAGTGATCAGATGAATTGCAATTAATTGCAAAGTTCCTCTTTGCCATGAAAATGAACTTAATCCCATTAAAAAAAAATGTCCACTGCATTTTTGAAGAAGGCTTCGGGACACCCAAGAAAGTCCAGCAAGCACCAGGACCGTCTCCTACAGTTGATTGAGCTGTGGGATCGGGGCACCACCATTGCAGAGCTTGCTCAGGAATGGCAGCACGTAGGTGTGAGTACATCAGCACGCACGGTGAGGAGAAGAATTTTGGAGGATGGCCTGGTGTTAAGAAGGGCAGCAAAGAAGTCACTTCTCTCCAGGAAAACACCATGGACAGGCTGATATTCTGCAAATGGTACAGGGATTGGACTGCTGAGGAGTGGGGTAAAGTCATTTTCTCTGATGAATCCCCTTTCCGGTTGTTTGGGGCCTCCTGAAAAAACCTTGGCTGTAGAAGAAAAGTTGAGCGCTACCATCAGTCCTGTGTCATGCCAACAGTAAAGCCTCCTGATACCATTCATGTGTGGGGTTTCTTCTCAGCCAAGGGAGTGGGCTCACTCACCATTTTGCAGCCATGAATAAAGAATGGTACAAAAACATCCTCCGAGAGCAACTTTTCTCAACCATCCAAGAACAGTTTGGTGAGGAACAATGCCTTTTCCAGCATGATGCACTACCTTGCCATAAGGCAAAAGTGATAACTAAGTGGCTTGGGGAACAAAACATTGATTGGGTCATTTGGGTCCATTGCCAGGAAACTCCCTGGACCTTAATCCCATTGAGAACTTGTGGTCAATCCTCGAGAGGCGGGTGAACAAAAAAACCCCACAAATTGTAACAAACTCCAAGCATTAATTATGCAAGAATGGGGAGGGACCCTCAGTCAGGATGTGGCCCAGAAGTTGATTGACAGCATGCCGGGGAGAATTGCAGAGGTCTTGAAATAGAAGGGTCAACACTGCAAATATTGACTCTGCATAAACTTATTGTCGATAAAAGCTTTTGACACTTATGAAATGCTTGTAATTATACTTCAGTACACCACAGTAACATCTCACAAAAAGATCTAAAAACTCTGAAGCAGCAGACTTTGTGAAAATTAATATATGTGTCTTTCTCAAAGGTTTTGGCCATGGCTGTATTTAATATTTACTAGTGATGAGCAAAATTGTGAGTTTTCACAATGGTGACATTTCAGCAACAGTTGGGTTATTCTATTAAGCGACATAGACATCTGATCCTCATATGAGTGATAACATGGTGATCATGTGGCTTTGTTTATCAAAGGCTGGGCATTTGGTGTTATGACTAGGGTTAGCTTTGTTTACCAGCAAAAACCATTAGTCTCAATGTCAGAATTGGTATAGTGATCACATGGCTTTCCTAGAAAACAAATCTATGTTGTTGGTATGCCTGTAAGCCAGGGGTCTCAAACTGGTGGCCCTCCAGCCCTCCAGCTGTTGCGAAACTACAAGTCCCAAGTGCCTGTGGGAGTCATGCTTGTAACTGTCAGCCTTGCAATGCCTCATGGGACTTGTAGTCAGCTGGAGGGCCACCAGTTTGAGAACCCCTGCTGTAATCAGTCTGCATGGTGAAACATCAGTTAATGTCGATGAATCTGCAGTTGAAATTGTTACATTTGCTTCAAAAGTATTCCTCCCAAATAATATCATGGATGCTGGTCTCTTTACTTTCAGGGTCTACTTAGTAGGCTTTACTGCTATAAACTATGATCCTGCCACAGATACTATTAATGAAGAACAATCAACAGCAACTGTTACTAGCTTCTCTGGGTCTGCTTCAACAACTACTATATTTGGAACAGGTATTTACACATTGAAATGTACCGTATATACTCGAGTATAAGTCGAATTTTTCAGCTCATTTTTTTGTGCTGAAAGTGCCCCCCTCGACTTATACTTGAGTCAAGCACTTTTCTGCAGCAAAAAATTTCATTTTCCGAACCGACTTTGGGGCCCCGTATCTCAGGGCCACTTGGTGCTAGGGACCCCAAATTTGGTGTGCAAACCCAGTGGAACTGGTTTCACAACATATCCAAAGATGAAGTTCCTAGCACTAAGTGGCCCCGAGATATGGGGCCCCAAAATCGGTTCGGAAAATGTCATTCTCTGCTGAAGAAAAGTGCTTGACATTTTCTGAACCGAATTTGGGGCCCCATATCTCAGGGCCACTTGGTGCTAGGAACCCCAAATTTGGTGTGCAAACCTAGTGGAACTGGTACCACAACATATCCAAAGATGAAGTTCCTAGCACTAAGTGGCCCCGAGATATGGGGCCCCAAAATCGGTTCGGAAAATGTCATTCTTTGCTGAAGAAAAGTGCTTGACATTTTCTGAACTGAATTTGGGGCCCCATATCTCAGGGCCACCTGGTGCTAGGAACCCCAAATTTGGTGTGCAAACCCAGTGGAACTGGTTTCACAACATATCCAAAGATGAAGTTCCTAGCACTAAGTGGACCCGAGATATGGGGCCCCAAATCGGTTCGGAAAATGTCATTCTTTACTGAAGAAAAGTGCTTGACATTTTCTGAACTGAATTTGGGGCCCCATATCTCAGGGCCACCTGGTGCTAGGAACCCCAAATTTGGTGTTCAAACCCAGTGGAACTGGTTTCACAACATATCCAAAGATGAAGTTCCTAGCACTAAGTGGCCCCGAGATATGGGGCCCCAAAATCGGTTCGGAAAATGTCATTCTCTGCTGAAGAAAAGTGCTTGACATTTTCTGAACCGAATTTGGGGCCCCATATCTCAGGGCCACTTGGTGCTAGGAACCCCACATTTGGTGTGCAAACCTAGTGGAACTTGTACCACAACATATCCAAAGATGAAGTTCCTAGCACTAAGTGGCCCCGAGATATGGGGCCCCAAAATCGGTTCGGAAAATGTCATTCTTTGCTGAAGAAAAGTGCTTGACATTTTCTGAACTGAATTTGGGGCCCCATATCTCAGGGCCACCTGGTGCTAGGAACCCCAAATTTGGTGTGCAAACCAAGTGGACCTGGTACCATAACATATCCAAAGCTGGGGTTCCTAGCACCAAGTGGCCCTGAGATACAGGGCCCCAAACCGGTTCAGAAAATGTCATTCTCTGCTGCAGAAAAGTGCTTGACATTTTCTGAACTGATGTTTGGGGCCCTGTATCTCGGGGCCACTTGGTGCTAGAAACCCCAGCTTTGGAAATTTTATGAAGCTAGTTCCATTGGGTTTGCACACCAAATTTGGGGTAACTAGCCCTAAGTGGCCCCGAGATACGGGGCCCCAAATTCAGTCAACTGTGTCCATCTGCAGCAATGTCATTTCAGGACCCTTTGGGTTCTGAGACCCCAAATTTTAGCTGCAGCTAGGGGGCATCTAGGAACCCTTAACTACCGAGTTTGAAGTTCAGGGGACCTATGGCTGCAAATGGGCACAGTGAGGCATGCAAATGGGCACAGTGATGCTGCAAATGGGCATTGTTGACCCTCTTTTCCACTTACAGTAGCTGTGCATTTCTCACCCTCGTCTTATACTCGGGTCAATAAGTTTTTCCCATTTTTTTTGTAGTAAATTAGGGCCTCGACTTATACTCGGAACGACTTATACTCGAGTATATACGGTATTTAGAGTTTACGTTTCACTTTCTCTATTTGTTCTACACATTCACTTTAGTGTATCATTATATTAATTTAAACTAAATTGTATTATCTTAAAGAAAACCTTTAACCTCCAGCCCCCTAGTTCTTCTCCACTCCCTTCCAAAACCCCTACTCCTCTCCAACACCTTTATGTAAAAAACAATCCTAAATACCCTAATTCCATCAATCTTTTGGCCAGTCAAGTAATAGTTCACTGGGGATTTATGGGGTCCTTTCTCCTCCTGTCCATCCATGGTCATGGGCATTTCTTATTGAAACACTGATGTTTAGTGTCGCAGTACCATAAGCTCAGGTCTCTGTATTGATGATCCCCCAAAGAGTGTATCGATGATGCCTTAGCTCAGAGGAAAGGGTTTAATGATGCGAGCTGTCAACTAACTCTGAAGTGGGCATCCACCATTTGTGAAGGAGGACACAACTTGTCCTTTTAGACTATTTACAACTAAAGTATGGAGAGCACAAAGATACCTGAATGCCCCATATCACCACATCTATGCAAAGTAGTATGTTTTTTCTACTTTTACATTTTCATATATAATTTATTTTAGGTTATTGTATCTTCTTGGAAAGTATTCTTTGGAGTTGGGCTTTAATGAATTACTTTAAGCACATACAGCTATATGTCCATCTAAAACTATGCTGTCCACGTGGTGATGATGCTGCTATGAGAGATTTATCTCTAGAACAATTAGAGCCCTTGCACACTGGGGCGGGGGGCGGCATCGGCGGTAAAACGCCGCTATTATTAGCGGCGTTTTACCGTCGGTATGCGGCCGTTAGCGGAGCGGTTTTACCCCCCGCTAGCGGCCGAGAAAGGGTTAAATACCACCGCAAAGCCCCTCTGCATAGCCGCGCCGTCCCATTGATTTCAATGGGCAGGAGCGGTAAGGGAGCGGTATACACACCACTCCTTCACTGCTCCGAAGATGCTGCTGGCAGGACTTTTTTTACCGTCCTGCCAGCGCATCGCTCCAGTGTGCAAGCCCTCGGGGCTTGCACACTGGGATGAAAGCAGCGGCACTTTCGGGGCGGTTTGCAGGCGCTATTATTAGCGCAATAGCGCCTGCAAACCGCCCCAGTGTGCAAGGGCTCTTAGTATTGCCATTCTAATAAGTAGAAAATTAGGTATCTACTGACAGAATCCAAAGCTAATATCAAAATAATACAGCTGAGATAAACAAAAATTGCAGTAATAGTGCTAGTAATAGAATGAATCATACATGTATTTATTTTTTTATGTAGCCCACATTTACACTTTAACTTACCTGTAAATGGAGATGTGATACTGATACTATTTTTTTTTTCAGATCCTGCAGAGATACCAGGCAGCATGCAGATTGTTCACTCCTCCTCGGGGGATGCTATGAACATCACCTTCCAAAATTTTGAGACTCCAAATGAACCCGTAGTGGCTTATGCCATCATCATGACAACCGATTTAAGTGGTAGGAACAGTAAGCTTTATAGAGGTGATCAAATACCACCAAAAGAAAGCTCTATTTGTGGGGAAAAAAGGATGTCAATTTTGTTTGGGAGCCACGTCGCACGACCGCGCAATTGTCAGTTAAAACGACGCAGTGCCGAATCGCAAAAAGTGCTCTGCTCAGGAAGGGTGTGAAATCTTCCGGGGCTGAAGTGGTTAAAGTGTATAATTACTGCACTTAGAAACGCCTTCTTCTCTGCTTCGTTATAACTGCTAAACTGAGCATCATTTAAACTGAATAGTCTTCCATTTTTGTAAAGAAAAAGTTGTTGTAGTCTATTTTGCTTTAACTGTAGAGGAGCTGTGATATGAACCACTCAAAGAGTTCATTGGTTTCAATGAGTCAGTTGACATGTAGACTTGCTTTGTGATCAATACAGCACAACCATTGTGTGACTATATAGAGCAGAAAGCAGATCCAGAATATGTAATGAGCTAACATGGCTTCCTTCATAATTAAAAATGATGCCTAGAAACATGACTTGGTAACATTATTTAAACAAGGGTAAATCCTTTATTTAAAGGGATGCTTAAAACATTAAGTATTCTCTTCAACAAAAGACAAAATTAAAATTAAAATAATGATGTTGAAGAAAAAAAAAAAATAAAACGAAGATGAATCTATCAAATATAGAAAATATTTTGGCAATGAGAGTATCTTCTTTGGTCATTTGTCATGCTATCCCATTATTATATTTTTAAATTGCAGGCAACAAACCAGCTGAAGGGTCTTTATCAAAAACGTATAATGATTTCAAGAATGGATTGACCAGCACTTATGTGACCTCTGTCATTGAGCAGCAGAAAATCCAGAACGCTGACCAATTGAATAAGATAAGTGTCCAGGTGGGAGATGGAACTGTTTCAAGGGGATACGTCAATGGACCATTGGACCCCGCATTACACTACAGGTAATGGAGTTGCTTTGATGTCCATCCAATGAGATGTGCGTTCAGCAGCAATTGGGTTATTTTAGCAAAATTTTACAACATAGGCATGTCATACTCAAGTCAGTGATAACATGATGATCAAGTGGCTTTTCTATTAAAGGGTTGGCATGAGCAACTATTGTGGCTAGGGTTGGCTTTATTTTTCAGCAATGCCATTGATCTCAATGTCAGCACTGAGATGGTGATCACATGATT
This sequence comes from Lithobates clamitans, assembly GCA_037952925.1. Lineage (NCBI taxonomy): Eukaryota > Metazoa > Chordata > Amphibia > Anura > Ranidae > Lithobates > Lithobates clamitans. The sequence continues at coordinate 850,387 of JBBGZY010001925.1, forward strand.
TTCTTAGAAAACAAATCCATGTTTTTTTTTTCATATTCTCCAAACTGTGGACCGGGGGCCGGATGAAGCCCTTTGCTTGCTTTTATCTGGTCCTTGGGACATTATTCCCCTCACTGTCAGCCACAGTGAGGCATATTTCCTGCCACTGACAACGGGGCACTATTTATTCCACTGACACCAATGAACCAATGATGGGGCACTATTCCCCCCACTGACACCAATGATGGGACACTATTCCACCCACTGACACCAATGATGGGGCACTATTCCACCCACTGACACCAATGATAGGGCACTATTCCACCCATTGACACCAGTGATGGGACAGTATTCCTCCCACTGGCACTAAATGATGGGGCACTATTTCTTCTACTGACACCAGTGATGGGGCACTATTCCTTTCACTGACACCAATGATAGGGCACTATTCCTTTCACTGACATCAATGATGGGGCACGATTCCATTCACTGACACCAATGATGGAGCATTAAACCTCCCACTAACACCAATGATGGAGCACTAATCCTCCCACTGATACCAATGATGGGGCACTATTTCCCCCTCTACTACTAAAGAGAGGACACTGTTTACTTCCAGTAGCACCAGGACATTTTCTTCCCCTGCTGGCCACAATCCGCCCCCACCTAAAGTTTGAAGGACAGTAAACAGGCCCTTTGTTTAGAAAGTTTGGAGACCCCTGCTCTAAGCAGTTTGCATAGTGAAACATAAGGAGAGTGTGGATGAAATGTCAGTGAAATTGTTACATTTTCTGCTAAATCCTTCCTCCCAAATAATAAAATAAATTCTGAATGCTGATCTCTCGACTTTTAGGGTCTACCTAGTAGGCTTTACCGATATAAGCTATGATCCAGCCACAGGCACTATCAATGAAGATCAGTCAACAGCAGCTGTTACCAGCTTTTCTGGTTCTACTTCAACAACTTCTACTTTTAGAACAGGTATGCATTGTAATGTATTTACAGTTTACATTTTTAAATTATTATTTTTGTGCTCTACATTATTTAGTTTATCACTTATACCTTTAAGAACATCTGCAGCCTCCAGCTCCCCAAGTCTATTTCTAACCCCCACCTAAGCCTTTCCCCGGAAGCTGAACCTTGTTTCAAAACAAAATACCTTGGGAATGTACCCTAATTCCATCTGTCTTCTGGACTATCCGGTGGTGGTTTGGGTCCTTGCTTCTCCTTCCAGCCATGATGAAGGGTGGTCCTGACAGGCACTGACTGGCACTTATGTTCTTTGTTTATCAATTATATCCTAAAGAATGCCTCCTGTCTCCCAGACCTTTTTTACTCCTCTAAACCCTTCCCCTGCTTCCACACATGTTTAGAAATAAAATTACCTCAAAGGTACCATAATTCTATTTGTCTTCTGGCCAGTCCAGTGATGGTTTGGGCCCTTTCTTCTCCTGTCCGGCCATGGTGATGAGTGGTTCTTATGGCAGCACTGATTGGCACTTGCATAATGATGTGTGAGCTCTATTCAATATTGCAGTGCCATGAGCTTGGGCTGTTGTAATGATGCACCCCCAAGAGGTGGATCCATGAAAGCCTTTGCTCAGAGATAAGAGATTGAATGACAAGGCCTTTCATCCAGGCCTGAAGTGGGCATCTCTAAATGATGGAGAACACAACCAGTCCTCTAGGACCGATGACAGTTTAAATTTGGAGGCGGTTGAAGTCTGAGCATACCAGAGAGCCCCAGGCCCCAGACTCAAAAACAAAAACTGTAATCTTACTGCTACTTACAAACTGAATCATATATGTTATTTTTCCGTTTAGCCCATTTTCAATTTAACCTACCTGTAAATGGAGATGTAATACCTATTTCTGAATTACTTTTCAGAACCTGTGGAAATACCAGGCAATGTGCAAATTGTTCGCTCAACCTCGAGGGATGCTATGAACATCACCTTCCAAAGTTTTGAGACTCCAAATGGACCCATAGTGGCTTATGCCATCATCATGACAACTGATTTAAGCGGTAGGAACAGCAAACATAATAGAATCATACTAACTAGTGGCATAACTATTAAACTGAGCATCATTTATACTGATTAGTCTTGCATTTTCTGAAGAAAAAGGTTGCCCTACTCTAATTTGCTTTAACTTTAGTTAAGATGTGTATTGGATTCAAAGAGTTGATCGTCTCATAGATTGTGCATTGTGAGAAGAACTAGTAAAGAAAAGCTATTGTGTGACATTGCAGAGCAGAACGCAGATCTAGAATATGTAATGAACTAAAATGGCTTTCTTCAGGTACAGCTATTATTACAAATTATGACTAGAAAACACATATTGGTAGCATCTCATTATAATGTTTGCTAGGTGACAAGGCTAAATTAGGCACCACATCCCTGGAATAGTATTCACAGAACAGCAGATATTTGATGGGATTTAAACGGTGCCAAGAGACAGTAGAGAAACAATTGATAATATAAGCAGCAATAAATGAATACAAATACAATTCATAAATTGAAATCAGTATAAGTCCATGCAATAAGTCCATATAAGTCCATATAAGTGAAATAGTATTGTGAATAAATAACCCATGAGGGGAAAAAAAAAACAGTCCAAACAGGTGAAATGAAATCACAAGTGTTTAGGTAGAAATCAACGTTGAAATTGAAGGTATATTCGACCTCTGGTAAGAGTATCTAATTCTTTTCATCGGTGGTGGATTCACAATTTATGGTGATTTCTTACTGGATGGTGGCCTATCCTTCAGAGGGCGAATATATCTTTAATTTCAACATTGATTTCTACCTAAACAATTGTGATTTCATGTTTGCAGCTTTTCCTAATCCGGTGAGCAGCGCAGTGCACATTTTGAAATTTAGATTAAATTATATTATAAAACGTCATAGTTTAAACATGATTAAAATCAACCAAATAAAATCTAACATATGTCAGTTATATGGTCAATGGTGTGTTTTACATGAACAGTAATAACGTGGTATCTGTTCCTGACATGTTTTGCTGATTAGGGCTTCTTCGGGGGATTTGAAGACCACTACTGATATGAAAGCCAATTAACCACCAACCAGGCTGTCTGCACAGTATGGGGAAGAGGGTGCCATTTGGCTCCAGCCACGAGCGTGGCCTACATAATGTAACATCATGATCCAGTTTGCCTACACCGGGTATCGGTTTTGGTTATAAAGTCAGACGCTCTTGATTAAACTCTTTACAAACTACACATTGTATTGGTCTTGGTGTGTCACCTGTGGCCACGCTCCACCCTTTTCCCCATACTGTGCAGACGGCCTGGTTGGTGACCATTGGTGGTTAATTGGCTTTCATATCAGTAGTGGTCTTCAAGTCCCCTGAAGAAGCCTAATCAGTGAAACATGTCCGGAACTGATACCACGTTATTACTGTTTATGTAAAACACACCACTGATCATATAACTGGCATATGTTAGATGTTAATTGGGTGATTTTAATCACATATAAATAAACTCTGAAGTTTTATATTATCAATTGTCTCCTGGCACCGTTAAAATCCCATCACATATTGGTAACAGTATTTAAAAAAAAATGTTTACAAACCAAATATTAGGTATTCCTTTTAAAATAAGACAGCTTTTTTTCAAGAAGAAGAAAATGAGAGGAGGTTAAATATATCAAATATAGAAAATATTTTGGTGTTGTAAGTATTTTTATTGGTCAATTGTAATGAAATCCCATTGGTCATTTTTTTTATCTTACAGGAAACAAACCAACTCAGGGGTATTTAGCAAAAACATATAATGATTTCAGGTATGGGTTGACCAGGACTTATGTGACCTCTGTCATTGAGCAGCAGAATATCCAAAACAGTGACCAATCGAATAAGATAAATGTCCATGTGGGAGATGGCACTGTTTCAAGGGGATACTTCAATGGACCATTGGACCCTGCATTACACTACAGGTAAGTTGCTTTGACATGCATCCAACAAGATATGTTGTAAATGTGAATTTTCACCTTGGTGAAGAATCAAACTAAATCAGCAACAACTGATTATTTTAACAAAATTTTACAACCTAGGCATGTGATCCTCAAATCAGTGATGAGATGGTGATCATGTGGCTTTTTTTTAAAGGGTTGGCACTAGGGTAATTTGTATGGTTAGGGTTGTCTTTGTTTATCAACAAAGCTATTAATCAATGTCAGCACTTGGATGGTGATCACATGGCTTTCCTAGTAGAAAAATCTATTTTTTTTTGTATCACTTCAAGCTGCTGTATGATAAAGCATGGGGATATTGTTGATTAGACATGTGCAAAGTCAAAAAATTTGTTCATTTTCGTTTTCGTTTCATTAGTTTCTTTTTTTTTCGTTTTTCAGGTCATTCATTATTATCGCAATTCGTAAATTCGTACATTCGTAAATTCGTTCATTCGTACATTCATAAATTCGTACATTCGTACATCCGTAAATTCGTACATTAGTAAATTCGTAAATTCGTACATTTGTAAATGAGAAAATTCGGAAATTTGTAAATTCGAAATTTGAAAATCCAAAAACCCGAAAACTCGAAAATCTGAAACAGTAACTAACTATTAAATTATAGGTATTGTAATTTCCTTTCAAATTTGGCTGTCAGTGAACGTAACAAATACGAATTTATCCAAAGTTACAAATTATCCAAAATAACGAATGCTGCATCTAAACAAATGGAACGGAACAAATTAACAATAAATAATAATAATAAAAAAGTTTTTTTATTATTATTATTATTATTATTGTTATTTATTATTATTAATTCATTACGTTCCATTCGTTTGGATACGGCATTCATTATTTCGGATCATTCGTAACTTCAGATACATTTGTATGTGTTACGTTCACTAACAGCCAAATTTGAAAGGAAATTACAATACCTATAATTTAATAGTTACTAGTAATAGTAGTTAAGTTATTATTAGTTAATTATTATTTCAGATTTCCGAATTTACAAATTTCCGAATTCACTAATTTACTAATGTATGAATGTACGAATGTACGAATTTACGAATGTATGAATTTACGAATTTACAAATTTTTTCGAATTTACAAATATTCAGAAAAAATCGTCAAATGGGTTTTCATTAATTCGGATATTCGGAATTTGTCGAAATTTGTTAAAAAATTAATTCGTAACTAAACGAATTGCACATGCCTATTGTTGATGAAATGCCAGTGAAATTAAAACAGATCTATGTTTTTGGTATGCCTGTAAGCAGCCTGCATGGTGAAACATCAGTCAATGTTGATTCAATTTCTGTAAAATTTTACATTTGCTGCAAAATCATTCCTCCTAAATAATGAGATGGACATTGGTCTCTTGACTTTCAGGGCCTACATAGTTGGCTTTACTGCGATAAACTATGATGCAGCCACAGACATTATCAATGAAGATCAGTCAATAGCAGCTGTTACCAGCTTCTCTATTTCTACATCAACAACTACTACAGGTATATACGTAATTGTAATTAAATTTATAGTTAGCATATTTAACATTTTCTATTTCTCCTTTAGTTTTATCATTTATCTTAAAAAACAACTGCAACCTCAGCCCCCAAGTCCTTCCCTAATTCCTCCCTAAACACTTCACCTGCACCTTTTCCTAAAAAGTACCCTAATTCCATCCATCTTGTGGCCAGTCTGGTGATGGTTTTGGTTTTTCTTCTTTGTCCAGCCATGGTGAAGGCTGTTCTTACTTCAGCACTGACCGACATTTGCATAATCATGTGTGCGCAGGGTGTGCCGGGTGTGCCTGGGCACACCCTAATCAACCCATGTGAATTAGCATTATTCAGGGACGGCACCAGGTGAGTGGTTGGGGGATGTCAGTGGCCAGTGTAAATGCCCCCATTATATTAAAGGCTAGGTTCAACTTTAGGAACACAATACACATTATATTTAGGGTGTAGCGTAATATGCTTCCAATCAACTGTCTCCCACCACCAGAGTATCCTCCCTGTGACAGCAGGTGGCATTCATGTGTGTTTGAGCTTTGGGGTGCACACCCTAATGCAATAGGCTGCGCACACCTATGTGCATAATGATGTGTGTACCTTGTTCAATGTTAAACAAAACCAAAGAAATTCCCAGCTTAACTTACCAACCTGCCTGCAACCAACCAATTTATCCAAACAGTTTGCGTTAAAAAACAGGGGTTTAGTTTGCAAACATTTGCAAATACATGCGTATGCTGCAATATTATCTGCAGTCCTAACTCTATATTTTGAGAACCTCCACAGTGGCAGCACATGCATTATAATGGATAGGCAGAGGGCAGATGAGCCTGGGGGGAGCCCACCCCTTTTTAAAGTCACAGGGGCGCATTGGACACCCAGCATATAGCACAATGGCAGCAAAGGTGTCCAGTGCGTCTCCTCACCAATATTTCAACAGTACAAACAAATGGCCACTGCCCTCACCTATAACTGGCCTGTGCAGCAAGGAGCACAGGGAAGGGCAATGCATGAAAACCAAAACCAAAGAAATTCCCAGCTCAACTTACCGACCAGCCTGCAACCAACCAAATTATCCTGTCTAACAGTATGAGTTAAAAACAGGGGTTTAGTTTGCACACATTTAAAAATCCATGCATAAGCTTCAGAGCCCCTTCAAGGCACCCAAGTATTTTCTGCAGTCCTAATTTTTAATTTTGAGAGCCTCCATGCATTATAATGGATAGGCAGAGGGCAGGTGAGCCTGAAGGGAGCCCACCCCTTCTTAACGACTTACGGACCACCCGCCATCGTTATACATTGGTACTTGTAGAAGAGGTATATTGTTGTAATGGAAGCAGCTAGCTGCCATAACCCCTGTATCCTCTTCTTCAGCGGGCGGTCAGCTTTCAGATAAAAGTGGTCTCTGCGGCGGATTCACAGTGAGATTACTTTTATCGGCAGCGGGAGAAGGCCCCCCCCTCCCGCCATGCTTCGGTGCCCTCCACTGCCCTCCGCCGCTTACTGGAGCCGTCGGTAGCGGCAGAGGCGATCAGGTTCTCTTCCATGAGTGCTATGCAGATGAGTGAGGGGAAGATGGCCCCCACCTGTCTTCATACCATTGCAGGGCGGAAGCAACGTCAAAACGTCACTTCTGCCTATAGCTGTTAAATAGACATTTATTTTATTTTTTATTTTTTTTTTATTTTTTTTGCATTTTTGTGTAAATATGAGATCTGAGGTCTTTTTGACCCCTCATCTCATATTTAAGAGGTTTAAGCAACCCTGTTACCAGATTTGTCTAAACTGTCAGTTATATAATATTTTAAGATGATGTATCTGCTTAAAAATTAGTAGTTGGAGTTGGGCTTTAATTATTTTGTTGCTAACTTTAAGTTCATTTAAAGCTCCATGTCCATCTAACACTACCCTCTTTACATGTTGGACAACACTGCTGTGAGATTTGCAGTATGTAAGCCTCTATGTGTGTACACATTTAGAAGATTATAGGGGTACCATCATCCTAAATTGAATAAAAATGAAGCATAACTAGGGTGACCCCCTACAAAACCCCCAGAGGGTAGAACAATGGACTATCTCAGTACCAAATTATCACACAAGAATCTTAAAAGTATATACATTTTATTTGTACACTATTAATTCAAAAGACATAGATGCACAAACAGTAAACAGCAATTCATGATAACCTCAACAGACATTAAGTTATACAAGCACGTCCAACTGGTCACATAGTACAGTGGCGTCTCTAGAGTTGGTGTCACCTGATGCGGTAAAACATGGTGTCACCCCCCCTCCTGTCTAGACTGCCCCGCAGGCAGTGCACGGTCATGGGGCAAACCCCAAACCAGCCCCTGTAAATAGTGTAGGGTGATATAGTGGCAGGTTAGAGTGGTATAGTGGCAGGTTGGGGTGGCACAGGGCAGGTTGGAGTGGCACAGGGCAGGTTGGAGTGGCACAGGGCATGTTGGGGTGGCACAGGGCAGGTTAGAGTGGCACAGGGCATGTTGGGGTGGCACAGGGCAGGTTGGGGTGGTACATGGCAGGTTAGAGTGGTATAGGGCAGGTTGGGGTGGCACAGGGCAAGTTGGAGTGGTATAGGGCAGGTTGGGGTGGCACAGCACAGGTTGGAGTGGTATAGAGCAGGTTTGGGTGGCACGGGGCAGATTGGGGTGGCACAGGGCAGGTTAGGACTCTATGCAGTAAGAGTGTGTTGTGCAGTAAATTACAGATGTAGATGAAGACTTGGGCGGGTCCTGGCAGGATGTATAGAGTGGTATAGTGGCAGGTTGGGGTGGCATAGGGCAGGTTGAGGTGGTATATTGGCAGGTTTTGGTGGTATATTGGAAGGTTGGAGTGCTATATTGGCATATTGGGGTGGTACAGGGCAGGTCGGGGTGGTACAGGGCAGGTTGGAGTGTTATAGGGCAGGTTAAGGTGGTAAAGGCAGGTTGGGATGGTACAGGGCAGGTTGGAGTGGCACAGGACAGGTTGGGGTGGCATAGGGCAGGTTGGGATGGCACAGGGCAGGTTGGTGTGGTACAGGGCAGGTTGGGGTAGCACAGGGCAGGTTGGAATGGTACAGGGCAGGTTGGGGTGGCACGAGGCAGGTTGGGGTGGCACGGGGCAGGTTGGAGTGGTATAGGGCAGGATGGGGAGGCACAGGGCAGGTTGGAGTGGCACAGGGCATGTTGGGGTGGCACAGGGCAGGTTGGAGTAGTATAGGGCAGGTTGGGGTGGCACAAGGCAGGTTTGAGTGGCACAGGGAAGGTTAAGGTGGTACAGGGCAGGTTGAGGTGGCACAGGGCAGGTTGGAGGTGCACAGGGCATGTTGGGGTGGCACAGGGCAGGTTGGGGTGATACAGGGCAGGTTAGAGTGATATAGGGCAGGTTGGGGTGGCACAGGGCAGGTTGGGGTGGCACAGGACAGGTTGGAGTGGTATAGGGCAGGTTGGGGTGGCACAGTACAGGTTGGAGTGGTATAGAGCAGGTTTGGGTGGCACAGGGCAGATTGGGGTGGCACAGGGCAGTAAGAGTGTGCTGTGCAGTAAATTACAGCATGCCTCATGCCTGTAGATGAAGACTTGGGCGGGTCCTGGCCTCTATCCCCTTCAGCTGCGGGATCAGCCAGTGTGAAGGGGTCTGTGGGAAGAGTGGAGGAGGTGGCACGGACACACCCATCTCTGCCCACCAACTTCGGCTGCCTCGGGACATATTGGAGATCCCAGAGTGACAGCTTAACCTGTTATAGGTAGCCTCCCCCGCATGGCTGGATGCAATGCTCACACCGCTCCGCTGCAATCTATATAGTATAGTGTTTATCGACGTGTCACCCCTCTGGTGGGTGTCACCGGGTGCGGCCCGCACCCCCATAGCAACGACACTGACATAGTAGCCTCAGACAAATGCTGAAGGCATTTGATTAACAATGTGCTGTATATCCTCTACATGTTTTTCGCGGCTGAAGCTGCTTCTTCAGGAGGTGTTATACATAGTATCATCTACAACAAAGCAAAAGTTTCATTATGCCAAAATATCAATAATTGGTAGCGAGGGGAAAAAGGTCACAAATTGCTTACCCAAGAAAAACCAGAGCCCAGATGACCATCAAGGTAGGGACGCCACCGGGGCTCCCTCGCAGCGGACACGGGGGGAAAACTAGTAAGTATGCCAGTGTAACAATAATTGCTGAAAAGAGATAAGATATAATGTACCAGTTGCTTGGCAAATATCCGTGTCAAAACTGCGGTGTGGGGTGGTAGACAAAGCATAGGGGAGCCTTGGAACCCAAGGGAACAGTAAGAAGGGGATAGGGGGAGAGGATGAGATTTCATTGTAGAACAATTAGTCGCATCACCCTTTAAAAGGGAACTGAGAAAATAAGGAATCTACTAGCAGCCGCAACAAGTACTAACACATTACAAGTGGGATGTTGAAAAACAAAACATGCAATTTTACTGCTGGTGACCAACTGCATCTTATGTAATTTTTTACTTTAGCCTACACTTACACTTTAACTTACCAATAAATGCATATGTGATACTGATGTTGAATAATTTTTCAGGTCCTGCAGAAGTACCAAGCAGTGTTCAGGTTGTTCGCTCATTCTTGGGAGATGTTATGAACATCACCTTCCAAAGCTTTGACACTCAATATGGACCCACAGTGGCTTATGCCATCATCATGACAACTGATTTAAGTGGTAAGGACAACAACTCAATACAATCATCCTATCTAGCAGCATAACTGCAAAATTGATCAAATGTATTATGTATACAATGTAAATGTATTTACGTATTTCAAATGTTTGACTTCTATATACTGTATATCAGGACTCAAAATTTCAAATCCTGAGCTACTAGCCAGGCCCTAAGACTCCTTTCACACTGTGCCGCCACTTGCGTCAGCGGTGGCGTACCGTCATTTTAGCGGCGCTATTCGGCCGCTAGCGGGGGCGGTTTTACCCCCCCTGCTAGTGGCCGAAAAGGGGTCAAATCCGCCCGCAAAACGCCGCTAGAGCGGCGTTTTGCCAGCGGTATCGCAGCGATGCCCCATTGATTTCAATGGGGAGCAGCGGTGGAGGAGCAGAAGGATCAATTAAGCAGAACGGTAAGCAGAACCGTTGTTTGACTCTGCAGAGCAGAAAGCAAAACCATAATATGAAATGAGCTAACATGGCTTCCTTCATGTACATTTGGAATTACAAATTATGTCTAGCAACACATCTTTACAACATTATTTAAACAAAACAATCTTTTTTACAAGGACACCTAAAATATTAAGCATTCCATTTAAAAAAGATACATTTAAAAAAAAAAAATTATAATTTTTTTTAAGAAAAAGTGAGGCCGAATCTATGAAATCTAAAAACATTTTGGTGTTAAAAGTATTTTCATTGCTCATTTATCATGCTATCCCATTAGTCATTCTTTTTATATATCTAACAGGAAACAAACCAATTAAAGGGTCTTTATCAAAGACATATAATGATTTCAAAAATGGGTTGGCCAGTTCTTATGTGACCTCTGTCATTGAGCAGCAGAATATCCAGAAAGCTGACCAATTAAATCAGATAAGAGCCCATATTGGAGATGGCACTGTTTCGAGAGGATACGTCAATGGACCGTTGGACCCCACATTACAGTACAGGTAATAGAGTCATTTTGACCTCCATGCAATGAGACACACCTTATGTTTACAAATCCACAATCACGTTGCTCAAACACCAGAATGAATCTATGTTAGAATGTCTGGTGGTGGAAAAATTTGAAAAAAAATATCAAATTTTATGAAAGCGTTCTATATAATAATTAGTGAAGAGCAAAATTGTGAGTTTTCACTTTTGGTGAAATTTCATCAACAATTAAGTCAATCCTGCAAAATGTAACAGAATAAGCATGTCATTCTCAAGTGACTGTTAACTTGGTGATCATGCAGTATGTCTTTTTCTATCTAACAGCTGACATCAGGGTAAGTGTTAAGAACGATTGAACTCGATGTCAGCACTTGGGATGGTGATCACATGGCTTTCCTGGAAAACAAATCTGTTTTTATTCCTATAAGCTGTCTGCATAACGAGACATAAGGTTAACATTGATGAAATTTCAGTAAAATTGTTATATTTACTGCAAAAATCACTCATTCCAAATAATGAGATAGATGCTGATCTCTTGACTTTCAGGGTCTACATAGTAGGCTTTACCTCTATAAACTATGATCCAGCCACAGACACTATCAATGAAGATCAGTCAACAGCAACTCTTACCAGCTTCTCCGGTTTTGCTTCAACAACTACTACTATCGCTACTAAATCAGGTATATACATATTGTAATATATTTAGAGTTTACATTTTTCACAATTTCTATTTATGCTGTGTTCTTTATTCAATCAGTTCACTTACATTTTAATGAACATCTGCAGCCTCTAGCCTTTCAGTCTGCCCCACCTCTCCCTAAACCCTACCTCCGAATCGTATTTTTTTTTGTTCATACCCTGAACATGTACCTTTTTTTCTATCTGTCTTCTGGACAGTCTGGTCATGGTTTGGGTCCTTTCTCCTCCTGTCTGGCTACAGTGATGCTCAGTCACTAAAACAGATTGGTACTTGCATAACAACATGTGTGCTCTTCTTAGTGTTACAATACTGTGAGTTCCAGGCTGTTGTAATAATGGATCCCCAGGGGATGGGTTCATATCAGCCTTGGCTTAAGTCTGGTACACACTACTATTTTTTTTTCATTCAACCCAGCGTGTTAAATGAAAAAAAAAAAAACTGACAGCTCAGGTTGGAGGCCCTCTACTAACAATTTAATGTTAGTGTTCTGACAGGGGGACGGCCCCACCAAAACACTCTGATCAGCGCTCTCAGCCATTGATCAGGAGCCAGTCATCAGATCTCTTTTGGTCATGACTCTTCCACAGACATATCCCGGACATATCCCAGTCCCTGCTACTGCAATACAGTATAAGCAAAAGGGTAGGGTCCATTGACTATATATATGGACATGACCACATTTGGTTAATGATGTCACAGGGATCACAGTGACATCATTGACAAAATATGGTCATGTTCATGTATGGTCAATGATGCTTCCTGGAAGACCCTGCCCCAGCTGTCATCCAATTGTCTTGTCTTTCAGCAGGAGGAAAGCAATCAGACTGATGTGTCTCAGTTTATTTTTTTTCTTTTTATGGGTCAATGGGCATAAGGCATCATTACTGACATGTATTTACATCACTGGACAACACGATTGACATTGGCTGTATATCATGGGATATTTTCTTGGTTCTTTTAATTAAAAATTTGTCAAAAACTGTGTTTGTGGTTTTTTTATAGTTTAATTTTTGTGAATTAGCAGGAGGTACTATGTACCTCATACATATTCACAAAGGGGGCTAGTTTTTAGGTGCCTCCTTACTGTTAAAAAGGGCTTCCAGATTCTGGTAAGACCCCTGACTGTAGACCCCCATAACCACCAAGCCAGGGTTGTGGGGAAGAGGCCCTTGCCTCATCAATGTGGAGACAAGTTGTTTTGCCAGGGTGGGTTACACAGTCAGGGGTCAAGCTCAGAGACCAGTAGTTATAGCAGTACAGATGCACCCACTGATCTGATGGAGAACATATTACAAACATTATGGGTGTACATTCACAAAGCACCTAAATGGAAATATTATACTGATACTGAATTATTTTTCAGTTCCTACGGAGATACCAGGCGGTGTGCAGATTGTTCGCTCATCCTCGGGGGATGCTTTGAATATCACCTTCCAAAGTTTCGACACTTCATATGGACCCATAGTGGCTTATGCCATCATCTTGACAAACGATTTAAATGGTAGGAACAGCAAAATTAACAGAAATATATTAGCAGCATACTGTAACTGGGAAATTGAGCAAATGAAGTGTATGCATTTGAAATGTTGTAGTGGGGACCGGCTTTAAATGGTAGAATTGAAATGGTTGTAAAACCTTCAAAATGGAAAATGAACAAAGAATATCTTCTATAATGTGTACTTGCCTCAATCCAAAGCACCTAGTGTGATTTCTGTCTTCTTTTCTCCGCTATCTGCACTTCTGACAAGTTCTCTGCACATGAGATAACATGAGCTAAGCATTTGTGTTGTGGATCGAGCTTAGAGGGAAATAAGCACTGAGCTTGTCTATTCAGGATACCGCTCTGCATGTTCCTTTGTTCCTCTGCCTATGTGGAGGGGAGGGGGTGTCTCTTTCCTCCTATCAGCTCTCAGACAGTGTAAGTCTATTCTCCCCATCCTCCCCTATGTGCTACTGAAAGATGAAGAATGATTTTTAACATGATCTTCACTTTTCAAAGGGTGTAGAAAGGGGAAGACAGCAGCTATACAAGTAAAACCTATGTAGGAGGATTTGTTTCATCTCTGTTTAACATCTGAGGCTGTTCACTTCACTGGGTATATGTGAGGGTTTACAACCACTTTAAACTTCTCTTCATTCCTCCACCATATGACCAGCATATCATCTATAAATCTTTTCCAAAAACTCCTGCATGCCCTCCCACCATGGCGTACTCCCAATAACCCAGGGTAGGCCGGGACACATGGGGCTCCCATGACTATGCCTCATATTCGCAATAATATCTAACTGCAAACTGAAAAAAAATATTCTGCAAAACAAATGTCATTAAATTTAAAAATCAATTCATGAATCTATGGTCAATAGACCTGTAAGAAAAATTCAACTACCTCCAACCCTACCCTTAGGGATAGAGGTATACAATGATTTAACATTGAAAGAAACCAACACATCACTCTATTCCAACTGCGTTGTATTGAGAATTGTTAGTATGCCCTTACGATCTTTAAAATAAGAAGGGACATGGGTAACAAGATCTTGCATTCTGTCCACATACTCACCTACCAGATGATTGGCAACTTCCCCATCGCCCTAAAGAGGAAAAGGTGGCAAAGTGAGTCTAAACAAAAAGAGGAGCTTCAGAATCTCTACTACTTACTATAAGATGTAAATTGACTATCCTTGCACTTTTTGAAAGATATGTTTTGTTGAGTCTAATTTGCTTTAACTGTAGTTGAGATTAGCCACACAAAGAGTGCATTGGTTTAAATCAGTCGGTCTACTCGTGGACTTGCATTTCAAGACGGATCAGTAAAGCACTGTGTGACACTGAAAAGCAGAAAGCAGATCCAAAATACGTAATGAGCTAACAAAGCTTCCTTGACGCCCATTTAAAATGACAAATTTTGACTGGAAAATACATATTGGTAAAATAATTTTAAAAAATAATTTATTTTCTTTTGATGCCTCATTTGTAATAAGCAAACATGGCTGCCTTAATGTGCATGACATGTACAGTCAGGTCTATAAATATTGGGACATCGACACAATTCTAATCTTTTTGGCTCTATACACCACCACAATGGATTTGAAATGAAACGAACAAGATGTTCTTTAACTGCAGACTTTCAGCTTAACCACTAAGCCACCGCCCACCGTCATAATGACGGCGCAACAAGGCTTCTGTTGTTCTGGGCGGACGTCATATGACGTGATCGCCCTCCGGAGCCACTAGGTGCGCGATGTCCGCCGGGCACCCGCGATTGCTGGGTAACAGAGCAGGACCATGGATCTGTGTGTGTAAACACACAGATCCACGTCCTGTCAGAGGAGAGGAGACCGATGGTGTGTCCCTTGTACATAGGGACACCGATCGGTCTCCTCCCCTAGTGAGTCCCCTCCTAGTTAGAATCACCTCCCTAGGTCATACATTAACACCTCGATCGCCCCCTAGTGTTAACCCCTTCCCTGCCAGTCACATTTACATAGTAATCAATGCATTGTTATCGCATGAATCGCTGTATAAATGTGAATGGTCCCAAAAATGTGTCAAAAGTGTCCGATATGTCCGCTGCAATATCGCAGTCACAATAAAAATCGCAGATTGCCGCCATTACTAGTAAAAAATAAATAAATAAATAAAAATGCTATAAATCTATCCCCTATTTTGTAGACGCTATAACTTTTGCGCAAACCAATCAATATACGCTTATCGCAATTTTTTTTTACCAAACATATGTAGAAGAATACGTATCGACCTAAACTGAGGAAAAAATTTGTTAAAAAAAAAAAATTGGATATTTATTATCGCAAAAAGTAAAAAATATTGTGTTTTTTTCAAAATTGTCCCTCTTCTTTTGTTTATAGCGCAATAAATAAAAACCACAGAGGTGATCAAATACCACCAAAAGAAAGCTCTATTTGTGGGGAAAAAATGTGATAAAAATTTCATTAGGGTGCAGTGTAACATGACCGCGCAATTGTCATTCAAAGTGTGACAGTGCTGAAAACTGAAAAATGGCTTGGGCAGGAAGGGGGTGAAAGTGCCCTGTATTGAGGTGGTTAAATTTGATGGTATTTACATCAAAATCAGGTGAACGGTGTAGGAATTACAACAGTTTGTATATGTGCCACCCACTTTTTAAGGGACCAAAAGTAATGGGACAGATTAACAATCATCCATCAAACTTTCACTTTTTAATACTTGGTTGCAAATCCTTTGCAGTCAATCATAGCCTGAAGTCTGGAACGCATAGACATCACCAGATGTTGGGTTTCATCCCTGGTGATGCTCTGCCAGGCCTCTACTGCAACTGGCTTCAGTTCCTGCTTGTTATTGGGGCATTTTCCCTTCAGTTTTGTCTTCAGCAAGTGAAATGCATGCTCAATCGGATTCAGGTCAGGTGATTGACTTTGCATAACATTCCACTTCTTTCCCTTAAAAAACTCTTTGGTTGCTTTTGCAGTATGCTTCGGGTCGCAATATTTATGGACCTGACTGTATAATTGCAAATTATGCCTTGAAACACATCTTGATAACTTTATTCAAACAAAGCGAATCCAGTTTTACGGGGATACCTAAAACACACTAAGTATTCACTAAAAATGAAACCAAGGATTTTTTCAAGATAAAAGAAAAAGTGAGGCTGAATCAATCAAATATAGAAAACATCAATTTGGGGGTTGAAAGTATTTTCATTAGTCATTGCTCGTGCTTTTCCATTTGTCATTATTTTTTTTTTATCTTATAGGCAACAAACCAACTGAAGGATCTTTATCAAACACATATAATGATTTCAAGAATGGGTTGACCAGAACTTATGTGACCTCTGTCATTGAGAATATCCAGAAAGCTGACCAATCAAATAAGATAAGCGCCCGCGTGGGAGATGGCACTGTTTCAAGGGGATACGTCAATGGACCATTGGACCCCGCATTAAACTACAAGTAATGTAGATGCTTTGACCACCATACAATGATATACCCCCTTACTGTTTACAATTCCAGAATCACATTGCTCAGGCACTAGTATGAATCTCTGATAGATTAAATGGTGGTGAAAGGATTTGTAAAGATCCAAATATAGATTTTAAGAAAGATCTTTATATGATAGTTACTACTGATGAGCAAAATTGTGCATTTTCACTTTGGAGAAATTGCAGAAACAATTTGCTTGTTTCAGCAAAATGTAACAACATAGGTATGTGATCTTAAAGTCAGTGATAACATGGTGATTATGGGGCTTTGTTTATCAAATGGTTGGCATTAGGGTTGTTTCCCGACATCCGGCCCTTGTCTACCTGGCTTTAGCGTAAACCCTGGGGTTCGCTTTGTTTAGTATTTAATTATTTATTATTTATTAACAAAGCCATTGATTACGATATCAGCACTAGGATGGTGATCGCATGGCTCTCTCACATGGCTTTCCTAGATAACGAATCCGTGTTTTATTGTTCTTTGTTGTATTCCTCTAAGCAGTCTGCATGGTGAAACCTGAGGTTAATGTTGATAAAATGTCATTGCAATTGTTATATTTGCTGCAAAATCACTTATCCCAAATAATAGGATCAATACTGATCTCTTGACTTTCAGGGTTTACATAGCAGGCTTTACCGCTATAAACTATGATACAGCCACAGATACTATCAATGAAGATAAGTCAACAGCAACTGTTACCAGCTTCTATGGTTCGGCTTCAACAACTACTACTATTACTGCTAAAAAAGGTATATACATAGTGCAATGTATTTACTGTTTACATTTTTTACAATTTCTATTTGTGCTCTGCATTCTTTAGTTTACTTTATCATTTATATCGTTAAGGGCATTCTTAGCGTCTAACTCCCCAGTCCTTTCCTAAACCTGCCCACACACCTATTGTCATGTACCTGTAATCAGTCCAGTAGTCAGCGTGGCAGCGGTCAGTAGGTCGATGTAGCAGCAGAGCAAGCTGGTGGCAGATAAGCTGGCACAGAGTTTGGCTGGCAGCAGACTGTGGTAGGCAGCTGGAAGCAGGAACCAGATGAGAGCTTTCTGGACTGAGAGCTGTAGCAGGCTGGATGAGCAAGATGCAGGGTTGAACAAGCTGGGCCGGTAACGGTCGGGCAGATCAGGCATAGACGGTAGACAGCAGGATGGTCACGTCACAAGCCAAGTCAGCATCGGGAAGTCAATCAAGCAGAAGCAGATTCAAGAGACAAGCCGAGGTCGGGGCAGGTGGCTGACAAACGCAGGTCAGAAGTAAGCCAGATCAGGATCAGAGGTCAACACAGAAATCAGGAACACACAGAGAAGCTGCAGACCAAACAGCAATGAGTCAATGCAGAAGGCTGTTTAAATAGCCCACTTGATGCCAACATTAGTGACAGGTGTGCGCATTGATGCCCAGGCCAGTTGCTGGTCTGCTGCGATACTCCATCTGCACTATGGAAATGCCTTCACTGACACCTAATTTTTTTTTTAAGATCCCTAAAATGTACCTTAATTTCTTCTGTCTTCTGGTCAGTCCGGTGATGGTTTCCGGTTCTACTCATGGTGATGGGTGGTCCTTACTGCAGCACTGATTGGCACTTCCATAATGTGCTCTCATTTCAGTGTTGCAGTACCATGAACTCAGTACACTGTAATGTTGTAACCCAGGGGTCTCAAACTGGCGGCCCTCCAGCTGTTGCAAAACTACAAGTCCCATTATGCCGCTGTCTGTTGTCATGCTTGTAACTGTCAGTCTTGCAATGCCTTATGGGACTTGTAGTTTTTCAACAGCTGGAGGGCCACCAGTTTGAGACCAATGATGTAACCCATGGGATATATCCATGACAGTTTTGGCTTGATAAAAGTTGAATGATGCAGCCTGTCACCCAGACTAAAATGTCAATCCCCAATAGCAGAAAAGGACACAGCCTTTCCCCTGAAACTAATAACAGCTTAAATTGGAGACAGTCAGAGCCTAAGAATACCAGAGAATTCAGATCTGTCTAATCTAACAGATTTTTCTACTTTCAGCTATCATTTAATTTAAGCTGCTGTAACTGGTCAAAAGTTATTAGTTAGAGTTGGGCTATAATTAGTTTTTTTTACTTATTTAAAATCCATTTTGTAAACCCTGAGAAAAAAAAACAAAAAAAACCCCCTGTAAATCAAAGGCATAATGAGCTAGTATACATCGCATACTAGCACATTATGAAATACTTACCTAGGAACAAAACCCACCAGTGGCGCCCACTCACTGCTGAGACAGCTGACATCTTCCCCGGTGTTTCTTCCGGGTTCGCGATCTCCGGCGCTGTGAGTGGCTGGAGCCGTGATGACGTCACTCCCGCGCATGGGCGCGGGAGCCGCCATTTACGGCACTGGCTCTGAAGGTCTGGCGCGGTAAGCCGGACCTTCAAGGCGCATGCAGCTGATGATGTCATCGGCTGCATGTACTCTGAATGTCTCCTCAACTGTGCAAGTATAGGAGATATTCATAGTACCTACAGGTAAGCCATATTATAGGCTTGCCTGTAGGTACAATTAAAAAATAAGACTTTACTTCCTCTTTAAGCTTCTTGCCCATCTAAAATGACCTTGTCCACATGGTGACAACACTGCTGCAAGATTTCACTGTAGAACAATTAGCTGTGTCACCCTATTAAAGGAAGTGGAAAATTAAGGGATCTACTGGCATTCGGAGCAAGTAACAATACTATATTACAAATGAAACTTGGAAAAACAAAAACTGCAATGTTACTGCTGGTGGCAGACTGCATCATATGTGTCGTTTTTCTATTTAGCTCACATTTACACTTTGACTGACCTGTAAATGGAGATACTGATACTGAATTATTTTTCAGGTCCTGCAGGGATACCAGGCGGTGTACAGATTGTTCGCTCATACTCGGGGGATGCTATGAACATTACCTTCCAAAGTGTTGACACTTTATATGGATCCACAGTGGTTTATGCCATCATCATGACAACTGATTTTAGTGGTAGGAATTGCAAATTTAGCAGAATTATACTAACTGGCAGCATAACTGTGAAGCTGAGCAAATGAAATGTATGCATTTTAAATGTTTGACTTCTTTGCATATCATTGCAGACCATAGAAACTTGCTCCCCAAAACACAGCAAGCCCAGAATCTGGTGTTCTTTGAATGTTTCATAATTGTATTTCCTAAAGAGCACACCCCAGCCTTAAAAGAATAACATAAGTAGTTCTACCCCAAAAGAAGCTGTTTGGTGATTGGGTTCCCTAGTCCCTGGTGATAACTACCCTTCTGTCATTACTACACCCTTCACTCTCAAGACTGGAGGCGAAGATGTTTATTTGGTCGGCACACCCAGCAGAGCAAATAATGTCAGCAATAATCAAACACAATGGAAAATGAAGGCAATAACATCTGCCCTAATAACAATTTACAAAAGAGACATTATTAAACCCAATTTCACAAGGTTCCCAAAACCTGGTTCAAAAGGCAAAGGGTAAAGTCCAGACCTTCTAGACCCTGATGTATATGGAAGCCTTAAATTATGGGTATATATATATACACTCGGGGACTAAAAGTAACAGTCCTTCCATATCCCATTCCATTGGCCAGTGGTATACCTGTTGGCAGCTGGCATTTGGGCCCAACATTGTATTAGAGTGCTCTTATCACCACTGAGAAGTTCAATGTAAAGTCTTTTACCTTGTAGGCATCAAGTACAGTGGGCTTGCTATTAGGCTACCTCTAGTGGCCTGCAAGGGTGAAGGCAGCAGCTCTGAACATGGTTGCAGCAATCCTGGGCAGAGCTACAGACTTTCCAGGTGCAAATGTCCCCTCTCGGCTTGCTGGGTCTCTGCCTCAGTGCCTGGCCCTCTGTGCATGTCCAGTGATCCCTCTGGCAACAGTGTTCTCTAGTAGGTGTAGAGGCGCAGCCTCAATCCGGTAATGCAGGAAAGTACTGGAACTTAGCAGTACCACTAGCACACCAGCAAATTCCCACAGCACAGTCCTTTCCCTTCAGTTTTCCAAAAGGAAACTCCCGCTTAGACTAGGCTTTTCAGTTGAATGTATTTGCATTGGAAAATTGTCAGGCTATCCCATTGGCCATTATGTTTTATCTTGCAGACAACAAACCAACTAAAGGGTCTTTCGCAAATACATATAATGATTTCAGGAATAGGTTGACCAACACTTATGTGACCTCTGTCATCGAGCAGCAGAATATCGAGAACACTGACCAATCAAATAAGATAAATGTCCGCGTGGGAGATGGCTCTGTTTCAAGGGGATACATCAATGGACCACTGGACCCTGCATTACGCTACAGGTAATGTAGTTGCTTTGACCCCCCCATGCAATAAGACACCACTAATGTTTACAAATCCAGAATCACATGGCTAAATCTCTGTTAGATTGACTGGAGGTGGAAAGATTTGAAAAGATTCAAGTAGATTTTAAGAAGGGTCGCTATATAATAGTTGCTACTGATGAGCAAAAATTGTGAGATTCTACTTAGGAAAAAATTTGTCAACAATTGGGATTTGCCAACAAAATTTAACAATATAAGCATGTGATCCTAAAGGCAGTGATAACATGGTGATCATATGGCTTTGTTAATCAGAGGGTTGGCATTGGGGTAAGCATTTTTGCTAAGGATGGCCATGCTTATCAACAAAGCCTTTGATCTTGATGCCAGCACTGGGATGGTGATCACATGGCTTTCCTAGAAAACAACTCCACGTTTTTTGGGGATTGCTCTAAGCAGGCTGCATGGTGAAACATGAGGTTAATGTTCATTCAGTTTTAATGAAGTTATTACATTTGCCGATAATTCACTTGTTTCTAATAATAAGATGTATACTGATCTTTTGACTTTTAGGGTCTACATAGTGGGCTTTACTGATATAAACTATGATCCAGCCACAAACACCATCAATGAAGATCAATCAACAGCAACTGTTACCAGCTTCTCTGGTTCCGCTTCAACAACGACTACTTTTGAAACAGGTTAAACCTTGTGTACTGTCCTCACAGTCTACATTTTTCACATTTTCTTTTTGTGCTATACACTCTTTAGTTTATCACCTATATCTTAACAAGAACATCTTCAGCCTCCTGCCCCCAGATAATTTATTACCCCCTTCCTTAAAATTTCCTTAATATTAATTATTTGTTTCTTAACAAATTTTGACAAATTCGATAATTTCCGAATTTCTCAATTTCCGAATTTCCGAAATTCCGAATCTCGAATTTCCCAATTTCGGAAAATTCAGAAATTTGGAAATTCGAAATTTCGGAAATTCGAAATTCGGAAATCCAAAATTTTGGAAAGTCCAAATTTGGAAATTCCAAATTTCAGAAATTCAGAAATTTGAAATTTCGAAATTTCTGAAATTTGAAATTCAGAAATTCGAAATCTGGAAATTTTGGAAATTGGAGAATTTCAGAAATTCGGAGGTTCGGAAATTCAAAAGTTTGGAAATTCGGAAATTCGAAATTAGGAAATTCGAAAAGTCAAAAATTTGGAAATTTGAAAATCCAAAATAAGAATGAAAATCTTAACCTTCAAAAGAATGAAAATCTGAAAATTCAAAAACCCGAAAATCTCAAATAATAATTAACTAATAATAAATTCTAAATTATAGGTTTTAGAATTTGCAAATTTGGCTGTTAGTGAATATAACAAGTACGAATTTATCTGAAGTTACGAATTATCTGAAATAACAAATGCCGTATCTAAACGAATGGAACATAACGATCTAATAATAATAAATAACAATAATAATAATAAAAACCTTTTTATTATTATTATTTATTATTAATTTGTTCCATTCCATTTGTTTAGATGCGGCATTCGTTATTTCGGATAATTCGTAACTTCAGATAAATTTGTATTCGTTACGTTCACAAACAGCCAAATTTAAAAGGAAATTCCAATATCTATAATTTATTAGTTAGTTATTATTAGTTAGTTATTATTTTGAATTTTACTAATTTTCTTTCTTTTTTCAGATTTTCGAATTTTCGGATTTTCGAATTTCTGAATTTCTGAATTTTCGAATTTATGAATTTCTGAAAAAAAGCAAAAAAACCAATGAAATGAAAACAAACTAATTTTTTGTCAGTACACATGTCCAAAAAAGTGCTGCTACTTAAAATACAAATAATTAAACAAAGGGTGAAAAACAATGTAGTATCAATCTACACAATCACACTAGCGCAAAGAACAACCAAACTTATTGAAAAGTGTCCATAATAAAATTTAAAAAACCAAGAAATGTCTATCATAAATAAATTCATATATCAAAAAATGAATTGTGAAAAAAGTGCAACTCTTCGTAAAGTGGAAAATTTTGAACACCGTAGATCCTGCAACAAAGTGCACAAGTGCCAATCCACACCCTTATAGAATGAGGCTCACCAGATTGTAGATTCCAATCACATGTGTGATTGAATCACTTTAAAGGGGTTGTTAACCCTCAAGGGCATTCTATGCATTAAGGTGAAAAACCTTCTGTCAGTCAGCTGCCCCCCGCCCGTTATACTTACCTGAGCCCTGTGTTTCCCAAGACGGGAACGAGCACAGCAGCTCTGGCCGGTGTCTTGTGTCCTTGGATAGATTGATAGCAGCACAGCCATTGGCTCTGGCTGCTGTCAACCAAATCCAATGACGCGGGTGCAAGGGGGTGGAGCCGAGTCCTGCTTTCTGTGTTAATAGACACAGAAGCAGGACACGAGAGCGCGCCCGCACGGGTGTCCCAAAGGAAAGAGCTTCTGCAACAGGGAACTCGGGGAGAGGAGGAGCCAGGAGCGCCGCTGAGGGACCCCAGAAGAGGAGGATCGGGGCCACTCTGTGCAAGATCCAAATGCACAGAGGAGGTAAGTATGACATGTTTGTTTTTGTTTTTAAACAAAACCTGAACCTTTACAACCCCTTTAAGCTTTATGCAGATGATCAACCCAATCTCCACTAAGATCTCCTCAGATTCAAATGGATGACAGCTCTCTCCACCTGTTGAGATAAAATCAACACAAAGCCTCATAGTGTAAAAACCTCTAGGGTAACAATTTTAATATAAAAGTAATGCGCTTACATCACTAGTAAAAACAAATCGCCTTTGATATATGTCACTCGCACTCTCAGATAACACTCTCAGCGTCAAGATTCAGTTGCCGTGTAGCCATTCCCCTAACGTGTTTCGTCACCTCAGACTTGATCACAAGGGATGGCTGCACGGCACAGCAACTGAGCTTAAATATCCCGCTCCACCCCTTCCTGGGAAATCAACACATTCACTCCACACCCACATTCACAGTAATGGGACCGGATAGTTTAACTATCCTAGTGTGCAATTAACCTACCTCTAACCAAATGGTAATTAGCCATATGTACAGTTAACCCCATTTGTGCTGGGTGAAATTCATCCGCGGCTTCCATTCCAAAATATTAGTACAGTATTACAAGTGGAACTAAAGTCAGCCATACATGGAACAAAATTAGGGCGATTCAGAAGGGACTAGACGAAATTTAATCCATGTATGGGCAGGCTGGTTGTACAGAAGTCGATCTACTGGTCAACTTCTGTACAACCAGCCTGTTGGGTCTTTCCTGATCAATCAGTGTCGGCAGCACTGATTAGTGTATTCTGACTCCCCCATCCACACTGAGTTGAACAAAAGAAAAAAATTAAACATGTATAAGCTACCATAGAAAAACAAAAACTGCAAATTTGGTAATTTTAGCTACAGACTGCATCATATTTCTAATTTTTCCATTTAGCTCACACTTATACTTTACCTTATCTGTATATTTTTTTTAAGGTCATGCAGAGAAACCAGGCAGTTTGCAGACTGTTCGCTCATCCTCGGGGGAGGCTATGAACATCACCTTCCAAAGTCTTGACACTTCATTTGGACAGACAGAGGCTTATGCTATCATCATGACAACTGATTTTAGTGGTAGGAAAAGTAAACGTAATAGAATTATACCAACTGGCATTATAACTATCAAACTGAGCCTATGAAATGTATGCATTTTAAATGTTCGACTTTTTATTTACATTATTGTACTAATGGTCAAAAAAAAAATTTCCCTAAAAAACATTCCGGCCGCGCGGGAGCGTACCCGCGGGTCCCGCAGACTCGATGTCCGCCGGTGGCCCCCGATCATGACAAGGGGAGGCAGAACGGGGAAATGGAAACAAGGCATTTCTCTATTCTTCCTAGTGACATAACAGGGATCTACTACTCCCTGTCATCGAGAGCAGTGATCTCTGTCATGTCCTAGGTAGCCCATCCCCCTACAGTTAAAACACACAGAGGG
The DNA here is from genome assembly GCA_037952925.1 of Lithobates clamitans. Classification (NCBI taxonomy): domain Eukaryota; kingdom Metazoa; phylum Chordata; class Amphibia; order Anura; family Ranidae; genus Lithobates; species Lithobates clamitans. The sequence continues at coordinate 875,470 of JBBGZY010001925.1, forward strand.
AACACATTTAACCCCTTGATCGCCCCCTGGTGTTTAACCCCTTCCCTGCCAGTGACATTTACACAGTAATCAGTGGCCATTTATACCTCTGATCGCCGTATAAATTTAAATGGTCCCAAAATAGTGTCAAAAGTGTGCAATCTGTCCAATGTCGCAGTCCTGATAAAAATCACCGCCATTACTAATAGTAAAAAAACTAATAATAAAAATGCTATAAATCTATTCCCTATTTTGTAGACGCTATAACTTTTGCGCAATCCAATCAACATACGCCTATTGCGATTTTTTTTTCTTACCAAAAATATGTAGAAGAATACATAGAAATGAGAAATAACTTTGTTTTTTTATATATTTTTTGCGGATATTTATTATAGCAAAAAGTAAAAAATGTAGCTTTTTTTTCAAAATTTTCGGTCTTTTTTTGTTTATAGCACAAAAAATAAAATCCGCAGAGATGATCAAATACCACCAAAAGAAAGCTTTATTTGTGGGGAAAAAAGGACAAATTTTGTTTGGGTACAACGTCGCACGACCGCGCAATTGTCAGTTAAAGCGGCGCAGTGCCGAATCGCAAAAAAACGCTCTGGTTATTAAGGGGGTAAAATCTTCCGGGGCTGAAGTGGTTAAACAAAAATAATCTTTTCTTAAAACGTTAAGCATTCAATTTTATAAAAGACAGATTAAACATGAAAATAATGATTTAAAAGAGATAAGAAAAAGCACGGTCAAATCTATGAAATGTAGAAAATAGTAATGTGGTGATGAAACTATTTACATTGGTCATTTGTCATGCTATTTCATTGCTCATTCTTTTTTACAGACAACAAACCAACTAAAGGGTCTTTAGCAAAGACATATAATGATTTCAAGAAAGGGTTGACCAGGACTTATGTGACCTCTGTCATTGAGCCGCAGAATATTCAGAAAGCTGATGAATTGAATAAAATGAGTGTCTATGTGGGAGATGGCACTGTTACAAGGGGATACAGCAATGGACCATTGGACCCCACATTAAATTACAGGTAATGGAGTAGCTTAAACATCCATCCAATGAGACACACCTTGTGTTTATAAATTTACTGAAAAACTTTACTGAAAAACTGAAACTATTTTAGATTGACTGGAGGTGGAAGGATTTGAAAAGATCGAAATATAAATTTTCAGAAAGACCTCTATATATTAATTACTAGGGTTGCACCGATCCTAGTATCGGTATCGGTGCCGATACCGAGTATTTGCACAAGTATCGGTACTCATGCAAATGCACCGATACCTGAAACCGATACTTTCAGGCTCGGTTCTTTGAGCTGCCAGCGGGTCTCCCCAGTTGACAGCTGAAGTGTTAAAGAAGTCCGGTAATTGAAGCTGTCAAAAAAAAAAAGCAGCCGGCAATGTTTATTAACAACATTGCTCAGCCGCTAAAACACTAAAATAACAGAAACATTGTTTCTTTTTGAATCTTTCTGTTTCTTCCTCTGCAGATCAAAGGGATGAACAAATGTTCCTCTGTATAAACCCTTAATTTACTCTAATCAGCCTTAACCACTTGCCGACCGGGCCATAGCCTAAAGAAGGCTGCAGCGCGGTCGGCTAGTTCTGGGTGGACGTCCGTGGGACGTCCTCCCAGAATACTGCTCTCGCGCGCCCCCTGGGGCGCGCACCCGAGAACTTCCGTGACCGCTGGGTCCAGAGGACCCGGCGCATCACGGATCACGGTAAACGGCCGCTAATCGCGGCCGTTTACCATGTGATCGCTCCGTCAAATGACGGAGCGATCACATGTCAACAGACCGGCGTCATCTCATGACGCCGGTTCCTCCCTCCCCTCTCTGTACCGATCGGTACAGTGCGAGGGGAGAGGGGGAGGGATCGGATGGCAGCACCGCTGTGGGCTGCATGTGTAGTGCCCACAGCGGTGCTCAGTGACAATTGCAGTCACATCCATCCATCCCTCAATGCTCAGCCATCCCTGCAATACTCTGCATACCACCCTGCAATACTCTGCATAACACCCTGCAATACTCTGCATAACACCCTGCAATACTCTGCACTATACCCTGCAATACTCTGCACTATACCCTGCAATACTCTGCACTATACCCTGCAATACTCTGCACTATACCCTGCAATACTCTGCACTATACCCTGCAATACTCTGCACTATACCCTGCAATACTCTGCACTATACCCGGCACTACTCTGCATAACACCCTGCAATACTCTGCACTATACCCTGCAATACTCTGCACTATACCCTGCAATACTCTGCACTATACCCGGCACTACTCTGCATAACACCCTGCAATACTCTGCACTATACCCTGCAATACTCTGCACTATACCCTGCAATACTCTGCACTATACCCTGCAATACTCTGCACTATACCCTGCAATACTCTGCACTATACCCTGCAATACTCTGCACTATACCCTGCAATACTCTGCACTATACCCGGCACTACTCTGCAATATACCCCGCAATACTCTGCAATATACCCCGCAATACTCTGCAATATACCCCGCAATACTCTCCAATATACCCCGCAATACTCTGCAATATACCCCGCAATACTCTGCAATATACCCCGCAATACTCTGCAATATACCCCACAATACTCTGCAATATACCCCGCAATACTCTGCACTATACCCCGCAATACTCTGCACTATACCCCGCAATACTCTGCACTATACCCTGCAATACTCTGCATTATACCCGGCACTACTCTGCAATATACCCGGCACTACTCTGCAATATACCCGGCACTACTCTGCAATACTCTGTACTATACCCTGCAATACTCTGCACTATACCCTGCAATACTCTGCACTATACCCTGCAATACTCTGCACTATACCCTGCAATACTCTGCACTATACCCTGCAATACTCTGCATTATACCCGGCACTACTCTGCAATATACCTCGCAATACTCTGCAATATACCCCGCAATACTCTGCAATATACCCCGCAATACTCTGCAATATACCCCGCAATACTCTGCAATATACCCCGCAATACTCTGCAATATACCCTGCAATACTCTGCAATATACCCCGCAATACTCTGCAATATACCCCGCAATACTCTGCAATAGCCCGCAATACTCCGCAATTTTTAACCAGTTCCCGCCCACAGTCATATGACGTCCTTGACTTTGAGCGGGTATATCTGAATGATGGGTGCAGCTACAGGCATCATTCAGATATCAGCTTTTTCAGCCGGCGATTTCCTACACCATAGGAATGATCATAGCTGCTGTTCCACTGCTTGATCATTCTTATGGGAGGCAAGAGGGGACGCCCCCCCCCTTCCCGCCACCCTCCGGTGCTTCTACCGACTCACCGCTACGATCGAAGCGGTGATCATTTTTTTATTATTATTATTTCAGGCTTCCCAGCCTAGAGGTGAGATGTGGGGTCTTATTGACCCCATATCTCACTGTAAAGAGGACCTGTCATGTCATATTCCTATTACAAGGGATGTTTACATTCCTTGTAATAGAAATAAAAGTGATCAAAAAATTTTTTGTGGGGGAAAAAGTGTCAAACTAAAATAAATAAAGTAAAATAAACAATAAAAAAAAAAAAGAAAAAAATTTAAAGCGCCCCTGTCCGTGTGCTCGCATGCAGAAGCGAACACATACGTAAGTCCCGCCCACATATGAAAACGGTGTTCAAACCACACATGTGAGGTATCACTGCGATCGGTAGAGCGAGAGCAATAATTTTGGCCCTAGACCTCCTCTGTAACTCAAAACATGTAACCAGGAAAAAATTTTAAAGCGTCACCTATGGAGATTTTTAAGTAGCGACGTTTGGCACCATTCCACGAGAGTGTGCAATTTTGAAGTGTGTCATGTTGGGTATCTATTTACTCGGCGTAACTTCATCTTTCACATTGTGCAAAAACATTGGGCTAACTTTACTGTTTTGTTTTTTTTAAAGCACAAAACTGTTTCTTTCCCCAAAAAAACGCGTTCGAAAAATTGCTGCACAAATACCGTGCGAGATAAAAAGTTGCAACAACCGCCATTGTATTCTCTAGGGTCTTTGCTAAAAGAAATATATATAATGTTTTGGGGTTCTATGTAATTTTCTAGCAAATAAATGATGATTTTTACATGTAGGAGAGAAATGTCAGAATTGGCCTGGGCGCTCCAGAACGCCTGGAGGTGCTCCCCTGCATGTTGGGCCTCTGTATGTGGCCACGCTGTGTAAAAGTCTCACACATGTGGTATCGCCATACTCGGGAGTAATAGCAGAATGTGTTTTGGGGTGTAATTTGTGGTATGCATATGCTGTGTGTGAGAAATAACCTTCTAATATGACAATTTTGTGAAAAAAAAAAAGAAAAAAAAAATCTTGATTTTGCAAAGAATTGTGGGAAAAGATGACAATTTCAAAAAACTCACCATGCATCTTTCTAAATACCTTGGAATGTCTTCTTTCCAAAAAGGGGTCATTTGAGGGGTATTTGTACTTTTTTGGCATGTTAGGGTCTCAAGAAATTAGATAGGCCATCAGTAATTCAGGTGTGACCAATTTTCAGATATTGGCACCGTAGCTTTTGGACTCTCTAACATTCACAAAGACCAAATAATATACACCAAGTTGTACTTATTTTTACCAAAGATATGTAGCGGTATAAATTTTGGCCAAAATTTACGAAGAAAAATTACTAATTTGTTAAATTTTCTAACAGAAACAAAGAAAATTTCATTTTTTTACCAAATTTTCAGTCTTTTTTCTTTTATAGCGCAAAAAATAAAAAACCCAGCGGTGATTAAATACCACCAAAAGAAAGCTCTATTTATGTGAAAAAAAGGATAAAAATTTCATATGAGTAAAGTGTTGCATGACTGAGTAATTGTCATTCAAAGTGTGAGAGCACCGAAAGCTGAAAATTGGTCTGGTTAGGAAGGGGGTTTAAGTGCCCAGTGGTCAAGTGGTTAATTAACTCCCTGTTCTCCTCCATTTAATTATTTTCCTGCTTTTTTTTTTTTTTTTTTTTCGTTCACGTCTATTTTATAAACGATAAACAATTAAAGCTTTTTTTTGTTTGCTTTGTTAGTGAATATTTTACACATATATATTAACATATATTTACACATTTCACATTGAAAAAGCGCGAAATAAAAAAAAAAATCTATTTATTTCATTTGTAAATAAGTTTTTAATGCTTTGTACCATTGCTGACAGCTGAAGTGAAAACAAAACAGCTGCAATAGGTAACGGTAATTGGTATCGGCGAGTACTAAAAAAAAAGTATTGGTACTCGTACTCGTAAAAAAAATGGTATCGGTGCATCCCTATTAATTACTGATGAGGAAAATTGTGAGATTTTACATTAACGGCTTTTCAGCAAAAATTGTTTTATTTTAGCAAAATTTAAAACATAGGCATGTTATCCTTAAATCAGCAATAACACAGGGATTATGTGGTTTTGTTTATCAAATAGTTGAAATTAGGGTATGAGTTATGGGTAGGGTTGGCTTTCTTCAACAACAAAGCTATTGATCTTAAAGTCATCGCTGGGATGGTGATCACTTGGCTTTCCATGAAAACAAAATCCATGTTTTGTTTTTTTTGGTATTCCAATGAGCAATCTTATAAAGGAAAAAAGGAACCGCGCTAAAGAGCTATAAGACACCTCAAATTGCAGCTGCAACAAAAAAACACTAATATCGGTGTAATAAACTAAGAAGGATATACTAAGTGCGCTTGCAATCCAGTGAATGAAAATGTGAATAAAATAACTGAATAGATAATTAAATCGGTATACGGTGAATATATTAATTACCAATAATATTATCAAGTTCAAAAAAGTGCTTATAGATAAATTGTAAAAACAAATATAAATAAATGTACATTCAGTGATCTTACACAAAATTAATTACTAAATAAAAAAAATTATTTTCAAAATTCATAAATAACCAATAAGTAATTGACAGGAAGAGGTGATGAAAGTAAATTGAGTCCATTCAAAAAAGTTCAGTGAAGATACAACAATCACATGGAGGGGGATCACGTATCCACAGTTCGTTTAAACACAGCCCATGTAGGTGAAGAGGGAGGAAAGGAGTATGAAGAAGAATCCCAGCAACCGGTGACTTCAGGGGACAATAAGGATGGACCCTTACCGGATAAGGTGGACCTCCTTAATAGCAAGGTCTTATAGCATCAAATGGGAACCCTAGTGCCAAAGTACCTCAATAAGCAGGGTGACTCTGCAGGTACTCAGTAGCGGTTTGTGCCAACGTCCCCAAAAAATCGGATTATAGATAAAAAGACTCTAGGCATGGGACTTTGGAGGCACAATAGTGTTAGACTACAAAAAGTAAATTTGATAAAGTTATTTTATTAGAAAATTATAAAAGACAATGGACACACATAGATTATTCAAAAACAATTCAGGCTGGATGTAAACCCTAATAGTCATACACCGTAAGGATCCTATCCTGCAGGTTTGTATAGCATAAAGAGGGTTATAAATGTATGGGGGCGTGGCTTAGCACATGAGGAAGTAGGACGCTTGTTCCTGGAGCTCCCGCACACGCCGCACACACAGAGGCTCTCAGCGCTTCCCAGCACACCCATCCAGGCCTGATATGGGGAGGAGAGGTGGGGGAGACATCCAGCTTTCCTCCGATCCACATCTTGCAGGTGATATCGACCGTTTTTTCACCCATTTGGGCCATAATCGCTCCGACCCCCCCCCGTCCAAGATGGCGCCGGCCCGGACCCCAGGCACACATGCGGCCTCACAGGGAGCACTGTCGCAGCGCTCCACACCCCATATGAAGACCAGGCAGCGTGCTAGGTCCCCCCCTGACTCAGAGACAGGCTCGGTCCGCTCCACAGGACATTCCCCTGAATCCCACAGATCCTATGGATGGGACATGGAGGCATACATCAAAGCTCTCCCCACCAAACACGATTTTGAGGCCTGTGTGCAACGAATGGAACGTTCATACAGACAAGAAATGTCTGAACTGCGCAGAGATTTCACCAATAGAATTGAGGAAGTGGAACACAATATAGAAGAAAATACATCCACCCTGCATGCGCATGACACTATCCTGCATGAACATACCCTCCAGATCCAACAACTGATGTACCATCAAGATGACCAGGAAAATAGGGCCAGACGTAACAACATACGCATACGCGGCCTACCCGAATCGGTTGAAACTAAGGACTTAGCCCCTGCAGTAATTGCCATGTTCAACGAGCTACTCCAGAAAGACAAAGACGCCCCTCTGGAACTTGATCGAATCCACAGAGCCCTTGGCCCCAAGAGTCAGAACCTAGAGCACCCCAGAGATGTGATCTGCAGAGTTCACTTTTATGCAGTTAAAGACGCCATTATGCAGGCTGCACGCTCTCAGAATGCAGTACACTTCAATGGCACCGCTGTGTCCCTGCTCCCTGACATATCTAAACTGACTCTGGACATGCGACGTGCCCTAAAACCCCTGACCGGAGCCCTGCAAGCAAAACAAATCAAGTACCACTGGGGTTTCCCCTTTAATCTGTTTGCATCTCATGAAGGGAAATCTGCGATTTTTCGCACGCTGGGGGATCTCCCCAGGTTCCTCGGAACTTTTGAACTGCCACAGATCTCCATCCCAGATTGGCCACTTCACGCAGCCACCCCTGGCTTCCAAACTGCAGCAGGATGGCAGAGACGCACGAAGAAGAACAAGAGATCCAAACCGGACTTCCCCACTGCGACAGACGGCTGAACTCAGTTTAATGATGTTTGACTTATTTCCTTAGATTTCTCACAGGTCCCAGACCGGTGCAGACGTCCCTGTTTGCAGTTACAGTTGGAACACTTTATCACTAACCCATTTTCTTTTTCCTTAAAACATAGGTTTTATGTTAATGTTCCATCCCCCTTGCTCCCTGTGAGGGGAGATTGCCTGTGATAACAGGCCACATACCTCCCCAGTCCTTAACCACCTTCAACTTCACCATCCCCCCCTCATCCCTCCCTGCTCCTCCCCCCCCCCCATCCCCCCCACCCCCCCCCCACCCCCCCCCATCCCCCTCCTCTCCCCCCCTCTCATCCCTCTCCTCTCCCTCCCCCCATACATCCCTTATTAAAACTGTTAGCATTTTGTAGCTGGATATGGAAGCCCTCTGGGCTGCTTATAAGTTGAGATACTCTGTGAGATAGGCCCTGCCTAGCTAAGATGTGTACCCATTCAGTATTTACGTAGCAGCACAGAGTCCTGAGAAGCTAAGTTTATAGTTCTTATGTACTGCATCTTTGATAAATGTTGCCTGGCGTGTGCGGGCTCCTCTGTGCATAACCCGCTGTACCCCCCACTTAGGCCCTTCAGCGCCCACAGCGGTATTAGCTGAAATGTTGTTTACAACACTACTAGTGAGGCTTTTGCGGCCTCGTTCTCCTCCTCTCTCTTCTGTACTTCTTTTCTTACTTTTAAACCTAATTTTCTTCTCCAGTTTCGCCACTAGAGGTCTCCCCTCTCCCTCTTTCTCCCCCACCTCCCATTCCTTGGAGACAGCGAGCTTCCATGGTCTTTATTATTATACACACAGTAAATTTATTCTTACATGGCAGAGGTCTCAACGTCCCGGAGAAGAGACGACAAATATTATACCATTTTCATAAAATAAAAACCCAAATCCTCCTCCTACAGGAAACTCACTTTAGAACAGATAAATGTCCACAATTTCTCCATAAACAATATCCTGTTTGGTACCATAGTACCAACCCCTCCGCAAAATCTAAAGGGGTCTCTATAGCATTTCACGCCTCCTTCACTCCAGATGTCCTTGACACATATATTGACCCCTTGGGAAGATATATTTTTCTTAAATTGTCTTATCTGAATACCATTTATACTGTCATTAACATATATTCTCCCAACCAGAATCAACAACAATTCCTTTCATCAGTGATCTCCTGTTTGAAAAGATTCTGCACGGTCAACATGATCCTGGGAGGGGACCTCAATGCCGCCCTGATACCTCGTCTTGATTCATCCACTGGTAAGTCCTCGATCTCCCCGACCTCCCTGACCAACATTAGAGCACTTCTATCTGACCTATCCTTAATAGACACCTGGAGGATGTTGCATCCTAACACTAAAGACTACACATTTTTTTCCCCCGCACATAACTCCTACAGTAGACTGGACTACCTCTTCGTTTCCCAATCTTTATTAGATTACACACCCTCAGCCTCTATTGGTCTTACCCTTTGGTCAGACCACGCCCCCATTCACTTGAGCCTAGGACATATTCCAACATGCAAACGGAGCTCCTCCTGGAGACTTAACGATAATCTATTGTTCGATTCCGTATGCTCGCAGGACATTCTACAGACCATCAGACACTTTATTGCAGATCATGCCCAAGACACCACTAACCCGTTCACTAAATGGGAGGCGCTTAAATGCGTACTCAGGGGCAAATTAATCCAACATGGAGCCCGACTGAAACATGCCCGCACTGCGGATATAACACGACTTCTCTCCACCATTGCCAAACTAGAAGAATCGCACAAAACGGACCTAACTAGCTCATCTCTCCTAGAACTCACCAACGCGAGAAGAGACCTCCTGCATATTTTTGCGGAGAAATCTCTTGTCGCCCGAGACAAGGGAAGGTTCAATCACTACTCACAAGCTAATAAATGTGGCAGACACCTAGCGCACACCCTCCAACCTCGCCAAGCCAGGCGACCTATACCACTAATAAACTCCCCCGTTAAAGGTAAACTCATACAGAACTCAGCTATCGAGGAATTTCGCACATATTATTCCGCTCTCTATAATCTCACCCCCCAGAATCCACGCTCTACACCTACCCCACAGGACTTGTCCTCCTACATCCAAGAGACAGCACTCCCATCTCTTCCTCTTTCGGAAACGGAGGACCTTGAGACCTCCCTGTCCGAAGAAGAATTTCTATTCGCTATTAAAAATCTTAAGAACGGCAAGAGTCCAGGTCCAGACGGATTCTCTCCCCGCTTCTACAAAACGTTTGCGACGCAACTATCCCCACTACTAGCAAAGGCATTTAACGCCATTGATGAAAACATTGCCCTGTCCCCATCCATACTCCAGGCCCAGATAGTTGTTATCCCTAAACCCGGAAAAGACCCCTCCATTTGCCCCAATTATAGACCAATATCCCTCCTAAATGTTGATCTAAAATTGTATGCTAAGATCCTTGCAAACCGCCTCTCCCCTCTGCTACCACAAACTATACATAGAGACCAGGTGGGCTTCGTTCCTGGCCGTGAAGCCAGGGACAACACCACCAAGACCATACATCTGATCACATATGCTCACCGTCATCATATACCTGCTTGCCTTCTCTCCTGTGACGCAGAGAAGGCCTTTGATAGGGTCAGCTGGTCTTTCCTCCGAGCTACCCTTTCCCAACTGGGTCTTGGCCCGAAAATGCTGACGCGAATCATGTCCCTCTATTCCGCTCCCTCCGCCACAGTACTAGTGAATGGTATCCAGTCAGAAAAATTTATGATATCTAACGGCACCAGACAAGGCTGTCCTCTCTCCCCCCTCCTGTTCGCCCTAGTAATTGAGCACCTAGCACAGGCCATAAGATCTAACCCTAATATACAGGGGATACAAACCCCATCGTCCCACTGTAAACTCTCCTTATATGCCGACGATCTCCTTCTCTACGTCACACAACCTCACATCAGCATACCCTCCATATTGGCCGAGATAGACAGATTTGGTAGTCTTAGTAATTACAAGCTAAACATCTCTAAAACGGAAGCCCTGAACCTTTCACTATCACACGTTACCCTCGCTTCCCTCAAATCCAACTTCTCGTTTCAATGGCGACCAAACTCCATCTCTTATTTAGGCACAGCTATACCCCAACAAACCTCCGACATATATTCCCTGAACTTTAGCCCTTTACTCCAAAAGCTGAGAAAGTTGACCGAAGAACGGACAGACTTACCTTTATCCTGGATAGGACGTATCAACACATTAAAAATGGACATACTCCCCAAATTATTATACCTATTCCAAGCCCTACCCATCGCTCTTCCCTCCACGTACCTCCGCGCCCTCCGTTCTATGGCTATCAAATTCATCTGGAAAGGCAATCACCCAAGACTGAAACACAAACTATTATGCTCTCCTATCACCAAAGGGGGTTTGGGCCTACCGGACTTTGAAATGTATCATACGTCCGCAGTCCTATCCCGTATCCTTGAGTGGTTCCCTCGCCCTATGACCAAAGCAGCCACGATGGTAGAACAGGACCTGTCTACATATGACCTACGAGCGCTTCTTTGGGGTTATGGAAAGATATATAAATCCTTCACGACATTATCCCCCCTTACTAGAGATGCACTGACAATTTGGTACCGCAAAAGAGACACACTCTCACTATCCTCGGAACCCAGCCCCCTTACATCCCTGTTTGATAACCCAAACCTTCCTGAAGGACACTCAACCCACTCCTTAGACGTATACAATAGAGATTTATGGCCCACTGCCCGCCAATTTGTCAACTACACCCTAGGCACCTTTCTATCCACCCCCACAGACGTCTACTCTAAGATAACATGGCTCACCCGCGGACACCTAAACTCCTATTGTAAGACCCTACATGAATCCAGACAAACACATAGACCCTTGACTGGATTTGAACTACTATGTACCCTCCCCGAAACTCCACGACACACTTTATCATTGATATACAAATCAATTATAGACCATGCCCACGACACTCTACCTAACTACACTGCCAAATGGTCAGCGGAGGTCGGGAAAGACATAACAGAGGCGGAATGGGGGAAAGCCTTCCTCTTCACGAACAAAACCTCCGTATCAAGTTATACACAAGAGAAAAACTACAAATTGATATCGAGGTGGTATCGGGTCCCAATTACTCTCAAGATCATGTTCCCATCTAACTCAGACAGATGCTGGAGATGTAACACGATGGAAGGTACTTATATACATATCTGGTGGGAATGTGATGTTATTCTCCAATTCTGGACTCAAATTTTTCAAATCTACTCGGAAGTATATAACAAGCCACTATTACCATCACCCTCTATAGCTCTCCTTTCCATCCTCCCAGGGACAGTCAAATCGCAAAAAAACGGCCTTCTGAAATTTTTCGTTAGTGCTGGTAGACAACTCATACCCAGACACTGGAAACCTACTACGCCCCCCTCCTTAATAGAATGGGTCGGAGAGGTAAACAATTACATGCTAATGGAGGAAATGCAGGCCCAAGCCCTAGACAAACACGCTAAATTCTCTTTTGTCTGGAGTATCTGGAGGAGTTACTCTACCTCAGACAAACTCAACAAAGACTCTCTGCTAAGAACCCCCCATAGGGACTGAACAACCCTTACTCACTATACTCATTATTTATAGTGAAGACCCTATATATATATATATGTAGACCAAGCTCGCTGTCTCCTTACCTCTCCTTACCCCCCCACCCCCCTCCCCTCTCTATCTCCTTTCTATTCTATACCCATTCTGCCTTTTTCTAATCTAACTTTCCTACCTCTCCCCTTTTCTAGATCTCCGATATAATCCTTTTAGATGCAATATGAATATAGGACCTCCCGTGGAAATGGAGATCCAAAGTTTCTGATACTAACCTTTCTGATATAACCTATGCACACGTTGATTACTCTAGGCTACCTATGTTTAGGGGTGCAGCAGGCTCCCAAAGGGGCATCCCAGCATAGAGTAGTTAATGCCTAAATGTTAACATACACCTGTCGTATGGGTTTGAAGTCACACTTCACCTATAACAACTCTGATACCTGGAAATGTTTGCACTATTTCAATATTTAAAAAATATAATTGTTTAGTAGGAGACTATAAGTCAGGTAACTGACACTGTTTACACTCTTGTATTCTGTCTTCTTTTTTGTCAATGTTTATATTCTTTATATTCTTGCAAAAAACATCAATAAAAACTTATTGAACCATAAATGTATACATATATCACTTAGTCCATATATAGGAGAAATACTTCCCCTGGGCATTGAACAGTAGATAGGTACACAATTGTGGCAGACAAAGTGCAGCAGGTTTGGTAATCCACGGTGAGATATTCTCTAGTTGCTCTACATGTTTCGCGTTACGCAGAACGCTTCCTCAGGAGCTAGAGATTCAATTGGGTAAGGTAAGGTTGCATAAACCTATCAGTAGTGATTGTATGCAAATGATCACAATTTGGTCATGGGTATAAAGTATCTGAATTGAGTTGGAAACAGCGATCGGCCACAGCCTGGAACCTCTCAAAGAAATGTAGCATCAAGTATCCATAAGAGGGGAAGCATAGACTTTGTCATTGTAGTGCCTTAGGTGGATGAGAGGGAGCACAGGGATGCGCCGTCCGATCTGGCAGGGACCGGTGGCTGTGGCCGATCGCTGTTTCCAACTCAATTCAGATACTTTATACCCATGACCAAATTGTGATCATTTGCATACAATCACTACTGATAGGTTTATGCAACCTTACCTTACCCAATTGAATCTCTAGCTCCTGAGGAAGCGTTCTGCGTAACGCGAAACATGTAGAGCAACTAGAGAATATCTCACCGTGGATTACCAAACCTGCTGCACTTTGTCTGCCACAATTGTGTACCTATCTACTGTTCAATGCCCAGGGGAAGTATTTCTCCTATATATGGACTAAGTGATATATGTATACATTTATAACCCTCTTTATGCTATACAAATCTGCAGGATAGGATCCTTACGGTGTATGACTATTAGGGTTTACATCCAGCCTGAATTGTTTTTAAATAATCTATGTGTGTCCATTGTCTTTTATAATTTTCTAATAAAATACCTTTATCAAATTTACTTTTTGTAGTCTAACACTATTGTGCCTCCAAAGTCCCATGCCTAGAGTCTTTTTATCTATAAAGCAAGGTCTTATAAGCGTGCAGATACAGCCCTCTGCAGGGACAGATGGATGGCGGCGTCTGAATCCTCGTTCCGACAGGAGGCAGTTCCAGTGTGTCAGTCTAGAGGAAGGCACTCAAGTTTTGAAGGCAGCTTGTCGTTCCTCTCTGAGCAATCTGCATGTTGAACCATGAGTTTAATGTTGATGAAATTTCAAGGAAATTGTTATATTTGCTGCAAAATCATTCCTCGCAAATAATAAGCTTGATACTGATCTCTTGACTTTCAGGGTCTACTTAGTAGGTTTTAGCACTATCAACTATGATCCAGCCACAAACACAATCAATGAAGATCGGTCAACATCAACTTTTACCAGCTTCTCTGGTTCTACTTTAAAGACTACTACTACTACTATTACTACTACTACTACAAAAACAGGTATATACATATTGTAATGTATTTGCAGTTTAGATTTTTCACGTTCTCTATTTATCACTTGAACTTTATCAACCTCCAGCCCCTTCAGTCCTTCTCTACCCACTCCCTAAACCCCGTTCACCAAATCTATCTAAACTACAGTAGAAAGGTTTTTTACCTGTAATCAGTCCAGTAGTCAGCGTGCCGCAGGTCGATGTGGCAGCAGAGCAAGCTGGTGGCAGATAAGCTGGCACAGAGTCTGGCTGGCAGCAGACTGTGGTAGGCAGCTGGAAGCAGGAACCAGATGAGAGCTTTCTGGACTGAGAGCTGTAGCAGGCTGGATGAGCAAGATGCAGGGTTGGACAAGCTGGGTCAATAATGGTCGGGCAGATCAGGCATAGACGGTAGACAGCGCGATGGTCAGGTCACAAGCCAAGTCAGCAACGGGAAGTCAATCAAGCAGAAGAAGATTACAGAGACAAGCCGAGGTCGGGGCAGGTAGCAGACAAACGCAGGTCAAAAGTAAGCCGGATCAGGATCAGAGGTCAACACAGAAATCAGCAACACACAAAGAAGCTGCAGACCAAACAGCAATGAGTCAATGCAGAAGCCTGTTTAAATAGCCTACTTGATGCCAACATAAGTGACAGGCGTGTCCATTGATGCCCGGCCAGTTGCTAGTCTGCTGCGATACTCCGTCTGCACTACGGACATGCCTTCCCTGACACCTAATTTTTTTTTAAATCCCTAAAATGTACCTTAATTTCTTCTGTCTTCTGGTCAGTCCGGTGATGGTTTCCGGTTCTACTCATGGTGATGGGTGGTCCTTACTGCAGCACTGATTGGCACTTCCATGATGTGCTCTCATTTCAGTGTTGCAGTACTATGAACCCAGTACATTGTAATGATGTAACCCATGGGATATATCCATGACAGTTTTGGCTTGATAAAAGTTGAATGATGCAGCCTGTCACCCAGACTTAAAATGGCAATCCCCAAAAGCAGAAAAGGACACAGCCTTTTGCCTGAAACTAACAACAGCTTAAGTTAAAGACAGTCAAAGCCTAATGCTGTGTACACACGGGCAGACTTTTCGACCGGACTGGTCCGACGAACCGAATCTGGCGGACAATCCAACTGTGTGTGGGCTCCATCTGACCTGCAGCAGACTTTCTGACGGACTTTAGATTTGAAACATGTTTCAAATCTTTCCGACGGACTCGAGTCTGGTCAAAAAGTCTGCTCGTCTGTATGCTAATCCGACGGACAAAAACTGACTCTAGGGCAGCTATTGGCTACTGGCTATGAACTTCCTCTTTTATTCTGGTCCGGGCTCTAAAGGTCCGGCGTGGTAAGCCGGACCTTTAAGGCGCATGCAGCTGATGATGTCATTGGCTGCATGCACTCTGAATGTCTCCTTAACTGTGCAAGTATAGGAGATATTCACAGTACCTACAGATAAGCCTTATTATAGACTTACCTGTAGGTACAATTAAAAAATAAGACTTTACTTCCTCTTTAAGCTACTTGTTCATCTAAAACTACCTTGTCCACATGGTGACAACACTGCTGCAAGATTTCACTGTAGAACAATTAGCTGTGTCTCCCTATTAAAGGAAGTGGAAAAGTGGCATTCGGAGCAAGTAACATTACTATATTACAAATGGAACTTGGAAAAACAAAAACTGCAATGTTACTGCTGGTGGCAGACTGCATCATATGTGTGGTTTTCTATTTAGCTCACATTTACACTTTGACCGACCTGTAAATGGAGATACTGATACTGAATTATTTTTCAGGTCCTGCAGAGATACCAGGCGGTGTACAGATTGTTCGCTCATACTCGGGGGATGCTATGAACATTACCTTCCAAAGTGTTGACACTTCATATGGATCCACAGTGGTTTATGCCGTCATCATGACAACTGATTTTAGTGGTAGGAACTGAAAATTTAACAGAATTATACTAACTGGCAGCATAACTGTGAAGCTGAGCAAATGAAGTGTATGCATTTTAAATGTTTGACTTCTTTGTATATCATTGCAGACCATAGAAACTTGCTCCCCAAAACACAACAAGCTCAGAATCTGGTGTTCTTTGAATGTTTCAAAATTGTATTCCCTAAAGAGCACACCCCAGCCTTACTAAGAATAACATAAGTAGTTCTACCCCCAAAGAAGCTGCTTGGTGATTAGGTTCCCTAGTCCCTGGTGATAACCGCCCTTCTGTCATTACTACACCCTTCACCCTCAAGAGTGGAGGAGATGTTTATTTGGTCGACACACCTAGCAGAGCAAATAATGTCAGAAATAATCAAACACAATGGAAAATGAAGGCAATAACAGCTGCCGCAATAACAATTTACAGAAGAGACATTATCAAACCCAATCTCACAAGGTTCCCAAAACTTGGTTCTAAAGGCAAAGGGTAAAGTCCAGACCTTCTAGAACCTGATGTATATGGAAGCCTTAAATTATGGATATATATATATATATATATATATATATATATATATGCTTGGGGACTAAAAGTAACAGTCCTTCCATATCCCATTCCACTGGCCAGTGGTATACCCGTTGGCAGCTCGCATTTGGGACCAAAATTGTATTAGAATGCTCTTATCACCACTGAGAAGTTTAACGTAAAGTCGTTTCCCTTGTGGGCATCTAGTACAGTGGGCTTGCTATTAGGCTACCTCTAGTGGCCTGCAAAGGTGAAGCCAATAACAGCTGCCCTAATAACAATTTACAAAAGAGACATTATCAAACCCAATTTCACAAGGTTCCCAAAACCTGGGTCAAAGGGCAAAGGGTAAAGTCCAGACCTTCTAGACCCTGATGTAAATGGAAGCCTTAAATTATGATTACATATATACTGGAGGACTAAAAGTAACAGTCCCTCCATATCCCATTCCACTGGCCAGTGGTATACCTGTTGGCAGCTGGCATTTGGGCCCAAAATTGTATTACAGTGCTCTTATCACCACTCAGAAGTTCAGTGTAAAGTCTTTTCCCTTGTGGGCATCTAGTATGTTGGGCTTGCTATTAGGCTACCTCTAGTAGCCTGCAAAGGGTGAAGGCAGCAGCTCTGAACACGGTTGCAGCAATCCTGGGCAGAGCTACAGACTTTCCAGATGCGAATGTCCCCTCTCGACTCGCTGAGTCTCTCTGCCCCAGTGCATGGCCCTCTGTGCATGTCCAGTGATCTCTCTGGCAACAGTGGTCTCTAGTAGGTGTAGAGACGCAGCCTCAATCCAGTAATGCAGGAAAGTACTGGAACTTAGCAGTACCACTAGCACACCAGCAAATTCCCACAGTACAGTCCTCTTCCTTCAGTTTTCCAAAGGAAACTCCCGCTTAGACTAGGCTTTTCAGTTGAATGTATTTGCTTTGGAAAATTGTCAGGCTATCTTATCGGCCATTGTTTTTTATCTTGCAGACAACAAACCAACTAAAGGGTCTTTCGCAAAGACATATAATGATTTCAGGAATAGGTTGACCAACACTTATGTGACCTCTGTCATTGAGCAGCAGAATATCGAGAACACTGACCCATCAAATAGGATAAATGTCCGAGTGGGAGATGGCTCTGTTTCAAGGGGATACATCAATGGACCACTGGACCCCGCATTACGCTACAGGTAATGTAATTCCTGTGACCCCCCCCCCATGCAATGAGACACCACTAATGTTTACAAATCCAGAATCACATGGCTAAATCTCTGTTAGACTGGAGGTGGAAAGATTTGAAAAGATTCAAGTATAGATTTTGAGAAGGGTCGCTATATAATAATTGCTAGTGATGAGCAAAATTGTGAGATTCTACTTACGTGAAAATTTGTCAACAATTGGGATTTGTCAACAAAATTTAAAAATATAAGCATGTGATCCTAAAGGCAGTGATAACATGGTGATCATATGGCTTTGTTAATCAGAGGGTTAGCATTGGGGTAAGCATTTTTGCTGAGGATGGCCATGCTTATCAACAAATCCTTTGATCTTGATGTCAGCACTGGGGTGGTGATCACATGGCTTTCCTAGAAAACAACTCCACGTTTGTTTGGCATTGCTCTAAGTAGGCTGCATGGTGAAACACGAGGTTAATGTTCATTCAGTTTTAATGAAGTTATTACATTTGCTGAAAAATTACTTGTTTCTAATAATAAGATGCATACCGATCTCCTGACTTTTAGGGTCTACATAGTGGGCTTTACTGATATAAACTATGATCCATCCGCAAACACCATCATTGAAGATCAGTCAACAGCAACTGTTACCAGCTTCTCTGGTTCTGCTTCAACAACGACTACTTTTGAAACAGGTATACACCTTGTGTACTGTCCTCACAGTCTACATTTTTCACATTTTCTTTTTGTGCTATACGTTCTTTAGTTTATCACCTATATCTTAACAAGAACGTCTTCAGCCTCCTGCCCTCAAATAATTTATTACCCCCTTCCTTAAAATTCCCTTAATATTAATTATTCATTTCTTAACTAAGTTTGACAGATTCGATAAATTCCGAATTTCCGAATTTTTCAATTTCCAAAATTCCGAATTTCCGAAATTCCGAATTTCCGAAATTCCGAATCTCGAATTTCCCAATTTCAGAAAATTTCGAAATTCGGAAATCCAAAATTTTGGAAAGTGCAAATTCGGAAATTCCAAATTTCGGAAATTCAGAAATTTGAAATTTCAAAATTTCGGAAATTTGAAATTCAGAAATTCGAAATTTGGAAATTTCGGAAATTGGAAAATTTCGGAAATTCGGAGGTTTGGAAATTCAGAAATTCGAAATTAGGAAATTCGAAAATTCAAAAATTTGGAAATTTGAAAATCCAAAAAAAAGAATGAAAATCTGAACCTTCAAAAGTATGAAAATCTGAAAATTCAAAAACCCGAAAATCTCAAATAATAATTAACTAATAATACATTTTAAATTATAGGTATTAGAATTTCCTTTCAAATTTGGCTGTTAGTGAATATAACAAGTACGAATTTATCTGAAGTTACGAATTATCTGAAATAACGAATGCCGTATCTAAACGAATGGAACATAACGATCTAATAATAATAAATAACAATAATAATAATAAAACCTTTTTATTATTATTATTTATTATTAATTTGTTCTATTCCATTTGTTTAGATGCGGCATTCGTTATTTCGGATAATTCGTAACTTCAGATGAATTTGTATTCGTTACGTTCACAAACAGCCAAATTTAAAAGAAAATTCTAATACCTATAATTTAATAGTTAGTTATTATTAGTTAGTTATTATTTAGAATTTTACTATTTTTCTCTCTTCTTTCAAATTTTCGGATTTTCGAATTTCCGAAAAAACGAATGAAACAAAAACAAACTAATTTTTTGTCAGTGCACATGTCTAAAATGTGCTGCTACTTAAAATACAAATAACTAAACAAAGGGTGAAAAACAATGTAGTATCAATCTACACAATCACACTAGCACAAAGAACAACCAAACTTATTGAATAGTGCCCATAATAAAAATCAAAAAATCAAGAAATGTCTATCATAAATAAATTCATATATCAAAAAATGAATTGTGAAAAAAGTGCAACTCTTCATAAAGTGGAAAATTTTGAACAGCGTAGATCCTTCACCAAAGTGCAAAAGTGCCAATCCACACCCTTATAGAATAAGGCTCACCAGATTGTAGATTTCAATCGCATGTGTGATTAAATCACTTTAAAAGGGGTTGTAAACCCTCAAGGGCATTCTAATCATTAAGGTGAAAAACCTTCTGTCAGTCAGCTGCCCCCCCCAAGGCCCCGTTATACTTACCTGAGCCCTGTGTTTCCCACGACAGGAACGAGCACACCAGCTCCGGCCGGTGTCTTGTGTCCTGATTGGATAGATTGATAGCAGCGCAGCCATTGGCTCCCACTGTTGTCAATCAAATCCAATGACGCGGGCGCCAGGGGGTGGGGCCGAGTCCTGCTTTCTGTGTTAATAGACGCAGAAGCAGGACACAAGAGCGCGCCCGCACGGGTGTCCCGAAGGAGAGCGCTCCTTCGACAGGAAACTCGGGGAGAGGAGGAGCCATGCGCGCCGCTGAGGGACCCCAGAAGAGGAGGATCGGGGACCACTCTGTGCAAAATCAACTGCACAGTGAAGGTAAGTATAAAATGTTTAGCTTTATAAAAATGTTAGCTTTATAAAGATGGTCAACCCAATCTCCACTAAGATCTCCTCAGATTCAAATGGATGACAGCTCTCTCCACATGTTGAGATAAAATCAACACAAAGCCTCATAGTATAAAAACCTCTAGGGTAACAATTTTAATATAAAAGTAATGCGCTTACATCACTAGTAAAAACAAATTGCCTTTGATATATGTTGCTTGCCCTCTCAGATAACACTCTCAGCGTCAAGATTCAGTTGCCATGTAGCCACGCCCCTAACATGTTTCGTCCCTTCCGACTTGATCACAGGGGATGGCTGCATGGCACAGCAACTGAGCTTAAATATCCCACTTCACCCCTTCCTGGGAAATCAACACATCCACTCCACATTCACAGTAATGGGACCAGATAGTTTAACTATCCTAGTGTGCAATTAACCTGCCTCTAACCAAACGGGAATTAGCCATATGTACAGTTAACCCCATTTGTGCTGGGTGAAATTCATCCGCGGCTTCCATTTCAACATATTGGTACAGTATTACAAGTGGAACTAAAGTCAGCCATACATGGAACAAAATTAGGGCGATTCAGAAGGGACCAGATGGAATTTGATCCAGGTATGGGCAGGCTGGTTGCACAGAAGTCGATCTACTGGTCGCCTTTTATACAACCAGCCTGTTGGGTTTTTCCTGATCAATCAGTGTCGGGCAGCACTGATTAGTGTATTCTGACTCCCCCATCCACACTGAGTTGAACAAAAGAAAAAAATTAAAAATGTATAAGCTACCATAGAAAAACAAAAACTGCATTGGTAATTTTAGCTACAGATTGCATCATATTTCTAAATTTTCCATTTAGCTCACACTTATACTTTACCTTATCTGTAAATTATTTTTTTAAGGTCATGCAGAGAAACCAGGCAGTTTGCAGACTGTTCGCTCATCCTCGGGGGAGGCTATGAACATCACCTTCCAAAGTCTTGACACTTCATTTGGACAGACAGAGGCTTATGCCGTCATCATGACAACTGATTTTAGTGGTAGGAAAAGTAAACATAATAGAATTATACCAACTAGCATTATAACTATCAAACTGAGCCTATGAAATGTATGCATTTTAAATGTTCAACTTTTTATTTACATTATTGTACTAATGGTCAAAAAAATGTTTTCACTAAAAAAACACTCCGGCGGCGCAGGAGCGCGCCCGCGGGTCCCGCAGACTTGATGTCCACCGGTGGCCCGCGATCGTGACAAGGAGAGGCAGAACGGGGAAATGCCTATGTAAACAAGACATTTCTCTATTCTTCTTAGTGATACAACAGAGATCTACTATTCCCTGTCATCGGGAGCAGTGATATCTGTCATGTCCTAGGTAGCCCATCCCCCTACAGTTAGAACACACAGAGGGAACACATTTAACCCCTTGATCGCCCCCTAGTGTTTAACCCCTTTCCTGCCAGTGACATTTATACAGTAATCAGTGGCTATTTATACCTCTGATGGCCGTATAAATGAAAATAGCCCCAAAATAGTGTCAAAAGTGTCCAATCTGTCCGCCGCAATGTCGCAGTCCTGATAAAAATCACCTCCATTACTAATTAAAAAAAAAACTAATAATAAAAATGCCATAAATCTATCCCCTATTTTGTAGACGCTATAACTTTTGCGCAAACCAATCAATATACACTTATTGCGTTTTTTTTCTTACCAAAAATATGTAGAAGAATACATAGAGTTGAGAAATGAATTAGTTTTTTTATATTTTTTTGCGGATATTTATTATAGCAAAAAGTAAAAAATGTAGCCTTTTTTTTTCAAAATTGTCAGTATTTTTTTTGTTTATAGTGCAAAAGATAAAATCCGCAGAGGTGATCAAATACCACCAAAAGAAAGCTCTATTTGTGGGGAAAAAAAGGACAAATTTTGTTTGGGTACAACTTCGCACGACCGCGCAATTGTCAGTTAAAGCGGCGCAGTGCAGAATCGCAAAAAAACGCTCTGGTTATTAACCACTTGCCTACAAGGCATTTTCACCCCCTTCCTGCCCAGGCCAATTTTCAGCTTTCAGTGCTGTTGCACTTTGAATAACAATCGCGCGGTCATACAACACTGTACACATATGAAATTTGTATCATTTTTTCCCAACTAATAGAGCTTTCTTTTGGTGGTATTTGATCACCTCTGCAGTTTTTATAAACAAAAAAGAGTGACAAGTTTGAAAAAAACAATATTTTTTACTTTTTGCAATAATAAATATCCAAATTTTTTTTTTTTTAAACAAATTTTTTTCTCAGTTTAAGCTGATTCATATTCTTCTACATATTTTTGGTAAAAAATATCACAATATATTGCTTATATATTTATTGCTATATTGCTATATATTTATTGGTTTGCTCAAAAGTTATAGCGTCTACAAAATAAGGGGATAGATTTATAGCATTTTTATTATTATTTCTTTTTACTAGTAATGGCGGCGATCTACGATTTTTATCATGACTGCGATATTGCGGCAGACAAATCGGACACTTTTGACAGATTTTTGGGACCATTCACATTTATACAGCGATCCATGCTATAAAAATGCATTGATTACTGTATAAATGTGACTGGCAATGAAGGGGTTAACCAGGAGGGGCGCTGTAGGGTTAATCATGTTGCTAGGGAGTGATTCTAACTGTGGGGGGAGGGGACTCACAAGGGGAGGAGACCGATCGGTGTTCCTCTGTACAAGGAACACACCATCGGTCTCCTCCCATCTGACACACACAGATCCACAGTCCTGCTCGGTTACCGGCAATCGCGGGTGCCCGGCGGACATCGCGACCGCCGGGCACGCGCACCGGGACCCAAGTGACGCGGCGGGCGCGATCGCGCCACCTGGGGGACCTGGATAACAGCTGCACCATCCCGCCGTCATATGATGGTGGGCAGGCAGCAAGTGGTTAAGGGGGTAAAATCTTCCGAAGTGGTTAAACAAAAAGAATCTTTTCTTAAAACATTAAGCATTCAATTTTATAAAAGAAAGATTAAACATGAAAATAATGATTTAAAAGAAAGAAGAAAAAGCATGGTCAAATCTATGAAATGTAGAAAATAGTAATTTGGTGATGAAACTATTTAATTTAGTCATTTGTCATGCTATTTCATTGCTCATTCTTTTTTTAACAGACAACAAACCAACTAAAGGGTCTTTAGCAAAGACATATAATGATTTCAAGAAAGGATTGACCAGGACTTATGTGACCTCTGTCATTGAGCAGCAGAATATTCAGAAATCTGATGAATTGAATAAAATGAGTGTCTATGTGGGAGATGGCACTGTTTCAAGGGGATACACAAATGGACCATTGGACCCCACATTAAATTACAGGTAATGGAGTAGCTTAAACATCCATCCAATGAGACACACCTTGTGTTTATAAATTTACTGAAAAACTGAAACTATTTTAGATTGGCTGGAGGTGGAAGGATTTGAATAGATCGAAATTAATAAATTTTCAGAAAGATCTCTATATATTAATTACTAGGGTTGCACCGATCCTAGTATCGGTATCAAGTATCGGTACTCATGCAAATGCACCGATACCTGAAACCGATACCTTCAGGCTCGGTTCTTTGAGCTGTCAGCGGGTCTCCCCTGTTGACAGCTGAAGTGTTAAAAAAGTCCGGTAATTGAAGCTCTCAAAAAAAAAAAACAACATTGCTCAGCCGCTGAAACACTAAAATAAAAAGAAACATTGTTTCGTTTTGAATCTTTCTGTTTCTTCATCTGCAGATCAAAAAGATGAACAAATGTTCCTCTGTTTAACTTCTTATTAACCCTTAATTTACTCTAATCAGCCTTAATTAACTCCCTGTTCTCCTCCATTTAATTATTTTCCTGCTTTTTTTTTGTTCACGTCTATTTTATAAACGATAAACAATTAAAACTTTTTTGTTTTGTTAGGGAATATTTTTACACATATATATATTAACACATATTTACACATTTCACATTGAAAAAGCACATAATTTGAAAAAAAAAATATTTATTTTATTTGTAAATAACTTTTTAATGCTTTGTACCATTGCTGACAGCTGAAGTGAAAACAAAACAGCTGCGGTAGGTAACGGTAATTGGTATCGGCATGTTCTAAAAAAAAAAAGTATTGGTACTCGTAAAAAAAAAATGGTATAGGTGCATCCCTATTAATTACTGATGAGGAAAATTGTGAGATTTCACATTAACGGCTTTTCAGCAAAAATTGTTTTATTTTAGCAAAATTTAAAACATAGGCATGTTATCCTTAAATCAGCAATAACACAGGGATTATGTGGTTTTGTTTATCAAAGAGTTGAAATTCGGGTATGAGTTATGGCTAGGGTTGGCTTTCTTCAGCAACAAAGCTATTAATCTTAAAGTCATCGCTGGGATGGTGATCACCTGGCTTTCCAAGAAAACAAATCCATGTTTTGTTTTTTTTGGTATTCCAATGAGCAATCTGCATGTTGAACAGTGAGTTTAATGTTGATGAAATTTCAAGGAAATTGTTATATTTGCTGCAAAATCATTCCTCGCAAATAATAAGCTTGATACTGATCTCTTGACTTTCAGGGTCTACTTAGTAGGCTTTAGCACTATCAACTATGATCCATCCACAAACACAATCAATGAAGATCGGTCAACATCCACTTTTACCAGCTTCTCTGGTTCTACTTTAAAGACTACTACTACTACTACTACTACTACTACTACTACTACTACTACTACTACTACTAAAACAGGTATATACATATTGTAATATATTTGCAGTTTAGATTTTTCACTTTCTCTATTTATCACCTGAACATCATCAACCTCCAGCCCCTTAAGTCCTTCTCTACCCACTCCCTAAACCCCGTTCACCAAAACTATCTAAACTACAGTAGAAAGGTTTTTTACCTGTAATCAGTCCAGTAGTCAGCTCTGCAGTGGTCAGCAGGTCGATGCGGCAGCAGAGCAAGCTGGTGGCAGATAAGCTGGCAGAGAGTTTGGTTGGCAGCAGACTGTGGTAGGCAGCTGGGAGCAGGAACCAGATGAGAGCTTTCTGGACTGAGAGCTGTAGCAGGCTGGATGAGCAAGATGCAGGGTTGGACAAGCTAGGTCAATAACAGTCGGACAAATCAGGCATAGACGGTAGACAGCAGGATGGTCAGGTCACAAGCCAAGTCAGCAACGGGAAGTCAATCAAGCAGAAGCAGATTCCAGAGACAAGCCGAGGTCGGGGCAGGTAGCAGACAAACGCAAGTCAGAAGTAAGCGGGATCAGGATCAGAGGTCAACACAGAAATCAGGAACACACGGAGAAGCTGCAGACCAAACAGCAGTGAGTCAATGCAGGAGCCTGTTCAAATAGCCCACTTGATGCCAACATTAGTGACA
This sequence comes from Lithobates clamitans, assembly GCA_037952925.1. NCBI lineage: Eukaryota > Metazoa > Chordata > Amphibia > Anura > Ranidae > Lithobates > Lithobates clamitans. The sequence continues at coordinate 901,344 of JBBGZY010001925.1, forward strand.
GGCGTGCGCCAGTTACCCGGCCAGTTGCTGGTCTGCTGCGATACTCCATCTGCACTACGGACATGCCTTCCCTGACACCTAATTTTTTTTTAAATCCCTAAAATGTACCTTAATTTCTTCTGTCTTCCGGTCAGTCCGGTGATGGTTTCCGGTTCTACTCATAGTGATGGGTGGTCCTTACTGCAGCACTGATTGGCACTTCCATGATGTGCTCTCATTTCAGTGTTGCAGTACAATGAACTCAATACATTGTAATGATGTAACCCATGGGATATATCCATGACAGTTTTGGCTTGAGAAAAGTTGAATGATGCAGCCTGTCACCCAGACTTAAAATGGCAATCCCCAATAGCAGAAAAGGACACAGCCTTTCCCCTGAAACTAATAACAACTTGGAGACAGTCAGAGCCTAAGAATACCAGAATTCAGATCTGTCTAAGCTAACAGATTTTTCTACTTTCAGCTATCATTTAATTTAAGCTGTTGTAACTGGTCAAAAGTTATTAGTTAGAATCGGGCTATGTTTAGTTTTTTTTTACTTATTTTAAATCCATTAAAGAGGTTGTAAACCCCGAAAAAAAAAACCCAAAAAAACCCTGTAAGACAAAGGCATAATGAGCTAGTATACCTCGCATACTAGCTCATTATGAAATACTTACTTTAGAACAAAGCCCTCCAGTGGCGCCCACTCACTGCTGAGACAGCTGACATCTTCCCCGGTGTTTCTTCCGGGTTCGCGAGCTCCGGCGCTGTGAGTGGCTGGAGCCGCGATGACGTCACTCCCGCGCATGGGCACGGGAGCCACCGTTTACGGCACGGGCTCTGAAGGTTAGCCGGACCTTCAAGGCGCATGCAGCTGATGATGTCATTGGCTGCATGCACTCTGAATGTCTCCTTAACTGTGCAAGTATAGGAGATATTCATAGTACCTACAGATAAGCCTTATTATAGACTTACCTGTAGGTAAAATTAAAAAAGAAATCTTTACTTCCTCTTTAAGCTTCTTGCCCATCTAAAATGACCCTGTCCCCATGATGACAACACTGCTGCAAGATTTAACTGTAGAACAAATAGCTATGTCACCTTATTAAAGGAAGTGGAAAATTAAGGGATCATTGGGAGCAATTAACAATACTATATTACAAATAGAACTTGTAAAAACTAAAACTGCAATGTTACTGCTGGTGGCAGACTGCATCATATGTGTCGTTTTTCTATTTTGCTCACATTTACACTTTGACTGACCTGTAAATGGAGATACTGATACTGAATTATTTTTCAGGTCCTGCAGAGATACCAGGCGGTGTACAGGTTGTTCGCTCATACTCGGGGGATGCTATGAACATTACCTTCCAAAGTGTTGACACTTCATATGGATCCACAGTGGTTTATGCCGTCATCATGACAACTGATTTTAGTGGTAGGAACTGAAAATTTAACAGAATTATACTAACTGGTAGCATAACTGTGAAGTTGAGCAAATGAAATGTATGCATTTTATATGTTTGACTTCTTTGTATATCATTGCAGACCATAGAAACGTGCTCCCCAAAACACAACAAGCTCAGAATCTGGTGTTCTTTGAACTTTTCATAATTGTATTCACTAAAGAGCACACCCCAGCCTTACTAAGAATAATATAAGTAGTTCTACCCCCAAAGAAGCTGCTTGGTGATTGGTTTCCCTAGTCCCTGGTGATAACCGCCCTTCTGTCATTACTACACCCTTCACCCTCAAGAGTGGAGGAGAAGATGTTTATTTGGTCGGCACACCCAGCAGAGCAAATAATGTCAGCAATAATCAAACACAATGGAAAATGAAGGCAATAACAGCTGCCCTAATAACAATTTACAAAAGAGACATTATCAAACCCAATTTCACAAGGTTCCCAAAACCTGGTTCAAAGGGCAAAGGATAAAGTCCAGACCTTCTGGACCCTGATGTATATGGAAGCCTTAAATTATGGATATATACAGTGGGGACGGAAAGTATTCAGACTCTCTTAAATTTTTCACTCTTTGTTATATTGCAGCCATTTGCTAAAATCATTTAAGTTCATTTTTTTTCTTCATTAATGTACACACAGCACCCCATATTGACAGAAAAACACAGAATTGTTGACGTTTTTGCAGATTTATTAAAAAAGAAAAACTGAAATATCACATGGTCCTAAGTATTCAGACCCTTTGCTCAGTGTTTATTAGAAGCCCCTTTTGATCTAATATAGCCATGAGTCTTTTTGGGAAAGATGCAACAAGGTTTTTCACACCTGGATTTGGGGATCCTCTGCCATTCCTCCTTTCAGATCCTCTTCAGTACTGTCAGGTTGGATGGTAAACGTTGGTGGACAGCCATTTTTAGATCTCTCCAGAGATGCTCAATTGGGTTTAAGTCAGGGCTCTGGCTGGGCCATTCAAGAACGGTCACAGAGTTGTTGTGAAGCCACTTGTTCATTATTTTAGCTGTGTGTTTAGGGTCATTGTCTTGTGGGAAGGTAAACTTTCGGCCCAGTCTGAGGTCCTGAGCACTCTGGAGAAGGTTTTCGCCAAGGATATCCCTGTACTTGGCCGCATTCATCTTTCCCTTGATTGCAACCAGTCGTCCTGTCCATGCAGCTGAAAAACACCCCCAAAGCATGATGCTGCCATCACCATGCTTCACTGTTGGGACTGTATTGGACAGGTAATGAGCAGTGCCTGGTTTTCTCCACCCATACCGCCTAGAATTAAGGCCAAAAAGTTCTATTTTGGTCTCATCAGACCAAAGAATCTTATTTCTCACCATCTTGGAGTCCTTCAGGTGTTTTTTTAGCAAACTCCATGCAGGGTTTCATGTGTCTTGCACTGAGGAGAGGCTTCCGTCGGGCCACTCTGCCATAACTGGTGGAGGGCTGCAGTGATTGTTGACTTTCTACAACATTCTCCTATCTCCCAACTACATCTCTGGAGCTCAGCCACAGTGATCTTTGGGTTCTTTTTTACCTCTCTCACCAAGGCTCTTCTCCCCCGATAGCTCAGTTTGGCCGGACGGCCAGCTCTTAGGAACCTTAAGTGCAGCAGAATTTTTTTGTAACCTTGGCCAGATCTGTGCCTTGCCACAATTCTGTCTCTGAGCTCTTCAGGCAGTTCCTTTGACCTCATGATTCTCATTTGCTCTGACATACACTGTGAGCTGTAAGGTCTTATATAGACAGGTGTGTGGCTTTCCTAATCAAGTCCAATCAGTATAATCAAACACAGCTGGACTCAAATGAAGGTGTAGAACCATCTCAAGGATGATCAGAAGAAATGAACAGCACCTGAGTTAAATATATGAGTGTCACAGCAAAGGGTCTGAATACTTAGGACCGTGTGATATTTCGGTTTTTCTTTTTTAATAAATCTGAAAAAATGTCAACAATTCTGTGTTTCTGTGTTCAGCTGAATGTATTTGCATTGAAAAATTGTCAGGCTATCCCATCAGCCATTATTTTTTTTCTTGCAGACAACAAACCAACTAAAGGGTCTTTCGCAAAGACATATAATGATTTCAGGAATAGGTTGACCAACACTTATGTGACCTCTGTCATTGAGCAGCAGAATATCGAGAACACTGACCAATCAAATAGGATAAATGTCCGTGTGGGAGATGGCTCTGTTTCAAGGGGATACATCAATGGACCACTGGACCCTGCATTACGCTACAGGTAATGTAGTTGCTTTGACCAACCCCATGCAATGGGACACCACTAATGTTTACAAATCCAGAATCACATGGCTAAATCTCTGTTACAAACAAAGCCTGGGGAATGCCCAGGAAAAAACCAAAGCCTACTTACCACCAACTGGCAGACAACCAAATTGACCTGTCTAACAGTACGCGTTAAAAACAGGGGTTTAGTCCGCACGCATTTGCAAATACATGCGTAAGCCACAAAGCCTCGTCACGGCACCCTGATATCTGTGGTCCTAACACTAAAATATGAGTGTCCCCACAGTGGAGGCACATGCATTCTGATGGATAAATGCTGGCAGGTGGACTGAAGGGCAGCCCATCCCTTCTTAAAGGTACAGAAGCACACCAGACACCCAGCAAATAGCACCATGGCTGCAAAGGTGCTGGTGCGCTTCTGGACCAATAAACACACCAAGGTGATCTCAAAAAACTTGCCACCGCCTTCATTTATAGCTGGCTATCACAGTAAGTGGCTTTGGAGGGCTACAAACAGATGCAAACAAAGCCTGGGGAATGCCCAGGAAAAAACCAAAGCCTACTTACCACCAACTCGCAGACAACCAAATTGACCTGTCTAACAGTACGCGTTAAAAACAGGGGTTTAGTCCGCACGCATTTGCAAATGCATGCGTAAGCCACAGAGCCTCGTCATGGCACCCTGATATCTGTGGTCCTAACACTAAAATATGAGTGTCCCCACAGTGGAGGCACATGCATTCTGATGGATAAATGCTGGCAGGTGGACTGAAGGGCAGCCCATCCCTTCTTAAAGGTACAGAAGCACACCAGACACCCAGCAAATAGCACCATGGCTGCAAAGGTGCTGGTGCGCTTCTGGACCAATAAACACACCAAGGTGATCTCAAAAAACTTGCCACCGCCTTCATTTATAGCTGGCTATCGCAGTAAGTGGCTTTGGAGGGCTACAAACAGATGCAAACAAAGCCTGGGGAATGCCCAGGAAAAAACCAAAGCCTACTTACCACCAACTCGCAGACAACCAAATTGACCTGTCTAACAGTACGCGTTAAAAACAGGGGTTTAGTCCGCACGCATTTGCAAATGCATGCGTAAGCCACAGAGCCTCGTCACGGCACCCTGATATCTGTGGTCCTAACACTAAAATATGAGTGTCCCCACAGTGGAGGCACATGCATTCTGATGGATAAATGCTGGCAGGTGGACTGAAGGGCAGCCCATCCCTTCTTAAAGGTACAGAAGCACACCAGACACCCAGCAAATAGCACCATGGCTGCAAAGGTGCTGGTGCGCTTCTGGACCAATAAACACACCAAGGTGATCTCAAAAAACTTGCCACCGCCTTCATTTATAGCTGGCTATCGCAGTAAGTGGCTTTGGAGGGCTACAAACAGATGCAAACAAAGCCTGGGGAATGCCCAGGAAAAAACCAAAGCCTACTTACCACCAACTCGCAGACAACCAAATTGACCTGTCTAACAGTAGGCGTTAAAAAAATCTCTGTTAAATCTGTTAAATCTCTGTTAGATTGACTGGAGGTGGAAAGATTTGAAAAGATTCAAGTATAGAGAAGGGTCGCTATATAATAATTGCTAGTGATGAGCAAAATTGTGAGATTCTACTTAGGTGAAAATTTTTTAACAATTAGAATTTGTCAACAAAATTTAACAATATAAGCATGTGATCCTAAAGGCAGTGATAACATGGTGATCATATGGCTTTGTTAATCAGAGGGTTGGCATTGGGGTAAGCATTTTTGCTGAGGATGGCAATGCTTATCAACAAAGCCTTTGATCTTGATGTCAGCACTGGGGTGGTGATCACATGGCTTTCCTAGAAAACAACTCCACGTTTGGCATTGCTCTAAGTAGGCTGCATGGTGAAACATGAGGTTAATGTTCATTCAGTTTTATTGAAGGTATTACATTTGCTGAAAAATCACTTGTTTCTAATAATAAGATGCATACTGATCTCTTGACTTTTAGGGTCTACATAGTGGGCTTTACTGATATAAACTATGATCCAGCCACAAACACCATCAAAGAAGATCAATCAACAGCAACTGTTACCAGCTTCTCTGGTTCTGCTTCAACAACGACTACGTTTGAAACAGGTATACTATACCTTGTGTACTGTCCTCACAGTCTACATTTTTCACATTTTCTATTTGTGCTATACGTTCTTTAGTTTATCATCTATATCTTAACAAGAACGTCTTCAGCCTATCCCTATCCCCTAAACCCTAACTCCTAAACCCTAAACCCTAACCCCCTAACCCTAAGCGCTTTCCCCGAGTTGAGGTAGACGGAACACTTTGGTGGGGGTGGGTCAGCCATGCCTCTTGACCTTTGAGGGCACGCCTGCTGACCTCTGACCTTTGGAGAAGGTCCCTATTCCAATCCCTGAGTCCTAACCTTGTTCTTCAAGGGGAAACCCTAAATATGAACTTTATTATATTGGTTGTCTGGTGATGATTTGGGTTCTTTCTCCTCCTTTATGACTATTGCAATGGGTGGTTCTAACTGTAGCATTAATTGCAACTTGTGCAATGAACTGTGTCCTCTGTTCAACGAGCTTTGGCCGTTGTAATAATATTCCCCCAGGGGGTGAATCCATGACAGCCTTGACCTAAGAAGAAGGGGGTTGAATGATGTGTGCTATCAACCAGCCCTGGGTGGGCATCCACAAATGGTGAAGGAGGACACAGCCTGTCCTCTGGGGCTAGGTAGATCATAGGTGTGGAGACAGTCAGAGCCAGAAGATACCCGAGCACCAGATCTGTCTATACTAGAAAGTACTTTCTACTTTTTTAACTTTCAGCTACAATTTATTTTAAGTTGCTGTAACTGCTTAAAAAATCTTAGTTAAAGTTGGGCTTTAATTTGTTTGTTCATTTAAAACTACACTGTCCACATAGTGAGAATGCTCCTGTTAGCTGTCACTGCAGAACAATTAGCACTGTCCCTCTGTTAATCGCTTCAGCCCTGGAAGATTTTACCCCCTTCCTGACCAGAGCACTTTTTGCGATTCGGCACTGCGTCGCTTTAACTGACAATTGCGCGGTCGTGCGACGTTGCACCCAAACAAAATTGACGTCCTTTTTTTCCCACAAATAAAGCTTTCTCTTTTAGGTTTTTGATCACCTTTGCAGTTTTTATTTTTTGCGCTATAAACAAAAAAACGCAATATTTTTTACTTTTTGCTATAATAAATATCCCCCAAAAATATATAGAAAAACATTTTTTTTCCTCAGTTTAGGCCGATATGTATTCTTCTACATATTTTTGGTAAAAAAAAATCGCAATAAGTGTATATTGATTGGTTTGCGCAAAAGTTATCGCGTCTACAAAATAGGGGATAGTTTTATGGCATTTTTTTTATTAATTTTTTTTTACTAGTAATGGCGGCGATCTGCAATTCTTATCGGGACTGCAACATTATGGTGGACACATCGGACACTTTTGACACATTTTCGGGATCATTGGCATTTATACAGCGATCAATGCTAAAAAAAAATGCACTGATTACTGTAAAAATGTCACTGGCAGGGAAGGGATTAATACTAGGGGACGATCAAGGTGTTAATTGTGTTCCCTGCTACGTGTTTCTAACTGAAGGGGGAGGGGACTGACTAGAGGAAGTGACAGATCGCGGTTCCTAGCTTTTAGGAACACACGATCTGTCACTCCACTCAGAAAAGAACAGGGATTTGTGTGTTTACACACACACACTTCCCTGTTCTGCCTCTCGTGCTCGTGATTGCTCGTGGCCGGTGCCTGCTATCCCGATCCCGCGAGCTGACGTATAGCTACGACGGTTCGCGGGATCGCGCCGACCTGCCGCAGGAAAATGACAGTGGCTAAAGCGGTTAAAGTTGGGCTTTAATTTGTTTGTTCATTTAAAACTACACTGTCCACATAGTGAGAATGCTGCTGTTAGATTTCACTGCAGAACAATTAGCATTGTCACTCTGTTAAAGGAAGTGCAAAAATTAGGGATCTACTAACCAGAGCTAATAATACAGTATTCTCATATAAGCACTGCGCTATTGAACCAAATAAACGTGCTACTACTTAAAATACAAATAATTAAACAAAGGGTGAAAAACAATGTAGTATCAATCTACACAATCACACTAGCACAAAGAACAACCAAACTTATTGAAAAGTGTCCATAATAAAAATCAAAAAATTCCAGAAATGTCTATCATAAATAAATTAATATATCAAAAAATGAATTGTGAAAAAAGTGCAACTCTTCATAAAGTGGAAAATTTTGAACACCGTAGATCCTTCACCAAAGTGCACAAGTGCCAATCCACACCCCTATAGAATGAGGATCACCAGATTGTAGATTTCAATCGCATATGTGATTAAATCACTTCTTTAAAGGGGTTGTAAACCCTCAAGGGCATTCTAAGCATTAAGGTGAAAAAACCTTCTGTCAGTCAGCAGCCCCCCCCAGCCCCCCGTTATACTTACCGGAGCCCTGTGCTTCCCATGACGGAAACGAGCACACCAGCTCTGACCAGTGTTTTGTGTCCTGATTGGATAGATTGATAGCAGTGCAGCCATTGGCTCCTGCTGCTGTCAATCAAATCCAATGATGCGGGCGCCAGGGGGCGGGGCCGAGACCTGCTCTCTGTGTTAATAGATGCAGAAGCAGGACACGAGAACGCGCCCGCACGGGTGTCCCGAAGGAGAGCGCTTCTCCGACAGGGCACTTGAGGAGAGGAGGAGCCAGGAGCGCCGCTGAGGGACCCCAGAAGAGGAGGATCGGGGCCACTCTGCGAAAAACCAACTGCACAGCGGAGGTAAGTATGACATGTTTGTTTTTGTTTTTAAACAAAACCTGAACCTTTACAACCCCTTTAAGCTTTATGCAGATGATCAACCCAATCTCCACTAAGATCTCCTCAGATTCAAATGGATGACAGCTCTCTTCACATGTTGAGATAAAATCAACACAAAGCCTCATAGTGTAAAAAACCTCTAGGGTAACAATTTTAATATAAAAGTAATGCGCTTACATCACTAGTAAAAACAAATCACCTTTGATATATGTCGCTCGCACTCACAGATAACACTCTCAGCGTCAAGATTCAGTTGCCGTGTAGCTACACCCCTAACATGTTTCGTCACTTCCGACTTGATCACAGGGGATGGCTGCATGGCACAGCAACTGAGCTTAAATATCCAGCTCCACCCCTTCCAGGGATATCAACACATCCACTCCACACTTACATTCACAGTAATGGGACCGGATAGTTTAACTATCCTATTGTGCACTATCCTATTTTCACTAACCAAACAGGAATTAGCCATATGTACATTTAACCCCATTTGTGCTGGGTGAAATTCATCCGTGGCTTCCATTCCAACATATTAGTACAGTATTACAAGTGGAACTAAAGTCAGCCATACATGGATCGATATTAGGGTGATTTAGAAGGGACCAGAAGAAATTTAATCCATGTATGGGCAGACGGTTGTACAGAAATCGATCTACTGGTCGCCTTCTATACAACCAGTCTGTTGGGTCTTTCCTGATCAATCAGTGTCGGCAGCACTGATTAGTGTATTCTGACTCCCCATCCACACTGAGTTGAACAAAAGAAAAAAGTAAACATGTATAAGCTATCATAGAAAAACAAAAACTGCATTGGTAATTTTAGCTACAGACTGCATCATATTTCTAATTTTTCCATTTAGCTCACACTTATACTTTACCTTATCTGTAAATTATTTTTTTTAAGGTCATGCAGAGAAACCAAGCAGTTTGCAGACTGTTCGCTCATCCTCGGGGGAGGCTATGAACATCACCTTCCAAAGTCTTGACACTTCATTTGGACCGACTGAGGCTTATGCTATCATCATGACAACTGATTTTAGTGGTAGGAAAAGTAAACATAATAGAATTATACCAACTAGCATTACAACTATCAAACTGAGCCTATGAAATGTATGCATTTTAAATGTTCGACTTTTTATTTACATTATTGTACTAATGGTCAAAAAAATGTTTTCCCTGAAAAACACTAAGCTCAGAACCTTATGTCCTTTAAATATTTGATAATACAGTGCCTTGCAAAAGTATTCACCCCCCTTGGCTTTTTACCTATTTTGTTACATTACAGCCTTTAGTTCAATGTCTTTTTTAATCTGAATTATATGTGATGGATCAGAACACAATAGTCTAAGTTGGTGAAGTAAAATGTAGAAAAAATGTTGGTGTAGAAAAATATATACATAAAACAATGTTTCAGAAATAAAAAATTGATAATTGGCATGTGCGTATGTATTCACCCCCTTTGTTATGAAGCCCATAAAAAGCTCTGGTGCAACCAATTACCTAGAAGTCACATAATTAGTGAAATGATGTCCACCTGTGTGCAATCTAAGTGTCACATGATCTGTCATTACGTATACACACCTTTTTGAAAGGCCCCAGAGGCTGCAACACCTAAGCAAGAGTCACCACTAACCAAACACTGCCATGAAGACCAAGGAACTCTCCACACAAGGAAGGGACAATGTTGTTGAGAAGTACAAGTCAGGGTTAGGTTATAAAAAAATATCCAAATCTTTGATGATCCCTAGGAGCACCATCAAATCTATAATAACCAAATGGAAAGAACATAAAGAATTAAGAGAATCACTCCAATTGCCTCATCCGTAGATCATTGAGAAGTTACAAAAGAAAAAGGGGTTCCTAAAAAGGTAACCCTGGGTCGCACTTTAAAGGCACAGCAAACCAAAGGGATATCAAAAAATATATACTTTTATTGAAATACAAATATAAATATACATATACACAATGCAAAAAGGACATGAAAGAAACACATAAAAATCATATATATGAAATATACATGACGTGAGCCCATAGACGCATTAGGGCTCACATCATGTATATTTCATATATATGATTTTTATGTGTATATGTATATTTATATTTGTATTTCAATAAAAGTATATATTTTTTGATATCCCTTTGGTTTGCTGTGCCTTTAAAGTCCAACCCAGGGTTACCTTTTTAGGAACCCCTTTTTCTTTTGTAACTTCCAAATAGAAAGAACATGGCACAACAGCAAACCTGCCAAGACAAAAACTCACAGACCGGGCAAGGAGGGCATTAATCAGAGAGGCAACACAGAGACCTAAGGTAACCCTGGAGGAGCTGCAGAGTTCCACAGCAGAGACTGGAGTATCTGTACATAGGACGACAATAAGCCGTACGCTCCATAGAGCTGGGCTTTATGGCAGAGTGGCCAGAAGAAAGCCACTACTTAACGACTTGCCACTGCTTTCTGCAGCATTCTTCTGTGAGCTCATGCTGATGTGTTCTCAGTGGGCAGGTCCATGACAGTCTGGCTAAACAGGAAGTGGCTGGAATGACACCTGGATGGTGTCATTCGGGGTTGGGATATAGGAACATAATCAACACTAATTGCAACATCCCTGAAGCCCTAACCAAAAACGGTGAGGAAGTGGAGGAGATTTTCCAAAACTGGAGCACTCAGAATCTGTTGCAAGCTGTGCATAGTAATCAATGAGCTTCTAAATTCGTCTTGTTCACTAAAAATTTGACAAAAAAAACTTGAAAGCTGATTGGTTTCTATGCACAGCTGAACCAGATTTCGCACTCCCCAGTCTTAGAAAACCTTCCCCAGTGAGACAAAAAGATCAGCTGCAGAATGTGCAATAATTGTTATATAACTTAAACGAAATAGTTTTACTCTTTTTGAAGGATAAGGTGGCCTGAATCGACTTAGCTAAAACTGTTGATGAGCTGTGAAATTAGCCAGAGAGTGCATTGGTTTCAATGTGTCGTTGGACTTGTAGACTTGCATTGTGAGAAGCATCAGTAAGGCTGGGTTCACATTAGTGCGAATTGGATGGTGCTTTCCATGCATCCAATTTGCATAGCAGGAGTTTGTGACCGGCTCTCTGCCCGCGAGCTACATCACCAATCTTGTCTCCAAATATCACTCAAAAACCATCCTCTACGCTCCTCTCAAGACCTCCTACTCTCAAGCTCCCTTATCTCCTCCTCTCATGCTCGTCTCCAGGATTTCTCCAGATCCTCTCCCATCCTCTGAAACTCTCTACCTCAACCTGTCCAGCTATTTCTTACTCTAGCTGCCTTTAGGCAATCCCTAAAAACTCATCTCTTCAGGGAAGCCTATCACACCTCCAACTAATTTTTTACCCCTTCCATAAGCTCATTCCCCACAGTTACTACCTTTTGTACCACCTGCACCACCCTATTAGATTGTAAGCTCTTCTGAGCAGGGCCCTCTTAATCCTCTTGTATTGTATTGTAACTGTATTGTCTTCCTTTTATATTGTAAAGTGCTCCGTAAACTGTTGGCGCTATATAAATTCTGCATAATAATAATCTCTGCAGCGACTTGCACAGGAATCCTGTGTGCCTTTTGGTCCATTTCAGGTCCCAATTCAACCCAAACCTTGGGTTGAAATCAGACCTGAAACAGTGAATGTAGAAACACCGGACTCCTGCTGTGAGCCAGAGCGTGTTGTGGTGTGAACCCAGCCTAAAGCAAAACCATTGCGTGGTGCTTCAGAGCAGAAAAATTAGCTAATAAGGATGTCTTCATGTGCATCTATAAATACAAATTATGCCTAGAAAACATCTTGAAAAAATTATTTAACCGATTCCTGACCGCCTCACGCCAGCAGAATGGCACAGGTGCGCAAAAGGGCGTACCGGAACGTTCCTATGTAATCCCGGGCTAGCGGGTGCGCGCACGCCACCTGCTACGCGGGAGCATGCCCACAGGTCCCGCAGGATCGATGTCCGCCTGTGGCCCGCAATCATGACGAGGAGAGGCAGAAGGGAGAAATGCCGTAATGTAAACAAGGCATTTCCCGATTCTTCCTAGTGACATGACAGGGATCTGCTGCTCCCTGTCATCGGGAGCAGTGATCTCTGTCATGTCCTAGGTAGCCCATCCCCCCTACAGTTAGAACACACTGAGGGAACACATTTAACCCCTTGATCACCCCCTAGTGTTAACCCCTTCCCTGCCAGTGACATTTACACAGTAATCAGTGGCTATTTATAGCTCTGATTGCTGTATAAATGTCAATGGTCCCAAAATAGTGTCAAAAGTGTCCGATCTGTGTACTGCAATGTCACAGTCCCGATAAAAATCACTGCCATTACTAATAAAAAAAATAATAATAAAAATGCCATAAATCTATCCACTATTTTGCAGATGCTATAACTTTTGCATAAACAAATCAATATACACTTATTGCGATTTTTTTTTTTTTATTTACCAAAAATATGTAGAAGAATACATATCGGCCTAAACTGAGAAAGAAATGTGTTTTTTTATATATTTTTGAGTGATATTTATTATAGCAAAAAGTAAAAAATATAGCATTTTTTTAAAAAATTGCCAGCCTTTAGCGCAAAAAATAAAATCCACAGAGGTGATCTCTCTGGATCAACTGTGGGTATAGGATTGGGTATATGAGATTGTATGATATTTTTTATTTTATTTATTTATTTATTTTTATGGTTGAACTAGAAGGACTTGTGTCTTTTTTCAACCCGACTAACTATGTAACTATGTAACTACGATTAACCTCCTTGGCGGTAATCCCGAGCGTGACTCGGGTCTGACTTTTACTGTCAGGAGCGGTAACCCCGAGTCACGCTCGGGGTAACATTGCAGAGCATCCAGCGGAGCCCTTACCTTCTCCTGGGTTCCAGCGATGCCCTCCAGTGTCCTTGGCTGTGCTCCGCTGTGATCGCCAGCGCGATCACAGCATCTCACTTCCTAGTTCCGTTCCCTGCGAGCAGCAGCGGCACACGGGAGCGGAACTAGGCGGGAAATTCAAAGTTGAAAAGTTCAAACACAAAACACACATATAAAAAGAGATGATACAGTGTAATCTGAGAAGATTACATTGTATCATCTCAGATCTCACTGATACAGTGCCCCTTGCCCCAGTGCCCATTGCCTCCAATAAAATATTGAGAAAATGGAATCCAAAAAGCGCCATTTCGCTACAAAATCGCCTTTGGAGCAGTTGAATGACAGCGACAGCGACATGGAGTTGCTCCCAGAACTCAGCGATAGCGAGTCGTGGGGAGATTTGTCGTCTGACACTGAGCTGACAAGTGACAGCGATGACAGCGGTGATGATCCTGCACCTGACATCAGCGATGTGCGCACTTGGTGCCCTATTGAGTGCGATACGGACCAGGTAGCGCCCCCAAGATTTCCCTTCACTGGATCATCTGGGATGAAGGTCAAAGTTGAGCGTGGCAACCCTCTGGCATACCTGCAATTATTTCTCACAGAGGAGGTAATTGAAAAAATTGTCATAGAGACAAATCGCTACCAACAGCAGCAATCCGCTACGCTGCATGCCAGGTTTTCCCGAAGCAGAAGGTGGGAACCGGTGACTAAAGAGGACATCTGGCTGTTTCTCGGACTCATTATTCTTCAGGGGGTGGTGGGGAAACCACGCCAGAAATGGTACTGGACTAACAATGAAGAGTTTGATGAGGCCACGCATCCTACGCCCAAGCTAAAAAAAATCTGGGAGGTATGCCAAATTATTGGGAACAATTTCCAGCGGGCCTACGTGCCAGAAAGGGACGTCAGCGTGGATGAGAGTTTGATGGCCTACAAAGGACGCCTAAGCTGGATCCAGTATATTGCATCCAAAAGAGCGCGGTTTGGCATCAAATCATACATGCTCTGCGAGTCATCCACCGGATACATATGGAACTCGGTCATTTACACCGGTAAAGGCACGAAGTTCAACCCCAGGTACAGCAATTATGGGATGCCACATCATCTGTCCTTACACTGCTGGAGCCATTACTGAACCAGGGATATTGTGTGACCATGGACAATTTCTATACGTCGCCGGAACTGTTTGAGGTTTTGATCCGAAAAGAGAGCAGGTTCTTTTGTCCGGATTGTGACGTGGGACTGTGTGCTGTACCTTGCTTTAAAATTTATCACACTCAGGATGTTTACTGAATTTTCTTTGTCTGACAAATTTCTTTAGTTTGTATTACATTATTGAATAAAATTATATTATTTAAAAATTTAAAATCATGATTTTGTGTTTCAAACTTTATCACATCTGGGATGTCTACTAGAGTCTTGTTTGGTCAGGTTTAAGTAAGTAATTACTAAGAATTGCAGGCCTATAATACATAGCATCAAATTTCCATGCAAAATAATTGTACCGCTTTCAGCACAAAATTCCAGACAGAATCATACCGCCAGGGAGGTTAAATACCACCAAAAGAAAGCTCTATTTGTGGGAAAAAAAAGACAGATTTTGTTTGGGTACAGCGTCGCACGACCGTGCAATTGTCAGTTGAAGCGGCACAATGCCAAATCGCCAAAAAAATGCTCTGGTTATTAAGGGGGTAAAATCTTCCGGGGCTGAAGTGGTTAAACAAAAAAGAATATTTTCTTAAAACATTAAGCATTCAATTTGATAAAAGACTGTTTAAACACGATAATAATGATTTAAAAGAAAAAAGAAAAAGCATGGTCAAATCTTTGAAATGTACAAAATATTAATTTGGTGATGAAACTATTTACATTAGTCATTTGTCATGCTATTTCATTGCTCATTCTTTTTTATAGACAACAAACCAACTAAAGGGTCTTTAGCAAAAACATATAATGATTTCAAGAAAGGATTGACCAGGACTTATGTGACCTCTGTCATTGAGCCGCAGAATATTCAGAAAGCTGATGAACTAAATAAAATGAATGTCTATGTGGGAGATGGCACTGTTACAAGGGGATACAGAAATGGACCATTGGACCCTGCCTTAAATTACAGGTAGACAACCTTGTGTTTATAAATTTACTGACAAACTTTCCTGAAAAACTGAAACTCTTTTAGATTGACTGGAGGATGGAAGGATTTGAAAAGATCCAAATATAAATTTTATAAAGATCTCTATATATATATTAATTACTGATGAGCAAAATTGTGAGATTTCACATTAATGGCTTTTCAGCAAAAAATGTTTTATTTTAGCAAAATGTAAAACAAAGGCATGTTTTATAAGTCAAAAAAACAAACAGTCTATGTGAAAATCCAAATGATAAATAGAGATGATTAAAGGATAGCTGCTAGCATTGATCACGTCCCATATGCTCGTGATCAATTTTCTTCTAGTGATATCAAGAATAATATTATTATGCTTTTTTTTTTATTTGTGCAAGTTATCACAACACCATTATCCCGTAATTTTTAAGATCAAAGATACAACTATGTTGGTGTCCCTTGTCAATTTTACATTGCATTTTTTTAAATGTAACTGCCGACTCCCAAACTGTCATTTGAAGTAAAACACATAGACAAGTACTATTCTACACAATTTTTTTATTGTGCATTAAAAAAAAGGAAACAAATAAAATTAGACATGCTATCTGCCAATAGAACTTAACCAAAAGTGTATTCTATGCATCAAAAAATATAGAAAAGATACCAAATCAAATCATTATTATTCAACCAAAAAAATAATGTCAAAGCAATAACTCCAAGGCCAATAATAAATAACATGTTATTTCCTCCGATTCAGCAACATGGCTGGTTGACGAACGGCCGTTCAGAAACGAACTGAAAAGCACGAGATGAAAAGTGCAAAATGAAAAGCGCAAAATGAAAAGCGCGAATAAACACTCACCAAACTTCTACTAACATAAAATTATCAGAAGGAGCCCAAAGGATGGCCCTAAAGAGATGAAAAACCACATAGTACGTCACTACGTTCGTGATTGTTGGCCAACAATTGTGTGGCCGTATATATGCAAGACAAGTTTGGGCCAATGTCCTTCGGACAAAATTCCACAGTTTTGTTGGCCAACAATCCGATCGTGTGTACGGAGCTTAAAAGTCATCGTTGGGATGGTGATCACCTGGCTTTCCAAGAAAACAAATCCATGGTTTTTTTTGGTATTCCAATGAGCAATCTGCATGTTGAACCATGAGTTTAATGTTGATGAAATTTCAAGGAAATTGTTATATTTGCTGCAAAATCATTCCTCGCAAATAATAAGCTTGATACTGATCTCTTGACTTTCAGGGTCTACTTAGTAGGCTTTAGCACTATCAACTATGATCCAGCCACAGGCACTATCAATGAAGATAAGTCAACATCAACTTTTACTAGCTTCTCTGGTTCTTCTTCAAAGACTACTACTACTACTACTACTACCACCACTACTACTACTACTACTACAACTAAAACAGGTATATACATATTGTATCTGCAGTTTAGATTTTTCACGTTCTCTATTTACGCTACGTTTTTTTTTTTGAGTTTATCACCTGAACATCATCAACCTCCAGCCCCTTCAGTCCTTCTCTACCCACTCCGTAAATCCCATTCACCAAATCTATCTCAACAACAGTAGAAAGGTTTTTCTACTTTTAAACTTTCAGCTACAGTTTATTTTACATTGCTGTAACCGCTTTAAAGTATTAGTTGGAGTTTAGGCTTTTTTTGTTTGTTGCTTACTTTAATCACTTCCTGACCAGGCCGTTTTTTGCGATACGGCACTGCGTTGATTTAACTGGCAATTGCGTGGTTATGCGACGCGGTACACAAATAGATCTTTCTTTTGGTGGTATTTGATCACCTCTGCGGTTTTTATTTTTTTGCGCTATAAACAAAACTGTCAATTTTGAAAAGAAAAAAACAATATTTTTTACTTCCTGCTATAAAACATTTCCAATAACATTAAAAAAAAAATCGAATTTCTTCATAAATTTAGGCCAATATGTATTCTGCTACATATTTTTGGTAAAAAAAAATATTCCTGACTAAGCCGTTTTTTGCGATACAACACTGTGTTACTTTAACTGACAATTGCGTGGTTATGCAACGCTGTACCCAAATAAAATTGATGTCTTTTTCTTCCCCACAAATAGATCTTTCTTTTGGTGGTATTTGATCACCTCTGCAGTTTTTATTTTTCTGCGCTATAAACAAAAAAATACCGACAATTTTAAAAAAAAAAACAATATTTTTTACTTCCTGCTATAAAATAGAATAAAAAAAATCAAATTTCTTCATAAATTTAGGCCAATATGTGTTCTGCTACATATTTTTGGTAAAAATATCCCAATAAGCGTATATTGATTGGTTTGCGCAAAAGTCATAGCGTCTAAAACTTTGGGATTGATTTAGGGACTTTTTATTTTTGTAATATTTTTTATATAGTAATGGCAGTGATCATCTATTTTTAGTGGGACTGCGACATTGCGGTCGAAAAATCTGACACTAAATGACACTTTTTGGGGACCAGTGACACCAATACAAAAAAAATGCACTGTCACTGAATTAACTGGTACAATAAATATTATTCAAGGGTGTTTACGGATTCCCTCTATTTATTGCACTTGTGTATTAACTTGTCTATTCCCCTAGTTAGCTAGTCTATTAAAACTCTGATCACATGTTACTGTTGATATCACTATAATACAAGGTTAGCTATGAAACCAAGCACACTGCTTAATAAAAGTCTTATTTTATTCCCAAGAAATAGGAAACGCTAACATGAAAATACTAAGGAAAGATATTACAAAGCATATAATAGAACATATAATACAAGAACATCAAGATACTTATCACACGGTCTCCTCTTTTTGGCTTAAAATAGTAGAGAGATAGCCATGAGCCTCAAAATGACGGAGAGAGAGCCATGTGGCTCAGGCACAAGCCAAGAGCGATAAGGGACAAATTCCCTCCTGTGTGCCCTTTTTACACATTCATTCAGAGCCATTCGTAACTACCCCCACTAGCCCCCCTGTCCAATGAGATATTGCCAAGAGGTAGTCCTTTTAATATATTATATTACTGTCGGTCCCACCGTATTGGACTCTAGGGGCAGCATTGTCCATGTATCATCTCTAGGTGCCTGTTGATCATTTGATCTTTATCACCCACCATCATCAATCATCTTGGCAGCCATGGCTCTCTTTGAAGATTGCTTGCAGTGTATTATCAGCAACAGACGGTCCGGAGCCAAGCGTTCAGATATAGATTCTGATATGCTAAAAGCTCTGGAATGTAACTACTTACATTCCAACTTGGGGCCATCTGCCTGTATCAACCAGGGAATGCCTCCAACAGTCACTGTATAAATTACACTGGCAGGAAAGGGATTAGCATCAGGGGCAATCCAAGGGTTAAATGTGTTCCCTATGAGTGCTCTCTAACTGTAGGGGGAGTGTTTGACTAAAGAAAAACAGAGATCCATGCTTCCGCTTAGCAGAAACATGAGATCTTCATTTTCCTTTCTGAAAGAATAGCGGATTTGCCTTGTTTAGATTGTTTAGATTGTTCTCTACGAACGATCGTTGGGTTCCCGGCAGCCACCCGCTGATTGGCTCTCACTGTGTCCAATCAGGCGCTCCAGAGCCAATGGAAGAGATCATGCACAGTTACGTGACTTTGCGCTAAGGGTCCGCCCTGCCACAGTAAATGTATGTGGGTGGTCCTTAAGCAGTTAAAGTGGTTGTAAACCCTTCCATATACCCAGAGGGAAGTGACTGGCCTCAGGTGATACACAGAGATGAAACAAAGCCTTCTACATCAGTTGTACATGTTTATCTACATCCATCTTTCCCCAACATCCATTCAAAGCGCAGAAATTACAGAGGCTCTCTCAGCTCTGAAAAGCAGGAGGCGGAGAGCTGAAGTTACATCCGTGAGAAGAACTGATTGGAAGGAAGGGCCACACCCCTCTTCACACAGCACACAGGAACAGAGCTGAGGCTGTCAGTCACAGACTGTGCCCTCCCCTGTCACCATTTTTCTCTTGGTGTCAGGAAAACTTGTCAGAAGAGATTCATGATTATAGTAGGGGAACGAAGCAGCAGAGATGCTCTGGATTGTGACAAGTACACACTATAGAAGGATATGCATTGTTTATATTTCATGTCTGACGTTTACAACCACTAGACTTGTGCACTGCCAAAAAATTCTTCTGTTTTTGTTTTATTAGTTTTTGGTTTTTTGGAAATACTAAAATTAAAAAATTCGTAAATTTTAAAATTCGTAAATTCTAAATTCTGAAATTCTAAATTCTAAAATTCGGAAATTCTAAAATTCTAAAATGCGAAAATTCGAAAATTTGGAAATTCGGAATTTCAAAAATTCGGAAATTTAGAATCTATAAAACTTGGAATTCTAAGGCTGCTTTCACACTTGGGCTTCGGCGATGTCGTCGGTAAAGCGCTGCTATTTCTGAGGTTTTCGACCGCTAGCGGGGGTTAAAAACACCGAAAAACGGTTAAAAGGACCCGGAAAGTGCCACTGCAGCGACGCTTTGCCGGCGGTTGGGCAGTGCTGCCCATTCATTTCAATGGGCAGGGGCACTTTAGGAGCGGTGTATACACCGCTCCAAAGATGCTGCTTGCAGGAATTTTTTTAACGTCCTGCCAGCGCATCGCCTCAGTGTGAAAGCACTCAAGATTTCACACTGAGACTGCAGGGGAGCATTTTGCAGGCACTTTACAGGCGCTAGTTTTAGCCCATAAGCGCCTTAAAAACAGTGTGAAAAGGGTCTAAAATTAGAAAATTCAACAATTCAGAAGTTCTAAAATCTGAAAATTCTAATATCCAAAAATAATAAAGGAAAATCTGAAAATTAGAAAGAATGAAAATCAAAAAATCCAAAACTTTGAAATAATAACTAACTAATAATAACTAACTGTTAAATTATAGGTATTAGAATTTCCTTTCAAATTTTTAGTGAATGCAACGAATACAAATTTATATGAAGTTACGAATTATCCAAAATAAAGAATGCCGCATCTAAACAAATGGAACGGAACAAAATAATAATAAATAATAACAAAAATATTTTTTTATTATTGTTATTTATTATTATTAATTTGTTACATTCCATTCGTTTAGATACGGCATTCGTTATTAAGAATAATTCATAACTTCGGATAAATTCGTTACGTTTACTAAAAGCCAAATTTGAAAGGAAATAACAATACCTATAATTTGATAGTTAGTTATTATTAGTTAATTATTTCAGATTTTCTAATTTTTGGGTTTTTGAATTTTTGGATTTTCGTTCTTATTTTCAGATTTTCATTCTTATTTTTGGATTTCCGAATTTGCGGATTTTCCGACTTTCGAATTTTCAAATTTCTGAATTTTCGAATATTCGAAAAAATTGGGAAATTCAAAAATTCGGATATTTCAGAATTAACGAATTTGTCTAAATTTGTTTAAAAAAACATATTTGGAAATAAACGAATTGCACATGTCATGTATTAGTTAGTTATTATTTCAGATTTTCGAATTTTTGGGTTTTTGAATTTTCAGATTTTCGTTCCTATTTACGGATTTTTATTCTTATTTTTGGGTTTCCTGAATTTTCAGACTTTCGAATTTTCAAATTTCCAATATTCGGAAAACTTCAGAAATTCCAAAATTCTGAAATTTGGATATTTCCAAATTAACGAATTTGTCTAAATTTGTTAAAAAACATATTTGGAACTAAACAAATTGCACATGTCTAACAACCACTTTAAATTTGTTAAAAAACATATTTGGAACTAAACAAATTGCACATGTCTAACAACCACTTTAAGTACATTTAAAGTTACATGTCCAGCTAAAACTATCCTGTCCACATAGTTGCAGCACTGCTGCAAGATTTCACTGTAGAACAACTCGCGTTGTCACCCTCTTGAAGGAAGTGGAAAAATAAGGGATCTACAGGTATTCATAGAGTATTAGTGGTAATCAGAAAAACAAAAAATGTGATCTTATTGCTAGTAATAGATTGCATCATATATGTCATTTTTATATTTAACCCAGATTTACACTTTAACTTACCTGTAAAAGGAGATGTGATACTGATTATGAATTATTTTTTAGTACCTGCAGAGATAGCCGGCAGTGTGCAAATTGTTCGCTCATCTACAGGGAAAGCGATGGACATCACCTTCCAAAGTGTTCATACCTCATATAGACCCATAGTGGCTTACGCCATCATCATGACAACCGATTTGAATGGTAGGAACAACACGTTTATACTATCTAGCAGCATAATCGTGAAACTGAGAAAATTAAATGTATGCATTTAAAAGTTTGTTTTCTGTATGTATGTCATTGTATCAACTGGCCATAAAATCCTATCCCCCTCCCCAAGAAAAAAAAAACCCATTTATCTTGCACATGATGGAGGATAGAAATCAGCAGAGCTTTACATTCAGACCCATTCGTAACCACCCCCACTAGCCCCCTGTCCAATGAGATATTGCCAAGAGGTTGTCCTTTTAATATATTATATTACTGTCCGTCTCACTGTATTGGCCTCTAGGCGCACCATTGTCCATGTATCATCTCTAGGTGCCTGTTGATCCTTTGATCTTTGTCACCCACTGTCATCAGCCATGGCTCTCTTTGAAGATTGCTTGCAGTGTATTATCAGCAACAGACGGTCCGGAGCCAAGGGTTCGAATGCATATTCTAATATGCTACAAAGCTCTGGAATGTAACTGGTTACATTCCAACTTGGGGCCATCTGCCTGTATCAACCAGGGAATGAAATACCAGAAATATGATATTAAACTATGTTGCTTCCAACAGTCACTGTATAAATGACACCTGCAGGGAAGGGATTAACATCAGGGGAAATCAAAGGGTTAAATGTGTTCCCTATGAGTGCTTTCTAACTGTAGGGGGAGCGTTTGACTAAAGAAAAACAAATTCATGCTTCTGCTTAGCATTTTTCTTTCTGACAGAATAGCGGTCTGCCTTGTTTAGACCGCTGTTCTGCCTCTCTAGGAACGATCGTCGTAAAAGTTTTTTTTCTGTATTTATGTCATTGTATCAACTGGCCATAAAAACCTATCCCCCCCAAGAAAAAAAAAAATTTATCTTGCACATGATGGAGGATAGAAATCAGCAGAGCTTTACCACATTTACTAACTTCTGGGAAAAATGATCGCAACTGCACCAGCTAAGTGCACAGCATATTTGCCTTCAGTATAGACAATAAGAGCAGTTTTAGATTGCCCGCTAAGCAATTTATTTACAGTGATACTAAAGTCTCAGTTTTTTTTTCTTTAAAAATAACAAACATGCTATACTTACCCACTCTGTGAAGTGGTTTTGCACAGAGCAGCCCAATCCTCCTCTTCTAGGGTACCTCATGGCCCCTCCCTCCTGCCGAGTGCCCGCCCCCACAGCAAGCAACTTGCTATAGGGGGCACCTGAGCCGAGCCACCGCTCTGTGTGTCCATTTACACAAGGAGCCGTGGTTCGGCCCCGCCCCTCCCTCTCCTCATTGGCTCACTGACTTTGATTGACAGCAGCAGGAGCCAATGGTGCCGCACTGCTGTCTCAGCCAATGAGGAGGGGCAGCCAAGACACTCCTGCAACATTGCTGGATCGAGAGGGGGCTCAGGTATATATTAGGGGGTGCTGTATCTTAATGCATAGAATACATAAAAAAAAACTTCTGCCTTCACAACCACTTTAATATATTTGATACTAGTAGTTTGGCACTTTATGAAGGATAGGGTTGCCTAAATTTAATCTGCTTTAGACACAGAGGGAATGCATTGATTTAATTAAGTTGACTCTTATGCCCTGTACACACGATCGGACATTGATTGGACATTCCGACAACAAAATCCATTGATTTTTTCCGACGGATGTTGGCTCAAACTTGTCTTGCATACACACAGTCACACAAAGTTGTCGGAAAATCCGATTGTTCTGAACGCGGTGACGTAAAACATGTACGTCGGGACTATAAACGGTGCAGTAGCCAATAGCTTTCGTCTCTTAATTTATTCTGAGCATGCGTGGCACTTTGTGCGATGGATTTGTGTACACACGATCAGAATTTCCGACAACGGATTTTGTTGTCGGAAAATTTTATAGCAAGCTCTCAAACTTTGTGTGTCGGAAATTCCTATGGAAAATGTTTGATGGAGCCTACACACAGTCAGAATTTCCGTCGGAAAATCCTATCGTGTGTACAGGGCAATAGACCTACAGAGCAGATCCTAGATATGTGATGAACTAACATGGCTACCTTTAGGTGCAGATATTTAACAAATTACCGTATATACTTGAGTATAAGCCAATCCAAATATAAGCCGAGGCACCTAACTTTACCACAAAAAAACTGGGAAAACGTATTGACTCGAGTATAAGCCTAGGGTGGGAAATGCAGCAGTTACTGGGTAAACAATGCCCATTTGCAGCCTCACTGTGCCCATCTGCAGCCTCACTGTGCCCATTTGCAGCCTCACTATGCCCACCTGTATCATCAGTGCCCATCTGCAGCCTCACTGTGCCCATCTGCAGCCTTACTGTGCCCATTTGCAGCCTCACTGTGCTCATCTGCAGCCTCACTATGCTCATATGCAGCCTCACTGTGCCAACCTGTATCATCAGTGCCCATCTGCAGCCTCATTGTGCCCATCTGCAGCCTCACTGTGCCCATTTGCAGCCTCACTGTGCCCATCTGCAGCTTCACTGTGCCCATCTGCAGCTTCATTGTGCCCATTTGCAGCCTCACTGTGCCCATCTGCAGCCTCACTGTGCTCATTTGCAGCCTTACTGTGCCCACCTGTACCTTTGATAACCAAAACAGCAGGTGTCTCCCGCTGTGTCATGCAGTCTTCTGTGTCATCCGTGATAGGCGGGACAATGATTCAGTGTC
Organism: Lithobates clamitans; assembly: GCA_037952925.1. Lineage (NCBI taxonomy): Eukaryota > Metazoa > Chordata > Amphibia > Anura > Ranidae > Lithobates > Lithobates clamitans. The sequence continues at coordinate 925,762 of JBBGZY010001925.1, forward strand.
CCAGCATTGTATCAGTGTTCCGTCTATCACGGATGAGGAGGAGGCGGGGCTTTGTTACAATGGACGGCCGCCGAACAGTTAAGACTGCATGACACAGCGGGAGACCCTTACTTGAGTATAAGCCGAGGGGGGCTTTTTCAGCATAAAAAATGTGTTAAAAAAGTCGGCTTATACTCAAGTATATACGGTAACAAGTTATGCTTTGAAATACATTTTGATAACAATATTTCCATCAAACTAATCTTTTTTTTATAGGGATTCCCTTTACGTTTTGACAGATTAACAAAAACAAAAGACCCACAAATGTACACAGAAGAGCCGGCACCACTGGAGATTCAGTCTTCAATTTTATTGCTGTCTTATGACCATGATAAAAAGTACACGCAGACACGTTTCGGCATGCAGGCAGGTGCTGTGAACAAGGCCTGCGTGACGAAACGCGCCTGCCAGTTCTTTTTAATCATGGTCATAAGACAACAATAAAATCAATAAACAAAAATCAATAAACAGTAAAATCTCCAGTGGTGCCGGCTCTTCTATGTACATTTGTGGTTCGTTTTACGGATGTTGGAGGGACATCCTGAGCCAGAGCACCTGGATTAGCTGTGCCACCATCCATCTCATCATTTGGCTTTTCTGTTCAGAGCGGTGTGATTTTGTGTTGCAACAAAAAAAAGGTTTTCTTTTTAGGAGAACAAAAAAAAGAAAAGCGAGGACGATTCAGTCAAATATAGAAAACATCAGTTTGGTCTTTTTTTTTTACTTGTTTATAGGTAACAAACCAACTAAGGGGTCTTTAGCAAAGACATATAATGATTTCAGGAATGGGTTGACCAGCACTTATGTGACCTCTGTCATTGAGCAGCAAAAAATCCGGAAAGCCACACAATTAAATAAGATAAGTGTCCATGTTGGAGATGGCGCTGTTTCAAGGGGATACGTCAATGGACCATTGGACCCCACATTACACTACAGGTAATAGAGTTGCATTTACCTGCATGCAATGAGACACTACTAAAACTGGAGCACTCAGAATCTGTGTAGCTGTGCATGGTAGGCAATCAGCTTCTAACTTCAGCTTTTTAAATTAGGCTTTGACAATAAAACCTCGAAGCTGATTAGTCATGTGCACGGCGAAAAAATTTTGTTTTGTTTAATTTTGATTCGTTAATCTAGTTATTTCTTTTACAATGACTCTTTGAATCACCTTTAGCTTAACAAAAGCAGCATATTTCGAAATGGTCCTCTAATAACACACACAGTCTCTGATTTGAGCAATATGTGTAGTTAGAATTCGACTGGAGTTCACTGTAAAATTCGATTCGAATGTCAGTCCAAATTTTCCAAAATTTGGACGAATTCTGTTACATTACTCAGGGCATTCGGTAAAATTAGTTTACAGTGGAACCTTGGTTTACAAGTAACGCGCTTAACAATTGTTTTGAAAGACGAGCAACTTTTTTTTTTTTAATTCTGACTCGGTTTGCGAGTGTTGTCTCTCAAAACAAGCAGAATTCAAGCTAATGGGTGGTGCAGTACCACATTTGGCCAGAGGTGCGGGGGCGCCGGGGACACTCAGAATGAGCAGTTCGGAAATACTCGGAATGACTCGGAAATACTCTGTTCCTGAGTGTTTCCGAGGCTTTCCGAGCTGTCCTCGAGTATTTCCGAGGCTCTCCGTTGCCCCCCCACCTCTGGCCACATGCGGTATTGCATGTAATAGAAGTCAATGCGGAACGAATTATCTTCGTTTCCATTGACTTCTAAGGGGAAACTCACTTTGACATGCGAGTGCTTTGGATTACAAGCATTCTCCTGGAACGAATTATACTCGTAATCCAAGGTTCCACTGTATATTGTAATTCGGATACTCGGACATATTCGAATAACGAAAACCTTGTCTAAATATTAATTCTGAACAAAACAAACGCACATGTCTAAAGCTGATTTCTATGCAGAGCAGCACCAGAGTTTGCACTTTCCAGTTTTATTCAATAACCCCCCTTGGGTCTACATATCCAGAATCACATGGGTCAGACACTAGGCTGACTCACTGCTAGACTTACTGGAGGTAAAGGGATGTGAAAAGATGCAACTATAGATTTTTTTTTTTTTTAAAGTCTGAATAATAACTAGTTATGAGCAAAATTGTGTTTTCACTTTAATGAAATTCCAGCACTTTGTGTTATTTCAGCAAAATGTATCAACGTAGCCATGCGATCCTCAAGCCAGTGATAATATGGTGGGTCATGTGGCCTTGTTTATCAAAGGTTTAATGTTAGGGTAAGTGGTATAGCTAGAGTTGGCTTTGCTTATCAACAAAGCCATTGAACGATGTCAGTACTGGGATGGGGACAGTGGCGGCTGGTGCTAAACATTTTTTTTTTTTGGTGGGGGCGGCAAAAAATAAACCCCAGGTCCGCACTCACCCCACTAGCAGTCACATGGCCCGCAGCTTAACCATCTTCCTCTCTAACTTGGTCTTCTTTAGATCCGCCTCCTGTCTTTATTGGCCGGGAGGAGAAGCCTGAAACCAATAGCGAATATTGATTCACTAGTATCGCAAGTGGGAGGGTTCAACCTTTTTAAAGCCAATTAGAGTCTCAGCGCTGCTTGAAAAAAAAGCCAGCCCTCATAGAATGCATTAGCCCGGCGCCCCGCATGCAAACTAGGGAGGTGGCATGCCTACACCCCTTATGGATGGGCTGCCACTGAATAGGGATCACATGCCTTTCTTAAAAAAAATAAATCCATATGATTCTTAAGACAATTTCCTCTAAGCAGTCTGCATAGTGGAACTAGAGGCTGTTTTCGATAAAAAAATGTATTGAAATTGTTGCATTTGCTGCAAAATCACTAATTTCTAATAATACGATGGACAATGATCTCTTGGTTTTCAGGGTCTACATAGTAGGCTTTACTGCTATCAAATACAATCCAGCCACAAACACTATCAATGAAGATCGGTCAGCAGCAACAGTTACCGGCTTCTCTGATTCTGCTTCAATAACTACTACTACTAATATAGGTATCCACCTAGTGTAATGTATATTTACATTTTTCACATTTTCTATTTGTACTAGGTTCTTTTGGTTTGGCACATATATCTTAAAGGACACTTGCAGCCTCCTGACCCACCCAGTCCTTCCCTACCTCTTCCCCAAACTCTTCCACCACACCTACTTTTTAAAAGCATCCATTAACATATGTATACCTGAATTCTTTCTCCTTCTGTCCATCCATAGCAATGGACAGACCCTACTACAGCACAAAGCTCAGGCCATTGTGACGATGCACCGCAAGGGGTGAGTCTATGATAGCCTAGGCTCAGAGGACAGGGCTAAACGTCATTCAGCCCTGAAGTTGCCATCAACAAGTAGTGGAGAAGGATGCAGCCTATCCCCTGGGACTAACTATATCTTTAAGTGTGGTAGCACTTGGAGTCCAAGAATACCAGAGTGCCCCTGTCATATCTACGAGTATATCTGCCTATACTAGTGAGATTTTTCTCCTCTTGGACTGTTAGCCACAATTTATGTTAAATTGCTCTAACTGCTTAAAAATCATTAGTTGGAGTTGGCCTTTCATTTATTGTTGCTGAATAAAAGTCCATTTGAAGCTACATGTCCATCTAAAACAAACTACCTAATGTGCCACACTTAGGTGTCCGTTTATGAAGCAGTGAAACAACTTCACTGCTCCATTCTCCGGCATTCACAGTGGAAATCGTTCTCCTCTGGATGCCAGTTTATGAATCGGTGTAGTTCGCGATGTAGAGTGAAGCCATCTACAAAAGCTTCGAACGGTGGAGACCAGGCCCCTGTTACTGGAATCTCGTTAGACATAACGAGATTACAGTACCAGAAATTCACTGAAACACTGGAGGTGTCCGTTTATTAAAGGGTAAGTTCACCTTTACAGAAAACTCTGTAAGGTGAACTTACACAGGTCCCCCTCTTCACCCCTCCTGGCCCTGCTGACCTGGACCGCGGATATCTCTGATTCTAAGGCCCACGCCAGGTGTCCGGGGCTTAGAAATCCTCTCAGCTGAATGTCCAAAACGTCCCTTGTCAGGGAAGTCCAAAAGATTCTCTCTTCACTGCCCGATTCTCCACCTCTGAGCTGGTGAATCGGGGAATGCAAACTCTGACTCAGATCACCAGTGAAGTGCTAAAATCGCAGCTTCATAAAGTGGTCTTTTCTGTGTCAGTCAATCACAGATTCTCAGTGTGTGGAGATAATCGGGGGAGAACATGTTCTCCCCTGATCATCTCTGTTTCATAAACCGTTAATGGACTGTGACCAGCTGTGATCCTAGGGATCACTGTGATCAGAGTTTCATAAACGGACACCTAAATAATTGTTAATCAGGCTGAAATTACAAAAATGAATATCACAAAATTATTAACATGAGAATATACAGTTCCGTTTGCTGTGTGCCTCCGTTTCCGTTATCCGAAGCATGAAATTATTAATGAATTATTTTTCAGTTCTTCTAGAGGAACAAGTCAATGTGCAGGCTGTTCGCTCATCCTCGGGGGAGGCTATGAACATCACCTTCCAAAGTTTTGAAACTTCATATGGACCCACAGTGGCTTATGCTATCATCATGACAACTGATTCTAATGGTAAGGACAGATAACTCAACACAAGAATAATAACTAGCAGGATAACTGTGCAACTGAGAAAATAAAATGTATGCATTTTAAATGTTTATTTTCTATAAACTGTATATCATTGTACTAACCATCCATAAAACCTCTTCCTCAAAAAACAATACGCTCAGAATGTGTCGTTTGAATGTTTGATAATTGTATTCATTAAAAAGCAAACCCCAGCTTTGCTAAGAATAACCTGAAAGCAGGTTTTTTTTTCTCAGTTTTCCTTCGTCTCTGCCTCCTACCCACCTCTGAGGACTGTCCCTTGGTTCCACCCCCTACCCACCCCTGAGGACTGTCCCTTGGTTCCACCTCCTACCCACCTCTGAGGACTGTCCCTTGGTTCCACCCCCTACCCACCTCTGAGGACTGTCCCTTGGATCCACCTCCTACCCAACTCTGAGGACTGTCCCTTGGTTCCACCTCCTACCCACCTCTGAGGACTGTCCCTTGGTTCCACCCCCTACCCACCTCTGAGGACTGTCCCTTGGTTCCACCCCCTACCCACCTCTGAGGACTGTCACTTGGATCCACCTCCTACCCACCTCTGAGGACTGTCCCTTGGTTCCACCCCCTACCCACCTCTGAGGACTGTCCCTTGGTTCCACCCCCTACCCACCTCTGAGGACTGTCCCTTGGTTCCACCTCCTACCCACCTCTGAGGACTGTCCCTTGGTTCCACCCCCTACCCACCGCCCTTTTTAGAAAATACAGAACAACGTATCATTCTGTGCTATTAAGCAACAATAGCTCCCCCCACACAAAAATTTACCCCCCGTCCACAACAAAATTTCACCACAGCAACAATAGACCCCCCAGCAGCAACAACAGATCTCCCAGCAGCCATCATCAAAAGACCCTCCAGCAGCCAGAAGCAATAGTCCTCTCCCTCAATGGTAGATCCCTCCCAGCAACAATCGAACCCCCCAGCAACATAATAACCCCTTGCCAGCAACAATAGGCCTACCCAGCAACAATAGACCCCCCCACACAAAAATAGATCCCCACCAGCAGCAATAGATCCCTCAGTAGGCAGCATCAATAGACCCTCCAGCACACCCCATCACCTCTTGTCAATACATTCAGTGCTGGAGGTGCCGGGACTGCGTTCCCGATAAAAAAAAAGCCCTGCCTGTAAGTATAATATACTTGCAGTAAGTACAGTACATATTTTTAAATATCCAGTGTGAAATGCCACTTAATAACTTGCCACTTTTCTGTGCAGCACTCTTCTGTGAGCTCATGATGATGTGCCCTCAAGGGACAGGTCCAGGGCACACATAGGGCACATAGATGATGTCATCAGGGGGTGGGATCTAGGAACAGGACCTACACTGATTTGGCAACCTGATCATGGCCATACAATGGAATGAATGAAAAGTTATCCTAGACGAAAAGAGCAGCTGCAGAATATTCAGTAACCATTATATTATTCAAAAATGACTAAAATTTACTTTTTGAAGGACAACGTTGGCTGAATCTAATGTGCTTTAACTGTTGTTAAGATACCATCTTGGCCACACAGGGAGAAAATTATTTTCAATTAGTTGGCCAACGCCTACACTTGCATTGTGAGAAGAATCAGTAAAGCACAACCTTTGTGAAGCACCACAGAGCAGAACGCTGACATACTTCCCAACATTTTGAGATGGGAATGAGGGACACCTATCAGCAAAAGTATGCAGGCATAGGGCACACCCCTTGCCACGCCCCCTTAAAGGAGAATTTTACAAAAAACAAGATTGGTTAAACCCAAAAGTGCTTTTTTTACCACTACTATTCCTTTATATTGGCTTTTGGAATTTACAAATGCAGCAATTTAGAAATCAGATGAAAGGTTTAGCTCTGGAAAACCCTTTTTGAAAGATAAAAAGTGCATTTTATATACAACTATATAGATCAGACCAAAATGAGGGACAAATGAGGAGGAATGAGGGACAGAGGGACATTGCTCCAAATCAGGGACAGTCCCTCGAAATCAGGGACAGTTGGGAGCTATGCGCTGATCCAGATATGTAATGTGTTAGCATGGTTGTCTTAACCTCTTGCCGATCACATAACTTAGTTATACGGCGACAGAGCGGCTTTCCTGCACCGGATCACGTACCTAGCACGTGATCCGGGAATTCCGCGCGGATGTCTGCCAATAGATAATCCGCCAGCACCCGCTGATCAGCAAGGAGAGACACAAAATGGAGCTCTGCCTATGTAATCAGGGCAGAGCACCGTTCCGACAAGGGGAAAGTGATGGATTTTGTGTCCCTGCAAAGCAGGGAATAAAATGCAATCACTTCACTTAGTAAAAGCAGCACACATAGTAAACACAAACACTGGTTAGGCATACATTCAACTATTTGATCGCCTTATATGGTTAACCCCTTCCCAGCCAGTGTCATTAGCACAGTGACAGTGCATATTTTTAGCACTGATCACTATATTAGTGTCACTGGATCCCACAAAGTGACAGTTAGTGTCAGACTGTTTGCCGCAATATCACAGTCCCGCTAAAATTTGCTGAACACCACCATTACTAGTATTAAAAAAAAAATCCAGTATGTATCCAATTCTACAACGAAAGCATGTAGTAGAATACATATTGGCCTACATTTATGAAGAAATTAGTGTTAAAAAAATAATAATAAGTATATACCCCATAGTTTGTAGACACTATAACTTTTGCTCAAACCAATCAATATACACTTATTGATATTGGCCTACATTTATGAAGAAATTAGGTTTTAATTGTTTTTTTTATGTGATATGTTTTTTAGCAGAAAGTAAAAAATATTGTTTCTTTTTTTTTTCAAAATTGTCGGTCTTTTTTTGTTTATAGTGCAAAAAAAACAAAATAAAAAAAACAGTGGTGGTCAAATACCACCAAAAGAAGGCTCTATTAGTGTGAAAAAAAACTACATAAATTTTATTTGGGTACTGTGTTGCATGACTGCACAATTGTCAGGTAAAGTAACACAGTGCCGTATCACACAAAATGGCCTGGTCAGGAGGTTAATATGCATCTATAATTAAAATTGTGACTAGAAGCACTTCTTGGTAATAATATTCACAACAAGCAAAACTTTTTTTTTCACAGCAGTACCCAAAAAAAAATGAAACACTCTCTTTACGAATAGGCAGATTAAATGGAAATCGGGATTGTTACAGGAAAAAAGCAGAAGCTAGGCCAAATCCATCAAATTTAGAAATCATAATTTTGTTTATGAAAATATTTTCATTGGTCATGCTATCTTATTGGTCGTTCTTTATTTTTTTATCTTGCAGTTGAGCAACCAACTGAAGAATCATTAGCAAAAACCTATAATGATTTTATAAATGGGTTGACCACGACTTATGTTACCTCTGTCGTTGAGCAGCAGGAGACACAGAAAACTGGCCATGAAAAGGAGATTAGTGTCAATGTAGGAGATGGCACTGTATCAAGAGGATACTTTAATGGACCATTGGACCCCGACTTACAATACTGGTAATACAGCAGAATTAACCTTAACCTCCATGCAGTGAGGTACCCCTTGTGTTTATAAATCCAGAATCGCATTGCTCGTACACTAAATTGAGACTCTGTTATATTGACTGGAGGTGGAAGAATGTGAAAAAATATTACATATACATTTTATGGAAGGTCTCTGTATAATGACCTTGGATAAGCAAAAATTAGAGTTTTTTAAATTTTTGGAACCAATTGAGTTATTTTGAAAATATAGTCATGTGATCCTCAAGTTGGTAATAACTTGGTGGTCACGTGGCTTTGTTTATCAAAGGGTTGGTAGTAGGGCAAGCATTATGGCTTGGGTTGGCTTTGTTTATCAAAGGGTTGGTAGTAGGACAAGCATTATGGCTAGGGTTGGCTTTGTTTATTAAAGGGTTGGTAATGGGGCAAGCGTAATATTTAGGGTTGGCTTTGTTTATCAAAGGGTTGGTAGTACGGCAAACATTGAGGCTAGGGTTGGCTTTGTTTATCAAAGGGTTGGTAATAGGGCAACCATTATAGCTAGTGTTGGCTTTGTTTATCAAAGGTTTGGTAGTAGGACAAGCATTATGGCTAGGGTTGGCTTTGTTTATCAAAGGGTTGTTTGTAGGACAAGCATTATGGCTAGTGTTGGCTTTGTTTATCAAAGGGTTGGTAGTAGGGCAAGCATTATGGGTAGGGTTGGCTTTGTTTATTAAAGCGTTGGTAGCAGGACAAGCATTATGGCTAGGGTTGGCTTTGTTTATCAAAGGGTTGGTAGTAGGACAAGCATTATGGATAGGGTTGGCTTTGTTTATCAAAGGGTTGGAAGTAGGGCAAGTATCATGGCTTGGGTTGGCTTTGTTTATCAAAGGTTTGGAAGTAGGACAAGCATTATGGCTAGGGTTGGCTTTGTTTATCAAAGGGTTGGTAGTAGGGAAAGCAGTATGGCTAGGGTTGGCTTTGTTTATCAAAGGATTGGTAGTAGGACAAGCATTATGGCTAGGGTTGGCTTTGTTTATCAAAGGGTTGGAAGTAGGGCAAGTATCATGGCTTGGGTTGGCTTTGTTTATCAAAGGTTTGAAAGTAGGACAAGCATTATGGCTAGGGTTGGCTTTGTTTATCAAAGGGTTGGTAGTAGGGCAAGCAGTATGGCTAGGGTTGGCTTTGTTTATCAAAGGATTGGTAGTAGGACAAGCATTATGGCTAGGGTTGGCTTTGTTTATCAAAGGGTTGGTAGTAGGACAAGCATTATGGCTAGGGTTGGCTTTGTTTATCAAAGGGTTGGTAGTAGGACAAGCATTATGGATAGGGTTGGCTTTGTTTATTAAAGCGTTGGTAGCAGGACAAGCATTATGGCTAGGGTTGGCTTTGTTTATCAAAGGGTTGGTAGTAGGACAAGCATTATGAATAGGGTTGGCTTTGTTTATTAAAGCGTTGGTTACAGGACAAGCATATTGGCTGGGGGTTGGCTTTGTTTATCAAAGGTTTGGTAGTAGGACAAGCATTATGGCTAGGGTTGGCTTTGTTTATCAAAGGGTTGGAAGTAGGGCAAGTATCATGGCTTGGGTTGGCTTTGTTTATCAAAGGTTTGAAAGTAGGACAAGCATTATGGCTAGGGTTGGCTTTGTTTATCAAAGGGTTGGTAGTAGGGCAAGCAGTATGGCTAGGGTTGGCTTTGTTTATCAAAGGATTGGTAGTAGGACAAGCATTATGGCTAGGGTTGGCTTTGTTTATCAAAGGGTTGGTAGTAGGACAAGCATTATGGATAGGGTTGGCTTTGTTTATTAAAGCGTTGGTAGCAGGACAAGCATTATGGCTAGGGTTGGCTTTGTTTATGAAAGGGTTGGTAGTAGGACAAGCATTATGAATAGGGTTGGCTTTGTTTATTAAAGCGTTGGTTGCAGGACAAGCATATTGGCTGGGGGTTGGCTTTGTTTATCAAAGGGTTGGTAGTAGGGCAAGCATTATGGCTAGGGTTGGCTTTGTTTGTCATTGTCTTCAATGTCATCCCTGAGAAGGTGATCACAAGGCTCTTCTATGCAATGTCTATGGTGCAACTTGAGACTAATTTTGATCAAATTTTGGTAAAGTTGTTAAAGTTGCAGAAACATTTCTCATCCCTAATAATAAGATGAATGCTGATTTCTTTTGCCTTTCTTAGAAAATAAAAATCTATATGGTTCTTAAACCAATTTCCTCTAAGCAGTCTGCATTGTGGAACTAGAGGCTGTGTGAAATTGTTGAATTTTGACAAAATCACAAATTCCTATATATAGATGGACAATGATCTTTTGACTTCCAGGGTCAGCATAGCAGGCTTTTCTACTATAAACTATTATGAAGCCACAGGCATTATCGATGAAGATCAGTCAACAGCAGCCGTTACCAGCTTTTCTGATTCTGATCTTGCAGGTATTTAACAAGTGTAATGTATTTATAGTGAATATTTTTCACATTTTCTCTTTGTGCTATAGGTTTTTTAGTTTTTTTCTGATACCTTAACCCTTTGGAGCTGGTGCCCCCCAGCCCTTTAAGGGGTTTAGAATGCAATGAGGCAGGTTTATGATCATGTGACAACCGCGATTGGCTGTCACGGCGGTCACATGATCAGAAAGCTTCTGATCGCAAGCTGCAATCAGGAGCTTTCTGTTAGAAAATTGCAACTACCACATTTTATTCTTTAGGGTCTCTGCTTTCAGAAAATATGTACTTTTGGGGGGTTTACAGTAATTTCTAGCAAAAAAAAAAAATTGCAAAAAGGGCGTACCCGTATGTACCTTTGTCTTTGCAGGGTAGCGGGCATGTGCACGCCACCGGCGGCCCGCAGACTCGTTGTCCGCCAGCGACCTGCGATAACGGCAAGGAGAGGCAGAAAGGGGAAATGCATGTAACATTTCCCTGTTCTTCCTAGTGACAGGACAGAAATCTTCTGCTCCCTGTCATCAGGAACAGTGATCTCTGTCATGTCAGTGGTAGCCCATCCCCCTTACAGTTAGAACACGCTGAGGGAACACACTTAACCCCTTGCTCGCCCCCTAGTGTTTAACCCTTTCCCTGACAGTGACATTTATACAGTAATCAGTGGTTATTTTTAGCTCTGATCGCTGTATAAATGTGCCTGCCGCAATGTCGCAGTCCTGATAAAAAACGCTGTTCACCGCCATTACTAATTTTTAAAAAAATTATAATAAAAATGCCATAAATCTATCCCCTATTTTGTAGACACTATAACTTTTGCGCAAACCAACCAATATACACTTATTGCGATTTTTTTTTTATACCTAAAATATGTAGAAGAATACACATCGGCCTGAACTGAGTAAGAAATTATTTTTTTATATATTTTTTGGGGTTATTTATTATAGCAAAAAGTAAAAAATATTTCTTTTTTTTTTTAAATTGTTGTCTTCTTCTGTTTATAGCGCAAAAAAAAAAAACGCAGAGGTGATCAAATACCACCAAAAGAAAGCTCTATTTGTGGGGAAAAAAAGGGCACCAATTTTGTTGTGCACGACCGCGCAATTGTCAGTTAAAGCGGCGCAGTGCCGAATCGCAAAAACTGCTCTGGTCATTAAGGGGGGTAAAACCTTCTGGGGCTGAAGTGGTTAACATGTGTGCAAAAATATTTTTTTTTAAAATTGCCCTGGTAGACACGTGGTTAACTTCTAACTAGAGATGTGATTCTGACACTGAATTATTTTTCAGATCTTATAGAGGAACCAAGCATTGTGCAGGACGTTCGCTCATCCCTAAATGAAGCCAAGAATATCGACAAAAATGTTGACATCAGTTACCACAGTGCCCCTGTCAGCGAACCTGCCGATAATAGTAAGATCTTTCTTCTCTTGAACTGTTAGCTACAATTATTTTTATTTGCTGTAGCTGCTTACAAATATTAGTTGGAAATGAGCTTTAGGCCCCTTTCACACTTATACGACTTGTCCCACGATTTTGTACTGCAAAATCGTATGACAAGTCATTCTCCATGATTTTCAATGACTACCATTCATATTGGCACGACTTTAAGTCGTGCCGACTTCAAAGTAGTCCCTGCACTACTTTGGTCCAACTTCCATACGATTTCTACTCCATAGACCTCAATGCTAAACCCTCAAGTAGCATGCAAATTGTACCTGAATAATATAGACACGATTTCAACACTACTTTGGTCCAACTTCCATACGATTTGTACTCCATAGACCTCAATGTTAAACCCTTAAGTAGCATGCAAATCGTACCTGAATAATTCAGCACTACTTTGTAAGCACAAGCTGAGAATGGTTAATGCCAAAGTCGTACAAAGTAGTACTGCTCCCAAATCGTGGCAAAATCGTAGCAAAATCATGGTAAAATCGTGGCAAAATAGCAGCCCCGAAATCGCGGTAAAATCGCGCCACTTTGAAGTTGTATAAGTGTAAAAGGGGCCTTAAAGTGATTGCAAAGGATCGTTTTTTGTTTTTTTTTTTATATAAAAAACATGTCATAGTTGCCTCCACTGTGCAGCTCGTTTTCCACAGAGTGGCCCCGAACCTCAATTTCTGGGGTCCCCCGGTGGCTCTCGTGGCTCCTCCCCACATCGGACGACCCCCTAGAAGAAGCACTCTCCCGAGGGGGTTACCTTGCGGGTGCGCTCCTGAGTCCAGCATTTGCGTCCATAGACACGACTGTCGGACTCGGCCCCGCCGTCCCCCGCATCATTGGGTTTGATTGACACCAGCAGGAGCCAATGGCTGCGCTGCTATCAATCTATCCAATCAAGTTCGCGAGAACCCCGGAGAGATGCGCAGCGCGTCCTCGCCGTTGGAAATTCCAGGGCTCAGGTAAGTAAGACGGGGGGGGGCTGGGGGGCCGGTGACTGACAGAAGTTTTTCACCTTAATGCTTAGGATGCATTAAGGTGAAAAAACACGAAAGTTTACAACCCCTTTGATTTGTCACTTAAAGTGTATTTTCACTTTTGCAACCAAATTGGGATAACACCAACTTCTTATTTGTTACATGTTCTCATACACATTGAATAACTTAAAACAAAAACAAAAATAGAAATTGCTACTTAGTATTTCAGGTGCTCTTTTCTGATAACTCCAGCACTAAAAAATCCTACTTAGTTTTCTTTATTTATGTGAGGGCTGCAGAACTATGCTACCCCCCCCCTCCCAACCCACACCTATTTTTGTAAGACCCCCTAAACAGGGTTTTTTGAGATATTGAGTAGGAGGCAAGTAAATAGCCAGGAGTCCAGAGAGATCTGTTCTTCCCCTGGAGGAAGGGGGACTGTGTCCTTCAGGGAGCTGCTAAGCCCTGAAGCCTTCCTGCCTGGCTGCTATACTACTCCCTACCCTGAATCGAGCCCATGGCCTTGCTTCCAGTGGCGGTTCATCCATAAGGGCGCATGGGCGCCGCCCCCTCTCTCCTGCCACCCCCTCTAGCACCAATAGATAGATTCATGCATTGCATTAATCTATCTATGGCCGCCACTGCCACCCCCTATTCAGGCGCCCGGCCCCTGAATTACAGCGGCGGGGGTGGGGGGTGGTTTTGAAGCACCTGATTAGAGCCATGGGCTCTAATAGGTGTCAAAGAAGGTGACCTGCGAGTGCCATGCAAACGGCGGGCGGGGGGCACACTGGCAGCATTTGATATGGCACATTGGGAGCATTTATTAGGGCACAGTGGGAGCATTTGATGGCACAGTGGCTGCGTTTGATGGGCACAGTTGCGGCAATTGATGGGCACAGTGACGGCAATTGATGGGCACAGTAGCGGCAAATGATGGGCACAATGGCTGCGTTTGATGGGCACAGTGGTAGCAATTGATGGGCACATTGGCTGCGTTTGATGGGCACAGTGGTGGCAATTGATGGGCACAGTGGCTGGGTTTGATGGGCACAGTGGTGGCAATTGATGGGCACAGTGGCTGCATTTGATGGTACAGTGGTGGCAATTGATGGGCACAGTGGCTGCGTTTGATGGTACAGTGAGGCTGCAATTGATGGGGCTTTTCTCTCAGAATTTTTCAGTTTGTTTGCGTCCCCCCAAAAGTTTTTGAGCACCAGCCGCCACTGCTTGCTTCTACTGGGATTTATGAGTAGAGCCCAATCTCCTGAGCTGCTGATTATCTATGGTCCTTAGCTGTGGATATTGCAAACTGTTCAAGTATGGCTAGTGTGCTATCCATCTTGTGGTCTTTAGCTGCAGTCTTATTAGGAGCAGACTGTTCCAGTCTGCTCCTAATAACTGTCCAAACCTATCCTGTGGTCATGAGTAGTGGGAAACTATGGGGTTGATTTACTAAAGGCAACTAGACTGTGCACTTTGCAAAGTGTAATTGCACCAGAGCTTAGTAAATGAGGTAAAGCTTCACTTTGCTAGGAATACCCAATAACGTGCAAGGAAAATTAAAAAAAAAAAACAGCATTTTTTGCTTGCACGTGATTGGATGATGAAAGTCAGAGCTTCTGCTAAGACTAAATTCTGGAGCAACTGCTCTTGCAGTGTGCAACTGCACTTTGCAAAGTGCACAGCCTATATGCCTAGTAAATCAACCCCTTAGACTGTTCCAGTCTACTTACATGTCCTACACATGTTCTAATATTCTCCTGATCTATAGCTGGGAGTTAAACAATGTGTAGCTACTACCTAGTGGAGAGGTGTCGCTGCTAATTCTGTACTTAATATTCTACTGGGGCAGTCCATGGGTGCAGCCCCCACAACACCTCCGCCGCCCTCCCTATTCATGTGCCCGGCCCCTTTCCTATGGCAGGCGTGGGCAGGGGTGTGTTTTTTGAAACACCTGAGTAGAACCAGAGGCTCCAATAGGCTTCAAAATAGGGTGGGCTTGGGGCAGAGAGAGTACGCCCTGATCTCACCCAATTGTGTGATCATAGCAAATTCATTTTTGCTATTTTCACACTACAGTTAACTCCCTGCCAGTCAGGAGGTAGGTCAGTGAGACCTGTTTCCCGATTGGCCAAAGCGCCAGGCGATTCTATTGTATGCCTAGCGCTGTGGAAGAGGAGACACGCTGGAGCTGGACCCGCCGCTGCCCAGAGGACACAGCAGGAGAGGAGGACACAGCCCACCGCATAATAAGGGCCCTTTCACACTGGGGCGGGGGCGGCGTTGGTGGTAAAGCGCCGCTATTGTAAGCGGCGCTTTACCATCGGTATGCGGCCGCTAGCGGGGCAGTTTTACCCCCCGCTAGCGGGCGAGAAAAGGTTAAAAACCACCGCAAAGCGCCTCTGCAGAGGCGCTTTGCTGGCGGTATAGCCGCGCCGTCCCATTGATTTCAATGGGCAGGAGCGGTGAAGGAGCGGTATACACTCCGCTCCTTCACTGCTCCGAAGATGCTGCTGGCAGGACTTTTTTTCCTGTCCTGCTAGCGCACGGCTCCAGTGTGAAAGCCCCGAGGAATCAAATCCGCTTTTATTAGCGCAATAGCGCCTGCAAACCGCCCCAGTGTGAAAGGGCCCTAAGTGCCGGACCTCCCTGGGGTGGGGGGTGCTGGCTAACAGTGCCGCGAGCCCCACGACTGCCCCTGCTTAAAGGGGGGGTGCATCAGTGCTGCGCTGCCCCGAGGGGGGTACTGCTGGTTGTTTGCCGCCCACCCAGAAGAAAAGCCCACCAGCCGCCACTGGCCAGTACTTTGAGCTGATGCTGTTGTAATGATGGGTCCATGGCAGCCTAGGCTTGGAGGAAGGGGTTGAATGATGATGCCTGTCATGAGACTTTTGCTTCTTATTTCTATATACTATATGTTTGGGATTTTTTTTTTATCACCTGCTGTGAAATGGTATGCTAGCACTCACAAACTGGGAGCCCATTTACACAGGTGTGAAAATGACGGGTATGCATACAGAATTTTGCATCCGTCAATGCACAGACCTGTTCTGCGTATATCTAACACATGCTGCAGTATTTCTATTCAACGAGGTTCTGCTGATGAGTGATGACAGATGCTGTTGCAAATGCAAAACTAAAACCTGAACATCACACACTGAGGGGTTGATTTACTAAGACTGGAGAGTGCACAATTTGGTGCATGTTAGCCAATCGGCTTCTAACTTCAGCTTTGGCATAAAAACTTGGAAGCTGATTGGCTTCTATGCAGAGTTGCACCAGATTTTGCGCGCTCCAGTTTTAGTAAATCAACTAGACATGTGCAGTTTGTTTCGTTCCAAATTTGTTTCTTAACGAATTTCAACAAATTCGTTAATTCGGAAATATATGAATTAACGAAAACCCCTTTAACTTTAACTAACTTTTCCAAATATTCGAAAATTTGTAAATTCTAAAAAATTCGGAAATTCGCAAAAAAGTGTAAATTTGAGATCCGAAATAAATCTGAAATTCGGAAACTCGAAAAAAAAATCGAAAATTTGGAAATCCAAAAATTCGGAAATTTGAAAAAAATTGGAAATTTAAAATAAAACGGAAATTTGAAAAAAAACGGAGATTTGAGAACCCGAAAATTGGAAATAATAACTAACTCATAATATCTTAACTATTACTAGCTATTAAATTATAGGTATTGGAAATTTCTTTCAAATTTGGCTGTTAGTGAACGTAACGAACACAAATTTATCCGAAGTTACGAATTATCCGAAATAACAAATGCCGTATCTAAATGAATGGAACGTAACAAATTAATAATAATAAATTACAATAATAATAATAAAAATGTTTTATTATTATTATTATTATTTATTTTTATTCATTATTAATTTGTTCAGTTCCATTTGCTCCTTTGTAACTTCAGAAAAATTTAAATTCGTTACGTTTACTAACAGTCAAATTTGAACGGAAATTCCAATACCTATAATTTAATAGCTAGTAATAGTTAAGTTGTTTCCGAATTTCCAATTTTTTTTTCGCGTTTCCGAATTTCCGATTTCTTTTTAATTTCCGAATCTCCAATTTTTTTTTTAATTTCCAAATTTTCGATTTTTTTTCAAGTTTTTTTCGAATTTCCGTTTTTTTCAAATTTTCGTTTTTTGTCGAATTTACGAATTGCGATCATAACGAATGATGAATTTTTTAGAATTTCTGATTTTTTTCAAATTTCCGATTCTTTTCGAATTTACGAATTGCGATCATAACTAATGACCAGAAAAACAAACAAAAAAAAAAAACAAATGAAACTAAAACTAACACATTTTTCGGCAGTGCACAAGATCCACCCCTAATGCCGCATACACACGGTCGGAGTT
Organism: Lithobates clamitans; assembly: GCA_037952925.1. Lineage (NCBI taxonomy): Eukaryota > Metazoa > Chordata > Amphibia > Anura > Ranidae > Lithobates > Lithobates clamitans. Next base: position 943,094 of record JBBGZY010001925.1, read on the forward strand.
TCCGACAACAAATTTTTCGATGTGAGCTCGTTGTCTGAAATTCCAACCGTGTGTAGGCTCCATTGGACATTTGTTGTCGGAATTTCCGACAACAAAAATTTGATATCTGGATCTCACATATTCCGACAACAAAATCCGTTGTCGTAAATTCCGACCGTGTGTACACAATTCCGGCGCACAAAATTCCACGCATGCATCAATCAAGCAGAAGAGCCGCACTGGCTATTGAACTTTATTTTTCTTGGCTCGTCGTACGTGTTGTACGTCACCGCTTTCTTGGTGATCAGAATTTCCGACAACATTTATGAGACCGTGTGTATGCAAGACAAGTTTGAGCCAACATCCGTCGGAAATAAATCTAGGATTTTTTTGTCGTAATGTCCGATCGTGTGTACGTGGCATAAGAGTTTTTATTCCTTTGAATTTAGCACAATTCTAAAGATTTCAGTGCAATTTAGCCATTTTGATGAGTTACAGCGGAGTCAGAGGCAAAGGCGAAATTCAGTTTTTTTCTACGATCGCTTAAGATCTCCTAGGGGTTACTGAAGCTCATTTTAAGTATCCTAGACCTGTTCTTCTGCCTCTTATTAGCTTCATCATTTTGCAATTTTTTTCACAGGAATAAAAAACAGGCGGCAAAAAAAATAATTTTTTTTCTAAATTTACAGTGAAAGTACACAACGATAAAAAAAATGAAAAATAAAAAAGCAACTTCAAAGAACATTAAGTTAAATAAACTAAACTACCTTAAAATGTCACTTTGTGATTTTTGTTTTTCCCTTCCTTGACATTCACATTTTCTTGTAGGTGGCCTTATCGGAGGAGTGATTGGTGGTATTTTTGGCGCTGTAGCCATTGCTGGTTTGGGATTTCTGATTTGGAGAAAAAGAAGGTAAACCCGGGTAATTCTTATGGTGTACTGCAGACTTCCGTCTGGCTATAGAACTCAGTGCAAACCAAAGAAGGGGTATTTCAACCCCCTTGAAGTGGTGACAAATGCCATGAGGGTGCCTGTTGACTCTCTGGTGACCCACAGCCTTACTGTCAACTGATCGCTCAAAAATTTGCAACAGATATTTTCCTTGAATAGTGTAAAAAGTAATTCTGCGCTGCCTAAAGGTAACAAAAGAAGCGGCTAACATGGCTATTGTGATATATGCATAGAAAACAAAGTAAAAAGTGTAGCGCTAATAAATAAGTACATGAAATTGCCACAAAGGGAATAAACCCAATAATCGCAAACACATATAGGTATATATATAATCGAAATATAATGAGCCCAGGATTGAAAATCAGCTTTTGAACAAAAGTCCAAGTGAATAAACCAATAAATAATAGGTGCAAAGTCCAACTTTGTGTAAAAGTCTTGACAGTGAATAAGTGCAAGCTTGAAGTAAAAAGATACCACCACCATACACTATGGAGGCTTACCGGAACGTTTGAACCCAAAAGAACATACGTTCAATGGGTCAAACAGGCTTGTGTAGTGGAGCAACCACTGAAGGCATGGAATCCTCTGGAAGCTGTAACGAAAACCCACGACCGTCCGTGGACTAGTGTGTCTCGTAAAGAGACCCAGTATACGTGGATGGCAGGTGGATTTAAAGGTGGAAGAACAAAAAGGGGCACATAGCGTAATTCCGTAAATTACAATCAAATTTTATTAAAACTTAGAAAACACTCACATTTGAGTAGATAAAACAGCACGTTTGGTAAGTAAAATGGCGGCAATGGAGTCCTACCCGATGCGTTTCGTCTGCTTAGACGATGTCCCAATCCAGATGATGTGATTACCACTTGGTAGATAGGTAGACTCCCTTGAATCTCATATAGCCTGCCCACCATCGACCATCTTAAATGGAACCAACTAAGTCCTATTTTGCATTAAAGAGGCTGAAGTGTTGTTGGAGCGCTGACCATAACTTTGACCTCAATTCTGGAGACAAAGGTTGCTCTCTACAAGCAGGTGGGTCCAGAATGGTCCTCATAGTGCCAGTAAATAAAAATATTTGACAGATTGAGAGTGTCACAAATATTTAGTAAGTCCACAGATTCCCCACCCTCCCCCACAAAACCGTGGAATTTTGTTCGAAGGGTGTTGGCTCCAACTTGTCTTGCATACACACGGTCACACAAACGTTGGCCAACAATTACGAACGTAGTGACGTACAAGACGTACGGCGAGCCGATGTGATATCTCCATTGCGAACGTTAGTTTTACAAGACCGAGCACTTCTGGCTCGTCCTTGATTCCCAGCATGCGTGTTTGTACTTCGGACTTTTGTCTGACGGACTTGTGTACACACGATCGGAAAGTCCGACAACACGCATTTGTTGGCGCAAAATTTGAGAACATGCTAGCCAACATTTGTTGGCAGAAGGTCCGATAACACTTGTCCAATGGAGCATACACACAGTCGGATTTTCTGCTAACAGCCTGACATCCACCATTTCCCGCCGGAAAATCCGATCGTGGGTATGCGGCATAAGTGAACTCTTGTACACATACTCAAGAAATCCCTGTAAGCAGTTCACACTGGTTTCAGAGTATTATTGCCTGACCTCACAAATGCACATCTGGAAGAATGGTCAAACATTCCCATAGACACACTCCTAAACCTTGTGGATGGCCTTCCCAGAAGCTGTTATAGCTGCAAAGGGTGGGCCAACTCAATATTGAACCCTACGGACTAAGACTTGGACGCCATTAAAGTTCATATGCATGTAAAGGCAGGCGTCCCAATACTTATGATGATTTAGTGTACATGTATATGAATACATATATTCAGTAAATGCCCATGTGCAATTCACCAAGTAGTTATTATCACACAAGAATCACTCATGGGGCTTAAAACAGAGATATCAAGTAAGAGCTCAATTATTGTGTCCAACATTTTGATGGATCTACCTTCCATCTTTATCAAAGCTCTTGATAAAAACGGATGGAGATCCATTGTGTCACAAACCTGGTGGAGATCTAGCTATACAAGGGGCTCCTCTTGTCCAACACCACTGGTAGTGGTGACAGTAGATGTAAGGACAGAGTGGCAAGTGGGCCGATGTTGCAGGCAGCATCAGCTGTTGGATGTGAGGTACAGATGACTGCGGACAACTGGGTAAGGACCAGAAGCAGAAACATGGTAGCTCATGATCAGTGGACAAGAATGAAACAGGGACACAAGCCGAAGATTGTCAACGGCTGGGCATCAAAGTACTAAAACAAAAAACAGGGACAGCATAGGAATACAGGCCAAGATTAGGAACAGCCAGACAATGAGGTACAGGAACATAAGGCAGAGGTAGTGTCAGGATACAAACCAAGGTCAGTTAATAGCCAGGCAGTGAGATACCAAATCAGAAGGCAGAATGCAGAGCTCAAAGCACAGGCCAAGGCCACAATGGGTAGACAGGAATCCAGAGACAGGTCAGGGGCAAGTGAAGTTGTACACAGGAGACAACGTTGACAGGTTAGGTCACAAGTAAATCCAGAACAAGCTGGCGATCACTCAGTATTCTGTCCATGTCACATTCCAGCTTAAGTAGGCCATTTGGTGGCCATACAATGTGGGCACATAAACAAGTGTATTGACATGAACTGGTCTTCTAATATTGGAACACACTGGACCTTCCTTACACATTGAAACATCAGCAATAAATGCTTAGGCGGGGGGTGGCTCGATTCACTCATTCAGCTATGATTTAAATTTATTAACACAGCTAAATCTCCAAAACTGTTTTTGTATTTAACCGAAGCTCAAATATGTTTCTTTTTTTACAATCCAATCAATCCAATCAATAAGATATATATATATATATATATATATATATATATATATATATATATATATATATATAAAATTATATAATACAATCCAATATACAGTGGAACCTTGGATTACGAGCATAGTCCGTTCCAGGAGAATGCTTGTTATCCAAAGCACTCGCATATTAAAATGAGTTTCCCCATAGAAGTCAATGAAAACGAAGATAATTCATCCTGCATTGACTTCTATTACATGCAATACTGCATGTGGCCAGAAGCGGGGGGGCGCCGGAGTGCCACGGAAATACTTGGGGACAGCTCGGAAAAACTCGGAAAGCCTCAGAAAGCCTCGGAAACACTCAGGAACAGAGTATTTTCGAGTGTTTCCGAGTCATTCCGAGTATTTCCGAACAGCTCCAAATGGCTCTGAATCGTTCTGAGTGTCCCCGGCGCCCCAGCACCTCTGGCTAAATGCGGTACTGCACCGCCCATTAGCTTGAATTCTGCTTGTTTTGCGAGACAACACTCGCAAACCGAGTCTCCCCATAGAAGTCAATGAAAACGAAGATAATTTGTTCCGCATTGGCTTTTATTACATGCAATACCACATGTGGCCAGAGGTGGGGAGGCGCCGGAGCGCCTCGGGAATACTCTGGGACAGCTTGGCAAAACTCGGAAAGCCTCAGAAAGGCTCGGAAACTGAGTATTTCTGAGTGTTTCCGAGTATTTCCGAGTCATTCTGAGTATTTCCGAATGGCTCCGAACCATTCCGAGTGTCCCCGGCGCCCCCGCACCTCTGGCCAAAAGTGGTACTGCACCGCCTATTATCTTGAATTCTGCTTGTTTTGTGAGACAACACTCGCAAACCGAGTCAGAATTAAAAAAAAAAAAAAGTTGCTCATCTTTCAAAGCGCTCGTTAACCGCGTTACCCGTAAACCAAGGTTCCACTGTATATATATATATATATATATATATATATATATATAAAACTATCCAATCTAATATATATAAAAGTAAACTTGATATTTTAAAACTCCACAAATGGTGAAAAAGATGTTAAGCAGGTTTTAGTAAAAGGAGAAAACATTGAATTCAGATAATGTTCAGGGTTGTTGTGATGTGAGGCATGTTCACTTCCAGTTAATGTTTCTTATGTTGATCTATTTAATCTAATTACAGGCAAAGTGTTGGTTATCAAAAAAATGTTTTGATTAGGTAAGTCTACGTGTGCGTTGTTTGATCATCTTGTTCTACTTAATTTGCATTGTACTGCTAAGAGTTTCCACATTGATAATCAAATAGTCTCTCAATAGAAGTCTAGACTCCCTGGAAATCTAGAGAGCCCACCAAAAACAAAATCTTAAAAGTTAGCCACGAAAAACCATGGTTGTGTTAAAGAGGTTGAAGTTGGGGTGTTGATTTAAACTTTGAAGTTACAACTCAATTCTGGAAATAAAGGGGGCTCTATACAACCAGGTGAGCCCAGAGAGATCCTAGGATTCCTGGTCAAGTCCAGTCCAGCAGGTTATTTTTATTTTTTTTCACAGCCATAGGCATGGCATTTTTACATGTTAAACCGGTGATTCAAGCAAACAGTTTTACGAATACAGTCCCCTACATACCTACCTTCAAGTTGCGAACTTTCAAAGAACTTTCCAATCATATAAGTTAGTTAGACTGTCTGGCGTACATTGTCACATGTGTGCATTATTATTATTATTATTCAGGATTTATATAGCACCAGCAGTTTACGCAGCGCTTTACAATATAAAAGGGAGACAATACAGTTATAATACAATACAATACAATAGGATTAAGAGGGCCCTGCATCCTCTACATGTGGTTGTGCTTTTGTGCACTTTACTGTACAGTACTGTATAGAATACAGTAGTACAGTATCATTATTTGTTTTTAAAGTATTATAAACCTTTTCTGCCCTGTACATCCTGTCGGATTTTCCGACGGAAAATGTGCGATAGGACCATGTTGTCGGAAATTCCGATCATGTGTAGGCTCCATCACACATTTTCCATCGGATTTTCCGACACACAAAGTTTGAGAGCAGGCTATAAAATTTTCCGACAACAAAATCCGTTGTCGGAATTTCCGATCATGTGTACACAAATCCGACGGACAAAGTGCCACGCATGCTCAGAATAAATAAAGAGATGAAAGCTATTGGCCACTGTCCCGTTTATAGTCACGATGTACGTGTTTTACGTCACCGCGATCAGAATGATCGGATTTTCCGACAAAGTCCGACAACTTTGTGTGACCGTGTGTATGCAAGACAAGTTTGAGCCAACATCCGTCGGAAAAAATCCATGGATTTTGTTGTCAGAATGTCCGAACAAAGTCCGACCGCGTGTACGGGGCATTACAGCACAGTACTTTACAGCTGATTGTGTTAGTTGGGTACCTAGGCTAACTTTGTTGGACTTACGAATAAATTGGGCTCTCTCGAAACGGAACTCCTTCGTACATAGGGGACCTACTGTATTTAAAAATCTCTGTAAGCCATTCACCTTAGTATGGAGGTATAACAGATGTAAATTTAATCTTTTAAAATGCCCCAAACTCCAACAATTTTCAGAGCTGCTGTGATATGATGTGTGTTCACACTACTTCTAATGGTATATTTGATCTAATTACAGTCCAATTACTGGTGATGTCACAAACCTGTATGAGGAGCCCGAGGTGCTGAGTGCAGTCTCTTGCACAACTGCTGCCCAAGCACTTATGGGAGTTGAGACAAGCTCTGCAAGGACGATGGAACGGCACAAGGGCCAGGGAACTAAAACTGAAGAATGGAACTTGGGGGTATCGGACAAGCAGAAGTACAGCAGGTAGGGCACCCGGGATACAAAAGTCCAAGCCAAGGTCGGTAACATAAATGAGAAGCAAACATGGACAGACCAAAAAAACAAAAACCCAGAAACAGGTCAGACAGGAGCCAGGTCAATAGCAAGGTCAAGCATGACATTCAGGACCAGGAAGAACTACAAGCACTCACACTGAAAGACCATTCAGCAAAGATCCTATGCAGAGCTCTTAAATAGCCCACTAAGCATCAGTATCTGGCCATATATTTTCATACATGCTATTATTCTCACATTCCAATGTACATACGTGTGTGCAGTGTTGTATGTTTAGCTAGGATTCCATGGCTGCAAACATGGTCATATGCCTTATGACTGGCACCATCTTTCTCATGGCTGTCATGAGGTTCCTGTCACTGCCCCCCCTCCTTCAGAAGGGCCTCCAGATCAAATTTTTGTAAATTAAAACTATAAGTCTGGAAATGGAGATATCAAGTATAAGCTTAATTACTGCATCCGATGTTTCAATGAATCTCCATCCATGAATTAATTATGAATTAATGATTTGATCAACATTTGCATTTATGCTTACAGTGAGCTTGTCCACATTAGTGCTTGCTGAAATATATATACGATATATTAGCATGTCCAAGCCTCAAACATATTTCCTCCTTGATACAATCCAATATACAGTGGAACCTCGGATTGCGAGTAACGCGGTTAACGAGCGTTTCGCAATACGAGCACTGTATTTTTAAAAATCGTAACTCGGTTTGGGAGTGTTGTCTCGCAAAACGAGCACGATTCAGGCCAAAGCGTGTGCAGTACCGCGTTTCGCCTGAGGTGGGGGGGCGCCGGAGCCGAGCAGCGCCGATCGCAGCCAATCAGCGCCGTTCGGAAATGCACTGAAAGGCCCGAGGACAGCTCGGCTGACCTCGGCAAACCTTGGGAATGGAGTCTTTCCGAGGTTTGCCGAGGTCAGCCGAGGTGTCCTCGGGCCTTTCCGGACATTTCTGAGGCTCTACGGCGCCCCCCCCACCTCTGGCCACATGTGGTATTGCATGCCATTGAAGTCAATGCGGAACAAATTATTTTCGTTTCCATTGACTTCAATGGGGAAACTCGCTTTGATATGCGAGTACTTTGGATTACGAGCGTACTCCTGGAACGGATTATGCTCGTAATCCGAGGTTCCACTGTGCTACGGTATATCAGAAGTACATTTTAAATTCCCCAAAATGTCATTAAGCAGTTTATTGAAAAAAGGAAAAACATCAAATTCTGATCATTTTAAGAGCTGTTGTGATATACAGTGGAACCTCGATTTACGAGTAACACGGTTAACGAGCGTTTTGAAAGAAGAGCAAATTTTTTTTTTCAATTCTGACTTGGTTTGCAAGTGTTGTCTCGCAAAACAAGCAGAATTCAAGCTAATGGGTGGTGCAGTACCGCATTTGGCCATAGGTGCGGGGGCGCCGGGGACACTCGGAACGGTTCGGAGCGGTTCGGAAATACTCGGAACCACTAGGAAACACTTGGAAATACTCCATTCCCGAGTGTTTCCAAGCCTTTCTGAGGCTTTCCGAGTTCAGCGAGCTGTCCTCGAGTATTTCCGAGGCTCTCCGGCGCCCCCTCACCTCTGGCCACATGCGTTATTGAATATAATAGAAGTCAATGCGGAACAAATTATCTTCGTTTCCTTTGACTTCTATGGGGAAACTCGCTTTGATATGCAAGTGCTTTGGATTACAAGCATTCTCTTGGAACGGATTATGCTCCTAATCCAAGGTTCCACTGTATGCTTGTTCCCTTACTGTTAATGGTAATGCTTCTTATGACGGTATATTTACTCTAATTACAGGCAAAATGCTGGTTATGCAAAACCTCTTTCGATTAGGTAAGTCTATGTATGTGTTGTTTGATTGTCTTGCTCTACCTAATTTGTATTGTGCTGCTAATAATGTCCACACTAAGAAAAGATCATATGACAGAACTTCCATTCAATATTCTCTCCATAGAAGGGTAGACTCCCTAGATAACATGACAGCCTGCCCACCAACAACAATTTGAAAACGTAGTGACTAAGGCATATTTGTGCTAAAGAGGTCCAAGTGTTGTTCGAATGCTGGCTGACCAAATGCTGAAAAAGACAACGCGCAGAATATAGTAAAAGACAACACGCAGAATATAGTAAAAAAACATGACTAATGAAGAACGTCAAATTGCAACAATATTCAGAGCTACTGTGATGTGAACAGTGTTCATGCTTCTTCTAATGGTATATTTAATCTAATTACAGGCAAAATTCAGGTGATGTCACATATGTGTATGAGGAGACTGAGTTGAGTACCTTCAAAGCTTCCCACCAAGTTGAGAAAGAGTCTTCAAGCATGATGGAAGAGCACAAGTATGAGGGCACAGAAACAGAAGACTGGAACATGGAAGCGCTCACATCGGAGAATCTGAAATACAGCGGGTAGGGCATCCAGGATGCACCAAGTCCAGTTACAAGCTAGGTTCAGTAACTAAGAAAAAAATTTGCTGCGCTTATTGTTAATCAACTTCATATAAACTGAACACACATAAAAACGAAAGAAGTCCCATTAGGTGACTATACAAAGTGCTCGTGCTTAAATTGACATCTCCTGTGTAATGGTGCTTAGACTGGGTGCCCCACATAGATGTGCACTCACCCTGGATGTTGACCAAATATCGCTAGTATGGTCTCCTAACCACTTAAGCCCTGGACCATTTGGCTGGCCAAAGACCAGAATACTTTTTGCGATTTGGCACTGCGTTGCTTTAACTTTTCAACAATTGCGCCACGTGAGACGTGGCTCCCAAACAAAATTGACGTCCTTTTTTTCCCATAAATAGAGCTTTCTTTTGGTGGTATTTGATCACCTCTGCGGTTTTTTATTTTTTACTATAATAAATATCCTCAAAAATATATTTTTTTCCTCAGCTTAGGCCGATACGTATTCTTCTACATATTTTTGGTAAAGAAAATCGCAATAAGCTTGTATTGATTGGTTTGCGTAAAAGTTATAACGTCTACAAAATAGGGGATAGTTTTATGGCATTTTTATTGATATATATTTTTTTTTATTAGTAATGGCAGCGATCAGCGATTTTTATCGTGACTGCGACATTATGGCAGACACATCGGACAATTTTTACACATTTTTGGGACCATTGGCATTAATACAGCAAACAATGCTAAAAAATTGCATTGATTACTATAAAAATGTCACTGGCAGTGAAGGGGTTAACTACTAGGTGGCGCTGTAGGGGTTAAGTGTGTCCTAGGGAGTGATTCTAACTGTAGGGGGGATGGGCTGTGTGTGACACGTCACTGATTACCGCTCCCGACTACAGGGAGCTGTGATCAGTGAGAAAGTCATTAGGCAGAACGGGAAGATGCTTGCTTACATCAGCATCTCCCGTTCTTCCTCACCGTGAGATGATTGCGGGTATCCCAAGGACATCGGATCCGCGGGACCCGCGATCACGGTCACGAAGCTCCCGATGCGCTCGCCTGCGAGTCGTCTCTTAAAGGGCAACGTACAGGTACGTTAATCTGTCTGTATGTGCCCTTCTGCCGCAGTATATCTGCATGAGGAGGTCGGGAAGCAGTTAAGCATGTGGGGATACCCCTATGGAAGCCTTCTGAAATGGCGTCTCATGCAAGGATATACCTCATAAGGATGGATGGAAATGACAAAGGAAAACCTTCATTGCGCAATGCCATTAAAACGGGTTTATTCAATACACAAATAAAATAATTCCACTCACATTTAGAAGTGCCTTATAGTCCTGGCACCCGGCGATGATTGTTAAGGGTAATCGGCATTCTGCTTGATTCCCGGGTAGTTTCGTATGGGCGGAAGTGACGCGATGACGCGGTGTAACCTTTGAGGTTTCTTCCTATCACAAAGCTATCATCAGGAAGTGATCATTCCGCCATGTTTGTTAAGGGCATTTATACCCTTACTTCGGATCTGATTGGTTAATTATATTTGGCACCTGCTAAATACTACTGGGGAGCATACAATCTATGTTTAACAATATCTGCAAGGACTAAACTTTTATCGATAACTACATTTAAAAAGATTGTATAAATATATACATCCATAGGATCTTGGTTCAGTAACTGCCAAGCAGGATGGAGCAAAGCATAGGCAGAATCAAGGTCAGAAACAAGCAGAGGCTGGCAACATGCAGGCAGCAAGGAACCAAGTCGATAGACAAAAATCATGGTCAGAAGCCCAGGCTGAGGTCAGTAACAGATGAGCAGCAAATATAGACAGTCATTGATAATACAGAAGCAGGTCAAACAGCAGCTGGTTCAAAACCAGGTCAAGCATGAGGTTGAGGTTCAGGAATTTCTTGAACACAGACTGAAAGGCCATTCAGCATAGGTCTTATGCAGAACTCAGGTTTAAATAGCTCACCAGGCACAAGTATCTGTAGTGGATGTGCTTACACGTTCATGCTCATTCCAATGGTCATGTGTACAGTGTGGTACATTAAGCCAATGCTTCTATGCCACCAAACATGTACATGTGCCTTATGGCTGGAACAGTATTTGTCATGGCTGGCATGATGTTCCTGGCATTGCCCCGTCTTTAAGGGCAGCCTCCAGACTCAGTTTTGTTAAATTGGAACTGTAATAGTTTTGGATTGGTTCATACAATAATGTGGGAGATTTATGGCCCATGGACACGATCCGAATATCATACGAAAAAAAGTCGTCTGAGGAAGGATGGTACGATTTTCGGATTGTGTGTACACTGCTTTCGACAGCCGATCACGACCATTCATCCGATCTTATTCGATTGGGCATGCACGAAAATTTTCCTCGTACGATTCCAGATAGTACGATTTTCGGTTAGTCAGTATAGTTGTCGTCCGAAAATTCAATACAAATACATTACAACACATGACATCACTTCCGATTTTTTTTTTTTCTGTCATACGAGAGTTTTCATGACTTTATTTAGCTATTCAATTTCTACTTGCAACTATTAAGCGCAATCAGTCATACGATATTCGGATCGTGTGTAAGGGCCATTACTAAAAACACACAAAATCTGGTTCAGCTGTGCATAGTAATAATCAGCTTCTAACTTCAGCTTGTTCAATTAAGTTTTGACAAAAAAGCTAGATGCTGATTGGTTACCATGCACAGCTGCACCAGATTTTTGTGTGCACCAGTTTTAGTAAATCTCCCCCTATGTCTCAAGAAAAATGCCGGGGGTGCCATTCACCAAGTACTTGGATTGGAAGAGCTCGGAGGTCTTGAAATGGAGGCATCAATTTAAAGTTTAATTCTTGCATCCAACATTTCAATGATCTCTGTCCATCTTTATCAAGACCTTTGATAAAGATGGATGGAGATCCACTGAAACATCGGAAACAGTCAATAAGTGAGGGGAAGAGTAGCTCCTTCCACTCATTTAGCTGTGTTTTATAGTACAAACAGCTGAATCTCCAAAACAGTTTTTTTCATTTAGATGAAGCTCAAACATACCTTCTTTGATACGATCCAATATACAAGGGTTTATCAGAAGCAAATTTTGAAACTCGGCAAATGGTGGAAAATACATTAAACAGGTTATAGTATTAGTTAAAAAACATTAAATTCCAACTGTTGTTATATGGTGCTTGTTCACTTTCTCTAAAGGTTCCTTATGTTGGTATAATTACTATAATTACAGGCAAAATATCGGTTATGAAATAACTGTTTTGATTAGATAAGTCTATGTTTGTGTTTGTGTTGTTTGATTGTTTTGTGCTACTTCATTTGTATTGTACTGCTAAGAATTTCCACGCAGAAGAAGAAAGCATAAAGCATAACTTCCAATCAATATTCTCTCAATGGAAGGGTTTCCCAAGAAACCTAGACAGCCTTCCCACCAACAACAATCTTAAAAGTTAGCCATTGAGCCATATTTGTCCTAAAGAGGTTGAAGTATTGTCAGGGCACTGACTTTAACCTTGACCTCAATTCTGGAGACAAAGGTGTCTCTCTCTATAAGCAGGGAGACCCAGAAGGATCCTCCGATTGCTGATAAATAAAAGAATTAAAGGATGAGAGTCCACAGATATTTTTTAAGTTTAGTCGGTTTTTATTTTTCTCAATAAAAACTTACAGCAGTAGCCAAGACATTTCCACATGTTAAACCAGCAAGCTCAAGCATAGGCAGTTCACCCTGCTCCAGTTTTTTTTTATCTCCACTACCATAGCTCAGATGGAGCCATGTGAAGGGGAGGAGGCATCTATTCTATTCTCATCTAAGCTATTAGTAATTTTAGATTTGCAATGAAAGAAAGGAGTGGCTGTTCCAAAGCTGTTTTTCATTTAGTTGAAGTTCAAAAATGTTTCTTCTTTTACGCAATCCACCACACAACGGTAAAGCTGAAGAAAAATGTAATGTTTGAAAGTGCCCCAAATGGTGAAAAAGGATTAAGGCAGAATATAGTCAAAGTGCAAAATGTTAAATTATGACAGTTTTCAGAAAGCGTTCACATTCCTTTCAACTGTATATTTATTCTAATTACAGGCAACATGCTAGTGATGTTGAATACTCGTATAAGGAGTCCAAGGTGGCGAAGGCATCTTCTTGCACAATTCCTGTCCAAGCCCCCCTGACAGTTGCAAAGGCGATGGAAGGGCACGAGCGACAGGAAGCTGAAACTGAAGAATGGAACGTGCGAGAGCTGGTATCAGAGAAGCAGAAGAACAGAAGGTAGGGCATGCAGGACACACTCATGAGTTCAGTTATGGGGGAAGTTGGGTCATAAGCCAGCTTTGGTAACAGTCAAGCAGGAAGGCACCAAATCAAGTTAGAATCAGGGTCAATCGCAAGCAGTGGTTGGCAATGTGCAGGTAGCGATGTACAGAGCCAAAAAACTTTGGTCAGAATTCCAGGTCAAGGTAAGTAACAGAGATGAGCAGCAAACATGGACAGACAAGGATAATCCTGAAACAGGTTAAACAGAAACCAGGAAAATAGCAAGGTCAAGCATAAGGTTCAGAAGCAGAAGATGCAGAAAATGCAGGCTTAAAAGACCACTCAGCAATGATCCTATGCAGAATTCGGGTTTAAATAGCCCGCAAGTTTAAAGTATCTGTGGTAGACTTGACTGTAAGTTCATTGGCACAAGTTCATCGGCACAATGAGAAGCGTGCATTCCAATGTATGCACGTGTGCAGAATGTCATACATTTAGCTAGGCTTCTTTATTTAAGAATAGAAAACATGCCTTACAGCTGGCACAATCTTTCTCATGGCTAGCACAATATTCCTAAAGGTGATGTGGAAACCTAAAACGTGTTGTGAGTAGGTAAATCTATGGGGTTGATTTAATAAAGGAAAAAATAGGAAACAGACTGTATACTTTCCAAGTGCAATTGCACTCTACAAGCGTATTTGCTCCAGAGCTTAGTAAATTAAGTGAAGTATTAGGTTGCAAAAAATACCCAATCACATGAGAGAAAACCGCAATTTTTGCTTGTACACGATTGAATGATACAATTTAGCAGAGCTACTCCTCATTTACTAAACTCTGGAGCAAATGCCCTTGCAGAGTGCAACTGCACTTGAAAAGTGCACAGTCTATTTGTCTTTAGTGCTAACTCCTATATATGTATGGTACTTGTAAGATCGTCGACAATTTTTTTTTTTTGAGGCTTAAAACTAAAAAAAAAAAAAAAAAGAAAGAAATCAAACAATTGTTTTGCCACAGGACATTTTTCTGATATTTGAAATGTAGATTGGTGTTTTATTTTCAATGTATGAATTGTGACAGATTTACAGGACAGTTTAGAGCCATAGAACAAGACCTCAACCTAAATTGTATTCCAAAACATTTCATTTATATTTTGTGATTCTAAAAACAGTAGGGATGAGCCCCAATGCGTTCAACGCGAACATCGGGAGTTCGCCCGTTCGCTGAATACCGAACATTATGGTGCGTTCGCGGCAAATTTGAGCACCCGTGGAACGCACGATCTCGCATGCATTGACGGCTGCTAATTGGCGAAAGCATGCACTTGACAGGCATGCTTTGGCCAATCACAGCGCACTCTGTTGTGAGAGCCATGATTGGCCAAAGTAAAGGTCCTTTGGCCAATCATGGCTCAGGGGGCCACGCCCCACACTATGTAAGGCTGCTTACACGGCAGCCGTACATAGTTTTATGAATGAGAGCAGCAAAATGACATTTGTAAAGGCAAAAATGTCATTTAAAACTGCTCGCGGCTGTAATGTATTGCCGGATCCCGGCAATATAGATAAAAATAATTGAAAAAACGGCATGGGTCCCCCCAGTCCATTACCAGGCCCTTTGGGTCTGGTATAGTAATTAGGTGAAACCCTGCACCAAAATGTAAAAAAAAAATTGCGTAGGGTCCCTCCTAAAATCCATACCAGGCCCTTCAGGTCTGGTATGGATTTTAAGGGGAACCCAGAGCCACAACTTTTTTTAAAAAGGGGTAGGGGTCCCCCCAAAATCCATACCAGACCCTTATCTGAGCACGCAACCTGGCAGGGCACAGGAAAAGGGGGGATGAGAGAGCGCCCCCCCCTGAACTGTACCAGGCCACATGCCCTCAACTTGGGGAGGGTGCTTTGGGGTCCCCCCCAAACACCTTGTCACCATGTTGATGGGGACAAGGGCCTCATCCCCACAACCCTTGCTCGGTGGTTGTGAGGGTTTGCGGGTGGGGGCTTATCGGAATCTGGAAGCCCCCTTTAACAAGGGGACCCCCAGATCCCGCCCCCCTATGTGAATGGGTATCGGGTATATTGTTCCCCTACACAATCATCAAAAAGTGTCAAAATGGTAAAAATGACAGGAGACAGTTTGGGACAAGTACTTTATTTTTAAAAAAAAGTATACCCGGATGTCCATCTTTGATCACAGCATCCGACAGACCGAGAAAGAAAAAATGGAAAAAACTCTGCCATAAATGGGTGACCCCGCCCCTCTGACGTTACGCGATGTCACATGATGTCAGAAGGGGGCGGGGTCATCCATTTACATCACCGGGTGGCCCTGCCCTCAGCTTTATATCAGCTGTCAATGCAGAAAGCTTGCAGTCAGCGGGAGCATCCCATGGAGGCAGAGTTTTTATTGTTTGTATGTTTTTTTCTTGGTCCATCAGATGCTGTGATCGAAGATGAATGGACATTGCGGGACACTTTTTTCTTTTTTTAAAAATAAAGGACTTGTCCCAAATTTTCTACTGTCATTTCTACCACTTTGACACTTTTTTGGTGAATGTGTAGGGGTACAATGTACCCGATACCCATTCACATAGGGGGGCGTGATCTGGGGGTCCCCTTGTTAAAGGGGGCTTCCAGATTCTGATAAGCCCCCACCTGCAGACCCTCACAACCACCGGGCAAGGGTTGTGGGGATGATGCCCTTGTCCCCATCAACTTGGGGACAAGGTGTTTTGGGGGACCCCAAAAAACCCTCCCCATGTTGAGGGCATGTGGCCTGGTACGGTTCAGGAGGGGGGCGCCTTCTCACCCCCCCTTTTCCTGCGGCCTGCCAGGTTGCATGCTCGATAAGGGTCTGGTATGGATTTTGGGGGGACCCCTACACCATTTTTTTTATTTTTGCTCTGAGTTCCCCTTAAAATCTACACCAGACCTGAAGGGTCTGGTATGGATTTTGGGAGGACCCCCACGCAATTTTTTTTAAAATTTTGGTGTGGGGTTCACCTTAATATTCATACCAGGCCCAAAGGGGTAATGGACTGGGGGGAACCCATGCCGTTTTTTTCAATGATTTTTATCTATATTGCTAGGATCTGACAATTCATTACAGCCGCAAGCAGTTTTCAATTACATTTTTTCCTTTAGAAATGTCAGTGTGCTGCGGTACTGTTCTAAATAGGGAAAAGATGCTCTAATTTACAGGCATACTAAGGACACCCCCCAGGCACGATATTTAAAGGAATATTTCACTTTTATTGTTTCACTTTAAGCATTATTAAAATCACTGCTCCTGAAAAAACGGCTGTTTTTAAAACTTTTTTTGCATTGATACATTTCCCTTGGGGCAGGACCCGAGTCTCCAAACACTTTTATGGCAATAACTTGCATATAAGCCTTTAAAATTAACACTTTTGATTTTTCAAGTACGTGTCCCATAGACTATAACGGTGTTCGCACTAATTTTTTGCCTGTTGCAAGTTCTGGTGCGAACCGAGCCAGGGGGTGTTCAGCTCATCCCTAAAAAACAGCATAAACAATTTCTCAACAAGCTTAGATACTGGAACAAATATCTGATAGAGCAAGGGTGTTGTTGGTGCCCATTGCTGTTCCATAAAACAAATAATTTAATGGAAATAAAGGCAGAACTTGTGGCTGCAATTTATGTCTCATTGCTCTTTGTGAAATGTTTTACATATGGCAAGATATTTTCTGTGATTATCTGTTTACACTCACTTTCTTCTTTGATACAATCCAATATACAATGGTAAAACAGAAGTAAATTTTAAAATTCCATAAATGGTGAAAAAAAGACTTTAAAGTGGAAGTAAACCTTAGCCTCTGTTTGATCTGCTTTTGCCATGGTGCAGCACATGTGATCAGTTATGACACCAGCCATTTGATGACTTGACAATTCAGTTAAGAGCAAAAGTGAATGTGTGTTTTAGGAAACAGTTAAATTAATGTATTTAATTCTACTAGCAAGTCAAAATGGAAAAAATGACAAATTCTGATAGTTTTCAGAGCTGTTGGATATGACCTTTGTACACTTCTTGATAATGTTCCTTATGATGTTATATTTACTATAATTACAGGCAAACACCTGGTTATGAAAAAAATATGTTGATTAGGTAAGTCTAAGTATGTATTGTTTGATTGTCTCACTCTACCTAATTTGTATTGTACTGCTAAGAATTATTAAATTAATGGAACGTAATGAATTAATAATAATAAATAATAATAAAAACATTTTATTATTATTATTTATTATTATTAATTTGTTACATTCCTTTCGGTTAGATGCGACATTTGTTTTATCAGATAATTCGTAACTTCGGACAAATTCATATTCGTTATGTTCACTAACAGCCAAATTTGAAAGAAAATTCTAATACTTATAATTTAATAGTCAGTTATTATTAGCTAGTTAGTTATTATTTCGGATTTTTGTTCTTTCGGATTTTCGTTATATTTGGATTTTCTCATTTTTGAATTTCCAAATGTTTGAATTTTCGAATTTCGATCATAACAAATGACCCGAAAAAAACAAAAAACGAATGAAACTAAAACAAACACATTTTTTCAGCAGTGCACATGTCTACTGCAGACAGGCTTAGGGAGAGTTGTCTGACTACTTTAAATTTTTTCAGGAGCTGGGTTTTAAATTTTACAAACACAGCTGAATGAGTAAAATAAGTGACTGTTCCAAACCTGTTGTTCATTTATTTGAAGTTTTTATACAGCCCAATAAATAAGGGTATAACAGTAAAAACTGAATATTTTTAAAAAATGGCGAAAAAGACTATGAGCAAAATATATTTAAAGTGAAAAAAATGTCAAATTAACAACATTTTAGGAGCTTTGGTGATGTGACATGTGTTCGTTCTAATGGCATGTTTAATCCAATTACAGGAAAAGTACTGGTGATGTCAGGTACCTGTTTGAGGAACCCAAGGTGATGAAGGCAGTCTCTTGCATAATTCCTCTTCAAGCAGATCTGGAAGTTAAGACAGAGTTTGCAAGGGTGACAGCAGGGCACAAGGGCCAGGTAACTGAAACTGAAGACTGGAACATGGAAGTGCTGGTATCAGAGAAGCAGATATATAGCAGGTAAGGCACCCTGGATAAAGCAAGTTCAGTTATGAGCAGAGTTAGGTCACAAGCTTGGTTCAGTAACAGCAGAGCAGGAAGGCATCAAATCATAAGCAGAACCAAGGTCAGGAACAAGTAGAGGTTAGTTAGGAACGTGCAGGCAGCGAGGTACGAAGTCGATAGACAAAATCTTGGTCAGAAGTCCAGGCCAAGGTCGGTAACAGACATCAGCAGGAAACATAGTCAGACAAGGATAATCCATAAGCAGGCCAGACAGAAGCAGGAACAATAACAAAGTCAAGCACAAGGTTCAGGCTCAGGAATTACAGAAACTCTGGTTTAGATATACGCAAGCATCTGTGCTGGACATGCCCGTACATTGGCCTGCACGCTGCTATTTGTGTGCAATGTTGTACATTTAGCTAGGCTTCTATGACTACAAACATATGCATGTGCCTTATGGTTGGCACAATCTTTCTCATGGCTGGCATGATGTTCCTGTAGAAACTATTTTGAGTAGATAATTCTGCATATGTCGTTTGTTGGTTTGGTACTACTTAAAGTGGATGTAAACCCGATTCATGAAATTTGAGCTGGGCACATATATCTGTAGTGTTTTGTTATCTCTCTTCAAAGCATTGTGCCTTGTAGCTCTGTCCTGCTCCGTTCCCCTGTTATCAGCCATCAACTTTTGACAAACTCTACGAGGCCCGGAGATAGAAGTGGGTGTCAGAGGAGGTTGCTATAAATAGATTAGCACACTGTTACACAAACCCCTACACGTGTGGTGAAGGGGTGTGTGCCTTTCCTCCAATCAGCTATCTCACAGTATCTCAGTGTCCAGCAATAGTCTCCTCCTAGAGGGAAAAAAATTGTAACAGAATGTGCACTTTCTAAACAGTATATAAATGTGAAGACAGCATATATACATGTACAACTTGTATGGAGGGTTTACACTCACTTTAATTTGTATTGTACTGCTTAGCATGTCTAAACTGATTTTTTTTTATTTCAATAATATTTATTAATGTTCCATTAAGAAAAGAAAAAGAGTTTTGCAAAATACAGTAAAAAAGCAACTGAGAAAGTGCTCAATATAAAATTGGTATACACCATACAATCAATAGGAGAACAAATGTCAACAAACATTAACATTCTCTAAAATATATTCTGTAGGGTATAACCTGAATCACAATCCAATAAAATAAAATAAATGGAGGTTAAATTGATTTGTAAAGAGATATTATGGTGCAAGGAAAGACCATTGAATTATCCACACTTGGTAGAAGGGGAGTATACATAAACATCCATTAAAGTAGAAATCACATGTATATCCACACAATGACATATATGTTCAAACTTTTTTTATGCCAAATAAAAGCTCAAAAATGAAAAATCAAACAATGCTTTGTCACTGTACTTTTTCTACTATTTAAAATGAATCTATATTTGTTTCTTTATTTGCAATGTATAAATTGTGACAAACATACTAGAAAGTTTAGAGCCATAAAACTAGTCCATTATATCAACTTGTATGCTAATCCAAATTGTTTCATTCATATGTTGTGTTTATAAAAACAACTTTAAAAAAATTCTTAACAACCTTAGTTAGATACTGGATAGAGCAGGGAGTGATGTTAGTACCCATTGCTGTTCCATAAACAAAAACAAATCATTTAATGGAAACAGAGGAATAAATTATGGCTGCAATTTATGTTTTTCATTCTCCTTTGTGAAATGTTTTAATAATGACAAGTTATTTTATATGATTAGCTGGGTTTACTCAATAATGTAAGTACATCCTTACTGCCAAAGACAAAAAATACAGTAACAAACTTTATTTAAGATTAGTATAAATACATTTTGTAGTGACAATATTATATCTGTGAAGGTTTTAATTGATTCAGGTCATGGTATATATACAGTAGATGAAATTTGTTGCATTCAGCTAGACTTGTTCGGTAATGTTGAAGATGTTGCATTTTGTACCCAAGCAGCTTCCACAGTCAGGAACATACCCTAGCATTTGTAGCCACACAAATAACACAGTCACCTTATTCCAGTCATCATGGAAGGTGTCGAGACAGATGTTGATTGTGCAAGAACATGATGGGAGATGGGAAAGCTTGCAAAACCACCTTGGTATAATTTCAAAATTACATAATCCAATCACTTTGGTGCTATGAAGTTGGAGATGTGTTAATAGTTTGAGTAGCATGACTCGAGTTATAGTAAACTGGACAAATCATCCCCTAACAGAGGTTGGGGCCATCTCTACTGCAGTAATTCACACCTTCAACTTGAATGATTAACACCTGTCCCATGTCTATGTCACTATGGTTATTGGATTATGTAGGTAAAGCAGGATGGTCTTATTAACTTTCCCACCTCCTGTCCTGTTCTTGTAAAATCAACACATGCCTTAACACATTTCATGGTAAATGGATTACGGTATCTGAGTTTCTAGTGTGATTATAAATGCAGAGCCATGTCCCTGATCCCTGACACTCATTAGAGCTGATGAAGCTGCTTAGATAAGCAGTAAAACATGTTTCACGTTACAAAAAAAGTCCAGTTGAGTGTAAGATATTACTTTTAGATAATATTTTATTGTTAATCTTTTGCAAAACCCTATTTACAACAATTATTCCTATTATGACTCCTAAGATTCTACTAGGATTTTGCATTTTTATATTTTCAGGAAACAATCTGTGAAGATAGAAAACTTCCACGCAGCATATCAAAGGCTGAGAACAAGTGACTACAAAGGCCTGATTCTTGAGTTTGATGTATGTAAAGAAGACTTAATTTTCTTATATATATATTGTAAAACATGAAATTCATAGTTTATAATGTTGTGAGCTTTTGCAGTAACACCATTATTATCTTATGCAGAGTCTAAAATGTGTTGAAGTTTTGCAGTCCAGAGCTATAACCATAAACCTTGCCAAAACACAGAAGACGCAACTGGATGCCGTTGAGATATGTAAGCAAATACTTTGTATTGTAGGCAGTGACTTAATGTTGGTTAGCACTGTAGCTTTGCAGTACTAGGATCCTGGACTCATTTCTCACAATGGACCCTTTCTGCTTGTAAATTTTATGTTCTTCTAAAGCTTATGTAGTTTATGTTCTCCTAGGTTTGTGTAGGCTACCACTAGGTTCTCCAATTTTTTGCTGCAATCCAAAACAGCTAGCAGATTATATAGTTTCATTCTACATCAACATTAAGTGTGTTTGTGACCAAGACAGGTTCCATTGTGCAAACTGGATTATATTGTAAACCAAACATCCAGAATCATTTGTTGTTTACGTCTCTCCCATGCCAAAGCTGAGCTTCAGTAATTCATAATAATATATTTTAATCCATTTATGTATTTTGAAATACCAGAAATCTAAATTTGAGTTGCCTCCCATAGTCACCCAGATAGAGAGAAGGGACTAACACTTTGAACCATTTGGAGCTCGAAAACTTTGTATGTTGTCAATATTAACACAGGAAGCTTTTTTATGGAAGGGAAGAGCATGCTTACAATGCCCCCATTTGCATTCTGCTGTCCTTTTATTGACTGTAGAGAAAGGTAAAGTCACCAAGATGGTATACAGGGTTGCATGGGAAGTATCATGAGTAAATAACAGAAAAGATGCTTGGCTAGTGATTCTGCCGAGCACATGCCATTTTGTTGCAATTCAACCACTCTATAGTTAACTAATAGATAGGTCCACTGGGTCTCTCACTCGTTCACTTTGCAGAGCAGAAGTGCCCCCTTTGTGAGAAACTCATTCACTGTCGGAAACTAATGGTGTATTTGAGGAAAGTAGAAAAATAGCACTGGACCTGCAAGGTTATGTTATTGGTGTTGTTATCATAAAGTATTGACGCGGATGTAAATAATCTGGTCCCTGAGCAGGCAGCTTCTACATCCCAGAGGATCTCCATGGTCTCCTTGGCTTGCAGTAAAACAAAAATGGAAATTGAAGCACCGCACCATAGCTAAGTGGTCAAGATACAACTTTATTCCAATACAATTTAAAGGGATTATTAAAAGAGTATCCAATTTTTTGAGGGGTCCAATAGACAAGGGCAGGCCTAGTCAGCAGCTGGTTTGGCATCCAAACCAGCTGTTGACTATACCCGTGCTTGTAATCACATAGGAAGGAGTAACAATAAATGTTCAGCTCACTTCTATTTCATTCACATTGTTTTCACTCAAGCCTATTTGCCTTTAGTAAAGTAACACCATTGTGTGTTCTATTCAGTCAATAAAAGTTATTTATTATATCTATAAAAGTTATCTTCGCTTCAAAATATACTATGTTCTGTTGTGCACTATGGTTGATCCAGTAGTTTCTCTAAATTCTCTAAATTTCTCTAAATGTTGTAAAGCGCTGCCTAAACTGTCGGCGCTATATAAATCCTGTATAATAATAATAATAATAATAATAAATACATTTTTTTTTTTTTGTAATTTCTTCTTACAAACTGTGTTATAGACGGAACATCTCATGCCAGGACATCAGCTCTTGAAGGTTCCATTTATGGATATATCAGCGCCAGCTATATTTCTGTAAGTTATTTAAAATGTTTACAATTTTTTTTTTTCATAATATAGTTTTTTTAAAATATTTTTTCAAGTAGAAATATGTAATTTATTGCAAGATGCTGAGCACTTACTATAAATAGTATTCTGGAATTTTATGGATGGTAAAGGTTCATATGTCCCACAAAAAATAATAAGCCTCAATGTATCTATCAGTTCTCATACTGGGACCCTCTATTATCCAGCCATTAATGACTGCAAAAGCTATAGAATTTATTCAGACATTTCCTGTCTGGAAGGCTTGCAGTGACCCGGAAGGAATTTTAAAGGGTAAGTCCATTTTCGTGGGGAAAAAAAAGCAAAAAAAAACAAAAAACATATAGCATATATGTACAATTGTAACCCAAAAAGATAAAATGTAGGTAGAGAGGTAAAGTCCAACTAGACCACTGTGAGTGCAGGCAGGGATAGAGAACTTGTCCTATATCTAAGCTGCAGCAATGTCAACGGAAAAGATCCAAAAGCTGCACATCATGAAGCTGACCCATGTGTATGAAGTGAGTTGATTGGCAGCCTCAGCCTGGACTCCAGCCAGGCCACGCCCCCAACGTGTTTCGCACCACCCCTTGGAGCTTAAAACACGCCACTTGAAAAAACATTGGAACATGAAGTAATGGTATGAAGGACTGACGCATTGGGGGCATGGCCTGGCTGGAGTCCGGGCGGAGGCCGACATTTATCTCTCTCCATGCACATGGGTCTGCTTCATAATGTGTGGCTTATGGATCTTTTCCTTTGACATATATGTACAATTGCTACACAAGTCATATTGTAATGTCATATAATTAAAAAGACCTTTCATTTTTAATCTGCAGCTACTGTAATTTTCTGTAATGTGGCAAGATGGAGGCATTATGTATATTGTGGGTATACAGAACTTCTCCACGAGTGTCATTTCCTTCTTGTGTGATTGATTGGCTTACTGATTTTTTCCAGAAGTGAGATTTTAGGCATTCTTTGCAAAAGGAACTAAATTTAGTTAAATACTTCTAAAGGGATGCAGATACTGCAGCTTTTCTCATTAGAACACTGAGAGTGCAACAGGTGATTATAATGAACCGGGCCCTCCCATTCCGAATCAGTCTGCAAAGAACATAGTAAAACAAACAGATATTTCTTCAGAGCAGCAAAAGGTAGAAATCTGCTACAAAGTTTATTAAAATCCTTGCAATTGTACGTAGATCTCCCAAAAGGGATTTTTTTTTTTTTTCTCAACAAAAGTGGAGTTAGTATTTAAGATACAAATGAAGCAGAGGATTCTATGTCATGAGCTGTATGGAAGTACAGCATTCAATCCATCAACACACATTGATCATCTTTACATTAAAGTAGAGCTTTAGAATTATCTTTAAATTTTAAATACAGGGCATGCAAACTATCGACTGTATATAAGGCTTGCATATATTTATTACCTTCCAATATATATCACAGTATTACCCTTATGGACAAATGACAATGGCTTCATCTGTCTTCCTCCCCTGAAGGATGGCACCAATTGAAGTAAATGTCCCACTGCCGACTCTCATCCTGTGTCTTACCAAAATTACAATTTTATAGTTTGGGAGTAGGGAGGCTGATGAGATGTATTCTGCAAACTCAAGTTGACCAGCGACATAATTCTTTTATATAGCACCTCCCGGCACAGGCACAGTTAGTTGCCTGCTACTAATGCTGACCATTATAATACATCAGGAATGTATTTGATGCAGACTTCTAAAGGTATTGATAGATCCAAATTTACAGTACAGCCACTGACTCCCCTCCTCATTGGCTGAGGCAGCAGCGTGGCATGATTGGCTCCCGCTGCTGTCAGTCAAAATCAGTCAGCCAATCAGGAGAGAGGGGGCGGGGCCGAGGTGTGAGTCTGCTTGGGTACCCCCATAGCAAGCTGCTTGCTGTGGAAGCACTGAACAGGAGGGAGGGGCCAGGAGCACCGGCGAGGGACTTGAGAAGAGGAGGATTGGGGCTGTTCTGTGCAAAACCAACTGTACAGAGGAGGTAAATATAACATGTTTGTTATTTAAAAAATAAAAAATAAATAAAAAAATTTGACTTTACAATCACTTTAAGCTAATTGCTTAAACAACAAATAAATAAAAAAATTATAGTTACTCTTTAAAGAACGTCAGTGTCAGTTTATATGAAAAGCTTTCTGCCTTATGTGTATATGGGACTTTGCATATATTTCACTATTAAAGCCCCTCTTCCTTTCTTTCAGGGTTATAGATTTTCACGGGAGTTCATTGCAGCACAGAACCCTCAGTCTAATACAGTGGGATATTTCTGGTACTTGATATGGGAGAAACACATAAATACCATAGTGATGCTGTCCAGTTGTGAAGAAAATGGCAAGGTACATTGATAACCATTGTTTTCTTTGGAAAATTAAAATTTTCTTTAGAAATCAATTAAATTAATTTCTAAAGAATGGATAATTGATGATGTATGGAATTAAACTGGAACAGTTTTTATAGGTCCATGGACCAATATAATACAAAGCTATGTCA
Organism: Lithobates clamitans; assembly: GCA_037952925.1. Lineage (NCBI taxonomy): Eukaryota > Metazoa > Chordata > Amphibia > Anura > Ranidae > Lithobates > Lithobates clamitans. The sequence goes on from JBBGZY010001925.1 coordinate 968,606, forward strand.
TTAAAAAAGAAAAGAGTAAGGTGCCGTAACTCATTGCGACTGACTGGAGTTTTTAGCAGAAGAGAGCACCAAAAGTAGAACTATAGGCAAAACTTTTTTTTCCATTTTGGATAGAGTAAAGGAGGGTTATAACCCCATCAGTTTATTTTTTTTTGCCATCTGTGTCCCGTTGTGGAGATTTACATTCACTTCCTGTCCCATAGCCAAAACAGGAAGTGAGAGAAATCCTTGGGGACCCCCCAGGTCACCAGAACTAGTATCCCTATTGTAAATTTTCCCCTCTATTAGTTTTCTTGGGAAAACCAAAAATTTGAGGTTTCCTTTTACTTTCACTTTCAATGATAATGGTAAACAGTACAAATAGAGAGGGTGACTCTCCCTAATGGGGACACAGACAGCAATAAAATTCTAATAGGTGTTCTAATCCCTCTCCACTTTATCCAAAACATAAAAAAAAAAGTTTTGCCTTTAGTTATACTTTAAAGCGGAGGTCCGCTGATTTTTTTTTTTAAAGTCAGCAGCTACAAATACTGCATACTTTTAAAATATGGACACTTACCTGCTCAGGGCGCCTGCGATGTCGGCACCCGAAGCCAATTTATCCCTCGGCTGTCGGGTGCTGTCGCCGCCATCCTCGGTAAGGGAATCAGGAAGTGAAGCCTTGCGACTTCACTTCCTGGTTCCCTACTGTGCATGCGCGACTCGCGCTGCGCTATCCCACTGGTCCCTGTGTTTCGTCACATATGGCGACCCATCACATTTGGCTACCCGCTGGACTGCGCATGCGTGACGCCGCCATATGCGTTCCAACACTGTGGCGATCTGTGCTTATGCAGAATTTTGTGGCCACACCCGAGTCCAGGTTCAAGCCCCACCATCCAAGTGGACTTAGAGTCACATAGTAATTATGCCGAGCAAAGCGAGGCTGTGCCCGAAGTGTGGCGAGCGAAGTGAGCCCGCGAGGGGCCCTGTGGCAAAGTGGTGTCTTACAACAGTGTTGAATCGCACATGGCGGCGTCGCGCATGCAGCGCACTGCAGCGGGTAGCAAAATGTGATGGGTAGCCGAATGTGACAAAACACCTGCTGTTTTCTGGGACCCATGTGTCTCCCAGAAGACAGCAGGGGGGGCGGGAAGTGGTGTAGATACCCGCGGGTGGCTCGGGTATCTATGCCCAGAAGTGGGTGCAAAATACCTGTATTAGACAGGTATCTCCTTCCCCACCCCCCCGAAAGGTGGCAAATGTGACATCGGAGGGGGGGAGGAACCAGAAAAGCGGAAGTTCCATTTTTGGGTGGGACTCCGCTTTAAATGCTTCTTGCGTTTAAAGCTGAAGGTTTAGGCCTTGTAGTTGTTACATATGTACATTGGTCTACATTGGTCTAGCTTGGATGAATGTAAGTATGACTCCAAAGACATCCTGGTAGGTTAATTGGCTTCTGTCTAAATTGGCCCTAGTATATGAATGTGAGTTAGGGACCTTAGATTGTAAGCTCCTTGAGGGTAGGGACCAATGTGAATGTACAATGTATATGTAAAGCGCTGCGTAAATTGACAGAGCTATGCAAGTACCTTAAATAATAAATAATATTATGCATGTGCTATACCTGTGGGATCCCTGTGGAAGCTGGTAATAAGTGTACGTAGTAGGACCAGCTACTTCAGCGATCTCCTCTAGCTTCCGGTTCTGCGGCTACCCTGTTGCATTGTGACCATAGGACATCATTCACCCAACACAGGCGTCATTCAGAGAAGGCTTTGCATTTTCTCAATGAACACAAACCATTGTCTGATTATTTGGAGAGGCAGGGCAGTGCCGGCACAATCTCCAACTTGTCCCATCAGAGAACAGTTTGCATTCATTGAGAAAATACAAATAATTTACTGAATGATGCCGAGTGGACAACCTCCTGAGTTTACTAAGCAGCGGGGCAACTGCTTGGTATGGGACCTGGAAACCGGTTGATGATTATAGTAGTAGCCGTCTCTACTACAGTGATTACCACCTTCCATGGAGATCCCACAGGCATGACACATACATACTGTAATTACATTGGTCCAAGCTGGACTTAATGTAAATATGTAAAAATTGTCGTACCTAACTTTAGCTATAAATGATAGTTATGTACATTACATTTATCTACAAGGAACCTATACTGCAACTGTTGATATCTTTTCACAAACATTAGTTACCTGGCTGTGTCTCGCTTTAATCAAAGCTCCTGATATGTAAACTTAAGAGTCAGTGAGTAAGGGTCTTTTCACATGGGTTCCTTCTGTTTCGATCAGCGGGGGATCTGTCCGCGGACCCCCTGCTGATTGGAGCAAAGTGGGGTGGATGGCAGGTCTTTGTCCGCTCAGTTTCAGCAGAGTGGACCGGGACCGACCCCACTCTGCTATATAGGCGGCCGAGAGTGAACAAACTCCGTTTGCACCAGGCTGCCTCCTATCCAGTCCACCCAAACGGAAGAGGGCGCAGTCCTCCTCCATTTTTTTAGTTGGCCTGATTGGACCGAGAGGAAGATGGGTGTGAACAGACACAAGTCTGTCCATAGGAATACATGGACCATCTGATCAAGTCCGCCTGAAAAACTGACAGGCGGACCTTTTTGGATTGACCATGTGAAAGGACCCAAAGAGGTCAACAATGGCAGCTTAGTGATGCATTGTAAAGCTTTGATGAGCGTAAGTTAATGCACATTTTGTCGTGAATATATAAAAATTATATCTGCTCTCGCTTGGTAAAAGATCAGCAGCTGAACACTGTAACCCAGAGATTGGGCACAATGGATAAATGGAAAATATAAAGTGCAGTGCTAAATTAAACTGTGAATATTAAATGACACAATGCCTAACAGCATGTGATGAATAAAGTACAAATGTACAATGATGCAATGGGGGATATTTACGAAAGGCAAATCCACTTGCACGTCCCCCTCGGATCTACAGCGACTGCACTTCCAAGTGTACTTTCAGTGAAATTTCAAGTGCACTTTGCACTTGTAGTTTGCGCTTGTAGTGCAAAGTGGATTTGCCTTTCGTAAATAACCCCCATTGCATCATTGTACATTTGCACTTTATTCATCACATGCTGTTAGGCATTGTGTCATTGATTATTCAAAGTTTAATTTAGCGCTGCGCTTTATATTTTGCAGTGCACATTTTGTTGCATGTTTGTGGGAGGATGCGGCATGGTGCAGCGGCAGTAACTCACACACTGTCCAGTTGCCAATAGAAAGAACTTGTATTGTAGTCAGAGTATACCAGTTCACAACAAGCCCAGTGGAAGGCAGTTGGGAACACTCATAGGTGAACAGCAGATTGTATCAGAGGAGATCCTAGTCGAACTGACAGCATCTGTCTTGAGGGGCAGAATGCGGCCTGGCTTGTCTGAGCCCAAGCAGGGAGATTTCCAGGAGAAATGGCAGATCCCTAGTCTTTCTCTACCCGTCTGGAACCTTCCCCTGCTGTGATTACTGTCCCTGACAGATGCGTAACCTGTTCCTGCACTACCTACGCGCTAAATGCGCTCCAAACTCAGGAGCCAGGGTCATAAATAGACTCTGCCTGACCCAAGATGGCTGCCAGAGTCACATGGGTTGTCAGCAGCCAACCAGATCACTGCCACTATGACCCAAGAAACCATAGAGCAACCATGTTCCTTTTAACTTCCTCTCCCTCAGCACTGCCGCTGTGGTTGAGTGCCACCTGCAGTGGAGAAAATAGACTGCACCTGCCTACACGTTAATATATGTTGCAATATGGTAGCCTATTTGTTTTGCTGTCAAAGCACCACAACGCAGACGAAATGGTAAACTAGGAGCTGCTTTACAATTGGCTTGAGCACCATCAATACCTACTTGTAGCAACTGATGGTATGATGATGTATCTATCTATCTATCTATCTATCTATCTATCTATCTATCTATCTATCTATCTATCTATCTATCTATCTATCTATCTATCTATCTATCTATCTATCTTCTACTGTAAATACGTGGGATAAGGAATAATAATTGCCCATTTTAGGAATGCAGTGAGCAATATTGGCCCTCCAGAGAAGCTAAGGTATTTGGTGACATCATGGTGACTTTTGTATCAGAAGACATTCACCGTAACGGGACTGTCCGAAACCTGTTGGTGACAAATGTAAGTAGATTCAGTAATACATTGCAGTATGTAGATATCATACGCTGTTCTCTTTTAATTGGTACACACCGTATAAATTCTCTAATAAAAATCACTTTTTTTAACTCAGCTTAAGAGCAGTGAAAGTCGTCAGGTGCGACAATTCCAATACACTTTGTGGACCACCAGTTGGGACTTTATTGACAGAGACATCCTCATGAAGTTTGTCAGTTCAGTTCAGCAGTACAGAAAAAAGAATTCTCCTAATTACCCCACCTTGGTGCACTGCAGGTAGGTATTTTTGGTACCAAGGGTCAACTGTAGCCACCATGGCTGTCTCGGGTATGCATGTTTGCTGGGAAGGTGAATCACGCGCTGGTTTCTTATGTGTCTCTTGTGGCAAAGGCATTTCTCCAAGAATTCTTAGTTCCATTCTGCTACAACTTTTCCACAAAGCCAAATTATGGCCAAGGAAATTAAGCTTTGCTAGAAGAAGAGATCTGAATTGCTGGGGAGAATCTCAATGGATACATTGAAGGGTATAGGAAGCTGCCAAGTGATTCAACCAATGGCAGCCAACACAATTACGGTATTTAAAGCCCCCTTCCATTCTACATTTAGTCCAGCGATGGCTGTATGGTCTTTTTCAGACCGTTTTTGTGGGGGTTTTTTTGCATACCCGTTACAAAAATCATTTTAGGTCTGAAGATTAGGTAAAACCCTTAAACATTATATATTTGAAGAAAAAAATGTTGGTGGTTACAATTGTTTATATCATATGATATGAGCACAATGGTTTATCAAACATTCATTTTCAGTAAAAAAAAATACACTAAAGTTCATTTTAGGGCGAAATAACATGATATATTATCATTTTTTAAAAATAAAATATAAAGGATGAGTAAATAGATACCCAACATGTCAAGCTTTAAAATTGCGTGCGCCCTAACAATGTACTTTGATTTCCTATATATTCTATGGGTAACTTTTTAAAAGTTCCTACAGACATTATAGATATGGATAATGGTCCTAGAATTATTGCTCTCACTATGACGTATGCAGCAATATTTAATGTGTAGTGCAAGCAATGTTTTTGTACGAAGGCATCCCTGATGCATTTGTGTGCATATTTGAGGGAGGGGGGAGAGGAGCTCAAATTTTTAGGGGGGGGTTCTTAATGCTTCGGTGTTACTTTATTTTTCCCTCTTTTTTTTCACCCAAACATTATACCACATAGAGGACAAAAATAATTTATGTGATATCAATTATTTGTAACAGGTTCTCTTTAAGGAGACATCAGGGGTCATTTAGACCCCTGATGTCTCATCCGCCTTCCATTGAAGCTGCAGGGAAAATGACACCAGAAACTGGCAGTGAGGTTATGCATGTTGCTTCTGGGTTCTTTACAGCCAGGGGAGATCAGTGAACTGATGTTGACTGGTCTCCCTTGCCTACATCCGGGAGAAGGAGGCCCGCAGCTGAAATTTTGCCCTTGGTAAACCACTGGACTAATATCATGTGAAAATAAAATATTTTCAGAAATAATATAATGTTTCAAGGGTTTTAACTGAGCTTCAGTCCTTCAGGGAGGAAAGGCTTCACTGCAAGGGTTGTTTTTTCACATTCTGTGAGTTCTTCTTTAAATTTTATAGATTGGGTTTACATATTTTTTAAAGTGTGCCCATGCTTGGCTCCACCATTAGGATCTTCACTGTCAAGAAATAGAAGGCACTTCTAGATGCTTCCATGGTTTTTCTGTGTTCTTCTAGAGCAATGGTCTCCAGACTGCAGCTGGATGGACGTGGCCCTTTGCTTGCCTTTATCTGGCCCTTGGGGCACTATTCCACCAATGGCACCAATGATGGGGCACCATTCCCCCTAATGACACCACCAACAAGACTATTCTTCTCATTCATGTGAACTATGGGGCATAATTCCTCTCATTAAGAGATGGAGCACTAATGCTGGGGCATTTTCTACTCCACTGCCCAAATTTCGGCCCCCCTAAAGCCTAATGGACAGGAAACTGGACCTTTGATTAGAAAGTTCTAAGATACCTGTTCTATAGCTCCCTGGAAACCTCTAGACCCGGGGAAATCTAATATGCAAATATTGACTTCCTAGTTAAAGCTCACAGCCCCACTCCTCTCCCCTATATTTTATATATATATATATATATATATATATATATATATATATATATATATATATATATATATATATATATATATATATATATATATATTTTTTTTTTAAAGTAAAACAGTAGGATGAAAATGTATTACTCTACTTCACTATACATTTATCTTTCTGTCCTGTTACCTACATTCCTTTATCTTTTTCATATTTATTTTTAGCTTTACTTTTTACTATTTACTTTATATATAAACTTTTGCATGTATTTTTTCACAATGTACATATTACATTTTATCAGCTCTGGAGCCTGCAGGTCGGGAATCTTCATTGCTCTGGATTGGATTATAACCCAGCTGAAAGAGGAGAGTTCTGTGGATGTATATGGAATAGCTCATTGTCTGAACCAGCAACGGCCTTTAATGGTGCACACAGCGGTACGGTGATATTTTTCACTTGGGTTTCTATTAGTATGTGATTTGACCACTTTTGCCTCTTGTTCTCCTTCATCCTTTATAGCTGTGGTCTTCAAACTGCAGCCCGCGGGCCCAATGGGACCCTTTGCTTGCAATTATCTGGCCCTTAGGGCACTTTTCCTTCACCTGATATAAGGTATTATTCCTTCCACTGACACCAACAATGGGGCACTATTCCTTACAATGACACCAAAGATGAAGCGCTATTTATAACACTGACACCAATGATGAAACACTATTCCATTCACTGACACCAAGTATGGGACACTGTTCCTCCCACTGATACCATAGATGGGGCAATATTCCTCCCACTGACACCAATGATTGGGCACTATTCCACCCACTGACACCAATGATGGGACACTATTCCTTCCACTGACACCAGTGATGGGGCACTATTCCTCCCACTGGCACCAATGATGGAACACTATTGCCCCGTACACACGGTTGGATTTTCCGATGGAAAATGTCCGATCGGAGCGTGTTGTCGGAAATTCCGACTGTGTGTGGGCTCCATCGGACATTTTCCATCGGATTTTCCGAAACACAAAGTTGGAGAGCAGGAGATAAAATTCCGAACGTGTGTACACAAATCCGACGGACAAAGTGCCACGCATGCTCAGAATAAATAAAGAGATGAAAGCTATTGGCCACTGCCCCGTTTATAGTCCCAACGTACGTGTTTTACGTCACCGCGTTCAGAACGATCGGATTTTCCAATAACTTTGTGGGACCGTGTGTATGCAAGACAAGTTTGAGCCAACATCCGTCGGAAAAAATCCTAGGATTTTGTTGTCGGAATGTCCGAACAAAGTCCGATCGTGTGTACGCCCTATTTTCCTTCCACTGACACCAATGATGGGACACTATTCCTTCCACTGACACCAATGATGGGACACTATTCCTTCCACTGACACCAGTGATGGGGCACTATTCCTCCCACTGACACCATAGATGGGACACTATTCCTTCCACTGACACCAATGATGGGACACTATTCCTCCCACTGACACCAATGATGGGACACTATTCCTCCCACTGCAACCAATGATGGGCCACTATTCCTTCCACTGACACCAATGATGGGACACTATTCCTCCCACTGACACCAGTGATGGGGCACTATTCCTCCCACTGACACCAATGATGGGACACTATTCCTTCCACTGACACCAGTGATGGGGCACTATTCCTCCCACTGATACCATAGATGGGACACTATTCCTCCCACTGACACCAATGATGGGACACTATTCCTTCCACTGACACCAGTGATGGGGCACTATTCCTCCCACTGATACCATAGATGGGACACTGTTCCTTCCACTGACACCAATGATGGGGCACTATTCCTCCCACCAATACCTCCTATTGCCCACAGGCATTACGTAATTATTTTACCTTTGCTGACTGCCAAGTCTGAGGCATTTTCTAATCCCACTGGTCACAATATGGCCCCCCTAAAGTCTGAGGGACAGTAAACTGGGTCCTTTGCTTAGACAGTTTGGAGACCCCTGCTTTATAGCTTTAAAAAAAATTCTGATGCCCCCTGGAGAAGGAAAATGCTAGTGCATACAAATGTAGAGTTTAATATTTTAAGTGGGCCAATTGCTAGCCAAATGGAGACTACAAGACTAAGATGATGGAGTACACCTGTTCTCCAAAGAGAATAATTATACTGACATATGGACATTATACGGACATAGGACAATTCCTTCCTTCCAGTTAGTTACCTAGTTAGTTAGTTACCCAATTAGTTACCTAGTCCTAGTTACCATAGGACTCTACTATTTGGGTCAGGCCAAGTCTGGCCATTCCTTGCTGAGTATCTGCACCAAAACTGTAGCAGGTTGTTGGACCTCAATCTTTGAAGGCTTCATATTATGCATTATCATATTGTATGCCCTGTTAAAGAAGGTTTCCGCCTATATATTATCAGCTCTTCCAACAGTAGCTGCTAAACGTCTACTGGGCAACTGTGAAGGGAATACTTATGCAGTGTACAAGAGGCCTTAACAAGAATCTGAAATTAATTAGAAATAAATTAATTATCTGAATCCGAAAATCAAAAATGTATTTGAATTGGAAAAATGCAATAGATACAGTAAGCTATAAAAGTGAAGTAAGATGATGATTCCTACTTAGGCTGCTGAAAAGAATGGAATAGGATAGGATAAAACAGAATAGAATAGAAAAGAGTAAAATAAAACCGAATAGAATAAAAAAATAAAAAATAAATAAAGGAATAGAATAGAATAGACATTTTCTATTCTATTTTTTATTCTATTCCTTTATTTTCAATTATATTCTGTTGTATTCTATTCTCTAAAGCAGCCTAAATAGGAATCATCATCATCTTATTTCACTTTTATACTTTGCTGTATTTATTGCAATATATTTCCATTTCTAATTCAAATTTATTTTCAAATTCTAATTCAATTCGAAAATAACAAAAAACGAAACGAAATCTGAATATACGAAACTAATTCCGAAAATGAATCATTCTAACATCACCTTAACATTAACTTAACAAACAAATCCAAAATGAAATGAAACAAATTTTTCACAGCTCTAGTTGTCTTTCTGGGGACCTGTTAGCTTTTGTTGTTATGTTGACCCGGGTCCATTTCTCCTGTGGTCGGCAGTATAACCCAACAGTCTTTTAACTCTTAAGAATTCCTGTTTCTCCCAATGGGCTTCAAAAAAGGGATTTTACAGTGATCTCAAAGATCCTATTATTTATCTGTATGCCTGGGGTTCAGCTTTCTCTAGAGAGCACTTGTCAGTGGCGGTCCGTCCATAAGGGGCGCCGCCCCCCTAATCCATGCCCCCGGCCCCTAATCTTTATGCAGGGCGCCGGACGCATTGGATTTCAATGGGGTTTTTTTATTTTGAAGCACATGATTAGAGCCTGAGGCTCTAATTGGCTTCAAAAAAGGGTGGGCTCGGGGCACAGAAAACTGTGCCCTGAGCCCACTTAGTTGTGTGACAATAGCAAATTTATATTCGCTATCAGGAAGCGGGTCCTGAGACCCAATTGGCCAGGGATTCAATTGGGTCTCAGGGCCCACTTCCTGTTCGGCCGGGGAGGAGAAGCAAGGGTCTCAGCTCATACCTCGGTAATCTGGAGCAAGGAGCTGCAGCAGCCCTACCCCGGATCCTCGTCAACTGCCTCCTAAGGTCTGCCTCCTAACTGCCTCTAATCGCTGCCTTCCCTTCCATCTCCCCCAGGGGGGGGTCGCCGGCTTCCCTTCCATCTCCCCCAGGGGGGGTCGCCAGCTTCCCGTCCATCTCCCGCGTGCAGGGGTGGTGGCGTTAGTGCGAGTAAGGGGGGCAGGTTTTTTTTTTCCTCCCCTCCCCCAAAATATTCAGCACCAGCCACCACTGGTACTTGTAATAGACTGAAAACATGACCGGTGTGCAAAAGTTCATGATATAACTTTTCCTGTTTTAGGCTCATTATATGTTCCTGTACCAGTGCACTCTGGAACTGATCATACGTCAAACAGAAGATATAAGTGGTTTCTATGAATACTACGAGCAAGTAAAAGAAGAGTCCATGTAAAAGAAAATATACAACATTCCTCACTCCCTAGGAACAAAATAAGATGTTTAAAGTGTCTATGAGCAGACTCTGAATTACTGAATAAGGACTTAGTGAGACATGTATTCCGATGTGCTGTTTTTTTTCAGACTTTTTATATAATATATTACCTCTAGGTGTAAGTAAATCTATTGTAACCAGTTTGGGCATACCAGAAGTAAATACAATAAAACCTTGAAAATATCTCTCTGCAAATCGATTACTTTCAATAACATAAAATACCTATAAAATGGAAAGGTTCCCTCATGGGTTTTTTTTAGCAGCCAAGAAATTGTTTAAGAATTTAAAATATTTTGTTGTATTAAAAGACAATTTAACAATTACATGAAAGTTGTAAAAATTGTGCTCTGGCATTCACATGAAAATGACAAAGCCACCAATCAAGATGAAAATACATTTATATGAAATTTTAGTAAAATTGCATTTTGTTGCCAAAAAATAATCTTCCACATAGAATCCCTACGCGTTTCGACCCTTCTAATTGTGGTCTTCTTCAAGGGGGCATTTTATTCTATAAACGCTTCAGGGTATGCAGCAATACCAGCTCACATATATGTGTTTTTCTATTCTATAACATGAAATACCTTTTTGAAGTCTTAGAGCCCTTGCACACTGGGGCGGTTTGCAGGCGCTATTGCGCTAATAATAGCGCCTGCAAACCGCCCCGAAAGTGCCGCTCCTTGCATTCCAGTGTGAAAGCCCCGAGGGCTTGCACACTGGAGCGATGCGCTGGCAGGACGGTAAAAAAAGTCCTGCCAGCAGCATCTTCGGAGCGGTGAAGGAGCGGTGTGTATACCGCTCCTTTACCGCTCCTGCCCATTGAAATCAATGGGACGGCGCGGCTATACCGCCGGCAATGCGCCTCTGCAGAGGCGCTTTGCGGTGGTATTTAACCCTTTCTCGGCCGCTAGCGGGGGGTAAAACCGCCCCGCTAGCGGCCGTATACCGGCGGTAAAACGCCGCTAATAATAGCGGCGTTTTACCGCCGCCCCCGCCCCAGTGTGCAAGGGCTCTTATATATTGTGGTCATGTGTCGCTTCCCACGTTTCTCCGCACCACACTGTGATACCTCCCAACTTAAGAACTTGAGTTCCTAAGTTGGGACCTGAGAGATGTCATCATGGTTACATTACATTGAATATTGGGTGTGGCTTTAAAAAGTATCCGCCTACTTGCAGTTTACACCACATACATATGCCGCATTCCTTGTACTCACCAAACTCCCCTTAATCCCTTGGTGCCGACGTAACACAATTATGTGGCCCCACTGGACTGGGCTTTTTGCTGTGGGGCCACGTATTTGTGTACATACATTTGTGCGGCGCACTCCCAGCCTAGTGACCGGTGGCTCACTGAGAACCCTGGGCTTCATTCTAATATTCAGGACCTGGAACGTCTGATTCTGGGTCACATGATTGCTGTGATAGCCTCTGATTGGCTGCCAGGTCGGGGCTCTGTCTTTGAATGGACACACCGAGCTCTGACTTGGCTCGGGTGCCCCCAACTTTTTGGTTAACGAGCGTTTTGCAAACCGAGCACTGTATTTCTAAAATTCCTAACTTAGTTTGCGAGTGTTATCTCGCAAAACGAGCAGGATTCAGGCCAAAAGCAGTGGCGATCGGCGCCGTTCGGAAATGCACGGACGGGACAGAGGACAGTTCAGCTGACCTCGGCAAACCTCGGAAAGGCTCGTGAACAGAGTCTTTCCGAGGTTTGCCGAGGTCCGCTTAAGTGTCCCTTGGGCCTTTTCGACCGTTTCCGAGGCTCTCTGGCGCCCCCCGCCTCTGGACGCAGGCGGTATTGCATCCCATTACGATCCCAAGTCAATGCGAAACAAATTATATTTGTTTCCATTGACTTCAATGGGAAAACTCGCTTTGATATGCGAGTACATTGGATTACGACCATTCTCCTGGAACGGATTATGCTCGTAATCTGAGGTTCCACTGTATTTTGAATTTCCAAATTTTTGTATTTTCAAATTTATTCGAATTTTCGTATTTCGAATTTCCGAATTTATTCGAAATAACGGATTTCAATCATTATGAATGACCCGAGAAATTAATGAAATGAAAATGAAAATAAACAATTTTTTTGGCAGTGCACATGTCTATTGCCTTATCTCAGGATCTGTCATTATTCATTACTTCTAACCAATATATAAAAGATATATAAGATATTCACTACAATCAAGGACTGTGTGTGGTCTCTTCCTAATTGGGTACCTTGGCCATAGGACCTGGCTACAGGCTTGTTAAGGACGCTGCGGCCGGCTTCCCAGCCCCCGTCTCCTTAACAACCAGCTTTTACTGCACCCTGATTGGGCAAAGGCGCAGAATGCACTGTGCAGGCTGGTTGGGTCCGTTTCATTCTGGGACACTGTATTGTCCCGGAATGAAGGTGCCAAGGACAGACCAGAAAAATGTGGGTCTCTCCTGGGCAATCTGGAACTCGTGGTCACCCTGGTGAGTATGGGTCCCCAAATCCACAGTGTCTGTGTTTGGGGGCCCCCATCCACATGGATGTCAGGTTGGGATCAGTGGCTCTGTCTGTGCAACTGCTGCATCCCAATTGACACCTGTGCAGGCAAATACGGCCCTCCCAAGGGTGTACGCTTAAGTATGCCCATGTGAACAAGGCCTAATAGTTAGGTACAGACTTCTGTACATACAAACACACATGCATATAAATATACGTATGCACACACATACATACAGATACATACATACATACATACATACATACATACATTCACATACAGTATATATATATATATATAAATACATACATACATACACACACACACATACACTCATACATAAACTCACAGACATACATACATAAACCCATACACACTCACATACATATACATACATACACACACATACTAACTGTACATACATACTGTACATACATAGCCTTTTGAAAAACCACAGCTTACTGTACCTGGCTGACCAGCATTTGGCACCTGCACCACCGAGGAGGATGCCTGCACACAACATAGCTCCCAACTGTCCCGGATTTCGAGGGACTGTCCCTGATTTGAAACAAAGTCCCTCTGTCCCTCATTCCTCCTCATTTATCCCTCATTTTGATCTGATCTATATAGATGTATATAAAATTCACTTTTTATCTGTCAAAAAGTGTTTTCCAGCGCTAAACCTAAATCTAATTTCTAAGTTGCTGCATTTGTAAATTCCAAAAGCCAATATGAAGGAATAGTAGTGGTAAAAAAAATTAAAAAACACCTGTAACCACTTCAACCCCGGAAGGTTTTACCCCCTTAATGATCAGGCCATTTTTTTTTCAATCCGGCACTGTGTTACTCTGACAATTGCGCAGTCGTGTGACACTGTACCCAAAGAATATTGACATCCTTTATTTTCCCCACAAATAGAGCTTTCTTTTGGTAGTATTTAATCTACTCTACGGTTTTTATTTTTTGCTCTATAAACAAAAAAAGAGCGACAATTTTGATATATTTTTTTTTTACTTTCTGCTATAAAACATATCCATTAAAATTATGTAAAATATCAAATGACTTTATTTCTTCATCAGTTTAGGCCAATATGTATTCTGCTAGATTTTTTAGTAAAGCAAACCCCAATAAGCGTATATTGATTGGTTTGCGCAAAAGTTATAGCGTCTACAAACTATGTAATATTTTTTTTTTTTTTGACTTATAGCGGGAATGCGATATTGCGGCGGACAGATTCAACATGAACTAACACTTTTGACACTTTTTTGGGAACCAGTGACACTAATACTGTGATCAGTGCTGGTTTGCGCAAAGGTTATTGCTTCTAAAAACTATGGGATAGATTCAAGGACATTTTTTTTTGTTTTGTTTTTTTACTAGTAATGGCGCCGATCAGCGATTTTTAGTGGGACTGCTACACTGCGGCGGACAAATTGGACACTAAGTGACACTTTTTGGGGACCAGTGACACCAATACAGCGCTGATTGGCTCCCATTATGTCCAATCACAGCGGGAGCAGGGTAGGGGTGTATCCCCAGAAATAATGTGGGCTGCAACGTGGTCAACATACAGCACATTCTTGACTCACTATAAAGTAGATCCAGCAGCCTTAACGACTGTAGAGTTTGGTCGTTCTGTACTGATCAGAATGAATAATGAATAAAAATGTATTATAAGTGATACTCCCGTGCTGGCAACTAATTACCCGTATGCTTGCGTCACTTCCGGTTTTTGCCTATTGCTCCAGTCCCGGCGCGTATCGTCACATGACGTGACTTCCCCTGGTGAATTTTTTGGATTGTCACAGTTTTCTGGACTGTTTTATATTTGGATATCAGAGCCAAGGGTGGCTCACTGGACGTTCTATTTTGTGTAGCGGTTATCAATATCACCTTGTGTTTATTTAATTTTTCATTTATGATTGCACCCAGCAACATTCACACCATTAACACCTATCATTTGGGATTGGATATGTATTATTACTTTGTGGTTATTATTACCACCATGTGTTGATTACCATGATTGCTGCACCCAGCAACGGTTTCACTTTGCACTCTAGCACCACCATAGTGTCAAAGTTAGGGTTGCCACCTGTCCGGTTTTCTCCCGGACAGTCCGGTTTTTGAATACTGTGTTCGGGTTTTCATCTGCCCCAGTCCCGGACACATCAATAACACCGGACTGCACCAGGAGTGAGGAGTCTGCTCGCTATCTGATGTGTGTCTCCCCTCCCCTTACGGACGGCAGCCTGTTGGTGTTAGTGAATCAAAGCTGTCCTCTCCTCCTCCTCCTTCTCTGCTCTGTTTATACACACAGGAGGAGGAGGGGGAGCAGGGACATGCTGGTCTGAGGTCTGCAGAAAGGTCCCCAATGCTTTGTAGATGGACAGGGGAGGGGAGAGAGTGACTGGGAAGGAGAACATCCTTAAAAAATGTGTAAATATTGGGGGGTTAAGAGGATATGTGCTGGGGAGGTAGGGGAAGGGACTTATGTTAGAAGTGTGGGTTGGCTTTGAAATCTGACAACCCCTTCTAGCACTATTCCTCTCTACTCCAAAAAAACCCTCAGCACATATCCAACCCCCTACCCCCCCTTGCACTATCCCTCTCCCCTCTCAAAGCACCCCCCAGCACATATCCAACCCCCTACCCCTCCTTGCACTATCCCTCACCCCTCTCAAAGCACCCCCCAGCACATATCCGACCCCCCCTTGCACTGGCCCTCTGCCCTCTTAAAGCGCCCCCCAGCACATATCTGACAACCCAGCAGCACATATCCCAAAGCATTCCCCTAGCACATATCTGACCCCCCCCCCCCCGCTAGCACAAGCCCACTCCCCTCCCAAAGCACCCCAGAACATATCCAAGCCCCCCTGCTAGCTCTAGCTCTCTCCCCTCCCAAAGTGCCCCCCTGTTAGCTCTATCTCTCTCCCCTCCCAAAGCACCACATAACACATATCTGACCCCCCCCTCCAGCACTAGCCCTTTCCCCTCCCAATGTGTCCCCCAGCACACACATACCTCCCAACTTTTTGAGATGGGAATGAGGGACACCTATCAGCCAAAAGTATGCAGGCATAGGACACACCCCCTTGCCACGCCCCCTTATAAGAGAATTGTACAAAAAAAAATAAAAGATTGGTTCAACCCACAAGTGCTTTATTTACCACTACTCTTCCTTTTATATTGGCTTTTAGAATTTACAAATTCAGCAATTTATAAATCAGATGAAAGGTTTAGCACTGGAAAACACTTTTGATAGATAAAAAGTGCATTTTATATACAGCTATACATCAGACCAAAATGAGGGACAAATAAGGAGGAAAGAGGGACAGAGGGACATTGCTCCAAATCAGGGACAGTCCCTCGAAATCAGGGACAGTTGGGAGCTATGCACACATACAATCCCCCCCCCCCACAAGCACTGGCTTTCGCCCCTCCCGAAGCACCACCAAGCACATATCTGACCCCCCCCCCCAACACTAGCCCTTTCCCCTCCCAAAGAGTCCCCCCAGCACATATCTAACTCTAACCCCCTACTAGCACTAGCCCTCTCCCCAGCACATATCTGACCCCTGCATTTTGTATATTAAATATTTTTCACCCCCGCATTCCCTGCAGAACACTCACAATTCGGTGCAAAATAAATTAAATGTATACACTGCGCTAAGAAAAGTGAACAAAAATAAACGTAAGGAGCCGCTACATACAAAGTGACAACAACCAAACAAATACTGTGAAAAAATGTAGCGCATGAATTGTGAAAAAAGTCCCCCGTCCGGGAAACAGCTCGATAATAACACTTAATAAATAGTGTCCACATCAAAAAATGACTCATGAGTCTCACAACATGGGTGAATAAAGTCCAATAAGTGATTAAAAATTTTATGTGTAGAGTGTCCCACTGGGAATAAGTGAATGTGTACAACAGCAAATGTTCAAACACAGGTAGATCTTTAAGTCTTCCAGAGGAACTGTATCCAACAACTGCATAAATCTTGGTAAAAATGGTGTGTAAGAAACTCTTACCAGATACATTGGACTCCCTTGTCAGCGACAGGGAATCACTCGAGCAGATTGCCTCTCAAGGCCTGGAAGCGGACATCACGACTCAGGGAACCTTCTATATCAAACTTTGCATGGATCTCCCGGGGCTGCCAGGTAGGTCCTCACACAGGATGGTCAAGGTACGGATCCGAAGAGACAGTGCGTCACGCTTGAAACTGGAGTAGAAACTGGATTTTCTCTCAGATGGTATGTGGAGAAAAAATAAACAGGCTCCACATAGTGTAGATAAGCACGGGTTCTTTTTGGGTTTTTTTATTGCTAAAAAGCCTGGTTACAATAAAAATGTGATCACAAAGTATAAAAACAAAAATGGGCAACAAGGAGGATGCTGAATTCGGCCACACGCACTGTTCACCATGGCTTGCAATGCGCGCCGCGTTACTGCTCTTTCAGGTCACCAAAAGTGTCCCAAGTTTTTTACAATCTTATAGCGTATACTTAAAGAAAATGCCGCGGCTAAAGTGTTTGGGTTTGGCTTGAAGGAAAGGTGGCAACCCTAGTCATAGTTTATGATTTTCTTTCCATGGTCCTGTATTGGCACCTATTATAGTTTTTTTTCTGATTTACCTTTGTTCATTATATTGTCACTTTTGCACCAGCACTTTATTATAGTGATTTATATCATTCATTAGAGAGTTCACAGCGCAGCATCGCAACTTTACCCAATTAATAAAAATGACTTCAGCATACCCTCCCTTGTGGTTTTGTGGGGGTGCTACATCCCCATAGGTGTATGCTGTCATGCTTGTGTCAGGAAAAGACAAAAGTTTATACTTACCTGATGGTAATTTTCCTTTCCTGATGCATAAGCATGACAGTATACAGGCCCCTCCCTTGTGGGCTTTGAATTTGAGTATCAAAAAGAGAATGCCACCTAGGGGGAGGCGACTTATTTAAATATAGTATAACCGGTCATGATTGGGCGATCCCATACGTGTGTGCTGTCATGGTTATGCATCAGGAAAGGAAAATTACCGTCAGGTAAGTATAAAATTTTTTTGTTTTTTTGCGCTATAAACAAAAAAAGAGCGACAATTTTGAAAAAAAAATAAAAAATTTTACTTTCTGCTATAAAACATGCCCAATTAAAAAAAAAGAAAAAAAATCGACTTTCTTCATAAATTTAGATCAATATGTACTCTGCTGCATATTTTTGGTAAAAAAGAATCCCAATAAGTGAATATTGATTGGTTTTAGCAAAAGTTATACAAACTATGGGATTGTCTTTACGGAATTTTTATTTTTTCAATTTTTTTTACTAATAATGGCGGTGATCAGTGAGACTGCGACATTGCGGCGGACAATTTGGACACTTCTTTAGGGACCAGTGACACCAATACAGTGATCCTAAAAATTGCACTGTCATTGTACTAATGACACTGGCAGGAAATGGGTTAACATCAGAGGTGATTAAAGGGTTAAATGTGTCCCTAGGGAGTACTTGCTAACTGTGGGGGGGGGGTGTTTTTGCTGCGAGAAGGCAGAGAGCCGTGTTCCTGCTTAGCAGAAACACAGGATCTCTACATCCCCTACTAACACCTCTCCCGAATGATCGCCAGGTGCCAGCGGACATCGAGTCCGCCAGACCCGCTGATTGGCTCCCGCTGTGTCCAATCACAGCGGGAGCGGGTTGCCTGCGGCGCGAGTGCGCTCCCCAGACCCTGTACGTGATTCTGCACAGAGGAGCCGCCGCCACGCAGTAAATGTAGGTGGGGGCGGTCGGCAAGAGGTTAAAATTCGGCTCCCATTGACTTCACTGGGGTTCGGAGTCAGCACGCCAACGTTAGTAACTTGCGGCAGCAACAGGGACAAACGAAGGCCTTTTAACTTCTTGCTGCTCACGCTATAGCCGAAAGACGGCTGAGCCTTAATTGTCAGGAGGGCGTCCATATACGTCCTCCCGAGCAAGCGCGGCGCACTCTGTGAGCACGAGTCCATGAGACTGGGCTGATCACAGATCCGAGTGAGGGGTCAATCCCGGCCCCTTACCACGTGATCAGCTGTCAGCCAATGACGGCTGATCACGTGATGTAAACAGAAGCTCGGTAATCGGTATCTTTTTTTTTTCCTCACGCTATCAGCGCGAGGGGAAAAAAAAATCCGATCACCGGCTTTGTCAGAGGGACATCGGTCCCTCACTCAGAAAGCCGCGGCTGTGCCCACCAGTGTCACATGCCAGTGCCCAGTGTGCCACCTACCAGTGCCACCTATCAGTACCCACCAGCGCCACCTACCAGTGCCCACAGTGCCACCTACCAGTGCCCACAGTGCCACCCATCAATGCCCACCTGTGATGCCAATCAATGCCCACCTGTGATGTCAATCAATGCCCATCAGTGTCTAATAATCAGTGCCACAGATCAGTGCTGCCTATCAGTGTCACCTACCAGTGCCCATCAGTGCCACCTATCAGTGCAGCTTATCAGTGCCACCTATCAGTGCCCTTCAGTGCCACCTATCAGTGCCCTTCAGTGCCACCCATCAGTGCCAATCATCGGTGCCCATCAGTGCCACCCATCAGTGCCACCTCTCAGTGCCACCTATCAGTGCCCATCAGCGCAGCCTATCAGTGCCCATCAGTGCAGCCTCATCAGTGCACATCAGTGAAGGAGAAAAATTAACTGTTTTCAAAATTTTTTAACAAACGATGAAACAATTTTGTGTGTTTTTTTTCAAAATTTTGGTCCCTTATTGTTTTATTTAGTAAAAAATACCAGTGCTACCTATCAGTACCCACCAGTGCCACCTACCAGTGCCCACAGTGCCACCTACCAGTACCCATAGTGCCACCCATCAATGCCCACCTGTGATGCCAATCAATGCCCACCTGTGATGCCAATCAATGCCCATCAGTGTCTAATAATTAGTGCCACAGATCAGTGCTGCCTATCAGTGTCGCCTACCAGTGCCCATCAGTGCCATCTATCAGTGCACTTCAGTGCCACCTATCAGTGCCCTTCAGTGCCAACCATCAGTGCCCATCAGTGCCACCTCTCAGTGCCACCTATAGTGCCCATCAGTGCCGCCTATCAGTGCCCATCAGTGCAGCCTCATCGGCGCACATCAGTGAAGGAGAAAAATTACCTGTTTTCAAAATTTTATAACAAACGATGAAACAATTTTGTGCAGTTTTTTCAAAACTTTCGGTCCCTTTTTGTTTTATTTAGCAAAAAATAAAAAACCCAGCAGTAATTAAATACCACCAAAAGAAAGCTCTGTCTGTGTGAAAAAAATGATAAAAATTTAATTTGGGTAAACTGTAGCATGACCGCGCAATTGTCATTCAAAGAGTGACAGCGCTTAAAGCTGAACATTGACCTGGGCGGGAGGGGGGGGGGGTTTAAGTGCCCAGCAAGCAAGTAGTTAAAAAGGAAAAAGTGACAGTTGGTCCAAAAGAAAAGGCAGTCAGGAGTTCTGCCATAACATCATTATCCGCTGCAAAAAACAGAATCAATCTAAAAAAAAAAAAAAAAAAAAAAAAAAAGTTGGCATTGCAGAGCACGGAAAAAGCGGAACGCTGAGATGAGATGCAAAGTGCGCCGAAGTTACTGGCAGTGCGGCATCCTCAGGAGAATAGGCTGCAAAACAAGATGTAGATATTACTATAGTAACCGGAGTATCTGATTTTCCGCCGTCACTCAAAGGCCGGGCGGAGTGGATGGAGCCGAGCGCACGCTGAATTCAAATGCAAAATACCAATTCTCCTGAAACGCATGAAATGACTCCCGCAAATAATGGCTTCTCGGTAATTCGTGACGCCTTTTTTTTCCCATCGGAGACGGGAGCTGCTCATCTCATGTAAGTCTAATCGCGGCACGAGCGCTGCGGAGACGAGAGAGACAAACAGCCTACCTGTCCTGATGATAACAAATAAAGAGAAGACAGCAAAGTAAAACAATGGAGACGGAGACAGGACGAACAATTCAGCTCAACGGACGATCTGTCATAAAATGACTTGTGAGGATTAAATATGCTAATTAGCGTCGCTGTTTATTGCAACAAATAAAAAAAAAGGCGAACGAGTGAGCCAGAGTTAAAGGCATCATCCGCCTTTTGCAAAAAAAAAAATGATTATTCATTTTAAATTTTAATTCAGATTAATATATATATAAATTAAAAACCAATAAAATTAAAATGTTTGCATTTAAGCTTGCAGAACATTGCAGCCGAGGTCATTGTGTCACGGGTGAAATGCACGGGTATGGTGGACCTCCGGCCCCAGGTCCGTACAGTGGAACCATCTGTTGCGGGGCTGGAGGAAGTAAGAAATGGACTACAAGGCTTGCTTCACATGGGCATGCTACAGCGTACTGCCACCACGACAAAGGGACTCACAGATTGAGGCGCCACATACGTGGTGACGTCACCACACTTAGGCCTCCTTCACACAGGCATTTTACAGCATACTACAAGTCCCATCTACCACCACGGCAGAGGGACTCACAGATCGAGGTGCCACAAGCGTGGTGACGTTACCACACTTAGGCCTCATTGACACAGGCATACTACAAGTCCCATCTACCACCTCGGCAGAGGGACTCATAGAACGAGGCGCCACAAGCGCAATGACGTTACCAAACTTAGGCCCCAATCACACAGGCATACTACAAGTCCCATGTACCACCGCGGGAGAGGGACTCACAGATCAAGACGCCATAAGCGCGATGATGTTACTAAAATTAGGCCCCAATCACACAGGCATACTACAAGTCCCATGTACCACCGCGGGAGAGGGACTCACAGATCAAGGCGCCACAAGCGCGATGACGTTACCAAACTTAGGCCTCATTGACACAGGCATACTACAAGTCCCATCTACCACCACGGCAGAGGGACTCAGAGATCGAGGCGCCACAAGCGCGATGACGTTACCAAACTTAGGCCTCATTGACACGGGCATACTACAAGTTCCATCTACCACCACTGCAGAGCGACTCAAAGATCGAGGCGCCACAAGCGTGATGACGTTACCATACTTAGGCCTCATTAACACAGGCATACTACAAGTCCCATCTACCACCATGGCAGAGGGACCCACAGATCGAGGCACCACAAGCACGGTGACGTTACCACAATTAGGCATCACCTGAGTAATTGCAGGAGGTGTGTATAAGGACCCGGCAGACACACTGATGCCTTGCCTTGGTATCTTCCTTGCGCCCTGACCTGAACCTGGGACCTGTATCCTGAACCCTGTAACCTGTATCTGAACCTGAGCCTGCACCCGAGCCTGTACCCGATCCCATCCTGATCCTGTCCCTCCTGTGTTCCAGTTCCCTTGTAAGCCTGATCCCATCCATTATCTCCCTCTCCTATCCTGCCCTTGTTCAGTTGCTGATCTCCTGTATATGATTCTGGCCTGGCTAACGTGTTTGATTTCGGTACTTCCCTTTGGCTGTATATATTATCTGTTGTCTGTGGGTTTCTGTTGGGTGGTTGAACACTATTTGTATTTGGGGTGTTTACTTATTTATATCACTTATTTCAAATAAACATTATTCTTATTCACTTTACATGCGTTTTGGTTTCCTCTTTGCAGTCCACACAATCTGGTCACACCTGTTCATGACACCACCACGGCAGAGGGACTCACAGATCGAGGCGCCACAAGTGCGGTGACGTTACCAAACTTAGGCCTCATTGACACAGGCATACTACAAGTCCCATCTACCACCACGGCAAAGAGACTCACAGATTGAGGCGCCACAAGCGCGATGACGTTACCAAACTTAGGCCTCAATCACATAGGCATACTACAAGTCCCATCTACCACCACGGCAGAGGGACTCACAGAACGAGACGCCACAAGCGCGATGACATTACCACACTTAGGACTCATTCACACAGGCATACTACAAGTCCCATCTACCACCACGGGAGAGGGACTCACAGATCGAGGCGCCACAAGCGCGATGACGTTAGCACACTTAGGCCTCATTGACACAGGCATACTACAAGTCCCATCTACCACCATGGCAGAGGAACTCAGAGATCGAGGTGCCACAAGCGTGATGACGTTACCAAACTTAGGCCTCAATCACACAGGCATACTTCAAGTCCCATCTGCCACTGCAGCAAAGGTTAAAAGTGTTATTCTTACATTCATTATATTAAAATGGTTTACCGCTAAACTTAGAGGGCGCTGCTTTTTGTCTTCTCTACACTGCAGCAAAGGGACTCACAGATCGAGGCGCCACAAGCGCGATGACGTAACCAAACTTAGGCCTCAATCACATAGGCATACTACAAGTCCCATCTACCACCACGACAGAGGGATTCACAAATCGAGGGTTCACAAGCGTGATGACGTTACCAAACTTAGGCCTCATTCACAGAGGCATACTACAAGTCCCATTCCACTGCGGCAAAGGGATTCACAGATCACGGTGACATCACCACACTTAAGCCTCGTTCACACAGGCATACTACAAGTCCCATCTACCACCACGGCAAAGCATACCTCCCAACTTTTTGAGATGGGAACGAGGGATACCTATTAGCAAAATTATGTAGGCATAGGACACACCCCCCTGCCACGCCCCCCTTAAAGGAGAATACAGAAAAAAGGGTTTAGTTAAACCCACAAGTGCTTTTTTTTACCACTACTATTCCTTTATATTGGCTTTCCAGATTTACAAATGCAGCAATTTTGAAATTGGATGAAAGGTTTAGCACTGGGAAATACTTTTTGAAAAACAAATAGTGCATTTTATTTACATCTATATAGATCAGACCAAAATGAGGGACAAATGAGGGAGGAAAGAGGCACAAGAGGGACTTTGTTCCGAATCAGGAACAGTTGGAAGCTATGTGATTGGCTGAAAGACAGAAGCGGGAGCTATTGGCTTCCACTGCTGTCAATCACAGGTAAAGAGGAGGGAGCGGGGGGGAGGGGGGCATGCCTGCTCTGTGTGTCTTATGAACACACAGAGTGGGACCACTCGGGAGCGAGCATGCACGAGTGCCGCCATAGAAAGCAGCTTGCTATTGGGGAACTTGTTGAAGAGGAGGGGCCAGGAGTGCCGTGGGTGGACCTGACAAGAGGTGGATCAGGGCTGTTCTGTGCAAAACTACACAGAGCAGGTAGGTATGACAGGTTTGTTATTTTTTTTAAATAAATACCTTTTTTTTTTTTTTTTTAAATTGTATATTTATTGAATTTTTCCATAAGAAGAAATAAAACATTCCAAACAGGAGAGGACATTGAGTTTTTGAACAGTAACATTATCCAAAATGACTTGGGTCGTACACAGGCGACAACTGAATAAACTTACAATAACACAGGTATAGTATATGTTATAAAACTGCAGAACAGTTCAGAAGGGGAGGAAGAGGGAGGGGGGAGGGGAAGGGTGGATCAAGAGAGCAAAGCTTAACAAAAAGGTAACATTGTATCTCACCGATAGGGATTTTTGCTCTCTAGATCTGCAATCAGTGAAAATCCTCAGGAGTACCCAAACTGTAGGACTAGGGTACTTTAAGGCGACTTGATAAAGGCAAAAGAAGGGGAAAAAATTCAATTAAATT
Source organism: Lithobates clamitans (assembly GCA_037952925.1). Lineage (NCBI taxonomy): Eukaryota > Metazoa > Chordata > Amphibia > Anura > Ranidae > Lithobates > Lithobates clamitans. The sequence continues at coordinate 993,020 of JBBGZY010001925.1, forward strand.
ATATTTAATTCAGTAACAGAACTATATTGGTCCTGCTAATGCTAAATAGTAACAGCAGAGGGCGCCAGTGTCTCATCCAAGCTCAGCAGAGTAGCCTTACACTTCTTCCATCTCACAAGTAGTAATATAGATAATGCGTCCTGCGCTGCTCAGTAGAGCGAATGTAAGAAGTCACTGCGACCGATAAGTCTGATGACCGAAGCCTACATTTTTTCCCCAAAGAAATGCTGTGTTATTATAATAAAGGGATAGCTGATGGCTTATAAGGGGGGAATAAAATATATACATATATATATATATATATATATATATATATATATATATATATATATATATATATTTTTTTTTAATATTAAATAAAAAACCGCAAATTAAATGACATTTATTTTGCTAAAGCACTGGGGGGTTGATTTACTAAAACTGGAGAGTACAAAATCTGGTGCAGCTGTGCATAGAAACCAATCAGCTTCCAGGTTTTATTGTCAGAGCTTAAATGAACAAGCTGAAGTTAGAAGCTGATTGGCTACCATGCACAGCTGCACCAGATTCTGCACTTTCCAGTGTATCATACATAGCTGTAGTTGTTTTATATTCTTATATTTTGCTTTTCCTTGTTCCGCCCCCCCCCCCCCCCCCCTTTCAGTTTTCATTATAGACTTTATTTTATTTCTAGTGATGTCGTTCACTAGGTCCCTGTGCACAATGCAGGCAGATCGTGGTTGGCGGGAGTGTCTGGTAAGATTCTGTACATATCCTCCTGAAAACATCAGAGCACCCTGCCTCTCAAAAGAGCCCACAGGCCTGATGCAAACAGGGGGGGGGCTGACTTTTGGGAGGGGTTATGCAAATATAAAACTGCCTTGATGGGTGGGTCGTCAGTCTGGAGGGGAGCGGGTGTTCCTGGGCAGGCTCTATTTGCATGCAGACTTTCCTAAGTAATGTCCAAATGCGATGCTGAGCCCTCCATGAGTGAAAGAACTGAAATCCAATGAATGAAAGGGGGCGGGCCAGCGACAGTCAGCTGAGGAGGAAGGTGCTAGATGATGCCAGGTGTCTATCCGGGAAATGAGGTTGACCCCCTGAAGCTTCTGATGCACAATGTGAGAAGTTTATAAAAAGAGGGGTGGTGCGATGTTGGTCTAGCGAGTATGGTGGACCCACATCCCAAATGTATCAAGGTAAATGGAAAATTGATCCTCTTACGGGACTTTAAAGGGGACACCTACTCATGAGTAATAAGGAGTATAAATAGTATAGGTTTGTTGCAATGAAATTGGGTATTTATTAGGGTGTAAATATGGATAGGTCTAAGGTACAATGTGAGAAGTTTACAGTGTGCAGTGAAATCAGAGGAAGCCATTTCAGTCCAGGAGAGGAGCCGGTACAAGACTGAAGGGAAGGCCGGAGGACAGATTTCAATAAAGAGCCCTTTTTTTGTGAAGCTTTGTTTTATGGTAGGAGGATAAGTGTGAAATAAACAATGGAAGACATTGTGATGCTGAGAGGAGGAATCATGTCCGTTTATATTGGATAGCGCAATGTCCAGCCAAGACAATGGAAACCGAGGAGGGAGAGGAGGAACAAAGCAAAGAGAAGAAGCCAACAACATATTTAAAATGTATATTTATAACAGTAGATAGATACATACATAGTTACATAGATAGTCAGGTTGAAAAAAAGACACAAGTCTATCTAGTTCAACCAAAAAATAAAAAAAAAATCATACAATCCCATATACACAATCTTATACCCACAGTTGATCCAGAGGAAGGCGAAAAACCTCAGCAAAGCATGATCCAATTTGCTCCAGCAGGGGAAAAAATTCCTTCCTGATCCCCCAAGAGGCAATCGGATATTCCCTGGATCAACTTTACCTATAAATGTCTTCTCAGGAGAGAATAAATTCAGTTCCTCTAATCGTTCCTCATAGCTGAGCTCCTCCATGCCTCTTATCAGTTTGGTTGCCCTTCTCTGCACTTTCTCCAGTTCCCCGATATCCTTTTTTAAAAACTGGTGCCCAAAACTGAACTGCATATTCCAGATGAGGTTTTACTAATGATTTGTACAGATGATATCTATCTCTCTCTGGAGTCCATACTTCTCCTAATGCAAGAAAGGACTTTGCTCGCTTTGGAAACTGCAGCTTGGCATTGCATGCTATTGTTGAGCTTATGATCTACCAAAACCCCCCAGATCCTTCTCCACCATTGATTCCCCCAGTTGTACTCCCCCTAGTATGTATGATGCATGCATATTCTTAGCCCCCAAGTGCATAACTTTATATTTATCAAATTAAACCTCATGTGCCACATAGTTGCCCAATTAAACAGTGCATTGAGGTCAGCTTGTAAGTTGGAGACAACCTGTTAGGACGTTATTCCACTACATAGTTTGGTGTCAACTGCAAAGACTGAAATGGTACTTTAAATCCCTGACCCAATATCATTTATAAAGATATTAAAAGAGAAGTAAAGGATTTTTTTTTCCCCAATCATACTTACCTAGGTGGATGCTGCATCTGTCCCCTGGCGCCTCCACACTGAGAACCGAGTGATCGAACACCGCCGATCACTCGGTTTTCCGAGTTCTGTGAGCAGAGAGCTGTAGACTGTCAGTCACAGCTCTCTGCTCTTCTCCCTCCTCACTCACTGGAGCGCTGAGCTGTGGAAGGGGCAGAGAAGCCATCTCAGGCTCTCAGTGGCTCACTGAGAGGCTGAGCCGGGTGTCAGTCCAGGCACCTGGCGGATCCAGACTCTGTGGTCAGGATGACGCGATGCCTGGACTGAAATCGTGACTTTAGCCCACTCTCTGCTGAAAACGGGTCACAGGAATGCAAAACGAATTGCACTCCTGTGATCCATAGGGCAAGTACAGTAAAACGAGCTCAGGCTGGACTTCTCCTTAAAGAGGAATGGTGTTCTTAGGGTCATAGTCACCATTTCATAGATGTTCATTGGCATGACTGTACATGTGCCTTCTTGAGGAAGTTAACTCGCTGTGTTTGGAGGAAGAAAAATGCTGACTATGACCCTAAGGACACCATCCCTACAGTCAAGCACGGAGGTGGAAACATTATGATTTGGAGCTGTTTCTCTGCTAAATGTACAGGCTGACTTTGCCGCATTGAGGGGTCAATGGACGGGGGCCATGTATTGTAAAATCTTGAATAAGAATCTTCTTCCCTCAGCCAGAACACTGAACATGGGTCATGGATGGGTCTTCCAAAATGACAATGACCCAAAAAATACCGCCAAGGCACCAAAGGAGTGGCTCAAGAAGAAGCACATTACGGTCATGGAGTGGCCTAGCCAGTCCCAAGTCCCTATTACTATAGAAAATTTATGAAGGGAGCTGAAACTTCGAGTTGCCAAAGGACAGCCAAGAAACCTTAAGGTTTTACAGAAGATCTGTAAAAAAGAGTGGACCAAAATCCCTCCTGAGGTATGTGCAAACCTAGTCACCAACTACAAGAAACGTCTGACCTCTGTGCTTGCCAACAAGAATTTCTCCACCAAGTACTAAGTCATGTTTTGCTTGGGGATCAAATACTTATTTTACTCACTAAACTGCAACTCAATTTATAACATTTTTATCATGTGTTTTTTTGGATTTTTGGTTGATATTGTGCCTCTATCATTTAAAATACACCTATGATGAAAAAAATTATAGACCCTTCATTTCTTTGTAAGTGGGCAAACTTACAATATCTGCAGGGATCAAATGATTATTTTCCCCACTTTATATACATACTATATATACAACGTTACTGAACACCTGACCATCACACCTTCCTATATGGTTAAAAGTATGTGGTTCCCTTCTCCAAAAAATTTAGGTTAAGGAGCTTCATATTACAGCATACAAAGACATTTCAAAAAATTGTGTACTTCCAACATTTTGATGACCGTTAGGGGAAGACTCTTTTTTGTTCCAGTGTGATTGTGCCCCTGTATACAAGTCCAGCTCCATAAAGACACGGTATGATGACTTTGGTGTGGAGAAACTCGAATGGTCTGCACAGAGCCCTGACCTCAATCCTACTGAACACCTTTGGGATGCAGTGGAACATCAATTGTGAGCCAGGTCTTCTCATCCAATACCAGTACCTAGCTATACGAATGCTCTGGTATTTGAATACTACAGCATACAAGTATATATTAGATCATTGTGCTCTTCCAACCATGTGGGAAAAGTTTGGGGAAGACCCTTTTCTGCTTTACTTTGACTGTGCCCCTATGTACAAATCCAGCTTCATAAAGACATGGTTTGATGAGTTTGGCATGGAGGAACTTGAATGACCTGCACAGAGCCCTGACCTCAACCCTACCTTTGGGATGAATTGGAACCCCAGTTCAGTTGTGATCTAGGTCTTCTCATGCAACATCAGTACCTGACCTCACAAATGCTCTTGTGGTAGAATACTACAGCATACAAAGACATATTAGACAATTGTGCTCTTCCAAACTTCTAGTAACAGTTTGGGGAAGGCACTTTTGTGTTCCAGCATGACTCAGCCCCTTGTGCACAAAGCCAGCTCCAGAAAGAAACAGTTTGGGTTTAGGTTTTCAACACCAGAACTTGACCTCACCAATGCTCTTGTCATTGAATAACCTCAAATTCCCCCAGAAACACTCCAAAAGCTTGTGGAAAGCCTTTCCAGAAGAGTGGAGGCCATTATGGTCACATTGGGAAAGGAGAGTAATCTCATAACAATTCCCATGGTATTGAAACAAGATGTCCAGTAAGCTCATGTAGTAGCGATGGTCAGGTGTCTACAAGCCTTTGGCTATATAATATCTATTTATACTGTAAACACACACCTGAAATTCTGTCTTTCTGTGTATGTGGCAGGCAATAATAAATTACAGATACCAATACTATAGCATACAAAGACATACTGTATTAGATAGTTGTGCTCTTCCAACCATGTGGAAATAGTTAGGGAAATACTATTTTTCTGTTCTACTGTGACGGTGCCCTTGTGTGCACAGCAAGCTTCATAAAGACATGGTTTATTGAGTTTGGCGTGGAGGAACTTGAGTGTCCTGCACAGAGCCCTGACCTCAACCCTACTGAACACCTTTAGGGTGAATTGGATTGCAGCTTGTGAGCCAGGTCTTCTCATCCAACATCAGTACCTGACCTTATTAATGCTCTTGTGATTGAATATTACATCATGCAAAGACATATGAGACAATTGTGCTCCTCCAACTTTCTGGTAACAGTTTGAGGAAGGAACGTTTCTGTTCCATAAAGACATGATTTGATGAGTTTGGCATAGAGAAACTTGAATGACCTGCACAGAGCCCTGACCTCAACTCTAATGAACACTTTTGGGATGAATTGGAATGCCAATTGTGAGCCAGGTCTTCTCAACATCAGTACCCAACCTCACAAATGATCTTGTGGTTGAATATTACAGCATACAAAGACACATAAAATAATTGTGCTCTTTCAACCTTTTAGTAGCAGTTTGGGGAAGGAACATTTCTGTTCCATAAAGACATGGATGAACATGTTTGGGGTGGAGGAACTTAAATGACCTGCACAGAGCCCTGAACTAAACCCTACTGAACACCTTTGGGGTGAAATGTAAAGCCAATTGTGAGCCAGGTCTTCTCATCAAACAGTACCTGACCTCACAAATGGTCTTGTGGTTGAATATTACAGCATACAAAAACATATGACACAATTGTGCTCTGACAACCTTCTGGTAGCAGTTGGGCAAGGAACATTTCCATAAACAAATGTTTTAATGAGTTTTATGCACAGAGATTTGACCTCAACCCTACTGAACAGCTTTGGGATCAATTGGAATGCCAATTGTGAGCCAGGATCTTCTCAACCAACATCAGTACCTAACCTCATAAATGGTCTTGTGGTTGCATATTACAGCATACAAAGACACATAAAATAATTGTGCTCTTCCAACCTTTTCGTAGCAGTTTGGGGAAGGAACATTTCTGTTCCATAAAGACATGGATGAATGAGTTTGAGGTGGAGGAACTTAAATGACCTGCACAGAGCCCTGAACTAAACCCTATTGAACACCTTTGGAATGAAATGTAATGCCAATTGTGAGCCAGGTCTTCTCATCAAACATCAGTAGCTGACCTCACAAATGGTCTTGTGGTTGAATATTACAGCATACAAAAACATATGAGACAATTGTGCTTTTTTTTAACCTTCTGGTAGCAGTTGGTGAAGGAACATTTCTGTTCCATAAACACATGTTTTGATGAGTTTGATGCACAGAGCTTTGACCTCAACCCTACTGAACAGCTTTGGGATGAATTGGAATGGCAATTGTGAGCCAGGTCTTCTGCTTCAATGCTAGAACCTGACCTCATTATTGCTATTGTGGTTTAATTAATCTCAAATTCCCCCAGACACACTCCAAAATCTTGTAGAAAGACTTTCCAGAAGAGTAAAGGCTATTATAGCTACATGGGGAAAGGAGGGTAATTCCAAATTAATGCCCTTGGTATTCAAAAAAAGATGTCCATCAACCTCATGAAGGAGAGATGGTCAGGTGTCCACAAGCCTTTGGTTACATAATATCTATGAATGCTGTAAACACACACCTGAAATCCTGATTTTCTTTATATGTGACAGGCAATAATAAATTATTTTGTTATGCATCCTTTCCGCTTCTTCTTCTACCTAGAGCTGTGCGTATATCCTGTGTTAGTGTCACGCAGCTGTCGTTGTGGGCGGTGATGTAACTTAATGGAAGGCCTTGAAAAACACAATCCTGCCTAAAAGGTATTATTGATAAAATAACGCACTGCTTCATGCAAACAAAAAAAAGGCTTTTGTTTCCCGTTTCAAACAATGTGCATGTAAAATGTATTATTTGGAGAGTTGGCAATCTCATAATTGGGGTTAGTAGACTGTGTTCTTACCAGACCTGCTGAGATGTGTTGTGCCAATGTGGAGGGGAGGTGGGTAGAGCCGAATTTGAGGACTAACAATATAGTTTGAGGACTAAGGTGTCAAGGTTATAGGGGCTGGGAGGCCACTTTTTGTTTCATCAATTTTTCAAACATTTTCTCTTCTCTTGTGTAAGTCTTAAAGCCCAACTCTAGCCTAAACTTTTTTTTTTGTATTTATTATTTCGGATATTTATATGGCACTACTAATTTATGCAACTCTTTACATACTGTACGTTCACATCAGTCCCTGCACTCACGGAACTTATAATCTACGGTTCCTATCTCACACACTAGGGATAGTTTAATGTAACGAAAAGTCCTACACTCCGCTTAAGTGCTTTCGTCATATACCACTTCCTCCCAGTCTGAATATAGATATCAGATATTCCAACTGCTCACAAGCACAAAACAAGATGATACGTGTTTAGTTGCTGAACATGTACCCTTTTATTAGAACCAAAATACAAGTCTTATATACAGTAAAAGAGGAGGTTCCTCCCTCCTGCTCATATTACTCTAACAATACACCTGTAACCAGAAACTTAATTAACATGAGCTAGTTTACTAAATCATTTACCCAGACTAGGTGACTCAGAGATATGACCCCTCAGGGTAGACTTCACGTATCCTAGCTCCCTGACTATACAATATACACATTATCATAAATATCAACACAGAACTCCTTCATACAATTGCAGGGTTAATTAGCACAAACAACAATGGGTGAAAGACTCTTATGCCCTGTACACACGGTCGGATTTTCCGACAGAAAATGTGTGATAGGACCTTGTTGTCGGAAATTCCGACTGTGTGTGGGCTCCATCACACCTTTTCCATCGAAAGCTATTGGCTACTGCCCCGTTTATAGTCCCGACGTACGTGTTTTACGTCACAGCGTTCAGAACGATCAGATTTTCCAACAACTTTGTGCAACCGTGTGTATGCAAGACAAGTTTGAGCCAACATCCGTCGGAAATAACCCATGGATTTTGTTGTCGGAATGTCCAATCAATGTCCGATCGTGTGTACGGGCATTAGAAGCGGTGGCAAGCCAGACTAGACTTATTTACATTATAGCAGACAACAGACAGGTGGCTGGAGTTGATGACATTAGCATCTAACAGTATGTGTCCAGGGGCGGACTGACCATTCGGTCACTCGGTCGCCGACCGAGGGCCCGACGTCAGGAGGGGCCCCATGAGCTGCTCAGTCAGCAGCGGAAAAAAGCCGCCCGCCGCACCGCACGAAAACCCCGTCCTCCCGGTCGCCGCGGCCAGCCCGCTGCCAGAGCAGACCTCGGTTTAGGATGAGAGAGGCTCTGTCAGCAGGGAGGGGCGGGGCAGGGAGCTCCACTGACGCTCTGACCCTGCCCTGCCCCGCCCCTCCTTATGTAGTCTCAGTCTGTATAGAGCGTCTCTCCTGCACTTCTGAGAGCTCCGCTCTGGACGACAAAAATCCCCGCCCCTACCGACGAAAGCTCCGCCCCTACCGATGAAATCCCCGCCCCTACCGACGAAAGCCCCGCCCCTACCGACGAAAGCTCCGCCCCGGACCTCTGAGAGCGGGAGGTGAGCCCGACTGGTCAGGTAGGTCCTTCTGCCTACTGTAGATACCCGGCCTGTAGACCCCTTTTTTTTTGCTAAAGCATCCCTGGAAATGTTGTTTATCCCCCTGTATAGCTGTGCATTTCTGAAAGTTTGAATTTTAAAACTGGCTACCTGGTCATCTCCTGTAGTCGCATTCCCAGTCTGATTATCTCCTGTTGTCGCATTCGCAGTCTGGTTACTTCCTGTAGTCGCATCCCCAGTCTCTGGTTATCTCCTGTTGTCGCATTCACAGTCTGGTTATCTCCTGTAGTCGCATTCGCAGTCTGGTCATTTCCTGTAGTCGCATTCGCAGTCTGGTCATTTCCTGTAGTCGCATTCGCAGTCTGGTCATTTCCTGTAGTCGCATTCGCAGTCTGGTCATTTCCTGTAGTCGCATTCGCAGTCTGGTTATCTCCTGTAGTCGCATTCGCAGTCTGGTTATCTCCTGTAGTCGCATTCGCAGTCTGGTCATTTCCTGTAGTCGCATTCGCAGTCTGGTTATTTCCTGTAGTCGCATTCGCAGTCTGGTCATTTCCTGTAGTCGCATTCGCAGTCTGGTCATTTCCTGTAGTCGCATTCGCAGTCTATGGTTATCTCCTGTAGTAGCATTCGCAGTCTCTGGTTATTTCCTGTAGTTGCATTCGCAGTCTCTGGTTATTTAATGTAGTCGCATTCGCAGTCTCTGGTTACTTCCTGTAGTTGCATTCGCAATCTGGTTATTTCCTGTAGTCGCATTCGCAGTCTGGTTATTTCCTGTAGTCGCATTTGCAGTCTGGTTATTTCCTGTAGTTGCATTCGCAGTCTCTGGTTATTTCCTGTAGTCGCATTCGCAGTCTGGTTATTTTCTGTAGTTGCATTCGCAGTCTGGTTATCTCCTGTAGTCGCATCCCTAGTCTCTGGTTATCTCCTGTAGTCGCATTCGCAGTCTGGTTATTTCCTGTAGTCGCATTTGCAGTCTCTGGTTATCTCCTGTAGTCGCATTCGCAGTCTGGTTATTTCCTGTAGTCGCATTCGCAGTCTGGTTATTTCCTGTAGTTGCATTCGCAGTCTCTGGTTATTTCCTGTAGTCGCATTCGCAGTCTGGTTATCTCCTGTAGTCGCATCCCCAGTCTCTGGTTGTTTCCTGTAGTCGCATCCCCAGTCTCTGGTTATTTCCTGTAGTCGCATTCGCAGTCTCTGGTCATCTCCTGTAGTCGTATTCTCAGTCTCTGGTTATTTCCTGTAGTCGCATCCCCAGTCTCTGGTTATTTCCTGTAGTCGCATCCCCAGTCTCTGGTTATTTCCTGTAGTCGCATTCGCAGTCTGGTTATTTCCTGTAGTCGCATTCGCAGTCTGGTTATTTTCTGTAGTCGCATCCCCAGTCTGGTTATCTCCTGTTGTCGCATTCCTAGTCTCTGGTTATCTCCTTTAGTCGCATTCGCAGTCTGGTTATTTCCTGTAGTCGCATTCGCAGCCTCTGGTTATTTCCTGTAGTCGCATTCGCAGTCTGGTTATCTCCTGTTGTCGCATCCCTAGTCTCTGGTTATCTCCTGTAGTCGCATTCGCAGTCTGGTTATCTCCTGTTGTCGCATCCCTAGTCTCTGGTTATTTCCTGTAGTCGCATTCGCAGTCTGGTTATTTCCTGTAGTCGCATTCGTAGTCTGGTTATTTCCTGTAGTCGCATCCCCAGTCTCTGGTCATTTATGATATCTATGGCTATGCATATTTATTGAATCCATATTGAGCACTATATTTGATTGGCTGTTTGCTTCTGCTTAGGCCTGGCAAACACGCACAATCGCACATGATGACGACTTCATCATCATGTGCGTGATTGTGATTGTGCGTGTGTGCCAAGCAGAAGCAGCCAATCAAATATAGTGCTCAATATGGATTCAATAAATATTGGGAAGATTGTTCCTTCCATTGGTGATCAGTGGGAAGAATGTTCCTTACATTGGATGTCAGTGAGAAGAATGTTTCTATACATTGGTGGTCAGTGGGAAGAATGTTCCTTACATTGGTGATCAGTGGGAAGAATGTTCCTTACATTGGTGGTCAGTGGGAAGAATGTTCCTTACATTGGTGGTCAGTGGGAAGAATGTTCCTTACATTGGTGGTCAGTGGGAAGAATGTTCCTTACATTGGTGGTCAGTGGGAAGAATGTTCCTTACATTGGTGGTCAGTGGGAAGAATGTTCCTTACATTGGTGGTCAGTGAGAAGAATGTTTCTATACATTAGTGGTCAGTGGGAAGAATGTTCCTTACATTGGTGATCAGTGGGAAGAATGTTCCTTACATTGGTGATCAGTGGGAAGAATGTTCTTTACATTGGTGGTCAGTGAGAAGAATGTTCCTTACATTGGTGTTCAGTGAGAAGAATGTTCCTTACATTGGTGATCAGTGGGAAGAATGTTCCTTACATTGGTGGTCAGTGGGAAGAATGCTCCTTATATTGGTGGTCAGTGGGAAGAATGTTCCTTACATTGGTGATCAGTGGGAAGAATGTTCCTTACATTGGTGGTCAGTGGGAAGAATGCTCCTTACATTGGTGGTTAGTGGGAAGAATGTCCCTTACATTGGTGGTCAGTGAGAAGAATGTCCCTTACATTGGTGGTCAGTGAGAAGAATGTCCCTTACATTGGTGGTCAGTGGGAAGAATGTTCCTTACATTGGTGGTCAGTGAGAAGAATGTTTCTATACATTGGTGGTCAGTGGGAAGAATGTTCCTTACATTGGTGGTCAGTGGGAAGAATGTTCCTTACATTGGTGGTCAGTGGGAAGAATGCTCCTTACATTGGTGATCAGTGAGAAGAATGTTTCTATACATTGGTGATCAGTGGGAAGAATGTTCCTTACATTGGTGGTCAGTGGGAAGAATGTTCCTTACATTGGTGGTCAGTGGGAAGAATGTTCCTTACATTGGTGATCAGTGAGAAGAATGTTCCTTACATTGGTGGTCAGTGGGAAGAATGTTCCTTACATTGGTGGTCAGTGGGAAGAATGTTCCTTACATTGGTGATCAGTGAGAAGAATGTTCCTTACATTGGTGATCAGTGAGAAGAATGTTCCTTACATTGGTGATCAGTGAGAAGAATGTTCCTTACATTGGTGGTCAGTGGGAAGAATGTTCCTTACATTGGTGGTCAGTGGGAAGAATGTTCCTTACATTGGTGGTCAGTGGGAAGAATGTTCCTTACATTGGTGATCAGTGGGAAGAATGTTCCTTACATTGGTGATCAGTGAGAAGAATGTTCCTTACATTGGTGATCAGTGAGAAGAATGTTCCTTACATTGGTGGTCAGTGGGAAGAATGTTCCTTACATTGGTGGTCAGTGGGAAGAATGTTCCTTACATTGGTGGTCAGTGGGAAGAATGTTCCTTACATTGGTGGTCAGTGGGAAGAATGCTCCTTAGATTGGTGATCAGTGAAAATGATATAAAGTTAATAAAAATAATAAAAAAAAAATGTAAAGCACCCCCATGATCAGTCTACTCTATGCCCGATGTGCGGCCAAGAAACAGGTACGTTCTTTCATTTAATATGGACATGCCCCAAGATTCAACAATTATGGAAACAGGTCATAACATTTCTACACGACACCATGGGCTCCCCAATAGCGTTAGAACCAAAACAATGTCTCCTAGGGATATTTCCAGATACAGTTGATAAATTTACCAAGGTATTCCTACATGAGACTCTATTCTCCGTCAGAAAAATTATCGCAAGAAAGTGGATGAGACCATCCCCTCCCAGTGTGACGGAGTGGAAAACAGAAGTTAACACTACCTTGCCATACAAAAAACATATTTACATTAATAGAGGATGCCCGACCAAATATAACAAAATTTGGGATCGATGGTTGCAAGAACCTGAAACTTGCACTTAATCATAAATTCGCTCAGTAATACAACACGTGGATCTCTGTAACTAAAACTCTATTCCAGACACATACAGAGAAAGTGTAAACCAAAAGACATTATGGTTCATGTTGTTCTCCCAAAATGGTCATTTCTGTACTGAATACAATACATCCCATATAGACTTAAAGGTATAAAACACATAAGAGAGCGTCACATTATGCATATACATATCACGTGTACTATAATAAAATACAATTTAAACCACATATGTTCAACGGGGGGGGGGGGGGGGGGGAGAGAGATAAAACCATACATTATGATGATAGTAGTTCATAGTGGTATACATTTACTTCTACATTGACATATATTACCCCTAATGTTGACTATATTAACAATGTATACTTTCCTTGCTTAATACGCATTTTATGTATAAATATATACTAGTAATACTATGTATTTATATGCATCATCTTTGCTTAATAAAACCTTGTTTGATAAAAAAAAAGCACCCCCATGATCCCCACACATGCTCTATATGAAAAGCTTTATGTAGGATGAGCACATGTATGTAAACGTGTCTATAGACGCAAATGCTGGACACGGGAGCTCACCTGCAAGGTAACCCCCCCCCCCGGGAGAACGCTTCTCCTAGGGAGTTATCTGATGTGGGGAGGAGCCGCGAGAACCACCCCCAGATGTTGAGGTTTGGGGCCATTCTGTGCAAAACGAGCTGCACAGTGAAGGTAAGTATGATATGTTTGTTATTTAAAAAAAAACAAAAAAAAACGAGCCTTTACAATCACTTTAATTTTGGAAAGGTACCGTTGTTGCACTTTCTTTAATGTAATTCTGTGACGAACGCATGTAGTGTGAGCAGTGCAAAATGTAGGTGGGGATTTGTGTGGGTGTGGCTTGAGTGTGGGTGGGAACACATGAGCGGGGACAGGGGGCCCCAGGATCTCCTATTGGCCGGGGGCCCCATGAGTTGTCAGTCCGCCCCTGTATGTGTCCCAACAGTATGAATCAGTCACTATTTATAATATGGCATATACAGGGTTCCCAATGTCTGTGTGTCTTGGGGGGATATGGACCTGAATCCAAAGTAACATCACCTCAAGGGTCCCCAGGCATACAGCTCACAAAGAGCACCGTTCCCCCAAATGCCAGGGCCCATGATCGGTAGGCAAGAGGCTAGCATTCAGTCCCCTCCAAAAGCCTCTGTCCCGGCTAGGTCTGTCACAGTTTAGACAGGAGACAGTTAACCTCATAGCATGTCTTTGGGTGTGGGATGAAACCCACACAAGCATAGGGAGAACATGCAAACTCCATGCAAGTAGCGGCATAGTTGAGAGTTGAACTAATGACCCTAGGGTTGCAAGGAGAAGTGCTAGCTACTAAGCCACTGTGCTGCCATTGAAAGTAGTTGTGGGCTTTTATTGCAGTTCTTGTCCCTCATAGGGGAGAATTCCTCACACCTCCTGTCCCTGTGACTGTGCGAAGGACAGGAAATCATTGTAATACCAATGCGAGTCAATGCCCTTCAGCAAAATGATTGTTAAAAATTTGGAATGCAGTAGATCTATATTCCAAAATTCAGGAATTACAGAATATGCGCCGATGTGGGATAACAAAAATCTATCCGAATTGAAAGGGTTGGAGAACTTTAATAACTGGAAACAGAGGGGAGTGATAAGACTATTGAAATTATATACAAGGGACCAGTTGAAGACGTTTCAGGAGCTAAAAGAGGAATTTGGGCTTACAAATAAGAACTTTTATCCATATTTACAGCTAAGGCAAGCCTTAACAATACAATTTAAAGAAAAGAGATTAGAATGGTGTAGCGCCCCCCCTGCTGATAATGCTGGTAGATACCAACTTCCTAAAAGGGTTGATCTCAAAATTGTATAATAATATTCACCTTAAAGTACTGGAAGGGGATCTTCAGGTCTCTAGCAGGGTTAAATGGGAACAAGACGTGGGGGACTTAACAGACGCTCAATGGAACAGTATAGTTACCTCAATAGACTTGCTTTCCCTTACAGCGGCCAAGAAACCCACACAACTCTATATTATTCACAGAACATATTATATGCCAAAGAGACTGTATCAATTTGGGAGACGTCCAGATGTATCTTGTCCTAGGTGTAGAGTAACAACTGGAGACTTGATTCATATGCTCTGGAGCTGTCCCAAGCAGTGGCGTAACTAGAACCTTCAGGGCCCCGGTGCAAGAAACAATGAAGGACCCCCCTGAACCCCAGGGGGGGCCCTTCCCTCCGAGTCCGGTGGTGGAACTCCAGGGCCCGGTCACAGGTAGGACCTTTGTGAGCCCTGTAGTTCCGCCACTGGTATCAGTAGTTATTTTATTATATTTTACAATTTTTTAGGAGCCCCTTTGGGGGACTTTCGTGAGATATCGGAGGTCTAAACAGACCTCTGATGTTCCACCTTGGAGACAAAGTGGAAGACTGAGTACACAGCCCCCAATCTCCTTCTCTGTAGCCTCAACTACATATACTGAATGGACAGGAATAACTCTGTACAGAGCTTCCTGTCCATTCATAAACTGAAGCATAGTAAACGCAGTTTAGTATATGCCACAATTATGAATGGAAAGAGTCAATGATCGGTACAGATCACTGACTCAATTCAAAAAAAAAAAGGGGCTGGTAATTTACACATTTACTGGCCCATTTCCCACTCTCTGTCCTGACAGATCTCCAACAGCAGCCAGCAGGAGAGGGAATGGGGGAACCTGGCAGAGCCGACAAGGGGGTCTGGGAAAGAGCACACAGGGGCTGGAGAGCACACCTTGCTGGTACTGCTGTACCCCCCCATCCTCCAGCCACCCCACACTGGTACTGCTAGACCTCTGTCTGTCCTCCAACCTCCCCATGCTGGTACTGCTGTACCTCCCCCCTTCGTCCCACCATCCCCTGGAGTCCAGTGAACCCCTGATGGTACACCCCCCAAATGGCTGGGGATTCAGATTTCCTCTGTGTGTTCTGCCCCCTCCTCCATCCTGGCACCCTAGGGTGGCTGACACCAGCCCTGCCACCTGGCATGGTCTGTAGATTGGGGTTCCTTTTCTTAGGGGAGGTGGGGTCCTGGTCCCCAATGGGGTCCCTAGGTAAGATGGAATCCCCGTTGCCAGGGGAGATGGGGTTCCTAGGCAGGATGGGGTCTCCGTCCCCAGGAGATGGGGTCCTTTTCTCCAGGGCAGATAGAGTTCCTGCGGCCAGGTGAGAAGGGGTCCCTGTCCCCAGGGGAGATGGGGTCCCTGTCCCTAGGAGAGATGGGGGTTCCTGTGCCCAGGTGGGAAGGGGGCCCTGTCCCAAGGTGAGAAGGGGTCCCTGTCCCCAGGTGAGATAAGGTCCCTATAAAAGCTGTATTTATACTGAAATTAAATTACACACAGGTGGACTCTATTTACTAAATACTTCTGAAGGCAATTGGTTCCACTAGATTTTAGTTAGGGGTATCAGAGTAAAGTGGGCTGAATACAAATGCACACCCCACTTTTTACATATTTATTTGTAAACAGTTTGGAAAACTATTTATCATTTTCCTTCCACTTCACAATTACCGTATATACTCGAGTATAAGCCGAGTTTTTCAGCACATTTTTTGTGCTGAAAATGCCCCCTCGGCTTATACTCGAATCGAGCACTTTTCTGCAGCAGAGAATGACATTTTCTGAACCGACTTTGGGGCCCCATATCTCGGGGCCACTTGGTGCTAGGAATCCCCAAATTTGGTGTGCAAATCCAGTGTAACTAGCATTACAACATATCACCCCGAGATACGGGGGCCCCAAAGTCGGTTTGGAAAATGTCATTCCCTGCTGCAGAAAAGTGCTTAACATTTTCCAAACCGAATTTGGATATAGTGTAGTACTAGTTCCACTGGGTTTTCACACCAAACTTGGGGTTCCTAGCACCAAGTGGCCCCGAGATACGGGGCCCCAAAGTCGGTCAACTGTGTCCACCTGCAGCAATGTCATTTCGGGACCCTTTGGGTCCAGAGACCCCAAATTGGCTGCAGCTAGGGGGCACCTAGGAACCCTTAACTACCGAATTTGAAGTTCGGGGACCTATGGCTGCAAATGGGCACAGTGAGGCATGCAAATGGGTACAGTGAGGTTGCAAATGGGCATTGTTGACCCTCTTTTCCACTAACAGTAGCTGCGCATTTCTCACCCTAGGCTTATACTCGAGTCAATAAGTTTTCCTAGTTTTTTGTGATAAAATTAGGTGCCTTGGCTTATACTAAAGTATATATGGTATGTGCCACTTTGTGTTGGTCTATCACATAAAATCCCAATAAAATACATTTATGCTTTTGGTTGCAACATGACAAAATGTGGAACATTTCAAGGGGTGTGAATACCTTTTCAAGGCACTGCAGGACTTCTGAATCAAGGTGTAATTGCCGTGACCTGCTATCAGCTTCTTGCTGTCCATGTACAGCAGAGCTGGAGCGTGAGAGGAAGAAACAGCACAAGGAGTCAATCAGTTGCTTACAAGAAGTATGCTGACAGGAAGAGAGAGCAGAGTGACAAGGAGATGAGCTCATCACTGTGCTGCTTCTTCTTTCGTCCATGATGATCTGGGCTCAGAGGAAGAGGCTTAAAGTGTAAGTTGACCCTGTCAGAAAAAGATGAATGGGTGAACTAACACCATATATATCCCCACCCCCCCCTCCAACCATGCTTTACTTACCTCATCTGTCAGTGGCCACGTTAGCAGTGCAGCAGTCCAGAAGAAGAGCTCATCACTGTGCTGCTTCTTCCTTCCTTATCCAATCACAGGTTGGGAGTAGGTGCATGACAACCTTGGCTCAGAGGAAGGGGGTTGAATGATGCTGGCCATCAGACTGAGGACATCTAGTGGCAGAAAAAAAAAAAGTGAGGGAATACTGTATACTTATAGCTCCCAACTGTCCCTGATTTCGAGGGACTGTCCCTGATTTGGAGCAATGTCCCTCTGTCCCTCATTCCTCCTGATTTGTCCCTCACTTTGGTCTGATCTATATAGCTGTATATAAAATGCACTTTTTATCGATCAAAAAGTGTTTTACAGTGCTAAACCTTTCATCTGATTTCTAAATTGCTGCATTTGTAAATTCCAAAAGCCAATATAAAGGAATAGTGGTGGTGAAAAAAAAAAAAAACACTTATGGGTTTAACCAATCTTGTATTTTTTGTACAATTCTCCTTTAAGGGGTGTGGCAAGGGGCGTGTCCTATGCCTGCATCTCAGAAAGTTGGGAGGTGTGGTACACCTTGCGTTGGTCAATATCCAATGCATGGTTCTCTGCTTAAATAAAACACATTTAAAAAAAAAGAGATACAATGTTTCCTTCTGATCGATGTACCTTTGTTTGATCCCCTCCCCTCCCTATAGATGCAGTTTGTTGGAAGGTTGGGTGGCTGGGGTCTGTTCTCTTTGCCCAGGGCCTAGTTCAGTCTTAAAGCGGCCTTGATCTATATATAAACCTTTTCTTCTCTCACGATCACCTTGTGAATAGGTGTGACCCCCACTGATTTGCCGCTGCGGAACAAGTGTCCTTGAGGAAGAGGCAGCTAGCGCGATGTTGATTGTGGCTGACGGTCTGAAAAAAAAAAAAAAAAAATGGAAAATTACTGAAATGTTCTCAGCTCGTCTGCGGGGAAGCCGACTGAGGTTCGGTGCGGCTGTGCTCAGAAGCTGCCTGAGAAATGCGCCACATTTTTTGTCATAACGGGTCGATTGATTAAAGTGTCTGAAAGTATATCTTACACCAAAATAGTTTCCTGGCGCCAACATGGCAGCATACACGTGGCACTGCCATAGATTGGCACCAAGGAAGGAAAATTAGTATTTACTAATACAATTAATACAATTATCCATTTTCCTGGCGCCAACATGATAGCATATTACCATTGGTATGCTACCATGGATTGGCACCAAGAAAAGAAAATTACCGAATTGATATAATTTTCTGTTTTTCTAGCGCCAACATGGCAGTATACCATCATATGTATGGTGCCATGGATTACACAAGTCCATCAAGTCCAACCTATGTGTGATTATATGTCAGTATTACATTGTATATCCCTATATGTTGCGGTCATTCAGGTGGTTATCTAATAGTTTCTTGAAACTATCGATGCTTCCCGCTGAGACTACCGCCTGTGGAAGGGAATTCCTCATCCTTGCCGCTCTTACAGTAAAGAACCCTCTACGTAGTTTAAGGTTAAACCTCTTTTCTTCTAATTTTAATGAGTGGCCACGTGTCTTGTTAAACTCCCTTCTGCAAAAACGCTTTATCCCTATTGTGGGGTCACCAGTCCGGTATTTGTAAATTGAAATCATATCCCCTCTCAAGCGTCTCTTCTCCAGAGAGAATAAGTTCAGAGCTCACAACCTTTCCTCATAACTAAGATCCTCCAGACCCTTTATTAGCTTTGTTGCCCTTCTTTGTACTCGCTCCATTTCCAGTACATCCTTCCTGAGGACTGGTGCCCAGAACTGGACAGCATACTCCAGGTGCGGCCGGACCAGAGTCTTGTAGAGCGGGAGAATTATCGTTTTATCTCTGGAGTTGATCCCCTTTTTAATGCCAATATTCTGTTTGCTTTGTTAGCAGCAGCTTGGCACTGCATGCCATTGCTGAGCCTATCATCTACTAGGACCCCCAGGTCCTTTTCCATCCTAGATGCCCCCAGAGGTTCTCCCCCCAGTGTATAGATTGCATTCATATTTTTGCCACCCAAATGCATTATTTTACATTTTTCTACATTGAACCTCATTTGCCATGTAGTCGCCCACCCCATTAATTTGTTCAGATCTTTTTGCAAGGTTTCCACATCCTGCGGAGAAGTTATTGCCCTGCTTAGCTTAGTATCGTCCGCAAATACAGAGATTGAGCTGTTTATCCCATCCTCCAGATCGTTTATGAACAAATTAAATAGGATTGGTCCCAGCACAGAATCCTAGATGACCTCACTACCCACCCCTGACCATTCCGAGTACTCCCCATTTATCACCACCCTCTGAACTCACCTTTGTAGCCAGTTTTCAATCCATGTACTCACCCTATGGTCCATGCCAACGGACCTTATTTTGTACAGTAAACGTTTATGGGGAACTGTGTCAAATGCTTTTGCAAAATCCAGATACACCACGTCTACGGGCCTTCCTTTATCTAGATGGCAACTCACCTCCTCATAGAAGGTTAATAGATTGGATTGGAGGCAGGAAAGAAAATTTACGGTAAGTATATGATACAATTTTCCTTTCCTGGTGCCAACATGGCAGCATATTGCCATTGTATGCTACCATGGAATGGCACCAAGAAAAGAAAATTACCGTAAGTATTTGATACAATTTTATGTTTTTCTAGAGCCAACGTGGCAGTATACCATCATATGTATGCTGCCATGGATTGGCGCCAGGAAAGAAAAATTACCGTAAGTATACGATACAATTTTCCTTTCCCTGGTGCCTACATGGCAGCATACTACCATATGTATGCTGCAATAGATTGGCGCCAGAAAAAGGATTTTCGAATTTTCAAATTTACCGATTTTTTTTTTATTCGAAATGTTCAAATCGGTACATTTTCGAATCTGTCGAAACTAAAATGTTATATTGTTTTCGGTTTGAAAGCAGCAAAGTGAACAAACAAAAGAAAAATCTTCACCAAATGATTAAAATGACTCTTTAAATCACCTTTGGCTTAACAAAAACAGCGTTATTTTGAAATGGTCCTATAATAACACACAGTCTTTGATTTCAGCATTATGTGTAGTTAGAATTCGACTGGAGTTCAATGAAAAATTCTATTTGAATTTCAGTTGGAATTTCCAAAATTCGGATGGATTTCATTACCTTATTTGGAGCAAAATTTGTTTATATTGTAATTCGGGTATTCAGATATATCCGAATCTCCGAAAAACAAAAAATTTGTCCGAATATTAATTTGCAACTAAATGAACCGTACATGTCTAGACAAAATTTTCCATTTTTTTTTCATTGGCACCAAGAAAAGAAAATTAAGGCAAGTATTTGACATAATTTTCCATTTTCCTGGTGCCGACATGGCAGCATACCAGCATATGTATGCTGCCATGGATTGGCGCCAGGAAAGAAAAAAGAAAAATTACGGTAAGTATATGATACAATTTTCCTTTCCTGGTGCCAACATGGCCGCGTACAACCATATGTATGCTGCCATGGATTGGCGCAAGGAAAGGAAAATTACAGTAAGTATATGATACAATTTTCCATTTTCTTGGTGCCAACATGGCAGCATACTACAATAGGTATGCTCCAATGGATTGGCACCAGAAAAGGAAAATTACGGCAAGAAAATTTTCCTTTTTCCTTTTTTTTTTTTTTTCATTTCAGAGTAGCAAATGGTTATAACCCATATCAGACTTTGGCACCAATGACAAAGTCAGAGGCAGATGGAGTGTCCTAAAGAACGATTTTAGGGACTTAGGAGCTAAATTGAGGAAAAGGACCTCCAAGGTAGTGTTCTCAGGAATACTACCGGTACATCGAGCCACACCAGAGAGGCAGAGGGAGATTAGGGAAGTAAACAAGTGGCTGAAGAGCTGGTGTAGTAAGGAGGGGTTTGGGTTCCTGGAGGACTGGGCCGACTTCTCAGTCGGTAACCGGTACTATAGAAGGGACGGACTGCACCTAAATGAGGAGGGTGCAGATCTGCTGGGAATGAAGATGGCCAAAAAGTTAGAGGGGTTTTTAAACTAGGCGATGGGGGGGAGGGTCCAGAGACAGAGATAGCCAGCGCGGAAGATATTCCAGAGGGTAGTATTGGGGGCATTAGTGGTAGGTTAACCAAAGCACATAAACGCAAGGTGAGTATAGTAGCAAGTCCAAGTTGCAATCTTGAAACACCCAATACGAGGACAATATGCGACCGGTCTAAACTATGTGGCATGTTCACCAATGCCAGGAGCCTGGCGGACAAGATGGGTGAACTAGAGATACTGTTGTACAAGGAGGATTTGGATTTTGTGGGAATTTCAGAGACCTGGTTCAACAGCTCTCATGATAGGCTGGCAAACATTCAAGGGTATACCCTATACCGCAAGGATAGAGAGGGTAAAAAAGGGGGAGGGGTATGCCTATATATCAAGAATAATGTACAAGTGAATGTGAGAGATGACATCACTGAGGGGGCTAGGGAGGAGGTGGAATCTTTATGGGTAGAGCTCCAAAGGGATGAAGCTAAGGGGAAAATAATACTGGGAGTATGCTATAGGCCCCCTAACCTGAGGGAGGAAGTGGAGACGGATCTCCTATCACAAATTGGATTAGCAGCAAGGATGGGAAGTGTTATCATAATGGGGGATTTTAATTATCCAGACATAGACTGGGCGGAGGGAACCGCGCATTCATTTAAGGCTCGCCAGTTCCTTAATGTCTTGCAGGACAATTTTATGGGTCAGATGGTAGACGCACCAACTAGAAATAAAACATTACTAGATCTACTGATTACCAACAATACAGACCTGATAACAGATGTGGAAATACGGGGCAATTTAGGTAACAGCGATCACAGTTTAATTAGTTTCAGTATAAATCACACAAATAGGAGACATGAAGGGAACACAAAGACACTGAATTTCAAAAGAGCCAACTTCCCTAAACTACAAACCTTGCTAAAAGGCATAAATTGGGATAAAATATTAGGAACAAAGAATACAGAGGAGAGATGGGTTTGCTTTAAGAGCATATTAAATAAGGGCATTAGCCAATGTATCCCATTGGGTAATAAATTTAAAAGAGCGAACAAACATCCTGGATGGCTTAACTCCAATGTAAAAATGCATATAAAAGCAAAGGAGAAGGCCTTCAAAAAATACAAGGTTGAGGGATCATCCACAGCATTCAGAATTTATAAAGAATGCAATAAGAAATGTAAGGGTGCAATTAGGATGGCTAAGATAGAACATGAAAGACACATAGCGGAGGAGAGCAAAAAAAATCCCAAGAAATTCTTTAAGTATGTAAACAGTAAAAAAGGGAGGACAGACCATATTGGCCCCATAAAGAATGAGGAAGGACATCTGGTTACAAAGGATGGGGAGATGGCAAAGGTATTGAATTTATTCTTCTCCTCAGTCTTCACGAGTGAATCGGGGGGCTTCAGTAACCAAAACTGCAGTGTTTATCCTCATGACACAACACAGGAAGCACCTACATGGGTAACAGAGGACGGAATTAAAATTAGACTTGAGAAACTTAACATCCTGGGAGACAGTACCATAGACATGTTGTCCCAGCAGCCAGATGAGGGAACAGAAAAAACATCCCTGGGAATTACAGACCAGTTAGCCTAACATCAATAGTATGTAAACTCTTGGAGGGGATGATAAGGGACTATATACAAGATTTTAGTAATAAGAATGATATCATTAGCAGTAATCAGCATGGATTCATGAAGAATCGTTCTTGCCAAACCAATCTATTAACCTTCTATGAGGAGGTGAGTTGCCATCTAGATAAAGGAAGGCCCGTAGACGTGGTGTATCTGGATTTTGCAAAAGCATTTGACACAGTTCCCCATAAACGTTTACTGTACAAAATAAGGTGCGTTGGCATGGACCATAGGGTGAGTACATGGATTGAAAACTGGCTACAAGGGCGTGTTCAGAGGGTGGTGATAAATGGGGAGTATTCAGAATGGTCAGGGGTGGGTAGTAGGGTCCCCCAGGGTTCTGTTCTGGGACCAATCCTATTTAATTTGTTCATAAACGACCTGGAGGATGGGATAAACAGTTCCATCTCTGTATTTGCAGACGATACTAAGCTAAGCAGGGCAATAACTTCTCCGCAGGATGTGGAAATCTTGCAAAAAGACCTGAACAAATTAATGGGGTGGGCGACTACATGGCAAATGAGGTTCAATGTAGAAAAATGTAAAATAATGCATTTGGGTGTCAAAAATATGAATGCAATCTATACACTGGGGGAAGAACCTCTGGGGGAATCTAGGATGGAAAAGGACTTGGGGGTCCTAGTAGATGATAGGCTCAGCAATGGCATGCAATGCCAAGCTGCTGCTAATAAAGCAAACAGAATATTGGCATGCATTAAAAGGGGGATCAACTGCAGAGATAAAACGATAATTCTCCCGCTCTACAAGACTCTGGTCTGGCCGCACCTGGAGTATGCTGTCCAGTTCTGGGCACCAGTCCTCAGGAGGGACGTACTGGAAATGGAGCGAGTACAAAGAAGGGCAACAAAGCTAATAAAGGGTCTGGAGGATCTTAGTTATGAGGAAAGGTTGCGAGCACTTATTCTCTCTGGAGAAGAGACACTTGAGAGGGGATATGATTTCAATTTACAAATACTGTACTGGTGACCCCACAATAGGGATAAAACTTTTTCGCAGAAGAGAGTTTAATAAGACTCGTGGCCACTCATTACAATTAGAAGAAAAGAGGTTTAACCTTAAACTACGTAGAGGGTTCTTTACTGTAAGAGCGGCAAGGATGTGGAATTCCCTTCCACAGGCGGTGGTCTCAGCGGGGAGCATTGATAGCTTCAAGAAACTATTAGATAATCACCTGAATGACCGCAACATACAGGGATATACAATGTAATACTGACATATAATCACACACATAGGTTGGACTTGATGGACTTGTGTCTTTTTTCAACCTCACCTACTATGTAACTATGTAACTATGTAAGGTTATTTTTGCCTTCTGTCTCCTAGTGGAGAGATTTACCTTTACTTCGTATTATATAGACACAACAGGAAGTGAGAGGAAATCTCTCCAAAGTAAGTTAACCCCCCTTAACAGTTGTCACTGGAACAGGTATCCCCATTAGATCATTTCCCATCTCTCCTTGTTCTGGTGACAGCCTGAAATTTTGGATTTTACCTCATTTTCTGCCCCGGCGATAATGGCTATCAGAGGTCGAGTGAAATCATCACTAAGCTGTACATAGCCTGTGCAGAGCCGTGGGAGGGGCCCAGTGGGCTCCACCCACTACAGGCTGCCTGCAGAAAGCTACAGGAGGCGGGGGCGGAGACGAGACCAGTCACCCTGCACAAGTAGAGAGAGCAGCAGGGAGCGGTCTTTATTACAGGAAGCTCCTGCAGGTAAAATCTCAGACAGATCTGGAAGAAATACACAAAGCACACCGAGATTCAAGGTGGAGTACATATGATGAATAGATTTAGATGATATTTGCTTATTCCAGAGTTCAGATTAAATTGTTTCTAATAGGATCACATAAACATCCAATATCACTCACAATAGGGGGGCAGGTATCTGGGGGTCTCCTTCTTAAAGGGGGCTTCCAGATTCTGATTCCACAGACCGGGCAGAGCCCCCCCTCCCCAAAGCACCCACCCCCCTATGTTGAGGGCATGTGGCCTGGTATGGTACAGGAGTGCCCCCCCCCCCCCCCTTCCTGACCTGGTATGAATTTTGGGGGCCCGCTGCTTAGCAACCAGCTATTTGTAAAAGAACAAATGCTGAATGTGATACCGCCAACATACCCTGGGGGGGGGGGGGGGGGGCAATTATCACATGCTTATTTACTCTCTGGTCCGTTTGTGAATTGGTTGTATAAGATTTTTACAGACACATTATTTTTTTTTGGTAAATACTGCATAATCATAATTTTTTTGTGAATTGGACTTAATTTACGATAATTTATGCAAATGAGAAATGTGATACCCTTATCGCATGCGGTAAACGTTAGTGAATTGACCCCATATACATTTAGAGGTAGAAAATAAAAACTACTGCCAGTGCCTTCAGGAGCATCATCGTTTTGGCAGAAAAAATGCCCAAAGTGCCTAAATGTGTGAAAACCAATGGCCAATGAAATGAATGAACACCCAAGTTCTTGACATGCCTAGCCGTGTCTAAACGCGCCTAAATGCATTTGCAAAACCGCGGCTTTGGGTGGATTTTTGAAGCTGCTTTTCTCCTGCCGTTTAGAAGAGCTGGGCAAACATTTACCCAGTGTGCATTTACCCAAACATTTGGCTCTGACGAAGAGGGCTTGACCCTCGAAACACGTTAGCCTTTGGCTACTATGAGGGCTTCCCACACCACTGACTGAGCACTGTACATGCCTATGCTTGATAAGAGTTAGCAGATTAATTTTTTATTATTCAATAAAATTGGTTATATTCGTAATGCACTAGGTCGGTGCGCCCTTTCTTTTGTTGTTTTCAGTTTAAAAAAAACAGCTATTAGAATAGAGTAAAAACCAAAATTATGAAATTGTCATACAAATATATATTTGAAATCAAATCTTTATTATTTTTTGGAAATAACATGGTGTGGGCGGATTTGTGCAGGTCGCAGGCTGCATCACGCCCCTCCAGCCTGTGTCGTAGAATAAGAGGGAGGTGAAGCCTCCATTAATCTACATGTAATATCCCCCCCTCATTGTGTTCAGCTAGTTAGTGGGCGTGGAGGAGGAGGGAGGGAGTCGGCTGTCATTTACCACTGTGTATACGCCCCACATGTGTGACTCTATAGTCACATGGGCTGCTCAGATGTGATAGGGAGGAAATTTTCAGCATAGAAACTCACTGAAAACTGAGCATGGGCAGAGTTGTCACCACAGCAGCGAAATCCCTAGCTGAATTGGGGACATGAACAGAAGGGGGAGATAGAGTGCAGCCGGATCAACCAGGATTTTTGCAGAATACATTAACTACTTGCCGACCAGCCGCCGAAGTTGTACTGCGACAGGTTGGCACGGCTGCGCAAATCGCTCTCATTGTACGTCGGCTCTTTAAATCGATATGGCAGCGTGCCCCCGGAGCCGATGCGCGTGGCCACCGGGCACCCTCGATCGCTCCTAACAGAGCCAGAATGGGGATCTGTGTGTGTGTAAACACACACATCCTGATTCTGTCAAGGGAGTAGAGACAGATTGTGTGTTCATACTAAGTAGGAACAGCGATATGTCTCCTCCCCCAGTCAGTTCCCTCCTCCTACAGTTAGAACACACAGTGAGGGAACACAGTTAACCCCTTGATCGCCCCCTAGTGTTAACCCCTTCTCTGCCAGTGACATTTATACAATAATCAGTCGCTATTTTTAGCTCTGAACGTTGTATAAATGTCAATGGTCCCAAAAAAGTGTCCGATCTGTCCGCCGCAATGTCACAGTCCCACTAAAAATCGCAGATCGCCGCCATTACTAGTAAAAAATAATTAAATAATAAAAATACCATAAATCTATCCCCTATTTTGTAGATGCTATAACTTTTGCGCAGACCAAGCAGTATATGCTGATTGCGATTTTTTTAACAAAAATATGTAGACGAATACATATTGGCCTAAACTGTGGAAGAAATTAGTTTTTTTATATATATTTTTTTTGAATATTTATTGTATACTTACCCCCTCTGTGCAAGGGTTTTGCACAGTGCGGCCCAGATCCTCCTTTTCTGGCTCCTCCTCTTCACGGGCTGCCCCCTCAGAAAGCCGATTTTCATGGGGGCACTCGTGTGGGCGCGCTTCCAAGTCCTGCTGCTGCGTCCATTGACACAGACAGCAGGACTCGGCCCCGCCCCCCCGACTCCCGTGTCACTGGATTTGATTGACAGCAGCGGGTGCCAATGGCTGCTGCTATCAATCTATCCAATGAGGACACGAGACAGCGGCTGGAGCTGCTGGGCTCATTCTCGTCGCTGGAAAGATCAGGTTCAGGTAAAGTACAAGGGGGGGCTCTGGGGGGGCAGCTGCCCCACAAAAGGTTTTTCACCTTAATGCATACAATACAGGTGAAAAACCTCCAGACTTTACAACTCCATTAAAGAATACGTAAACCCAACATTTCATATTCCTGATATGTGCCTCCTGTACTTGTAAGCATAGGCGTGCGCACAGGGTGTGCCAGGTGTGCCTGGGCACACCCTAATCATGCTGTTCTGCACAGATTCCCCCTGCTGTTTGGCTGCAGAAGAAGGGACTGGGGAATCTCTGTCTTAAAAGTGAGATATCAGGGGTCTGTTTAGATCTCTGATATCTCACCAAAGCCCCCCAATGGAGCTCCTAATAAATTGTATAATAATAATAATAATAATAATAATATATTATTAAATAAAATTGTAAAAAATAGAAAAATTGTAAAATAAAATTATGATAAAAAAATATATATAAAATAAAAAATATAAATAATAAAAAAAAATTAATGAAATATTTTTTTTATAAAAAAAATAAAAATAAATAAATAAAAAAAAAAAAAAAAAAATATATATATATATATATATATATATGTATATATACACAACAAGCATGTATACATACATACATACACATACACACGTATATTTGAGCTTTGGGTGCACACCCTAATGCCATGGTCTGCGCACGCCTATGCTTGTAAGAGAAAGTCTCCTGTTCTCTTTGTTTGAAATCCCTGGTGTTCCCGCCAACACCTCTTCTTTCCTATTAAAAACTGACCACACAAGGCATAAAAGCACAACATGGTCAATGCTCTAGCTATGCTGGGAACTCTGCCTTTTTTTTTTCTCTTCCAGTGATCAGACTTGTCCTGACACGCCCCTCCTGCACAGCCATTCACTGGGAAGATCAGCGTGCTGCTGTTTCTCCTCCCCCAGCTCTTATGCAGCTGAGAACAGAGGGAATGTGATAGCATAAAAAAGTGGGAAAAAAAGTATTTATAATGTTTGTTATTTGTTTTAATTTCCACATATGTTTCGCCTTTCATTTCTATTTTAAACTGAATGGGTTGTTTTACAAGGTGATCGTTTACAATCACTTTAAATGGTGAAAGACAGAGGAGATAATGATTGATGGAAGCCCCCGTGAGTATGTTAAAGGAATAAGTGCCCCCCATTTAACTTGATTTGGGATCCCTGGTATAGAAATAATTAGCGTTACATAATTATTATGCATGCAGCAGACGCCTCGCTGCCCAGGGTCTGGATGATCCCCGTATGAAGCAAACCTAATATAACATCCCGTCATGATGTACAGAAGGCGTGTCCCTTCCTATTAATCTCCCTGCCTCAGTCAAGCATTTAGCTACAGCAAAAAAAAAAGGATGTACAGACCGAAATTATATTCCAAAAAATACTGCGTCGTCCTTTTTGTCTTTGTTCTTGAATATATTATCACTGTTCGTGTTGTCATGCAGAACGCTACAGAAAAAAAAAAAGAATGGGCTTTATATACAGTATATTTAAAATGTAATGTAGAAGGTGAATGTAATCCCTATACAGTATTTAGCTTTCATGCCAAGATATGTTTTGTTGTTTTTGTCTTTTGTTTTTTTTTTTGGTTTGCAAAATTTCTTACCGTTATCCTGCCAGTAACAAACCCTTCCTGTTGCAGGGTGACAACGCTAAGCCACTGCCTCACAATTAGCAGCGGGGTTGTCAGCCTGCCATGCAAGCCCCTTCAGTAGCTGTCTGATAGGCCTGATTACAGTCAGCTGAAAAATCTCACATGGCAGGCTGACATTGCTGCTGTTAATTGCCAGGCAGTGGCTGAAGCTGGCCATACGCTAACAGACTTTTGAGCGTACAGTGGAACTTTGGTTTACGAGTAACGTGGTTAATGAGCGTTTTGAAAGACGAGCAACTTTTTTTTTTTTTTTTTTTTTAATTCTGACTCGGTTTGCAAGTGTTGTCTCGCAAAATTAGCGGAATTCAAGCTAATGGGCGGTGCAGTACCACATTTGGCCAGAGGTGCGGGGGGGCGCCGGGGACACTCGGAACGGTTCAGCGCCGTTCGGAGCCTTTTGTAAATACTCGGAATGACTCGGAAATACTCAGTTCACGAGTGTTTCCAAGCCTTTCTGAGGCTTTGTAAGGTGTCCCCGAGTATTTTCGAGGCTCTCCGGCGCCACCCCCCCACCTCTGGCCACATGCAGTATTGCATGCAATAGAAGTCAATGCGGAACGAAGTATCTTCATTTCCATTGACTTCTATG
The DNA here is from genome assembly GCA_037952925.1 of Lithobates clamitans. Lineage (NCBI taxonomy): Eukaryota > Metazoa > Chordata > Amphibia > Anura > Ranidae > Lithobates > Lithobates clamitans. The sequence goes on from JBBGZY010001925.1 coordinate 1,022,343, forward strand.
GGGAAACTCGCTTTGATATGCGAGTGCTTTGGATTACAAGCATTCCCCTGGAACAGATTCTGCTCGTAATCCAAGGTTCCACTGTATATTCGTACATTTGTACAAAAATTCCCATCAACACATTTAATGTCTTGACGAATGTCACTCAAAAGTATTTACAAAACATTAGCTTTAAAAGAATGCATTACCCCGACATTTCATATTCCCGATACCGTGCCTTGAAAAAGTATTCACACAGCTTGAAATTTTTTTAATTGGGATTTTATGTAATAGACCAGGGGTCTCCAAACTGTGGCCCGAGGGCCAGATGTGGCCCTTTGCTAGCCTTAATGAGGCCCTTGGGGCACTATTCCTCCCACTGATATGAGGCACTATTCCTCCCACTGACACCAACAATGGGGCACTATTTCTTCCACCAATACCAGTGATGGGATACTCTATTCCTCTTACTAATAGGGACACTACTCCTACTCCTATTGACCACCAACCCTAAGGCCATATTTATTCTCATTCGTGCCGCACCTCTGACATTTTCTACCCCTGCTGACCACAATCCGGCCCTCCTCAAGTTTGAAGGACAATAAACTGGCCCTTTGTTTAAAAAGTTTGGAGACGCCTGTGATAGACCAACACAAAGTTGCACATAATTGTGAAGTGGAAGGAAAATGATAAATGGTTTTCAAATTTTTTTGCAAATAAATATGTGAAAAGTGTGTGAGTCAATACTTTGTTGAACCTCCTGTCACTGCAATTACAGCTGTAAGTCTTTTTGGGGATGTCTCTACCAGCTTTGCACATCTAGAGAGGGCCATTTTTGCCCATTCTTCTCTGCAAAATATCTCAAGCTCTGTCAGATTGGATGGAGAGCGTCTGTGAACAGCAATTTTCATGTCTTGCCACAGATTCTCAATTGGACTTAGGTCTGGACTTTGATTGTGGCATTCTAACACATGAATATGCTTTGATCTGAACCATTCCATTGTAGCTCTGGCTGTATGTTTAGGGTCGTTATCCTGCTGGAAGGTGAACCTCCGCCCCAGTCTCAAGTCTTTTGCAGACTCTACTGCCCCGTACACCCCGTACACATAGTCGGATTTTCCAACGGAAAATGTTCGATGGGAGCCTTTTGACAGAAATTCCGACCGTGTGTAGGTTGCAAGACAAGTTTGAGCCAACATCCTTGGGAAAAAAAACATGGATTTTGTTGTCGGAATGTCCGATCGTGTGTATAATAGGGCATAACAGATTTTCTTCTAAGATTGCCTGTATTTGGCTCCATCCATCTTCCCATCAACTCTGACCAGCTTCCCTGTCCCTGCTGAAGAAAAGCATCCCCACAACATGATGCTGTCACCACCATGTTTCACAGTGGGGATGGTGTGTTCAGGGTGATGTGCATTGTTAGTTTTCCTCCACACATAGCGTTTTACTTTTAGGATAAAAAGTTCAATGTTGGTCTCATCTGACCAGAGCACCTTCTTCCACATGTTTGCTGTGTCCTCCACATGGTTTCTCGCAAACTGCAAACTGAACTTCTTATGGCTTTCTTTCAACAATGACTTTCTTCTTGTCACTCTTCCATAAAGGTCAGATTTGTGGAGAACACGTCCTGTGGACAGATTCTCTCACCTGACCTGTGGATCTCTGCAGCTCCTCCAGAGTTACCATGGACCTCTTGGCTGTTCTCTGATGAATGCTCTCCTTGCCCGGCCGGTCAGTTTAGGTGGACGGCCATGTCTTGGTAGGTTTGCAGTTGTGCCATACTCTTTCCATTTTCAGATGATGGATTGAACAGAGCTCCGTGAGATGTTCAAAGCTTGGGATATTTTTTTATAACCTAACCCTGCTTTATACTTCTCCACAACTTTATCCCTGACCTGTCTGGTGTGTTCCTTGGACTTCACGATGATGATTGTCAAATCCTCTAACAAACCTCTGAGGGTTTCACAGAACAGCTGAATTTATACTGAGATTAAACTACACACGGGTGGACTCTATTTACTAATTAGGTTACTTCTGAAGGCAATTGGTCCCACTAGATTTTAGTTAGGGGTATCAGAGTAAAGGGGGCTGAATACAAATGAATGCCCCACTTTTCACATATTTATTTTAAAAAAAAAATGTAAAACCATTTATCATTTTCCTTCCACTTCACAATTATGTGCCACTTTGTGTTGGTCCATCACATCAAATCCCAATAAAATACATTTACGGTTTTGGTTGTAACATGGCAAAATGTGGGAAAATTCAAGGGGTATGAATACTTTTTCAAGGCACCATTAGGCATGAGAGCACATCCATTCCAGTGTGGTCAGCTTTCTGGCTGTGCTGGGAGAACAGCCTGCCTGTCCTCCATTGGTCAGACCTGTGTTGACACACCCCCCTCGCCGCCCCCCCCCCCCCCCCTCACACAGTCAGTGTACTGCTGTTTCTCCACCCCTACCTCTCCAAGCCTCGTATGCAGCAAGAGCAAAGATTGTGTGCTCACTTATTAAAAAAAAAAAAAGAAGAAGAAAAGAAAAGGATTTATAATGTTTTGTCTTTCCTTTCTATTTTAACCTGAACGAGCTGTTTTACAAGGTAAGGGTTCAGATATACTTTAACATAAAATTTTGGCGCAAATGGATTTTCACCAAATGAAATTTGTTTGTCCGAGAAAAAATTTCCATCTTGCTCCTTCAAATTTTCTTATCACTGTGGTCGAAAACGGACGCTGATTTTTCCTCACTAATGAATAAAAAAATCAAAGAACGTTCTTAAAACAAAAAATGTCAAATGAAATTTGACAGCACTGTCAGCCTGCAACAGGTAGTGCCGTAATGGCAGGATCTCCAGGTGAGAAACTTTTCAATAGATTAACAACAACAAAATAAAAATGCTTACAGTGAAGCATGATGGTAAACATACTGAAAATAGATTTTGGATGAACCTTTCCTTTTCTAAGGATGTAAGCATTAGGTGGAGTGATTTTGGCAAAATTGATTTTTACACAAAACCAATTTCAAATTTCGCTCATTAATCTGCTTGCGTGAAATTTGCTTTAAAAAAAACAAAAAAACAAAAAAAAACAATCGGCTCTTATTTACAGGGTGTGATTTTTCAGGGGCTGTGATTAACGTTATTTAGTTTAATTATTTTACAGGGTCTATTAATGTTTTCAAACAAGAATTACACAGCTTAATCCCAAGATTCACACATTTTTCTAATTGGATTTGATTGGGGGGAAAAAGGTGTGAATCCTGGGTGAACACTGTGTGAAACTTGTACAAACCAGTTTAAAATAGACCCCTTAGTGTTCTTTGTATCTTTGGGTTTTTTTTCCCCTTTTTGTCTTTTCAGTGATTATTATGTCGTGTACACAGACCGGACTTTTCGGCATCAAAGGTCCGACGGTCTTTCCGACGGACTTTCGACCGTCGAATCGGTCATGTCTACACACGATCGCGACAAAGTCCGACAGATTCGACCGTGATGATGTACGACTGGACTAGAATAAGGAAGTTCATAGCCAGTAGCCAATAGCTGCCCTAGCGTCGTTTTTCGTCCGTCGGACTAGCATACCGGATTTTTCGACCGGACTCGAATCTGTCTGAAAAAGATTTGAAACATGTTCTATTGCTAAAGTCCGTCTGATTTTTCAACAGCAAAGGTCCGATGAAGCCCACACACAATCGAACTGTCCGGCGGATTCGTTCCGTCGAACGTTTGCTGTCAAAAAAATCAGACGGTCTTTAGCAATAGAACATGTTTCAAATCTTTTTCCAACGGATTGTAAATTGTGGAAATTTTGCCAAAATTTTCTGATTTTGCTAAAGCTTCAGGAAAGAGAAAACTCTGCTTTATTCAGCCCTAGGAAACAAGCGGTACCTTCATAATTATCCTAAGCAAGCTAAACGGTGCTCTTACTGATTATCCAAATGTTGATTCTGACAAAAATCAACAGTTAAGCCCTTATCTCAAACACCAATAGACCACCAGCTCTGAGCAATGGTAGTTTCAGAGTTTCTTGACTGTGCCGATAAAACAGCTGGTTGAAAGTATTATTGAGTAGAACACACTTGCTAATTAACAATAGGGGGGGAGAGTGTATGAAAGCCATTCTCAGCTAAGGTTCCTTCAGAGGTTGCTAGGGGTTCCTTAAGCTGTGGCTGCTTGACTTTCACAATCTGATGTTGCCTGCAAAGTTGCAGGGTCAATGTTACTCGCCAAAACCAGCAGCGTGACCCAATTATCTTTTTAGCTGTCCATTAAGTTGGTTTAAGCTATCTTTCTTTTTCTTTCAGTGAAGAAAACATAACAAGAGACAGCTACCTAGGGGTCATTTTTTGGAACATGTACAGGATACCTAAAAGGAACCTCCATGACCATCAGAAGTGGTTTAAATCCCATTGCACCTGTAAAAAACAAGCAAACAAAAAAAAAAACACAGTAAACCACCCTAAAGCCTCGTACACACGATCGGATTTTCCAGACCGGAAATGTTCGATGACGGGCTGTTGGCAGAAAATCTGACCATGTGTACGCTCCATCGGACAATTGCTGTCAGATTTTCAGCGGAAAAATGTCTGTTGTCGGATTTTCCGATCGTGTGCGCACAAGTCCGTCGGACAAAAGTCCAAAGTATAAACACGCATGCTCGGAAGCACGGACGAGCCGGAATCGGTCGGTCTTGTAAACTAGCGTTAGTAATGGAGAATTATTATTCGTGACGCGGCAAATTATGAAATCTCGAAATGCAGCGCACAATTCTCTTCTTTAATGGGATAATAATGAAGCTGCTTTGCTGGTGATACTAATGGAGTTATTACAAACAAATTTTCAAAGGCTTTTTTTTTGCTAGTGATATCAAGAATATTATTATTATGCTTTTTATTTTTTTTATCTGGGCAAGTTACCACAACACCATTATCCCGTAGTTTTTAAGATCACAGATGCAACTATGTTGGTGTCCCTTGTTAATTTTACATTGTATTTTTTTAAATGTAACTGAGAGGTGATAAGGACGCTCTGGTGGAGGTGGGTAGCTGGTCAGAGGGATGATAGTGATGAGATGGCACTTCTGGCAGCACTTTGGTTAGAGGAGAAACACATGTGTATATACGCCTGGCCGCCCTTGTAACACGGCTGTAGATTTATTCATTGTAAACTTTATGTTTGTATATTTATTTATTCATTATTGTTAATTTAACCACTGCCATCTGTGCCCTGTACCCCTGTGTCAAATTCCTTCAGGACTTCATTGTATATAGCACTGACGTTAATAATCCATTTTGCGAGTGCACGGTCGTCTTGGCCGTCCTCATAATACATCTGTCACTTCCCTTATCATTGTGTATTTAGTATCTGCCCACACTCCTCCCCTTGCTCCTCCCCCTCACCATTTATAAGCCAGCTTGAGGAGTGTGGGCGTAGGTCTGACGAAGGAGCCGCACATGCTCCGAAACGCGTTACCACCCCCTTCTCTACACTGACACCATCAGCCTTGTGTGTCCCGCAGTGAATACAGGCTTCCCTGCTGCCTCCTCTTTCCAACACGCATGAGAACGCTTTACAGCTGCTGGACGGCTCTACACTGCTCTCTACCACCGTGCTGAGGATGGACACATGCCACAGATGAGGACTCCTGATTTTATCATGTCTTTTAACACTCAACAATCTTGTAAGTGCTTTTAACCCTTTGTGCACTCTATTAAATTTTACATACTGCACTTAGAGGCGCCTTTCTTTTCCTTTTTTAAATGTAACTGCCGACTCCCAAACTGTCATTTGAAGTAAAACACATAGCCAAGTATTATTCTACACAATTTTTTTTATTGTGCATTAAAAAAAGAATGCAAAAAAATTTGGCAAAGACATGCCAAATGCCAATAGAACTTAACCAAAAAGTGCATTTTATGCATCCAAAAATATAGAAAATATACCAAATCAAATCATTATTATTCAACCAAAAAATAAAATAAAAGCCTCATGCATGTGTCCTGCTTCTTATTATAGGGGGTCAACAATGCCAAGAGTTGGTGAAAGCAGGGGTCTGTCATCCGGAGATAATTCCGAAAATCATCCGGATTATTCTTCTGGAGCTCCCGCAGCAAAGGCATGTGACATAATTGGTCACGATTAATAAAGCAACCAATGTTTGGTCCAGGAACTCCTCCTCCTCCTGTTCCTGGACTGGACTTGGGTCAAAGCAATAACTCCGCAACATGTCTGGTTGGCGAACGGCCATTCAGGAACGAACTGAAAAGCACGAACTGAATAGCACAAAATGAAAAGAGCGAAATGAAAAACGTGAATCAACACTCACCAAACTTCTACTCACACAAAATTAGCAGAAGGAGCCCAAAGGGTGGCGCTAAAGAGCTGAAAAACCACATAGTACGTCAGTAGGTTGATGTTTGTTGGCCGTTTGTATCCAAGACAAAATCCAGGCACCCGCCTTCGGACAAAAGTCTGAGGTTTTGTCTGCAGAAAATCTGATCGTGTGCACGAGGCTTAATTTTGCCTTCCTCTTTGATTTCAACCCATTTTTGACAAAATGTCGAAATTTGGGCAAAATCTCCTTATTTTCTCGAGGATAAAAACTCTCATTTTGTTCATCCTTAGTAAACACAGGTGGTACCTTCATGGTTTTTCTAAGCAGGATAAACAATGCTGTTAACTGATATTCATATGTTGACTCTTTGCCAAAGGTCAACAGATAAGCCCTAATTTTCATCTCTAGACCCTCCCACTGACCTTTTGCCATGTCTGCAGAAAGAGGTAACATATGACTGTCAGACATATGTTACAGGGATTGGTTAGAATGGTACCAGAATGCCACAGTAAACTAAAACTCTTTTCACATCTGTCCCCAAAGATCCAGTTATTGTCCCACTGGGTACTACCATCCTGCACAGCATAGAGAAGGGGAAGCCAGGATGTCAATCACATCATGCTCATCAAAGACCCCGTTATCAATGCACCATTGAGCTGCTTATATGCTGAAAAGTTCATAATCGGTTTTGGTTTCTGTAAAACTGGCAAACCAGGGGATTTCTTAGTTTGGGAAAAAAGTCAGAACCCTTTAGGCTCATCCCTGCCTTTTGCGTATAGAATGCCCACTAAATGCTGCCAACCTTTGCTTGGGCATCACAGCTCATCTGATTGGCGTCCTGGCTTCACTTCTCTATGCTATGCAAGACGGCAGCGTCCAGTGGGGACAGATTGTAGAGGCCTTTTAGTTCTCTATTAATGCACCATTGAGCTGTTTAAAAGCTGTAAGGTTCGTTTTTGGCATTGATGTCTATAGAACTGGAAAATAAGGGGGTTTCGTTTATAAGAATTAGGGTTCAGGGAGGGAGTCTAGAGAAAAAAAGGGCCCTAGAGTAAATTCCTTTTACAAATTATACTGGAATCAACCATGTGGTTAAAAGGGTGCTGCAACAGCTCCCAACCGGCCACGACGAATAATGTGCATAAGATGTGTTACCAGCACACCAACAATCTTGTTTCAAATCGCAGAAGCTTCTCTTTGTGATTAAGTAATGAAAAGAGATTTTCATTTTGAATCAAGCTCGTTAGTGTGCAGGCAATATATCTTATCCTAGAGAAAAAAAAACTGGGTACCTTTTACACTTGTCCCTGCTATTTGTGCCTAGAACCCCCTACTAATCAAGTGTGTTGCCAATGCTGCCAATGTTTGCTTGGGCATCAAAGCCCATCTCCAAAAACCCAGGGCTGTCCCAGCTGGGCTTTGTTGAGCAGACATGGTCAAACGCAGATAGACCACCAGCTCTGAGCAACGGTAGCTTCTTGCCGGTGTTCTGTTGAGAAGTGCCCCCATCGAATAGTGCCCGCGCATGCGCTGGATGGAGCCACACTTCAGCTGTTTTGCTGATCAGCTGGAGTGACATGATCAGGGCACAAGCGCATATCATAGGAGGCATCTCTCGATGGGAGATTCCATTTCATGGCCACAATTTAAACCTATACAAACAGTGGGGGGGCCGTAGTTCTCACATTGTGCCTCGCTGTTGCGGGGCGGCTTTACAGTGTGCGGATGGTCCGGTTTTGTCTGTGTTGCAGGGCAGGTTTGCTGTGTTGAACGGCCGGTTTTGCCTGTGTGAAAGGGCGGGTTGCAACACAGATAAACCAGCTCTTCAACACCCCTGCCCTCCAGCAGCAGCGATGCGCAATCTGAGAACTACGGTCTCCCCCGCTGTTTTATAGGTTTAAATTGTGCCTGTGAAATGGTATCTCCCATCTAAAGATACCTCCTACGATGCGCGCATGTGCCCTGGTTACGTCAGCCCAGCTGATTGGCAAATCAGCTGTTGTGCTGTTCCGTACGGCGCATGCGCCGTACATACCAGGCACTATTCGATGGGGGGCACTTCTCGACAGAGCACCGGTGCCAGTAAAACAGCTGGTGGGCAGCAATACTAAACAGTACACACTTTCCAATTAACAGCAAGGTATAGCAGGCATTTTTAGTGAGGTTCCCCCAGAGGTTGCTAGTGGTATCTTGAGCTGTGGCTGATTGACCTCCCATCTGATGGTGCTTGATTAGCTCTAGGGTCAACACTACTCTGTAAAACTAGTTCCATGACCCAGTTATCTTTTTAACTGCCCATAAGGGTGGCATTCTGACCATCCCTGTAATCTAGGAGGACATTTTTCCCAATGACCCCTTATAAATTGGTTTTAGCAGGGGTTCCCCAAGACCTGAAAATGAAAGGGGGGCTGAGTCTTCAAACCAGACCTTATCAACCAGGGTTCTTCCAGAGGCTGCTATTGGTTCTTCTGGAGCTATAACATATTGACCTTCCATGTGATGGTGCTTGCATGGTTCTGGGGCCAATGCTACTTGGAAGAGCCAAGCTTGGTTGCTACTGTCCACCAACGTAAGTAATATCTTCCCCATTGACCCCTGATGAAATGGTTTTAGTAAGGGTTCCCTAAGACCTCAACATGAAAGGGGGGCTGAGTCTTCAAACCAGACCTTATCAACCAGGGTTCTTCCAGAGGCTGCTATTGGTTCTTCTGGAGCTATAACATATTGACCTTCCATGTGATGGTGCTTGCATGGTTCTGGGGCCAATGCTACTTGGAAGAGCCAAGCTTGGTTGCTACTGTCCACCAACGTAAGTAATATCTTCCCCATTGACCCCTGATGAAATGGTTTTAGTAAGGTTTCCCCAAGACCAAAAAAAATGAAAGGGGGGCTGAGTCTTCAAACCAGACCTTATCAACCAGGGTTCTTCCAGAGGCTGCTATTGGTTCTTCTGGAGCTATAACATATTGACCTTCCATGTGATGGTGCTTGCATGGTTCTGGGGCCAATGCTACTTGGAAGAGCCAAGCTTGGTTGCTACTGTCCACCAACGTAAGTAATATCTTCCCCATTGACCCCTGATGAAATGGTTTTAGTAAGGTTTCCCCAAGACCTGAAAATGAAAGGGGGGCTGAGTCTTCAAACCAGACCTTTTCAACCAGTGTTCTTCCAGAGGCTGCTAGTGGTTCTTCTATTGGTTCTTCTGGAGCTATGGCATAATGACCTTCCATGTGATGGTGCTTGCATGTTTCTGGGGCCAATGCTACTTGGAAGAACCAAGCTTGGTTGCTACTGTCCACCAACATAACTAATATCTTCCCCATTGACCCCTGATGAAATGGTTTTAGTAAGGGTTCCCCAAGACCTGAAAATTATTTAGGAAGGTTTGTGTAGAAGTTCTCTACTCCATAACTGGACATAAAAAAAAACCTCTTTAATATAAACCTACGAATGCAAAAAAAAAATGACTATAATTACTATAAACTATAAATTTAGCGCTGCCAATGAAGATTAGGCAAAAAAAAAAAAAACACTGCAAAAGGCGTCTGTTGGTGATTCACAATGTTAATCCCTTCCTGACATTATATAAGCTGATGTATCTCATTGAGAAAAACACACAGACGTCCGTTGACCATTCCACCTGAGCCGCCTTCTCTCTCCTGCCCTTCTTACACCAAACCTTTCAGTAGGAATCATTGTATTATAATGTCAACCCTTTCGGAATACGTTATTTTTACATCTTCCATGTAGGCTTCTGTCGCTCACTGGGGTCAAGTGTTAATTTTTATTGCATGGGTATATTAAAGGGTTTTTTTTTTTTTATATGTGGGGAGGCAGGGAAATACCACAATTCTGGAGCTGCCCATGGTGAAGCTGTGCTTTGTCTGCATTGCTGGACTTTGCCTTTCATTCATGCTTCCTTCTCTCTCTCCCCCCTCCTCTGCTCTCTGTCTTTTTTTTTCCTATCTTCTATTCAGGAAAAAAAAATGTGTGGGTGGGCACTGCAAGCTTACCTATCAATCAAGTTACTGATCTGAAAAAAAAAAGCAGCAAGGGGAATAGAAGGAGAGAGAGAGAGAGAGAGAAGGGGGTTGCAGCAAGGTAGGTGGGTGTACAGAGCCAGCGGTGGGGTAGGATGCTACCAAAGAGGAGAGGGTGTAATATTATACAAGCCAGCATCCTTCCCAGCACAGCTTCAGAATCCGCAGCACTGATTCATAAAAGGATGAATCCCACTCCCAGCCCTGACATATGAGCTTGCTGTGGGAGGCTAGGAAAAGGAAAAATCTTTAGGATCAGAACGTACAACATAAACATCCAATCTGATAAGGTAACACTGGAATTTGTACATAGATGAGATTTTTTTTTTTTTTTTTTGCTGCATGATGTTATATATGTAAAGGATGCAGCTTCATGTATGTTATAATAGCATGAATGTGTAGACTGCATAGGGATCTATGGAAGGGGGTCTATTTAATGTGATGTATATTGCAGTTATTTAAGCCCAGGCAGATATATTTTATATTGCTGGGAATAAATGTATGCTTGAATATCTATCTATCTATCTATCTATCTATCTATCTATCTATCTATCTATCTATCTATCTATCTATCTATCTATCTATCTATCTATCTATCTATCTATCTATCTATCTATCATGCATTCTTTCTATCCATCCATAACCTAATTAATATATACCTGCCACATCCTCTCCTTGCTTCTACCTATAGAATGAATATGATCCATCTACCTTACTGACTGTCTGTCTATCTATCTATCAAATTATCTATCTATCTATCTATCTATCTATCTATCTATCTATCTATCTATCTATCTATCTATCTATCTATCTATCTATCTATCTATCTATCTATCTATCTATCTATCTATCTATCTATCTATCTATCTATCTATCTATCTATCTATCTATCTATCTATCTATCTATCTATCTATCCTCTCTCTACAGCTCTCCCCTGATAACTCATATCCACCATAACTCATAACCTCATCCCACTCTCTCTTTAGTATTTATTGAACAGTATCTATCATGCTCTCTCTTTATCTGCCATACGTCCTGTATATATCCTCTTTCTCTCTGTCTTTCTCTCTCCCTCTCTTATCTATATAACTCTTTCTTTCTTCCTTTCTTTCTTTCTTTCTTTCTTTCTTTCTTTCTTTCTTTCTTTCTTTCTTTCTTTCTTTCTTTCTTTCTTTCTTTCTTTCTTTTCTTTCTCTCTTTCTTTCTCTCTTTCTTTCTCTCTTCCACTTTCTCTCTCTTTTTCTAATCTCTTTCTAGTCTATATAACCCTATCTGCCTCTCTCTCTCTCTCTCTCTCTCTCTCTCTCTCTCTCTCTCTCTCTCTCTTTCTCTCTCTTCTTCGCACTTTCTAATGTATATTATCTTCTCTTCTCCCCCCACTCCTATCTCGCTCCTTTACTCTCTCTCCTCTTTCCCTCTTATTCTTTCTCCCCCTTCTCTTTTCTCTCTCTCTCTCTCTCTCTCTCTCTCTCTCTCTCTCTCTCTCTCCCTCTCTCTCTCTCCATTTCGCTCCATCTCTCTCTATCTCTCCATTTCTCTATCTCTCCATTTCTCTCTCTCTCCATCTCTCTCTCTCTCTCTCTCTCTCTCTCTCTCTCTCTCTCTCTCTCTCTCCATTTCGCTCCATCTCTCTCTCTCTCTCTCTCTCTCTCTCTCTCTCTCTCTCTCTCTCTCTCTCTCTCTCTCTATTTCTCTCTCTCTCTCCATTTCATTCCATCTCTCTCTCTCTCTCTCTCTCTCTCTTTCTCTCTCTCTCTCTTTCTCTCTCGCTCTCCATCTCTCTCTCTCTCTCTTTCTCTCTCTCTCTTTCTCTCTCGCTCTCCATTTCTGTCTCTCTCTCTTTCTCTCTCTTTCCCTCTCCCTCCACCCTCTCTATTTCTCCCTCACTCTCTTCTTTCTATCCTTCCTCTCTCTCTCCCTTTTTCCTTATCTCTCTTTTTTTCTTTTGATCTAATCCTCTCTTTCTTGCTTTCTCTCTTCTGTGTAAATCTTTATTTCTCCCACTTGTCCTTCCTTCCCCTCTGTGTGTCTCTCCCTCTCTCTCTAATCTACATTATCTTCCCTCTCCCCCTTTCTTTTTCTTATCCTCTCTCTTGTGTATATAATCAATTCTCTTTCTCTCTCACCCTCCCTCTCTCTCCCCCTCTCTATCTCCCCTCTCCTCCTCACTCTAACCCCCCCCCCCTCTTTCCCTCTCTCTCTTCCCCCTCTCTCTTTCCTCCTCTCTCACCCCTTCTCCCCTCGTTCTCCCCCTCTCTCTTTCCCTCTCTCTCTTCCCCTCTCTCTCTCCTCCTCTCTCACCCCTTCTCCCCTCTTCCCCCCCCCTCTCTCTTTCCCCCTCTTTCCCTCTCTCTCTTCTCCTCTCTCTCTCCTCCTCTCCCACCCCTTCTCCCCTCTTCCCCCCCCCCTCTCTCTTTCCCCCTCTTTTCCTCTCTGTCTTCCCCTCTCTCTCTCCTTCTCTCTCACCCCTTCTCCCCTGTTTCTCCCCTCTTTCTCCCCCCTCTCTCTTTCCCTCTCTTTCTTTCCCCTCTCTCTTTATTCTATTTTATATTCTTTCTTCCTTTCTTTTTCTTATCCTTTCTCTCGTGTATATAATCCCCTCTCTCTCTCCCTCCCTCTCTCTCTCTCTCTCTTTTACCAATCACCCAAACATACATAAACACACACATACATATACCTAGAATCTGACCTCAGTGGATTTCTCAATGGTAATCAAAGGTTGTGAATTATTGATATCAGCAATTTATATTACAGCCTCTTTCAGTGCTGTGCATCCAGTGAAGTCTTTTTTTTCTCTATATTTGAATGATTTGTTGTTGTCCATCTTCCAGTAATATAACAACTAACTCATGAATGTAATATAATATAATACATAAAACACAATGGCTGAGATGTACCGTACCAGGCGCTGAATGTGAAGATTAAAGCCGTTGCACATTTGTAGAAGATTTGTTGCTTCCTCCCCATAGATGAGATGTAACAAGGAGCTATTGATTGGAAGTGATCAGAATGTTCTGTATATAGGTGTTTGTGTGTCCCTGTATATACATGTATGTTTAATATATAGAGAATTAGCTAGCCTATCTCTAGCCACCTATTGAGTATTCTAAACACAGTGTCACCGCAGTGCTCTTACCTGCCGACAAGCAATGCTTGCAGGATCAGAGAGATGATAAGACCAAGAAGAGAATCAATGTTCATAAATGGGCTGAGTGGGGTTTGCTGGTCTTGGTAAATATAGGGTGCTTTGTCACTTCTAGACTTTCCTGGGCAGTCTTTCTCAATCACCAGGCTGCGGCCTTTCTCCAACCTGGTCTCCAGCCAGCTGCAGATCCCCTAACCTATCATACTGCCTCCAACCTGACATGGTGAACCCAGGTCCCATGAGATCCCTCAGGCCTCACAGTATTCCCAACATCCCACAGTGCTCCCTAGCCTGCTGTAGTGCCTTCAGCCCCACATAGTGCCCCAACCTCTAGGAGTTTCCCATAGTGCCCCCCCCCCCAAACCTCCCACGCTATCACCCAGCCTCCCACAATAATGCCCCCTATCCTGCTCCCAACCTCCAACAGTGTCCCACAGTGCCCCTCAACTCCCACAGTGTCTGCAGGCTGCATAAGGGCCCTCAGTGCCCAAATTGCCCACCAGCCTGCTACAGAGCTTTCAGCCCTTTAGTGCCCCCAACCTCTAACAGTGCCCCCCCCCCCCCCCCCAGTAGCCTCATGCCCATAGCTCCCAATTGTCCCTAAATTTCGAGGGACTGTTCTGATTTGGAGCAATGTCCCTCTGTCCCTCTTTCCCCCTCATTTTGGTCTGATCTATATAGTTGTATAAAAAAAGGCACTTTTTGTCTTTCAAAAAGTGTTTCCCAGTGCTAAACATTTCATCCAATTTCTAAATTGCTGCATTTGTACATTTTAAAAGCCAATATAAAGGAATAGTAGTGGTAAAAAAAAGTCCTTGTGGGTTTAATTAACCTTTTTTTTGTTGTTGTCAATTCTCCTTTACGGGGGTGTGGCAGGGGGCATGTCCTATACCTACATACATTCAGTGGCGTCTCCAGCTTTCATATTTAGGGGGGGGCACATGGGGGGACAGGGACAAAAGTAGGGGGGCAACTATAAAATGCAATTATATATATATATATATATATATATATATATATATATATATATATATATATATATATATATGGGTCCAAAGCAGTGGGAGAACTATCAGAGTCGGTTCACACTGAGGCAGCACTACTTCCAGCGCGACTGCCTCAGACGACTTGAACACGACTGCAGCGGCGACTTGCAAAACGACTTCTATATAGAAGTCTATGCAAGTCGCCTCAAGTTGCCCCCAAAGTAGTACAGGAACCTTTTTCTAAGTCGAAGCGACTTGCGTGGCTCCGATTAGAACGGTTCCATTGTACAGAACGGGACGCCTGACAAGTCGTCCTAGTGTGAACCGACTCTCAGGGTTGCAAAGGTTGTCTTGCCACCGGGCCCTGGTGTTCTGCCACTGTGGGGTTCCCCAGCCTCCTCTTGCTGTCCTGCGCCTGCTATTGACAGCGCTGGTCTGGCATCTCTTGGAATTTACAGGCTGGTTCTCCAGTCCTAAGGACGGGAGAAATCAGTCTGTTTTTTCAGTAACTGAGAGTCCTGGTGGAGTCCTTCCTGCAACTCGCTCTTCTCCCTGCCAATGAGGATGTAGGGGAAGGAGCAGATCGGGCGGCCATGGTTGTGTGAGCGCTTGCATTATGCAGTGTCAGCGAGCAGAGGGAGGGGGGAGGAATCACCTATCTAGAGACTGTGTTACTCCAGCGGCGGCCCGAGTAAGATGTGGCGCATCCGCTACGAATGCAAAAAAAAAGACATTGCCTTTTTGTAAAAAAAATAAAAATGTTTTTTTTTTAATTGGGGGGAGGCACATGGTGGGGCACAGCATAATGTTGGGGGGGTCAGGGCCCCCTCTGGGCCCCCCCCCCCAGGGATGCCATTGCATACATTTGTTAGTAGGTGTCCCTCATTCCCATCTCAAAATGTTGGGAGGTATGCCCACGCCCCATGAGATTCCTCAGCACCCACAATGGCTCCCTAACTTCTCACAGTGCCCTCCAGCCTGCTGCAAAGACATCAGCCCCCCCCCCATAGTACCCCAATCTCCAGGAGCGTTCCACAGTGCCCCCAGGCGCTATGAGAGTGCTCAGTCCCAAAAGTGGCTCCCTAACTTCTCACAGTGCCTTCAAGCCTGCTGCAGAGTCATTAGCCCCCCCATAGTACTCAGCCCCCCCATAGTACCCCCATCCTCCGGGAGTGTCCTGGAGTTTCCCGAGATGCCATGGGAGGGCTCAGAACCCACAATTCCCCCCAATCTTCCATAGTGCCCCCCAGCCTTGCTGCAGAACGAAACCCCCCCCATATTGTTCACAAACTCCTGTAGTGTCTCCTCTAGCCCAACAGATCTACCCCCCCCCTCAAAATTTGTGACTGTCTTTCGCTTTCATTTCACCCTTATGTTCTGAGCTCCCATCTGCACACAAGGGTTGCCAACCGTCCGTAAATTTACTGACGGTATGTAAATATCGGGAAATGGCCACCCGTAAAAAAATATGGCTGGTCCTTTCTGGTGAAGAAGCCGTGCAGCCACACGATTCCAATCCCCAACTATGGACAGCTCCTGAAGGCGCAGCAAACACTAATAGGACCCCTATGGGATAGCATAGGCAGATGACAGATCCTCTTTATGGAGACTTTGGAGTGTGTGAATCCCTAATGTCTCCCTGTTCTCATTCTCAAGACTTTAAAAGCGATCAGGATGTAAAGCCATCAGGTAAAAAAACAGCACTTTGTTTTAACCGCTTGAAGGCTTTATGGACGTCGTGTGGATAGGGCAGTTCGTTTTTTTTTTAAATTGAGCTGCCAACTCATAGCAAATGTGACCTGAAACTTTTATTAAAAGCCGAGCACCTGTAGGGAGGTGATACTGAGACAGAGAGTTCGCCCCCTACAGGGCTGGTTAGAAAGTAATGCTCCACACTTCTGTTCCTATAGCATTAACCCTTTCACATGTTTTAAAAATCATTTTAGGCCTGAAGATTACATATAACCCCCAAACATTATATGTTTTCTGAAAGCAGACAACCTAGAGAATAAAATAGTGGTAGCTCCATTTTTTTTTAAGTCACATAATATTACCAAATACACTATAAGCCACCCAAATTTTTGGTAAAATATAAAAGACTAGGTTGCACCGAGTAAATAGATACCCAATATGTCAAACCTTAAGTTTGTGTGCTCCTGTGAAATGGCGACAAACTTCAGTACCCTATACTTTCTATAGGCGGTGCTTCAAAAGCCCCCTATAGGTCATCAGTTTAGTGTTACGAAGGAGGTTTGGTGCTAGAATTATTGCTGTCACTCCGGCATGCGTGGCAATATGTCAGGCGATGTCAGTTTTCAAACACAATCCCGGTGGCTGCAGCCTACGTGTGTACCTACCTGTGTGCGAATCCCCCTCGCTGTCACCTTTGGACAGCAGCATTGGCAGTCTGGGGTAAGGGGAGTGTTAGGTGTACTAGCAGATTTAGATATACTAACAAATTGAAGCCAAACTCAGCTAACACTTTATAATCAGTTACAGCAGGTTTTGTTTTCCTTTTTGGGATAAAGGTTTCACATAAATAAGCAAAAGCTGATCATTGTAAGCACCCCTGTCTGTGGTAAATGGTTTCACTCATCCCTGTAACTGATACATCTGCAAGAGAACTTGTTCTTTTGAAAAACAGTGGACTTGCTGGCTAGATCACCAGATGAAAATAAAAGAAAGAAAGCCTAAAATGGAAAACGAATGCAGACATCACATCCAAGAAATGATAAGCTGCAATATAATACATGTTAGCTTTTGGGTTTATTACCGCTTTAAGCACTTCATGCCAGGAACCAGCAGACACCATCAATGTCATTAACCTTCACTCTGAATTCTATAGCGTTGCAAGAAGGGAATGCAGAACACGTCCCGTTCTTCACCAGCCCCTTGTGCCTTCCCTAGAGATGTCAAATTTCTGGAAGTTTTTAAGCCATAGAAAAAAAAAGTTTTGGCAGTGAGCTGGTATATAATAATGTGGCAGTGAGCTGGTATATAATAATGTGGCAGTGATCTGGTATATAATAATGTGGCAGCGATCTGGTATATAATAATGTGGCAGTGATCTGGTATATAATAATGTGGCAGTGATCTGGTATATAATAATGTGGCAGTGATCTGGTATAGAATAATGTGGCAGTGATCTGGTATAGAATAATGTGGCAGTGATCTGGTATATAATAATGTGGCAGTGATCTGGTATATAATAATGTGGCAGTGATCTGGTATATAATAATGTGGCAGTGATCTGGTATAGAATAATGTGGCAGTGATCTGGTATAGAATAATGTGGCAGTGATCTGGTATAGAATAATGTGGCAGTGATCTGGTATAGAATAATGTGGCAGTGATCTGGTATATAATAATGTGGCAGTGATCTGGTATATAATAATGTGGCAGCGATCTGGTATATAATAATGTGGCAGTGATCTGGTATATAATAATGTGGCAGTGATCTGGTATATAATAATGTGGCAGCGATCTGGTATATAATAATGTTGCAGTGATCTGGTATATAATAATGTGGCAGTGATCTGGTATATAATAATGTGGCAGTGATCTGGTATACAATAATGTGGCAGTGATCTGGTATATAATAATGTGGCAGTGATCTGGTATATAATAATGTGGCAGCGATCTGGTATATAATAATGTGGCAGTGATTTGGTATATAATAATGTGGCAGCGATCTGGTATATAATAACGTGGCAGCGATCTGGTATATAATAATGTGGCAGTGATTTGGTATATAATAATGTGGCAGTGATCTGGTACGTAATAATGTGTCATTGTTCTGGTATATAATAATGTGGAAAAGATCTGGTATATAATAATGTGGCAGCGATCTGGTATGTAATAATGTGGCAGTGATCTGGTATAGAATAATGTGGCAGCGATCTGGTATATAATAATGTGGCAGTGATCTGGTATATAATAATGTGGCAGCGATCTGGTATGTAATAATGGGCCATTGTTCTGGTATATAATAATGTGGAAAAGATCTGGTATATAATAATGTGGCAGTGATCTGGTATATAATAATGTGGCAGTGATCTGGTATATAATAATGTGGCAGTGATCTGGTATATAATAATGTGGCAGTGATCTGGTATATAATAATGTGGCAGTGATCTGTTATATAATAATGTGGCAGTGATCTGGTATATAATGTGGCATTGTTCTGGTGTATAATAATGTGGAAAAGATCTGTGATATAATAATGTGGCAGTGATCTGGTATTTAATAATGTTGCAGTGATTGGTATATAAAAATGTGGCATTGTTCTGGTATATAATAATGTGGCAGTGATCTGTTATATAATAATGTGGCAGTGATCTGGTATATAATGTGGCATTGTTCTGGTGTATAATAATGTGGAAAAGATCTGGTATATAATAATGTGGCAGTGATCTGGTATATAATAATGTGGCAGTGATCTGGTATATAATAATGTGGCAGTGATCTGGTATATAATAATGTGGCAGTGATCTGGTATAGAATAATGTGGCAGCGATCTGGTATAGAATAATGTGGCAGTGATCTGGTATATAACAATGCGGCAGTGATCTGGTATATAATAATGTGGCAGTGATCTGGTATATAATAATGTGGAAAAGATCTGGTATAGAATAATGTGGCAGTGATCTGGTATATAATAATGTGGCAGTGATCTGGTATATAATAATGTGGCAGTGATCTGGTATAGAATAATGTGGCAGCGATCTGGTATAGAATAATGTGGCAGTGATCTGGTATATAACAATGCGGCAGTGATCTGGTATATAATAATGTGGCAGTGATCTGGTATATAATAATGTGGCAGCGATCTGGTATATAATAATGTGGCAGTGATCTGGTATATAATAATGTGGCAGCGATCTGGTATATAATAATGTGGCAGTGATCTGGTATAGAATAATGTGGCAGTGATCTGGTATAGAATAATGTGGAAAAGATCTGGTATATAATAATTTGGCAGTGATTGGTATATAATAATATGGACAAAATCTGGTATATAATAATGTGGCAGCGATCTGGTATATAATAATGTGGCAGTGATCTGGTATATAATAATGTGGAAAATATCTGGAATATAATAATGTGGCAGTGATTTGGTATATAATAATGTGGCTCTAAGCTGGTATATAACAATGTGGGACTGATCTGACCTATAATGAGGTGACCCTAAGGTAGTATATAATCATTTTGCGGTGAGCTGATATATATAATGTAGAAAAGGTCTGGTATATAATAATATTTTGTAATCACGTGGCACTGATATAGTATGCAGTAACGTGACAGTGAGCTGGTACTGTATATAGTAACGTGGCACTGAGCTTGCATTTAGGAATAAACCCGGGGCTGGTATATAGTCATGTAAAGCTGAGCTGGTAAAATATGTGGCACCGATCTTGTAGGTAAGAATGCCAAGGTGCCAATGAACATAAAGATGCGACTGCGCTAGGTTAAACCATACATGTGCGCAACAAAATTCAGCAAATGGCCAAGTGAATCACATGATCAAAGATATTACTGTGTAATAAATGGATAATTCATCAATGTGTAAAACATTTCATATAAGCAAATAAAGCTAAAACAATTTTTTTTTTTAATAATTAAAAAAATAATGAAAAGCCAATCAAAAAAGTCCCACAAAATGCACAAAAAACTCCAATGCAGTGGCTGAATCCACAAATAAAGTCCTCGCAGCGCTACTGTGCAAAATGTCATCTTCTTGATGCTTCCTCCACACCACGTGTCCCTCGCCTTAAACACACTGGATACTCACCCCCCCAAAAAAAAAAAAATTGCAATATAATTCATAAGTAGCCCACAATTTGCACTTTCATATGGAACAGTCTGCACCCAATTTTCTTCATCATTTTTTCTCCAACAGAACATTTGAATCTGATTACATCTCCCATCTGAGACCAGAAAAGCGCCAGAAATCCTGACATTTATTCTTTTAAAAGAAAGTACAGTGCGCTTACATTGTAAAGTGTCCAATTTTTAGGGACTCATTAATGATGGGAATGGTACCTCTGGATTGGCGCAGGGCCAATGTGGTGAAAAAAAAAAAAAGGGAACAAAGTCTTTACCAAGTAACTATATACCTGTTAGTTTAACTTCTATAGTCGGGAACATACTGGAGAGATTAATAAAAGACCACATAGATGAGTTCTTGCTGGCAAAGAAATATTCTAAGCAACAGACGGCATGGATTCATGAAAGACAGAAGTTGTCAAACAAATCTGATTTCTTTTTATGAGGAGGTAAGTAAAACCTTGGACAGAGGGGTGGCTGGGGACGTGGTATACTTGGACAGAGGGGTGTCTGGGGACGTGGTATACTTGGACAGAGGGGTGGCTGGGGACGTGGTATACTTGGACAGAGGGGTGGCTGGGGACGTGGTATACTTGGACAGAGGGGTGGCTGTGGATGTGGTATACTTGGACAGAGGGGTGGCTGGGGACGTGGTGTACTTGGACAGAGTGGTGAATGTGGACGTGCTATACTTGCACAATGGGGTGGCTGTGGACGTAGTATACTTGGACAGAGGGGTGGCTGTGGACGTCGTATACTTGGACAGAGGGGTGGCTGGGGACGTGGTGTACTTGGACAGAGGGGTGGCTGGGGACGTGGTGCACTTAGACAGAGGGTTGGCTGGGGACGTGGTGTACTTGGACAGAGGGGTGGCTGGGGACATGGTGTACTTGGACAGAGGGGTGGCTGGGGACATGGTGTACTTGGACAGAGGGGTGGCTGAGGACGTGGTGCACTTGGACAGAGGGGTGGCTGGGGACGTGGTACACTTGGACAGAGGGGTGGCTGGGGACGTGGTACACTTGGATTTTGCAAGAGCGTTTGACACAGACCTGAAAAGATCAATTTGTAAATGGATAGAAAACTGGCTAAAAGACAGAATTCAGAGAGTAGCGGTTAATGACTATTATGCCCCGTACACACGATCGGACATTCCGACAACAAAACCGTGGATTTTTTCTCTGACTGATGTTGGCTCAAACTTGTCTTGCATACACACGGGTCACACAAATGTTGTCGGAAATTCCGAACGTCGAGAAAGCGGTGACGTACAACACGTACGACGAGCAGAGAAAAATGAAGTTCAATAGCCAGTGCGGCTCTTCTGCTTGATTCCGAGCATGCGTGGAATTTTGTGCGTCGGAACTGTGTACACACGATCGGAATTTCCGACAACGGATTTTGTTGTCGGAAAATTTGAGATCCAGATCTCAAATTTTGTTTGTCAGAAATTCCGGCGGAAAATGTCCAATGGAGGCTACACACGGTCAGAATTTCCGACAACGAGCTCCCATAGAACATTTGTTCTCGGAAAATCAAACCGTGTGTACGCGGCATTACTCTGAATGGTCTCAGGTTATCAGTGGTGTACTCCAAGGTTCAGTGCTGGGACCCTTACTTTTTAATACCTTTATAAATGATATAGGGTCTGAGATATAAAGTACCATTTCAGTCTTTGCAGATGAGACCAAGCTATGCAGTGGAAAAACGTCCTTACAGGATGTCTCCAATTTACAAGCCGACCTCAATGCTCTGTCTAATTGGGCGTCTATGTGGCAGATGAGGTTTAATGTTGATAAATGTAAAGTTCTGCACTTGGGGGCTAAGAATATGAATAATACATACTAGGGGGAGTACAACTGGGGGAGTCAATGGTGGAGAAGGATCTGGGGGTTTTGGTAGATCATAAGCTTAATAATAACATGCAATGCCAAGCTGCGGTTTCCAAAGCGAGCAAAGTCCTTTCTTGTATTAGGAGAGGTATGGACTCCAGAGAGAGAGATATCATTTTGCCCCCCTGTACAAATCATTAGTAAGACCTCATCTGGAATATGCAGTTCAGTTTTGGGCGCCAGTTCTTAAAAAGGATATCGGGGAACTGGAGAAAGTGCAGAGAAGGGCAACCAAACTGATAAGAGGCATGGAGGAGATCAGCTATGAGGAAAGATTAGAGGAACTGAATTTATTCTCTCTTGAGAAGAGGAGATTAAGGGGGGATATGATCACCATGTACAAATATATAAGGGGTTCATATAGTGAAATTGGTGTTGAGTTATTCACTTTACGGTCATCACAGAGGACAAGGGGGCGCTCTTTACGCCTAGTGGAAAAGAGATTTCATCTCCAAATATGGAAAGGTTTCTTCACAGTAAGAGCTGTGAAAACGTGGAATAGACTCCCTCCAGAGGTGGTTCTGGCCAGCTCAGTAGATTGCTTTAAGAAAAGCCTGGATACTTTACTAAATGTACAGAATATAACTGGGTACTGACATTTATAGGTAAAGTTCATCCAGGGAAAATCATCGGGGGATCAGGAAGGATTTTTTTCCCCTGCTGTAGCAAATTAGATCATGTTTTGCTGGGTTTTCTGCCTTCCTCTGTATCGAATGTGGGTATAGGATTGGGTATATGGGATTGTTTGATATTATTTTTTATTTATTTATTTATTTTCATGGTTGAACTTGATGGACTTGCTTTTTGTCTTTTTTTAACCTGGCTAACTATGTAACTATGTCTACCTCACACTCAGGGAAACTCACGTCACTATAAAGCACTGTCATCGCCAACCTCTAAGCCAGGCTGCGAGAGGACAGGCAACGATGTCAGTCCGGGAAAGCACCTCCCTACGCGTTTCGACGTGATGTCGTCATCAGGAGTCACCATCAGCCCACAGCCTGTTTTAGCGGCTGGAGCACTTTCTGTGTCTGGGATGGCAGATGAAATCATGCTTGGTTAACCCCTGGAGCGACGAAAAGGATTAAGCCTGTGTGAGCCAGAGAGGGCATATGAAACTGCAAATTGTGGGTTATTTATGAGTTATATTGCAAAATTTATTTCTGGGTGAGTACCCAGTGGGTTTAAGGTGAGGAACACGTGGCGTGGAGGAAGCATCAAGAAGATGACATTTTGTAAGTGGCGGACAGTCCATTATTACTAATCCATGTGCCCAGCCCCTAATCTACATGCAGGGTGCTAGACACATAGATTTTTATGTTTTTTTTTGTTTTTTTTGTTTTTGGACGCATGTGATTACAGCCTAAGGCTCTAATTGGCTTCAAAAAAGGGTGGGCTCGGGGCGCAGAGCACTGCGCCCTGAGCTTACCCAGTTGTGTGTCAATAGCAAATTAATATTCGCTATTGTCTTCCTGATTCACCTCCCGGCCAATCGGGGAGGAGTCCTAGGACTCCCTGGCCAATCGGGTCTCAGGACACACTTCCTGTTTGGGGGAGAGAGAAGAAGCAACAGCCCTTTCTCTTCCTTCCCCCTGCCTCCTAAGGTAAGGCCTCTGATCGCCGCCTTCCCATCCGTCTCCCCTCGCAAGGGGGACGGGGGGGCGACTGTCGTATCCCCATCTGACACCCGCAGGGGGGGATGATTCCCGCGATTGGTTTGCCACCTCACCAAAATATTGAGCACCGGCCGCCACTGAATTTTGCACAATAGCACTGCGAGCACTTTATTTGTGGATTCAGCCACTGCATTCAGGGTTTTTTTGTGCAACAGACACTCTGGTACATGTTTATCCATTTTTGATTGACTTTTCATTTTTTGTTTATTTACTTATTTTTTAACTTTTTTTTTTTTGCTTATATGAAGTATTTTGCCCATTGATGAACTATTTATTTATTACACAGTAATTGGGAAGCCTGCCTTTACACGCACATGAACTGTAATGACATCCCAGTCTTAGTCCGTAGGGGTTAAATATTGAGTTGGCCCACCCTTTGCAGCTATAACAGCTTCAACTCTTCTGGGAAGGCTGTCCACAAGGTTTAGGAGTGTGTCTATGGGAATGTTTGACCATTCTTCCAGAAGTGCATTTGTGAGGTCAGACACTAATGTTGGACAAGAAGGCCTGGCTCGAAGTCGCCGCTCCAATTCATCCGAAAGGTGTTCTATCGGGTTGAGGCCAGTCAAGTTCCTCCACCCCAAACGCTGAAAAAAAAAAAGTGGTGCATGCACAACCCTAGGCAGGTGTGTTGGGTGCCACATACTTTGAATGGTAATGCGGGCACCTAGCATACATTAGTGCAACACTATAGTGTTAATGGACCCTAAGGGAAAAAATCTATCAGCAAGATTGTGACACGTGGTAAGTGGGCGGAGCTGGGAACACGCATGTGGACTTCTCATTGTTCATCTTTAATTAATCAGTTTTGGATGGACCTACTGTACATCCTAAATTAAAAATGAAGATTATATTTTAATTGGTATTTCTTTCCTGTCTTGCCCCATTTACCTTTTCATCTTTAATATTTCCCTGGCAGGAGTATCTAGTTAAATCCAAAATGCTCAGTTTATATTCTGTCAGGCCTGGTTTAGCTGCCTCCCTGACAAACCAATTTGCAGGCCTCCCCAGGGCAGCCCTGCCGAAGTCTTCTTGAAACCTCTAGCATGTCATCGTTATGGGTAGACTAACCATTGTCAATGTATTTCTGATGAGCAAAAGGGATTGTGACAGAGCGAGTGTAATAATAAATGTTGAGGCCTGTCTTAAAGAAGATCTTTCGTCAAAATGCATGGCCCCCTTATTATGTAGACCCTCTCCTCCTCCATGTAATAATGTAAAGTTTAATTGTGTCTAAGCACAAGAACAAAAAATGCCATATATTGAAGCTTACAAGTCCTTAGATGTGGTGGCTTCATTAATTTTCTTTTTTGTTTCTTTGTTTCTTTTTTTCTTCTTTATTTGCACCCGGTCATCCTGCTAGTAACAGACTTTGTTTTCTAGGGTGACGACCCTCACTCACCATCATGGCTTTTTTTTCTCAGAGAATAGGTGCAGGGACACCCTGCTTGGCCAACTCCCCGCCCCCCAACCACGCTCTAACCCCGCCCCCAGCCGGCGCGTTCCGGACCTGAAAAAACGCCCTGCTCACCCTACTCTACTTATGGGGGAGCAGTGTTGTCACCCTAGGACAGGGCTAGAGGACACCCTCATCTCTCCACATGTCTAGAACCTGGTGGGACTTGTTTTGTAATCCAAAGAGAGAGCTGGGAACAAGGTAACTGATAACAGTAAGCAGAGCAAATGAAGTTTTCAGCTCTAAAGGGTTCTGAGAGGATCAGAACTCCTATATATTATATTGAACAGATATTTAAAAAATACCCGTTCAATGGTATATTAAAAGCAGAAGTAAAGTTACCTTTGCTCTAGCAATATGCAGTGTTGCCAACTGTCTGTAAAATTATGGACAGTTTGTAAAAAAAAGGGCGGTTTTCTCCTGTCTGTAATTGTCCATGGAAAGAAGAAAGAAATGGCTGCACATCCAGAACTTCCAATTGCCTTTTATTTTGTTTCACAAAGATAACACCAAAGACACCAAACTGTGGTCACTAATTGTCCATGGACAGGACAGGATGATCATCAATAATCAGCTGAGCTCATCCTTTCTCAGGCAGTGGGGCAGTGACGTCATGTCACTTGGTACCTTTTCCAGCTGATGCAATGTCCGCAATCTACCCCGTGGGCACCATCATCATCTCACCCCGGTCTTCTTCTGGGTTTGGCATTTTTGGTTTTCTTCATTGGTCCCGGCTAAGATGACTTAGGCCTTGTTCATGTGGGGCAATTATTTCTTGCCTATCCTCAAGAAGCACCTTGAGGATAGGCAAGATGTAATTGGCTCCTGCAGTGATGAGTCAAATGACCAAATCATAAGGGGCTAGGGGAACAACACATAAGTAGAGCTGACCAATCATGATCACTTCCCAAAAGCCCAAGACTGAGAATACCTACTTCTGCTCATGGGATCAGGCCATTAGATCCCAATGTTCTTCAGCCTTTATATTACCGTTTCTTTATTTGCCTCAGTAAAATTGCTAAAGTAAACCAACCAGATCCTATACATTGTGAAAGCTAACCAAACTGCTTAATTGCTAACAGCTTGTGTTGCCTGCAAAAACCTTTGTTATTCTTAACTCTAGTTTCTCTGTTTTCTCAGAATCCCTTCAAACCCAGGTCCAGGCTGTTTTTGGGACTTTGACATTTGTTCAAGTCAGCACTAAGCCACCTCTTCCCCACCGTTCAGAAGTAGAGTAGCAAAGCCTCTTTTGATAACTGAGGTTCTGGCAATACTGTTGAATGGCAGGTAGACGAGTTCGGTGCCAAGAAAGGGTGTAAATTACTAAGGACTCCATTAGGACATTTGTATTAAATTGAGGAAGAACATGGGTACAGCCATCATAAGGTGAGTACACTCCCACAGAACCACTGAAAAAATGTTGAAAAAAACTGTTGTAGACTGCCAGACAGAACAGTAAAAAAGAAATATAAGAAAGTCCCACACTCCGTGATGGAGATGGAAAAGGCTCCTAGGATAGCCGAGGTGACATCAAAACACCCTCACCAAAAGCTTACCGGAATGCCAGTGACCCCCTAACAAGAGTGGTCAATATGTACCATGTCGCCATTCCATCCTCTGCCATGGAGTTCGTTCTTACTGTTTAACTGAGCGCATACTGACCTCTTATTGGGGGTCATTGGCATTTCAGTAAGCTTTTGGTGAGTGTGTTTTGGTGTCACCTCTGTTATTCTAGTAACCTTTTCCATCTTCATCACAGAGTGTGAGACTTTCTTATATTTCATTTTTACTGTTCTGTCTGGCGGTCTACGACAGCTTTTTCCACAATTTTTCAGTTTGGACTATTTATTATGGACACTATTGAATGTGGATTTGTCACAATTTTGCACTACTGTTTTGTCACAATTAATTTAATTTATTCAATTTTAAATATTTTCGAAATTTGCATATTTCTTAAAGGAACAATTAATTACAAATGCGCTGCACTGTTTTGGATGTATATTACATTCCACCCGTAAGTCGAAACCTTGTGTAAGCTCCATGTCTGGTGGTATCAGAGCTTACGTAGGGTTAATGACTCCCTCTCCTCCTTCACACAATTGGCTCCTCAGATCCAAACACCGCACACTTATGCCGCGTACACACGATCGCACATTGATCGGACATTCCGACAACAAAATCGAAAGGATTTTTTCCGACGGATGTTGGCTCAAATTTGTCTTGCATATACACGGTCACACAAAGCTTGTCGGAAATTCCGAACGTCAAGAACTTGGTGACGTACAACACGTACGTCCAGCCGTGAAAAATGAAGTTCAATAGCCAGTGCGGCTCTTCTGCTTGATTCCGAGCATGCGTGGAACTTTGTGCGTTGGAATTGTGTACACGCAATAGGAATTTCCAACAATGGATTTTGTTGTTGGAAAATTTAAGATTCAGATCTCAAATTTTGTGTGACGGAAATTCCGATGGAAAATGTCCGATGGAGCCTACACGCAGTCAGAATTTCCGACAAAAAGCTCCCATCGAACATTTTCCATCAGAAAATCTGACTGTGTGTACGGGGCATTACACTTTAAAGAAAACCCACCAAGAATGGACATTTTAAAGGACCTTAATTTTCACACTTAATGAGACTATGATACTTCCCAATGCTGATCAATGTATCAGAGCCTTCCCTCCACTTCCCTACCACTACGTTCCTCCTTCAGAGCCAAGATTTCAAACCCATGTAAGCTCAATGTTGGATGGAACTGGAGCTTACATGGGGTTAATTACTTCTTCTCCACCCTCATAAAATTTGCTGCTCAGATCCAATCTCTGCTTTCTGGTTGGAAGGAGTGGATGGAACAATGGTGTGTTGGAGAATGAAGTCAGAGCTTACATAGGACTAATGACTTATTCTCCTCCTTCACGCAGTTGATTGCTAATGCCCAAGCATTGCACACTCACACTTTAAGGAAAACCCATCTGGAACGGGCATTTTACCTGAATAAAGAGACTCTGATAATTTTCCAATGTTTATAAAAAGTGACAGAACCTTCCCTGGACTCCCCCACCACTCCTTTCCTCCATTAGACCTGTTGGAAGGTGTAGTGCCTTTTATGTGATGCCACTCCTCTGGGGATGTAGTGGGTGGCGTCTGTGACTTTTTTTATTATCGTGGGTGACTTTTATTTATTACTGTGGGTGGGTCCTGGCATGTATGGGATGGGAACAGGACACCCCTGACAGAACCATGTAGATCCGTGTCATGTATACAAGAGAGAGAGCCCTTTGCAGGGCTGGACTGCCAGGAGGCTGGAGATGAGGGCCCATGTTAGGGTGACTCACCAAGGAAAAGGTGGAAGGACATTAGCTGCCCCTGACCTACTCCTAGCAGGTATGTAGCCTGGAATATAGCCTGCATTACGGGTCAGGGATTGGAGAGACACCACTGTACTGTGAATGTGGAGATATAAATCTGTGGTGCCGAGTTGGTGTGCAGTAAAAGCATCTTGAGTGAATATTCTTTATCCTGGAAAACAGGCCTTTGTGAGTGCTGTGAAGAGAGTGGGACTTAGGCCTGAAGTATATGTGACACCATATGGCGGCATCTCTCCCAAAATTCAGGTATATGCTGTTCAATCCCTTATAGACCCATGAGTCGAAACCCTGTGTAAGCTCAATGTTGAAGGAAGTTGGAGCTTACACTGGGTTAATGACATGCTCTCCTCCCTCATTCAAATGGCTGCTGAGGCTCAAGCCTTGCCATCCTGGCTGGAAGGAAAAACGGGAGCAATGGTGTGAAGGAGGAGCATGGAAAAGGCGAAATATCAACAGGTAAGGTGGGAGGGAGTTGAGTGCGTGTTCCTCTAAAAGAACCTGTTTCATTACACTAAATGGGCAAAGTGACTGGCTCTCCTTGAATTGTTATATTATTGCAGAAATTGGCATTTCTTGATACCTACAGATGGTTATAACCAAAGCTGGGCTGGATGGGCCTGAGCAATCCCACTGAAACTCAATCTAGGACTTCTACTAGTGGAATTAGTACCCGGAAATGACTTTCCCATAAGTAATGTAATATGTATGGTTGCTAGTATCCTAATTTTATTATTCCATTGTTGACTGTTATATAAGCTGTAAGCCTTTTTTTTTTTTAAATCTGCAAGCTTCTATATCTACCTTTATCTTTACTGCACGATAAGTTCAGCAAACAAAGACCTCAATTTTTTTGCAATCAGCCTCCTGTGCCGATACATTCACTGTCTCTATTACAGCTGCACAGCACATAAACTCAGCCCATAGGAACATGTATTTTTATCCAAAATCTTACAATAAAAACAATAGTTCAAAGGGCCCCCTTACAAGTAGTTTTATTGTTGATAGCAACGTGAAGTAAAGGAATTAGCAAACATGTTCTAGAAACTTCCTGATGGCCTCTCCGGGAAGGTTTGCTATATGTGTGGGGCGTTTACCAACTCTCTCCAGCCAAACACAAGGCTGATGGTTTAGAAAAGAAAGCTGTTTGAAGGACTGCCTACCTGAGAGCTATCGTGACTGGCCTTCCTTGCTGACCCAGCTACCATTGGATCTGCACCTGGATTAGTAAATAGTGTAACCAGCGCGCATCATATCTTAGTGTGTATTAAATATAAGTGATCCCGATAGTTATGACTACTATTGGTATACCACACTTAAAGCCATTTCAATCCGGCCAAAACTCATGAAAAACGTTATTACTATAGACATATATTTAAAAAATCGTGAAATTGACTTATTTTTTTATATTAGGAACATTTAAATCCTATACTCACACCACGTGTTCAACAGTGAAACAAAACATGTGTTATTAATTACAATGTTACTTATGAAAATCAATCCGCAACAATGTAGTGAGCACCCTGAAACATATGTTGCTAGTAACAATGTTACTTGTGACTATCCATTCGCAACAATGTGGTGAACACCTTACATATCCAAATTAGTGCTAAAAATGTTTATCAGTGGGACACTTATTCCCCTTGAACATCTTAGATGTAGAAACAATGATCAGTCCTTCATGGAAATATGCTAGGTTGATATTAGCACCAATCTTCTTTATAGAAAGAGACACACCGATATTCCTTCTTTTCACAAATATGGTAAAAAAGGCCGCTTACCGGATCAGATGGATCTCAGGTTAGTGAGATTAGATGAGCATGTTGCATTAGCCTGCCGGCCTTAGATTATCACCTGGGCGTTTTCCTGGGAGATTTCCTCAGCCACTGTGCTCCAATTCACAGGCAGATCTATCCTCACTGATACAATGTATCCGGTTTCAAAATATTAGTTCATCCATACTGAAGATACACCTCAGTGGGAATAAAACCTGTTCCACTCTCAAGTAGTCTATTGTGGTGCCTGTTGCTCATAGCTGTTTGACAGATTGCTGTGATGTTGCTTGTATTCCATCTGTCATGACCTTGTCTTCAGTTGGCTTGGTTATACCGTCAACTCCTTTGGAACCATCTACTCTAGTTGGTTCTGACAACTGCTAGTTTACTGACTGCTTTCTCACTCATAACATAACTATTCTATCCAGTCTCTGGAATGATGGCCCATCCACTACCCACAGCTAACCCCTGTGAGCTATGACCACTCTGCACAGACTCTATAACCCACCTTAACCTCCATAACCTTTCCAAAATATGCTCCTTCTTAACCAGTGATACCACAAAGCTTCTAACTCACTCCCCAGTTATCTCTTATCCTCGACTATTGCAACTCCCTCCTTGTGGGCAGGGCTGTCTTAATGCATTGGCATCCCTGGGGCAGTGCCCAAGGTGCATGGGGGGGCCCCATGAAAATCTTGTATACATCATACTTGCAAACTGTCCTGGATTTGATGGGACAGTCACGCTTTTTTTTAAGCTGTCCCGGGATGGCAGTGTTCTGTGCAGCTTCCTGGAACTTGTACTGTGCCCTCTTGATCCCAGTATTGTGCCCTTCTGCCTTCCCCCTGTACTGTGCCCTTTGTGTTGATTAGTCTTTCACTTGTGACAGGTTTAATTGTCTAAAATCGATTTTATTGAACGTACTTATAAATATATGTTTAATTCTGAAAGTAGGTACGTAAATTGGGGCAGGCTGGTAAGGACCTGACTGCATTACTTTGCCCTAGGGGCCCATGAAGCTATTAAGACGCCCTGCTTGTTGGCCTGCCTTTACATAGGCTATCCTCACTTCAGTCTCTCAAGGAAACTCCTGCAAGACTTATCCACCTTACCAACCGCTCAGTATCCGCTATTCCTCTCTGTCAATCCTTCCATTGGCTTCTGCTCACCCAACGAATAAAATTCAAAATACCAACACCATCCAAAAACCATCCACACCTCGGCCCCCAGCTACATCACTAACCTTGTCTCAAAATATCAACCAAACTGTTCTCTTCACGTCTCCCAAGTTCTCATGCTCTCTCATCTCCTCCCATGCTCGCCCTTAGGACTTCTCTAGAGCGTTTCCTATCCTCTAGACCCCCTTATCCCAATCCGTCCACCTAACTCCTACTCTGTCCATCGTTACAAGATTCCTGAAAACCCATCTCTTCAGAGAGGCCTATCCTGCCTATAACAAACTTTATTTTTACTTTAGGGAGGGAAAGTATAGGGTCACATTCTTTTGGACATCCTCCTGATTGGGAAAAAAATGGACGGGCCACATTCCGCCCCTGTCTACAGACGCTGTCCTTCTGTCTGGAACCCCCTCTGTTCACATTGCTGTAACCATCAGTGCACCCGACTCTTCAGTTTTCCCACCGGGATTGTGGTACGAGTTTGTCACCGGACCTGACTGGGTGAATTGTTGTCGCCACACCTCGCTGCACCCCACCTACAAGCGGTAGAGCTGTTATAGATCCTGAGCTAGCGGTTGTACCGAACACAAATTGCATGGCATCTCTAGTGCTCCAAGAGTTTATGTTCTCGTTACCAAACTTATTTCAGAACAATACCGGAACACAGTTTTCTATCTCTCCTTGCCAGTACTCATGGGTGTCAGTTGCATACAAGTGCATTGGCAGTGTCTCACAACAAGGAACAATTAAGGAATCTAATGACTTGGTGTGAAGTGTTACTCCTCACTGCATTACAGCTGTTAATTGCTTTGAAATAGAAAACTGTAAAGGAAAAAAAAAAAAAAAAAAGATTAGCTGTGATAAAGGAGACTGTAAGCTCACAAAAGGCGCAGGCCCTGCCATACGGATACAGTAGAGGTGTGCCAAATTTTAAAAGTCCTCCAGCAACTTGTCCAGTCCCTGCCATGGCCCACCTTGCTGGTATAATTACCTCCGGCTTTTTTTTTTTATTATTTGTTAACTTTTTTAATGTAATTTTTTTTTAAATGACATGCAGGTTTCTCCCTAAACCAGTGGAAGTCAGCTTTCTTGATATAGGGGGCTCAAGGGGGGCCCCTGACATCACCAAAGGGCCACACATACAGTAACACTCAGTGAAAAGTCGGTGTCAGGGACCTTGTATTTTACTAAGGCACAACTTTAGAACCTTTTTTTTGCATGTTTCTCAGGCGTATGGCAACACGTTGTTGTTACTGGGCTGCCCTAAAACGTGTTACATAGTAGGTGAGGTCGAAAAAAGACACAAGTCCATCAAGTCCAACCTATGTGTGTGATTATATGTCAGTATTACCTCATATATCCCTGTATGTTGAGGTCGTTCAGGTGATTATCTAATAGTTTCTTGAAGCTATCGATGCTCCCCGCTGAGACCACCGCCTGTGGAAGGGAATTCCACATCCTTGTTGCTCTTAGAGTAAAGAACCCTCTACGTAGTTTAAGGTTAAACCTCTTTTCTTCTAATTGTAATGAGTGGCCACGAGTCCTATTAAACTCCCTTCCACGAAAACGTTTTATCCCCATTGTGGGGTCACCAGTACGGTATTTATATATTGAAATCATATCCCCTCTCAAGCGTCTCTTCTCCAGGGAGAATAAGTTCAGTGCTCGCAACCTTTCCTCATAACTAATATCCTCCAGACAGTTTATTAGCTTTGTTGCCCTTCTCTGTACTTTCTCCATGTCCAGTACATCCTTCCTGAGGACTGGTGCCCAGAACTGGACAGCTTACTTCAGGTGAAGCCGGACCAGAGTCATGTAGAGCTGGAAAATTATCATTTTATCTCTGGAGTTAATCCCCTTTTTAATGCCAATATTCTGTTTGCTTTGTTAGCAGGAACATGCAAAAAGCATGTGTGCTCAGACGCACTTCCTGGTGTCAAAGAGGCCTTAATAATCAAACTGCAACATTGTAATTTTGTTGCAAGGTAAAAGGTGAGAGAACCTTCATGTCTTGTAGCCAAGATACACTATACTGCCAAAAGTATTGGGACGCCTGCCTTTACACGCACGTGAACTGTAATAGTATCCCAGTCTTATTCCGTAGAGTTCAATGAGTTGGCCCACCCTTTGCAGCTATAACAGCTTCAATATGTAGAATAGGTATCTCAATTCATGTGTTCTTCAGGGACAGAACACTGAAAGACATTGAAGTGGGAGTGACCCCCCCTCCCTCCCCTGGGTGAATCTCTCTTGCCATTGTTTGTCTCTAGGCACAAACACTGGTTATCAAGCAGCCATCTGATTGCTATCTATGTTGTTGGACAACCACATGGGAAAGGGGGCACCCTGTCTGACCTCGTAGCCAGCATCCCTCCCATCTAGGGCTGCCACCTGTCTGGGATTCACACGGACAGTTCGGGTTTGGAATCATGCGTCCGGGTTTCAGGCTGCCTGAAATCCGGACACATTATTCAGACCGGACTATGGCTTCCCAGCAGGGTTGCTGGCTGCAGTTGTCTAAGCTTAGAGTGTCTGTTACACTCTTTTTTCACACTTCCCAAAGCCAACACTAATGCCAATGTACACACGAGCGGACTTTCCGGCAGACTTGGTTCGGCGGACCGGACTCCGTCGGACAATTCGATCGTGTGTGTGGGCTCCAGCGGACTTTTTTTCCCCAAAAGTCCGACAGACCTAGAAATAAAACATGTTTCAAATCTTTCCGACGGACTCGAGTCCGGTCGAAAAATCCGCTCGTCTGTATGCTAGACTGATGGACTAAAAACGATGCTAGGGCAGCTATTGGCTACCGGCTATCAACTTCCTTATTCTAGTCCGGTCGTACGTCATCACATACGAATCCGTCGGACTTTGGTGTGATCGTGTGTAGGCAAGTCCGTTCGTTGGGAAAGTCCGTTGGAAGTCAGCTGAAAGTCCGTGGGATAGTCCGTCGGACCAGTCCGCTCGTGTGTACGCGGCATAACAATCCCCCCATCCCACAAACACACACACAGACGGGAGAGGAGAGAGGGCTTGATCTGCTCCTCTTCCTCCCACCCCTACCCCTCTGTGTCTGCCCAAAACTGCATTCCCCGGCCCTCAGAAAAAGAAAGTGGGGGCTGGAAATTTAAAATCCAGCAGCCTTACATACATCTGGATGAGAGGTGCTGACTGCCAAGGGGTGAGTGAGCTCGCCATCCATCCCTGTCTGTGACTGAAGTCTCCCCCCTTCTCTCTCCTGCCTCTGAGTGAGTACACTAAGGTAAATCAGGGTTCTCAGAGCACCCCTTACTTTAGAGTTCACCTTTACACCAGAGGCGACAGTGTTCTCCCTTACATCAGAGTCCTCTCTGTACATTAGAGTTCTCAGTGTTCCCCCCTTAGATCAGAGTCCCCAGAGATCTCCCTTACATCAGAGTCTACAGAGTTCCCCCTTATGCCGCGTACACACGGTCGGACTTTCCGGCATACTTGGTCCGGCGGACCAGAGTGTGCCGGACAATCCGCCCGTGTGTGGGCGGCGGCGGACTTTTCCGGCGGACTTCTTCCCAAAAGCCCGCCGGACCTAGATTTAAAGAAAGTTTCAAATCTTTCCGTCGGACTCAGTTTCGGGCGGAAAGTCCGCCCGTGTGTGTGCTGGTCCGACGGAAAGCCCGCTCGTGTGTAGGCTGGTCCGACAGACCAAATACGACACGAGGAAAGTATTGCATCTCGCGCTCGCTGCAATAGGAAAAACAAATCTTCCTATTGCGGCGAGCGCGGGGCATACCAGGCCCTTAGGTCTGGTATGGATTATAAAGGGGAACCCCTACGCCGAAAAAACGGCGTGGGGCCCCCCCTAAAATCCATACCAGACCCCGATCCGAGCACGCAGCCTGGCCGGTCAGGAAAGGGGGTGGGGACGAGCGAGCGCCCCCCCCCTCCTGAACCGTACCACGCCGCATGCCCTCAACATGGGGGGGTGGGTGCTTTGGGGGAGGGGGGCGCCCTGCGCCCCCCCCCCAAAGCACCTTGTCCCCATGTTGATGAGGACAAGGGCCTCTTCCCGACAACCCTGGCCGTTGGTTGTCGGGGTCTGCGGGCGGGGGCTTATCGGAATCTGGGAGCCCCCTTTAATAAGGGGGCCCCCAGATCCCGGCCCCCCACCCTATGTAAATGAGTATGGGGTACATGGTACCCCTACCCATTTACCTAGGAAAAAAGTGTAAGTAATAAAACACACTACACAGGTTTTTAAAATATTTTATTAAACAGCTCCGGGGGGGGGGATCTTCCTCCGGCTTCGGGGGTCTTCTTCCGGCTTCGGGGGTCCCTCCGCTTCATCTTCTCCCGGCGTCCGGTTGGTTCTTCTCCGCTCTCCGGCCTCTTCTCCCGGTGTCGCAGGTCTTCGGCCGGCCCCTCCGCTGTCTTCATGTAGCTCTATTGCGAGCGGAGGTCCGGACTTCTGGGCTTCTTGGCTTCTTGGCTTCTTGGCTTCTCTTCTCTTCTCTTCTCTTCCCCCAGATGTTGACACGACGCTCTCTCCGGCTGGACTGGTCTCTGAGGGCTGCGTTGTGACTTATATAGGCGGAGACCCCGCCCCCATATGATGTCACAGTCCCTGGGCATGCTGGGACTGTGACGTTTTAGGGGGCGTGGTCGACCACGCCCCCTAAAACGTCACAGTCCCAGCATGCCCAGGGACTGTGACATCATATGGGGGCGGGGTCTCCGCCTATATAAGTCACAACGCAGCCCTCAGAGACCAGTCCAGCCGGAGAGAGCGTCGTGTCAACATCTGGGGGAAGAGAAGAGAAGAGAAGAGAAGAGAAGAGAAGAGAAGAGAAGAGAAGAGAAGCCAAGAAGCCAAGAAGCCCAGAAGTCCGGACCTCCGCTCGCAATAGAGCTACATGAAGACAGCGGAGGGGCCGGCCGAAGACCTGCGACACCGGGAGAAGAGGCCGGAGAGCGGAGAAGAACCAACCGGACGCCGGGAGAAGATGAAGCGGAGGGACCCCCGAAGCCGGAAGAAGACCCCCGAAGCCGGAGGAAGATCCCCCCCCCCGGAGCTGTTTAATAAAATATTTTAAAAACCTGTGTAGTGTGTTTTATTACTTACACTTTTTTCCTAGGTAAATGGGTAGGGGTACCATGTACCCCATACTCATTTACATAGGGTGGGGGGCCGGGATCTGGGGGCCCCCTTATTAAAGGGGGCTCCCAGATTCCGATAAGCCCCCGCCCGCAGACCCCGACAACCAACGGCCAGGGTTGTCGGGAAGAGGCCCTTGTCCTCATCAACATGGGGACAAGGTGCTTTGGGGGGGGGCGCAGGGCGCCCCCCTCCCCCAAAGCACCCACCCCCCCATGTTGAGGGCATGCGGCCTGGTACGGTTCAGGAGGGGGGGGGCGCTCGCTCGTCCCCACCCCCTTTCCTGACCGGCCAGGCTGCGTGCTCGGATCGGGGTCTGGTATGGATTTTAGGGGGGGCCCCATGCCGTTTTTTCGGCGTAGGGGTTCCCCTTTATAATCCATACCAGACCTAAGGGCCTGGTATGCCCCGCGACGGGGCTCGCTAGGTGTCAATCTAGCCGATAAAAGCGGCAAGATTGACATCCTTTTCTAGTCCCCTAGCACCTGAGTCACGTTCAAAATGAACGGACTTGTCCGTGTGTGGGCAAGTCCGTTCATTCTGAAAGTCCGCCGGAACTCCGGCGAAAGTCCGTCGGAAAGACGGGCGGACCTAGCCCGCCGGAAAATCCCGGCGTGTGTGGGCAAGTCCGTTCGTTTTAAAGTCCGGCGCACCTGGCGGACAAAGTCCGTCGGAAAGTGTGCTGGACCAAGTAGGATAGAAAGTCCGCTCGTGTGTACGCGGCATTACAGAAAAAGGGAACTCTGCGAGTTCAGATGTAAAAGAGGAACTCTGTGTATTCAGATGTAAAAGGGGAACTCTTGTTATTAACTTCATATGATTAGAAATGTTATTTAATATCAAAATATATGTATAGTTTATACAATAAGAAAAAAAATTGCTGTGCGCCGCTAAAGTGTTCGGGTTTCACTTGAAGAAAAGGTGACAACCCAACTCCCATCCCTCTGTACTCCTCTTCCCGTCACTTGTTTGAGAAAAGTGCTTGGAGCCAGGGACAAGTTCCATTTATCAAGCAGCGTCTCCTTGCTAGCTAGGTTGTCAGATGGCCGGGGGGGGGGTTACCCTTTCTGATCTTGTGGCTAGGCTTACAATGCATGGAGGAACATGGAACAAATAATTACTGTACTTCATCGTCTGGGGGACAGAACACTCAATAAATTGAAGTGCGAGGGACCATTCCCCCCCTCCCCTCCACACACACACACATTCCTCTTGCTGTTGCTTGTCTGGGGCCCGGTCCAACCTCGTAGCTAGCATTTGTCCCATCCCTCTGCATTTCTCTTCCTCTTGCTTGTCGTAGGCAAGTGCTTACAGCTAGAGAAACAGGGCCAGTGCTACCACTAGGCAAACTAGGCAGCCGCCTAGGGCACAATGCTGCCTAGAGCACCTGGCAACTGGTGTTCCTACTCTCTTCTCTCTGCAGCAAGCGACTAAGTCTCAGCATGAGCAGCCAGCCGCTGCTCTGTTCGCACATAGTGTCAGAGGCACAGTGGCGGCCGAGGACTGTGTCTGTGTCCTGACTCCTGAATGAATGGAAGCATGCAAACATTTATTGATGGGCACTGGTAGGCTGCATTAATGGGCGCTAGTGAGGCTGCATTTGATGGGCGCTGGTGGGGCTGCATTTGATGGGCGCTGGTGGGGCTGCATTTGATGGGTGCTGGTGGGGCTGCATTGATGGGCGCTGGTGAGGCTGCATTGATGGGCGCTGGTAAGGCTGAATTTGCTGGGCACTGGTGGGGCTGCATTGATGGGCGCTGGTGAGGCTGCATTGATGGGCGCTGGTGAGGCTGAATTTGATGGGCGCTGGTGGGGCTGCATTGATGGGCGCTGGTGAGGCTGCATTGATGGGCGCTGGTGAGGCTGAATTTGATGGGCGCTGGTGAGGCTGAATTTGATGGGCGCTGGTGGGGCTGCATTGATGGGTGCTGGTGAGGCTGCATTGATAGGCGCTGGTGAGGCTGAATTTGATGAGCGCTGGTGGGGCTGAATTGATGGGTGCTGGTGAGGCTGCATTTGATGGGCGCTGGTGGGGCTGCATTGATGTATGCTGGTGAGGCTGCATTGATGGGCACTGGTGAGGCTGAATTTGATGGGCACTGGTGAGGCTGCATTTGATGGGTGCTTGTGGGGCTGCATTGATGGCTGCTGGTGAGGCTGCATTGATGGGCGCTGGTGAGGCTGCATTGATGGGTGCCAGTGAGGCTGCATTTGATGGGCGCTGGTGGGGCTGCACTGATGGGCGCTGGTGAGACTGCATTGATGGGCACTGTTGAGGCTGCATTGATGGGCGCTGTTGAGGTTGCATTGATGGGCGCTGGTGAGGCTGCATTGATGGGCACTGGCGAGGCTGCATTGATGGGCACTGGTAGGCTGCATTAATTGGCACTTCATTAAAAAGGTGGGGTATACATGGGCAGGGCAAAGGGGGTGGAGTCAGGGGTGGGGCCAATGGAGGGCGGCAAAATAAGGTTTCGCCTAGGGTGTCAAAAACCCTTGCACCAGCCCTGCAGAGAAAAGTGATGGTTATCAAGCCACTGTCTCCTTGCCAGCTACGTTGTCGGATGACCATGGGTTAGAGGGAGCACCATATCCGGCCTCGTAGCTAGCATTCTTCCAATCCCTCTGCCTTCCTCTTCCTGTTGCTTGTCTTGGGCAAGTGCTTGCAGCTAGAGAGTTCTGGTTATCAAGCAGCCGTCTGCAGGCTGGTTACATTGGCTAATTACCACATGGGGAGGGGGGGGCCCCTGTCCGACCTCAAAGCTAGGCTTACAAAGCATGTAAG
Source organism: Lithobates clamitans (assembly GCA_037952925.1). NCBI lineage: Eukaryota > Metazoa > Chordata > Amphibia > Anura > Ranidae > Lithobates > Lithobates clamitans. The sequence goes on from JBBGZY010001925.1 coordinate 1,061,910, forward strand.
AACATGGGATCAATTAATACATGTACTGTATTTTGCCCCACCAAAAAATTGAAGTGGGGGTTTTTCTTTATGTATTGCCTTGGGCCTGTGCTTGTTTTCCGTCACCCCATAGTACAGATGTTTCCACGCTGAAAATATGTGTAGTTTAGCCATCTTCTGTCTTGTAGCCAAAAAACGTCGTACATGCCTGCCAAGCACAGGCCCTTGTGACAGAAGGCTGCAAAAGACATCATGAGCCCCGGGAAGGAGGCAGCGCAAGCTGCTGATTATACGCTGTGTATGTAAAACACACTAAATTGGGGACTGTCTCCTCCGCTGACAAGAACGACTAAATTCGCTCTGTCAATCACACATGCCCATTAGATGACTAACTCAGCTCCCACACATGACGTGTAGGCAGTGAATGCTCTCATCATTCGATGCCGCTACCGCTCAGAACACATCCCATCTTATATTTACCTACTTGCTGATAAAAATACCGGGGTTATGTCATGCACGGCTCCGCCGTTATGTCAAGAGGTTCTGGGATGCTCTTTGCACAAGGGCAAGGTGGTATGTGAGCAAGGCCGGGCACGGCGCCCATTGCACTCTGCAAAGTTCCCGGACAGCTGTGAGATCCAGCAGGGTGATACTAGAGAGCGGTATAGATGACCATAGCTGTTGCCGGGGACAGGGAGCCAACTTTTACACTCAGAATAAAATGCTTAAAGGGGAAGTCTGCATTTTAATGAAAATAATCCCCCACAAACAGACCTTAACTACTTGCCTACCAGGCCAATTCTGACACTTGGTTCCTACATGTAAAAATCATGCAAATTACTCCAACCCCCAAGCAACATATACATAAATATAAATATATATATATACATATATATATATATATATACACATATATATATATAGCAGAGAACCTAGGGAATAAAATGGTGGTTATTGCAACTTTTTATCTCACACAGTATTTGCACAGCAATTTTTCAAACGTGTTTTTTTGGGGGGGAAAAAACTGTTTCGTGCAAAAAAAACCAAAAAAACAGTAAAGTTAACCCAATTTTTTGCATGTGAAAGATGATGTTATGTCAAGTAAATAGATACCTAACATGTCACGTTTTAAAATTGCGCACACTCGCGGAATGGCGCTAAACTTTGGTACTTAAAATAGGCGACGCTTTAAATTTTTTTACAGGTTACCTGTTTAGAGTTACAGAGGAGTCTAGCATTTTAATTATTGCTCCCGCTCTAATGTTTGCGGCAATACCTCACATGTGTGGTTTGACCGCCGTTTACATATGTGGGCGTGACCCACGTATGCGTTCACTTCTGCGAGCGAGCACGTGGGGACGGGGCATTTTCTTTTCTTTTTTTTTTTTATTGTTTATTTTCCTTATATTTTTCTGTTTTGATGTTTTCTTTTTAAATAGTTTTTTTTTTATCACTTTTATTCCTATTACAAGGAATGTAAACCCCTTGTAATAGGAAAAGTGCGTGACAGGTCCTCTTTACAGTGGGATCTGAGGTCAGTAAGTCCCCACATCTCACCTCCAGCCTCCGATCTCGCCTTCCCTGCCAAAGCAGCGGCATTTTTTCAACTGCAGAGGCCGGGCGTGATGTAATAACATCGCGCCTGGCCTCCGAAAGGTCATAGAGACTAACGGGGATCATTGGGTCCGCCGTATCCTCTATCGTCAACTTCCAGCACCAGTCGATTCCTTCTCCGGCTCGCGTAGTGTATCAGAATGAACTAAGTGTGACAAGTGCACATACAAATCGAATAAATACATTTGTTATGAAAGCGCATATAATAAAATGTCCCATGTGAAAATCTGTGCCGAGTGAAAAGGAATCCAAAGACAGCAAACGTGACAACCATAAAGTAATCACACTGGAGGCTTACCAGAAGGCCAGCGACCCCCCTTCTCAGGAGCGCTCTATCAACAAGCAAATCCAATGGCAGAAGCTTGAGCGTCCACTCAGGTGGCCCCAGGCAGCCAATTCACAGAGAAGTGCTCCAGATAATCAATCCAACAGATCCTCGCTCGTATTCAATAGACTGTGTATGTAAAATATAAAGCTCTACATAGTACAGTATTGTACAAACCTTCTGTTTATTGAATTAAAGTAGTGCACTTACAATAAAATAGCAGTAAAAGTCCTAAATCACATCCTAAATCACAAGCAGGTCAGTTTCCCACATATAAGATGGCCAAATATCGGTCACGCACTAGTAGTATCGTGTGTGCGTGGCTCCAGCCCACGCGTTTTGTCAGAGGTGACATCATCAGGGGTACCTTGAACATTGTTTGTATCCAACTGACTTTTAGGTTTCTGTAGAGCTACCCCTGAAGGAGCCGCTGGATAGGATGATTGCTCTGTTCTTTACCTCAACCTCCTAAATGACTTCAGCCCCTCTGACACACCAGCTCAAAATAATATTAAAGTCTTTTTTTGTTTGTTTAAAAATAACAAACATGTTATACTAACCTGCTCTGTGCAGTGGATTTGCACAGAGCAGCCCAGATCCTCCTCGTCTCGGTCCCCCGCCTGGCCAATCCCTCCTGCCGAGTGCCCCCACAGCAAGCAGCTTGCTATGGGGGCACCGGAGCTGTGCCGCTGCTCTGTGTATCCATTCCGACACGGAGCTGCGGCTGGGCCCTACCCCCTCTCTCCTCATTAGCTCACTGACTTTGATTTGACAGCAGCTGGAGCCAATGGCGCCGTGCTGCTGTCTCAGCCAGTGAGGGAGAGTCACTGGACAGCCGAGGCTCTTGTGAAACATCGCTGGATCGACTCTGGGCTCAGGTAAGTTTTAGGGGGCTGAGGGGGGCTGCTGCACACAGAAGGTTTTTTATTGTGATGCATAGAATGCACAGAAATCACTGAAGGCAATTCCAGGTACACAATAATGATGTTGGGTCAGAAAATAGACACCAAACTAATAAGTGAAAGCAAGTCCTAATATATTGTCATACATTATGATTGGTAACGATAAAGGCATAAAAGTGGATTAGCAATAGTCGTAGTGCAACTCAACATACAGGATGGCCAATAGTCAGCAGTGGGAATAGAAAAACACTGTGCCCCAGGATCAGCATAAACAATAGCAAGATCACCGTATATGCAGCAATGGACAGTAACATAGTAGAATTAACCGCGTTCAGGAGACTTTACTGCCAAAGTGCATTAATGGTGACTCTGCTAGGCCTAGGCTAACTGGGTGGAGGTACCCTTTAAATGAATAATAGTCAGGTAGAATGGCTTTGTAGCCTTTTTTGTGTTCTTCTGCCGGTTATAGTTGGGGCCCATAAGCAGAATTAGCATACAGTGTAGGTGCTTTAAGTATCCTGCTCCCAGCATCTCAGTCCATGCTGTGTGTGAATGGTGGGCAGTGGACCCTCTCACCAGTCCCTGTGGTGCAGTTGTAGACTCTGGCTGTAGAAAAGGGGGCCCTTGCCTCTGCGCAGATGGCTCAGGTGATTAGCAGTGAAGGAGGGGAGAGTGGGAAGATGTTGGATGCTTCAAACATTAACAAAAGGCCCAAACTCTCGCATTATATCATCCGAATGATGCTGGCTGCTGGAGGATCTATTGTCGCTGATGGGGGTCTATATTTGTGTGGGGGTCTATTGTTGCTGGGTAAGTCTATTGATGATGGTGGAGGTCTTATGTTGCTGGGGGTCAATTGTTGTTGGGAGGGATCTACTGTTGAGGGAGAGGTCTATTGTTGCTGGCTGCTGGAGGATCTGTTGATGCTGGCTGCCTGGAGATCTGTTGTCGCTTCTGGGGGTCTATTGTTGCTGGAGTGGTACTTTGTTGTAGGGAGTTCATTGTTGCTAGGGGGGGGGGTCTACTGTTGTGTGGGGCCTTATTATTGCTGGGGGGGGGCTATTGTTGCTGGAGGGGTCTACTGTTGCTGGGGTGGGGTCTATTGTTGCTCACTGCAGCGGGGTCTGTTTTACTGTCTTCTTCTTATCAATAACAAATTCCATACAAATTACTTAGTAGCACAAAATGGTACTCGGTTCTGTATTCTCTGAGTGGGGCGGTACTGGGAGTTGGATAGGACGGTGCTCAGACGTAGGTAGGGGCAGGGCTTTTTTTTGTGGGGGAACGCGGGGGAACGCAGTTGCGGCACCTCCAGCACTGAATGTATGTAATAGCATGAGGTGTGGGGTGTGCTGGAGGGTCTATTGATGTTGGCTGCTGGGGGATCTATTGTCACTGGTGGGGATCTGATTTTGTGTGAGGGTCTATTGTTGCTGAGGGGGAATCTATTATTGCTGGGGGGGGTCTTATGTTGCTGGAAGGGATCTACTGTTGAGGGAGAGGTCTATTTTTACTGGCTGTTGGAGGATCTATTGATGCTGGCTGCTGGGAGATCTGTTGTTGCTGCTGGGGGGGGTCTAATGTTACTTGGGTGGATATTTTGTTACTGGGTGTGATATTTCGTTGTGGGTAGTTCACTGTTGCTGCAGGGAATCTATTGTTGTTGGGGTGGAGTCTATTGTTGTGTGGGGATCTATTGCTGGGATTCTATTGTTGCTGACTGCAGGGGATCTATTTTACTGCTTTTCTTTTTATCATCAACATGTTCCATACAAATGATTTAGCACCACAAAACGATACTTGATTCTGTATTCTCTAAAAGGGGCAATACTGAGGGGGGGGGACAAGGGGAGACTCAGACGGGGGGAAGTTCCTGCATTCTCTGAGAAAAAAAGCCCTGGGTAGGGGGCAGAGGCAACGGTTGACTCGGAAGGGGGGTGTTCCTGCACATGAGAAAAAAGGCCCTGGTCATACATTAAATGGTAACAATAAAGGAATAAAAGTCGATTAGCAATAGTAGTAGTGCAACTCAACATACAGTATGACCAATAGTCAGCCGTGGGAATAGAAAAACACTGTGCCCCAGGATCAGCATAAACAATAGCAAGATCACCACGAGTACAGCGATGGACAGCAACATAGAAGAATTAACGGCGTTCAGGAGACTATACTGCCAAAGTGCATTAATGGTGACTCTGCTAGGCCTAGGCTAACTGGGTGGAGGTACCGTTTAAATAAATAATTGATAGGGGCTGGCAGAATGGCTTTGTAGGGGGTAGTCTTCTGTTTTGATCCTCTGCTGGCTATAGTTGGGGCCCATAAGCAGCATTGGTGCACCTATCTACAGTCTTGATGAATTATTAGGCAGTGTAGGTGCTAAGTAATAAGTATTCTGCTTCCAGCAACTTCGTCCCTGCTATCAGTGTCTGAATGGCTAAAATCATTAAAAAAAAAAAATTTGGCTTTAGATACACTAAATTCTTCCCTTCATATCATAATGGCAACCAGATTCAGGAATTTCTTTAGTGTGTTTCTGAAGAGGGACGCAGCTTAAGGTCACATGACTTCCAGCTGTGCATCCTTTTTGCTGCATTGTGGGTGGGCGGGCCTATAGAAAGTTAGGAAGCTCAGTTAGTGGGCGGTGCACCGAATCAGAGAACACACTGCTATGCATTTAAAGCCGAACTCCATGATAAGCAAATATCATCTAAATTAATTCATCATGTGTATTCTTCTTGAATCTCGGCGTGCTTTGTGTATTTCTTCCAGATCTGTGCAGTAATCCAATGTGAGACTTTTCCTTCCTGTAATAAGGACCGCTTACTGCTGCTGTCTCTCCTTGTGCAGGGGGGCTGGTCTTGTCTCCGCCCCCTCCTGTAGTTTTCTACAGGCAACTTGTAGTGGGTGGAGCCTGCTGTGCTCATTATGAGGGGCCCCCACCATCCCTGTGCTGTGCTCATTATGAGGGGCTCCCACCATCCCTGTGCTGTGCTCATTATGAGGGGCTCCCACCATCCCTGTGCTGTGCTCATTATGAGGGGCTCCCACCATCCCTGTGCTGTGCTCATTATGAGGGGCTCCCACCATCCCTGTGCTGTGCTCATTATGAGGGGCTCCCCCCATCTATGTGCTGTGCTCATTATGAGGGGCCCCCACCATCCCTGTGCTGTGCTCATTATGAGGGGCTCCCACCATCCCTGTGCTGTGCTCATTATGAGGGGCTCCCACCATCCCTGTGCTGTGCTCATTATGAGGGGCTCCCACCATCCCTGTGCTGTGCTCATTATAAGGGGCTCCCCCCATCCCTGTGCTGTGCTGACTTCCTGGGTTTTTAACTTCATTATAACGAATAATTGTAATTAATGAACATTCTTATTTTGTCCGATTCTGAATCTCCCATCGACTACCAGTACCAGTCTCCCACTCCCATATTAAAAAAGGTCATTTTCCCAACCCTCACTCAGCAGCAGAAGAAAACCTCTGATTGGTCAACAAAACACCAGTCACGTTTTCGTTGTAACGGAATTTGGATCCGAAATTCGTAAACGAAATTTCGTATTTCGTACAAAATTCGGAAGCATAGCATTTCGTATTTCGGATCCTCCCGAATGTATGGAAATTCGTACGAATTTTCGATTGGTACGAAACCAATCGCACATGTCGTCTTCTCATTAGGCGCATGCCTGTTTGAGTTCAATCTTTCCGGTAAGACTTTTTACTTATTGGTGGCGGATCGTCTATCGGCAACTTTTCTGCACAATCCTATATTTGAAGTCACCATGATGTTTTGCCCATCCATTTATGGACTCTGAATTACTTTTGGATTTTTGCTTCATTGTCATTACGTTCATTTGTTACATTTTATCCACTTGACTGTGTATATATTAGAGATATGTCACTCTAATGCCACGTACACACGGTCGGACATTGATCGGACATTCCGACAACAAAATCCCATGGATTTTTTCCGACGGATGTTGGCTCAAACTTGTCTTGCATACACACGGGTCACACAAAGCTTGTCGGAAATTCCGAACGTCAAGAACGCGGTGACGTACAACACGTACAATGAGCCAAGAAAAATGAAGTTCAATAGCCAGTGCGGCTCTTCTGCTTGATTCCGAGCATGCGTGGCACTTTGTGCGTCGGAATTGTGTACGCACGATCGGAATTTCCGACAACAGATTTTGTTGTCGGAAAATTTGATCTCAAGTTTTGTGTGACGAAAATTTCCGATGAAAAATGTGTGATGGAGCCCACACACGGTCAAAATTTCTGACAACAAGGTCCTATCACACATTTTCCATAGGAAAATCTGACCGTGTGTACGGGGCATAAGTATTACATTGAGTGCCATGTCCCTTTTAAGATTTGTTTTCACCAATTACCCTTGTATATTGTATACATTTAATTTGTATGTAATCACATTTATCCCATCACGGGTTTTTTCACCATCCAAGGGGGTTCACATACATACCTTGCACAAATATTCAGTCTTGGTTTATTCTAAGACAGTATATTAGCGCTGCACTTATTTATAACTTTTTCACTTTGCAATTGATCCTTTGCTGTGCCGGCTGCTATCTAACAACTTAAAGAGACAGCGCGGTATAGTTGTTTTGTTTTTAACCGCTTGCCGACCAGTCGCCGCAGTTGTACTGCGGCAACATGGCTCGGCTGCTCGAATTGCTGTCATGTTATGTCGCTTCCTGATTTGGCCACTAGGGGCGTGCGCTTCCCCTGCTCACCCACGGAGCCGATGCGATCGCTCAGGGCACACCGAGAACCGGGATCTGTGTGTGTAAACACAGTTTCAGGCTCTCTGAGGGGAGAAGAGACAGATCATCTGTTCATGCAGAGTATGAACAGCGATCTGTCATCTCCTCTACACAGTCCCCTCCCCCCTTCAGTTAGAGCACACACCAGGGAACACAATTAACCCCTTGATCGCCCCCCTAGTGTTAACCCGTTCCCTGCCAGTGACATTTTTACAGTAATCAATCTATTTTTTAAAACTGATTGCTGTATAAACGCCAATGGCCCCAAAAACTTGTCAAAATTGTCCAATGTGTCCGCTATAATGTCGCAGTCACGATAAAAATCGCAGATCGCCGCCATTACTAGTAAAAAAAAAATTAATAATAAAAGAATAAAAATCCCACAAAACTATCCCATATTTTGTAGACGCTATAACTTTTGCGCAAACCAATCAATATACGCTTATTGTGATTTTTTTTGTACCAAAAATATGTAGAAGATCGGCCTAAACTAAAGGAAAAAAATCGTTTTTTTTATATATATATATTTTTGGGGGATATTTATTATAGCAAAAAGTAAAAAATATTGCGTTTTTTTTAAAAATTGACGCTTTTTTGTTTATAGCGCAAAAAAATAAACAAAAGCAGAGGTGATCAAATACCACCAAAATAAAGCTTTATTTGTGGCGAAAAAAAGGACGTCAATTTTGTTTGGGAGCCACGTCGCACGACCGCGCAATTGTCAGTTAAAGTGGCGCAGTGCCGAATCGCAAAAAGTGCTCTGGTCAGGAAGGGGGTAAAATCTTCCGGGGCTGAAGCGGTTAAACTCTAGTCACGTAGGATGGCTGTGAAAGATTGATGACATCGTTACGTTTCTGCTCAGACCCCCATAACTCTGTTTGCATCGCCTCTCTTTCCAGGTTCGGGAGGACGGGGTGGAAGCTGTGACTGCCGTGGAAGAAGAATCATTTTGGATATGGGGTTGTCATAAAGATTCTCTTTTCTTCTTCATGGTAAGTAAACGTGTTTTATTTAAAATTAAACTTAATAAGTTTAGATAGCAGACCAAAGGGGATGGTGTAGAAATGATTTTCCTAAAATTAAAGCTGAATCCAGGAATTCAGCCACTTTGTAAAAAAAAAAGTGAAAGCAAACTATGAGTTAGGTCCAAGGAGGGGCATGACATCTCCTGAATTTATCGATTTTATTTATATCTGACAGGTTTATGGCTCTTCCAGAGCATACACTGACACTCGGGGCTGTGAGAGAAGAGAGGCACACAGAGCAGCTATGCCTGCCCTTCCCCTCTGCTGCCCATTCAGAGAGGCCTTTGTATTTTGAGTTCACATAATACAAAGGCTTCTGTGATTGGGCAGGAGGAGGGAAGGGGCAGGCCGACTCTAATGCTGAAAAGGCTTAGACCTGAAGCATCGGTGTTGGGCTCCCAGAGATACAGGGAGTCTTCCCGGTAGTGCAATAAAACTGTCAGATGTAAATAATAAAAATAGGCCCAGGAGATGTCATGCACCTCCTTGGCCTTAACTCATAGTGTGCCTTCACGTTTTACAAAGGAGCTGAATTCCTGTAATTCAGCTTTAATGTTGGATAGAGTAAGGGAGGGTTATAACCCAAGTCAAGTTTTTTTTTTTTTTTTGCCATCTGTGTCTCAAAGAGGAGATTTCCCTACACAACCAACGCAGAAAGTGAGAGGAAATTCCTCCAAAGTGAGGGAATCCCTGGTTGTCATCAGAATTGGTGTCCCTATTGGAAGATTTTCCTTCTTTTCCCCTTCTAAAAACGAAACAAAAAAAAAACAAAACTTCCCCTAGTTATATTTGAAGACTTATTACTGCTTTTAAATGTGTCTTTAATTGGTCTTTTAACTTTGTAACTCTCTATTCAACAAGGCTGGGTAAGGAGTGGCCAATTGTGTGGGCCAATCAGGCTTTTCCTCTTTTTACAGTTCTATCAGTCTAATGCCCCGTACACACAGTCGGATTTTCCGACGGAAAATGTGTGATAGGACCTTGTTGTCGGAAATTCCGACCGTGTGTGGGCTCCATCACACATTTTCCATCGGATTTTCCGACACACAAAGTTTGAGAGCAGGATATAAAATTTTCCGACAACAAAATCCGTTGTCAGAAATTCCGATCGTGTGTACACAAATCCGACGCACAAAGTGCCACGCATGCTCAGAATAAATAAAGAGATGAAAGCTATTGGCTACTGCCCCGTTTATAGTCCCAACATACGTGTTTTACGGCACCGCGTTCAGAATCATCGGATTTTCCGACAACTTTGTGTGACCGTGTGTATGCAAGACACGTTTGAGCCAACATCCGTCGGAAAAAATCCTAGGATTTTGTTGTCGGAATGTCCGAACAAAGTCCGACCGTGTGTACGGGGCATTACACTGTAAACAGGGAGGGACGACCATGCTGCTGGTACTCTTTTATTGTCCATGCTTGGGTGGATCTTGGACTTGAATAGGACTTGATGTGCCCATCAGTGATGCCTATCAGTGCCCATTAGTGATGCCTGTCAGTGCCCATCAGTGATGCCTATCAGTGCCCATTAGTGATGCCTATCAGTGCCCATTAGTGATGCCTGTCAGTGCCCATTAGTGAGACCTATCAGTGCCCATTAGTGATGCCTATCAGTGCCCATTAGTGATGCCTGTCAGTGCCCATTAGTGATGCCTGTCAGTGCCCATTAGTGATGCCTGTCAGTGCCCATCAGTGATGCCTATCAGTGCCCATTAGTGATGCCTATCAGTGCCCATTAGTGATGCTTGTCAGTGCCCTTCAGTGATGCCTATCCGTGCCCATTAGTGATGCCTATCAGTGCCCATTAGGGATGCCTGTCAGTGCCCATCAGTGATGCCTATCAGTGCCCATTAGTGATGCCTATCAGTGTCCATTAGTGATGCCTGTCAGTGCCCTTCAGTGATGCCTATCAGTGCCCATTAGTGATGTTAGTGATGCCTATCAGTGCCCATCAGTGATGTCTGTCAGGGCCATCAGTGATGTCTGTCAGGGCCATCAGTGATGCCCATCAGTGATGCCTGTCAGTGCCCATCAGTGATGGGTATCAGTGCCCATTAGTGATGCCTATCAGTGCCCATCAATGATGCCTATCAGTGCCCATTAGTGATGCCTATCAGTGTCCATTAGTGATGCCTGTCAGTGCCCATCAGTGATGTCTGTCAGTGCCCATTAGTGATGCCTATCAGTGACGCCTGTCAGTGATACATATCAGTGCCTCCTCATCAGTGCAGCCTATTTAGAAGATTTTGTAACAGAAACTAAGAAAAACTTTTTTCTTCTCAAAATTTTCAGTCTTATTTCGTTTGTTTAGCAAAACTTTAAAAATCCAGCGGTGATTAAATACTACCAAAAGAAAGCTCTATCTGTCTCAGGATAAATTATAAAAATTTCATATGAGTACAGTGCTGCATGACCGCGCAATTGTCATTCAAAATGCGACAGCACTGAAAGCTGAAAATTGGCCTGGGCAGGAAGGGGGTGAAAGTGCCCACATAGGCAAGTAGTTAAAGAGGGCAGGGTACTGTGTGTGTGTGTGTGTGGGGGGGGGGGGGGGTTCTTTAACAACTCTAGAAGCCCATGCTGTATTTGCCAACAATCTTTTCTCATATGATTGTGAGCTCCTCGTTTTCGGTGGAGTTTAATTACAATTAGCAGACAGGGTGAAAATGAGCCGTAAGTCATGTTACAAAAAAATGAGGTGTTATAATTATACCTTCCTCTATAGACTGTTAATTTAATGTCATGAAATCACACATTACCAACATCACGTTTAAAGCTTTTATTACTCCCAAGTGAGAATAATGTGAGACTTCAACAGAAGAAAAAACGAGGGCGATATTTATCCAATATTTATTATTCTTACTGTAGTACTTTGCAGTATGACATTTGGGGGTGTACAGTTGTAGTTGTACCGGATTCCTCTGTTAAAGTGATTGTAAAGGAACAAACATGTTATACTTACCTGCTCTGTGTAACGGTTTCGCACAGAGCAGCCCAGATCCTCCTCTTCTGGGGTCCCCCGCAGGCGCCACTTTGTCTTTGCAGAACAGGGACTAGAATCCATGTCTTCCCCTAGTAAAAGCACCTCCCACAGTTTAATAAAACAATTGTTAGGCACACAGTTAACCCTTTGATCGCCCCTGATGTTACCCCCCTTTCCAGCCATTGTCATTAGTACAGTGACAGTGGGGGGAGGAGGGTTAGTGTAGGATGGTGGGCTGGAGCGCCCCCCCCCCCCCAGCCCCCACATACATGTACATACATATACAGATAACGTGTACATAAGTGGGGTAACTATGCAGGTAAACATCAATTGTGCAACACATGTTACATATCACTGCGCGCACCAGAGTGAGACCAATCATTTTAGGCCCATAATGTTAACTCTAACGTTATGGGCCTAAAACGTTATGGGCCTAAAATGATGACTTTTAAAGTGTTGCCTATGGAAAATATAAGGTGCGGAAGTTTATCACCGTTTCACAGACGCATGCAATTCTTGACATGCTGGGTGTCAATTTACTCAGGGCAACCTCTTCTTTTATATTTTACCAAAATGTGGGCAATGTATTGTGTTCATGTGTCCTAAACTTAACTTCAGCGTATTTTTTTACTGAAATTTCAAATAGTATTGGCTAATATTGTTAGACATAGAAAATTGGAACTACCGCTTTGTTATTCTCGAAGGGGGTCTGCTTTCAGAAAACATATAATGTTTGGGGGTTTTAACTAATCTTCAGAACTAAAATGTTTTTTTAAACATCCTCCTAGTTAGGATGCCAAGTAAATTTAGGAGGAGGAGCAGTGATTGTTTGGGATTTTCTGTTCAGGCTCTCCCCCCCCCCCCCCACACACCTCTAGAAGAAGTTTCTAAAGCTTAGGGAGGGGGAATTCAAATAACCGGCCTTAATATTGATTAGGGCCTAGCCAATCCCTGGCGAGGTGTGCCCAGATGGTGGCTGGGAAGTTGATAAATAGTATGGAGCCCTGGAGAGGTTGTCCTTCTCCAGCAAGGAGAGTTCCAAGCCCCTGAGGCAGCCTGTGGACTGTGTTACTGTTCTGTAAGGTCTCAGCGGTGACAGACCTGGGACCTGGAAGTAATCTAGAACTGACTGCAGGACTTCACCAAAGGGATCTGGTCTAAAGAAGGACTGTCTTACTCACTGGGTTGTGTCCAGAGGAGGCTGGAAGGTGGCAGCTGTCCTGGCGACTTGTAAGTAATGACCCTGAATTTATTCCTGTTTGGGAAATAAGTGTCAGAGGTAGCTTGGACTGAGACAGCTCTCATATGGTCTCAGATCCTGGACATTCCCTGTCCTCAGCAGTGCCCAGACCATGTGTCTGCCACCATTGAGAGCCAATTAATATGTGCAAGAGTAACTTCCTGGCTTCCTTGAACCAGCTTGGTGGTGGAAGGCCCAGCAGATATCTGGCTGGGTCAGGAGTGACAAGTTTATTGATGGACAGCACACATCCTGTGCTTCCACCCTGAGTTTGTCTCTTTAACATGTTTCACCCAACTGGGCTTCTCTACGATTAAACTTTTCAGGCTTTTATTACATCCTTGGAGTGCGGTCACTTCTTTTATAGTGGAATGTCCTTCAAGGATCGGGAACTGGCTTCTTCAGGCTTAGCACCTGCCTGTCCACACAATGGAGGGTGCAAAGGAGATCTTCTACTCCATACCAAAAAGAGCAAATCCTGGGCAAAGTCCAAAAAATGTGTAGCAGGGTCCCTGGAGGTTGAAAGCACGTCCAACAATGGTCTTGGACTGTGGGCTTAGAGAAGAGTGTCCTTCTGTATTGTGTAGTGTTTCTGAGACTGAGCATTGTACCATTTAGCTGTGCAGTGATTCAGGGTAACCAAATGCCAAAGAGACTTGCCTTATGGTACCCAGCTGTGAGGTCTTATGCCCCGTACACACGGTTGGACTTTGTTCGGACATTCCGACAACAAAATCCTAGGATTTTTTCAGACGGATGTTGGCTCAAACTTGTCTTGCATACATACGGTCACACAAAGTTGTTGGAAAATCCGATCATTCTGATCGCGGTGACGTAAAACACGTATGTCGGGACTATAAACGGGGCAGTGGCCAATAGCTTTCATCTCTTTATTTATTCTGAGCATGCGTGGCACTTTGTCCAACGGATTTGTGTACACACGATCGGAATTTCCGACAATGGATTTTGTTGTCGGAAAATTTTATATCCTGCTCTCAAACTTTGTGTGTAGGAAAATCCGACGGAAAATGTGTGATGGAGCCTACACACGGTCAGAATTTCCAACAACAAGGTCCTATCACAGATTTTCCGTCGGAAAATCCGACCGTGTGTATGGGGCATATGACCTCTGGTGCCCAACCTGAGGCGCAAGGGCCACATGTGGCCCTTTGGTATATGACGTGTTGCCCTCAGATCTCAGCAGTCTATAGTGGGAACATTGATTAGGGTAATAGCACTGATCTCTACTAGCCTCATGTACCATGTTACCAGTTTCGTATTGTCTTCTGCAGTATATCCCCAGCCAACACTGTATCCTGTCCACACTCTCTGACCGCCATTTCCCCTGTTAGGTTTGCAGTTTCTGACAATCCTCTCAAGCGTTACATAACTTGAACATTGTGTGCAGCTCTTTTGGTGATGTCAGGGGCCGCATTTGAGGCCCGTTTTAGTTCATAAATTGACAACCACTGCCTTAGACTGTCCAACACCCTCAAATACTAAGGAAAAGAATGTCCTTTAAATTGCTAAGTACTAACCGTTTTGGAGTATCCCATGCCCCTACCCCTCTCCTGTTACAAGTCTTATTATTATTCAGGATTTATTATTCAGGATTATCGGTAATAAATCACAAAATGGCAAGACCAGCCTTTCTCAACCAGGGTTCCTTCAGGTTTGCTAGGGGTTCCTTGAGCAGTGAGCAACTTTTGTCTCTCGCATGAGTACCTACCAATATGAACAATGATCTTTTTGGCTATCTGTAAGGGGGAGAGTCTTCTCAATGGCCACAAATGTGCGAAGCTTTCTTCTAAGTGACCATCACACTAATGCGCTGTGAACTTTTGATAAAGTAATTATTAATAGGGGTTCCCTGAGCCTGGAAAGTTCCACCATGTTAAAAAGGTTAGGAAAGGCTATTATAGACAGGCAGCCTCCACACTTTTGGGGAAGAACCAGTTAATATCTGAAGTCCCTGCGGGGCAACGCTACAGTAGATTGGCTTTTAGTTTTAGGAAGTGCATTTAGATTTAATTTCCAGTCATCGACATGTCCTGTTCCCAACCCCATCCAATCAACTACACTGTATTGTCACAGAGTGTCCTTGTCCCAGGAAGGTGGAAAAAGAGCTCTGTGTCAACACGACACACAAAGCCTCAAAAGCATTTTTGTGTGCTGAGAAGTGATGGCAATGACAGGGGTTGTGCCAGGATAAATGCTTTGAAGTACAGCTTACACTGTGATATTACAAACAAAATATGACAGAATAAATTAAACCAGGTAAACAGACAGAAACCTTAAAGTCTCACAATTGCAACTTTGAGAACATTTTAGTATAAATTGTTTTTTCTTTTTTCTTTTAAAATGTTCAAGGGTACAACATGTGCTATTTACAAAAATAAAATCACCGTGAGAATGTCTTAAGCTGACTCAGCTCCATCTATTGGCCATAATGTGGTATTTTCCTGAAAACCCTATCAATCAGGAAAATACCACATTATGACCACTAGATGGAGCTGACGATCATAGGAAATAAACTTACACAAATTACAGGAATTATTCTTGATGGTTGCGTGTATGCTTGAGGCTTTTGCATAATGAACGTTTTATAAGTAGACCTCATGGTCGGCAACCTGGGAATAGTGTGCTAAAGTTCCTCAGTCAAGTCAAAGAAATACGCTAATTGAGGTGTTATAGTCCTCAAGAACAGTAAAAATGTGATGGTACGCAGGGTGAAGTAAGGAAGGGGTTGACCCCTGAGTAAGATGGTGGGGGGGGGGGACGAGAGAAAGAGGGAAGAAGGGAAGGAAGGAAGAAAGAAAGAAAGAAAGAAAGAAAGAAAGAAAGAAAGAAAGAAAGAAAGAAAGAAAGAAAGAAAGAAAGAAAGAAAGAAAGAAAGAAAGAAAGAAAGAAAGAAAGAAAGAAAGAAGTGAGTGACTTGTATAGCGCTACCTATGCGAACTGAATCGCCTCAGGGCGCTTTTTAACCTACCAGCATGTCTTTGGAGTGTGGGAGGAAACCGGAGTACCCAGAGGAAACCCACGCAGGCAGAGGGAGAACATGCAAACTCCAGGCAGGTAGTGCCGTGGTTGGGATTTGAACCAGCGACCCTATTGCTGCTAGGTGAGAGTGCTATCCACTACACCACTGTGAAGAAAGAAAGAAAGAAAGAAAGAAAGAAAGAAAGAAAGAAAGAAAGAAAGAAAGAAAGAAAGAAAGAAAGAAAGAAAGAAAGAGAAAGAAAGAGAAAGAAAGAAAGAAAGAGAAAGAAAGAAAGAAAGAAAGAAAGAGAAAGAAAGAAAGAAAGAAAGAAAGAAAGAAAGAAAGAAAGAAAGAAAGAAGTGAGTGACTTGTATAGCGCTACCTATGCGAACTGAATCGCCTCAGGGCGCTTTTTAACCTACCAGCATGTCTTTGGAGTGTGGGAGGAAACCGGAGTACCCAGAGGAAACCCACGCAGGCAGAGGGAGAACATGCAAACTCCAGGCAGGTAGTGCCGTGGTTGGGATTTGAACCAGCGACCCTATTGCTGCTAGGTGAGAGTGCTATCCACTACACCACTGTGAAGAAAGAAAGAAAGAAAGAAAGAAAGAAAGAAAGAAAGAAAGAAAGAAAGAAAGAAAGAAAGAAAGAAAGAAAGAAAGAAAGAAAGAGAAAGAAAGAAAGAAAGAGAAAGAAAGAAAGAAAGAAAGAAAGAAAGAAAGAAAGAAAGAAAGAGAAAGAAAGAAAGAAAGAACAGGACGATGATTGGATACCCTTGTAGGAGTGGTCTTGCAGGGTACATCTAAATGTGGGTATCAAAGCAGACCTAGGGGTCCCACACTCATAAGTAATAAGGGTTTTATTCATACTAGCTGTAAGTTTCCATAAGCGTTGCTTCTTGTATAGGTCAAGTGTGGTTGACCCATTTGTCTGCCACCATTGAGAGGCAATTAATATGTGCAACAGTAACTACCTGGCTTCTTTGATCGCATTGGGCTGTGGAAGGCCCACAGGTATGTGGCTGGGTCAACAATGACAAGTTTATTGATGGACAGCACACACCACGTCCTTCCACCCTTGGTTTGTTCATGTAACGCGTTTCACCTATCTAGGCTTCTCTACGGTTAAACAAGTCAGGCTTTTGTGACGTAATTGGAGTGTGGCCCCTTCCTTTATAGACGTGTGTCTTTCAAGCAGCGCAAACTGGCTTATTTGGGCTTAGCACCTGCCTGGCTACACAATGGAGAAACGATTGGGCAGCCTTAAGGTGGTGAGGTTTTGGGATTTCTTATAATGGGTCATGTGAATGGAATTTGTAGGAGGGTGTAAAGAAGATCTTTCACTCCATGCCATATAGAGCAAATCCTGGGGGGAAGTGCAAAAAAATGTGTAACGGGGTGCCTCGAGGTTGAAGGCACCTCCAACAATGGTCTGAAATGTTAAGAGCAAAGGGAATGTAGAAAGGCAGAGAGCGGAATGGTACCGGTGATCTTGTAAACTGACGTTTTATGCGCAGTTTCCCAGATTTTGCCCAAATTCTCTAAGGTGAACCCTCTTTTTTAAAATGTTATGCAACATAATAAGGGAACAGAAAAATCTAGAAATCGTTAAGTACAAATGAATATGGTATACAAGGCTGTAAACCATCTATTATAAAGAAAAGAGTAAAGAAGTAGTAACGTGAGATTTAGATATTGAGGAGTCAATGACACTCTACAACACTCTTTATGAATTTAAAGGTATATATTAGGGTATGATATTTAGCTATAGAAACACATTTGGCAATTGCTTAAAGTAAAGTTAGCTTTGTTATTAATACGGATGGATAGATGATATGTCATTTCATTTAACAGTTGAATAAGAGACCCCCAGTAAATGTAGGGATAAACATATGGTTTGATGCGGCACGTCCTCTTGGTGGATGCAGTTAGAGATTCATTTGTATTATGTGTTAGGCTGGCAGTGGTACACCTTTCAATGTTATGAAATGTAGACATCGGTTGGGTCATTTCTTTTGAAGAAGTGTCTAGTATGGGTGGATTTATGTAGATCTGCATGTAGCAGGAGGAGTGGTTAGGGCAGCCTTTCTCAAACTATTCAACACAGAGGACCCTTGAAATAGGTTTACGGTTCAGGGAACCCTTGCTAAAATAATAATTATTATTTTAATAGTAATAATAATAATAATGCCACCTCTCAGTGCCCATAAGTGCCACCTATCTGTACCCATCAGTGCCACCTATTAGTGTCCATCAGTGCCACCTATCTGTAGCCATCAGTGCCGCCTTTTAGTGCCCATAAGTGCCACCTATCTGTAGCCATCAGTGCCACCTATTAGTGCCCATCACTGCCACCTCTCAGTGCTTATCAGTGCTGCTGCTGCTTAACAAAAACTAAGAAAAACTTTTTTTTTTTTTTAAACATTTTCGATCATATTCGTTTTTTTACCAAAAAATAAAAAACACAGTGGCAATTGAATAGCACCAAAAAAAAGCTGTTTAAAAAAAATGATAATAATTTTGTTTGGGTACAGCATTGCATGACCGCGCAGTTGTCATTCAAAGTGTGACCGCGCTGAAAATTGGCCTGGGCAGGAAGAGGGTGAAAGTGCCCGGTAGGCAAGTGGGTGATCTAAATGTATATTTCATGACCATAAATGAAAATTCCTATAGGGTGAGGTAAAAATAAATATATTATAGACAGATATTAGATATTAGACAAAATACCCCCTGTGTGATATCATGTCTTTGTGACAGTTCTCTTTTTTAAGAAATCAGGGGTCTTTTAGATCAGTGGTCTCCAAATTGCGGCCGGATGTGGCCCTTTGCATGCCTTTACCATGCCCCTGTCCTAACACAGATACAAAGTACTATTCCTTCTACACCAGCAATGGGCCATAATTCCTGTCACTAATACCAACAATAGGGCACTATTCCTCCCCCCACTGACACCAACTGCAGGGCCCTATTCTTCCCACTGACACCAACAATGGGGCACTATTCCTCCCACTAATACCAGTGATGGGGCATTCTGTACTCCCATTGATGTCGGGGCATTCTCTGCTCTCACTGGCTACAGTCCGGCCCCCTCAAAGTGTGAAAGAAAGTAAACTGGCCCTTTATTCAGAAAGTTTGGAGACCCCTGTTTTGGACCCCTTATGTCTTCTCTGTTCTTCATTGAAGCTAATGCAGCACAGACCTGGCTCCATTAGCTTCTTCTCTGGCCGCTCACACCTGTTATACATGTTGCTTCTTTTGCAGCTAAGGGAGATCAAAGAAATAGATGTTCACTGGTCTCCTCCCTCTCCATCTGTGACACCTACCATGTAGGTCCCAGGCCTGCAGGTGGGAGAGTGGAGCCCGGGAAGCATGGTGGGGCGGCACAATTCTGGGGTTGATAAAAGCCTTCGGGAAGCTGTACATCCAGGGGCGGACTGACCATTCGGGCCCTCGGGCACTGCCCGAGGGCCCCATGCCACTAAGGGGCCCCATCAGGGTTGCCAGCCTCAATAAAACCAGGGACAGTATGTAAAAATCTGTGTTTTTTTAAAAAATCCCAAGCTTATAGCTGCCCCGCCTCTCCAGTACCTTTTCTGTGTGTGTATACTGTGTGTGTATATTGTGTGTCTGTGTGTATACAGTATGTGTGTATACTGTGTGGTCCCATAATCTCCTAATGCCTGGGGGCCCCATAATCTCCTATTGCCCGGGGGGCCCCATAATCTCCTATGGCCCGGGGGGCCCCATAATCTCTTATTGCCCGGGGGCCCCATGAGTTGTCAGTCTGCCCCTGGGTACATCCACTCAATTGCTTTTATCAGAAAGCTGACCTTTAGCTGGTGAAACATACACAATGGGTGCAAAGCTCTGCAGGAAAATTAGCAAAAATCGTTAGACTAATGTTGCTGGAATTGCTACTTTTTTCATTAGCGGACTATTATACAATTGTACTAATAAATTAGAAATATAGTATACAGTTTATGTAAATGAAGTGTCTGAGTATATGGGCGGTGTCTACCATGTTTTAAATACTTCCCGGGGTCCAACGGTGAGGTTGCAGTTCAAATGATGGTTCTGAGAACATTGAATACGGAATGCGATGGGAATGTGTAGCAGCGAGGGAGTGATTCATAGTTTCACCACCGGCATGACTAATTGTGCCTAATTAAGCAGGTGACTGCAGCATTACACATCGGATACATGCGGGGAGCTGTGTGCCGAACACTTACCTGATCCCCACACAAATTACGTAACTTACAGAACTAGAGATAAACGAAAAATATCCTGAAGCGCTACAAAGGACTGTAGGGTCATGTATGATTGGATGTAGCGGTGACGTAAACGATCCGTGGTTGATAATGATAAAAACTCAGCGCAGCTGGCACAACACTGGAATAATGTGGGACAAACAAAAAGAACTATAAGCAGTGCTCTATGAGTAAGATCCAAAAGTGTAGTAGTCATAAAAACAGGCACTTGTAACCATGGAATGATGATCCAACAATGTAGAAATGATGAGCTGAAGCGAAGTCTAAAATTAAAGTCTAAAAATCAACTGGGAAACAGGTAAAAAAACATTAAGTAATGGACAGATAAAAGTTATTCAACGTTACCACAGGTGACCTCAGATGGGGAAGAGGGGTGAACAGACTTCCGGGGGGGCTCACTGGTATCACATGGTGGGGGACGCCAATGCCCATGTTGAAAAGGATGGAAATCCGGTCCCAAGGAGCCCAGTGTCAGAAACCATGAAATCAGACCGAGACAGAAGTACAGTCAAATCACACTTGTTTAATAATAAAAGTAAAAAGAACAAACGTAGTCAAAACATAGCCAGAGTTCAGGAACCAAATCGGATAGTCAGCCAAGCCAGAAGTCAGGGATCAATGTAGTGGAACAGCAAGCAGGATGTGGAGCCAGAAGGGATGTCAGCAAAGCAAATCTTTAAACAGGAACGCAGGAGAATGTCTCTGTGATGTTGACCAAGGCGAAGGCAGAGATCCTCTGGACTGGACGGCTTAAGTAGGCAGGACTGACGAGCAGGATATCATCAACAGCTGAGTAACTGTGGAGAAATAGGAGCTGGCAATTAGCTGACAGCTGAGCGGCCAACTCAGAGAAGGAAGGGCTGAGCCAAGCCCTGAAACCCAGATGGCTGTAGAAGATGGTGATTTAGTCGGGTCAAAGATGGATAAAGCTGCTAGCAGCGGGAGCATAGAGGGCCGTGTATGTCCAGACTGGGAAGGTGTGAGGTTGCCTGGATGTGGCCAAATCACAGGGCTCAGCGGGTCAGACCACTCGGTGGTGACACCACAACTGAGGGGAACTGGAGGAGCCGAGCAGAGCCAAGAGCAACCAATGCACCTGGAGTGACGTCAGAGCTGCGCCGGAGACAGAGGAAAAGACGTGCTGTTGCTATGTTTCGCGCGCATGCACTTTGTCAAAGTCACTGGTTCCACTCAGTTGTGGTGTCACCACTGAGTGGTCTGACCCACTGAGCCCTGTGACTCGGCCACATCCAGGCAACCTCACACTTTCCCAGTCCGGACATACACGGCACTCTATCCCCCCGCTCCTAGCGGCTTCATCCATCTTGGACCCGGCTATATCACCATCTTCTACAGCCCCTGGGCTCCTTAGGACCGGATTAGCATCCTTTTCAACATGGGCATTGGCGGCCCCCATGTGATACCAGCGAGCCCTCCGGATGTCTGTTTACCCCTCTTCCCGATTTGAGGTCACTTGTGGTAACGTTGAATAACTTTTATCTGTCAATTACTTCATTGTTTTTATACCTGTTTCCCAGCTGATTTTTAGACTTTCATTTTAGACTTCACATCAGCTCATCATATTTATGATGGAATAAACATTGTTGGATCATCATTCCATGGTTACAAGTTCCTGTTTTTATGACTACTACACTTTGGATCTTACTCATAGAGCGCTGCTTATAGTTCTTTTTGTAACTACAGAACTAGTTACTTGTGGAAGGAAGGCTGTTGGGGGCGTTCAGAATTTTTCACCAGTTTATGACATAATCAAGACAGAGAAATATACATTTAGGTGCTTATCTAATAGTTTCTTGAAGCTATCGATGCCCCCCGCTGAGACCACCGCCTGTGGAAGGGAATTCCACATCCTTGCCGCTCTTACAGTAAAGAACCCTCTACGTAGTTTAAGGTTAAACCTCTTTTCTTCTAATTTTAATGAGTGGCCACGAGTCTTGTTAAACTCTCTTCTGCGAAAAAGTTTTATCCCTATTGTGGAGTCACCAGTACGGTATTTGTATATTGAAATCATATCCCCTCTCAAGCGTCTCTTCTCCAGAGAGAATAAGTTCAGTGCTCGCAACCTTTCCTCATAACCAGGGCCGGACTGGCCAACCAGGATACCGGGAAATCTCCCGGTGGGCCGGTTGTCTGGCTACCCCTGCGGCCGCTGTGAGGGCACCGGCGCCTGAAAGAAATATGGCTGCGGGGCCGGGCCGACGTGCAACTGCGCAGGCGCCAGCGCTGTTCCAAAGTTAGCCGTGCTCGGGAAAACCCGTGCACCTGTCCCCCCCCTGCAGCCTCTGACCACCTGTCCCCCCCCCCTGCAGCCTCTGACCTCCTATCCCCCCCCTGCAGCCTCTGACCTCCTGCCCCCCCTTCAGCCTCTGACGTCCTGTCCCCCCCCCCCGCAGCCTCTGACCTCCTACCCCCCTGCAGCCTCTGACCTCCTACCCCCCTGCAGCCTCTGACTTCCTGTCTGTACCCCCCGCAGCCTCTGACCTCCTGTTCGCACCCCCCGGAGCCTCTGATCCTCTCCTGTACCATCCGCAGCCTCTGACCTCCCCTGCATCATCCGCAGCCTCTGACCTCCCATGTACCATCCGCAGCCTCTGACATCTTCTGTACCATCCGCAGCCTCTGACCTCTCCTGCACCATCCGCAGCCTCTGACCTCTCCTGTACCATCCGCAGCCTCTGACATCTCCTGTACCATCCGCAGCCTCTGACCTCTCCTGTACCGTCCGCAGCCTCTGACCTCTCCTGTACCGTCCGCAGCCTCTGACCTCTCCTGTATCATCTGCAGCCTCTGACATCTCCTGTACCATCCGCAGCCTCTGACATTTCCTATACCATCCGCAGCCTCTGACCTATCCTGTACCATTCGCAGCCTCTGACCTTCCCTGTACCATCTGCAGCCTCTGACCTTCCCTGTACCATCTGCAGCCTCTGACATCCCTGTACCATCCGCAGCCTCTGACCTTCCCTGTACCATCTGCAGCCTCTGACATCCCTGTACCATCTGCAGCCTCTGACATCTCCTGTACCATCCGCAGCCTCTGACATCTCCTATACCATCCGCAGCCTCTAACCTCTCCTGTACCATCCGCAGCCTCTGACCTTCCCTGTACCATCCGCAGCCTCTGACCTTCCCTGTACCATCCGCAGCCTCTGACATCTCCTGTACCATCCGCAGCCTCTGACATCTCCTGTACCATCCGCAGCCTCTGACCATCTCCTGTACCATCCGCAGCCTCTGACCATCTCCTGTACCATCCGCAGCCTCTGACATCCCCTGTACCATCCACAGCCTCTGACATCTCCTGTACCATCCG
Source organism: Lithobates clamitans (assembly GCA_037952925.1). NCBI lineage: Eukaryota > Metazoa > Chordata > Amphibia > Anura > Ranidae > Lithobates > Lithobates clamitans. The sequence continues at coordinate 1,085,340 of JBBGZY010001925.1, forward strand.
CAGCCTCTGACATCTCCTGTACCATCCGCAGCCTCTGACCTTCCCTGTACCATCCGCAGCCTCTGACATCTCCTGTACCATCCGCAGCCTCTGACCTTCCCTGTACCATCCGCAGCCTCTGACCTTCCCTGTACCATCCGCAGCCTCTGACCTCTCCTGTACCATCTGCAGCCTCTGACATCCCCTGTACCATCTGCAGCCTCTGACATCTCCTGTACCATCCGCAGCCTCCGACATCTCCTGTACCATCCGCAGCCTCCGACATCTCCTGTACCATCCGCAGCCTCTGACATCTCCTATACCATCCGCAGCCTCTGACATCTCCTATACCATCCGCAGCCTCTGACCTTCCCTGTACCATCCGCAGCCTCTGACCTTCCCTGTACCATCCGCAGCCTCTGACCTTCCCTGTACCATCCGCAGCCTCTGACCTATCCTGTACCATTCGCAGCCTCTGACCTTCCCTGTACCATCTGCAGCCTCTGACCTTCCCTGTACCATCTGCAGCCTCTGACATCCCTGTACCATCCGCAGCCTCTGACCTTCCCTGTACCATCTGCAGCCTCTGACATCCCTGTACCATCTGCAGCCTCTGACATCTCCTGTACCATCCGCAGCCTCTGACATCTCCTATACCATCCGCAGCCTCTAACCTCTCCTGTACCATCCGCAGCCTCTGACCTTCCCTGTACCATCCGCAGCCTCTGACCTTCCCTGTACCATCCGCAGCCTCTGACATCTCCTGTACCATCCGCAGCCTCTGACATCTCCTGTACCATCCGCAGCCTCTGACCTCTCCTGTACCATCCGCAGCCTCTGACATCTCCTGTTCCATCCGCAGCCTCTGACATCTCCTGTGCCATCCGCAGCCTCCGACATCTCCTGTACCATCCGCAGCCTCTGACCTTCCCTGTACCATCCGCAGCCTCTGACATCTCCTGTACCATCCGCAGCCTCTGACATCTCCTGTACCATCCGCAGCCTCTGACATCTCCTGTACCATCCGCAGCCTCTGACCATCTCCTGTACCATCCGCAGCCTCTGACATCCCCTGTACCATCCACAGCCTCTGACATCTCCTGTACCATCCGCAGCCTCTGACATCTCCTGTACCATCCGCAGCCTCTGACCTTCCCTGTACCATCCGCAGCCTCTGACCTTCCCTGTACCATCCGCAGCCTCTGACCTCTCCTGTACCATCTGCAGCCTCTGACATCTCCTGTACCATCCGCAGCCTCCGACATCTCCTGTACCATCCGCAGCCTCCGACATCTCCTGTACCATCCGCAGCCTCTGACATCTCCTATACCATCCGCAGCCTCTGACATCTCCTATACCATCCGCAGCCTCTGACCTTCCCTGTACCATCCGCAGCCTCTGACCTTCCCTGTACCATCCGCAGCCTCTGACCTATCCTGTACCATTCGCAGCCTCTGACCTTCCCTGTACCATCTGCAGCCTCTGACCTTCCCTGTACCATCTGCAGCCTCTGACATCCCTGTACCATCCGCAGCCTCTGACCTTCCCTGTACCATCTGCAGCCTCTGACATCCCTGTACCATCCGCAGCCTCTGACATCTCCTATACCATCCGCAGCCTCTAACCTCTCCTGTACCATCCGCAGCCTCTGACCTTCCCTGTACCATCCGCAGCCTCTGACCTTCCCTGTACCATCCGCAGCCTCTGACATCTCCTGTACCATCCGCAGCCTCTGACATCTCCTGTACCATCCGCAGCCTCTGACCTCTCCTGTACCATCCGCAGCCTCTGACATCTCCTGTTCCATCCGCAGCCTCTGACATCTCCTGTACCATCCGCAGCCTCTGACATCTCCTGTGCCATCCGCAGCCTCCGACATCTCCTGTACCATCCGCAGCCTCTGACCTTCCCTGTACCATCCGCAGCCTCTGACATCTCTTGTACCATCCGCAGCCTCTGACATCTCCTGTACCATCCGCAGCCTCTGACATCTCCTGTACCATCCGCAGCCTCTGACCTTCCCTGTACCATCTGCAGCCTCTGACATCTCCTGTACCATCCGCAGCCTCTGACCTTCCCTGTACCATCTGCAGCCTCTGACATCTCCTGTACCATCCGCAGCCTCTGACATCTCCTGTACCATCCGCAGCCTCTGACCTTCCCTGTACCATCCGCAGCCTCTGACCTCCCCTGTACCATCCGCAGCCTCTGACCTTACCTGTACCATCCGCAGCCTCTGACCTTCCCTGTACCATCCGCAGCCTCTGACATCTCCTGTACCATCCGCAGCCTCTGACCTTCCCTGTACCATCCGCAGCCTCTGACATCTCCTGTACCATCCGCAGCCTCTGACCTTCCCTGTACCATCCGCAGCCTCTGACCTTCCCTGTACCATCCGCAGCCTCTGACATCCCCTGTACCATCCGCAGCCTCTGACATCTCCTGTACCATCCGCAGCCTCTGACATCCCTGTACCATCCGCAGCCTCTGACCTTCCCTGTACCATCTGCAGCCTCTGACATCCCTGTACCATCCGCAGCCTCTGACATCCCTGTACCATCTGCAGCCTCTGACATCCCTGTACCATCTGCAGCCTCTGACATCCCTGTACCATCCGCAGCCTCTGACCTTCCCTGTACCATCCGCAGCCTCTGACATCTCATGTACCATCCGCAGCCTCTGACCTTCCCTGTACCATCTGCAGCCTCTGACATCTCCTGTACCATCCGCAGCCTCTGACCTTCCCTGTACCATCCGCAGCCTCTGACCTTCCCTGTACCATCCGCAGCCTCTGACATCTCCTGTACCATCCGCAGCCTCTGACCTTCCCTGTACCATCCGCAGCCTCTGACCTTCCCTGTACCATCTGCAGCCTCTGACATCCCCTGTACCATCCGCAGCCTCTGACATCTCCTGTACCATCCGCAGCCTCTGACCTCCCCTGTACCATCCGCAGCCTCTGACATCTCCTATACCATCCGCAGCCTCTGACATCTCCTGTACCATCCGCAGCCTCCGACATCTCCTGTACCATCCACAGCCTCTGACCTTCCCTGTACCATCCACAGCCTCTGACATCTCCTGTACCATCCGCAGCCTCTGACATCTCCTGTACCATCCGCAGCCTCTGACATCTCCTGTACCATCCACAGCCTCTGACCTTCCCTGTACCATCCGCAGCCTCTGACCATCTCCTGTACCATCCGCAGCCTCTGACCATCTCCTGTACCATCCGCAGCCTCTGACCTCTCCTGTACCATCCGCAGCCTCTGACATCTCCTGTACCATCCGCAGCCTCTGACCTCTCCTGTACCATCCGCAGCCTCTGACATCTCCTGTACCATCCGCAGCCTCTGACATCCCCTGTACCATCCACAGCCTCTGACATCTCCTGTACCATCCGCAGCCTCTGACATCTCCTGTACCATCCGCAGCCTCTGACCTTCCCTGTACCATCCGCAGCCTCTGACCATCTCCTGTACCATCTGCAGCCTCTGACCTTCCCTGTACCATCCGCAGCCTCTGACCTTCCCTGTACCATCTGCAGCCTCTGACATCCCTGTACCATCCGCAGCCTCTGACATCCCTGTACCATCTGCAGCCTCTGACATCCCTGTACCATCTGCAGCCTCTGACATCCCTGTACCATCCGCAGCCTCTGACCTTCCCTGTACCATCCGCAGCCTCTGACATCTCATGTACCATCCGCAGCCTCTGACCTTCCCTGTACCATCTGCAGCCTCTGACATCTCCTGTACCATCCGCAGCCTCTGACCTTCCCTGTACCATCCGCAGCCTCTGACCTTCCCTGTACCATCCGCAGCCTCTGACATCTCCTGTACCATCCGCAGCCTCTGACCTTCCCTGTACCATCCGCAGCCTCTGACCTTCCCTGTACCATCCGCAGCCTCTGACATCTCCTGTACCATCCGCAGCCTCTGACCTCTCCTGTACCATCCGCAGCCTCTGACCTCTCCTGTACCATCCGCAGCCTCTGACATCTCCTGTACCATCCGCAGCCTCTGACCTCTCCTGTACCATCCGCAGCCTCTGACCTCTCCTGTACCATCCGCAGCCTCTGACATCCCCTGTACCATCCACAGCCTCTGACATCTCCTGTACCATCCGCAGCCTCTGACATCTCCTGTACCATCCGCAGCCTCTGACCTTCCCTGTACCATCCGCAGCCTCTGACCATCTCCTGTACCATCTGCAGCCTCTGACCTTCCCTGTACCATCCGCAGCCTCTGACCTTCCCTGTACCATCCGCAGCCTCTGACCTCTCCTGTACCATCTGCAGCCTCTGACATCCCCTGTACCATCTGCAGCCTCTGACATCTCCTGTACCATCCGCAGCCTCCGACATCTCCTGTACCATCCGCAGCCTCCGACATCTCCTGTACCATCCGCAGCCTCTGACATCTCCTATACCATCCGCAGCCTCTGACATCTCCTATACCATCCGCAGCCTCTGACCTTCCCTGTACCATCCGCAGCCTCTGACATCCCTGTACCATCTGCAGCCTCTGACATCCCTGTACCATCTGCAGCCTCTGACATCCCTGTACCATCCGCAGCCTCTGACCTTCCCTGTACCATCCGCAGCCTCTGACATCTCATGTACCATCCGCAGCCTCTGACCTTCCCTGTACCATCCGCAGCCTCTGACCTTCCCTGTACCATCTGCAGCCTCTGACATCTCCTGTACCATCCGCAGCCTCTGACCTTCCCTGTACCATCCGCAGCCTCTGACCTTCCCTGTACCATCCGCAGCCTCTGACATCTCCTGTACCATCCGCAGCCTCTGACCTTCCCTGTACCATCTGCAGCCTCTGACATCCCCTGTACCATCCGCAGCCTCTGACATCTCCTGTACCATCCGCAGCCTCTGACCTCCCCTGTACCATCCGCAGCCTCTGACCTCCCCTGTACCATCCGCAGCCTCTGACATCTCCTATACCATCCGCAGCCTCTGACATCTCCTGTACCATCCGCAGCCTCCGACATCTCCTGTACCATCCACAGCCTCTGACCTTCCCTGTACCATCCACAGCCTCTGACATCTCCTGTACCATCCGCAGCCTCTGACATCTCCTGTACCATCCGCAGCCTCTGACCATCTCCTGTACCATCCGCAGCCTCTGACATCTCCTGTACCATCCGCAGCCTCTGACCTTCCCTGTACCATCCGCAGCCTCTGACCTTCCCTGTACCATCCGCAGCCTCTGACCTCTCCTGTACCATCTGCAGCCTCTGACATCCCCTGTACCATCTGCAGCCTCTGACATCTCCTGTACCATCCGCAGCCTCCGACATCTCCTGTACCATCCGCAGCCTCCGACATCTCCTGTACCATCCGCAGCCTCTGACATCTCCTATACCATCCGCAGCCTCTGACATCTCCTATACCATCCGCAGCCTCTGACCTTCCCTGTACCATCCGCAGCCTCTGACCTTCCCTGTACCATCCGCAGCCTCTGACCTTCCCTGTACCATCCGCAGCCTCTGACCTTCCCTGTACCATCCGCAGCCTCTGACATCTCCTGTACCATCCGCAGCCTCTGACATCTCCTGTACCATCCGCAGCCTCTGACCTTCCCTGTACCATCCGCAGCCTCTGACCTCTCCTGTACCATCCGCAGCCTCTGATCTTCCCTGTACCATCCGCAGCCTCTGACATCTCCTGTACCATCCGCAGCCTCTGACATCTCCTGTACCATCCGCAGCCTCTGACATCTCCTGTACCATCCGCAGCCTCTGACATCTCCTGTGCCATCCGCAGCCTCTGACATCTCCTGTACCATCCGCAGCCTCCGACATCTCCTGTACCATCCGCAGCCTCTGACCTCCCCTGTACCATCCGCAGCCTCTGACCTTCCCTGTACCATCCGCAGCCTCTGACATCTCCTGTACCATCCGCAGCCTCTGACCTTCCCTGTACCATCCGCAGCCTCTGACATCTCCTGTACCATCCGCAGCCTCTGACCTTACCTGTACCATCCGCAGCCTCTGACCTTCCCTGTACCATCCGCAGCCTCTGACCTTCCCTGTACCATCCGCAGCCTCTGACCTCTCCTGTACCATCCGCAGCCTCTGATCTTCCCTGTACCATCCGCAGCCTCTGACATCTCCTGTACCATCCGCAGCCTCTGACATCTCCTGTACCATCCGCAGCCTCTGACCTCCCCTGTACCATCCGCAGCCTCTGACCTTCCCTGTACCATCCGCAGCCTCTGACATCTCCTGTACCATCCGCAGCCTCCGACATCTCCTGTACCATCCGCAGCCTCTGACATCTCCTGTACCATCCGCAGCCTCTGACCTCTCCTGTACCATCCGCAGCCTCTGACATCTCCTGTGCCATCCGCAGCCTCTGACATCTCCTGTACCATCCGCAGCCTCTGACATCTCCTGTACCATCCGCAGCCTCTGACCTTCCCTGTACCATCCGCAGCCTCTGACCTTCCCTGTACCATCCGCAGCCTCTGACCTTCCCTGTACCATCTGCAGCCTCTGACATCTCCTGTACCATCCGCAGCCTCTGACATCTCCTGTACCATCCGCAGCCTCTGACATCTCCTGTACCATTCGCAGCCTCTGACCTTCCCTGTACCATCTGCAGCCTCTGACATCTCCTGTACCATCCGCAGCCTCTGACCTTCCCTGTACCATCTGCAGCCTCTGACATCTCCTGTACCATCCGCAGCCTCTGACATCTCCTGTACCATCCGCAGCCTCTGACCTTCCCTGTACCATCCGCAGCCTCTGACCTCCCCTGTACCATCCGCAGCCCCTGACCTTACCTGTACCATCCGCAGCCTCTGACCTTCCCTGTACCATCCGCAGCCTCTGACATCTCCTGTACCATCCGCAGCCTCTGACCTTCCCTGTACCATCCGCAGCCTCTGACATCTCCTGTACCATCCGCAGCCTCTGACCTTCCCTGTACCATCCGCAGCCTCTGACCTTCCCTGTACCATCCGCAGCCTCTGACATCCCCTGTACCATCCGCAGCCTCTGATATCTCCTGTACCATCCGCAGCCTCTGACATCCCTGTACCATCCGCAGCCTCTGACCTTCCCTGTACCATCTGCAGCCTCTGACATCCCTGTACCATCCGCAGCCTCTGACATCCCTGTACCATCTGCAGCCTCTGACATCCCTGTACCATCTGCAGCCTCTGACATCCCTGTACCATCCGCAGCCTCTGACCTTCCCTGTACCATCCGCAGCCTCTGACATCTCATGTACCATCCGCAGCCTCTGACCTTCCCTGTACCATCCGCAGCCTCTGACCTTCCCTGTACCATCTGCAGCCTCTGACATCTCCTGTACCATCCGCAGCCTCTGACCTTCCCTGTACCATCCGCAGCCTCTGACCTTCCCTGTACCATCCGCAGCCTCTGACATCTCCTGTACCATCCGCAGCCTCTGACCTTCCCTGTACCATCCGCAGCCTCTGACCTTCCCTGTACCATCTGCAGCCTCTGACATCCCCTGTACCATCCGCAGCCTCTGACATCTCCTGTACCATCCGCAGCCTCTGACCTCCCCTGTACCATCCGCAGCCTCTGACATCTCCTATACCATCCGCAGCCTCTGACATCTCCTGTACCATCCGCAGCCTCCGACATCTCCTGTACCATCCACAGCCTCTGACCTTCCCTGTACCATCCACAGCCTCTGACATCTCCTGTACCATCCGCAGCCTCTGACATCTCCTGTACCATCCGCAGCCTCCGACATCTCCTGTACCATCCACAGCCTCTGACCTTCCCTGTACCATCCGCAGCCTCTGACCATCTCCTGTACCATCCGCAGCCTCTGACCATCTCCTGTACCATCCGCAGCCTCTGACATCCCCTGTACCATCCACAGCCTCTGACATCTCCTGTACCATCCGCAGCCTCTGACATCTCCTGTACCATCCGCAGCCTCTGACCTTCCCTGTACCATCCGCAGCCTCTGACATCTCCTGTACCATCCGCAGCCTCTGACCTTCCCTGTACCATCCGCAGCCTCTGACCTTCCCTGTACCATCCGCAGCCTCTGACCTCTCCTGTACCATCTGCAGCCTCTGACATCCCCTGTACCATCTGCAGCCTCTGACATCTCCTGTACCATCCGCAGCCTCCGACATCTCCTGTACCATCCGCAGCCTCCGACATCTCCTGTACCATCCGCAGCCTCTGACATCTCCTGTACCATCCGCAGCCTCCGACATCTCCTGTACCATCCGCAGCCTCTGACATCTCCTATACCATCCGCAGCCTCTGACCTTCCCTGTACCATCTGCAGCCTCTGACATCCCTGTACCATCTGCAGCCTCTGACATCCCTGTACCATCCGCAGCCTCTGACCTTCCCTGTACCATCCGCAGCCTCTGACATCTCATGTACCATCCGCAGCCTCTGACCTTCCCTGTACCATCCGCAGCCTCTGACCTTCCCTGTACCATCTGCAGCCTCTGACATCTCCTGTACCATCCGCAGCCTCTGACCTTCCCTGTACCATCCGCAGCCTCTGACCTTCCCTGTACCATCCGCAGCCTCTGACATCTCCTGTACCATCCGCAGCCTCTGACCTTCCCTGTACCATCTGCAGCCTCTGACATCCCCTGTACCATCCGCAGCCTCTGACATCTCCTGTACCATCCGCAGCCTCTGACCTCCCCTGTACCATCCGCAGCCTCTGACCTCCCCTGTACCATCCGCAGCCTCTGACATCTCCTATACCATCCGCAGCCTCTGACATCTCCTGTACCATCCGCAGCCTCCGACATCTCCTGTACCATCCACAGCCTCTGACCTTCCCTGTACCATCCACAGCCTCTGACATCTCCTGTACCATCCGCAGCCTCTGACATCTCCTGTACCATCCGCAGCCTCTGACCATCTCCTGTACCATCCGCAGCCTCTGACCATCTCCTGTACCATCCGCAGCCTCTGACATCCCCTGTACCATCCACAGCCTCTGACATCTCCTGTACCATCCGCAGCCTCTGACATCTCCTGTACCATCCGCAGCCTCTGACCTTCCCTGTACCATCCGCAGCCTCTGACATCTCCTGTACCATCCGCAGCCTCTGACCTTCCCTGTACCATCCGCAGCCTCTGACCTTCCCTGTACCATCCGCAGCCTCTGACCTCTCCTGTACCATCTGCAGCCTCTGACATCCCCTGTACCATCTGCAGCCTCTGACATCTCCTGTACCATCCGCAGCCTCCGACATCTCCTGTACCATCCGCAGCCTCCGACATCTCCTGTACCATCCGCAGCCTCTGACATCTCCTATACCATCCGCAGCCTCTGACATCTCCTATACCATCCGCAGCCTCTGACCTTCCCTGTACCATCCGCAGCCTCTGACCTTCCCTGTACCATCCGCAGCCTCTGACCTTCCCTGTACCATCCGCAGCCTCTGACCTATCCTGTACCATTCGCAGCCTCTGACCTTCCCTGTACCATCTGCAGCCTCTGACCTTCCCTGTACCATCTGCAGCCTCTGACATCCCTGTACCATCCGCAGCCTCTGACCTTCCCTGTACCATCTGCAGCCTCTGACATCCCTGTACCATCTGCAGCCTCTGACATCTCCTGTACCATCCGCAGCCTCTGACATCTCCTATACCATCCGCAGCCTCTAACCTCTCCTGTACCATCCGCAGCCTCTGACCTTCCCTGTACCATCCGCAGCCTCTGACCTTCCCTGTACCATCCGCAGCCTCTGACATCTCCTGTACCATCCGCAGCCTCTGACATCTCCTGTACCATCCGCAGCCTCTGACCTCTCCTGTACCATCCGCAGCCTCTGACATCTCCTGTTCCATCCGCAGCCTCTGACATCTCCTGTGCCATCCGCAGCCTCCGACATCTCCTGTACCATCCGCAGCCTCTGACCTTCCCTGTACCATCCGCAGCCTCTGACATCTCCTGTACCATCCGCAGCCTCTGACATCTCCTGTACCATCCGCAGCCTCTGACATCTCCTGTACCATCCGCAGCCTCTGACCATCTCCTGTACCATCCGCAGCCTCTGACATCCCCTGTACCATCCACAGCCTCTGACATCTCCTGTACCATCCGCAGCCTCTGACATCTCCTGTACCATCCGCAGCCTCTGACCTTCCCTGTACCATCCGCAGCCTCTGACCTTCCCTGTACCATCCGCAGCCTCTGACCTCTCCTGTACCATCTGCAGCCTCTGACATCTCCTGTACCATCCGCAGCCTCCGACATCTCCTGTACCATCCGCAGCCTCCGACATCTCCTGTACCATCCGCAGCCTCTGACATCTCCTATACCATCCGCAGCCTCTGACATCTCCTATACCATCCGCAGCCTCTGACCTTCCCTGTACCATCCGCAGCCTCTGACCTTCCCTGTACCATCCGCAGCCTCTGACCTATCCTGTACCATTCGCAGCCTCTGACCTTCCCTGTACCATCTGCAGCCTCTGACCTTCCCTGTACCATCTGCAGCCTCTGACATCCCTGTACCATCCGCAGCCTCTGACCTTCCCTGTACCATCTGCAGCCTCTGACATCCCTGTACCATCCGCAGCCTCTGACATCTCCTATACCATCCGCAGCCTCTAACCTCTCCTGTACCATCCGCAGCCTCTGACCTTCCCTGTACCATCCGCAGCCTCTGACCTTCCCTGTACCATCCGCAGCCTCTGACATCTCCTGTACCATCCGCAGCCTCTGACATCTCCTGTACCATCCGCAGCCTCTGACCTCTCCTGTACCATCCGCAGCCTCTGACATCTCCTGTTCCATCCGCAGCCTCTGACATCTCCTGTACCATCCGCAGCCTCTGACATCTCCTGTGCCATCCGCAGCCTCCGACATCTCCTGTACCATCCGCAGCCTCTGACCTTCCCTGTACCATCCGCAGCCTCTGACATCTCTTGTACCATCCGCAGCCTCTGACATCTCCTGTACCATCCGCAGCCTCTGACATCTCCTGTACCATCCGCAGCCTCTGACCTTCCCTGTACCATCTGCAGCCTCTGACATCTCCTGTACCATCCGCAGCCTCTGACCTTCCCTGTACCATCTGCAGCCTCTGACATCTCCTGTACCATCCGCAGCCTCTGACATCTCCTGTACCATCCGCAGCCTCTGACCTTCCCTGTACCATCCGCAGCCTCTGACCTCCCCTGTACCATCCGCAGCCTCTGACCTTACCTGTACCATCCGCAGCCTCTGACCTTCCCTGTACCATCCGCAGCCTCTGACATCTCCTGTACCATCCGCAGCCTCTGACCTTCCCTGTACCATCCGCAGCCTCTGACATCTCCTGTACCATCCGCAGCCTCTGACCTTCCCTGTACCATCCGCAGCCTCTGACCTTCCCTGTACCATCCGCAGCCTCTGACATCCCCTGTACCATCCGCAGCCTCTGACATCTCCTGTACCATCCGCAGCCTCTGACATCCCTGTACCATCCGCAGCCTCTGACCTTCCCTGTACCATCTGCAGCCTCTGACATCCCTGTACCATCCGCAGCCTCTGACATCCCTGTACCATCTGCAGCCTCTGACATCCCTGTACCATCTGCAGCCTCTGACATCCCTGTACCATCCGCAGCCTCTGACCTTCCCTGTACCATCCGCAGCCTCTGACATCTCATGTACCATCCGCAGCCTCTGACCTTCCCTGTACCATCTGCAGCCTCTGACATCTCCTGTACCATCCGCAGCCTCTGACCTTCCCTGTACCATCCGCAGCCTCTGACCTTCCCTGTACCATCCGCAGCCTCTGACATCTCCTGTACCATCCGCAGCCTCTGACCTTCCCTGTACCATCCGCAGCCTCTGACCTTCCCTGTACCATCTGCAGCCTCTGACATCCCCTGTACCATCCGCAGCCTCTGACATCTCCTGTACCATCCGCAGCCTCTGACCTCCCCTGTACCATCCGCAGCCTCTGACATCTCCTATACCATCCGCAGCCTCTGACATCTCCTGTACCATCCGCAGCCTCCGACATCTCCTGTACCATCCACAGCCTCTGACCTTCCCTGTACCATCCACAGCCTCTGACATCTCCTGTACCATCCGCAGCCTCTGACATCTCCTGTACCATCCGCAGCCTCTGACATCTCCTGTACCATCCACAGCCTCTGACCTTCCCTGTACCATCCGCAGCCTCTGACCATCTCCTGTACCATCCGCAGCCTCTGACCATCTCCTGTACCATCCGCAGCCTCTGACCTCTCCTGTACCATCCGCAGCCTCTGACATCTCCTGTACCATCCGCAGCCTCTGACCTCTCCTGTACCATCCGCAGCCTCTGACATCTCCTGTACCATCCGCAGCCTCTGACATCCCCTGTACCATCCACAGCCTCTGACATCTCCTGTACCATCCGCAGCCTCTGACATCTCCTGTACCATCCGCAGCCTCTGACCTTCCCTGTACCATCCGCAGCCTCTGACCATCTCCTGTACCATCTGCAGCCTCTGACCTTCCCTGTACCATCCGCAGCCTCTGACCTTCCCTGTACCATCTGCAGCCTCTGACATCCCTGTACCATCCGCAGCCTCTGACATCCCTGTACCATCTGCAGCCTCTGACATCCCTGTACCATCTGCAGCCTCTGACATCCCTGTACCATCCGCAGCCTCTGACCTTCCCTGTACCATCCGCAGCCTCTGACATCTCATGTACCATCCGCAGCCTCTGACCTTCCCTGTACCATCTGCAGCCTCTGACATCTCCTGTACCATCCGCAGCCTCTGACCTTCCCTGTACCATCCGCAGCCTCTGACCTTCCCTGTACCATCCGCAGCCTCTGACATCTCCTGTACCATCCGCAGCCTCTGACCTTCCCTGTACCATCCGCAGCCTCTGACCTTCCCTGTACCATCCGCAGCCTCTGACATCTCCTGTACCATCCGCAGCCTCTGACCTCTCCTGTACCATCCGCAGCCTCTGACCTCTCCTGTACCATCCGCAGCCTCTGACATCTCCTGTACCATCCGCAGCCTCTGACCTCTCCTGTACCATCCGCAGCCTCTGACCTCTCCTGTACCATCCGCAGCCTCTGACATCCCCTGTACCATCCACAGCCTCTGACATCTCCTGTACCATCCGCAGCCTCTGACATCTCCTGTACCATCCGCAGCCTCTGACCTTCCCTGTACCATCCGCAGCCTCTGACCATCTCCTGTACCATCTGCAGCCTCTGACCTTCCCTGTACCATCCGCAGCCTCTGACCTTCCCTGTACCATCCGCAGCCTCTGACCTCTCCTGTACCATCTGCAGCCTCTGACATCCCCTGTACCATCTGCAGCCTCTGACATCTCCTGTACCATCCGCAGCCTCCGACATCTCCTGTACCATCCGCAGCCTCCGACATCTCCTGTACCATCCGCAGCCTCTGACATCTCCTATACCATCCGCAGCCTCTGACATCTCCTATACCATCCGCAGCCTCTGACCTTCCCTGTACCATCCGCAGCCTCTGACATCCCTGTACCATCTGCAGCCTCTGACATCCCTGTACCATCTGCAGCCTCTGACATCCCTGTACCATCCGCAGCCTCTGACCTTCCCTGTACCATCCGCAGCCTCTGACATCTCATGTACCATCCGCAGCCTCTGACCTTCCCTGTACCATCCGCAGCCTCTGACCTTCCCTGTACCATCTGCAGCCTCTGACATCTCCTGTACCATCCGCAGCCTCTGACCTTCCCTGTACCATCCGCAGCCTCTGACCTTCCCTGTACCATCCGCAGCCTCTGACATCTCCTGTACCATCCGCAGCCTCTGACCTTCCCTGTACCATCTGCAGCCTCTGACATCCCCTGTACCATCCGCAGCCTCTGACATCTCCTGTACCATCCGCAGCCTCTGACCTCCCCTGTACCATCCGCAGCCTCTGACCTCCCCTGTACCATCCGCAGCCTCTGACATCTCCTATACCATCCGCAGCCTCTGACATCTCCTGTACCATCCGCAGCCTCCGACATCTCCTGTACCATCCACAGCCTCTGACCTTCCCTGTACCATCCACAGCCTCTGACATCTCCTGTACCATCCGCAGCCTCTGACATCTCCTGTACCATCCGCAGCCTCTGACCATCTCCTGTACCATCCGCAGCCTCTGACATCTCCTGTACCATCCGCAGCCTCTGACCTTCCCTGTACCATCCGCAGCCTCTGACCTTCCCTGTACCATCCGCAGCCTCTGACCTCTCCTGTACCATCTGCAGCCTCTGACATCCCCTGTACCATCTGCAGCCTCTGACATCTCCTGTACCATCCGCAGCCTCCGACATCTCCTGTACCATCCGCAGCCTCCGACATCTCCTGTACCATCCGCAGCCTCTGACATCTCCTATACCATCCGCAGCCTCTGACATCTCCTATACCATCCGCAGCCTCTGACCTTCCCTGTACCATCCGCAGCCTCTGACCTTCCCTGTACCATCCGCAGCCTCTGACCTTCCCTGTACCATCCGCAGCCTCTGACCTTCCCTGTACCATCCGCAGCCTCTGACATCTCCTGTACCATCCGCAGCCTCTGACATCTCCTGTACCATCCGCAGCCTCTGACCTTCCCTGTACCATCCGCAGCCTCTGACCTCTCCTGTACCATCCGCAGCCTCTGATCTTCCCTGTACCATCCGCAGCCTCTGACATCTCCTGTACCATCCGCAGCCTCTGACATCTCCTGTACCATCCGCAGCCTCTGACATCTCCTGTACCATCCGCAGCCTCTGACATCTCCTGTGCCATCCGCAGCCTCTGACATCTCCTGTACCATCCGCAGCCTCCGACATCTCCTGTACCATCCGCAGCCTCTGACCTCCCCTGTACCATCCGCAGCCTCTGACCTTCCCTGTACCATCCGCAGCCTCTGACATCTCCTGTACCATCCGCAGCCTCTGACCTTCCCTGTACCATCCGCAGCCTCTGACATCTCCTGTACCATCCGCAGCCTCTGACCTTACCTGTACCATCCGCAGCCTCTGACCTTCCCTGTACCATCCGCAGCCTCTGACCTTCCCTGTACCATCCGCAGCCTCTGACCTCTCCTGTACCATCCGCAGCCTCTGATCTTCCCTGTACCATCCGCAGCCTCTGACATCTCCTGTACCATCCGCAGCCTCTGACATCTCCTGTACCATCCGCAGCCTCTGACCTCCCCTGTACCATCCGCAGCCTCTGACCTTCCCTGTACCATCCGCAGCCTCTGACATCTCCTGTACCATCCGCAGCCTCCGACATCTCCTGTACCATCCGCAGCCTCTGACATCTCCTGTACCATCCGCAGCCTCTGACCTCTCCTGTACCATCCGCAGCCTCTGACATCTCCTGTGCCATCCGCAGCCTCTGACATCTCCTGTACCATCCGCAGCCTCTGACATCTCCTGTACCATCCGCAGCCTCTGACCTTCCCTGTACCATCCGCAGCCTCTGACCTTCCCTGTACCATCCGCAGCCTCTGACCTTCCCTGTACCATCTGCAGCCTCTGACATCTCCTGTACCATCCGCAGCCTCTGACATCTCCTGTACCATCCGCAGCCTCTGACATCTCCTGTACCATTCGCAGCCTCTGACCTTCCCTGTACCATCTGCAGCCTCTGACATCTCCTGTACCATCCGCAGCCTCTGACCTTCCCTGTACCATCTGCAGCCTCTGACATCTCCTGTACCATCCGCAGCCTCTGACATCTCCTGTACCATCCGCAGCCTCTGACCTTCCCTGTACCATCCGCAGCCTCTGACCTCCCCTGTACCATCCGCAGCCCCTGACCTTACCTGTACCATCCGCAGCCTCTGACCTTCCCTGTACCATCCGCAGCCTCTGACATCTCCTGTACCATCCGCAGCCTCTGACCTTCCCTGTACCATCCGCAGCCTCTGACATCTCCTGTACCATCCGCAGCCTCTGACCTTCCCTGTACCATCCGCAGCCTCTGACCTTCCCTGTACCATCCGCAGCCTCTGACATCCCCTGTACCATCCGCAGCCTCTGATATCTCCTGTACCATCCGCAGCCTCTGACATCCCTGTACCATCCGCAGCCTCTGACCTTCCCTGTACCATCTGCAGCCTCTGACATCCCTGTACCATCCGCAGCCTCTGACATCCCTGTACCATCTGCAGCCTCTGACATCCCTGTACCATCTGCAGCCTCTGACATCCCTGTACCATCCGCAGCCTCTGACCTTCCCTGTACCATCCGCAGCCTCTGACATCTCATGTACCATCCGCAGCCTCTGACCTTCCCTGTACCATCCGCAGCCTCTGACCTTCCCTGTACCATCTGCAGCCTCTGACATCTCCTGTACCATCCGCAGCCTCTGACCTTCCCTGTACCATCCGCAGCCTCTGACCTTCCCTGTACCATCCGCAGCCTCTGACATCTCCTGTACCATCCGCAGCCTCTGACCTTCCCTGTACCATCCGCAGCCTCTGACCTTCCCTGTACCATCTGCAGCCTCTGACATCCCCTGTACCATCCGCAGCCTCTGACATCTCCTGTACCATCCGCAGCCTCTGACCTCCCCTGTACCATCCGCAGCCTCTGACATCTCCTATACCATCCGCAGCCTCTGACATCTCCTGTACCATCCGCAGCCTCCGACATCTCCTGTACCATCCACAGCCTCTGACCTTCCCTGTACCATCCACAGCCTCTGACATCTCCTGTACCATCCGCAGCCTCTGACATCTCCTGTACCATCCGCAGCCTCCGACATCTCCTGTACCATCCACAGCCTCTGACCTTCCCTGTACCATCCGCAGCCTCTGACCATCTCCTGTACCATCCGCAGCCTCTGACCATCTCCTGTACCATCCGCAGCCTCTGACATCCCCTGTACCATCCACAGCCTCTGACATCTCCTGTACCATCCGCAGCCTCTGACATCTCCTGTACCATCCGCAGCCTCTGACCTTCCCTGTACCATCCGCAGCCTCTGACATCTCCTGTACCATCCGCAGCCTCTGACCTTCCCTGTACCATCCGCAGCCTCTGACCTTCCCTGTACCATCCGCAGCCTCTGACCTCTCCTGTACCATCTGCAGCCTCTGACATCCCCTGTACCATCTGCAGCCTCTGACATCTCCTGTACCATCCGCAGCCTCCGACATCTCCTGTACCATCCGCAGCCTCCGACATCTCCTGTACCATCCGCAGCCTCTGACATCTCCTGTACCATCCGCAGCCTCCGACATCTCCTGTACCATCCGCAGCCTCTGACATCTCCTATACCATCCGCAGCCTCTGACCTTCCCTGTACCATCTGCAGCCTCTGACATCCCTGTACCATCTGCAGCCTCTGACATCCCTGTACCATCCGCAGCCTCTGACCTTCCCTGTACCATCCGCAGCCTCTGACATCTCATGTACCATCCGCAGCCTCTGACCTTCCCTGTACCATCCGCAGCCTCTGACCTTCCCTGTACCATCTGCAGCCTCTGACATCTCCTGTACCATCCGCAGCCTCTGACCTTCCCTGTACCATCCGCAGCCTCTGACCTTCCCTGTACCATCCGCAGCCTCTGACATCTCCTGTACCATCCGCAGCCTCTGACCTTCCCTGTACCATCTGCAGCCTCTGACATCCCCTGTACCATCCGCAGCCTCTGACATCTCCTGTACCATCCGCAGCCTCTGACCTCCCCTGTACCATCCGCAGCCTCTGACCTCCCCTGTACCATCCGCAGCCTCTGACATCTCCTATACCATCCGCAGCCTCTGACATCTCCTGTACCATCCGCAGCCTCCGACATCTCCTGTACCATCCACAGCCTCTGACCTTCCCTGTACCATCCACAGCCTCTGACATCTCCTGTACCATCCGCAGCCTCTGACATCTCCTGTACCATCCGCAGCCTCTGACCATCTCCTGTACCATCCGCAGCCTCTGACCATCTCCTGTACCATCCGCAGCCTCTGACATCCCCTGTACCATCCACAGCCTCTGACATCTCCTGTACCATCCGCAGCCTCTGACATCTCCTGTACCATCCGCAGCCTCTGACCTTCCCTGTACCATCCGCAGCCTCTGACATCTCCTGTACCATCCGCAGCCTCTGACCTTCCCTGTACCATCCGCAGCCTCTGACCTTCCCTGTACCATCCGCAGCCTCTGACCTCTCCTGTACCATCTGCAGCCTCTGACATCCCCTGTACCATCTGCAGCCTCTGACATCTCCTGTACCATCCGCAGCCTCCGACATCTCCTGTACCATCCGCAGCCTCCGACATCTCCTGTACCATCCGCAGCCTCTGACATCTCCTATACCATCCGCAGCCTCTGACATCTCCTATACCATCCGCAGCCTCTGACCTTCCCTGTACCATCCGCAGCCTCTGACCTTCCCTGTACCATCCGCAGCCTCTGACCTTCCCTGTACCATCCGCAGCCTCTGACCTTCCCTGTACCATCCGCAGCCTCTGACATCTCCTGTACCATCCGCAGCCTCTGACATCTCCTGTACCATCCGCAGCCTCTGACCTTCCCTGTACCATCCGCAGCCTCTGACCTCTCCTGTACCATCCGCAGCCTCTGATCTTCCCTGTACCATCCGCAGCCTCTGACATCTCCTGTACCATCCGCAGCCTCTGACATCTCCTGTACCATCCGCAGCCTCTGACATCTCCTGTACCATCCGCAGCCTCTGACATCTCCTGTGCCATCCGCAGCCTCTGACATCTCCTGTACCATCCGCAGCCTCCGACATCTCCTGTACCATCCGCAGCCTCTGACCTCCCCTGTACCATCCGCAGCCTCTGACCTTCCCTGTACCATCCGCAGCCTCTGACATCTCCTGTACCATCCGCAGCCTCTGACCTTCCCTGTACCATCCGCAGCCTCTGACATCTCCTGTACCATCCGCAGCCTCTGACCTTACCTGTACCATCCGCAGCCTCTGACCTTCCCTGTACCATCCGCAGCCTCTGACCTTCCCTGTACCATCCGCAGCCTCTGACCTCTCCTGTACCATCCGCAGCCTCTGATCTTCCCTGTACCATCCGCAGCCTCTGACATCTCCTGTACCATCCGCAGCCTCTGACATCTCCTGTACCATCCGCAGCCTCTGACCTCCCCTGTACCATCCGCAGCCTCTGACCTTCCCTGTACCATCCGCAGCCTCCGACATCTCCTATACCATCCGCAGCCTCTGACCTTCCCTGTACCATCCGCAGCCTCTGACCTCTCCTGTACCATCCGCAGCCTCTGACCTTCCCTGTACCATCCGCAGCCTCTGACATCTCCTGTACCATCCGCAGCCTCCGACATCTCCTGTACCATCCGCAGCCTCTGACCTCTCCTGTACCATCCGCAGCCTCTGACATCTCCTGTGCCATCCGCAGCCTCTGACATCTCCTGTACCATCCGCAGCCTCTGACATCTCCTGTACCATCCGCAGCCTCTGACCTTCCCTGTACCATCCGCAGCCTCTGACCTTCCCTGTACCATCCGCAGCCTCTGACCTTCCCTGTACCATCTGCAGCCTCTGACATCTCCTGTACCATCCGCAGCCTCTGACATCTCCTGTACCATCCGCAGCCTCTGACCTCCCCTGTACCATCCGCAGCCTCTGACCATCTCCTGTACCATCCGCAGCCTCCGACATCTCCTGTACCATCCGCAGCCTCTGACATCTCCTGTACCATCCGCAGCCTCTGACATCTCCTGTACCATTCGCAGCCTCTGACATCTCCTATACCATCCGCAGCCTCTGACATCCCCTGTACCATCCGCAGCCTCCGACATCTCCTGTACCATCCGCAGCCTCTGACATCTCCTATACCATCCGCAGCCTCTGACATCCCCTGTACCATCCGCAGCCTCCGACATCTCCTGTACCATCCGCAGCCTCCGACATCTCCTATACCATCCGCAGCCTCTGACATCCCCTGTACCATCCGCAGCCTCCGACATCTCCTGTACCATCCGCAGCCTCCGACATCTCCTATACCATCCGCAGCCTCCGACATCTCCTGTACCATCCGTAGCCTCTGACCATCTCTTGTCTTATATCACGACTGCAGTCTGGAGTGGAGTCAACAGTGGGAGTGGCGCAGGGATGGGGGTCATGGGAGAAGTCAGACATGTATGGACTGTGGAGAGGAAACTATGGGATAAAACCAGAGTCACCGAGCTGGAGCCGACTGACTGAGCCCTGTACTGTGCACCTGAGAGGAGGTCAGTGACAGCGCCGCCCCGGCCAGCCTGAGAGGGGGGGGGTCAATACAATATTGTAAGGGGGCACTGATATATAGGTTTCCCCCTTATATCAGTAAACCCCCGTACCTTATGGGGCGTACACACGGTCGGACTTTTCGTCTACAAAAGTCCGACAGCCTTTCCGGCGGACTTGCGGCGGACTTTCTAACGAACGGACTTGCCTACACACGACCACACAAAAGTCCGACGGATTCGTACGTGATGACGTACACCGGACTAAAATAAGGAAGTTGATAGCCAGTAGCCAATAGCTGCCCTAGCGTGGGTTTTTGTCCGTCGGACTAGCACACAGACGAGCGGATTTCGGGGTCCGTCGTAGTTACGACGTAAAGATTTGAAGCATGTTTCAAATCTAAAGTCCGTCGGATTTGAGGCTGAAAAAGTCCGCTGAAAGTCCGGGGAAGCCCACACACGATCGGATTACCAGCCAGCTTTAGTCCGTCGGCGCCCGTTGGACTTTTGTAGACGAAAAGTCCGACCGTGTGTACGCCCCATTAGTGTTTTCTTTCTGCAGAAGGTGGTCTCTGGTCACCAGAGTCCTCCCCACATTCCCAGAGTTCCCCTTTACATCACAGTCTGCAGGATTCCATCTTACAGTGCAAGGGGGAACTCTGATGTAAAGGGCAATTCTGCAGAACCTGATGTAAGTGAGAACTCTGATGTAAAGGGGAAAGCAGTGGACTCTGATATAAGTGGGGTCTCTGGTCACCAGTGCCCCCCTTTTATATCAGAGTTCCCGCTTAGATTATGATCTGCAATGTTCCCCTTTATGTCAGAGTTCCCTTGCACTGTAAAGGGGAATCCTCCTGATGTATGGGGGGAACTCTGTGCTGGGTTATATTAATCTGACCTTCATGTAAGAGGAGAAATATGGTGTTTGACTTTTGTTTAACTTAACACATTGCTAATAGCAGTTTATAGCTTAAATATTGATATTTGCACTGAAACCTGCCATTTACGGCACTTTTTTTTTGCAATATCAGTAAAAAATGTGCCAGTAAATGCCATGCCAATACCATCCGCAGCCTCTGACATCTCCTGTACCATCCGCAGCCTCTGACCTTCCCTGTACCATCCGCAGCCTCTGACCTCTCCTGTACCATCCGCAGCCTCTGACCTTCCCTGTACCATCCGCAGCCTCTGACCTTCCCTGTACCATCCGCAGCCTCTGACATCTCCTGTGCCATCCGCAGCCTCTGACCTTCCCTGTACCATCCGCAGCCTCTGACCTCTCCTGTACCATCCGCAGCCTCTGACCTTCCCTGTACCATCCGCAGCCTCTGACATCTCCTGTGCCATCCGCAGCCTCTGACCTTCCCTGTACCATCCGCAGCCTCTGACATCTCCTGTACCATCCGCAGCCTCTGACCTCTCCTGTACCATCCGCAGCCTCTGACCTCTCCTGTACCATCCGCAGCCTCTGACCTTCCCTGTACCATCCGCAGCCTCTGACCTTCCCTGTACCATCCGCAGCCTCTGACATCTCCTGTACCATCCGCAGCCTCTGACATCTCCTGTACCATCCGCAGCCTCTGACATCCCTGTACCATCCGCAGCCTCTGACATCTCCTGTGCCATCCGCAGCCTCTGACATCTCCTGTACCATCCGCAGCCTCTGACATCCCTGTACCATCCGCAGCCTCTGACATCTCCTGTGCCATCCGCAGCCTCTGACATCTCCTGTACCATCCGCAGCCTCTGACCTTCCCTGTACCATCCGCAGCCTCTGACCTTCCCTGTACCATCTGCAGCCTCTGACATCTCCTGTACCATCCGCAGCCTCTGACATCTCCTGTACCATCCGCAGCCTCTGACCTCCCCTGTACCATCCGCAGCCTCTGACCTTCCCTGTACCATCCGCAGCCTCTGACCTCTCCTGTACCATCCGCAGCCTCTGACATCTCCTGTACCATCCGCAGCCTCTGACTTTTCCTGTACCATCCGCAGCCTCTGACATCTCCTGTACCATCCGCAGCCTCTGACCTTCCCTGTACCATCTGCAGCCTCTGACATCCCCTGTACCATCCGCAGCCTCTGACCTTCCCTGTACCATCTGCAGCCTCTGACCTCCCCTGTACCATCCGCAGCCTCTGACATCTCCTGTACCATCCGCAGCCTCTGACATCTCCTGTACCATCCGCAGCCTCTGACATCTCCTGTGCCATCCGCAGCCTCTGACATCTCCTGTGCCATCCGCAGCCTCTGACATCTCCTGTGCCATCCGCAGCCTCTGACCTTCCCTGTACCATCCGCAGCCTCTGACATCTCCTGTACCATCCGCAGCCTCTGACCTTCCCTGTACCATCCGCAGCCTCTGACCTTCCCTGTACCATCCACAGCCTCTGACCTTCCCTGTACCATCCGCAGCCTCTGACATCTCCTGTGCCATCCACAGCCTCTGACATCTCCTGTACCATCCGCAGCCTCTGACCTCTCCTGTACCATCCACAGCCTCTGACCTCTCCTGTACCATCCGCAGCCTCTGACCTCTCCTGTACCATCCGCAGCCTCTGACCTCTCCTGTACCATCCACAGCCTCTGACCTCTCCTGTACCATCCGCAGCCTCTGACCTTCCCTGTACCATCCGCAGCCTCTGACATCTCCTGTACCATCCGCAGCCTCTGACCTTCCCTGTACCATCCGCAGCCTCTGACATCTCCTGTACCATCCGCAGCCTCTGACATCTCCTGTACCATCCGCAGCCTCTGACCTTCCCTGTACCATCCGCAGCCTCTGACCTTCCCTGTACCATCTGCAGCCTCTGACATCCCCTGTACCATCTGCAGCCTCTGACATCCCCTGTACCATCCGCAGCCTCTGACATCCCCTGTACCATCTGCAGCCTCTAACATCTCCTGTACCATCCGCAGCCTCTGACATCTCCTGTACCATCCGCAGCCTCTGACCTCCCCTGTACCATCTGCAGCCTCTGACCTTCCCTGTACCATCCGCAGCCTCTGACCTTCCCTGTACCATCTGCAGCCTCTGACATCCCCTGTACCATCTGCAGCCTCTGACATCCCCTGTACCATCCGCAGCCTCTGACATCCCCTGTACCATCTGCAGCCTCTAACATCTCCTGTACCATCCGCAGCCTCTGACATCTCCTGTACCATCCGCAGCCTCTGACATCTCCTGTACCATCCGCAGCCTCTGACATCTCCTATACCATCCGCAGCCTCTGACATCCCCTGTACCATCTGCAGCCTCTGACATCTCCTGTACCATCCGCAGCCTCTGACATCTCCTGTACCATCCGCAGCCTCTGACATCTCCTATACCATCCGCAGCCTCTGACATCTCCTGTACCATCCGCAGCCTCTGACATCTCCTGTACCATCCACAGCCTCTGACATCTCCTGTACCATCCGCAGCCTCTGACATCTCCTGTACCATCCGCAGCCTCTGACATCTCCTGTACCATCCGCAGCCTCTGACCTTCCCTGTACCATCTGCAGCCTCTGACCTCCCCTGTACCATCCGCAGCCTCTGACATCTCCTGTACCATCCGCAGCCTCTGACATCTCCTATACCATCCGCAGCCTCTGACATCTCCTGTACCATCCGCAGCCTCCGACATCTCCTGTACCATCTGCAGCCTCCGACATCTCCTGTACCATCCGCAGCCTCCGACATCTCCTATACCATCCGCAGCCTCCGACATCTCCTGTACCATCCGTAGCCTCTGACCATCTCTTGTCTTATATCACGACTGCAGTCTGGAGTGGAGTCAACAGTGGGAGTGGCGCAGGGATGGGGGTCATGGGAGAAGTCAGACATGTATGGACTGTGGAGAGGAAACTATGGGATAAAACCAGAGTCACCGAGCTGGAGCCGACTGACTGAGCCCTGTACGGTGCACCTGAGAGGAGGTCAGTGACAGCGCCGCCCCGGCCAGCCTGAGAGGGGGGGGGTCAATACAATATTGTAAGGGGGCACTGATATATAGGTTTCCCCCTTATATCAGTAAACCCCCGTACCTTATGGGGCGTACACACGGTCGGACTTTTCGTCTACAAAAGTCCGACAGCCTTTCCGGCGGACTTGCGGCGGACTTGCGGCGGACTTTCTAACGAACGGACTTGCCTACACACGACCACACAAAAGTCCGACGGATTCGTACGTGATGACGTACACCGGACTAAAATAAGGAAGTTGATAGCCAGTAGCCAATAGCTGCCCTAGCGTGGGTTTTTGTCCGTCGGACTAGCACACAGACGAGCGGATTTCGGGGTCCGTCGTAGTTACGACGTAAAGATTTGAAGCATGTTTCAAATCTAAAGTCCGTCGGATTTGAGGCTGAAAAAGTCCGCTGAAAGTCCGGGGAAGCCCACACACGATCGGATTACCAGCCAGCTTTAGTCCGTCGGCGTCCGTTGGACTTTTGTAGACGAAAAGTCCGACCGTGTGTACGCCCCATTAGTGTTTTCTTTCTGCAGAAGGTGGTCTCTGGTCACCAGAGTCCTCCCCACATTCCCAGAGTTCCCCTTTACATCATAGTCTGCAGGATTCCATCTTACAGTGCAAGGGGGAACTCTGATGTAAAGGGCAATTCTGCAGAACCTGATGTAAGTGAGAACTCTGATGTAAAGGGGAAAGCAGTGGACTCTGATATAAGTGGGGTCCCTGGTCACCAGTGCCCCCCTTTTATATCAGAGTTCCCGCTTAGATTATGATCTGCAATGTTCCCCTTTATGTCAGAGTTCCCTTGCACTGTAAAGGGGAATCCTCCTGATGTATGGGGGGAACTCTGTGCTGGGTTATATTAATCTGACCTTCATGTAAGAGGAGAAATATGGTGTTTGACTTTTGTTTAACTTAACACATTGCTAATAGCAGTTTATAGCTTAAATATTGATATTTGCACTGAAACCTGCCATTTACGGCACTTTTTTTTTGCAATATCAGTAAAAAATGTGCCAGTAAATGCCATAATTTTTGCCAGTAAAAAAAAAAATTGCTGCTGTTTGTAAATTCCATGTCTCTCTTATCTATATATAATACACTCTTCAAATGTGTTTTAAAATGCATGGTTTTCCCTTTTGTGAACAAGAAAATAACGACGTTATGCAGTTGCGCTGGTATAAAAATGCTATGGGGCTGGTATGAAATTATTTCCAGGGCTGGTTTTTATTCCCAGTCCGGCCCTGCTCATAACTAAGATCCTCCAGACCCTTTATTAGCTTTGTTGCCCTTCTTTGTACTCGCTCCCCTTTTTAATGCCAATATTCTGTTTGCTTTGTTAGCAGCAGCTTGGCATTGCATGCCATTGCTGAGCCTATCATCTACTAGGACCCCCAGGTCCTTTTCCATCCTAGATTCCAACAGAGGTTCTCCCCCCAGTGTATAGATTGCATTCATATTTTTGCCACCCAAATGCATTATTTTACATTTTTCTACATTTAACCTCATCTGCCATGTAGTTGCCCACCCCATTAATTTGTTCAGATCTTTTTGCAAGGTTTCCACATCCTGCGGAGAAGTTATTGCCCTGCTTAGCTTAGTATCGTCTGCAAATACAGAGATTGAACTTTTTATCCCATCCTCCAGGTCGTTGGTGTCCCATTATTCTGGGAACCATAATAATGGCATATAATTGTTCTGAGACCAAAAATGTTTGTGTAGCATTGTTCTAGGACTCAAAGTGTTGGTGTACCATTGTTCTGGGAGCCCAAGTACCGGTGTACCATTGTCCTGGGAGCCCAAGTGTTGGTGTATCATTGTTCTGGGAACCCAAGTGTTGGTGTATCATTGTTCTGGGAACCCAAGTGTTGGTGTATCATTGTTTTCGAAGCCCAAGTGTTGGTGTACCATTGTCCCGGGAGCCCAAGTGTTTGTGTATAATTGTTTTGGGGGCCCAAGTGTTGGTGTACCATTGTTCTCAGAGCCCAATTGTTGGTTTATCGTTGTTCTGGGAGCCCAAGTGCTGGTGTACCATTGTCCTGGGAGCCCAAGTCTTAGTGTATCGTTGTTCTGGGAGCCCAAGTGTTGGTGTATCTTTGTTCTGGGAGCCAAAGTGTTGGCGTATCGTTGTTCTGGGAGCCCAAGTGTTGGTGTATCTTTGTTCTGGGAGCCCAAGTGTTGGCTTATCGTTGTTCTGGGAGCCCAAGTGTTGGTGTATCATTGTTCTGGGAGCCCAAGTGTTGATGTAACAGTATCCTTGTTCTGGGAACCTCAGTGTTAGTGTACTATTGTTGTGGGAGGCCAAGTGTTGGTGCACCATAGTTATGGGAGCCCAAGTGTCGGTGTACTATTGTTCTGGGAGCCCAAGTGTTGGGGTCACATTGTTCTGGGAGTCCAAGTGTTAGCGTCCCATTTTTCTGGGAGTTCTTGCATTGGCATACCGTTGTTCTGGGACCCCAGGTGTTTGTGTAGAATTGTTCTGGGACCCGATGTGTTAGTGTACCATTGTTGATGGAAACCATGCTTTGGAGTACCATTCTTCTGAACCCCAGGGGGGAGATTTTCTAAAACTGGTGCACACAGAATTTGGTGCAGCTCTGCATAGCAACCAATCAGCTTCTAGGTTTTATTGTGAAAGCTTAATTGAACAAGCTGAAGTTAAAAGCGGATTGGTTACTATGCACACCTGCACCAGATTCTGTGTGCCCAAGTTTTATTAAATCCCCCCGCCCACTTCTTCGGCGCGCGCGGTGGTGCAGCATTTA
Source organism: Lithobates clamitans (assembly GCA_037952925.1). NCBI lineage: Eukaryota > Metazoa > Chordata > Amphibia > Anura > Ranidae > Lithobates > Lithobates clamitans. The sequence goes on from JBBGZY010001925.1 coordinate 1,112,211, forward strand.
CATGGCTGAATCAGGCAGTAAGGAGGTAACATATCCTTCATACATCTTTGAACTCCAGGTATAATCTTTATTGCATACTTGTATTGGTCCAGCTTGGCACAATGTAAGTATTCTTATTACATACCTGGAATGCCACTGGGGAACCTGAAAATCACTACTACAGTGATTTTTGGGACCTTCTGGCTCCTGCTCAGATTCTGTGAGCAGCTTCCGCTCTGCACACTGACCACAGGAGACCACTCGCTCGGCACTGCCGCCATTCCTATGAGGAATGGCGGCAGTGCCGAGCGAGTGGTCTGCACCACCGCACCGCATTCACGCAGCTGCAGACGGGTTGCGGCCTGGCTTTATTCACTTAAATAGGTCACATTTAGCATGCAGAACCGTGAATTTGGATTGGGGGGGGGGGGGGTTGTGTACTAGGAGGGGAAATTTGTGCTAGAAGGAGTGATTTATTGGGGGGTCGATTTGCGCAGGGGGATTTGCAGAGAGAGAGGATTTGCGCTGAGAGAAAGGATGGGAGGGACAAAGATTTGTGCTGGGAGGGAGGATTTCAGCAGGGGGGTGGATTTGTCCTGGAAGGAGGGGGAATTTATGCTTATGGGGTAAGCATACAGATTAGTTCTCAATTTTCTTTGGGGAGGGTTGCTGACATATAATGCTCATACATCTTGGGGGGGGGTTTGCAGTTTGGCATGTTCATCCTGGGCTATAGATGAGCTTGACCCGGCACTGGTGGTAACATGCTGTTTAATTTTTGCTGCAGCCGCAGCACATGTACAGCCCTGAGTGGATGCATACCCTGGTTCAGGCGGGTGGTTGTAAGACGGTAAAACCGCAGATCAACCGCCTGGTTCTACTGCCCCCCTAGCCACACGTGTGAAGGAACCTTAAGGAGGGTACAAGGACATGTTAATAGGAGATTTGGAACCATGCGTGTACTATAATGACAGCATTAATCAGAAGTGTTTCTCTTTTCCATCTCGGAAAGTTAGGAGGAATGGCTTCTGCGTAAGCAGCTTTTAGATGGAGGATGGGTGGTGTGTGTGTGTGGGGGCATATGGTGCCAACATTTCCGAACCTCCAGACTCCAGTGATGCAGATCCGGTCCTGCTGTACGGGGAGAAAAAAAAAAAGGATGCATACATTATTAGGAGCGGCGTATCTTTCCGTGGTTGGATGCAGTTACACACAATTCTCCAGCCCACACTCCATCTTCCCCACGCAGACTGCGCACATGTCCAGAATTCAAATATATTCCTATGAGTCACCGTGCAGAGGAGAAGGGAGAGACAGAGAGAGAAGCATCTCCTGCCTTCCTGTGTGTACACTGTGAATAGTCAACCGCTATGTGAGCATCGTCCTGAGCGGAGGAAAAGAACATTTATTTTAATCCTCCCATTCATGCCTCCAGCTTGCTATTGTTAGGGACTGTCACCTTCTGCATATAACGTTGGCTTTTAAGACCACTGAGGCTGGACCGTACTGAACACCGCCTGAGCACATCAATCTGCTGGGTTTTTTCTTTTTTTTTCTTTTAAAACATGTTTTATTTAAAGTTTTAACTGAAGATCTCCAGTTATATATATATATTTTTTTTCATTTTTCGCTCAGCTATACATAGATAGCAGCAATCGTCACCCAGTGGCGGCTGGTGAAGTTTTAGGATGGGGGGTGCCAGACCCCGTTCTTCCTTTTTGACCCCTCCCACTTCCCATAAGCTCCACCCCTTATAGAATCCACCCACTCCGTTCCCTGTATTCCACCCATAGTGTCAGGAGTATACAGCCCAGCATCACAGGACAGGGTATACAGCCCAGCATCACAGGACAGGGTATACAGCCCAGCATCACAGATAGGGTAAACAGCCCAGCATCACAGGACACAGCCCAGCATCACAGGACAGGGTGTACAGCCCAGCATCACAGGACAGGGTGTACAGCCCAGCATTACAGATAGGGTATACAGTCCAGCATCACAGATAGGGTAAACAGCCCAGCATTACAGATAGGGTATACAGTCCAGCATCACAGATAGGGTAAACAGCCCAGCATCACAGATAGGGTATACAGTCCAGCATCACAGATAGGTTAAACAGCCCAGCATCACAGATAGAGTATACAGCTCAGCATTACAGATAGGGTATACAGCCCAGCATCACAGGACAGGGCATACAGCGGCTGGTGAAGTTTTAGGAAGGGGGGTGCCAGACCCCGTCTTTCCTTTTTGACCCCTCCCACTTCCCATAAGCCCCACTCCTTATCGAATCCACCCACTCCCTTCCCTTTATTCCGCCGATTCCACAGATAGGGTAAACAGCCCAGCATCACAGGACAGGGTATACAGCCCAGCATCACAGGACAGGGTATACAGCCCAGCATCACAGATAGGGTATACAGTCCAGCATCACAGATAGGGTAAATAGCCCAGAATCACAGATAGGTTATACAGCCCAGCATCACAGAAAGGGTATACAGCCCAGCATTACAGATAGGGTATACACATGGCTGGAGAAGACTGAGAGAGATAGTATGGTGATGATCCTTCCTCCTGTCTTGTAGTCAAACTATACAGCTATATACACCCACATCTTCCTTCCTGACTGTATATGGAGACCTTCCTCCATCATCACTGTGACTGCAGAAGTGCAGATATACACCATCTATCCTGTTACTATGTATATAGCTGTATACAGGACAGATGATGTATATCTGCAGTCAGTAATGATGGAGGAAGGTCTCCATATACAGGAAGGAAGCTGGTGGGAAGCTTCCTCTATATGGAGACCTTCCTTCATCATCACTGACTGCAGATATACAGCTATATACATAGTAACAGGACAGATGATGTATATCTGCACTTCTGCAGTCACAGTGATGATGGAGGAAGGTCTCCATATACAGTCAGGAAGGAAGATGTGGGTGTATATATACAGTCAGGTCCATAAATATTGGGACATTGACACAATTCTAATCAATGGATTTGAAATGAAACGAACAAGATGTGCTTTACCTGCAGACATACATGCCCACGCCATGACACTACCACCACCATGCTTCACTGATGAGGTGGTATGCTTTGTATCATGAGCAGTTCCTCTGGGTCAGACCCCAGATGATGCCTGTTTAGGCGAAACGCGTCGGTATTTCTTGCTGGTCCACAGTTATTGTCTCTTTGTATTCCTATTGGCAAATTTAGGTGTAATACTTATGATTTTTTCTGGAATAAATATCCTATACAGTATTACGCTATGTGCCCTATCTCTTTCCTTTATCTATGGTTTGGCTGATTTGCATCTGCATGTAAGCTGTGTCTACTCCGCTGTCCATCCAGACACTGTATTCCATACATTGAATTGGTGCCTCATTGGTTACCTTCCAAGCTTGATTGGCTTGTCAGGTGTACACCTGTACAAGTCCAATCTTTCTGGTAAGTGACTAGTACTTTCGGTGGTGGTCTTTTCATGGTTATTCACCATTGACTTTGATGTCTGCTCAAGATTTTAATGATCGTCACATGCTTGTTTTGGATCACTCACCACAGGGATTCACCATTATATGTGGTCCCTTTTCATCACATATGGACATTTATTTTTATTGATTTTTATACTGGTCATATGTCACTTTATTTACTGTATATTTATGTCACTGTTCACATATTATTTCACTTCTTTTATTGTGACATCATTGTCAATAATTACATTCTTGGTATTTACTTGTTTATAGTGCTGCACTCCCCCTCCTTTTTTTGACCATTTTATTTACATTGTCGTGTTGACTGCTTTTCACGTTTTTTTTGACAGCGCGGTACTCTTTGTGATTTTTTTTTTTTAAACTCTAATCTGGCCTTCCTGTTTATGAGGCTCACCAATGGTTTACATCTTGTGGTGAACCCTCTGTATTCACTCTGGTGAAGTCTTCTCTTGATTGTTGACTTTGACACACATACATCTACCTCCTGGAAAGTGTTCTTGATCTGGCCAACTGTTGTGAAGGGTGTTTTCTTCACCAGGGAAAGAATACTTCGGTCATCCACCACAGTTGTTTTCTGTGGTCTCCTGGGTCTTTTGGTGTTGCTGAGCTCACCAGTGCGTTCTTTCTTTTTAAGGAATGTTCCAAACAGTTGATTTGGCCACACCTAATGTTTTTGCTATCTCTCTGATGGGTTTGTTTTGTTTTTTCAGCCTAATGAACGCTTGCTTCACTGATAGTAACAGCTCTTTGGATCTCATATTGAAAGTTGACAGCAACAGATTCCAAATGCAAATAGCACACTTAAAATGAACTCTGGACCTTTTATCTCCTCCTTGTAAATGGGATAATGAGGGACTAACACACACCTGGCCATGAAACAGCTGAGCAGCCAATTGTCCCATTACTTTTGGTTCCTTAAAAAGTGGGAGGCACATATACAAACTGTTGTAATTCCTACACCGTTCACCTGATTTGGATGTAAATACCCTCAAATTAAAGCTGAAAGTGTGCAGTTAAAGCACATCTTGTTTGTTTAATTTCAAATCCACTGTGGTGGTGTATAGAGCTAAAAAGATTAGAATTGTGTCGGTGTCCCAATATTTATGGACCTGACTGTAGCTGTACAGTTTGACTACAGGGCAGAAGGAAGGATCATCATCATACTATCTCTCTCAGTCTCCCTGCTCCTCCAGCCACGTGATTATTCCTGGCCAAGTCTGCATTGGCTGCTCTGGTGGGGAGAGAAGTGGGGAAGCTTCGTAATGTATGCTTATGCGGAGCGGCAGCTGTCAGTGCTGGGAAAATCATCAACATTATCAATCCTCCATGTCCAGTTGAGGCCTGCAGGCGGCACTGAGAAGGACGGTTGGTGCTGCTTAGCTAAGTAGCTTAGCTTACTGTCCAATCCATCAGGCCATGCTCTCTGAGTGGTGGGGAAACCGGAAGTGACGCCTCCGTGTAAAAACCCCGCCAACCGTCCTCCGGACCCACCAATCAGGTGCAACAGGGTGGAATGGAATCATGAATGATTCGATGTAGAGTGGAACTGGGAGTGTAAACAGGACGCATGGCTCATGCCCTGTTTACAATCCAAACACCTCCCAATGAAGCCTTTCAGTCAAGCTTCTAGTGTCCAGCTTTGGGGGGGGGGGTGGTGCCCGAGTGCCCCCTATTGACGGGCTGCCACTGTGACATCACCTCTTCTTCAGCGCTGTCCCCCACAGAAACTCCACCACCAGCCAACAGTGGGGATGGCACTCTTATAATGTCAATTAAAATTCAAAATGTCAACAATAACATACAAAGCCATCCACAACTCTGCCCTAATCTACATCACCAACCTCACATCAAAAGATCACCCAAAGCATCCACTTCGCTCCTGCCATGACTTCCTCCTCTCTAGCCCCCTAGTTACATGCTCACCTTGTCACACGCTCACTTCCAGGACTTTTCTGAAGCCTTTTTAATCTACCTTCCACTTCACTCCTCCCAAAACCTCCTGCTCTCTATCTCCGTTGTCACCTTCTCCCATGCTTGCCTCCAGGACTTCTCCAGAGCCTCTGCCATCCACCCTCCGCTTTGCACCTCTCAAGACCTCCTGCTCTCTAGCCTTCTTGTCCTACGCTTACCTTCAGGACTTCTCCAAAGCCTTTCCCATCCACCTTCCACTTCTCTCCTCCCAAGACATTCTGCTTTCGAGCTCCCTCATCACTTCCACCTATGCTCACCTTCAAGATTTTTTCCAGAGCCTCTTCCATACACCATACACCTTGCTTCTCTCAAGACCTTCTTCTCTCTAGCCCCCTAGTTACATGCTCGCCTCCAGGACTTTTCAAGAACCTTTCTATTACACCTTCTGCTTCATTTCTCCCAAGACCTCCTGCTCTTTAGCTCTTTTGTCAGCTCCTCCCATGCTTGCCTCCAGGACTTCTCCAGAGCCTCCACAGTCCACTTTGCTCCTCTCAAGACCTCCTGCCCTCTAGCTGCCTTGTCACACGCTTGCCTTCAGGAGTTCTCCAAAGCCTTTCCCATCCAACTTCCACTTCCCTCCTTCCAAGACAATCTGCTTTCGAGCCCCCTCCATCACCTCCACCTATGCTTGTCTCCAGGGATTCTCCAGAGTCTCTTCCATCCACCATTCACTTTGCTCCTCTCAAGACCTTACTTCTAGCCCCCTTGTTACATGCTTACCTACCTCCATAACTTTACTAGAACCTTTACTAGAACCTCCTCCCATGCTTGCCTCCAGGACTTCTCCAGAGCCTCCACTTTGCTCCTCTCAAGACCTCCTCCCTTCTAGCCTCCTTGTCACACACATGCCTCCAGGACTTCTCCATAGCATTTCCCATCCATTTTGCTTCTCCCAAGACCTCCTTCTCTCTAGCCCCCTTGTTACATGCTCACCTTCAGGACTTCTCTAGAGACTTCTATTCCACCTTCTGCTTTGCTCCTCCCAAGACCTCCTGCTCTCTAGCTTCCTCATCACCTCATCCCATGCTTGCCTTCAGGACTTTTCCAGAGCCTCCACATACAACTTTCACTTTGCTCCTCTCAAGACCTCCTGCTCACTAGCCTCCTTGTCGCGTGCTCATCTCCAGGACTTGTCTAGAGCCTTTCTATTCCACCTTCCACTTCACTGCTTCAAAGACCTCCCGCTCTCTAGCTTCCTCGTCACTTCTTTCCATGCTTGCCTCCAGGACTTTTCCCATCCTCTAGAACCCCCCACCCCAATCTTACATAGTTACATAGCTAGTCAGGTTAGAAAAAGACACAAATTCATCTACCGTATTTACCGGCGTATAACCCGCGCTGGCGTATAACACGCACCCCAAGTTTAGAAGGAAAAAAACTTTTAGGAGGGAAATTTAAGGAAAAAAAACTTACATTTTAAATGCCCATCATTGCAGAATGATCAGTGTCCATCTGCAGCCTTGCCTATCATTGCAGAATGACTTGTCTTGTATGACTTGTATATGACTTGTATAGCGCTGCAATTGCGAACTGAATCGCCTCAGTGTCCAGTGTCCATTTGCAGCCTTGCCCATCATTGCAGAATGATCAGTGTCCATCTGCAGCCTTGCCCAACAGTGTCCATCTGCAGCCTTGCAACACAGTGTCCATCTGCAGCGTTGCCCAAAATTGCAGCATGATCGTTTTTAAATGTTACCGCCGCCGAGATAGAGCCGGATGTCCTGTGTACTCGGCTCCTCTTGGCTCATCTCGCAGTCCTGCCCAGTCCCGCCCCTTGGTCTGGCTCCTGTGATAGACACAACACCGGTCCAATGGCGGGATGTAAATGCTAGGAGGGGGGACTGGGCGTGACTGCGAGCGGAGCTGAGTGGAGCCGAGCCTAGCCGAGTACACAGTACACTCAGCTCTGTCTATTTCGGCAGCGCTGGTTCTCTACTTCCCCTCTGATGCAGCGGTTCGGCATATACCTCGCACCCACGATTTTTCCCTGATTTTAAGGGGAAAAAAGTGCTTGCTATACGTCGATAAATACGGTATTTCAACCAATACAAAAAAAAATACATAAGTAGAAAATGTCAATATATATAACCCTATACCTACTGTTTATGCAGAGGAAAAACCCTATAAAGCATGATCCAATTTGTTCCCAAGGGGAAAAAATTCCTTCCTGAGATGTTCCAACAATCTCTGGTGTTATTACCCATAAATAATAATATCCAGTCATATTTCGTGCATGTAGGAATACATCCAGCTCATTTTTAAAACAATCTACCTAGCTGGCCAGAACTAGTTCTTGAGGGAGTCTGTTCCACATTTTCACAGCTCTTACTGGGAAGAAGCTTTTCCATATGTTCAGGTTAAATCTATGTTAACGTAAAGAGTGCCCCCTAGACCTCTAATAACCACAAAGTGAATAAATCTTCACCAAGTTTATTATATAAGCGAAATTAAACCCAGTAGTCCAACATCAATGAAAAACATAAAAGAACAATGCAATACTCGCCATACAATTAATAAATAGTTGATAGCATCATCTAATTGTCCTTACTTATTTTCCCACTATCCTTTCATTTTTGTTTTTCCATTGCGGGTGATGAGGGAACCATGTTCGATTGTTCCTATCAGTAAGGGCTTGTTTACACATGCGGCAAGGACTGATGCGTCTCTGAAAAGCCATCCACATTCTGATCACTATTATAGGTATTCCATAGGTGGTGAAGAGTTGATATGTCACCTGCTCATCGCCAGTTTTAACCCCCTAAACCCCCCACCACGTATCTTGAATGGGTTCTGATCGGCGGGTGGTAGTACCCGCTGTACATGACAGGGGTTTTAATTCCTGCCACAACCACACGGGGGGGGGGGTGTAATGGTAACAGCTTGGCTCGACTACATATTTTTACTGCCTCACAACCTCAAGGGTAAACAAGCCCTAGGAAATTAGAAGTGCAGGGAACATCTGTAGGGCTTCCTAACATCGCTCTTTTGTATCTCCCAGCCCTTTGTCCTGTCCACCAGCAGGAGACAGAAAACTTGGCTTTGCAGTCTTTCCTTAGCCATTGTAAAGAGACACAGGAGGGCGCAAACTCCTAATACATTACAACCACCAAATTTTATTTCATAAAAAATGGCAAAAACATACTTACACACATGAGAAGGTACAAGCATATCCAAACTCAACTCCAGCTCAGGCGATGCCCAGATGACTGCAGTTGAAGAGGGGATGCTTTTCGGGGGGACAAGCCCCATTCCTCAGCCATGTAGCCGCACACAAACCCCTAAAAAAGCCAGGGGGCCAACCTGGCTACATATTCATGAAAGGAAATGTAGCGTGAAGACCATTTCCTGTGACACCTTTCTAAGTGCATTCACTTTGGAGGGATCTCCTCTAACTACCTGCTGAATCTCCAGGCCAAGAATTGAAGGCCTACTCTAAATTTGTAAAGAGCAGTTTTTAATTTTGGATAGACTAGAGAAGAGTTTTATTTTTTTGTTTTTATTGTGGAATTGTGGAAACACAACAGGAAATAAAAGGAAATCTCAAAAAAATTGAAGGGAGATTCCTCTTAATTGAGGTATCCCCAGCTGGGAGATTTTCCCACACCTTCTGTTCTGTCGACCGCTGTAAAATCTTGGTTTCTCCATCACGTTCTGCGAACACAATGATATCTACACCATGGATTCGCAATTATATAAAGATCTGAAAAGATGGGACTTTGAGTTCTTTGTAAGTCAAAACAATGGGAGCAGCTATGACTTTATGAAATGTATGACCTGGGGCTCAAAGGTGGGCCTTCACTTTTAATGGTCTTTCTGTGTGATGCTAATTGATGCTTTCCCCCTTTAGGTCCATCCATGACAGGTCCTTCCCAGCAGACATGGGTTCCGTGGATGAGGCAGATGACCAGCAGCACCTGCAGGCCGGGATGGAGCATTCCCAGGATGTGGCGGGCGATGGGCAGTATAGCTGGGCCGCGCTCTGGAATATATTGACCATTGGGGGCAGTATCTGCCTCCTTGTACTCTCACAGATACTGGTAAGTCAGCAATGCAATCCAACTCGCAAGTCACTTACAGCAGTGGTTCCCAACCTCGGTCTTCAAGTACCCCCAACGGAAGGGGCGTTGCTAGGGGGTGGTTTTTGGGGCTATAGCCCCGAATCTGGGGCCCATAGCCCCGAGTCTCTGCAGGGGTCCCCAAGGGGAGGGGAGGCTGATGTAAGTGAGGGGTTCTCTGGGGACCCTGATTTTAAGAGGGAGGCTCTCTGGAGACCCTGATTTAAGGGGGGGGCCCTCTGGGGACCCTAATGTAAGCGGGGCTCTCTGGGAACTCTGATGCAAGTGGGGGGCTCTCTGGGGACCCTGTTGTAAGGGGGACTCTCTGGGGACCCTGATGTAAGGGGGGGGGGGGGCTTTCTGGGGATATATATTACACACACACACGTATATTACTATATATACATGTGTATGCCCGCCCAAGCGTATGACTTTCTTTACTATGCTGCTATGGGCTCTAGCCCCAGATCTTTTGTAGACCTAGCAACGCCCCTGCCCAACGGGCCATGTTTTCAGGTTTTTCTTTACTTTGCACAGCTGCTTTAAATGTATATCAACGACATGGTATTGATAAGAGCTATTTTATCTAAGGGAACTTCCCAAAACATGGCCCGTTGGGGGTACTTGAGGACTGAGATTGAGAACCACTGACTTACAGTATATTATAAACAATACAGCCTGAGCTATTTTTTATTTTTTTGGTTTTTATGAAGTGAAAAGAGTTAGAGCCTCGTCTGTGCTTCTAGCTAGAGAGTTTCAACCCATCTCATTTGTTATAAAATTCCCAAAACTATTGTTCCATGACAGCCTTGTGTCAGAGGAGATGGGTTTTATGATGCTGGCTGTCATTGAGTGTAAAAGACTGAGGACATCTAGTGGCAGATGAGAATCACTGCAACTGCAGCTAAATCTACTGTTTTATTTTTTTCTGCTAGGGCTTGTTCACACAGGTGTCCGGGGGGTAAAAACAGGCAGTTAAGCCACCTAAAAAAGAGCATGCACGTTTACATATGCTGTGATGCTTACTTTAATTTGGTTTTTGGTAATTTAATTTTGCACATTTGGCACACACTGGTATTTATGCCCGTTTCACACGACGGGCTTTAGCGATGGGCTCTGGCGTGTTTGGATCGAACCCCTGCCAGGAAGCCGGCAGTGCACACCACCAATCATAGGCAGCATGTGTATGTGCAGCTGCCCGTCCGGAAATGCCTCACTGCCTATGATTGGCGGTGTGCAGAGACGGCTTTCTGGTGGGTTCGATCCGAACACGCCCGAGCCCATCGCTATATAAGAGCAGTGTGACCAGCAAGCTTTAGCAAACCAGGGGCAAAGCTTTCAGTGAGCTTTGTTGAAGCTTTTAAAGTACCACTCAGCTCCAGTTTGTAAATGCTCAGCACAAATGATAATGGAGTGCTGATTGCCACTTTAAACAAGCTGCTAGCAGGCTTCAGAACTTCTCGAAGCTTGTTGAAAGTCTGCTGAAGCCCACTAGCAGTTTGTTTAAAGTGACAATCAGCACTTCAGTTAGAATCTGTGTTCAGCAAATTACAAACTGGAGCTGAATGGTAATTTTAAAGCTTAAACAAATCTTGCAAAAGGCTCGGTGTTCACACGGCTTTTATACAAGCTGAAGCCCGTGTGAAACCAAAAAGCTGGCGTTTGTGGTGCATTTTTTAACGCCCCTCTAACACCTCGTATAGCAGTCTGCAATTGATGATGTGGACAGAGCACAGAGCTGTTCACATTATCAAAACATGAAAAGTTTGTGTTGCGTCGTGTCGCGTCACCACACTTCAAAAGTGAAGCTACATGTAGAGTCTGGAAGGAGTTGAAGCATCTCAACGCCTTCCATTCAAGTCTAAGTTAACGCGCCATAAATGCGCCAGCATGCTTTTGCGATATGTTAGACCTTGTTCAAAAACAGGCGCCTGGGGTGCGTTTTTAACGCTCCGTTAATGCACCTCGAACGCGCATGGGACGTTTCGGGAGCATTATTAACGGGCCTTTAAATGTGCATCAAACGCATCAAACAACGCACATTAACGCTATAGGAGCATTTGCTCAGCGTCAGTATTTTGAGCAAGTGTGAACAAAGTCAAAAGAAGGAGAAAAAGAAGTAAAAACACTGCGATTCGCTGTAACAAAACATCACGTCGCCCTCACACAACGCACTCCGAAGCGCACGCACGCGTTATAAGAGCCATAGGACGCACCCACTGGTGTGAGCGGCCCCTAGAATCTGCGTCACGCTGCGATCTCCTTCTACTATGACTGTGCGTCTGTAATGAAACAATGTCATTTAGTCCAGACTTCTGGGAAATTAGCCTAACAGCTGTGCTGCACGTGAACATAGCCGAGCGCAGCGCATTACACCAAACAGCTCTGCTACAATGTAATTCACTTACGGGAATGTAAGACTACGCCGCCATTAGCAGCGGTGGAGAGATTCCGTGGTGAGATGGGGAGGGGGGTACAGAAAAGCCTTATCATTTTCCAGAAGATTCTAAATGAGATTTACAAAATAGACCATCTGGCGCCTCTAAGGCAACCTATGATTCAAATAAGATCAGATCCCGACCGGCGAGGGCTGATTAATGTCATTTGTGCGGAGTCCTCCACCTCTCGCCCTAGGTAATACATTTTTCCAGGTCAGCTTCAATTATCCTAAATGTATTATGTTATTCCGCTCTCCAATGTACATTAGGGGGAAAATAATCAACGGAGAGGCCAATGGTGTGCATTTATTCGGGCAGAATAGGAATCAATTCCCCCGTTTGGCCAACTAGCGACCTACACTATATTACCAAAAGTATTGGGACGCCTGCCTTTACACGCACATGAACTTTAATGGCATCCCAGTCTTAGTCCGTAGGGTTCAATATTGAGTTGGCCCACCCTTTGCAGCTATAACAGCTTCAACTCTTCTGGGAAGGCCATCCACAAGGTTTAGGCGTGTGCCTATGGAAATGTTTGACCATTCTTCCAGAAGAGCATTTGTGAGGTCAGGCACTGATGTTGGGCGAGAAGGCCTGGCTCGCAGTCTCCGCTCTCATTCACCCCAAAGCTGTCAGGTTGAGGTCAGGACTCTGTGCAGGCCAGCCAAGTTCCTCCACCCCAAACCCCAAAATGTTAAAAAAAAACAAGACCCGGTTTTTGAAAAGTCCTTTAAAAAAAAAGAAGCCCCAAGCTGTCTTCTCCCGGAGCTGTCTTCTCCCAGCGTGTCTTCTCCCAGTGACGTGGTCTCCTGGACAACACGTGACGTCACAAGGGGCGGTCTCTCCAGGTGACGGCATCTTATGGCCACGCCCCATGGCTATATAAGAAGAAGAAGAAGAGCGTCCTTTCGTTAGTTTTTAGCGGGTAACTGGTGGTGAGGAAGAAGACAGCACAAAAAAAGAGCTCGGGGAGAAGACAGCACCAGGAGAAGACAGCACCAGGAGAAGACAGCCCCAGGAGAAGACAGCACCGGGAGAAGACAGTACCGGGAGAAGACAGCACCGGGAGAAGACAGTACAGGGAGAAGACAGTACCGGGAGAAGACAGCACCGGGAGAAGACAGCCCTGGGAGAAGACAGTACCGGGAGAAGACAGCTCCATTAGAAGACAGTACCGGGAGAAGACAGTACCGGGAGAAGACAGTACCGGGAGAAGACAGCCCCGGGAGAAGACAGCCCCGGGAGAAGACAGCCCCGGGAGAAGACAGCCCCGGGAGAAGACAGTACTGGGAGAAGACAGCCCTGGGAGAAGACAGCCCTGGGAGAAGACAGCCCTGGGAGAAGACAGCACCGAGAGAAGACAGTACCGGGAGAAGACAGCTCCGGGAGAAAACAGCACCAAGAGAAGACAGTACCGGGAGAAGACAGCTCTGGGAGAAGACAGCACCAGGAGAAGACAGTACCGGGAGAAGACAGCTCTGGGAGAAGACAGCTCCAGGAGAAGTCAGCTCGGGGAGAAGACAGTACCGGGAGAAGACAGCACCGGGAGAAGACAGCCCTGGGAGAAGACAGTACCGGGAGAAGACAGCTCCAGGAGAAGACAGCACCGAGAGAAGACAGTACTGGGAGAAGACAGCCCCAGGAGAAGACAGCCCCAGGAGAAGACAGTACCGGGAGAAGACAGCCCCGGGAGAAGACAGCCTTAAGAGAAGACAGTACCGGGAGAAGACAGCACCGAGAGAAGACAGTACCGGGAGAAGACAGCTCCGGGAGAAGACAGCACCAAGAGAAGACAGCCCTGAGAGAAGACAGTACCGGGAGAAGAAAGCTCTGGGAGAAGATAGCACCAGGAGAAGACAGTACCGGGAGAAGAAAGCTCGGGGAGAAGACAGTAACAGGAGAAGACAGCACCAAGAGAAGACAGCCCTGAGAGAGAAGACAGCCCTGAGAGAAGACAGTACCGGGAGAAGACAGTACCGGGAGAAGAAAGCTCTGGGAGAAGACAGCACCAGGAGAAGACAGCACCGGGAGAAGACAGCTCCAGGAGAAGTCAGCTCGGGGAGAAGACAGTACCGGGAGAAGACAGTACCGGGAGAAGACAGCTCCGGAAGAAGTCAGCTCGGGGAGAAGACAGTCCCGGGAGAAGACAGTCCCGGGAGAAGGCAGTCCCGGGAGAAGACAGTACCGGGAGAAGACAGCTCCGGGAAAAGTCAGCTCGGGGAGAATACAGCTCGGGGCTTCTTTTTTAATAAAGGACTTGTCAAAAACTAGCTCTTGTTTTTTTTAACATTTCACTGCTTTTTGGGGTGAACCCTTGTTAAAGGGGGCTTCCAGATTGCGATAAGCCCCCTGCCCGCACACTCCGACAGCCACAGCCCAGGGTTGTCGGGAAGAGGCCCTTGTCCCCATCATAATGGGGGCAAGGTGCTTTGGGGGGGCAAAGCACCCATCCCCCCATGTTGAGGATATGCGGCCTGGCATGGTTTGGGGGGGTGCTCGCTTTTCCCCTCCCTTTCCTGACCTGCCAGGCTGCATGCTCGGATAAGGGTCTGGTATGGATTCTTGTGGGGGACCCCATGCCATTTTTTTCACAATTTTTTATTTTACATTCAGTTGTCAGCGGGGAACCCCGCTGACAGCTGATGACTCATCGGTTGTTAAGGAGGAAGCGGCTGGCTTCCCGGCCCCCCTCCTTAGCAACCAGCTATATACAGTGTTTAAACAGAAAAATAAACAGCGAAAAACATATTAAAAATCGCATCACAAACACAACACGTGCATTTCTGGTGTGATTTCATTGAGCTTTCATTCACATCAGCCGCTTTGACATGCGATTTGACAAGTCAAATCGCATGCCAAATCCAAACCTTTTGCCGGCAACGGCACTATCCGTATAGTTCCTGCACTACTTTTGGCAACTTCGGGGACTATTTTAATAGACATCGGTGCATGAACCCGCACAGATGTCTCTCAAATCGCCCCCCGAAGTCGGACTGAATTGCTGGTTTCAGCTGGACTCGCACAATTTCAAACCCGCATTCAGTGTGAACCTAGGCTGAAGTCTACTACACGCAAAACACGGGGGGAAAAAAAGTCCCCGACCCTTTGCAAAAACGCACCAGCTGCAAAACGCATAGGTGTGAACGTGTACCATAGGAAACCATGTTAAATGGACCGTAGTGTGTTTCTGCAAAACGCACTAAAAACTGCATAGGTGTGAACCTAGGGTGAATGAAAATGCTGCTGTCCAAGGCTGGCTACTTTGCCCCTCCATAGAAACAGTAGAGGAGAGAATGTAGCCACCCTAAGACAGGAGGTGTGTTACTGGCTGATCACCACATAAAAATAAAGGAATAAAAGCTTGAAAAAAAGAGAATACGAATGCAGCCACCACATCCACTGATTGATATGCTACAATATACAATTTTTATTTTTGGGGTTAGCGATGCTTTAATGCAATTATTTTTTTCTATCTGATTCATTTTCTTAGGATCTAACAACCTTGCAAAATGGATTCTGGAAAATCGAGATGTCTGGCTTTGTGTTGGTGATCATCTTCTTTGTTGCGGCGCTTATCGGTACCATGGTGAGCCAAACATGTATTCTAGAAGACATTCGGCACAAGATACATCTTTTGTCACGCCCCCAGTCATTATGACATCACTATGGATAGAAAGAATCAGACCTTGAAAACTTGATCTGCCAACCTAAACTTTCCAAACACTTGCAGAAACCTATTCCTCGAAATGTGTGGTCTGTTTGGGTTTTGAATCGAAATTGGAATGAAATTTGCGCGATTCGGAGATTCAGATGTACCTGAATCTCCAAATCACAATAGTAACAAATTTCAACGAATCCGAATGAAATTATGACGACAACAAAAAAATGTATTCGTATTCATTCAGATGACAGGATGCGATAGTTTGGGTCTTTTGTTAATAATTAAAGGATCTGAAATAACATAACAGCATAACAAAGGATCCGAATTGAATCCAATCATTCATTTTGGTTCTAATGAGCATAGAGTGAATATTCAATGTTATGTTTAGGCAGAATGGGGGAACCAAAAGCTGTTGCAGGTACATGTAGGCACTTGTGAATGCCTGCACTCTATACCTGTCTAAGATTTATTTTTATTTTTTTTGTCCATTTGTTTTTATTATGGGAAAAGCAACAGGAAGCGTTAGGACACCCCAAAGTGGGCTGTGTACTGGAGATAGGCAGGAACTGAGCCAGGACCTATAGTAGGGAGATCTAACTACGGGTGTCCACTGTCTGCTGGCCATCTCATTCCACGGCTTTCTGGATTCCCTTCAAGCTTTGCAGCTTTTCCTTAATTTCTAAGGACTACATATCCCATGGTACCTTGCTGCCTGTAAGCTATAATTCCTGTACTGACGCCGCCTCCTGACACTCTTCCTCTCAGCTCCTTTGTAGTTCAGAAGGCAGGTCCTATGAAATGTGAAACACAGAAGTGCCTACTCACAGGTCATAGTGACTACCTGTCCCAGAATTCAATGAAGTCATTGTGTGGGGATCTTCACAAAGGAAGTTTACAAACTTCAAGATCACTCAGAGTAATAGGAGTAGGTTAGACATAATAGATTTTCTGTGTGGAAATGAGTACAGGCAGTCCCCAGGTTACAAACAAGATCGGGTGCGTAGGTTTGTCATAGCTCCCAACTGTCCCGGATTAGGAGGGACTGTCCCTGATTTGGAGCAATGTCCCTCTGTCCCTCATTCCTCCTCATTTGTCCCTCATTTTGGTCTGATCTATATAGTTGTATATAAAATGCACTTTTTATCTTTCAAAAAGTATTTCCCAGTGCTAAACCTTTCATCCAAGTTCTAAATTGCTGCAATTGTTAATTTTAAAAGCCAATATAAAGGAATATTAGTGGTAAAAAAAGGACTTGTGGATTTTATTAACCTTTTTTTTTTTTTTGGTTATGTCCCCTTTAAGGGGCGTGGCAGGGGGGCGTGTCCTATGCCTACATATGTGTTGCTAGTAGGTGTCCCTATTTCCCATCTCAAAATGTTGGAAGGTATGCGCATTGCTCCCAACTGTCCCGGATTTCGAGGGACTGTCCCTGATTTGGAGCAATGTCCCTCTGTCCCTCTTTGCTCCTCATTTGTCCCTCATTGTGGTCTGATCTATATAGTTGTATATAAAATGTACTTTTTATCTTTTAAAAAGTGTTTCCCGGCGCTATACCTTTCATCTAAATTCTAAATTGCTGGGTTTTTCAATTTTAAAAGCCAATATAAAGGAATAGTAGTGGTAAAAAAAAAAAGCACTCGTGGGTTTAATTAACCTTTTTTTGTTTTTTTGCTTTAACTGACAATTGCGCGATCGTGCGGCGTTGTACCCAAACAAAATTGATGTCCTTTTTTCCCCACAAATAGAGCTTTCTTTTGGTGGTATTTGATCATCTCTGCGGTTTTTTTTTTTGTGCTATAAACAAAAAAAGAGTGACAATTTTGAAAAAAAACACAATATTTTGTACTTTTTGCTATAATAAATATCTCCATTTATTTTTTAAAAAAGCGAATTTTTTCCTCAGTTTAAGCCGATATGTATTCTTCTACATATTTTTGGTAATAAAAATCGCAAATAAGCGTATATTGATTGGTTTGCACAAAAGTTATAGCGTCTACAAAATAGGGGATAGATTTATGGCATTTTTATTATTATTTTTTTTTACTAGTAATGGCGGTGATCTGCGATTTTTATCGGGACTTCGACATTATGGCGGACACATCGGACACTTTTGACACATTTTTGAAACCATTGACAATTATACAGCGATTAGTGCTATAAAAATGCACTGATTACTGTGTAAATGTCACTGGCAGGGAAGGGGTTAACACTAGGGGGCGATCAAGGGGTTAACTGTGTTCCCTGACTGTGTGTTCTAACTGTGGGGGGATGGGACTGGCTATAGGAGATGACAGATCGTGGTTCCTCGCTATTAGGAAGTCACGATCTGCCTCTCCTCAGTTTACAAAACAGGGATTTGTGTGTTTACACAGGCACGTCCCTGTTTTGCCTCTCGTGCCCGTGATCGCGTGCGCCCGGCGGTCATCGCGACCTCCTGTCAGAAGCATAGGCACTAGGGTTGCCACCTGTCCGGGATTCACCTGGACAGTTCGGATTTGGAATCATACGTCCGGGTTTCAGACCGCCTGAAACCCGGACACATTATTCAGACCGGACTATGGCTCCCCAGCAGGGTTGCTGGCTGCAGTTGTGTAAGCCGAGAGTGTCTGTTACACTCTTTATCACACTGCCCAAAAGCCAGCACTAACAATTACCCCTCCCCCCACACACAGATGGGAGAGGAGAGAGGGCTTGATCTGCTCCTCTTCCTCCCACCCCTACCCCTCTGCGAATGCGCTCAACTCTTCAATCCCAGGGCGCTGTGCCTCAGAAAAGGAAAGTGGGGGCCAGAAATTTGAAGTCCAGCAGCCTCGGCTACATCTGGATGAGAGGTGCGGACTGCCAGGGGGTGAGTGAGCTCACCATCCATCCCTGTCTGTGACTGAAGCCTCTCCTCTATTCTCTCTCCTGTCTCTGAGTGAGTACACTAAGGGAAATCAGAGTTCTCAGAGCACCCCTTACATCAGAGTTCCCCTTTACACCAGAGGCCGCAGTGTTCCCGCTTACAACAGAGTCCTCTCCGTACATCAGAGTTCTCAGTGTTCCCCCTTAGATCAGGGTTCCCAGAGCATCCATTACGTCAGAGTCTGCAGAGTCCCCCCTTACAGTGCATGAGTTCAGATGTAAAAGGGGAGCTCTTGCGATTACCTTCATTTGATTAGAAATTTTATTTCAATTTCAAATTATATGTCTAGTTTATACTATAAAAAAAGATTGCTGTGCGCCGCTAAAGTGTTCGGGTTTGACCTGAAGAAAAGGTGGCAACTCTAATCGGCACCCTCCGCAGTGCAGCAGACGCCTGCTGTCCCGCTTAAAGGAGCCGACGTACAGCTACCTCGTTCCGCCCACCCGTGCCATTCTGCCGCACTAAAACTGCGGCGGCTGGTCGGGAAGGTACGAATGGCGTAAGGTGCGAATGGCCCCCCCTGAGCCTTAGATTTTTTTTTTTTTTTTTTTTTATAATTCAATTTTTGTATTACATTTTTTTACATTTAGGACAAACCATACAATACTGTACAAAAAGATATGTAAAAAAACAAAGAAAAAAAAATTAAAGAGTAGACTGTATATATACACTTTTATCTTTGCTCTTCTACCTTAACCACATGCCGACCAGCCGCCGCAATTGTACTGCGGCAGAACGGCACGGCTGGGCGAACCGACGTTGTGTAACGTCGCTTCGTCCTGTGGCCACTAGGGGGGCGCTCGCCCCTCGAGCCAATGCGAGTGCCCATCGGTCCCGAAACACAGTTTCCGGTTCTCTGAGGGGAGAACTGACAGATCGTCTGTTCTTACAGAGTAGGAACAGACGATCTGTTATCTTCCCTGCACAGTCCCCTGCCCCCGCCAGTTAGAACACAAACTAGGACACACTTAACCCCTTCCCTGCCAGTGACATTTTTACAGTAATCAATGCATTTTTAATCGCACTGATCGCTGTATTAATGCCAATAGTCCCAAAAATGTGTCAAAATTGTCCGATGTGTCCGCCATAATGTTGCAGTCACGATAAAAAATCGCAGATCACCGCCATTACTAGTAAAAAAAAAAAAATTAATAATAAAAATGCTATAAATCTATCCCCTATTTTGTAAACGCTATAAGTTTTGCTCAAACCAATCAATATACGCTTATTGCGATTTTTTTTTTACCAAAAATATGTAGAAGAATACATATCGGCCTAAACTGAGGAAAAAATTGCTTTTTTTTTATATTTTTGGGGGATATTTATTATAGCAAAAAGTAAAAAAATAATGCGTTTTTTTTTTCAAAATTGTCGCTTTTTTTTTGTTTATAGCGCAAAAAATAAAAACCGCAGAGGTGATCAAATACCACCAAAAGAAAGCTCTGTTTGTGGGGGAAAAAGGACGTCAATTTTGTTTGGGTGCAACATCGCACGACCGCGCAATTGTCAGTTAAAGCGACGCAGTGCCGAATCGCAAAAGTGCTCTGGTCAGGAAGGAGGGTAAAATCTTCCGGGGCTGAAGTGGTTAAATCACCTTTCTCAATTATATCGTTTATCTAATAAACCCTTCTATACAATATTTAGAACCCAGCATCCCCACCTCATCCAAAAAAATAAAAAAACAAAACAAAACTCAACCAACCTAAAACTCCCCAAGAAAAAAATAAATAAAAAAAAAAAAAAAAAAGGGAGGAGGAGAGGGGAGAAGGAAGGGGAGGAAGCGGAGGCAAAAGGGGGGCACAAGCCAAAAAAAAATTATTAAAAAAATGTGCATGGAACCTACCAACAATGACAGGGGAAGAAAAGCAAACCAAAAAAAAAAAACATTTTAAAGCGGGATTCCATCCAGCGAAAAAATTTTTTTAAAGTCAGCAGCTACAAACACTGTAGCTGCTGATTTTAAATAAGTAGACTTACCTGTCCTGGGTGCCCGCGATGTCGGCCGCCCAAGGCCGACCCGTCCCTCGGCTATCGGGTCCCGGCACCGCCATCCTAAGTAAGGGAAGCAGGCAGTGGAGCCTTGCGGCTTCACTGCCAGTTTCCTACTGCGCGCGTGCGAGCGGCGCGCCGCTCTGTGAATGGCCCCGTGGTTTTCTGGGAACACACACATGTCCCAGAAGACAACGGGGCCGCCAGCCAAGGAGCAGGAAACGCCGCGGAATAGGAAAAGGCAGATTACGAAGACTGCCTAGCAACAAGGGTTTAGGTAAGTTTAAAAATTTTTTTTTTTCAAATGTTTTTTTTTTTTTTAGGATTTTTCATGCAATTTTTTTTTTTTAGGGTGGCCCTCCACTTTAAGACCCCTGTAAAAGAGAATGTAATCCCTTCCTAAGTTATGTGCAATCGTGTATCTGTTATAAGTGCATTACATACCAAAAATGTGCATGAAGCCTACCATCAATGACGGGGGAAGAAAAACAAAACAAGGAAAAAAAAAAAACATTTTAAGACCCCTGTAAAAGAGAACATAAGCCTTAGATTTAGTCTGTTTTTTTTTTTTTTTTCATCAGTCCAGACCAGGCTGGGACTTTTAGTTCCTCATCATCGAGATAAACCAAGGTTGCTTGTAGGATAGAGGTACACAGCTGCTGGAAAACAATTCAAGGACACCTTGTTATCACAGGCACATTTTTCTCTCTCTCTCTCTCTCAACAAAGGGACTTGACATTACAATGTCATAATACCGAGCACTGACTGTTTCCACACCGCTCCACCGCAATCGCTTTTACCAAGTGAAAAACACGTCAGACCTTACAAGGCTAAAACACAGGCAGACAATAGTAATGTGAAGACACGGGAAAATACTGGTTGTTCTGGGCCAAATATTCTTCCTGCCGCATCCACAAGCGCATCAACAATCCCTCGCTTTGCCTGCGATCAAAAAGGGGGGGAGATAAAATGGGGGGGTTCCTTTTACTGTTTTGTCTTCTTTTTTTATGGTCGCAGGTATGGTACCTGAAGTCGCACAGTGAACCGGCCCTTTCGGACGATCGCCGTCAATCCGTGAGCCGGCAGCCCTCCTTCACTTACTCCGAATGGACAGATGACAAAGTCGAGGACTTCATGGATTTTGACCCTATCCCGGACACCCCTGTTTTCGATTGTCTGATGGATATTAGGGGTGATTTGGACCTGGGCACGCTCAGCGTCAAACCCGTGGGCCTCCAGGAAAGGTGATATCTTTAATTTGAATTTTTGGATATGAGATATATATATATATATATATTTGTTTTTGTTTTTTTGCAAGAGACAATCAACCTCAACTGATAGTTCAGAGTTTTGCAGTAGAATATTTGAAAATAAAGTCAATCCTGCAATTACAATGTTCCAGTTAGGTGAGGGTTAGAATCCCTGGTGGGGAAACCTAACCCTTATCCCGCGTACACACGGGCGGCCTTTTCGACCGGACTGGTCCGACGGACTTTTGACGGACTTCCGACGGACCTCTGATCGAATGGATTTGCCTACACACGATCACACCAAAGTCCGACGGATTCGTACATGATGACGTACGACCGGACTAAAATAAGGAAGTTGATAGCCAGTAGCCAATAGCTGCCCCAGCGTCGGTTTTCGTCCGTCGGACTAGCATACAGACGAGCGAATTTCTCGATAGGACCTGGGTCCGGCGGAGTTACTACGTAAAGATTTGAAGCATGTTCCAAATCTGAAGTCCGTCAGACTTTCGACAGAAAAAGTCCGCTGAAGGTCCGATGAAGCCCACACACGGTCGGATTGTCCGCCGGATTCGGGCCAGTCTGGTCGAAAAAGTCCGCTTGTGTGTACGCGGCATTAAGCTGCATTCACACCTGATTTCAAATCGCTAAAAAAAGCGATGCCATTGCTTCCTAATGGCATCCCAATTGCGCCGCAATTTTTCCGCGATTGTCGCGCGGTAAAACGCGGCCTATCGCAATGCGCAAAGAAGAAGCTCATGTTTCTTTTTGAGCGACAAGCGTAGTGCGTTGTGATTGCAGCGCGATATACCACGCAACAATAGCGGCAAAATTGCGACGCTTGGGGTGCCATTAAGAAGTAATGGAATCACAAACGTGTCCCACGTTTTGCAGCGATTTTAAATCGCTGGCGGAATCATGGCAATTCTGCCCACAATCAGGTGTGAATGCAGACTTAATATTTGCCCCAATAACTATTGTCTCCAGGGCAGGAAAGTGATAGTCAAACACGAAATCTAGCTATTGCAGGCAGGGCCGCCTTAATAGCATCATGATCACTGGGAAAAGTAATGTACTGGGGCCCATATCAGCCTGCCCCAATTTACGAAAATACTCTCGAGAATTAAAGTATAAATAGTTGATCGAATTAAACATATAGTTATTATTAGCAAGAGAAAAACTCACCCAAGCTCTACCGCTATATAGTATAGTTGGTGTGTAGAGTAGTCAGTGCTCTGGCTAATTAAGCTCACAAAAGATCCATAGAAAGTACAGACGCATTTCGTCCTTGGGCCTTCATCAAAAGCATGATGAAGGCCTAAGGCCGAAACGCGTCACTATTTTGGGATGATGTTATTGCTTAATAATAAATATTTTCTATGGAGAAGCTGTCACGTTGCCAGCCTGTACTTTCTATGGATATAGTTATTATTACTTTCAATAAAATCAATTTTAAACAATAAGAAAACATGCCATAAATCAAAGACTAATCAACATAAAGATCACAAAGGGGCAGAAGGGCACAGTACAGTAGAGGGGGAGTCAGGAGGGCACAATATTGGGACCAGGGGAGCACAATACAGGTTCTGGGATGTGACCATCCTGGGACAGCTTAGTAAAAACTGTGACTGTCCCAGAAAATCCGGGAAAGTATGAGGTAATGCAAGACTATCATGGGGCCCCCATGCAACTGGGACCCCTGGGCACTGTCCATGCATTAAGACAGACCTGATTGCAGGTCCTTTAACCATGTGCTAACCGACGTGCATATATAAACACCTCATCAGCAAGTGGCTATTAGAAGATCATGGCTGCGACTACAGTGGTTCCTGAGCTCTCTCATCCTTCTGGTGAGCCCTGGACTGCAGTGAGTACTCTTTATGGAGACATCAAGGGCCTATTAGACCCCTGATGTCAACCCTGCCCTCCAAATCAGTGAACCAAGCACAGGTTGTGCTTGATTAGCTGTTTCCCTAGTGGTTCTCTAGCTCTCCCATCCTTCTGGAGAGCCCAGGACTGCAGCGAGTGGCCTGTGATGGCTTCCCACAGAGGAGATGGGTGAACATCCATTCCTCTATGATGTATGAACCCAGAAGTGACGAGGGTTTCATTATTTCCGGTTTCAGAGCTGTCATTCCCTGGCTGTTACAGCCAGGGAAGCAGCTAACCAAGCACAATCTGTGCTTGGTTCACTGCTTTTGAGGTCAGGTGAGACATTAGGTGTCTAAAAGACCCTTGATGTCTCCATAAGGGGTACCTGTAATCTGGTCAAAGATATCATAAGGAGGCAGTGAAAGGAGGCAGAGGAAGTGATGAGCATTTCATTATTTCCAGTTTCAGAGCTGTCAATCTGTCAGAAACCATGAAATCAGGCTGAGACAGAAGTACAGTTAAATCACACTTGTTTAATCATAAAAGTAAAAAGAACAAAAAAGAACAAACATGTCAAAACATAGCCAAAGTTCAGTAACCGGAACTGATAGTCAGCCAAGCCAGAAGTCAGAGATCAATGTAGTGGAACAGCAAGCAGGATCTGGAGTCAGAAGGGATGTCAGCAAAGCAAGTCTTGAACAGGATCGCAGGAGAACGTTTCTGTGATGTTGGCCAAGGCGAAGGCAGAGCTCCTCTGGACTGGACGGCTTAAGTAGGCAAGACTGACGAGCAGGATCATCAACAGCTGAGTACCTGTGGAGAGAGGTGGGAGCTAGCAATTAGCCAACAGCTGAGCGGCCAGCTCTGAGAAGGACAGGCTGAACCCAGCCCTGACACAATCCCTGGCTGTTACAGCCAGGGAAACAGCTAACCAAGCATAATCTGTGCTTTGTTCGCTGCTTTTGAGGTCAGGTGAGACATTAGGGGTCTAATAATTTAAAAAGATGTTAAAAGCACCCACGTCCGCCTGCACATGCACATAAATGCAAAAACATGCATTTGAAGTATAGCCACATATATCTGAGTGAAATCAATAATTCTCAGGCCGTAATTTGCAATTTACTCTAAATTGATAACCAGTAAAGGCTTTTAAAGTGTCACCTATAGACAACTTTAGGTACGATAGTGCTCATTTCACGGGCCTGCGAAATTTTAAATCTTTACATGTTTGGTATCTATCTATCTATTTACTCAATGCAACATCATCTTTTATATTTAACCATAAAAATTGGGTATTATTTTGTATTGCACTAAAATTAATTTTAGTGTATTTTTTTTTCTAAAAATTTGCATTTTATAAATGGCTGTGCAAACATTGTTTAATATACAAAAATTGCAACAGGCACCATTTTATTCTCCAGAGCCTCTGCTTTCAGAAAATGTATAATGTTTGGGGTTCCAAGTAGTTTTTCTAGCAAAAAACGCTGATTTTAACACGTGTGTGTGAAAGACTAAAAAAATTGCCTAGGGCACCAGGTGGACACCTGGAGGTTAAACTAAGGTTTGGATCTGAATGGATCAATGCAAATTTGGTGGTAGCTTCTTATTTTTTATGAAAACTGTGAAATGACTCAAATGTTAGTATTAAAGTCAACACAATCCTAGTAATTACAATTTGGTTTAGATTAGAGGCTAGCTGAGCCCCTTTTAGCCTAAAATTGTTGATAATGCATAATAGCAGTCCATATAGCAAATGTGTATGTTTGTGTTAGTAACTCGTGTACATAAATGTAATGTTTAAAGTATTTATAATAATATACAGTGCCTTGAAAAAGTATTCATACCCCTTGAAATGTTCCACATTTTGTCATGTTACAACCAAAAACGTAAATATATTTTATTGGGTCTAATTTTATTGGTCCGGTTGGTTGAGAACACCCTTTCTATAGACACCTCATCCCAATAAATTTCTTTGATACATATTTTATTGGGATTTTTTGGGATAGACCAACACAAAGTGGCACATAATTGTGAAGTGGAAGGAAAATTAAAAATGTTTTTCAAACTTTTTTACAAATAAATATGTGAAAAGTGTGGTGTACATTTGTATTTAACCCCCTTTACTCTGATACCCCTAACTAAAATCTAGTCGAACCAATTGCCTTCAGAAGTCACTAATTAGTAAATAGAGTCCACCTGTGTGTAATTTATTCTCAGTATAAATACAGCTGGTCTGTGAAGCCCTCAGAGGTTTGTTAGAAAAGCTCAGTGAACAAACAGCACCATGAAGGCCAAGGAACACACCAGACAGGTCAGGGATAAAGTTGTGGAGAAGTATAAAGCAGGGTTAGGTTATAAAAAAAAATATCCCAAGCTTTGAACATCTCACGGAGCTCTGTTCAATCCATCATCCGAAAATGGAAAGAGTATGGCACAACGGCAAACCTACCAAGACATGGCCGTCCACCTAAACTGACAGGCCGGGCAAGGAGAGCATTCATCAGAGAAGCAGCCAAGAGGTCCATGGTAACTCTGGAGGAGCTGCAGAGATCCACACCTCAGGTGGGAGAATCTGTCTACAGGACAACTATTAGTCGTGTTCTCCACAAATCTGACCTTTATGGAAGAGTGGCAAGAAGAAAGCCATTGTTGAAAGAAAGCCATAAGAAGTCCAGTTTGCAGTTTGTGAGAAGCCATGTGGGGGACACAGCAAACATGTGGAAGAAGGCAAAAATGTCCCTCTTTAGATGTGCAAAGCAGGTAGAGACATCCCAAAAAAGACTTGCAGCTATAATTGCAGAGACAGGAGGTTCTACAAAGTATTGACTTAGGGGGGCGCCATACAAACGTACCCCACACTTTTCAGATATTTATTTGTAAAATAATTTGGAAAACCATTTATCATTTTTCCTTCCACTTCACAATTATGTGCCACTTTGTGTTGGTCTATCACATAAAATCCCAATAAAATACATTTATGTTTTTTTGGTTGTAACATTCTTATTATTATTATTATTATACACGATTTATATAGCGCCAACAGTTTACGCAGCGCTTTACAATGTAGAGGTGGGACAGCACAATTACAGTACAGTTCGATACAGAAGGGACAGGAGGGCCTGGCTCGTAGAGCTTACATTCTAAAATGAGGGGGTGGTGGTACAAAAGGTAATAGATGCTGGGAATGATTTGATGGGGGCGGCTCGGGGACAGTTAGGTGAGTGTGGGATAGGCTTGCCTGAATTAGTGAGTTTTCAGGGATCTCCTAAAGGTGGACAGGTTAGGGGCTGATCGGACATACTGGGGCAGGGAGTTCCAGAGGATGGGAGAGGCTCTGGAGAAGGCCTGAAGGTGAGCATGAGAGGAGGTAACAAGGGAGCTAGAGAGCAGGAGGTCCTGGGAGGAGCGGAGGGGACGATTTGGGCGATATCTGCAGATGAGGTTAGTGATGTAGCTGGGAGAGATGTTGTGGATGGCCTTGTATGTTGTGGTTAGCATTTTGAATTTTATACGGTGGGGTAGGGGAAGCCAGTGAAGAGATTGGCAGAGAGGGGCAGCAGTCACGAATCGATTAGTGAGGTGTATTAGTCTAGCAGCAGCATTCATAATAGACTGAAGGGGGGATAGCCTGCATAAGGGTAGGCCATTAAGGAGAGAGTTGCAGTAGTCAAGGTGGAAAATAATCAAGGAGTGAATAAGTTGCTTTGTGGTGTCGTTAGACAGGAAGGGTCGAATTCTGCAGATGTTGCGGAGGTTAAGGCGGCAGGATTGAGCCAGTGATTGGATGTGGGGGCTGAAGGAGAGGTCAGAGTCAAGGATTACACCCAGCACCCTGGCATGTTTGGAGGGACCAATGGTTGTGCTGTTGATCTTAATAGTAAAGTCATGGGGGGGGGGCAGGAAGGAGGAAATATAACAAGCTCAGTTTTAGAAAGATTGAGCTTGAGAAAGTGGTGTGACATCCATACCGATATGCCATTTAGTAAGTTTCAGATCCGTGATGAGATAGAGGGGGTGAGTTGAGGAGTGGAGAAATAGATCTGGGTGTCATCGGCATAGAGGTGGTATTGGAAGCCATGGGAGGTTATCAACTGGCCCAGGGAAGAGGTATAGAGTGAGAATAGGAGGGGCCCAAGGACGGAGCCTTGGGGTACCCCAACAGAGAGAGAAAGAGGAGTGGAGGAGATAGGGTTGTAAATGACACTGAAAGTGCGCTGAGATAGGTAGGAAGAGAACCAGGATAAAGCAGAATCACAGAGGCCAAGGGTGTGTAGTTTGCTGAGGAGGAGCAGGTGGTCAACTGTGTCGAAGGCAGCAGAGAGGTCTAAGAGTATGAGTATGGAGTAATGGCCATTTGTTTTAGCACTTAGTAGGTCATTGGTGAGTTTTAGTAGGGCAGTTTCAGTGGAATGTTGTGGACCGAAGCTGGACTGTAGGGGGTCGAGAAGGTTGTTGTAGGTGAGGTAGCGACTCATTTGGTCATGGACAAGACGTTCGATGAGCTTACCCCCTTCTTCTACCTCTCTCCCCAACCCTCCCCTTTACTCATTCTTCCCCTTCCCCTTTATCCACCCTCTCCTTCTTCTCTCCATTGCCCTCCCCTTCCCTCTCTTCCCCTCTCCTCCCCTCTTCACTGCTCTTCTCTCTATTTACCTTCCGTTCTCCTCCTCTCCCTGCATTTGCTCTGTTATTCTGTTCTCTGTCTTCTATATCCTCCCTCCCCCCCATTCCTCCTTCTCCCCTCCTACCCTCCTTGGCTTTTCCCTCTTTTATTCTCTCACCTCCCATCCTGTTCCCCCTCTATTCATCCTCACTCCTCTTCTCTCCTTCCACCCCTCTTCTCCCCTTCCCATCATTTCCCCCCAGCCCCCCTTCTTTTGTCCCCTTCCTCCCTCATTCACCCCCCCCCCTCCCACACACACACACACACACATACTCTTTTCTATCCTTTCCTCTGCCTTCCGCTCTTCTATCTTCTCCCCTTCTGTTTGATTCCACCACCATTCATCCCCCACGCCTCTGCTCTCGTTTCTACTCTTTTCTTCTATCATTTCTTCCCCCTTCCTCTTCCTCATTCCTCCTTTCTCCCCAACCTTCTCCCCACTCATTCCTCTCCCTTCTCCTTCTTGTGCCCCCCTCCTCTTCCTCTTTCCCCAGCCCTCCCCCTTTCCTCATTTCCCTCCCCTCATCTGCTTGGAGGCAAATGGGAGCAGGGAGATGGGTCTTAAGTTATTCAAACAGGTGGGGTCCAGCGAGGGTTTTTTAAGTATGGGGGTAACCAGTGCATGTTTGAGCGGGGAAGGAAAGGTGCCGGAGGAGAGGGAGAGGACGAAGATGTGGGTTAGGGAGTTTAGGATAGAGTGGGAAGGTGGTCACAGTAATTGTGAGGGGACAGGGTCCAGGGGACAGGTGGTGAGGTGGGCCATGACAAAATGTGGAACATTTTGAAGGGGTATGAATACCTTTTCAAGGCACTGTATAATAAGTGATTTAGGTTATTGGGTCTGTAATTCTATATGAGCTCTATATGTATTCGGCAGGCGTGGCTCCAACGTGTCCCTGACCTTAGACATGTGCACACCCGGATGCACAGAGCCCTATGGACATATCATGTCACCCAGGGAGCAGTCTACCCGGGAATATCTCCAAACTGCCAGCACCATCCTCACCCCTGACGAGCTACACGAGAAAGCCCTGGACTCTTTTAACCTTCATAAGGAGTTCTTCGTAAGTCTATTAACAAAATATCAACAGCAATGCTTTTAGTGGTAATGGTAATTATAGCTACAGGTAAGTTCGTAATAAAGCTTACTCGTAACCTGCACCGTCTAGGCGATAAGCTAGTAAGCAGCAGCCGGTGAGGTCACCAGCACATGAAGGAACGGCATACTCGTGCTGTTCCTTCAGAGCTCTATGCCATGGCCATGACTCCTGCACGCATGCTCAGGAGTGACATCATCGCGACTCGGCTGGAGGGCTTAGTTTCAAGGTAAGCCTTTCACAATGTGCTAGTATGGGGTGCATACTAGCACATTATGCTCTTACCTTGCAGGGAGTGTTTTTGTCTAATTTGTCAATGTTTACTACCGCTTTGTGTTTTTCCACCCCAAAATTTTCCTTTGCACCTCTCCCTTCCTTCCTCTACTCTGCTCTCCTCCTCTCTTCGTTTCTGGCCTCCTCTCCTTTCTCCTCTTCTTACTCTTACACTTTTCCCTTTCCTTTACTCTCCTTCTCATGCCCTACTTTCCTCTCCTACCTTCCATTCTTCTTCCCTACCCTGCTCTTCTCGGCACTCTACCCTATCCTAGATTCTGTCTTCTATTGGCCTCACATTTCCTGCCTTCTCTTCCTACCTTCTCCACTCTTCAAACTTTTTCTGCTCCTCTACCTTCCTCTTCTTTGTAATCCTCTACCTTCTTCACTGTTCTGCCCTCTTCTTCTGTCCTCCCATTTCCACCACTCTTTTTCCCTCTTCCCCAGAGTGGGTGGTGATATGGGTTGGTGACAAATTCAAAACAAGCACCAACATCCCTGAATAGATAATAGATACAGAGAGATTTGTTTTTGCAGGATTTTTTGGGTTGCTAATATAATGAGAACAAATATTCAGTTAAAAGGGTTTTTATCAAGACAAACAAGATAAAATAAATAGTTTGTTATTCTAAAACAGACATATACATCAGTACAGCTTGTATGGAGATATGCCAGAGATATGGAAGTATAATGTGGGATTATCTTATCGTATGAAAGGTAGCAGTTATGAAGTTATCCCGACATGTTTCGCCACCATGGGCTTCCTCAGGGTATATGTTAAATAACGCAGTATACGTCACTAGATATAGAACAAAATACATTCAGAACATAATAATTACAAATCAATACAAATCATTTCTTAAAAAACTCAAAATATCCAAAAAATTACCCGTCATTGTAAACCTCACCACCACTCACCTAATCTGAACTCCCAAGAGCTCCAAATGAATGCCAGGGCCAGAGAGGCATACTCCAAGGAGCAGAGAATAACAGCCAAAGAAGGTCCAGTTGGACCGAACTACCCCCACCCCACCCTCCTCAGCCCCCCCCCCTCCTATCCTACCTTATTCTCTTTTACCTTACCTCCTCTAGTCTGCCCTTCTTAACACTCTTATCGATCTTCCCGTCTTCCATCCTTTTCCTGCTTCTCTCATCCCCACTCCTCTGCTGTTCTTCCGCCTGTCTTCTCTCCGCCCCATCATTTCTTCTACCTCTTTCCTCATAACTATTTTCTTCCCACTCATTCCCCTCCTTCCCCTTCAACTGCCCCCCTCTTCTACCTCTTTCCCCAACCCTCCCCTTTACTCATTCTTCCCCTTCCCCTTTATCCACCCTCTCCTTCTTCTTCTCTCCATGGCCCTCCCCTTCCCTCTCTTCTCTCTTTCCCTCTCCTCCCCTCTTCACTGCTCTTCTCTCTACTTACCTTCCATTCTCCTACTCTCCCTGCATTTGCTCTGTTACTCTGTTTTCTGTCTTCTATATCCTCCCCCCCATTCCTTCTTCTCCCCTCCTACCCTCTTTGGCTTTTCCCTCTTTTATTCTATCACCTCCCATCCTGTTCCCCCTCCATTCATCCCCAATCCTCTTCGCTCCTTCCACCTTTCCTCTCCCCATCATTTATTCTTTTGCCCCATTCCCCCCTCATTCACCCCCCCAAAACACACACACACACACACATACTCTTTTCTATCCATTCCTCTGCCTTCCACTTTTCTATCTTCTCCCCTTCTGTCTGATTCCACCACCATTCATCCCCACCTCTCTGCTCTCGTTTCTACTCTTTTCTTCTATCATTTCTTCCCCCTTCTTCTTCCTCATTCCTCCTTTCTCCCCAACCTTCTCCCCACTCATTCCTCTCCCTTCTCCTTCTTGTGCCCCCCTCCTCTTCCTCTTTCCCCAGCCCTCCCCCTTTCCTTATTTCTCTCCCCTCCTCTCTTCTCTCTTACCCTCTCACGTTCTTATGGATCCCCCACATGTCTTCCATAACTCATTAAAATCACAGGACATCAGGGCTGTCTTCGAGTGTCACGATTTTTGTATCTTGAGATTTCGGAGCTTTATGTGTGAATATTAATTACCTTCTGCTGTGAAATGTGTCCAGATGACAGACAAGTTGATGGAAAAGAATAGATGAATAGATGCTTGCTGTACATCTACGAGCTTTTAGGCCGTGTTCCATTTCAGATGTGTGAAACAATTCCACCATTGTATTTATCGGCGATTAATTTCTTATCAAAAAGCTGTTTTTCGATTTTAATCTCTAACATGTCTTCATTTTGCAGGAGATTCCCATGAACTTTGTTGACCCAAAGGAATACGAAATTCTCGGTTTGGTCCGAAAAAACAGATACAAAACCATACTCCCAAGTAAGTTCTAACCAGCCGAAGAATGGATTAAAAATTGTCAATGAATGAAAGATTTGTAGAGCGCTGCATATGCGAACTGAATCGCCTCAAGGCGCTAGAATCCGTTCTCTGTTGCCAGCTTCTTAGAAAAGGAAGGTCTTTAGTTTTCTCCTGAAGGCCTGATGGTTTTCTTCCATGCGGATGTGGGTCGGAAGAGCGTTCCATAGTCAAGGTCCTTGGACTGCGAATCTTCGTTCTCCCTTTGCTTTGTAGCGGTATTTGGGAATGATGAGGAGGTTTTGATTAGCTGATCGAAGACTGCGATTCGGTGTGTAGTGTTTTATTTTCTCCTGGAGATATAGCGGAGCGTTTCCTTGTATGCATTTGTGGGTGAGGCAGAGGGTCTTGAATGTGATCCGATTCTTTACGGTTAGCCAGTGTAGGCACTTTAGGGATGGGGAAATAGATTCCCAGGGTTTTTTTTCCTGTTAACAGTCTTGCCGCCGTGTTTTGGATGAGTTGTAAGCGCGCAAGCTGATATTTGGGTAGTCCTACGTAGAGCGAATTTGCGTAGTCGAGTCGGGAATTGATGATTGTTCAATTATTGCAACTGAAATTCATTTTAGTGCAAGATAACCAATTTTGTAGAATTGAAAACTTTAAATTTCTCTCATTGCACTACTTAATTTTTTTTTTACATTTTACTTTGCTAAGAATTACAAAAAATGCTAAAAAAATTCCTTTTTTTTTTTTTTAATTAGAGGGTATGTTTTGTTTTTTTGAGGGGGGATATTTAAGGTACTTTAACTTCTTTAGTTTATTTCACTTTTTTTTTTTCTTTTCTTTTCTTTTGTTTTCTTTTTTCTTTTTTTTATGTGCATGGTGTGTTTATTTTTTGCATACTGTCACTTTAATTTATTTTACTTCTTTTAACTTCTGTTTTTTTATTTTCTGTGAAATAACAAAATTAGGAAGCTAACAAAGGGCCATATTTGGGCACAAGAACAGATCCAAGATAGTTAAAAGATGCTTCAGAAGCACTTTAAAGCCCCATTGCACTTTACTAAAATTTAGCAAAATTGAAAAAGTTTAATTTCTCTCATTGCACTACTTAAATTAAAAAAAGTTACAAAACATTTTAAAAAATTCTTTAGTTAAACATTTTTCTTTTTTTCTTTTTTTAATTGTGGGGTATGTTTTTTTGTTTTTTTTTGAGGGGGGATATTTAAGGTACTTTAACTTCTTTAGTTTATTTCACTTTTTTTTCTTTGCTTTTGTTTTGTTTTTTCTTTTTTTTATGTGTTTGGTGTGTTTATTTTTTGCATACTGTCACTTTAAATTATTGAACTTTTTTTCACCTTCTGTTTTTTTATTTTCTGTGAAGTAACAAAATTAGGAAGCTAACAAAGGGCCATATTTTGGCACAAAAAAAAAAGATCTAATATAGTTGAAAGAAGCTTCAGAAGCACTTTAAAGCCCCATTACACCTTTCTGCATTCACTAAAATGCATTTTACCAAAATAGTGATTTGCTGAAATTTCCTGATTTTCAGCAGAATTGTGGGGAAATTAAAGCTCATTTGATCGGCTTCTGTTGAGCAGGGACTGCCACACATTTGATCAAAATTTGTCCAGTCCCCGTTGAACCAGCAGAATTTTGGCCAGCTTTGAATAGTCCCTTACTTAAAGTAGAACTATAGGCAAATCTTTTTTTTTCATTTTGGATAGAGTAAGGGAGGGCTATAACCCCTGTCAGTTTTTTTTTTCCACCATCTTTGTCCCATTATGGAGATTTCCCTTCATTTCCTGTCCCATAGCCAAACAGGAAGTGAGAGGAATTCCCTGAAAATTAAGGGAATTCCTTGGGGACCCCCCAGATCAACAGAACTAGTGTCCCCAATGGATTACTTTTCTGGGGACAACCCAAAATTTGGGATTTTCTTTTACTTTCACTTTCAATGACAATGGTAAACAGGACAAATAGAGAGGGTGAATCTCCTTCACAAGGGGCACAGACAGCAATAAAACCGATAAGCGTTCTAATCCCTCTCCACTCCATCCAAAACGAAAAAAACTTTTTGCCTTTAACCCCTAACTAACTAACTAACTCCTTCCTCCCCTTCTCCTCTTAGCTATTTTTCTCAACTTATTTTTTTTATTTTTACTTCTGTTCATTACTATTTTTTTCTGTTTGAGATTTCATTTTTTTTTATTTCCTTCATTTTGTTTATTATTTTTTTCAGTGTCACATAAAAAGAAAATGTACAGAATTCAAGAAACAAAGGTTTTTTTTTTTTTTCTTTTACCAGAAACATCATTTAGTGTGATTTAAAATTATAGAATAAAATGTATACTTTTCTTTAACAGAAAAACTAATAAAAAAAAACACTTATTAAACATGCATTTTTTCCCAATTTTTTACGTCTTTATATTACATAGAAAACATGCCTAAAGAATACATAGAAAATAAAATAATTTTTGCAAGACAAGATTGCAGAATAAAATCTAGCTCATCTCTCTAAAATACAATGTATGTATTACTTTGTTATGTAACGTAAAAGCAAAATTTTTACCGAATAAACAGGCCCATAGTAGAAATGTACAGATTGCTCCGGTCCATAGGGGGTGTACAGGTACGGGAGCTGACATCGGAGGTGGGGGACCAGAGCACACAAAGGGTTCCCAAGCAAACACAAGAGGACATACAGACTCCATTCCCCTAATGGAATTTGAAGCTAGCACCACAGTATTGAAATAGTACAGTGCAAAAAAAATACATCACAGTGTTTTTGTTTTGTTTTTTGTACCTTTTTCAGATCCACAAACCAGAGTGTGCCTTATATCACCAGACCAACAGGACGACCCTCTGAGTTCCTACATAAATGCCAATTACATTCGAGTGAGTACAGTCCAGATCTTTTTATTTTGAGCAGTAAATGTTTTCATTGATATAGTGCCTTGAAAAAGTATTCATATCCCTCCACATTTTGTCATGTTACAACCAACAACATAAATGCATTTTATTGGGATTTTATGTGATAGACCAACACAAAGTGGCACATAATTGTGAAGTGGAAGGAAAATGATAAATGGTTTTCAACATTTTTTACAAATAAATATGTGAAAAGTGTGGCGTGCATTTGTATTCAGCCCCCTTTACTCTGATGCCCCTAACTAAAATCTAGTGGAACCAATTGCCTTCAGAAGTCACCTAATTAGTAAATAGAGTCCACCTGTGTGTAATTTGATCTTAGTATAAATACAGCTGTTCTGTGAAGCCCTCAGAGGTTTGTTAGAGAACCTTAGTGAACAAACAGCATCAGAAAGGCCAAGGAACACACCAGACAGGTCAGGGATAAAGTCGTGGAGAAGTTTAAAGCAGGGTTAGGTTATAAAAAAATATCCCAAGCTTTGAACATCTCATGGAGCTCTGTTCAATCCATCATCCAAAAATGTAAAGAGTATGGCACAACTGCAAACCTACCAAGACATGGCCGTCCACCTAAACTGACAGGCCGGGCAAGGAGAGCATTCATCAGAGAAGCAGCCAAGAGGCCCATGGTAACTCTGGAGGAGCTGCAGAGATCCACAGCTCAGGTGGGAGAATCTGTCCACAGGACAACTATTAGTCGTGTTCTCCACAAATCTGACCTTTATGGAAGAGTGACAAGAAGAAAGCCATTGGTGAAAGAAAGTCATAAGAAGTCCCGTTTGTAGTTTGTGAGAAGCCATGTGGAGGACACAGCAAACATGTGGAAGAAGGTGCTCTGGTCAGATGAGGCCAAAATGTAACTTTGTGGCCTAAAAGCAAAACGCTATGTGTGTCGGAAAACTAACACTTCACATCACCCTGAACACACCATC
This sequence comes from Lithobates clamitans, assembly GCA_037952925.1. Taxonomy (NCBI): domain Eukaryota; kingdom Metazoa; phylum Chordata; class Amphibia; order Anura; family Ranidae; genus Lithobates; species Lithobates clamitans. The sequence continues at coordinate 1,148,064 of JBBGZY010001925.1, forward strand.
CCCACCGTGAAACATGGTGGTGGCAGCCTCATGTAGTGGGGATGCTTTTCTTTAGCAGGGACAGGGAAGCTGGTCAGAGTTGATGGGAAGATGGATGGAGCCAAATACAGGGCATTCTTAGAAGAAAACCTGTTATGCCCCGTACACACGGTCGGATTTTCCGATGGAAAATGTCCGATCGGAGCGTGTTGTCGGAAATTCCGACCGTGTGTGGGCTCCATCGGACATTTTCCATCGGATTTTCCGACACACAAAGTTGGAGAGCAGGAGATAAAATTTTCCGACAACAAAATCCGTTGTCGGAAATTCCGATCGTGTGTACACAAATCCGACGGACAAAGTGCCACGCATGCTCAGAATAAATAAAGAGATGAAAGCTATTGGCCACTGCCCCGTTTATAGTCCCGACGTACGTGTTTTACGTCACCGCGTTTAGAACGATCGGATTTTCCGACAACTTTGTGCGACCATGTGTAGACAAAACACGTTTGAGCCAACATCCGTCGGAAAAAATCCTAGGATTTTGTTGTCGGAATGTCAGAACAAAGTCCGACCGTGTGTACGCCCTATTAGAGTCTGCAAAAGACTTGAGGCGGAGGTTACATTTCCAGCAGGACAACGACCCTAAACATACAGCCAGAGCTACAATGGAATGGTTTAGATCAAAGCATATTCATGTGTTAGAATGTCCCAGTCAAAGTCCAGACCTAAATCCAATTGAGAATCTGTGGCAAGACATGAAAATTGCTGTTCAGATGCTCTCCATCCAATCTGATAGAGCTTGAGGTATTTTGCAAAGAAGAATGGGCAAAAATGTCCCTCTCTAGATGTGCAAAGCTGGTAGAGACATCCCCAAAAAGACTTGCAGCTGTAATTGCAGAGAAAGGCAGTTCTACAAAGTATTGACTCCGGGGGGCGCTATACAAATGTACACCACACTTTTCACACATTTATTTGTAAAAAAAAAGTTTGAAAAACATTTATCATTTTCCTTCCACTTCACAATTATGTGCCACTTTGTGTTGGTCTATCACATAAAATTCCAATAAAATACATTTACATTTTTGGTTGTAACATGACAAAATGTGGAAAATGTCAAAGGGTATGAATACTTTTTCAAGGCACTGTATGTTCAGGAGCAAGTTAAAGATAAATTCCAGGTCTCGTTTTTTTTTTTGCATAGGTACATTAGTCCTGCTTAATCCCCAAGAAAGCTGGAAATCACAGCATTAGGAACCATTACTACAGAGATTGATTGCCCCTAGCTTCCAGGTCCTGTGCTGATTAGCTGCCCTGCTAGCTCAGCACAAGGCGCCATTCAGGGAACACTTCTCATTTTCTCAATGAATGCAAATTTGTAGCCCCCTTGTCCTAAACAAGGGCTATAATGTCAATTTAGTTTTTTGGCTGGGTTGTAGTTTGCTCAGACTGATTGTCCAGTATTTTACCTGGTTTTTCCCTAAGCTTAAGTTAGCTTGTGATTTCTAACTGTCGCCAGTAGATGTTACTAGACTCACTGGTCATAGTATGAGATTTCACAAACAAAACGAAGTTATTAATATTTTTTTTTCCTTCAGCCAATCCAGTAGGAGGTCTATGCTACTGGTGCATGCTGGGGGAGGATATAAATATTTGGGATAGGGTATGTGTTCTTTCTTATCCCCTGGGCTGAGGCCCAGGGAAGTGCTGCTGGATGGAGCTCTGCTGTTGGGGCCAATAGTCTGCTTTGGGGCCTAACATGTGCTGAAGTGGTTCTAAAGCTGTCCTGCCTGTTCTGAAGGAAGCTGTGCCAAGGAGTAGACCCAGGGGAGGCCCCTTGCTGGAGAGAGCCAGGAAGAAGGCTGGTCTCCAAGAAGGGCCTGGTGACTCACTTGGTGGACGCACTGAAATTCGGGAACCTGCTTGCAGTGTTGTGGGGTCAGTTTAAAGGTTCTGACACCGTGAAGCTGGACATTGATCTGGAGAGTCTGTAAGTACTCTTCTACGGTATCTGGGACCCCTAACCCTCACCTTCTTAACCGTTCTGCTATAAAACCTTACAAAGACAAAAATGACTGGGCCCAATAATGAATATTCTTTCTCAGTCTCAACATTTTGTGAATGTTAGCCCGCCTCTGGCACCTGGAGGTGCTATCCTGCCTTTGGGGGTGTCAGAGGGGTGCTACAAAAGCAGTATCTGATTGGACAAGGTAGAGGTTGTGACATCACTGTGTCCTTCCCCACCACCTCATCCAATCCCAATTTTTGACCAGCCTTTTTGCAGTCCTTGAACAGCAGACTGGGGGAGGGGGAAGCAGCACAGGCCACAGTGCTCATGTGTTAACAAGTTGCATACTGATAGCAGGAGAGTGCAGCGTAACAGAGAGATGAGCTCATCAATCTGCTGCTTCTCTTTTTACTGTCCAGTCACAGGATGGTGGTGAGACAGGACCAGTAAGTGTTCGTTAACTGCAGCAGAAAAAAAAACAGGTCTCCTAGACTGCTGGAGCTGCACCAGGTTTTGCACTCTACAGTTTTAGTAAATACCCCCCTACCCCAAATGTGTGTCCTTTTTATACAAAACTACAACTGAAGGCCTTGTAACAGAAGTTTTGCATTAGAGATACTGAACTCCTGTGTAGCCTGTGGAGATGTCCAGGACCTGTCTGCCATCTTGCAGAGATGCCGGGATCACAGGACTGGCTGCACAGAGTTTTAAATCCTTTGGCCGATAAGATGAATGGGAAGCTCTGCTGACTTCCATTATCCAACCACCTGCAATTTTTTTTTATTGTTCTTGCTCATGATTGGGTTTTCTTTGCTAAGTGAAATTTCACATTCCCTATGCCCTGGGGGAAATTATCTTGCAAAATACAATTTCTTTTGCAAAGGGCAGCAGCCTATTGTCTTTTAGTAAATCAGCCCCCTTGAGCTCAGGGCAAAGCTGAGTGACTGAAAAGCATCTCTTGTTCCACCTGCTGGTGACAAATGTTACTGCATTTTTCAGCTTTTTCTTAGAGCCCATAGGCTCTTAGTCCTTGTGCTGAAAGCAATCTTCCTGATGTTTTTGCTCTATGCCATAGGGTTATGACGCGGAGGAGAGAGTGTATATTGCCACTCAGGGACCCACAGTGAACACCGTCGGAGATTTCTGGAAGATGGTCTGGCAGGAACGTTCCCCCATTATCGTCATGATTACCAACATCGAGGAAGTCAATGAGGTGCCTCATTTTTTTCTGATTCTCATAATGCAGATTTTTCCAGCCTTTTTTACTTTGTGAACCATGGGGGTGAGACATGAGTATCAAATTACGTATTCCTTTCTCAACCAGGGTTCCATAGACCCTTAGGGTTCCACCATAGGTTGCTAGGGGTTCCTTGAGCAGTAGAGGATTTATTTTCTGCCTGACAGTACTTGTATAGTTCTGGCACCAATGACACGTAGCACAGCCAAAAACATGGGAACACTGGTTATCAATATAATGGACAGCTACACTGACCACCTATATGACAGTGGATATATCCAAGAGACACTAGGACTTCTATACTTATTAATGGTAAAGGGAAAGACTACAATCATTCAAAAAGCTCACTGGCTCTGGTTAGGTGGCTCATATGCAGCGATGGCCACCCTCCAATGGACTTTAAGTCACCAAAGTAACAGGGCATTGTTGCCAATTGTTACTAATGTAAGCAAGTCCTCCTCCCATTGACCATCAATACAAGGGGGACCCTTTTCCCATTGACAACCAATGTAAAGGGACATTATAATTTTCAAAGTCTCAGTACCTTTTTTTTGCCATTATTATTAATGTTAAAAAAGGTAAACCCAGCATTCTTTATTCTTTTATTTTCTTCTGTGTTTACAACTAGGAATCATGCTAATGTACCAAGAGCTATAGATGTGATCATTTTTTAGCAGGGGTTCCTTGAGGCCTGAATATCATTTCAAGGGTTGCTTTTGCTAATAAGGTTGAGAAAGGCTACCATAAACTTCCAAGTTGACGTCACAGGATTTTGTGATGTGCAGCCTCCTCTCTATCCAAGGGGCAGCAAGGATGCTTATAATGGGAAGGGTTGGGAAATCCTGGCCTGCAAGTCCACATATGTAGTGCAGACCTTCTGGCTGGTCCTGCTATCACGTCCCAGGTCCACGTTTTTCCAAAGGGTAAGAGCAGCCAGGCATACAGTAGCATCCACGCTTCTGGCTCAATAAGTAGTCTAGGGGGTTGTTTTTTTCTGAATTTATTGCAGTGTAACTTGGTTAGGGCATAGGGAGCTGTGGGATACTTCGGAATGCTGAACAGTAGTAAGAGGACGCCCTCTTTTAACAGCTACATCTTCTTGAAAAGGCCCTTAGCTACAGTGCATGGGAAATGGAAAAGCCTGGGACACCAAAGCAATGTCCCAGGCCGGGCGGGAACTCAGTCTCAGAGCAACAGGGGGTTAACAAACAGCATTCACCAAGATCCTGCTCTTAAGTCTGTACTCACAAGTCCTTTGGTGCCTGGATGACTCTCTCAGAGTCAATCAGCTGCTTAGTGGACTCGCCAGACGGAATTTTAGAGGAATCCCCCCTTCTTTGGCTTGAACTCTCTCTCTCTCTCTGCAGGTAGGGCCCATGTCTTCTGGTAGTTTGTGCTTTGCTGGTGCCAGGTGAAGGTGTAGGAAGCAGCCCTCCAGGCCGGGTGCTTCTCCTACTGCACAAGGACCTTGACGGATGCAGCCCTAGCCTGTTTATGTTCTCTCCAGCCACCTTCTGAGCATGACCCCTCAGCGATTGACTGAGACCACATAGATATTCAAACTGCCTACTCAGCCTGCTCCACTCCTATGTACCGGATCTTTCCAGAAAGCAGGAAGAAGCAATCGAGTGTGCAGCCTGTGGGACCCTGATCAGCCCAGAGCAATCAGCAACAGCTCCACTGATTACAGAGGAGCACAAAAAATAACTAAATTTACCTGACAGTCTAGCACCTAACTAGGAAGTTTCTACAAATAGTTCAGATAGGTGTTCAGAGACTACAAAGATTTCCAGCAACAAGGGAAGGTCTGGTACACTAAAGCTGTGACTGTATAAAAAACAGAAGTTCTGGGAGAGCTAGACCACTTCTTTTCTTGTCAAAGCTCAATAAATCAAGCATGTGCTGCTAATCTGACAAATATCATCTTTTGGTCAACATCGTTGGCATACAAACATAGAAATATAGACGACTGATAGTTGAACAAGACCAAGTGGTCCAGCGGGCTTGCTCTTTTTTTTTAAATATTTATGTCTGATGATAGATCAATGTTTATCCCAAGCATGTTTAAATTTGCTTACTGTTAATTTACTAAACTACCTCTACTGGGAGTCTGTACCAACATCACTACTCATTTCAAAAGATAACACTTTCTAAAGTTATCCTTGAACTCTCCCCACTCTTAGTTTAAGGGCATGCCCCAGTATTCTTATACTTACATTGAAAATTCTGCCCTCCCAGACCTTATACACACCCTTATATTAAAGGTTTTAATCAGGCCCACCTTTCCCTCCTTTGCTCGAGGCTGTACATAATAATGCACAGCTTTATTATTAGTGAAGTTGGCTTTTAATGAATCCCTCCAACCCCTTGAGTGCAGAACCTGACATAATACTTACCGTCCTCCTTGATCCACCAACATTTCTTCCAACAAGGTCCCAGCTGGCTCCTATATATACTGACAACAGCCCTATTCTTATAGGTAGGGATGAGCCGAACACCCCCCGGTTCGGTTCGCACCAGAACCCGCGAACGGACCGCAAGTTCGCACGAACGTTAGAACCCCATTGACGTCTATGGGACTCGAACGTTCGAAATCAAAAGTGCTCATTTTAAAGGCTAATTTGCATGGTATTGTCCTAAAAAGGGTTTGGGGACCCGGGTCCTACCCCAGGGGACATGTATCAATGCAAAAAAAACTTTTAAAAACGGCCGTTTTTTCGGGAGCAGTGATTTTAATGATGCTTAAAGTAAAAAAAAAAAAGTGAAATATTCCTTTAAATATCGTACCTGGGGGGTGTCTATAGTATGCCTGTAAAGTGACGCGTGTTTCCCATGTTTAGAACAGTCCCTGCACCAAATGTCATTTTTAAAGGAAAAAATCTCATTTAAAACTGCTTGCGGGTTTAATGTCATGTCGGGTCATGGCAATATGGATGAAAATCAGTGAGACAAACGGCATGGGTACCCCCCAGTCCATTACCAGGCCCTTTGGGTCTTGTATGGATATTAAGGGGAACCCCGCACCCAAATTAAAATAAGGAAAGGTCCCTATATACTCTGAACAGCAGTATTCAGGCGGTGCAAACAAGACAGGGACTGTAGGTTTGTTGTTAAGTAGAATCTGTTTGTAATTTTGAACATTTTTAACGTGTTTAGCTCCAGCCAAAAAATCTTTTCTAAGCTTTTTGGAAAACATAGGGAAGGGTTATCACCCCTGTGACATTTGTTTTGCGTCTTTCCTCCTCTTCAGAAGATTTCACCTCACTTTTTTGTCCCAATGAAAAATGTTTTTGGAAAATTTGGGTTTTTTTGTGGAACAAGGATTGGAAAGCATCAGTGGAAAGGAGAAATTGTTTTCCCATATTAACTCTTACAGGAGAGAATTTCCCTTCCTTAGGGGTAGATTTCATCTCACTTCCTGTTGTCTCCTTCCGTTTGCAAGTAGGAGTCGTTTGTAAGTTAGATGTTTGAAAGTAGGGTCCTGCCCTATATACTCAGCAGAAATTTGGGCCTTAGGTGTTGCTGTGGCCAAAACACTGTAAGCCCTCACAGGGCCCTGCTGTGAAATATTAGATCAAGAATTGTAATTACATGCCCCTGTTGAACAGGAGCTGAAAAATTAGGCCTTAGGCACTGGTGCTGGTGCCACAACACTGCAACCCCTCACAGACACTCTAGTTGGAACGCAGGAACGAGCCCTGCTGCAAAGTATTGCATCAAAAATTGTAATTACACGCCCCTGTTAGACAGGGGCAGAAAAATTGGGTCTTAGGCACTGGTGCTGGTGCCACAACACTGCAACCCCTCACAGACACTCTAGTTGAAACGCAGGAACAAGCCCTGCTGCAAAGTATTGCATCAAAAATTGTAATTACACGCCCCTGTTAGACAGGGGCTGAAAAATTGGGTCTTAGGCACTGGTGCTGGTGCCACAACACTGCAACCCCTCACAGACACTCTAGTTGGAATGCAGGAACGAGCCCTGCTGCAAAGTATTACATCAAAAATTGTAATTACACGCCCCTGTTAAACAGGGGCTGAAAAATTGTGCCTTAGGCACTGGTGGTGGCGCCCAGAACCAAAAATGTTCTTACAAGCTATCAGCGTGATGATTGAGGAGGAAGAGGATAATTACTCAGGGATAGTCACTCAGCATCAGCATAGGCAGTCTTTGAAGGGATCTGAGATTTCAAAAAAAATTATTCGGTTACATCTGCATCAGGTGCTTGGTAGCTGGTGGTGATCCAAGACTGATTCATTTTTATGAAGGTCAGCCGATCGACCGAGTCGGTGGACAGACGCACCCTGTGATCGGTTACCACGCCTCCAGCAGCACTGAATGTGCGTTCCGAAAGAACGCTGGATGCAGGACAGGCCAGTAGCTCAATTGCATACTGTGCAAGCTCTGGCCAGTGATCCATCCTCAAGACCCAGTAACCCAGAGGATTTTCGGTGGGAAAGGTGTCCAAGTCTGATCTTGCCCCTAGGTATTCCTGCACCATGTAAAACAGACGCTGGCGATGGTTGCTGGAACCGATCATACCTTGGGGCTGCGGACCAAAAAATTGTCTGAACGCATCGGTCAGACGGCCACCTTCTCCACCGCTCCTTCTTTGACTGACCGAAGCCTCAGCAACACGTTGTCCAGAAACAGGAGTTTGTAACCTCCCAGTCTCTGGGAACGCGTTGCACAGACCTTTCTGCAAGGCCTCCCGAAGATGTTTCATCCTCTGCTCCCTCTGCGATGGCAAGATAAGGTCCGCAACCTTACCCTTGTAACGTGGATCAAGGAGGGTTGCCAGCCAGTATTGGTCCTTCTCCTTGATACCACGAATACGAGGATCCTTACGCAGGCTTTGCAGGATCAGGGAGGCCATGCAGCGTAGGTTTGCTGAGGCATTCGGTCCGGAGTCCTCTGGGTCACTAAGGACAACAACGTCCGCAGCCACCTCCTCCCAGCCACGTACAAGTCCATGTGTTCCTTGGGACTGATCCCTTAAAGACTGCTGATGCTGAGTGCCAGGCTCCACCTCCATACTGACACAATCTTCCTCCTCCTCCTCCTCCTCCTCCTCGTCCTCTTCCTGTGTGATCGGCGGGCACGCAGGAACACTGTCTGGATAAAGGGGGCCTTGAGAGCTAAGGAAGTCCTCCTCTTCCTGCCTCTGTTCTGCCTCAAGTGCCCTGTCCATTATTCCACGCAGCGTGTGCTCCAACAGGTGGACAAGGGGGACAGTGTCACTGATGCATGCACTGTCAGTGCTCACCATCCTCGTGGCCTCCTCGAATGGTGACAGGACAGTGCATGCATCCCTGATCATGGCCCACTGGCGTGGGGAAAAAAAACCAAGGTCCCCTGACCCTGTCCTGGTGCCATAGTCGCACAGGTACTCATTGATGGCCCTCTGCTGCGTGTGCAGCCGCTGCAGCATGGCCAACGTCGAGTTCCACCTGGTGGGCATGTCACAGATTAGGCGGTTCTTGGGCAGGTTAAACTCCTTTTGGAGGTCCGTCAGCCGAGCACTGGCATTATATGACCGGCGGAAATGCACACAGACTTTCCTGGCCTGCCTCAGGACATCCTGTAAGCCCGGGTACCTGCCCAAGAACCGCTGCACCACCAAGTTAAGGACGTGAGCCAAACAGGGCACATGGGTCAGTTGTCCCTGTCGGAGGGCAGAGAGGAGGTTGGTGCCATTGTCGCAAACCACCATTCCTGCCTTAAGTTGGCGTGGCGTCAACCACCTCTGAACCTGCCCCTGCAGAGCTGACAGAACCTCTGCCCCAGTGTGGCTCCTGTCCCCCAAGCACACCAGCTCAAGCACCGCATGGCATCTTTTGGCCTGCGTACTTGCGTAGCCCCTTGAACGCCTACGGAGCACCGCTGGTTCCGAGGAAGAGGCCATGGAGGAAGAAGAAGAGGAGGGGGTGGAGGAGAGAGGTGTGTCACAATCAGCATTTTGGAGGCGTGGTGGCGGAACAACCTCCAACACTACTGCACCTTGTCCTGCATCCTTCCCAGCTGCCAGCAGAGTCACCCAATGCGCCGTGAAACTTAAGTAACGTCCCTGTCCATGCCTGCTGGACCATGAGTCAGCGGTAATATGCACCTTACCGCTGACCGCCCTGTCCAGCGAGGCATGGACATTGCCTTCCACATGCCGGTAGAGAGCCGGAATCGCCTTCCGTGAGAAAAAGTGGCGTTTGGGTACCTGCCACTGAGGAACCGCACATTCCACAAACTCACGGAAGGGGGCAGAGTCTACCAACTGAAAAGGCAGCAGTTGAAGTGCTAGCAATTTTGCCAAGCTAGCATTCAACCGCTGGGCATGTGGATGGCTGGGAGCAAACTTCTTTCGGCGGTGCAGCAGCTGGGGCAGGGAAATTTGCCTGGTACAATCTGACGTCGGTGTACCAAAAGCAGATTGCCCACAAGTACTTGGCTGTGACACACCTAATTCTACACCTTCATTCCTCTCACTGCAGGTCGCAGAGAGGACTGAAGGTCTAGTGGGGTTGGAAATCTCAGCTGATGAGGAGCAAGGAGAGATCGTCTTTGTTCTTTGGTGTGGGTCTTTTAGATACGCTTGCCAACGAACTGCATGGCAGGTCAACATATGTCTGGTCAAGCATGTGGTACCCAAGCGGGAGATGTTTTGGCCACGCGAGATACGCTTGAGACATATGTTGCAAATAGCAGCGGTGCGATCTGATGCACTCGTCTCAAAAAAGGCCCACACCAAAGAACTTTTTGAATAACGCGCAGAGACTGCAGCGCCCTGCACATGTGGAGCTTTGGGGTGTGATGCAGTCAATGTGCTGCCCTTAGGCTGGCCCCTGGAGGGCATCCTGCCTAGTTGGTGATGTGCCACCTCCTCCTCCTCCTCCTCCTCCTCCTCCTCTCTCCTATCAGGCACCCACGTTGAGTCAGTGACCTCATCATCCCCTCCCTCCTCATCACTGGAGCAAACCTGGCAGTATGCTGCAGCAGGGGGAGCATGACTGCCAGATTGCTGTCCTTCTTGGGCACCCCCTCTGTCCGTGCTCATGTTACTGCCTTCATTGAGCTCAGTATCATCATCAGAGCCTTCCAAACGCTGGGCATCCTCCTGGAGCATGTACCCAACACTGTGGTCAAACAGTTCGAGGGAATCCTCATGAGGACATGGTGGAGCTAGGGAAGGAGTCACTGATGACATTGAGCTGAGGGAAGAGGCCGCTGCTTTGCCAGACAAAGCACCCTGGGCATGGGTGAGAGAGGATGAGGAGGATGAGGACGGCTTGGTCATCCACTCGACCAAGTCTTCCGCATGTTGCGGCTCAACACGGCCAGCTGCCGAAAAAAAGGCCAAGCGTGTCCCATGGCCACGTGCTGATGAGGATGCACCGTCTCCACGACCAGCACTAGACACAGAGCCTGCTTGCCCTCTCTTATTGGCTTGTGACTGTCTGCCTCTCCTTCTTGGCCTTCCAGACATACTAATGGCCTGTAGCTGCACTAAGCTGGGATAGAACACCTGTAATTTTCTTCAGGTAGCTTTATATACTGTAACCAGACAAGCCTGCCTGTCAGTAGGAAGATAACAGGAACGGATCTAGCTGAACACTGTGAGCAGGACGTACTGCACTAAATGTATATAGCAGGAACGGATCTAGCTGAACACTGTGAGCAGGACGCACTGCACTGAATGTAAATACCAGGAACGGATCTAGCTGAACACTGTGAGCAGGACGCACTGCACTGAATGTAAATAGCAAGAACGGATCTAGCTGAACACTGTGAGCAGGACGCACTGCACTGAATGTAAATAGTCTAGCTGCCTGACCGTGGTACTAATAGGATCAAAAAGAACACCTGTAATTTTCTTAAGGTAGCTTTATATACTGTAACCAGACAAGCCTGCCTGTCAGTAGGAAGATAACAGGAACGGATCTAGCTGAACACTGTGAGCAGGACACACTGTACTAAATGTAAATAGTCTAGCTGCCTGACCGTGGTACTAATAGGATCAAAAAGAACACCTGTAATTTTCTTCAGGTAGCTTTATATACTGTAACCAGACAAGCCTGCCTGTCAGTAGGAAGATAACAGGAACGGATCTAGCTGAACACTGTGAGCAGGACGTACTGCACTAAATGTATATAGCAGGAACGGATCTAGCTGAACACTGTGAGCAGGACGCACTGCACTGAATGTAAACAGCAGGAACGGATGTAGCTGAACACTGTGAGCAGGACGCACTGCACTGAATGTAAATAGCAGGAACGGATCTAGCTGAACACTGTGAGCAGGACGCACTGCACTGAATGTAAATAGCAGGAACGGATCTAGCTGAACACTGTGAGCAGGACGCACTGCACTAAATGTAAATACCAGGAACGGATCTAGCTGAACACTGTGAGCAGGACGCACTGCACTGAATGTAAATAGCAGGAACGGATCTAGCTGAACACTGTGAGCAGGACGCACTGCACTAAATGTAAATACCAGGAACAGATCTAGCTGAACACTGTGAGCAGGACGCACTGCACTGAATGTAAATACCAGGAACGGATCTAGCTGAACACTGTGAGCAGGACGCACTGCACTGAATGTAAATAGCAGGAACGGATCTAGCTGAACACTGTGAGCAGGACGCACTGCACTAAATGTAAATACCAGGAACGGATCTAGCTGAACACTGTGAGCAGGACGCACTGCACTGAATGTAAATAGCAGGAACGGATCTAGCTGAACACTGTGAGCAGGACGCACTGCACTAAATGTAAATACCAGGAACGGATCTAGCTGAACACTGTGAGCAGGACGCACTGCACTGAATGTAAATACCAGGAACGGATCTAGCTGAACACTGTGAGCAGGACGCACTGCACTGAATGTAAATAGCAGGAACGGATCTAGCTGAACACTGTGAGCAGGACGCACTGCACTAAATATAAATACCAGGAACGGATCTAGCTGAACACTGTGAGCAGGACGCACTGCACTGAATGTAAATACCAGGAACGGATCTAGCTGAACACTGTGAGCAGGACGCACTGCACTGAATGTAAATAGTCTAGCTGCCTGACCGTGGTACTAATAGGATCAAAAAGAACACCTGTAATTTTCTTAAGGTAGCTTTATATACTGTAACCAGACAAGCCTGCCTGTCAGTAGGAAGATAACAGGAACGGATCTAGCTGAACACTGTGAGCAGGACACACTGTACTAAATGTAAATAGTCTAGCTGCCTGACCGTGGTACTAATAGGATCAAAAAGAACACCTGTAATTTTCTTAAGGTAGCTTTATATACTGTAACCAGACAAGCCTGCCTGTCAGTAGGAAGATAACAGGAACGGATCTAGCTGAACACTGTGAGCAGGACACACTGTACTAAATGTAAATAGTCTAGCTGCCTGACCGTGGTACTAATAGGATCAAAAAGAACACCTGTAATTTTCTTCAGGTAGCTTTATATACTGTAACCAGACAAGCCTGCCTGTCAGTAGGAAGATAACAGGAACGGATCTAGCTGAACACTGTGAGCAGGACGTACTGCACTAAATGTATATAGCAGGAACGGATCTAGCTGAACACTGTGAGCAGGACGCACTGCACTGAATGTAAATAGCAGGAACGGATCTAGCTGAACACTGTGAGCAGGACGCACTGCACTGAATGTAAATAGCAGGAACGGATCTAGCTGAACACTGTGAGCAGGACGCACTGCACTGAATGTAAATAGCAGGAACGGATCTAGCTGAACACTGTGAGCAGGACGCACTGCACTGAATGTAAATAGCAGGAACGGATCTAGCTGAACACTGTGAGCAGGACGCACTGCACTGAATGTAAACAGCAGGAACGGATGTAGCTGAACACTGTGAGCAGGACGCACTGCACTGAATGTAAATAGCAGGAACGGATCTAGCTGAACACTGTGAGCAGGACGCACTGCACTGAATGTAAATAGCAGGAACGGATGTAGCTGAACACTGTGAGCAGGACGCACTGCACTAAATGTAAATACCAGGAACGGATCTAGCTGAACACTGTGAGCAGGACGCACTGCACTGAATGTAAATAGCAGGAACGGATCTAGCTGAACACTGTGAGCAGGACGCACTGCACTGAATGTAAATAGCAGGAACGGATCTAGCTGAACACTGTGAGCAGGACGCACTGCACTGAATGTAAATAGCAGGAACGGATCTAGCTGAACACTGTGAGCAGGACGCACTGCACTGAATGTAAATAGCAGGAACGGATCTAGCTGAACACTGTGAGCAGGACGCACTGCACTGAATGTAAATAGCAGGAACGGATCTAGCTGAACACTGTGAGCAGGACGCACTGCACTGAATGTAAATAGCAGGAACGGATCTAGCTGAACACTGTGAGCAGGACGCACTGCACTGAATGTAAATAGCAGGAACGGATCTAGCTGAACACTGTGAGCAGGACACACTGCACTAAATGTAAATAGTCTAGATAGAAGATAACAGGAACGGATCTAGCTAAACTGAATACAGTGTATATATATATATGCAACACCTGGGATGCATATATATACACAATACACTGTAAGTGCAGCTAACTGACTGACTGTTCTGCCTAATCTATCTAACTCAAATCAAATGACACTGTCTCTCTCTCTCTCTATCTCTCAGCACACCGGAACACACACTACACAGGGCCGCCGTGCAGGCGGCCTTATATAGTGTGGGGTGTGTACTAAATCCCCTGAGCCATAATTGGCCAAAGCCACCCTGGCTTTGGCCAATTACAGCTCTCTCTACTGACGGCGCTGTGATTGGCCAAGCATGCGGGTCATAGTGCATGCTTGGCCAATCATCAGCCAGCAATGCACTGCGATGCCGCAGTGAATTATGGGCCGTGACGCGCCACACGAATTTGGCGCGAACGGCCCATATCGTTCGCAATTCGACGGACGGTCGAACAGCCGATGTTCGAGTCGAACATGGGTTCGACTCGAACACGAAGCTCATCCCTACTTATAGGTAAGTCAAACTATAAAGAAACTGCTCGAGGCTCCCATGTGTAGAATGTAACCATGAGAATGAATAGGGCTGAGTAGTATAAAGAGGGGTCGACCGAGACCTTATAGTGAGGAAGGTATTATCCCAGTCGTCTGTGAAGGTTCTCATTTATTCAGGTCATCTAATAGTTAATAGTGCTTAGTCACACTGTGTACCAATTGTGGTAAAAACATATCATAAACGAAAAAACCAAATAAATAAGTAATTTAAAAAAAACTGAAAGTTCCAAATAATGGTGAGGAAAGTCCACATTGTACAAAAGGTACTCAAAGTGTTCCACCATCAAAGTCTTAAACTGTGTTCCCACACCAAGCAGGTTCACCACCACCAGATGGCCACAAATGCAGGCTTAACAAACTCAAATGACTCTCTTATTATAGAGAAGTCATAAACAGCATTTGATTTATAGCTCAACGCAAACCATGTTTTCCCACACTCTTCGCCAAATTCAAATATTAGCCAGAGAAGGTAGAGCTCCTATGGATCCTCCTTTTACTCACAGGCCTCCACATATGCTCAAAAAGAAGTAAACGTGCAGATGCTCTTAGTGACATTCAACTTGGCATGTTCTGTAATGTTGAAGACATTTCATAGCTTCTTTAAGCCACTTCTTCAGAACTGAAGTGACTTTTTAAAACCTACAAAACGTCTTCAATATTACAGAAGAAGTCTGTCTGCACTCAGTTGGTGGGGAAATTCATTATAGGAAAACTTTAATAAAGGTTTCTCCATATATGTTTTATCACCCTGACCTTGCATTATTTTTGTTGCTTGTTTCTGGATCCCATATATCTTATCAATATCTCTTTGTAAGGTATGTCTCCGAAACTGGACACAGTATTCTCAATGGGGTCTAATGCTCTATATAGTGGAATCGGGACCTCCATACTCCTTTTCTCCCATATCTTGTAATTCTCCCAAAGGTACAAATTTTTGCTGGGGAAAATACACGCAAGGATTTAATTTTGTCTAGTCAGGCCTAGAGTATTTTAACTAGCCTGGATGGTCTATCAGTTAGTTATATAATCCTCTACCCAGTAGTGTGATGTCTTCAGATTTAGCTTAGCTTTGCTTTCAGAAAGGAACAAGAAGTAAATAAACCCAGCGGCTAAAATTGCTTCCTAGAGTCTTGTTAACCAACTTCTATATTCCAGCTTCAAAAAAATATGGCTGCTGACCTATTGCCTTCTATTTTGTGCCATCTTCTTTAGAAATGTACAGAATACTGGCCAGAGAAACAGGCTACATATGAAGGAATAGAAGTCACAGTGAACGACATCATTCCAGATGATGACTATGTGCTAAGAATCATGACTTTAAAGGTGATGAAAATGAATGGGTTGTACTAACACAACAACAGAAAAGGTATACAAAGCTAGGTGAAAGAAGAGAAGAACATATGATTGGATGAACCAATGTTTCTTCTTCTTTCTTTTTTCTTCCTCCTTCTTATTTCTTCTGCTTCTTTCTTCTTCTTTCTTCTCCTTTCTTTCCACTAGTGGTTAGAAATATCACTTTTCCAAGTTTGGTAAGCCAAAGAAACAGGTTTACCTTTATGGTGTCCTTACCAGCCACCCATACTCATCTTCCCTTTACTCCCCTACTGGTCAGTAGGGATGAGCTTCGAGTTCGAGTCGAACTCATGTTCTACTCGAACATTGGCTGTTCGCAAGTTCGCGGAACAGCGAACAATTTGGGGTGTTCGCGGCAAATTCGAATGCCGCGGAACACCCTTTAAAAGTCTATGGGAGAAATCAAAAGTGCTAATTTTAAAGGCTTATATGCAAGTTATTGTCATAAAAAGTGTTTGGGGACCCGGGTCCTGCCCCAGGGGACATGGATCAATGCAAAAAAAAGTTTTAAAAACGGACGTTTTTTCAGGAGCAGTGATTTTATTAATGCTTAAAGTCAAACAATAAAAGTGTAATATCCCTTTAAATTTCGTACCTAGGGGGTGTCTATAGTATGCCTGTAAAGGGGCGCATGTTTCCTGTGTTTAGAACAGTCTGACAGCAAAATGACATTTGGAAGGAAAAAACTCATTTAAAACTAGCCGCGGCTATTGCATTGCCGACAATACACATAGAAGTTCATTGATAAAAACGGCATGGGAATTCCCCACAGGGGAACCCCGAACCAAAATAAAAAAAAAAAAATGATGTGGGGGTCCCCCTAAATTCCATACAAGGCCCTTCAGGTCTGGTATGGATATTAAGGGGAACCCCAGCCAAAATTGAAAAAAAAAATTGACGTGGGGTTCCCCCTAAATTCCATACCAGACCCTTCAGGTCTGGTATGGATTTTAAGGGGAACCCCGCGCCAAAAAAAAAAAAAAAAAAACGGCGTGGGGTCCCCCTTAAAATCCATACCAGACCCTTATCCGAGCACGCAACCTGGCAGGCCGCAGGAAAAGAGGGGGGGACGAGAGTGCGGCCCCCCCCCTCCTGAACCGTACCAGGCCACATGCCCTCAACATTGGGAGGGTGCTTTGGGGTAGCCCCCCAAAACACCTTGTCCCCATGTTGATGAGGACAAGGGCCTCATCCTCACAACCCTGGCCGGTGGTTGTGAGGGTCTGCGGGCGGGGGGCTTATCGGAATCTGGAAGCCCCCTTTAACAAGGGGACCCCCAGATCCCGGCCCCCCCCCTGTGTGAAATGGTAAGGGGGTACTTACCCCTACCATTTCACTAAAAAACTGTCAAAAATGTTAAAAATGACAAGAGACAGTTTTTGACAATTCCTTTATTTAAATGCTTCTTCTTTCTTCTTTCTTCCTTCATCTTCTTCTGGTTCTTCTGGCTCTTCTGGTTCTTCCTCCGGCGTTCTCGTCCAGCATCTTCTCCGCGGCGTCTTCTATCTTCTTCTCCTCGGGCCGCTCCGCACCCATGGCATGAGGGGGGAGGCTCCCGCTCTTCTCTTCATCTTCTTCTCTTCTTCATCTTCTTCTTCTTCTTCCTTCTTCTCTTCTTCTCTTCTTCTCTTCTTCCTGTCTTCTGCGGGCCGCTCCGCAGCCATGCTGTGGCATGGAGGGAGGCTCCCGCTGTGTGACGGCGTCTCTTCGTCTGACGGTTCTTAAATAACGGGGGGCGGGGCCACCCCCAAAACACCTTGTCCCCATGTTGATGAGGACAAGGGCCTCATCCTCACAACCCTGGCCGGTGGTTGTGAGGGTCTGCGGGCGGGGGGCTTATCGGAATCTGGAAGCCCCCTTTAACAAGGGGACCCCCAGATCCCGGCCCCCCCCCTGTGTGAAATGGTAAGGGGGTACCACCCCTCTGACGCACGGTGACATGACGGGACTTCCCTGTGGCATTCCCCGTGACGTCACAGGGAAGTCCCTCAAGTCACCGTGCGTCAGAGGGGGGGCGGGGTCACCGGATGGGCGGGGTCACCGGATGGCCCCGCCCCCCGTTATTTAAGAACCGTCAGACGAAGAGACGCCGTCACACAGCGGGAGCCTCCCACCATGCCAGCATGGCTGCGGAGCGGCCCGGAGAAGACAGGAAGAAGAGAAGAAGGAAGAAGAAGAAGAAGAAGAAGATGAAGAAGAAGATGAAGAAGAGAAGAAGATGAAGAGAAGAGCGGGAGCCTCCCCCCTCATGCCATGGGTGCGGAGCGGCCCGAGGAGAAGAAGATAGAAGACGCCGCGGAGAAGATGCTGGACGAGAACGCCGGAGGAAGAACCAGAAGAGCCAGAAGAACCAGAAGAAGATGAAGGAAGAAAGAAGAAAGAAGAAGCATTTAAATAAAGGAATTGTCAAAAACTGTCTCTTGTCATTTTTAACATTTTTGACAGTTTTTTAGTGAAATGGTAGGGGTAAGTACCCCCTTACCATTTCACACAGGGGGGGGGCCGGGATCTGGGGGTCCCCTTGTTAAAGGGGGCTTCCAGATTCCGATAAGCCCCCCGCCCGCAGACCCTCACAACCACCGGCCAGGGTTGTGAGGATGAGGCCCTTGTCCTCATCAACATGGGGACAAGGTGTTTTGGGGGGCTACCCCAAAGCACCCTCCCAATGTTGAGGGCATGTGGCCTGGTACGGTTCAGGAGGGGGGGGGGGCCGCACTCTCGTCCCCCCCTCTTTTCCTGCGGCCTGCCAGGTTGCGTGCTCGGATAAGGGTCTGGTATGGATTTTTAGGGGGACCCCACGCCGTTTTTTTTTTTTTTTTTTGGCGCGGGGTTCCCCTTAAAATCCATACCAGACCTGAAGGGTCTGGTATGGAATTTAGGGGGAACCCCACGTCAATTTTTTTTTTTAATTTTGGCTGGGGTTCCCCTTAATATCCATACCAGACCTGAAGGGCCTTGTATGGAATTTAGGGGGACTCCCACATCATTTTTTTTTTTTAATTTTGGTTCGGGGTTGCCCTGTGGGGAATTCCCATGCCGTTTTTATCAATGAACTTCTATGTGTATTGTCGGCAATGCAATAGCCGCGGTAGTTTTAAATGTGTTTTTTCCTTCAAAATGTCACTTTGCTGTCAGACTGTTCTAAACACGGGAAACATGCGCCCCTTTACAGGCATACTATAGACACCCCCCAGGTATGAAATTTAAAGGGATATTACACTTTTATTGTTTGACTTTAAGCATTATTAAAATCACTGCTCCTGAAAAAACGGCCGTTTTTAAAACTTTTTTTTGCATTGATTCATGTCCCCTGGGGGAGGACCCGGGTCCTCAAACACTTTTTATGACAATAACTTGCATATTAGCCTTTAAAATTAGCACTTTTGATTATTCATGTTCGTGTCCCATAGACTTTAACGGCGTTCGCGTGTTCGAACGAATTTTTTTCCTGTTCGCATGTTCTGGTGCGAACCGAACAGGGGGGTGTTCGGCTCATCCCTACTGGTCAGTTAGGCCACTAGAAAAAAAGATAGAAAGCCCCATGGAAGCTCCAAGTTGCTGAGGACTTTCTTCCCACACATATAAGTGAAAGTATATGGTATTTTTCTTGATGGCATTTGGTTACTTGACAGCCCCCTCACTGGTCTGTTTTTCTAAATATAGGGTTAAGAGCAGCTAGTAAGTATAGTCACATGGCTCAGTGATCAGTATAATGTGGTTATTAAGAATACCAGTGTGTTTTGGAGGAAAAAAAGCCTACCCTTCTTCGGGTCCTAAAATCTATGGAGTGTAATTAATCTATGCTGTTCAGTAGACTGAGGTGTCAGCATATTCTCATGGAGAAGAGGAAGGCAGCCATACTTGCCACCATCTTCATCTTCTCCACAAGGATATGCTGAGACTGTCAGCATCCGAAATAGGCTATCTTTTAAACATCTTCTAGTTTTAGGGATTCTTTAGAGCTTAAAATCTTTGGAGCATAATTAAAAATGGTGTTTAATAGATAGTCTGTTCTGGGGCTAAATGAAACTAAGGGGTCAGCCTTGTGGAGAAGGGGATGACTGAATATGGCTGTAATACCCTTCTCCATGAGGTACACTGACCCCACAGTCTAATGAACACCATCCAGTTTTAACAACACTCCATAATTTTTAAGCCCTAAAGAAAGGGGAAGCCTTTGTCTCGGAAACCCATTGGATATTCTTAATACTTTATTCTAATCATAATTTATACCTAAACATTCTTACTAGCCATTCCTAGCCCTATACTTAAAAATTGATTATCTGTTGTATGGTGCACTTACTGTGACCAGAGAGGTAGCAGCCTAAGACTTAAAATAGGTCTCTATACATCACACCTATACTGCAGCTTGACCTCCTCAAAGTAAGACCACCTCTTTATACAGATTGATAAATTCTCAACCTTCAACGCTAGCTTATATCCATTAGATTTCCTCATTGGTCTGGTAAACAGAGAATGAGATGGGACGCAGTCTAATTCTCCTACCTTTGTAGTATAGTCTAAAGTAACAAGAACCACAGATGCTAACTGCAGGTTCAAATGACATTTAACATCTATCAGGAAAAGGAAAGACCCCTTTCAAGAGAGTGCTCACACCCCTAGCCATATTGTAATTGCATGTAAGACCTGAACCACGTACAGTAAATAAGAAAAACGACTCAAGCATTTATATGAACATATATTATATATATATATATATATATATATATATATATATATATATATGTATATATATATATATATACAGTGCTCAGCATAAATGAGTACACCCCAACAGATTTGCCAGGAAACCTTTACTTTGTTACTTTCCTTTCTAAATCAACATTTTCTATGGGACACTGTACTACAAAATGCTCCCACAAATTTGGGCCATTGATTGCAACCAAGATTTGTTAATTTGCACAAAAAAAAAAAGTTTTTTTCCTAACAAATTAAGTCAAGACCCTGTTGCAAAAATGAATACACTCCAATGAAAGTCTTAGGAGCAAAGCTAGACAACAAAATCCCAATTTATAAGAATTCAACTACAGGTGAGTATAATTCTTCATAAATCAGGTGTCCAGCAGACAGTTGATTATAAAAGGGGCGTTACTTAACAAAGAAATCCCCTCCCATTTCATGCTGTCAGCAATGGCCCCACATGGAAGAGAAATGTCACAAGGCCAGAGAAAGAAAATCATTTCTTTATACAAAAGAGATGAAGGCTACAAGAAGATCAGCAAAGCTTTACTTATCAGTCAGAATAATGGAGCAAAAGTAATACAAAAATTTAACAAAGATGGAACTGCAACCACCTCACAGAGACGTCCAGGCCCTCCACGGAAGTTAACACCTCAACAAGAGCATCTTCTGATGAGAAGGGTTGAAGAAAATCGCCATGCAAGTTTACTGCAGTTAGCTAAAGAAGTAGAAAGCCAAACTGGGGCGATTGTTTCCCGAGACACAATACAGCATACACTGCAGAGGAATGGCGTGCATGGGTGTCGTCCACGAAGGAAGCCTCTCCTAAAGCCCATGCACAAAAAACCCACCTAGAATTTGCCAGGGCCCATGCTGAAAAAGAAGAAGATTACTGGGACTCTGTACTCTGGAGTGATGAGATGAGGCCAAGATGAATGTTTTTGGAACTGATGGCTTCAAAACTGTATGGTCCAATATGACAATGATCCAAAACACACATCTAAGGCCACTGTTGCATTTCTGAAGAAGAACCGGGTGAAAGTGATTCAGCGGCCAAGTATGTCTCCTGATCTGAACCCAGTCGGGGAACACCTATGGGGAATCCTGAAGAGACAAGTTGAGTATCACTCTCCATCCAGCATCCCGGCTCTAAAAGAGGTCGTTCTTGAAGAATGGAAACAGATTGATGTTGCAATATGTTCCCGACATTCCATGCCTAGAAGACTTGGTGCTGTCCTTATAAATCATGGAGGTCATACAAAATACTAGATTGAGTAGTTTTGTTGTGGGGTGTATTAATTTTTGCATCAACTAATTTAAAGAGGAGTTCCACCCAGAGGGTCCATTAAAAAAAAAAAAAAATTAAAAGTCAGCAGCTACAAATACTGCAGCTGCTGACTTTTAATTGGACACTTACCTGTCCCTGGGTCCAGCGATGCGGGGGATCAAAGCCCCGCTCGTCCCCCCCCTCCCCTCGTTGGCGCCGGCATTTCAACTGTGGGCGCCGGGCTGTGGCTTCACAGCCTGGCACCCACTGCGCATGCGCAAGCGGCGCCGCGCGCAGTGATTGGCCGCTCAATCACCTGGGACCTGTAATGGGTCCCAGATGATTGACAGGAGGGAGGGAGCAGAGCCGAGCCCTTCCTGTGCCGAGGGGGAAGTGATGTCACCAGCCCAGGCAAAGGAAGAGGCAGACTACGAGGGACCACCTAGCAACAGGCATTTAGAGGTAAGTAAAAGAAAAAAAATATTCAAATGTTTTTTTGTTTTGTTTTTTTAGAATTTTTCCAGGTATTTTTGTTTTTTGGGTGGAACCCCACTTTAAGTAAAACTAAAGATTTTGTAATCTACTTTATATTATTATTATATTTACTTTCATGTAATAAAATAAACAAATGTTCTATAAAACTCAGTTTTGTCAAAATTTTGGAAATTGTTCTTGTGTTCAGTGAGATATTGATTAATATCTTACTTCCAAAAGAAGTGTACTCATTTATGATGAGCACTGTATATACATATACATATTTGAATAGTTTTTCTTGTTTTATATGGTTCGGGTCTTACAAGCATTTACAAT
Source organism: Lithobates clamitans (assembly GCA_037952925.1). Classification (NCBI taxonomy): domain Eukaryota; kingdom Metazoa; phylum Chordata; class Amphibia; order Anura; family Ranidae; genus Lithobates; species Lithobates clamitans. The sequence goes on from JBBGZY010001925.1 coordinate 1,170,463, forward strand.
ACTGCTAGGGGTGTGAGTACTCTCCTGAATGAGGTCTTTCGTCTTCTCTGAATATAACAATGCAATACCAACAGTTGGCTGATCTTATCATTTGTATGTAGATTTGAATTACTATGTAAGTAAAAGCTCTGTTTTCAGATAACTACCTTTTGGGAACCTAAAAAGTTCCCTTTTTTGTATTATTTTCTTCTGTCATGTTACTTTTTGGATGTGGTAGCCAACGATTTATAAGCCCCTGCTCCCCTAAACACCTCTAGCAATCTGAAAAAGAAAATGAACATGTATAAAGAAATGGAAATATTGTTACAACAGATGTAAAGCCACATGTGCTGTTTTTGAGATGCCCTTTAACCAAAAAAGTAACAGCTTTATTACTTCCAATTGGCCTAGAGTGGCGACGAAGAACGGACCCTGAAGCAATTCTGGTACACCTCGTGGCCAGATCAGAAGACGCCAGATCAGGCTCCTCCTCTCTTGAAACTGGTGCAGGATGTGGAGGAGGCCAGGCAGAAGGCGGAGTGGGATGTCGGACCCGTCATTGTACACTGCAGGTGGGCAAAGGTTTTTGAAGTAGATATTTTGATGCAGGGTACTGAAGTGCCTTTTTTTTTTTTTTTTTCCAGGACTTGACTAGGTGAAACTTATTTACCCTTTTTTGGATCAACTCCCCTGGAGAAAAGTAGTGACAGGCAGACTTTATGTGTGCATGTGTCCTTTTTTTTTAAGTCTCCAAAAAAGCCCAGTTGAAGTTTAACGTCTTAATATACCTTTTTCTTTCAAAGAAAATACAGCTTCCTGTATTGGGTTTGAGTTCTTTCAATCATGCAGGCTCAGCTTCACATGTGGGCTTTACCTGGGATGGCCTGCATGCAAATGCAACCTGCTTAGGACCTCCTACTCCTCCAGACTGCCGTCCATCCATCCATCAGTAACATACCAAATCAGACACGCCCCCTCTCCTCCTTGTCTGAGGGGTGTGGTTGTTACTCTGCTCTGACACTACAGTGTAACAGCCACACCCCTCAGATAAGGAGGAGAGGGGGCGTGTCTGATTTGGTATGTTACTGATGGATGGATGGACGGCAGACTGGAGGAGTAGGAGGTCCTAAGCAGGTTGCATTTGCATGCAGGCCATACTAGGTAAAGCCCACATGTGAAGCTGAGCCTGCATGATTGAAAGAACTCAAATCCAATGAATGAAAGGGGTGGGCCGGGGACAGTCAGGCTGGAGAGGATAAGGTTAGATGATACTGGAGGTTCTCTAGCAAGGAAATGAAGCGTGCTCAGCCTGACTTTCTGCAGAGAAAGCAATCCCAGTACAGGAGAGGAACCAGTACAACTGTGCAAGACTGAATGGAAAGCTGGGGTGCAATTTAAAGCAGAATGATGGCAAACACTTTTTTAGTGCTGGACCGACTTGGGGAAGGGTTAGAGTCTTTCTCAAGCCTTACATTGCTTTCTGTGTCAGGCAATAACCAGCAGGGATTCAAACTCACCCCCAGTGAACAGAAACATTTGGCTTGAGTTGGGCTTTAATTGCATGTTGCAGATGATTATAGATAATATTATTCATTGCTCTCTTTATTATTTTAATATACACTATATTACCAAAAGTATTAGGACGCCTGCCTTTACACGCACATGAACTTTAATGGCATCCCAGTCTTAGTCCGTAGGGTTCAATATTGAGTTGGCCCACCCTTTGCAGCTATAACAGCTTCAACTCTTCTGGGAAGGCTGTCCACAAGGTTTAGGAGTGTGTCTATGGAAATGTTTGACCATTCTTCCAGAAGAGCATTTGTGAGGTCAGGCACAGATGTTGGACGAGAAGGCCTGGCTCACAGCCTCCAGGTGTTCTATCAGGTTGAGGTCAGGACTCGGTGCAGGCCAGTCAAGTTCCTCCACCCCAAACTCGCTCATCCGTGTCTTTATGGACCTTGCTTTGTGCACTGGTTTGCAGTCATGTTGGAACAGGAAGGGGCCATCCCCAAACTGTTCCCACAATGTTAGGAGCATGATATTTTCCAAAATGTCTCGGTATGCTGACGCCTTTCACTGGAACTAAGGGGCCAAGCCCAACCCCTGAAAAACAGCCCCACACCATAATCCCCCCTCCACCAAATGATTTGGACCAATGCACAAAGCAAGGTCCATAAAGACATGGAGGAGCGAGTTTGGGGTGGAGGAACTTGACTGGCCTGCACAGAGTCCTGACCTCAACCCGATAGAACACCTTTGGAATGAATTAGAGTGGAATTAGAGTGAATTAGAGTGGAGACTGCAAGTCAGGCCTTCTCGTCCAACATCAGTGCCTGACCTCACAATTGCACTTCTGGAAGAATGGTCAAACATTCCCTTAGACACACTCCTAAACCGTGTGGACATCCTTCGCCGGAGGAGTTGAAGCTGTTATAGCTGCAAAGGGTGGGCCATTTCAATATTGCACCCTTCGGACTAAGACTGGGAAGTTCATGTGCGTATAAAGGACGGCATCCCAATACTTTTGGTAATACAGTGTATGTACAAAATTGCCTTTGGCTATTTGTGTTTTATGTTGCTTGATAAAGCATTCTCTATCTATGGCTGTAGCTATGTACTTCGTATAAATTAATTTGCCCTAATAAGCTTTGCCCCAATTGCAACTAAGTTCTACAGTCTCTTATCATCTTATTAGTTATCTGCACCCGAAACGTAAAGAAGATGATTCCATTCTAGGTTGTAGCAGGAAATGAAGTTTATTCTACCTTCAGACACACTTTTAGTCTGAATTTAAAATGCTTTGGCGCTTTTCCACACATGCATTAACATATGTAGCGGTAAGGCAGCCCATTGATTTTGAATGGATGGGCAATGCACTCCAAGGCAGGTTTGAATCTGAAGTGATTTTTTAACACATTGGGGGAGATTTACTAAAACCGGAGCACTACGAATCTGGTGAAGCTGTGCATGGTCAGCTTGTTTAATTAAGCTTTGACCTGCACCAGATTTTGCAAGCTCCAGTTTTACTAAATCCCCCCCCCCCCCCCCCATTGTAATACATCATGCAGATGGTTCACATCTTTGCACTGTGGTACAATAAAATGCACATGCATTGCTGTGTGCTAGGGATGTTCAGAATGAATGGCACTGCAGTACATCACACCTAGTTTTGTGAATTAAGATCGGACCTTATGGTTTGTAGCAACTGAACATCATTTGCCTATTTAGGGTCAAGAAACAATGTCTATGTAAAGCTACCTCCCTCCACCCACCTGATACCTACCTCTTCAGGGGTACTCCTCTATTCCTTACTTCTTTACAGACAGCACCACCAAAATACCCGATGTGCTGGTGTTGGACCTAGAGAAGGCAGGGCCATCATCCCTTCTGTCATGTTACAAAGCTCTTGCCCAACATTCCAATTGGAGAAGGTCACATGCTTTCCAATACCTAAAAGGACCAGGTATCTTTCACCGACAAGAGCGGTGGAGTATCGCAGGGGTTAGCCTTTTTACAGACACAGCCGCATTGTCCTAAATGCTAGTTCTACTCAGGGAATCCTCTCTGATTGCACATCATGGGCAACCCCAAAGGGGTGGGCTGTATCAGTAGAAGACCATGCAAGGCTCCAGAAGATGAAGATCCCTTTCGCATAGGATCTCTAGTATTAGAATTGTCTAAAGACTGGAAAAACTTAACCTGGTCTAAAGAATCTTGATCTTCTGCAACATACAGATGGTAGGGGTGAGAATCTGGAAGATAGCGAGATTAGAATTTGGCAGATACAGGTTCAGAACCTGGTGGATGCCAGGGTAGGAATCTGGCAATTCACAGGGTCAGAGTCTGGCAGATGGTGGGGTTAGAATCTGGGGTATCACCGGGTCAGAATTTGGCAGGTCAGAATTTAGTACATTAGAGGGTCAAAATCTGTCAGATGGCAAGGTCAAAATCTGGTAAATAAAAGGATCATTAGTTGGGGTGAACAGTATGAACCACTGTCTGGACCCGGATATGAACCTGTGACCTTTTCTATGTTTGGAAGTGTCTGTTCTTCCTGAGCTTCCTGAGATGCTGGACAGCTTCCTGCCTAATTCCTTAGACAACCTTGCCTTATGTCTTGTTTCTTTTGAACCTTGAACCCCTCGCTCCTCCAATGAACTTCCTATTTAACACTTATTGTTTGCCAGATTATTGTGCTCTCTCCAGCCAATATCTTGCTCTTGTCGTCCCTGCTGCTGTCCAATATTCGCTACCGCTCATTGCCAATCTTTAGCTTGTTCCTCAACTACGCTTTCTGCTTGATCCCAAACTGCAACCACTTGTTACTAACCTTTGGCTTGTTTACTGACTACACTTCTGCTTGATCCCTACCTCCTATATCTGCAGCTGGGCCCTGGCTTGATCACCTCCTGGCTCGCAACCTAGCACTAACACGCAGTAAAACCCATTTCCACTATCAGGAGCTCTGGTGAATACCGATTAGAGCTTAGACCCAGTACCCTGGGTGAGCCAGCATCAAGCAGGGTGACTTGTATAGCTATCCAGCTGGCTAGTGGGAGCCTCTCTGCTGCTACAGCTACTGGTCTCCGAGCCTCACCCCTGACCATGACAACCCCTTTGGATGAAGTGAAACATGAAGCTGCACCTTGAATGTATGACCAACAAATCTAGAGGAACTAGATTCCTTAGATAATAATAGCTCTTTACCTAAGCAACATTTCTAGTACCTTATCAGGTCCATGTTTAAAACACTTTAGACTAAAATAAGGGTCCTACCTGGCACCAGATCGTGTAGGTGAATCTAATAAAGTGGACTTTGAATACAGTGTACTTGGTTGTGTTAATACTCAACCCGACAATATTGTTTATACTTACATTAATAACACACCAAAGGCTCCATTCTAGCCTCTTAGATCTGGTAAACTAGCCAAACACAGCCAGAACTGTCCAGTTAGATGACCAGTATCTGCTAACAGGTATGTTCTGTCTTGCAGTGCAGGGATTGGAAGAACCGGCTGTTTTATCGCTACCACAATCCTGTGTAAGCAGCTGAAGAATGAGGGGGCAGTGGACATTCTGCGGACCACCTGCCAGCTACGGTTAGACAGGTAAGATATTCTCCTTCATTTTAAAGGATCCTTTAGGCCTGATTAGAAAAAAAATTACATTTTGAGACCTGTTTCCAAAGGTTGATGTAATCATTGTTCTTTATTCTCCACGGAGTTACTCAATCTTGCCTTCACATTTTGCCCATTTTCATAAAATTTGTTCTAGAAAGTTGTGATATCAGCTTTTCATATAGAATAGATTGCTGTCTGAATACCTGAAGAGTGCATCCAATAGGATCCAGTCACTGTTCCATAGGCAATTTTCCACTTGGCTCCTTCAATGTTTCTGTTGACTTTTGCAGAGCCAAGTGGTGCCAACAGGGCCACCCACTGCTTGAATTTTGGCCAATTCAGCAGCAGCCGCCGAATTTTCAGCTGTGTATGGAAAGCATTATTTTACAATCATGCTAAAGGTGGAGAGCTTTGACCTGCCAAAGTATAACTTCCTATGGCAAAAATGTCTCCTTTGCTCCAAAATGTTTTTTTTTGTCCCCGTGTCACATCCTAGTTGTCTTACCTTGTTCACCATATTTGTACTGTGGTGGTGCTTTGGTTTGTTTATTCACATGGAATGTTTCACTCCTTCCTTCCTTCCTTCCTTCCATCCTTCCTTCCTTCCTTCCTATATGGTAATTATGTGAATCATCAGTACATTGTATACTTTGTAGTCACCTGGAAGCACTCACCTACTTGTGGCTTAGTGTTTCTATGCTCCCATCTGAGTCTGTTTTACCTGGAAGGGTGATTGTTTTCCATTCAATGAGAAGCCATCTACTCATAGAATGATTTTGCATGAGTTTAAAGTATGCTTTGGGATATTTGAATGGTTCTTTCGGCATAACATAGTGTCATGCCGATCCAACTCTGCATTCAATGTTTCAGTTGACCATAGTCATTCACTCCAGAGGCTTTTGTGTCCACCAACCATGTGAACATTGCCTAAAGAACTGATCCTTTTGGGCTCTGAGTGCCAAAAGTATACTATAGTTAGCATATTTTCTTAACAAATCAGGGAGTCAATCATAGTTTTACAGAGTCGTTAATGAATAATGAACCCTGAAACCCTGAAATGAAGAGAGAGTTCCATTCATAAAAGCAAATACAGGACCCAGGTTCCTAGTTTCTTGGGAACAGGTGGAACTTTGAATCCTAATTTAAAGACATATATTGTAGTATAGGAGATCAGACACAGACACCAAATGTGTATTGGAAGTGTCTCCATTTTATTGGATGATTGACATGAGTATTTATAAAATAAAATGTGGCAGTCATGTAGTCTTTTGTCATTGGTGAGATATTGTTGACTAAGGTCAGATGTTGATGACGATTGATAAGTTTAGGAGACTTCTAGACTTTCCATTAATTATGAATATCTTAATTTACACTTTTATGATTCCACGTCCCAAAACTTGGAACTGATCCTTTGTGGTCACCGGTTTCAACACTTAAATTTTTAATAGTACGTGTGTATTAAAATTAAAGAAAAGTAAAAACAAAGGTTAGTTTCAGAAGCTATCTTGTAACTATGTATATACCATACCTGTCAGATCCCCATGGAAGCTGGAAATTGCTGAAGTTGATGCTGCTACTTCATCGATCTCCACTAGCTTCAAGTTTCCATGCCAAACAGCTGCCCTGATGGCTTTTAAACACTGGAGGTTGGCCACTCAGCATCAGCTGATTGGATGAGATGGAAACCATGATGTCACCTCTCACCTGTCTCCTCTTCACCTCGTCCAATCATAAAAGGCTTTGCATTTATTCATAAAATGCAAAGCATTCTCTGAATGACACTCATGCTGAGTGGCTAGCCTCCAGTATTTACAATGCAGCAGGGCAGCCACTCTGTGCGGGATCTGGAAGCAAGTGGAGATCACTGGATTAGTGGTGTCTAATAAAGTGATTTCCAGCTTCTAGAGTAGGGGTTCTCCAAACGTTTTAAACAAAGGACCAGTTTACTGTCCTTCAGACTTAAAGGGGGCCGGACTGTGGCCTTTGCGAGTAGGAAAGATCCCGATGGCAGTGGAAATAAACAATGCCCCATCTTTCGTGTTAGTGGGAGGAATAGCCCCCCATTGTGTCTTTAGAAGGAATTGTGTCCAATCATTGGTGTCATTGGGCCCCATTTTTGGTGATATTGTCAGGAATTGTGCCCCATCTTTGGTGTCATTGGGAGGAATTGTGCACCATCATTGGTATCATCGGGAGGAATTCTGCCCCTTCACTGGTGTCAGTGGGGGGGGAATTATGTCCCATTGTTGGTATCAGTGGATGAAAATACTGTCCCAAGGGTCGAATAAAAACAAATAAAGGGGTGCAGTTTAGAGACCACTGTTGTAGAGGGAGGTACGGTATATAGTGATCCAAGCCAGACCATGTAAAAATATAACATAGAATTCCCAGAATACTGCCAGATGTATGGCACGTGTCTAGTAGTTCTACTTATCATGTAACATGTAACATGTGTTATCATACCTATTTGTTTTCCTTTCTAGGGGAGGAATGATTCAAACCAGCGAACAGTATCAGTTTGTGCACCATGTCCTGAGCTTGTTTGTCAAACAAAACTGCTGCACCGTAGAGGAATAGGCCTGGACTTTCCACGTGACCCGACTTGGGGAAACAAAAAAACCACAAAGCTTCAAATGCGTCCAGCGTAGCTAAACAACGAACGGTAACTCTACGGTCTAATCAGAGACTTTTTTTTTTGTGTTCTATTTTAAGGGCAGGTCCGAAAGACCATCTTTATCTCTCCAACGTCAACGTTTAGGACCCGACAAACGCCTTTGAGTTTCGACGTTATTTCATGACATGGGACATTAGCTCACCAAAAAACTATTTCTACTGTAAATAGAAATTCAGAACCGTTTGTAACAAGACTCTATAGAGAAGGAAAAAAAAAAACAAACAAAAAAAATAACATTTGTGCTTTTAAGTTTACTATTTTTCTGGGAGTAAGAAAAAAAAAAAAGAATAATTATAAGTTGCTTTTGTCTGCAGTGTTGAACTTTCCAACATCGAGCAGTCACGTAATGTCTTTATGCCGATAAAGTACTTTTTTGCCTTTTTCTGAACCGTTTTTACATTTTTAACTACCGAATACTGTGTCACATGATTCACCAACAATTCAAACCTCCGTATCAAGAGTTCAGTTGTCTCATGCGGCGTTGCGCTTATTACCTCATCTTGTAAAAAAAAGGATAATGTTTTGGCGAGGGTCTTTTTAGGAAGTTACGCCCCTAATCCCCTCAAACGTTGGAGGTTTGTCTTTATAAAGCAAAAAAAATGAAAAAAAATGAAAAAGTACATTAAAAAAACAAAAAAAAAAACATTATTCTATACTACATGTTGTTTACAAAATATTATATGAGCTTTTAAAAAACTGTCCGGTGAGGCATGACAGACAAAAGTGGTCTGCGAAATGGCATTAGTCTTCGTCTGGGATTTTCTGCACTATATGGCCAAAGGTTTGTAGTCCTCCCTCCAAATGATTGAGTCCAGGTGTTTCCAGTGAAGGGTATGGTTAATGCTACAGCATACAAAGACATTTTAGACAATTGTTCCCTTCCAACCTTGTGGGAACAGTTTTGGAGAAGGTGCCCTTGTGCACAATGTTCCATAAAGACATGGGTTGACCAGTTTGATGTGGAGGAACGGAACTGACCTACACTAAGCCCTGACCTCAACATTACTGAACACCAACTGTGAGCCAGGTCTTCTTGTCCAACATCAGTCCCTGACCTCACAAATGTTCCTTTGGTTTATTGAGCACAAATTCCCAAGGACAAACTCCAAAATCTTGTGGAAAGCCTTCCCAGAAGGGTTGAGGCTGTTATAGCCGTAACGAGGAGCCAACTCAGTATTCACGCCCATGTTTTTGGAATAGGATTTCCAAAAAGCTAATCAAGTTCATATGGCAACGATGGTCAGGTGTCCATGTTTGGCTGTATAGTGTAGGTTTATAACTAAGGCAAAGAGACGCAAAAAATTTTAGTAGCCAACATCAGCAATTTAAATTCCAATACTTATCAAGCATACCTTCTTTGGTGGGGTAGTCTCAATGTGCCAACACTAACCGGGACTTCTCAAAGTGGGCGTGTTTAGTGCCAGTAATGGCAAGTTGAGGTTGTACCTTTAACATCTCAAATGTTTGCCAAAAATATTTAGCTTAGCAAGGAGTTTCTGGCTTATGAAAACAGATTGGCATGGGCCTTCATGCCATGATGGGCTCAAGGTAAATTCTTATATATCGTTTGATCAGATGGACCTTTATGGAGAATCTGGTCAGTGTTTGGATGACTTGGGGAGGAGCCTACAGTAGAACTTGGTTGGGCTACAGACATTCAAATATTTACATATTCCTAGCAAGCAGTAAATAAGCTTTAAAATAATTCCTCACCGACCTCTGTTGTTCCAGCCACTGTGAAGCAATTTATCCTCAAATTTCAGAAAGTAAAAATTAAACAAGGGCTCAGCACTCTGCGCCCCCCCTCTTCCTGTGAACCTGGTCTGGGTTTACAATAGGGATTAGAAGACTGGGAGGAAAGAACTAAACTACATTGAGAAAATGAATTGAGATGCTCCAGATGCAAACTTTGAGGACCAATTACTTCAGAGTGCCGGCAACTACAGAGGTCAGTGAGGGCTTGTTTGAAAATTAATTTCTGCTTGTTAGGATCTGTAAATATTTAAATGTCTGTAGCCTGGCCACAGCTCTACTTTAAAATTATTCTAATTTTAAATGTAAATGTTTTGAATCACATTTCCCAAGGCCTTACGAATAGGGAATATGGGGGGGATCACTTGACTCACAGGTATATCCAAGGCTCTCTAAATGACAAAGGTATCAGTTCTTCAAAGACTCAAGTGTTATCACTCATCCTCAATGTGCCCCCTCTCCTAGCAAGCACTTTTTTTCCTGCATTAAGAAAGGTCCACAAAAGAGGGCTGCACATAGACCTGCATAGACAATGTTTTGGCCAGTACTGACTTTAATGAGGTCAATAGGGGCTTACCATGGTCAGTTCCAAGGCCTCAGGCAATTAAAAATTTGTTCCTGGCAAGCATTCCTCCTTATATCTTGTGAGAACATTATTTTGCAAACATATACATTACAAAAGGGTAGTTTTGGTCACATTTTTCTTCATTTCAAAGCAGCCGAATGTATCAGCTCATCATTAGTCATCAGCTGAACTTCTCTGTAAAGACCACCTGTAGTATAGGGGAAGGTTCTGTGCTGCAAAAAAGTGGGGGGAAGATATAGGAACTTTTTAATTTTTTTTTTTGTGAAGGTTTATAGGGTATTTTGGAAAGTTGATGTTAAGCCCCAACTTCTGTTCCAATTGACCTACCCTGTTTCCCCAAAAATAAGACCTAGCGTGATTGTCGGTAATGGCTGCAATATAAGCTCTACCCTCCAAATAAGCCCTAGTTAAAGTCCTTGTAGGTCTTATTTTTGGGGTAGGGCTTATTTTCGGGGAAATAGGGTAGGGCTTATTTGGGGGGTAGGGCTTATAGGGTAGCTCCAATACTACCTAAGCCCCATCCATACACTCCATTTGCAAGCAGCTGCTGTTAAAGACGAGTCAGGCATGTACTCACATTCTAAGTTCAAAGGTGTTTGAAGGATCATGAAACCTTTGCATCTTTGTCCACAGGCTATTCTGCTATTGCCTACTGGGTATCAGAACAATGGTTTAGATGCAAATTTAGTTATCCCTAAAGAGAAAACCACACCAATTTGGTTAAGCCCTACCATCTATCCTGAAAAAAAAAAAGGAAGTTGGATGATAAGAGTTGTCGTAGTTAGTTACCTTCAACTAAACATATGCTGTAATGTTGCTTCCTAAGTTCTGAGGCTGGTCTGAAGGTTCTCGTTTATCCAGGGCATGGTATATCTAGTAGTAGTTGGTCACAGTCAACTGGACTTGACCTGTAATGTTGAAGATGTTTTGTAGCCTATCCATGTTACTTCTTCAGTTCTATTGAGTGCCAGGAGCATATCCCAGCATTTATATCCACACAGGTTTGGCAGTCACCTGAATCCAATCACCTTTTGTCAAGGCAGATTGTCGAAGAAAATGATGGGAATATCACAGCCACCTGTTTTATTACCATACCATGAAAATCTGGACAGGTGTTCATTGTTTCTGCTATATGGATGAAGGTGTGAACTGTTGTCATATTCCTGGGATAAAGATGTTGAAATAGCATTATATTCGGGTGACAAATGGTATTGAGAGACAGTTGTTCCAGTTTGATGTAGATGGTCTCTTTTACGCCTTTTGCAAACCAATTGTAAATGCTCCTCTTTTAATACGCCTGTAAATGCCTATGTGTGCATTGACACATACGCTAACACAGAGGTGTGTTTACAAGCTGGGAAAAAAAAAAAAACGTCAAATGTCTGTAAAAGTGGCATTTTTTTAAGCCCTGTGTGCAAAAAGTTGTTTTTAATTTTGCCCAACGTTCCACTTTAACTATAGTGCCTTGAAAAAGTATTCACACCCTTTGACATTATTTCACATTTTGTCATGTTACAACTAAAAACGTAGATGTATTTTATTGGGATTTTATGTGATAGACCAACACGAAGTGGCACATAATTGTGAAGTGGAAGGAAAATGATAAATGCTTTTTAATTTTTTTTTTTTTTACAAATATCTGAAAAGTGTGGCGTGCATTTGTATTCAGCCCCCCTTTTACTCTGATACCCCCAACTAAAATCTAGTGGAACCAATTGCCTTCAGAAGTCACCTAATTAGTAAATAGAGTCCATCTGTGTGTAATTTAATCTCAGTATAAATACAGCTGTTCTGTGAAGCCCTCAGAGGTTTGTTAGGGAGCCTTAGTGAACAAACAGCATCATGAAGGCCAAGACACCAGAAAACACCAGACAGGTCAGGGATAAAGTTGTGGAGAAGCTTAACCACTTCAGCCCCGGAAGGATTTACCCACTTCCTGACCGGGCCATTTTTTGCGATACGGCACTGCGTCGCTTTAACTGACAATCGCGCAGTTCTGCGGCGCTGTACCCAAATAAAATTGCTGTCCTTTTTTCTCACAAACAGAGTTTTTTTTTGGTGGTATTTGATCACCTCTGCGGTTTTTATTTTTTTGCACTATAAACAAAAGAAGACCGACAATTTTGAAGAAAAACAATCTTTTTTACTTTTTTGCTATAATAAATATAAAAAAAAATGTTTTTTTTAAAAACGAATTTCTTCATCAGTTTATGCCGATATGTATTCTTCTACATATTTTTGGTAAAAAAAATCACAAAAAAGTGTATATTGATTATAGCGCCTATAAAAAAGGGAATAGATTTATGGCATTTTTATTATTTTTACTAGTAATGGCGGCGATCAGCGACTTTTATCGGGACTGCAACATTGCGGTGGACAGATCAGACACTTTTGACACACTTTTGGGACCAATGGCTATAAAAATGCACTGATTACTGTGTAAATGTCACTGGCAGGGAAGGGGGTTAACACTAGGGGGGGCGATCAAGGGGTTAACTGTGTTCCCTAAGAAAGTGTTTCTAACTGTGAGGGGATAGGACTGCCTAGAGGAGGAGCCAGATCGTTGTTCCTACTTAGTAGGAACAGGCGATCTGTCTCTCCTCCACTGGATTTGGAAATCCGTTCATCTGTATGCTAGTCCGACAGGCGAACAATGACGCAAGGGCAGCTATTGGCTACTGGCTATCAACTTCCTTATTCTAGTCTGGTCGTACGTCATCACATTTGAATCAGTCGGACTTTGGTGTGATCATGTGTAGGCAAGTCTGTTGCGTCGGAACTCCGTCGAAAGTCCGTCAAAAAGTCCTTCGGAGTTCAGTCCGTCGAAAGTCCGCTCGTGTGTACACGGCATTAGAATGGCCCAGTCAAAGTCCAGACCTAAATCCAATTGAGAATCTGTGGCAAGACTTGAGACTGGGGCGGAGGTTCACCTTCCAGGAGGACAACAACCCTAAACATACAGCCAGAGCTACAATGGAATGGTTTAGATCAGGGATATGCAATTAGCGGACCTCCAGCTGTTGCAGAACTACAAGTTAATTGCATATCCCTGGTTTAGATCAAAGCATATTCATGTGTTAGAATTGTCCAGTCACAGTCCAGACCTAAATCCAATTGAGAATCTGTGGCAAGGCTTGAAAATTGCTGTTCACAGACGCTCTCCATCCTATCTGACAGAGCTTGAGATATTTTGCAAAGAAGAATGGGCAGAAATGTCCCTCTCTAGATGTGCAAAGCTGGTAGAGACATCCCCAAAAAGACTTGCAGATGTAATTGAATGAAAGGCGACTCTACAAAGTATTGACTCAGGGGGGCGCCATACAAATGTACCCCCCACACTTTTCACATATTTATTTGTAAAAGATTTGGAAAACCTTTTATCATTTTCCTTAGGTGAAGGCGATTGGTTCCAATAGATTTTAGTTAGGGGTATCAGAGAAAAGGGGGCTGAATACAAATGCACGCCACACTTTTCACATATTTATTTGTAAAAAAGTTCGAAAAACATTTTTAATTTTCCTTCCACTTCACAATTATGTGCCACTTTGTGTTGGTCTATCCCATAAATTCCCAATAAAATACATTTACGTTTTTGGTTGTAACATGACAAAATGTGGGAAATTTCAAGGGGTATGAATACTTTTTCAAGGCACGGTATGTAACAATCCATTGTTCTACATTCAGCTTTTTAGCCTCAAAAAGGATCTCGAATACATAAACCGCCATGGTGTGCCTCCCTCTTCTCTCATTGTTAGCATCTATTTTACTTGAAATAAATGTGATGATTCCTACGATAAATACTGGAGACGTATTCGATGATGACGTTTTAATTTTGACGATCCGCTCAGCTCATCCGCTTCCCTTTCCATGCGCTCTCAGCTTCCATCTCCCTCTAAATATTTTGTCATCAAAGTCATTGCAGAACAATTGCAGGTGGCAGCTACCTAAAGGGTCTTTTTTTTTTTTAATGCAATGTATTAAAAGAATGATTTCACCTCTATCATAATACATTAGAATATAAATATAATAATACATTTAATTAATTTTACATCCCGCATTCTTACCAAGAAAAAAACAAAAACTTGTTACCAAAATGCTAACTTTTCAGATAACAAACTTTTGACTTCATTTAGAATTGCGGGCGAAGGGGGTTGCAAAAAAATGCACGGCTGAGCCTGCATTTTTGCAACCCGAGGAAACGGAGATTTAAACGCACGTCTAAATATCCCCTCAAAGTGGCGTTAAACCCCCAAAGCAAACGTTTATTACATCGCAGCTTACCAATTCTAAGATAGGACAGCTGCATTCGTTTTCTTTTTTTTTTTTTAGGCTTTCTTTCTTCTACCCCGTTTCCCCGAAAATAAGACCTAGCGTGATTGTCGGTGATGGCTGCAATATAAGCCCTACCCCCCAAATAAGCCCTAGTTAAAGTCCTTGTAGATCTTATTTTCAGGGTAGGGCTTATTTGGGGGGGTAGGGCTTATATTGCAGCCATCACCGACAATCACGCTAGGTCTTATTTTCGGGCAAACAGGGGTATTTCCGCCTGTTGAGCCAACCAGCAAGTCTGTTGTTTTTCGACAGAATAAGCCGTAAGCAGTTAGAGGGATGAGACAAACCGACAAGGGGTGCTTACAAATGATCGTCTTTTATTTATTTATGTAAAACCGTTATCCCAAAAGGAAAAAAAAAAAAACCAGTTTGCCGTAGCGGATTATAAAGTGTGAGCTGGAGTTTGGCTTCAATTTGTTAGTGTATTTAAATCTGCTAGTACATTTAATACCCCCCCTAAATTGAAAATGCTGATGCCTGCTGTGCCCCTATGTGCTCCTTCATCCAGATTTGGGGGGGGGGGGCGTTCTAATACAGGAGGTGTGTTACTGGCCAGATCACCAGGTGAAAACAGAGGGGGGAAAACAAATGCAGCCACCACATCTAATGATTAGTAAGCTGCAATATATTACAGTTTTGGGTTTAATATCACTGTAAAGTGGAACTCCTCTTTAGATGAACTCCATACGCTCCAAAGGAGTTTTTTTCTGTTTTTCTTAAAGCCCAAATGAACTCTCAGTTTAGAGCTGAAGTGTAATATTTTGTCTTGCTTGGTATATCCCTCTCCCCTTTTATCGATGTGATAAAAAAATAAATAATAAAACGTTTTTTTTTTTTTCATTGGGTACCTTATTTTAGACCCAGTGATGTCATCACTAGATCGCTGCTAGAACTCCTCTTTAGGTGACCTCCATACATTCCAAAAGAGTTTTTTTTTTCTGTGTTCTTAAAGCCCAATTGAACTCTCAGTTTAGAGCTGAAGTGTAATATCTTGTCTTCCTTGGTTCATCCCTCTCCCCTTTTATCAATGTGATAAAAAAATAAATAATAAAACTTTTCTTTTTTCATTGGGTACCTTATTTTAGACCCAGTGATGTCATCACTAGATCGCTGCGCTTCTCTATGCAATGCAAGGTAAATTACGGCTGGTGGGAGGGGCTGGCAAGGGGGCTGTACATGAAAACATCACAGCCCCCTGCCCCAGTACTCCTCCTGAGAGTCCTCAGTCCTGATGCAAGCAGTGGGCTGGTTCTTGGGAGGAGTTATGCAAATATACCATATTACCAAAAGTATTGGGTCGCCTGCCTTTACACGTACATGAACTTTAATGGCATCCCAGTCTTAGTCCGTAGGGTTCTATATTGAGTTGGCCCACCCTTTGCAGCTATAACAGCTTCAACTCTTCTGGGAAGGCCGTCCACAAGGTTTAGGAGTGTGTCTATGGGAAGGTTTGACCATTCTTCCAGAAGAGCATTTGTGAGGTCAGGCACTGATGTTGGACGAGAAGGCCTGGCTCGCAGTCTCCGCTCTAATTTATCCCAAAGGTGTTCTATCGGGTTGAGGTGCAGACAGGTCAAGTTCTTCCACCCCAAACTCGCTCATCCACGACTTTATGGACCTTGCTTTGTGCACTGGTCCAAATCATTTGGTGGAGGGGGGATTATGGTGGGGGGGTTGTTTTTCAGGGTTGGGCTTGGCCCCTTAGTTCCAGTGAAAGGAACTCTTAAGGTGTCAGCATACCAAGACATTTTGGACAATTTCATGCTCCCAACTTTGTGGGAACAGTTTGGGGATGGCCCCTTCCTGTTCCAACATGACTGCGCACCAGTGCACAAAGCAAGGTCCATAAAGACATGGATGAGCGAGTTTGGGGTGGAGGAACGTGACTGGTCTGCACCTCAACCCGATAGAACACCTCTGGGATGAATTAGAGCAGAGACTGCAAGCTAGGCTTTCTTGTTCAACATCAGTGCCTGACCTCTGGAAGAATGGTCAAACATTTCCATAGACACACTCCAAAACGTTGTGGACAGCCTAAAGATATGGATGAGTGAGTTTGGGGTGGAGGAACTTGACTGGTCTGACCTCAACCAGATAGAACATCTTTGGGATGACTTAGAGTGGAGACTGCGAACCAGGCCTTCTCGCCCAACATCAGTGCCTGACCTCACAAAGGCTCTTCTGGAAGAATGGTCAAACATTCCCATAGACACACTCCTAAACCTTGTGGACGGCCTTCCCAGAAGAGTTGAAGTTGTTATAGCTGCAAAGGGTGGGCCAACTCAATACTGAACCCTACGGACTAAGACTGGGATGTAATTAAAGTTCATGTGGGTGTAAAGGCAGGTGTCTCAATACTTTTGGTAATATAGTGTATGAAAATACCTTGCTGGGTGCATAGCAGTTTGAAGAGGAGGGTGTGTTTGGAGGAGACCACCCTAGGTAATGCCCACATGTGATAGTGAACCTCGATGGTTGATAGACTGAACCGAAATCTTACTTTTATTTTGATGCACCTGGAGGGTATTTAGCTGATTCAAACCAAACGTTCCGTTGGGCTTTAAGGATGGCATGGTATTCAGTTTGGTAGGTGGTAGGTGTACCCGCATCACTAAACGGGCAGAATAATTCAAAAGTATTTGGCAGGTATTCACATTTGCGGCTTGACGCAATTAGGGCCAGTTAACACCAAAAGCAGTCCAGTGCATGGAAAGTAGGTTATATGGTTTCCAATGGCATAGTTCACACCGGCGCTGTCAGTTCCAGGGCTTTTCAGTTCCAGAAAAAAAAGTAGAGCATGCTGCATTTTTTCTGCACTGGCATGTACTGGAACGCAGTAAAACGCATTAAAAACGCACTGGAACGCATCAAAAACGCACTGGACCCAGTATAGTGGGGGAAAAAAAGAAGAAAAAAAGCACCAGGAATGCATCCGGAAACGCATCAAAAACACGTTAATAACACGCATGCAGAAACGCATCCCGGAACGGATCTGGAGTGCGTTTTTGTGGTGTGAGCCGGCCCTCACCCAGATTTCCGCATTAAACCGATTAGGTTTCCAAATGAGGTTTGCCATTGCTCTGCATTTATTGTGAATATCATAAAAACGATGAAATGGTTTTGAATTTGGTTTGTTCATGCAGAAACCTGAATATGTGTACGCCATCTACTACCGCCATCCAGCTTTGCCCATGCTTACCCATCATCAAGTACAAAACCCGCATTGGTTTACCAACCAATTACTTTCCCGCCATCCTTTTAGAGAAGATCTGTTTGTAAATAGCGTCATCCCTGCGACCCGTGGGGAAGGGGGGTGGGGGGGGGGTGGAGGGCAATATTCTCATGTTTTTAAATTATTTAAAGGACAAAAAAAAAGTACAAATGATAAAAAAAAAAATTGGCATAGCATGGACATTTTTAGCATTTTTATGACTACTATGATAGATTGACCATCTTCGAGATGTTTTCACTGTCATTTTTATTGCTGTATATTGATGTGGTTTTTGCATCAAATAAAGGCAGATTTCAGAAACTTGTGTTTGATGTGTTCTTTATACGACAAGGATAGGGAACAGCGGAACAAAATGCAAATTTTTAGCTGGACACCGTCCTCCAACATCCACCTTTTCAGAAGGCTCTCCAGACCAAAAATCCAAGTCCAGGCTTTAAAATAGGCCAACCCCAGCTATGCTACAGCTAGGACCTCGATGATCCTCCAGCAACGTTCCAGAAGACTGCCCTTAGGGCAGGGGTGTCAAACTCAATTTCATAGCAGGCCACATCAGCAGTATTGTTGCCCTCAAAGGGCCGCTTGTATCTGGGGTGTACTACGTACAGAGTGCAGAGCTCAGGATTTTGCTATGTACTGAGTGCAGAGTTCGGGATTACGCTGGGTGCAGAGCTCAGGACTATTCTACATACAGAGTACAAAGTTCAGGAGTGCGCTGTGTACAGAGTGCAGGATTCAGGAGTGCGTTACATACAGAGTGCAGAGTTCAGGGGTGCGTTATGTACAGAAGGTAGAGTTCAGGATTATGCTATGTACAGAGTGCAGAGTTCATGATAATGCTATGTACAGAGTGCAGAGTTCGGGATTACCCTACATACAGAGTGCAGGGTTCAGGAGTGCGTTACGTAAAGAGTACAAAGTTCAGGAGTATGCTACGTACAGAGTGCAGGGTTCAGGAGTGCGCTATGTACAGAGTGCAGAGCTCAGGATTATGCTACGTACAGAGTGCAGAATTATACTGCATACAGAGTACAGTGTTCAGGAGTGTGTCATGTACAGAGTGCAGAGCTCAGGATTATGCTGCGTACTGGGTGTAGAGCTCTGAATTATGCTGCGTAAAGAGTACAAAGTTCAGTAGTACGCTACATACAGAGTGCAGAGCTCACATTTTGTCATGTTACAACCAAAAAATGTAAATGTATTTTATTAAGATTTTATGTGATAGACCAACACAAAGTGGCACATAATTGTGAAGTGAAAGGAAAATTATAAATGGTTTTAATTTTTTTTTTTTACAAATAAATATCTGAAAAGTGTGGCGTGTTCTCAACCCCCGTTTACCCTGGAGGTGGACGGCCATGTCTTGGTAGGTTTGCAGTTGTGCCATACTCTTTCCATTTTCTGATGATGGATTGAACAGTGCTCCGTGAGATGTTCAAAGCTTGGGATATTTCTTTTATAACCTAACCCTGCTTTAAACTTTTCCACAACTTTATCCCTAACTTGTCTGGTGTGTTCCTTGGCCTTCATGATGCTGTTTGTTCACTAAGGTTCTCTAACAAACCTCTAAGGGCTTCACAGAACAGCTGTATTTATACTGTGATTATATTACACACAGGTGGACTCCATTCACTAATTAGGTGACTTCTGAAGACAATTGGTTCCAATAGATTTTAGTTAGGGGTATCAGAGTAAAGGGGGCTGAATACAAATGGACGCCAAACTTTTCACATATTTATTTGTAAAAAAATGTGAAAACCATTTATCATTTTCCTTCCACTTCACAATTATGTGCCACTTTGTGTTGGTCTATCACATAAAATCCCAATAAAATACATTTACGTTTTTGGTTGTAACATGACAACATGTGGAAAATTTCAAGGGGTATGAAAACCTTTTCAAGGCACTGTAAAGAGTACAGAGTTCACGAGAAAGCTACGTACAGAGTGTAGAGCTCAGAATTACGCTACGTAAAGAGTACAAAGTTCAGGAGTAAGCTATGAACAGAGTGCAGAGCTCAGGATTATGCTACATACAGAGTGCAGGGTTCAGGAGTGCGTTACCTACAGAGTGCAGAGCTCAGGATTATGCTACGTACAGAGTGCAGAGTTCAGGAATGCGTTACATACAGAGTGCAGAGCTCAGGATTATGCTACGTACAGACTGCAGGGTTCAGGAGTGCGTTGTGTACCGAGTGCAGAGCTCAGGATTATGCTACATACCGAGTGCAGCGCTCAGGAGTGCGTTATGTACAGATTGCAGAGCTCAGGATTATGCTACGTACAGTGTGCAGGGTTCAGGAATGCATTACGTACAGGGTGCAGAGCTCAGGATTATGCTTTGCCTAGAGTGCAGAGTTCAGGAGTACATTAGGTACAGAGTGCAGGGTTCAGGAGTGCGTTACGTGCAGAGCTCAGGATTATGCTATGTACAGAGTGCAGGGTTCAGGAGTACGCTACGTACAGAGTGCAGGGTTCAGGAGTGTGTTTTGTGCAGAGCTCAGGATCATGCTACGTACAGAGTGCAGGGTTCAGGATTATGCAATGTACAGAGTGCAGAGTTCAGGATTACACTACATACAGAGTGCAGGGTTTAGGAGTGTGTTATGTACAGAGTGGAAAACTCAGGATTATGCCATGTACATAGTACAAAGTTCAGGAGTACAATAAGTACAGAGTGCAGGGTTTAGGAGTACACTACCTACAACAGTGGTTCTCAACTCCTGTCCTCGGGACCCACTAACAGGCCAGGTTTTCAGGATAACTGAAATACATCACAGGTGATATCATTTGCTGCTCAGTGATTGCAGTATTCTAGTCTGCATCTCCCCAAGGTAATACTTAAATTCTGGCCTGTTAGTGGGTCCTGAGGACTGGAGTTGAGAACCACTGACCTACAAAGTGCAGGGTTCAGGATTGCGTTACGGGTGCAGAGCTCACATTTTGTCATATTACAACCAAAAACGTAAATGTATTTTATTGGGATTTTATTTGATAGACCAACACAAAGTGTTACATAATTGTGAAGTGAAAGGAAAATTATAAATGGTTTTAATTTTTTTTTTACAAATAAATATCTGAAAAGTGTAGTTTGTTTTTCAGCCCCCTTTACTCTGATACCCCTAACTAAATACTATGCATAGAGTGCAGAGTTCAGGATTACACTACGTACAGAATGCAGGGTTCAGGAGTGCACTATGTACAGAGCACAGAGCTCAGGATTATGCTATGTACAGAGTGCAGGGCTCAGGAGAGCAATATGTACAGAGTGCAGAGTTCAGGGTTATGCTACGTACAGAGTGCAGGGTTCAGGGGTGCGCTATGTACAGAGCACAGAGCTCAGGATTCTGCTATGTACAGAGTGCAGGGCTCAGGAGAGCAATATGTACAGAGTGCAGAGTTCAGGATTACACTACATACAGAGTGCAGGGTTCAGGGGTGCGCTATGTACAGAGCACAGAGCTCAGGATTCTGCTATGTACAGAGTGCAGGGCTCAGAAGTGCATTATGTACAGAGTGCAGAGCTCAGGATTATGCTGCGTACAAAGTGCAGGGCTCAGGAGTGCACTATGTATAGAGTGCAGAGTTCAGGGTTACACTACATACAGAATGCACAGTTCAGGAGTGCAATATGTACAGAGTGCAGAGCTCAGGATTATGCTATGTACAGAGTGCAGGGCTCAGGAGTGCACTATGTACAGAGTGCAGAGCTCAGGATTATGCTATGTACAGAATGCAGGGCTCAGGAGTGCACTATGTACAGAGTGCAGAGGTCAGGATTATGCTATGTACAGAATGCAGGGCTCAGGCGTGCACTATGTATAGAGTGCAGAGTTCAGGGTTACACTACATACAGAATGCACAGTTCAGGAGTGCAATATGTACAGAGTGCAGAGCTCAGGATTATGCTACATACAGAGTGCAGGGTTTAGGAGTGCATTACGTGCACAGTGCAGAGTTCAGGATTATTATAATTAAACAAAACAGAACTACCGCTCCAGGTGAAGACTGCTAGGCTGCAAATGAAAGAACATCAGATGGGTTGCACTCCCTGACTCCCTGTCACTGCTGCAGGAAACATGTGGATGAACGAAAATAGGATAACCGCACTCCCAAGTCGATGCAAAAAGGAGATTTATTGCAGGAGTATAAAAGCATATACAAAAAAGCAATGATGGGAAAAAGTGACAGCTAGCGTACTTCGTCAAAACCAACATGGTAGACCCTGTCCCCAGGGTCGTATGCCTGTACGCAAGCAGGAGTTTAAGGGAGTAGCAATATAATACAATGTAAATTGCAAGCATATTTCCAAGCCAGGGTATGCATAGATGTCATGTACAGCCAACCAGTGGCGTCGCTAGGGGGTGGCTTTTGGGGCTATAGCCCTGAATCTGGGGCCCATAGCCCCGAGTCTCTGCAGGAGTCCCTGGGGACCCTGATGTAAGGGGGGGGAGCTCTCTGTAAGGGGGGCTCTCTGGGGACCCTGATGTAAGTGGGGGGCTCTCTGGGGATATACACACACACACACGTAAATTACTGTATATACCTATGTATGCCTGCCCAAGCGTATGACTTTCTTTACTACGCTGCTATGGGCTCTAGCCCCAGATCTTTTGTAGGCCTAGGTTGGGTTCAACCTGCTACTTGCATAAACCTGCCCAGGCTAACTGCATCCAGTGTTGCACACCTGCATGAATGCATGAATTTAAGCATGTAGCAATACCACATGTAGCACCCTCCTGGTTAGGCTATAGGATGTCAGGCAAATTTAGTTTGCCTCTTCTGTAGCCAGTAGAGCAATGCTTGATTACTTTAGCCTGCTTGGTGTTTCACAGGCTGCTGGTCTGATTATTTCCCCCTGTATTCTAGAAGGGTCTGCAATCGCTGTGGGAGGAAAGGCAGAAGAGCAGTCTGAACATTTACGGGACTCCAGCCAATCCCTGGGGAGGTGTGCCCAGTAGATGGTTGAAGAGACCATAAATAGTCTGGAGCCTGGAGCAGGAGAGGAGTTGGTCATGGGTTCCATCCCGTAAGAGGAGCCCCTGCCCTTAAGACACATATGTCAAACACAAGGCCCACGGGCCGAATCCCGCCCTAAAGGCCTTGTCATGTGGCCCTCACACCCAGTTTTGCAGCCAGAACGTACGTACTTCTGAACCCTGTACTCTGTACGTAGTGTACGCCTGAACTCTGCACTCTGTACGTAGCATACAGTGCCTTGAAAAAGTATTCACACCCCTTGAAATTTTCCACATTATGTCATGTTACAACCAAAAACTTAAATGTATTTTATTGGGATTTTATGTGATAGACCAACACAAAGTGGCACATAATAGTGAAGTGGAAGGAAAATGATAAATGGTTTTAAATTTTTTTTACAAATAAATATGTAAAAAGTGCGGCGTGCATTTGTATTCAGCCCCCTTTACTCTGATACCCCCAACAAAAATCTAGGGCAACCAATTGCCTTCAGAAGTCACCTAATTAGTAAATAGAGTCCACCTGTGTGTAATTTAATCTCAGTATAAATATAGCTGTTCTGTGAAGCCCTCAGAGGTTTGTTGGAGAACCTTAGTGAACAAACAGCATCATGAAGGCCAAGGAACACACCAGACGGGTCAGGGATAAAGTTGTGGAGAAGTATAAAGCAGGGTTAGGTTATAAAAAAATATCCCAAGCTTTGAACATCTCACCGAGCTCTGTTCAATCCATTATCTGAAAATGGAAAATGTATGGCACAACTGCAAACCTACCAAGACATGGCTGTCCACCTAAACTGACAGACCGGGCAAGGAGAACATTCATCAGAGAAGAGCCAAGAGGTCCATGGTAACTCTGGAGGAGCTGCAGAGATCCACAGCTCAGGTGGGAGAATCTGTCCACAGGACAACTATTAGTCGTGTTCTCCACAAATCTGACCTGAAGAGGAAAAGTGACAAGAAGAAAGACATTGTTGAAAGAAAGCCATAAGAAGTCCCGTTTGCAGTTTGTGAGAAGCCATGTGGGGGACACAGCAAACATGTGGAAGAAGGTGCTCTGGTCAGATGAGACCAAAATTTAACTTTTTGGCCTAAAAGCAAAATGCTATGTGTGGCAAAAAACGAACACTGCACATCACCCTGAACACACCATCCCCACTGTGAAACATGGTGGTGGAAGCATCATGTTGCGAGGATGCTATTCTTCAGCTGGTAGAGACATCCTCAAAAAGACTTGCAGCTGTAATTGCAGTGAAAGGTGGTTCTACAAAGTATTGACTCCGGGGGGCGCCATACAAATGCCCCCCACACTTTTCACATATTTATTTGTAAAAAATGTTGAAAACCATTTATCACTTTCCTTCCACTTCACAAATATGTGCCACTTTGTGTTGGTCTATCACATAAAATCCCAATAAAATACATTTACGTTTTTGGTTGTAACTAGGGTTGCCACCTCATCCCTTTAAACCCGAACACATATTAATTACACAGGTTCTGAGGCAGATTAAGGTGGTAATTAAACTCACTTATCCACATTAAATTTGCTTCAGAACCTGTGTAATTATTATGTGTTCGGGTTTAAAGGGATGAGGTGGCAACATGACAAAATGTGGGAAATATTCAAGGGGTATGAATACTTTTTCAAGGCACTGTAGTCTCTATCCAGGGGGTGTATGGGCTTATACATGCGCGGGTTTACCAGTGCAAACCCAATTACAGGCACATCCAGCCATTCAACAGCCTCCAATGCCATCCCATAATACCTCCGCGTCTTCACACTCTCCATAAACAAGATCATCTCTTAACTTTCATTTTTCGATCGCTGATCATATAAAGACAAGTGCCACCAGCTTTTCCTTTTACCTTGTCTCTGTCAAAGTGAGCAAAGCTAGGAGTATTTACTAAAGGCAATTGTGCGGTCATGCAACACTGTACCCATGTGACATTTTGGGTTTTTTTTATTTCACACGAATAGAATAGAGCTTTCGTTTTGGTGGTATTTAATCATCATTGGTGTTTTATTTCTATTTTTTTTGCTAAACAAATGAAAAAAAGACCAAATAAAAAAAAAAGTATTTTTTTCTGTTATAAAATTTTGCAAACAGCCATTTTTTCTCCTTCACTGATGGGCACTGATGGAGCAGCACTGATAGGCAGCACTAATGGGCACTAATAAGTACTGATGAGGCTACACAAATGGGCACTAATAATCTGCACTGATGGGCACTGATAGGCAGCACTGATGGGCACTGATGGGGCTGCACTGATGAGCACTGATAGGCAACACTAATGGGCAATGATAAGTACTGATTGGCGGCACTGATGGGCTCTGATAGGCAGCACTGATGGGCATTGATGGGGCTGCACTGATGGGCACTAATAGGCTGCACTGATGGGTACTGATGAGGCGGCACTGATAGGCAGCACTGATGGGTACTGATGAGGCGGCACTGATGGGCACTGATAGGCAGCACTGATGGGCACTGATGAGGCGGCACTGATGGGCACTGATAGGCAGCACTGATGGGTACTGATGAGGCGGCACTGATGGGCACTGATAGGCAGCACTGATGGGTACTGATGAGGCGGCACTGATGGGCACTGATAGGCAGCACTAATAAGTACTGATGAGGCTGCACTGATGGGCAATGATGGGGCTGCATTGATGGGCACTGATAGGCAGAACTGATGGGCACTGATAGACAGCACTAATGGGCACTGATAAGTACTGATGAGTCTGCACTGATGGGCAATGATGGGGCTGCACTGATGGGCACTAAAAGGCTGCACTGATGGGCACTAATGGGGCTGCACTGATGGGCACTGATAGGCAGCACTAATGGGCAAAGATAGGTACTGATGGGGCTGCACTGATGGGCACTGATAGGCAGCACTGATGGGCATTGATGGGGCTGCACTTATGGGCACTAATAGGCAGCACTGATGGGTACTGATGAGGCGGCACTGATGGGCACTGTTAGGCAGCACTAATAAGTACTGATGAGGCTGCACTGATGGGCAATGATGGGGCTGCACTGATGGGCACTGATAGGCAGCACTGATGGGCACTGATAGGCAGCACTAATGGGCACTGATAAGTACTGATGAGGCTGCACTGATGGGCATTAATAGGCTGCACTGATGGGTACTGATGAGACGGCACTGGAGGGCACTGATCATCGGCACTGATGGGCACTGATAGGCAGCACTATCTATGTCAATAGACACCCTCCCAGGACTGGACGACTGAGCTGTAGCGATCATTTGTAGCTGTCATTTGACTATATCGCGGGTACAAGTGGTTAATCTGCACTCATGGGTCCCTAATAGACCTAAATGGCACCTAGCATCATATATATATATTGTTCATGTTAAGTGCCACAAGTGTCAGTGTAACCCCTCCAGGAATTCCTTATTTCTCACAGAGATCACAGTATTCCCCCTGACAATGTCTGCTTTTCTCTCCAGAAGGACGGCGCCATCTTTGTTCAGGCATTATCCGGGGTCACCACCTACTTCCTGGGCTGAGATGGCACAGTCATGTAAATCCTGGTGCCTGGGCAATTCTTGCCCGTGTTCACAAACGTCTGATACAGATCAGCCCCTGCTGCAGCCTCTCACCTTCTGACTTGTTACACTATTGTAGTCTGATCACTGGGGGGGGGGGGGACTGAGGAGATGCTCCCTCCTGCCTGCAGCAGACCGACGGCATCATCTCAGTCTACCTGGACTTTAAGGATGGAAGATGAAGATTTATGGAAAATAAATAAACAGTTGCTGTATATTGTGCCATGTCACCAGTCTGTAAAGTCAGATCCAAGTGTTTTCAGTATTCCTCTCCCTCTTTCTGTCTCTGGGACATTAAAAAAAAAGTGTCAGGGAATGTCCCCAATGGGATATAGACAGAAAAGAAAAAAAAAAAACCCACATTTTTCCATTCCCTATTCACCTAACAATGTTTATGGATTTATTTGCTGCACTGACAATCTATTGACCACTAGATGGCGCTGGCACACTGCCCTATCTCATTACACACATCCATTATTTCCAGGGCACCTTCTCAGTCTATCTCTGTCAGTCTATCTCTGTGGCCATTTCTAGAGATGAAGACTGCAGATCTCTTTATAGTAGTAGAATTTTTAGGCAGACTTCCTTCCCCGTCCTCGTCCATCATATACGGGTATCTACACGTAGACCCCATACACACTATTCGATCCTCCGCAGATTTTTTGTCTTCAGATTTCCCACAACCATATAATATGAGGTCAAACCTTAAGAGTTTCAATCTGTATGCAATCAGGCCGGCCCTTGTACTACATGGTTTTTGGTAAATCTGAAGACAAAAATCTGCAGAAAATCTACATACCCTGTTTCCCCCAAAAATAAGACCTAGCGTGATGGTCGGTGATGGCTGCAATATAAGCCCTACCCCCCAAATAAGCCCTAGTTAAAGTCCTTGTAGGTCTTATTTTCAGGGTAGGGCTTATTTTTGTGGAAACAGGGTAGGGCTTATTTTCAGGGAAACAGGGTAGGGCTTATTTGGGGGGTAGGGCTTATATTGCAGCCATCACCGACAATCACGCTAGGTCTTATTTTCGGGGAAACAGGGTAGTGTGTATGGGGCCTTAAGACCTGGTTCACACCTATGCATTTTTTATTGCGTTTTCAGTTTTGCAAAAACACACTGCAGTCCACATAACATGGTTTCCTATGGATGGAGTTCACATCTGTGCGTTTCATGGAAAGGGCCGGGGACTTTTTTTTTTCTGTTTTTTTGGTTCCATAGACTTCAATGGATCAAAAATTGTGTATTTAAAAAACGCAAAATGCACCCGGAATATGCAAACTGCAATTTGCATAGGTGTGAACCGGGCCTCACCGGCCACTTTATTGGGTACACCTGTTCACTTGCTCGGTAAGACAAATTGCTAATCAGCCAATCACAGGGCAGCAACTCGATGCATTTAGGCGTCTAGACGTGGTGAAGACGAATTGCTGAAGTTCAAACCGAGCATCAGAATGGTGAAGAAAGGGGATGTAAGTGACTTTGAACGTGGCATGGTGGTTGGTGTCAGACGGGCTGGTCGGAGTATTTTAAAAATGGGCTGATCTACTGGGATTTTCACGCACAACCATCTCTAGGGGTTCACAGAGAATGGTCCGAAAAAGAGAAAATATCCAGTGAGCGGCAGTTGTGTGGAGGAAAATGCCTTGTTGATGTCAGAGGAGAATGGGCAGTCTGGTTGGAGATGACAGAAAGCAGTGGCAGCTCATGGTTTTTTGTGGCACCTCAAAGCCCCTCAAACCACTCCCCCCACAACGCTTGCTGTCTGCTGGTTGGTCCACTTACCCCATCTAGGCGGCAGGCATCGGCCAGCGGCAGGGATCAGGCAATGGCGGACATCAGGCTGCGGCAGGCATCGGGTAGCAGCTCCTGTGTCTTCTCTTCCTCCCTCCCTCCTCGCTTCCGCCGTGCGTCTCCTCCCCTCCTCCAAAGGCGTTCCAATAGGATCGCCTGTCCTTTCAGCCAATCGGGGTGACAGGTATCAAACCGGGAGGAGGATCAGTGTTGCAACAGCGAACGTTCATTCGCTGTTGTAACACCTGGGTGGGCTCCGAGCGCAATGCTCTGCGCTCCGAGCCCACCCTATTTTGAAGCCTATTAGAGCCCGTGGCTCTAATCGGGTGCTTAAAAAAAAAAACCCCGCCGCTGTAATTCAGGTGCCCGGCGTCTTGAAAGGGGCTGGACACATAGTGACGGTTCACAGTGCTATGTTTTGTTGAAATGCTTTCTTTTAACCATGTTTTTGTAAGTGCATAGGGTTAGGGGGGGGGGGGCTGTTTTATATATATATATATATGGCTTATAGATTATGATTGTATATATATATATATATATATATATATATATATATATATATATATATATTATTTTTTTCCATCAACATGGAGTTCCCCTTTAAGCCTAGAAATAGCAATAAGACCGCACTTGTGGCCTCTCCACATTCACGATAAATACATTTTGGCGATGCCCCTCCCCTATTTTCCTGCCGAGCGCCTTTTAATCCACTTTTTTTTTTAATTCCCCCACCTGTTCTAAAAATGACATCCAATCCATAATTAATAAGGCGCTTAAATTCAGTGAGCGAGGAACTGTTGAGTAGAGGGAGCGAGCTTGTTGTGTGTCGCTGTCACATGTCGGCGAACGCAGAAGATGGGCAGATGGTGTTTGAATTGTGACTCATTTTTCCAGCAAAACTGACAGCAGTAGAATCTGGAATGTGCGTCGTGTTTGGAAGCAGATGATGATCTCTCGACTCCGAATCCTGCCCTCCGCGCGTTATCTAAAAGGGGACGTAACATCAGATATACACCCATCAGCCATAAATTTATGGCCACCCACCCTAACCCATCGAGGCATGCACGCCACTACACCTCAGGAGGTATGCGGAGGGTATCTGGCACCAAGCCATCAGTAGCAGATTCTGGCCTTACTGACAGGAGGTACTTAGAGGAGGTACTTACAGGAGGTACTTAGAGGAGGTACTTAGAGGAGGTACTTACGGGAGGTACTTAGAGGAGGCACTTACAGGAGGTACTTACTGGAGGTACTTACAGGAGGTACTTAGAGGAGGTACTTACAGGAGGTACTTAGAGGAGATACTTAGAGGAGGTACTTATTGGAGGTACTTAGAGGAGGTACTTAGAGGAGATACTTAGAGGAGGTACTTAGAGGAGATTCTTAGAGGAGGAACTTACTGGAGGTACTTAGAGGAGGTACTTATAGGAGATACTTAGAGGAGGTACTTAGAGGAGATACTTAGAGGAGGTTCTGAGAGTTGATTCTTAGAGGAGGTACTTACTGGAGGTACTTAGAGGAGGTACTTAGAGGAGATACTTAGAGGAGGTACTTAGAGGAGGTACTTACAGGAGGTACTTAGAGGAGGTACTTAGAGGAGGCACTTACGGGAGGTACTTAGAGGAGGTACTTACAGGAGGTACTTACAGGAGGTACTTAGAGGAGGTACTTACAGGAGGTACTTAGAGGAGGTACTTACGGGAGGTACTTAGAGGAGGTACTTACAGGAGGTACTTAGAGGAGGTACTTACAGGAGGTACTTACAGGAGGTACTTAGAGGAGGCACTTAGAGGAGGCACTTACGGGAGGTACTTACTGGAGGTACTTAGAGGAGGTACTTACTGGAGGTACTTACGGGAGGTACTTACAGGAGGTACTTAGAGGAGGTACTTACAGAAGGTACTTAGAGGAGATACTTAGAGGAGGTACTTAGAGGAGATACTTAGAGGAGGTACTTACTGGAGGTACTTAGAGGAGGTACTTAGAGGAGGTACTTAGAGGAGATACTTAGAGGAGGTACTTAGAGGAGGTACTTACAGGAGATACTTACAGGAGGTACTTAGAGGAGATACTTAGAGGAGGTACTTACGGGAGGTACTTAGAGGAGGTACTGGCGAAATTTGGCTTCAGTGACACATTTCTTTGATGGGTTTGACTGTTATATTATAAACCCAGAATGTATTATTATTATTATATTATTATAATACAGGATTTATATAGCGCCAACAGTTTACGCGGCGCTTTACAAGATAAAAGGGAGACAATACAGTTATAATACAATAAAATACAGGAGGATTAAGAGGGCCCTGCTCAGAAGAGCTTACAGTCTAATAGGGTGGGGCAGGTGGTACAAAAGGTTGTAACTGTAGGGAATCAGCTGATGGAAGTGGTAAGAGATTAGTTAGAGACGTGATAAGCTTTTCTGAAGAGATGAGTTTTCAGGGATCGCCTGAAGGTAGCAAGAGTAGGGGATAGCCGGACCGGTGGAGGTAGCGAGTTCCAGAGGATGGGAGAGGCTCTGGAGAAATCCTGGAGACGAGCATGAGAGGAGGAGATGAGAGAGCTTGAGAATAGGAGGTCTTGAGAAGAGCGGAGAGGACGATTTGGGTGATATTTGGAGACAAGATTGGTGATGTGGCTGGGGGCAGAGTTGTAAATGGCTTTTTATGTTGTGGTTAGTATTTTGAGTTTAATTTGCTGGGTGATTGGGAGCCAGTGTAGGGATTGGAGGAGAGGGGTGGTGGTCAGTGTAGGGATTGGAGGAGAGGGGTGGTGGTCAGTGTAGGGATTGGAGGAGAGGGGTGGTGGTCAGTGTAGGGATTGGAGGAGAGGGGTGGTGGTCAGTGTAGGGATTGGAGGAGAGGGTTGGTGGTCAGTGTAGGGATTGGAGGAGAGGGGTGGTGGTCAGTGTAGGGATTGGAGGAGAGGGGTGGTGGTCAGTGTAGGGATTGGAGGAGAGGGGTGGTGGTCAGTGTAGAGATTGGAGGAGAGGGGTGGTGGTCAGTGTAGGGATTGGAGGAGAGGGGTGGTGGTCAGTGTTGGGATTGGAGGAGAGGGTTGGTGGTCAGTGTAGGGATTGGAGGAGAGGGTTGGCAGACACTGAGCGGTTGGTAAAGTGGATAAGTCTGGCAGCAGCATTCATGATAGACTGAAGAGGGGAGGAGCCTATGGAGAGGCAGACCAATGAGAAGGGAGTTGCAATAGTCAAGTCGAGAGATAACAAGGGGGTGAATGAGGAGCTTGGTGGTTTCATTTGTTAAAAAGGGGCGAATTTTAGAGATGTTACGGAGGTGAATTCTACAAACTCATATAAACCTAAGGGTGAATAATTATATTTCTGAATCCTTTCCTATACCAAAGGGCTGCCCTCTGTCGTGAGTTGTTGTTTGCCTTGTCGATAGAACCCTTATCTGAACTGATACGTTCCAACTCCACTATTAAAGTGTTCCTAAACCCAGGACCCTGCATACACTATATCAGCCTTTCTCAACCTTTTCAACACAGAGGAACCCTTGAAATAGTTCTCTGGTCTCGGGGAACCCCTTCTAAAAATTATAAATCTACAACTCATTGGGAAGAATTACCTCCTTACAGATAGCTAAAAAGATCAATGGTGTCGGTGGGAACTTATCTGAGAGGCAGAAATTGCCCAATGCTGAAGGAACCCCTAGTAACCTCTGGCGGAACCCTGCTTGAGAATCACTGCACTATGTACAGTGCCTTGAAAAAGTATTCATACCCCTTGACATTTTCCACATTTTGTCATGTTACAACCAAAAACGTAAATGTATTTTATTGGGATTTTATGTGATGGACCAACACAAAGTGGCACATAATTGTGAAGTGGAAGGAAAGTGATAAATGATTTTCAACATTTTTTTTTTACAAATAAATATGTGAAAAGTGTGGTGTACATTTGTATTCAGCCCCCCGGAGTCAATACTTTGTAGAACCGCCTTTCTCTGCAATTACAGCTGTAAGTCTTTTTGGGGATGTCTCTACCAGCTTTGCACATCTAGAGAGGGACATTTTTGCCCATTCTTCTTTGTAAAATATCTCAAGCTCTGTCAGATTGGATGGAGAGCGTCTGTAAACAGCAATTTTCAAGTCTTGCCACAGATTCTCAATTGGATTTAGGTCTGGACTTTCACTGGACCATTCTAACACATGAATATGCTTTTATATAAACCATTCCATTGTAGCTCTGGCTGTATGTTTAGGGTCGTTGTCCTGCTGGAAGGTGAACCTCTGCCCCAGTCTCAGGTCTTTTGCAGACTCTAACAGGTTTTCTTCTAAGATTGCCCTGTATTTGGCTCCATCCATCTTCCCATCAACTCCGATCAGCTTCCTTGTCCCTGCTGAAGAAAAGCGTCCCCACTACATGATGCTACCACCACCATGTTTCACGGTGGGGATGGTGTGTTTAGGGTGATGTCCAGTGTTAGTTTTGAACATCGCTTTTTTATTTTAGGCAAAGAAGTTCAATTTTGGTCTGACCAGAGCACCTTCTTCCACATGTTTGCTGTGTCCCCCCACATGGCTTCTTGCAACCTGCAAACTGGACTTCTTATGGCTTTCTTTCAACAATGTCTTTCTTCTTGCCACTCTTCCATAAAGGTCAGATTTGTGGAGAACACGACTAATAGTTGTCCTGTGGACAGATTCTCCCACCTGAGCTGTGGATCTCTGCAGCTCCTCCAGAGTTACCATGGACCTCTTGGCTCTTCTCTGATGAATGTTCTCCTTGCCCGGCCGGTCAGTTTAGGTGGACGGCCAAGTCTTGGTAGGTTTGCAGTTGTGCCATACTCTTTCCATTTTCAGATGATGGATTGAACAGAGCTCCGTGAGATGTTCAAAGCTTAGGATATATTTTTATAACCTAACCCTGCTTTATACTTCTCCACAACTTTATCCCTGACCTGTCTGGTGTGTTCCTTGGCCTTCATGATGCTGCTTGTTCATTAAAGTTTTCTAACAAACCTCTGAGGGCTTCACAGAACAGCTGTATTTATATTGACATTAAATTACACACAGGTGGACTCTATTTACTAATTAGGTGACTTCTGAAGACAATTGGTTCTACTAGATTTTAGTTGGGGGTATCAGAGTAAAGGGGGCTGAATACAAATGTACACCACACTTTTCACATATTTATTTGTAAAAAAAATGCTTAAAACCATTTATCATTTTCCTTCCACTTCACAATCATGTGCCATTTTGTGTTGGTCTATCACATAAAATACATTTATGTTTTTGGTTGTAACCAGTGGCGTAGCATGAGGGGTGCAGGGGGTGCCATGGCCCCGGGTGCGACATTTAGGGGGGCGAAATTCCACACCAGTATGTGTCAATACTGGCTGCCTCCTCCTAATTTTAAGTTCCTGTGTCCCCCGCGCTCCGGCCGCCATGTTCAGTGTTCGGCGCCCTGTGATTGAGCATATGGGGGTCATGTGAGTCATAGGGCTGGCCTGTCCGTGATCGCGGTTGCTCCTGAGGTCCCGCCTCCGCACGTGACCCCCATACGCCCAATCACAGTGCACCGGACACTGAACATGGCAGCCAGAGCACGGGGGAGATGAGCAAAAATGTGTGCAGCCGCGGCCGCTGTCTTTTCCTCCTCCTATCCTCCAGACCGATGCAGGCCAGGACAAGAAGGTGAGTGAGACTCCCTCGTGGGAGTCGTGTTACTGGCCCTGGGGGGGGTGAGAGAGAGAGCGAGAAGGAAGAAATACTGTAGGCAGGACAGTATAGTGTAGTATAGTGGTCAGTGCAGTGTGCAGTATAGTGGTCAGTGTAGTTCTCAGTATAGTGGACAGTACAGTGGTCAGTGTAGTGTAGTGGAGTATAGTGGTTAGTGTAGTGGTCAGTATAGTGGTCAGTGTAGTTCTCAGTGTAGTGGACAGTATAGTATAGTATAGTATAGTAGTCAGTGTAGTGTAGTGGACAGTATAGTATAGTGGTCAGTGTAGTGTACAGTAGAGTGGTCAGTATAGTATAGTGGACAGTACAGTGGTCAGTGTAGTGTAGTGGAGTATAGTGGTTAGTGTAGTGGTCAGTATAGTGGTCAGTGTAGTTCTCAGTGTAGTGGACAGTATAGTATAGTATAGTATAGTATAGTATAGTATAGTATAGTAGTCAGTGTAGTGTAGTGGACAGTATAGTGGACAGTACAGTGGTCAGTGTAGTATAGTGGTCAGTGTAGTGGTCAGTGTAGTGTAGTGTAGAGGACAGTATAGTGGTCAGTGTAGTGTAGTGGAGTATAGTGGTTAGTGTAGTGGTCAGTGTAGTTCTTAGTGTAGTGGACAGTATAGTATAGTATAGTATAGTATAGTATAGTATAGTATAGTATAGTAGTCAGTGTAGTGTAGTAGACAGTATAGCATAGTGGACAGTACAGTGGTCAGTGTAGTATAGTGGTCAGTGTAGTGTACAGTAGAGTGGTCAGTATAGTATAGTGGACAGTACAGTGGTCAGTGTAGTATAGTGGTCAGTTTGGTAGTCAGTGTAGTGTAGTGGACAGTATAGTGGTCAGTGTAGTGGACAGTATAGTGGTCAGTTTAGTGGTCAGTGTAGTGTAGTGGACAGTATAGTGGTCAGTGTAGAGTACAGTATATTTCTCAGTATAGTGGTTAGTATAGTTCTCAGTGTAGTGGTCAGTATAGTATAGTGGTCTGTGTAGTGTGTAATGGTCAGTAAAGGAATCAGGTTGGTCAGTACTATTGTATTGTTGGAAAGGACTCGGGGAGTGCTAAAAGTCCGCAGGTTAGGGGGCGCAAATGACTTGCCTTGTCCTGGGTGCTGACAACCCACGCTGCGCCACTGGTTGTACCATGACAAAATGTGGAAAATTTCAAGGGGTGTGAATACTTTTTCAAGGCACTGTATGGTCTCCCACAGTACACAGAACACGGAAAGGATTTTAGTAAATATTAACTGCTAAATACATTTTCTTATCAGCAGTATATATCAGTCTTATGAGTTAAAGCTTGTAGGAGGAGTTTTCATTCTTTTATTCTCCTCTGACTGTCCTATGAGGCTGCATGACCCCCCAACCCTCTGTCTAGACAGTGCTGATTGGCTCTGTGCTGATCACATGCACTCTCCCAAGAAAAAAAAAAATCCTCTCTAGCAATACACACCAAACTGAGCATGTGCAGAGTGCCCTCAAGGCTCTGTTCTATCAGCGAATGAATTGGAGACAGTGGAAGATGGGGAGGATCAGAGAAGACAGGATCAAACAGCCTTTTTACAAAATGCGCCCTGGGTGCGCCCCAAGCCCACCCAGTTGTGCGACGATAGGGAATGAATATTGGCTATTGTCTTCCTGATTCTCCTCCCAGCCAATCAGGAAGCAGGCCGTCAGACCCGTTTCCCAATTGGCAGAGAGGAGAAGTGATTCTATTGGCCTAGGAGGAGGAGGGAGGAGACCCAAGGCCGCCGTGATGCCAAGGAGGAGACGCAGCCGCCACTGACCCCCCATCTCTGTCCTGTCCCCCAGCAGCATCCATCCAGTGCTCAATCACATGCAGTGATTAATTTTGGCAGCAAATTTCGATTTAGTTTTAGTCTTAGGACTAAAATGGCATTTTATGTTTTAGTCCCATTTTAGTCTTCTGCAATTATTTTAGTTTTAGTCGACTAAATCTCCAGTACATTTTAGTCAAGTAAAACTAATTTTAGTCGTCCGACAAAATGGAGTTCCGACAAAACGGACTTGCCTACACACGATCCCACCAAAGTCCGATCCTTTCGAACGTGATGACGTACGACCGGACTAGAACAGGAAGTTCAATAGCCAGTAGCCAATAACTGCCCTTGCGTCGTTTTCGGTCCGTCGGACTAGCGTACAGACGAACTGAATTTTCGATAGGAATCGAGTCCGTCGGAAGGATTTGAAACATGTTCTATTTCTAAGGTCCGTCAGATTTTTCGACAGAAAAGGTCCGATGAAGCCCACACACGATCGGAATGTCAGACGGATTCGTCCTGCCGGACCTTTTCTGCCGGAGTCCGGTCATGTGTACGCGGCATAACTCTTTGACTAAAATGGCATTTTAGTTTTAGTCGTATTTTAGTCATCTCAATTGTTTTTAGTTTTAGTCGTATTTTAGTCGACTAAAATAGTATTCATTTAGTCGACTAAAACGCTTTAGTCCTTTTAGTAGACGAAATTAACACTGGTCCCATGTGCCTCGCTCCCTCCCTCCCGCCCCCTGCTCTGTGTCGGTGCCTTCCCCCAGCACACTGTCAGTTGTCCCCGCTTCCCGCCCCCCCCCGGTGATCTGTGATGGAAGCTGCCCAGAGATTTACCAAGAGCCTGCTGAACCCCGGGGTAGCCGCGGAGATCAGAGTGTGTCCAAGGCGGTGCGACCCGATCAGCGCAGGGTGAGTGCTGGGGATGGATGGGTGGGAGATTTATAAAGTCTATGCGGTGGGGGGGGGGCGTAACTGATGCGAGAGCTATGCCAGAGGGGGTACGGATGAGGGCCATGGCATTAAAACAGTTGGGGTACTGATGAGGGCCATGGCATTAAAAGAGTTGGGATACTGATGAGGGCCATGGCATTAAAAGAGTTGGGGTACTGATAAGGGCCATGGAATTAAAAGAGTTGGGGTACTGTTCGGCACTATGGCATTAAAGAGTTGGGGTACTGATGGGCACTATGGCATTAAAGAGTTGGGGTACTAATGGAGGCTATGGCATTAAAGAGTTGAGGTACTGATGGGCGCTATGGCATTAAAGAGTTGGGGTACTCATGGGCGCTATGGCATTAAAGAGTTGTGGTACTGATGGGCGCTATGGCATTAAAAGAGTTGGGGTACTAATGGAGGCTATGGCATTAAAGAGTTGGGGTACTGATGGGCGCTATGGCATTAAAGAGTTGGGGTACTGATGGGCGCTATGGCATTAAAGAGTTGGGGTACTGATGGGTGCTATGGCATTAAAGAGTTGGGGTACTGATGGGGGCTATGACAGGCAGAAAGAAGGTACTAAAAGGGGCAGAAAGTTGAGGGGGGGTGCTCCTGACCATGACAGACAAAACTGGGGGTAGTCATGAAGGTTTGTGGGGGATACTAAGGATACTGCTGAGGTGCCCCTCATCCCTTTAATGCCGGGGGTGGGGGGTGGATGGCGTTAGATTGACGCCCACCCAATCCCCCCCCCCCCCAAATATTTAGCACCAGCCGCCACAGATTATTATACTCCCAATCTCCTTTTCCATTTAAATAGGTTGCACTCTGCTGTTTGTTCAAGATGTTCCTCAGTTGATGCAGCCATTGAGAAGGACCCGACATGCCCCTATACTGAGTCAAAGCTAAAGTCCTCCAATCAGCAGGGAACATGAGTATTGTTGATGACAGAGCTATAGGGCTGACTCAGCAGGGAGGAGTGTCAGACCTCTGCAGAGAGACCACTGCTTCCTCACAGAGAACACAGAGCATGCAGGCTGGGGACAGAGTCCTCCAATCAACAGGGAGCAAGCATTCCTAATTGCAGAGCTAAAGATCTGACTCAACAGGGAGGAGTATCAGACCTCTGAGGAAAGACCACTGCTTCCACACAGATAAGACAGAGCATGCTGGCAGGGGGAAGAGTCCTCCAATCAGCAGGGCGCATGAGCGTTGTTGATCGCAGAGCTAAAGATCTGACTCAACACGGAAGAGTGTCAGACCTCTGCAGAGAGTCCACTGCTTCCACACAGGGAACACAGAGCATGCTGGCCGAAGACAGGCTTTTCTATTTAAGCTGTGGCTGCTTTATAAAGAAAACGAATGGTAAGACTTTGCACACCTTGTACCTGGAATGTATTTAGGTGATTTAAACTGGAAGTTCAATTGGTCTCTAAAGTTGCCAGCCAGAGATTAGAATAAACAGAATTTTATACCACAAAACACAAATCAGACACAGATCGATAGGTATCCACAAGACAAGTTTATTACTCTTTTCACTGGAGTTCCTCCTCAAAACCCAGTAGAAGCTTTTTCAGTGGCAACAACCATACAGTTTTTTTTTTTTTCTTTTGCATTTAAAAAATAAAAAGGTGAGAGGATCACATAACAGAATAGATAATGCCATAAAACGTAATAAATGACTTTCAAATAATTGTCATATATAAAAAATAATACAAATTAACACATGAAAAGAAAAGCAAGGAAGTATTAAAAAAAAAAGTTCAGTTCAGACCTGTAGTTAAAGGAATGTTCCACCCGGAGGATTATTGTAAC
Organism: Lithobates clamitans; assembly: GCA_037952925.1. Classification (NCBI taxonomy): domain Eukaryota; kingdom Metazoa; phylum Chordata; class Amphibia; order Anura; family Ranidae; genus Lithobates; species Lithobates clamitans. The sequence continues at coordinate 1,208,702 of JBBGZY010001925.1, forward strand.
TGGCCAGTAGTTTGGTGGGGATGGGTTCTCCTCTAGGTTTCCTGGCTCCGGGCCCCTGCTGTAGTGGTGATATTTTTGTTTGGCTTCAAGGCTGAGTAAAGTTAGAGTTGGATTTCAGGTCTACAAGGAAGAGAAGGAGGAACCTATCTGGTCTGGTCTTACAGAGACCCCTGTCACTTTGCCCATTCCTTGGCTGCCTTAAACTCACTTTCACAGCTCTACCCCTCTGAATCGTTCTCTATGAGTTCCACTGCAAGATATGTGTGCATGGGGGAGCATGTGGCCCCCTCTAATGATGCTCAGCAGTAATTTTCTGGAGGGAGTAATGGAGGAAGGAGCAACTGGGAAGCATTAGAAAGATGAGTATAAGGTGGTGGGGTTGGCAGCCTTAAAGAGTCACCTTGCCCATTCCTTGACCACCTTAACTCACTTTCAAAGCTCTACCCCTCCGAATCTTCCTCCATGACTGCCACTGTAAGATATTTGGGCACGGGGGAGCATGTGGCCTCCTCCTATGATGCTTGGTAGTAATTGGCAAGGAAGTAACAGAGGAAAGAGCCAACGGGGAAGCATTAACAAGATGAGTATAAGGTGGTGGGGTAAGGAGCTTTAAAGAGACTCTATCACCTTGCCCATTCCTCGACCACATTAAATTTCACAGCTCTTCACATCTGAATCCTCCTCCACTAATTCCACTGCAAGATATTTGTGAATGGGGGAGCATGTGGCCTCCTCCCATGATGGTCAGCAGTAATTGTCGGGAGGGAGTAATGGAGGAAGGAGTAACTGGGAAGCATTAGAAAGATGAGTATAAGTTGGTGGGGTAGGCAGCTTTAAAGAGACTCTATTACCTTGCCCATTCCTTGACCACCTTCAATCTCACAGCTCTTCCCCTCCGAATCCTCCTCCATGAATTCCACTGCAAGATATTTGGGCACGGGGGAGCATGTGGCCTCCTCCTCCAATGCTCGGCAATAATTGGCAGGAGGGGGTAACGTCACTGAATAGGGAGCAACTAGGAAAATGAGTAAGGTGGTCGGGTACTTTCCACTTCTTACTTTGCCTTTATTGTCAAACTTTGCCCATTGGACATGTTTGTAGAGCACTAGATCCAGAAGAAGGAGGGTTAGGCAACTTTTTGTCAACTGGGGTGTCTATGGGGCTCACTGAAGTAGTCTAAAGAATAGAGAATGGATGGGTTTGCTGAGTCCTGTAAACTTTTACTGCACACAGTGGTATAGTGTGGGCAGGGCCCAGGATCCTCTCTGTAACGCGTTTCATCCCCTACTGGGGCTTAATCATAGACCATCTATAAATAAGGCCCTAGTAGGGGGCAAAACGTGTTACAGGGAGGATCCTGGATGGAGTGTATGTGCTTGTGCTGACCAATAAAGTCGATTTTACCCTTTGGAAGTGGTGTCCAGCTCCAGAACTTTAAATTCTCTTCATTTACTGACAGACTCTAAGCCTTGATGAAGGGTGACAAGTGACCCCCTGAAATGTGTTGGCTTTCTTTTCTGACTTCTTGTCATGTACAATAAAGATTTACTGGAGTGGTATTAGATTTGTGGCGCTCTCATCCCTTCTTCCAAATGGGCAAGGAGACAGGGTCTCTTTAGGACAGCAGGCTAAAAAAAAAGAGGGAGGAGCCAAAAAACATCAGTAGTGAAATCCACTCCCTGGAGCACCAGCCAGCTACTGAAAGCTAGCAGATGCATCGACTTTCTCGATTGGTTGGTTTTGGGTGGTCTTAGCGACTAAAGAGATACTTCAGTGGTTTTATTTTTTGAATAGACACCTGAAAGGTTGTCAGGTTGTATTGAATTATGTATGTACATTGTATTTGCTTAATACGTATGCAGGCAGTGCATCCCTTGTACAGCACTTTTATTATACTCGGCTCTTCTAATCTGAATTCAAGCCTATGGACAGCTCTGCCAATAGAGGTCCAGTGAAATTGGACGTGTCCTTGAACAAAACCTCTTCTGCTCAGAAGACACACCCACAGCATCTCTAAGACCCCAATTCAATCAGATTTTGGTCTGTTCCATAGGCGTGCGCACTGGGTATGCCGGGTGTGCCTGGGCACACCCTAATCACCCCATGTGCATTAGCAATAACATTATGGCTCTGTGTGCCACACTTCTCTTTCACTGTGCCAGCAGGGAGTTCAATGTGCCGAGGTCATATATATATGTAGACACGCACATACGTGTGTTCGAATTTTAGGGTGCACACCTATGGTCTGTCCAGTTTTCTGCTGCATATCTAAACATGATTGGCTGCCCTGTAGCAATACAGACAGTTCTGGAGCATGAAGCCAAGAGCCTACATCAGAACACAATTTCCAGACGGCATGTTTTAGCTAATGTTCACCTAGCAGTCTTTCCTCAAGGATGCTAAAGCTGGCCATACACAGTACAATCTACTTTAAAGTGGTTGTAAACCTCAGACATGAAATATGAACAAAGCATATCCCTCTGTAGTGTGTACCTGTCTCAATCCAGAGCACTAAGTGTTATTTCTGTCTCCTGCTTAGTCCCTCTGCTATCAGCATGAGTCACTTCTGAATAGTTTTCTTGACACCAAGAGAAAAATGGTGTCAGGGGAGGGAGCTCCAGCACACAGCCTGTGATTGACAGCCTCAGCTCTGTTCCTGTGAGCTCTGTGAAGAGGGGGGGGGGTGTCCATTCCCTCCAATCAGCTCTCAGAGCTCTCCCCACTGAGCTCTGCAGATTGTGACTGCAGATCTTTGCCCCTTTTTTTCAGAAACTCTTAGACAAGTTTTATAATTCAGTACTTTGAATGGATCTAGAGAAGAGAAGACTGCAGATAAACCGGTACAACCTATATATGATGATTTGTTTCATCTCTGTGTATCAGCTGAGGCCAGTCCCTTCACTGGGTATATGCAAGGGTTTACAACCACTTTAAGTTGACCATACAATCTGATTGTACAATCCTCTTGAGATTTATGAACAGCTATGTAGTGTTAGGCCAGGTTTAAACCTGTGACTAAACCTAGCAATCCTAGTTCAGATCGCTTTTCAGAGGTGATTGACAGGCGGTGAGTAGGTACCGTGACGTCTCTTCCACACCTGTTTTAAAGCAAACAAACGTGCGTGCTTTGCGTGCGGCTGTGGGGTGTTTGCAGGTCTTCCCGATTTTGCTTGAATCGCAATATGTCAGATAGTTTTTGCCACAGGCGTGAAGCTAAGCATTGCGACCATGGCATGTAAACGCTCCCATCTGCTGCCATTGCAGCTTAAGGAGGGGCAGCTGAAGGAGCTCAGCCACACGTTTACATGGGAGGTGCTATCTAAAAGAGCTATCTGTGTTCAGAATGCTCTTCAGAGAGCATTTGGCATTGTATTGCCCCCCCCCCCCCCGCCTGTGTCAACCCCTTGATCCCTACACTAGTGCGCCGCAACTAAATGCATTGCGCGCGGTTGTGGGGCGCTTTCAGAGTGGCCCCATTCACTTGAATAGGTCGCATTTGATGGCTGCTATGCTCTCTGAAAGCAGCAGGGGGTGTAATTCTTGCAAAGCATCGTGGTCAGGACATGTGCACTCTCCCAACTGCTGCCTCTGCAGGTAAAAGAGATAAGGGCTTGCTCTAAAGGATAAAAAATTTAATGGATTCTTTAGGTTTGTATGAAGAAAAGGGTTCCTGTTTTCTCCTCAGTCTCAACTACTTTTCCTGAGACCTCCCCATGGAACAGGCAAAGGTGTTGTATCAGGAAAAGGGTTCCTGTTTTCTCCTCAGTCTCAACTACTTTTCCTGAGACCTCCCCAAGGAACAGGCAAATGTGTTGTATCAGGAAAAGGGTTCCTGTTTTCTCCTCAGTCTCATCTACTTTTCCTGGGACCTCCCCCAAGGAACAGACAAATGGGTTGTATCAGGAAAAAGGGTTCCTGTCTTCTCCTCAGTCTCAACTACTTTTCTTAGGACCTCCCTAAAGGAACAGAAAAAAGGGGTTGTATCTGGACAAGGGTTACTGTCTACTCCTCTGTCTCCACTACTGTTCTAGGACCTCCCCAAAGAACAGGCAAAGGGGTTGTATCAGGAAAAGGGTCCCCACCTTCTCCTCAGTCTCAATTACTTTTCCAAGGACCTCTCCAAAGGAACAGGCAAAGGGGCTGTATCAGGAAAAAGGGTTCCTGTCTTCTCCTCAGTCTCAAATACTTTTCGTAGGTCTCTAAAGGAACAGGCAAAAGGGTTGTATTTGGACAAGGGTTATCGTCTTCTCCTTAGTCTCAACTACTGTTCTAGGACCTCCCCAAAGAACAGGCAAAGGGGTTGTATCAGGAAAAGGGTCCCCACCTTCTCCTCAGTCTCAATTACTTTTCCTAGGACCTCTTCCAAGCAACAGGCAAAGGGGTTGTAACAGGAAAAGGGTTCCCATCTTCTCCTCAGTCTCAATTACTTTCCCTAGGACCTCCCTCAAGCAACAGGCAAAGGGATTGTATCCGTAAGGGGGTTCCTATCTCCTCCTTAGTCTCTACTAACCTGCCTAGGACATCCCCAAGTGGCGATAATTTACAATTGCATCCTAACCATGAGTCGAAATCTACTTCTCGGTCTGTGACATATTGATTGATTAGGTTGTCAGTTATAGACCAATTATTGCTATCAGAAGAACTTGATCTGAGAAGAAAATGATCACTTATCGAAGCATGTTTGGCCACCATACCGACTTGTTCACACCAGGGGGTGCGTCTGAGAGCATGCACCATTTTGCGTGGACCTGCGTGCTGCATTTTTAGGGCAGGTTTGCGTTCCTGTGCGATTTAAGTGAAGTTCATTTTTAGCCCATTCATTATTAATGAGATGAAATTGCAGCTTCAAAAGAAGCACGCGCTCAACTTTAAAAAATGCACCGCAACCGGATCGCATGCGGTGGCAGGCAAACGTTTGGGGTGTCGTTAACTTAACACTGACACCTGCTGCGTGTTTCACGTGCATAGGGCAGCCCGTTGAAATTAATGGACTGTCTTAAAACACGATCTGCCGAGGTGCGCAAAAAAAAAAAGGTGAGTGCACTCCGATGCACCCCCTGCTATGAACAAGCCCTTATGGTGATCATAAACGCTTAGATAAATGATCAATTTCTTCTCTGATGTAATTTTTGGGGGTGACATTAAGAATTAATGCAGCCCTGACGTGTCTGCAAAAAGCAGCACGTTTTTGCGCGGTATTTTGCACACGTTTCTGCACCGCACCTGCTGTGAACAAGCCCTAAAGAAGATTGTACAATCACCTCGTACCCAGATTAACAACATTGATGGCTGCTCAATCATCCCTAAGGCTCCGTTCTCACTTTCATGCAACTTTTACACTCTATGGCACTCAAAAGTCGCATCAAAATAGTGCTGGAACCTTTTTTAGGAGTCGCTGCAATTAGAACGGTAGCCATTGAAATACATGGTCTGCGACTTGTGACATGTGGAGTCGCATGACAAGTCGTACCAGTGAGAACGGAGGCTAAATGATGATACTTGCTGACAACACTGAGTTTCATTGTAATGCCGCGTACACACGAGAGGACTATCCGACCGGACTGGTCCGACGGACCGAGTCCGGCGGACAATTCAACTGTGTGCGGGCTTCATCGGACCTGCAGCGGACTTTTTCGGTCGAAAATCTGACGGACTTTAGATGTGGAACATGTTTCAAATCTTTACGTCGGAACTCCGCCAGATCCAGTTCCTATCGAAAAATCCGCTCGTCTGTATGCTAGTCCGACGGACGAAAACCAACGCTAGGGCAGCTATTGGCTACTGGCTATCAACTTCCTTATTTTAGTCCGGTCGTACGTCATCACGTACGAATACGTCGGACTTTGGTGTGATCGCGTGTAGGCAAGTCCGTTGGGAAAGTCCGTTGGAAGTCCGCCGAAAGTCCGTCGGACCAGTCTGGTCGACAAGTCCGCTCGTGTGTACGCGGCATTAACAATTGATTGGTTGTAAGTTTATAACATTGCAGATCTCTTTAAAAGGGGAAATAAGAAATATGTACATCATTTTGGCATTCAGGCAAAGCAATACACAGGCCTGGCGGAAATTTCGCCGACTTTATCCTGCGAGGAGATTTACTCAGCAGAGATTAAACCAGTGGTTTCCAAACTGCGGCCCAGGGGCTGAATGAGGCCCTTTGCTTGCTTTTATCCAGCCCTTGGGGCAATAAGTTCATCAGCACCAACAATGGGGTATAATTCCCCCACTGACACCAATGAAGGGACACAATTCCTCCCAATGACACCAACAATGGGGCACAGTTCCTCCCAGTGACCCCAACACTTGGGGCACAGTTCCTCCCAGTGACTCCACCGACGGGGCAGGATTCTTCCCACCCAATGACACCAACGATGGGGCACAATTCCTCTCACTAACACCAAAGATGGGGCATTTGTTTACTCCCACTGATGCCGGAAAGTTTTCTTCTTCCAATGGCCAAAGTCCAGTCCTCCCCAAAGTCTCAAGGACAGTAAACTGGCCCTTTGTTTAGAAAGTTTGGAGTGCCCTGGATTAAACTCACCATAAAAAAAAAAGGTTTAAATACAGCTCATTCCCATACATATAGTAATAGTCCTAAAAACCCTAAAGGTTGAACACTATTGAATATGAAGTTTTCGCACATTCCTATACAGTACATGGTTCTAGAAAAGCCAATCTAAAATAAAATATAAGAAAAAGAAAATCAAAATATTTCAATACAGTTTAGAAAACAAATCAATGATTGCACCAAAGTTACATAATAAAAAAAAAAGTAACATCAACAAAAATATCAGGAGGAAAAATAAAAACTTGGTAAATGGTTTTGTTGGTCATTCTAAATAGGATTTTTAGTCTTTGAGGGATGCTGGAGGATGAGCCACCCAGTGACTTCCTAGGGGCCCATTGTGACTATTGCGTTTTATAGGGCCCGTTCACACCATGGTGTTGAGGTACTAAATGTTGGTGGGATGCAGTGTCATTCATTTGAATGGCGCCCCAATGTGCCTTGCCGTCACACTACCATGTGTTGCCGTGACGGCACTGCCACAAAACTGGTGCATGCACCATTTTTTGGGCAGCACACCTCAACGCAGTTCAGTGTATGGCCTCGTGTTACATTGTGCTACAATGCACATCCATCAGCAAGGTGCATTGGGGCACCAATTGAATAGCACGGTATCACTCCAATGCATTTAATGTGTTGTTGCCAAGTCTTGCTGTAAAGTGCAATGTAACGTGCACATTACCGTAATGCCATAGTGTGGATATTGCCACTAGAGCTGATCATGAAACTCGTATGACATAAAACTGAGACTGAATTTCATGAATTCTGATGCCCCGTGTCGAATTTCAGTGTTACTTTTGGCAATTCTGGTTCCCAACGGCTTATCTCTAAAAGAGACCAAAGGGGGTTCCAAAGGTTTTTTTGCTATATATCTTCTGCTGTTCTCTGAGCACCCTTAGCTTGACTGCCGGTGTCACCCTTCTATGTTCTATTTATGTTTTCACACAACTTTCACCCAAGATTCACACATTTTTTTCTAATTGCATACAAGCTGTGTGAACCAAATTATAAATAGACCCCCTAAGGGCCCATTCACACTATGGCAATTCGGTATTTGAATGGCACCCCAATGCATCTTGCTATCAGACATGCACAGTAGTGCACTGTGCGGCAACGCTTTAGCATACATAGTGGTGCCTTGCCTTTCCCTTTGTTGCAACACAAATCCATGTGAACTGGGGTGCCATTAAGATGAAATGGGACAGCGCCAATGCTTTTAACATGCACCGTTGCCAGTTGCAGTAAAGCACGCGGTAATGGGCACAATACCATAACACAATGCACGGTCACTGGTGTGAACAAACCCTGGGTGTCCCTTTTAGACTTTTTAAAGGAAGTGTCTCAGACTGCTTTTGGCGCCATTATCTTGTCAGGGTTACCAGGAGCTTCCCGAACTATTCTGCACAACTTGGCTTGCTGGAGTCCTCAGGTATACGAATCCAATGGGTGAGTCAAGCCCATACCATCCACTCAGGGCTATTTATATTTAAGTCAATTGACCAACTCAATGCTCATGTGTGAAGTATGGAGCCTAAGCTGTGGAGCATTGTGTGAGACTTCCATTCCGTTCAACGTCTCCAGTCACCCATTCCTTTTACTTCAAAGTCACTCAATTATCTGGACCTGCAGTTTTCTCCTCCCACAATTCATCTTAAGGTGTCACCCTCATAGAAGTCTGTGGAAAATGTGACACCTACTCAAATTCATGTGGAGGTACTGGCAGCAGTTCTCACAGAAATTTAAAGCAGAGGGATCCGTAATTTTCACACTACAAGTCCCTGGTCCTCAACTCTTTAATGCCCACTGGACCAATAATCGAGGTAAGACCATTTGCTTCAATTACTACACCATTTCAAGATACGTTACAAAGAAAATATTTCTGCTCTGTTAAGGAATAGGGTTAAAAAAAACACTGCAGTCATTTCGGTTGTTGGTGGAACAGACATGGGCCTTGTACATAGAATTTTTAAGGCTGTGCCTGGCTCTAAGTGCTCCTAGATCCACCTGCTAATGGTTGTAATGTGAACTTATATCATCATATGTCATAAACATAATAAAACATGGAATCAATACTGACCAAAGAACATATCCTTAAAGGGTCAGTCCCTACTATCCCTCCTAGGACTTTCCCCAAGTACCAGAAACAGGGAGAAGTGGGGTTCCCATTTCCTCCTTAGTTCCTATGCACCTTCCTAAGACCTACCCTAAGCAACAGGCACAGGGTTTGAAAAAGGGTTCCTGTCTTCTCCTCAGTCTCCACTACTTTTCCTAGGACCACCCCCAAGGAACATGCAAAGGGATTGTATCAGGAAAAGGTTTCCCATCTTCTCCTCAGTCTCCACTACTTTTTCTAGGACCTCCGTCAAGGAACAGGCAAAGGGATTGTATCAGGAAAAGGGTTTTTGTCTTCTCTTCAGTCTCCACTAATTTTCCTAGGGCCTCCCCCAAGGAACAGGCAAGGGGATTATATCAGGAAAGGGGTTCCTATCTTTTCCTCAGTCTCAACTACTTTTCCTAGGACCTCCCCCAAGGAACAGACGAAGGGATTGAATCAGAAAAGGGGTGCTCGTCTTTTCTTCAGTCTCAACTACTCTTCCTAGGACCTACCCAAAGGAACAGGGAAAGGGATTGTATCAGGAAGGGGGTTCCCATCTACTCAGTCTCTAATAACATTCCTAAGACATCCTCAAGCGGCAGGCACAGGGTTTATATCAGGGAAAGGGTTCCTGTCTCCTCCTCAGTCCAAACTACTCTTCCTAGGACCTCCCCCAAGGGGCATGCATAGAATTTGTATCAGAAAGTGTGCTCCAGCCTCCCTTGACTGCCCAAGCTTAAAAAGTGTGTCGGTAGAGCTGTAAGATTCATAGTGGAAATTTTCTGGGAAGAAAAGGGCCATAAAAACCACACTGAAATGCTTCTTTATCCATCCCCTTCACTTGGTCAAGCACAAGGGATGCATGTGAATGCATTGTTGTGCTGGCTCTTTACTCCCATCATAGCACCTCTATGAATGATCATCAGAGATCATCTCTCCCAACTTAAGCTGTTGTGCTCTGCATATATGGGAGTTTTATGCCTCAGCAGTTAAAAAGGAGGCTAAAACTAGCCCAGACCCAGAACCTTTCCCAAACAGGGACCCAGTCTGAAGTGCATCCACTGCAATCCCTGTGCCTGAGCTCTTTTAAAGGGCTCCTACTTACGCATCTATGCCATTGTCCTTCCTAGTTGTTCAAAGCAGCCCTGAACTTTAGCTTGCCTGTCATGACAGATATAGGAAGTGCCATTTACAACGTCTATTTGGGAAATGCTAGTTGCCCGTCTGCTGTGCTTGTCCTTCTGACTTTAGGAGTTTCTGAGATATTGATTCAGAAAAAGTAGGCTTATCGAGAAACAAGTCTTAATGTGCTTACTAATATCACCCAGAGAGTACTGAATTCAACATAACAGTCAGGCAGCAAGCATTTCCAATAGAAAGGGTTAGCAACGGAAGCCTTTGTGTTAACAGAAAAGGATGTTGTGGAACTGGAAATGGTGCAGAGAAGGGCAACTAAATTAACAAAGGGCATAAGCTATGAGGGAAGAATAAATTAACTGAATTTATTCCCTGATGAAGACAGACGATTAATGGGTGACATGATCACCATGTATAAATACATAAATGGTCCAAATAGTGATCTTGGTACAATGTTGTTCACTCAGGTAATTTCAAAAGTCAAAGGGGTGCTGCCTGCGCTTTGAGCAAAGGAGCTTTAATGTGGAACAGACTTTCACAGGAGCTAGGATTAGCCAACTCTGGGGATCAGTCATTCTCAACCAGGGTTCTGTGGAACCCTGGGGTTCTTACAGAAGTTGCTAGGGGTTCCTTGAGCTTTGTCTGATTGACCTCTCATTTAATGATACCAACGCCACCTGGCAAAGCCAGTAGCACATTATCTTTCCATTGCCCACCAATGTAAGAGGCATTTTTTCCACTGATACCTAATAAATTGGTCTTAGTAAGGGTTCCTCCGAGGCCTGACAATTATTTTAGGGTTTCATCTGGGGTGAAATGTTTGAGAAAGACTGATGTACAATATATTGCTCCAAAGGGGACTGAATTCTCAACCAGGTTTCTGCGGAACCCTGGTGAAGAATAGTGAGCTTGGTACAAAGTTGTTCACGTTAGGGTAATTAACACTTTGAGCAAATTAACTTTAACAGACTTTCACAGGAGCTAGGATTAGCCAACTCTGGAGATCAGTCATTCTCAACCAGGGTTCTGTGGTACCCTAGGGTTCTTCCAGAGGTTGTTAGGGGTTCCACATTATCTTTCCATTGACCACCAAGGTTAACAGGCATGTTTGCCACTGATACCCAATAAATTGGTCTAAGTAATGGTTCCCCCGAGACCTGAAAATTATTTTAGGGTTTTACCTGGGGTAAAATGTTTGAGAAAGGCAGATGTACACTATATTGTTCCAAAAGGGGCTGAATTCTCAACCAGGGTCCTGTGGAACCCTAGTTGAGAATAGTGAGCTTGGTACAAAGTTGTTCACTTTAAGGTAATTAACACTTTGAGCAAAGAACTTTAACATGGAACAGACTTTCACAGAAGCTAGGCTTAGCTAACTGTGAAGATTAACCATTCTCCACCAGGGTTCTGTGGAACCCTAGGATTCTTCTAGAGGTTGCTAGGGGTTACTTGAGCTCTGTCTGATTGGCCTCCCATTTAATGGTACCACCAGGCAACGCTAGCAGCACAAAATTCCAAACATCTTTCTATTGACCACCAACATAAAAGGCTTTTTTTGTGATTGATACCCAAAAAATTGGACTTAGTAAGGGCTCCTCAAGGACAAAAAAATATTTTAGGGGTTCCTCTGGGGTAAAATGTTTGAGAAAGATTGATGTAAATTATCCCCAAAGGGGCTGAATGTGTTTCTAAATATACAAAATAAAACTGGCTAATACTAGGAAATAACACTGTTAATGCTGGATGTTGATTCTGGCATTATCCAATTGATTTGGATATCAGGAAGGATTTCTTTCCCAGTTGAAACGAATTGGACCATGCTTTATAAGGCCTCTGCTTTTTGCCTTTCTCTGGATCAGCTGTTGGTTTGGGGTTCTGAGAATGCAGATTTTAGGGTTATTTATTTTTGTTTAGTGGTTGAACCCAAAGGGCATGTTATTTTTTTTTTCCTATGTAGCTATGAAGCTTCAGTGGGCATTTATCAGATTCTGGGGAGACTCCTGGGTTGATTTCTACTAAACTAAAGCTTATAAAATGCCTAGACAACAGGCGCTAAATATGACACTTTTCGGTCTGATGTTTACAACTCCCATGATTCACAACATATGGGTACAAGCACCTGAGAAAGAAGTATTAATCGCATTTCCCTATCTTGGGAACGGAAATAGCACCAGATATATTTGGTAATTATTATAACAGAGGTGAGATTTGATGGAAACACAGGATTCTGTAAAATCCCTTTCCTCAGTAGTTAATTGGGGGACACAGAACTGAATTTTCTTTTCTCTGTTGGTATACTGTTGCCTGCAGAAGTTTTGGACCTTATGCAAAATATAAGAGACCAGCAGAGGCGGCTCTAGGCTTTGTGAGGCCTTAGGCAAAATTTACACATGAGGCCCCACGGACTGGGACGCTCCGTGATGAGGCCGCTATTCCTCAGGCTGCGGGCAGTATCTGATTTGTCCGTCAGCTCCTAAGCCACAGAGTCCCAGTGGGGGTAGACGGAGCCGCTGGCGTCAACTTCAGTGATTGAGAACAGGCAAATTAGGCGGCCGCGAGGCCCCTGTGAGTGCGAGGCCTTAGGCGACCGCCTAATTTGCCTAATTAGAGAGCCGCCTCTGGAGACCAGCCCCCCCCCCCAATGGCTATCCCCACAGTAAACAACAGGAATCTGCTCCTCAGCACAATAAAACCACAGCACCACTTCAGACCTAGGCCTCTCACTGTCTTGGGGTAGCCAAGGTGCTGGCTCAGAAAGCCCATCTCCACTCACTGTTGAAAGGTACAAAGGAGTAAGAGCCACACTCCAGTGTCTGCTCTTCTAGGCATTTATTTAGCCATTAACAATATATAGCTGCATCCATGATGTCCCCATCTAAAGGCCACCACTCCTGAATGTGTTTGACCAACAATGGCTTGATCACCAGGATAATCTAAATGTGTTTCACCAAAATTGGCTTGATCACCAGTATAATCTAAAGGTGTGTCACCAAAATTGACTTGATCACCAGCATTACCTGGTGATCATGCCAATTTTGGTGAAACGCATTCAGAAGCGGTGGTCTTTCGATAGAGACATCATGGATACAGCTACAGTATATATTGTTGATGGCTAAATAAATGCCTGAAAGAGCCGACCTTGGAGTGTGGCTGTGCCCTAAGCATCCCTGGGGGGTATTGCCAGTAGGAGGCAGGCCCCCTTTTGCTTTGCATAATGTGTCAAAACCTCCTGCAGTTGGCAGTATACCCACAGGTAGAAGAATGTTTAGCGCAGTGTCCTCCAATGAACATTTTAGTAATCCTCAACTCTATGTAAGGGTTCTCAGACAATAGGGTCCCTCAAGAATGGGGGTCATATTTGTAGCGTCAAAGTCTGATCAAAGGTCCTTCCTTTGCATTGTTAAAGAGTAATATCATTCACATCCATAAGCAGCAATCTTGGTAAAAGCTAACAAAACCCAAAATGTTTATTTTACTTATGCAATGAATTTATTGATGGCTGAATAACTTGCTGGCATTATACATACACCTTCACTAGAATCTTCTGTCTAGCCAACTACCCTGGTCATTACAATTACAAATGAGGGTTTTCATGGTCCTCAATGAATTTAAAAATGTAGGGTTAGGAGTGACACCTTCACTTTGGCCTCGTGGAAGGGGCAGAGACACAAACTACTTAATAGGAATCTCACTACTTAGAGATATTAAAACTCAGCAGGTGATTTGACCCACTGGGGATTACTTAAAACACATCCAGGGACATCCATTCAAATATATTCAAATCATCTATTTTGAGCGACCACCTTCGCTTATGTGTAGACCTCTTAAACTGAGTGCTCAGGGAGAATGGAAACTACCATAAAGTAAATGACTTTTTACTTGCCCTAGTTTTTGGATGCCCATTTGGAAGATACATTAATCCACAAAGGTTCTAGGCATGTGGAAGGAAGTCAGGCAACTTCACCTTGGATTCCAGACATCATTGTAGTCAGCGCAATTCCACTCTGCAGTATCCCCTCCCCTGTCAACACTACCAGGTGCATAAAGCTGATTTGCAATTTGTAACCTTCAGTGTTTCTGCAGTTCACAACAAAGAAAAAAAAGAATTATGCATAAAAAACCTGATATTATGTAACTACCAGATGCTCAAAATAAAGGGGAAACCTTTAAGGACAGAAGGATGGAATCTGCCAGTGCTCACTTGATTTTAAAGGGTAGGCCGGGGGGGCCCTGAGGCAGTCAACCTCCCTGTTAGTTCACTGCCAAGTGAGTCATTGACCTGAATCAGTATGGCAGATGGGAATTCAGAATTTTTTGACTTTTCTGACTGATTGCTTGTTCCAGGTTAGTAGGTAGAAAAGCCAGGATGAAGTTTCAGCGCCATTATTTTCTTCCTCGCAGGTCCCCTTTAACTCTTTCTTGAGTTTTATATGAGGTCCTACCACTCTACTCCATTTCTACAAAACCAGGGATGCAAGGGGACCAGCGGTCTACCATTAAAATATTTTTGGGAGCGCCAGCGCATGCCATTATCTTGCGAGCCAAGAGCTTCTTGTATAAAAAAGATAGATGGGTGAAAGCTTGGTTTCATGGTATCTGGACATCACAGGATCTTCACGTGGGGCCCGCAGGGTGCTTAGGTTGCTGTAGCAAGCCCTCTGAAACAGACATGACAATTTATAGGTTGTGCATGATGTACAAAATATAGTTCAGAAAAGCTTCACATTGACCCAGCCTGAAGCGATGCAAAGAGCAGGCCACCCTGTTCTTTTAGCGGCCATGGCGCTGCCAACCAAGTTTAAAGGGTGCCAGCGAAGCTTCAAAGAAGCAAAATCACGATGCACTGGAGACGACAAGATCCCTTTGCGAGAGGTAAAAGGTATCCATGTTTCCAAAATAGTTCAGTACTTTTTTATTTTTTCTTACTTTTTCTTTTGATAATCCTCTTCGTCCCTGCACTCAACTGCCGACAGAGAGATCAGCATCTGTGCGGCGTAATACGTGGCCATGATGATGGCTCGGGAGCAAGGGACGGGGAAGCAGAACTTGTTGACGGCAATGGTCAGGTCGGACACGATGAAAAGAACTGCGCCGATGCAGGCCGAGAGCTTGGTCCATGTCCAGAGGTCATTGCAAAGTTGGACCCCAGCGATGGCTCGCCAGCCCATGAAGGCTATTAGGGCCGTGTAGGCCGCCACCAAGTATACAAAGGGGCCAGTGAGATAGATGTACAACAGGGTATATAAGAAGCCGGATATTAGGGCTACCACGGCTCCGGCGCGCAGGTCCAGAGGCTTCATTCCGAAGGCGGAGGAATAAAGGATGTGGGCGATGGCGAACATCAGCAAGCCTGTGGAAAACAACAAACAAGGGTAAGTGTACAAATCTACATGAATGTCTTAGAAACTCTACACAAATGACGGTTATCCATATGATATATTTTTTTAGTAGACAATGAATAATAAGTCATCCAGTGGTTTCTGATGTCTCCTAGGGACTCCCATGTTGAGATCGCCACATTAGGTTCTCCCAGTCTCAGGTGGCCTGCTTAATGTTAAGGCCGGGTTCACACTATTGCAAATTGGATGAGGGTTTCCCCGCATCCAATTCGCATAGCAGGAGATTGTGACCAGCTCTCTTGTGACCCGGTAAATTGCACAGGAGCTTTGGTCCATTTCAGGTTCGAATTCAGCCCAAAATTTGGACTGAAATCAGACTGAAACGGTGAATGGAGACACACCGGACTCCTGCTGTGAGCCGCTGGGTTTTATAGTGTGAACCCAGCCTAAGAGTATTATGGACAGGCAGTAACAGGAGTTGGGACACACAAAACCTATAGTTGCTGCCATTGCTCCTTCTGTGTCTACAACTCTTGCCATGGCCATAGTTGGGCAATGATGTCACCAATATCTCCGCCTCTTCCTTTATATCTGTCAAAGGAGGCTTACAGATTCCGATAAGCCCACCCACCCACAGACCACCGCAACCACCGGGCTAGAGTTGTCGGGAAAAGACCCTCGTCCTCATCAACAAGGTAACAAGGTGCTTTGTCAGGGAGTGTGGGGGTTCTCTATTAACATCTATTATCTTGGATAAGGGTCCGGTATAGATCAAGAAAATCCCATCTTTTGGTGGACTTGCGGTTGTTCTTGATTATTGCATGGGATTCACCTTTAGAATCCATATAAAACTCTCACACTAGACCTCAAGGGCCTGGTGGGTGGTCATTGGGAAGAATGCCCCTTACATTGGTGGTCAGTGGGAAAAATATTCTTTATAATGGTGGTCAGTGTGAAAAATGCCCCTTATATTGATGGTCAGTGGGAAGAATGCTCCTTACATTGGTGGTCAGCAGGAAGACTGTCCCCTACATTGGTGGGCAGTGGGAAGAATGTCCCTTACATTGGTGGTCAGCGGGAAGAATGCTCCTTACATTGGTGGTCAGCAGGAAGAATGTCCCCTACATTGGTGGGCAGTGGGAAGAATGTCCCTTACATTGGTGATCAGCAGGAAGAAAGCTCCTTACATTGGTGGTCAGAGGGAAGAATGTTCCTTATATTGGTGCTCAGCAGGAAGACTATCCCCTACATTGGTAGTCAGTGGGAAGAATGATCTCTTACATTGGTGATCAGTGGGAAGAATGATCCCTTACATTGGTGGTCAGTGGGAATAATGCCCCTTACATTGATGGGCAGTGGGAATAATGCCCCTTACATTGGTGGTCAGTGGGAATAATGCCCCTTACATTGATGGTCAGAGGGAGGAATGCCCCTTACATTGGTGACAACTGGGATAAATGTCCATTACATTGGTGGTCAGTGGGAAAAATATTCTTTATAATGGGGGTAAGTGTGAAAAATGCCCCTTACATTGATGGGCAGTGGGAAGAATGCTCCTTACATTGGTGGTCAGCGGGAAGACTGTCCCCTACATTGGTGGTCGGTGGGAAGAATGTCCCTTACATTGATGATCAGAGGGAAGAATGTCCCTTACATTGGTGGTCAGAATGCCACTCTTATAGGGCGTACACACGGTCGGACTTTGTTCGGACATTCCGACAACAAAATCCTAGGATTTTTTCCGACGGATATTGGCTCAAACTTGTCTTGCATACACACGGTCGCACAAAGTTGTCGGAAAATCCGATCGTTCTAAACGCGGTGACGTAAAACACGTACGTCGGGACTATAAACGGGGCAGTGGCCAATAGCTTTCATCTCTTTATTTATTCTGAGCATGCGTGGCACTTTGTCCGTCGGATTTGTGTACACACGATCGGAATTTCCGACAGCGGATTTTGTTGTCGGAAAATTTTATCTCCTGCTCTCCAGCTTTGTGTGTCGGAAAATTCGATAGAAAATGTCCGATGGAGCCCACACATGGTCGGAATTTCCGACAACACGCTCAGATCGGACATTTTCCATCGGAAAATCCGACCGTGTGTACGGGGCATTACAGACAGCTAAAAAGATCACAGGTGTCATGAATTTTGCTCTGGTTGAATAAGCTTTAAAAAAAAAAAAAATCAAGCAATGTGATGCATCTTCCAAATCCCAATGCAGGACGCACCACAATGCTCACCAGCGGGCGCATGTTCTGCACACCTTGATGTGCACCCGCTGCATTGAATGAACCCTTAGCCTGGAGATGGACTTTACATGAACTGACTCTTTAATTCAGAAGCTTCTAGTAAGAAATAATCGGCATTTCTTAAACAGATCAATTCCCGAGCCCGGCATACTGGCTCAATTGTATACCGCAGGTTCATTTTCCTTTTATCCGAGTATTGTGTTGGCCTCATTGATAAAAGCCACAGAGCCAATGAAGTGTGGAATCCTGGGACGTATACAATGAGACCGGAGGGGTTACAGTCATTCTCTATGTAGAATTTACAGAGCACTGGAGGCTGCCAATGATTACAGCTGCAAGCTACAGTTGCCGGCTCTCAGCATCTCCAATAAAAAAAAAATCGTGGGAAAGACATGGGTGTCTGAGGAGGTGAATGAAGTCTTTGTGGGTTACAGACTAAGGGGCTCATGTACAATGCAAATCCTCCATCGCTGTGCAGAGATGCAGCGAGACCCGGGAAGACAAGCGCTCAATTTATACAACTGCAAGTCTAAATTTATCCCCAAGGCCTACTGCCATTTAAAGGGTCAGTACACTCCAAACTGACACTTCCAGCCTAACTCAGGGAAATATTCAAAACTACCCCTGCAGTGGGGCGGTAGATTTTCTTACCATTAAAAAGCAGTTTTGCTTACCTTATATCCCCCGCTACCCCAGCCAGTGGTGTATTTTGGTTTTGTGCTGCCCTAGGCAAGACTAAACCTGGGTGCACCATCTAAAATTTGTCCCACCACAGCCGCTTTTAAATTGCGCATGCCCGTGCAACGGCGACAAAAGATGTAAATTTTACTATCCATATTTTTACTATCCATATTTTACTATCCAAATTTTTACTATCCGCTTTAAAAGCCTTTACAGTTACCACTTTAGATTTGCAGAGGAGATCTGGTACTAGAATTACTGCACATGATCTGACGTTCGTGATTATACCTCATATGTGTGGGACGATCGATGTTTGCATGCGCATGGGACTGACACAGGCTTTTGCCTTTGCATGCAAGCATGGGAGGACGGGGGCACTTTATATTTTTTCTTCTTTTTTTTTTTATTATAAATTATTATTATTATTTTTTTACACTGTTGCTTTCATTGTCTGTTGTCACTTTTATTGCTGTCACAAGAAATGGAAACATCCTTGTGACAGCAATACGCATGTGACAGGTGCACTTTATGGCTTGATCTGGGGTCTATAAGACCCCAAAACCCTCCTCTGCACTTAAAAGCATTCAAAACACGAAGATTTTTAAAAACTGGCGCCGATCAGTAAACCGGAAGTGATGTCATCGCTTCCGGTTTACTGTTACAAACAGCCGATCAAAACCGATCCTGGCTTCGCTTGGCCGTCCGGCCAGATGTCCGGCTGGTCACTTGGGTCTCCCGGTGCGACGTGAGAGCCAGAGAGAGCCGCGGAAAACAGCGAAAGTTCCCTCCCACTGCTTGTAATAGCAATCGAGTGACTAGTCAGCCACTCCAATTGCTATTACAAGAGAGCTGCTGGCTCTAAAAAAAAACGATACCGGGGTAATGGCTGCAGCTGCATGGTGGTTTATGGAGAGTGCAACCACATGTAAGTCTCTTCTATCTAACTGGAGCATTGTTGGTGAGATCTCTGCACTGAGTTCCTAGGTCTATCCCCTTGCTGTGTCCATTATGAGGGGTTCCCACCATCTCTGTGCTGAGTTCCCGGGTCTACACACCTGCTGTGCCCATTATGAGGCATTCCCACCATCCCTGCACTGAATTCCCAGGTCTGCATATCTGCTGTACTCATTATGAGGAGCTCCCACCAATCCTGGGCTGAGTTCCCGTGGTCCATACACCCGCTGTGCCCATTATGAGAGATTCCCACCATCCCTGTGCTGAGTTCCCAGGTCTGTACACCTGCTGTGCCAATTATATGAGGAGTTCCTGCCATTCCTGTGCTGAGTTTCTGAGTCTGTACACCTGCTGTGCCCATTATAAGGGGTTCCCACCATCCCTGCGCTGAGTTCCCAGGTCTGTACACCTGCTGTGCCCATTATGAGGGGTTCCCACCATCCCTGTGCAGAGTTCCCAGGTCTGTACACCTGCTGTGCCCATTATGAAGGGTTCCCACCATCCCTGTGCTCAGTTCCTGGGTCTGCACAGCTGTTGTGCCCATTATGAGGGGTTCCCACCATCCCTGTGCTGAGTTCCTGGGTCTGCACACCTGCTGTGCCCATTATAAGGGGTTTCCACCATCCCTGTGCTGAGTTCCCAGGCCTGTACACCTGCTGTGCCCATTATGAGGGGTTCCCAACGTCCCTGTGCTGAGTTCCCGGGTCTGCACACCTGCTGCACTCATTATAAGGGGTTCCCACCATCCTTGCACCGAGTTCCCAGGTCTGCACAGCTGCTGTGCCCATTATGAGGGGTTTCCACCATCCCTGTGCTGAGTTCCCAGGCCTGTACACCTGCTGTGCCCATTATGAGGGGTTCCCAACGTCCCTGTGCTGAGTTCCCGGGTCTGCACACCTGCTGCACTCATTATGAGGGGTTCCCACCATCCTTGCACCGAGTTCCCAGGTCTGCACAGCTGCTGTGCCCATTATGAGGGGCTCCCACCAATCACGCTGAATTTCTATTTATTTCATAATATAGACAATGGAACAGGAGGAGCTGGGACACACAAAAAATTGGGAGAAGCCTGATATTTCACCAAAGCCCCCCCCCCCAAGAAGGTGGCCCGCTGCGGGACCGTAATAAAGGGGCCCATGATGGGGGTAAAGGCCCCCGGGATCAGTGGGAAAGGGCCCTGGTTGGGGGCCAGGGGGGTCCTTCGAGATTTCTTGAAGGTTCTAGTTACGCTTCTGTGTAGAACCCTCAATAACTCTTCAGAGCGCTCAGCACGTGGACAGTTGGATCGCACCTGCATGTCCAACCCACCATCTACAGACACCCTTATAGTAGAGGTTCTGGAGCAGGGACTGCTCTGGTGCCGTATAGAAACCTAGATCTGTTATTCTGGCATAATGTGTGGGGCTCAGCATGTGCAGACAGTGTTCAAATTTTCCTGCTTGCATGCTTTTTCTCATGAGGATGCTGTGAGCTGTGCTGTGCATGACCACCACTTCCCAGCAGGTTAAGGTGATTTATTCAGTGATCACTTTGTATCCACAACATACTGTAAATGCCTGTTACAACCAATAAGATTTGATTTAAAAAAATTAAATTTAAAAAAATCGGAAAAAATTAAGCATCATGAAAAGAAAGGAAGTACGTCTCATTAAAGTGGATGGATAGTGTATAGTATTGAGGAATAATAAAAATACTTTTTTTAAACATTTTTTTTAACTCAGGTATACAGTAAAGTATATGAAATTTTAATAATAAATATCTAGTATTTGCCATTGTTCAACCAGCAGGTGGCATGTATGAGTCAAGCACTGCAGGGTTCCTATAGCTGAGCTGGGGCCACGGGGTTAATACACTTAGGTTAGGTTCACATCTACGCGTGTGTGATTGATGAGTTGTTTTTTTTATGCATTTTTTGCATCACATTTTTTTATGCGTTTTCACGCTTTAGCTGTAGGAAAAAGCTGGTTGTTAAACACAAATGCCTACCAAAAACGAAAGTACATGCGGTTTTTGATGCGCTTTCATTGAAGTCTATGGAGCCAAAAATGCACCGTGCTGATTTTGCATTATGGTGAGTTGAATTATTTTTCATTTTATATTACAATGTAATAATAGAAATAATGCGCTTCAATCATCCTGACAACATATCAACCATGGTGCGGGGATGATTGAAGCCCCAACACCAGCCATTGCCCTGATAAATTGCCCACGAAAAATACCCCCCCCCCCCCGAAGCCGGTCACCTGGAGGGGGGGGTGAAAAGAGGTTGGGGACCACTGCCATAGAGAATAAACACCCCTTCGTTCTAGAAAAGACAGAGCCTTCCAGATCTTCAGCCTATAGAGACCAGCAAACGTAGAGCTAGTGGTGGGCTAGCTGATTAGACAGCCCAGCATGCACCACAGACCAGAGGGGTAACTAGAACCTTCAGGGCCTCAGTGCAAGAAACCATGACAGGCCCCAGACCAGGACCCTTCCCACTGATCTCGGAGCCCTTTAGTCCCGTCGTGGGGCCACTTTCCTGCCATCTTGGGGTCCCCCCTACAGTGGCGGAATGCCAGAGCCCAGTCGTGAGTGCGACCTTTGTGACCCTGGTAGTAGTTCCGCCACTGGTGTGTGTTTTTTTTATTTTTGTTGTTTTCATTTTATAGTCTTTACCATTTATAATGTTATCTTATTTTACCATTTAATTTTTTATTATTTTTTTAAACATTTCTTAGGACCCTCCCATTGGGGGGGGCTTTGGTGAAATATCAGGAGTCTAAACAGACACCCTGGTGTCTCACTTTTGAGACAGAGAAACGGACCGAGAAGAGATTCATCCATTCCTTTCTCTGCAGCCTCAGCTGTACAGAAGGAATGAACAGGAATAGCTCTGCACAGAGCTTCCCATTCATTCATAAACTGAGGCATAGTAAAAACAGTTTAGTATGCCTCATCTATCAATGAATGAGAAAGAAAAAAAAAGTCAGTGAACCGATCACTAACTCTATTCATTAAGACAAGGAAGGGGCCAGTAAACGGTACGAATCACTAACTCGATCCCTTAATACAAATATATATACCAGCAATGAATGGTGCCTCAATTCTAAAACAGGGAAAGGTAGTGAGGACAGATTCAGCAGTCCCTTTCTCTGCAGCTTCAGCTACACAGAATGAATTTTTATCTTATTTTACAATGTTATTTTTCATTATTTTTTTACACATTTCTTAGGACCCCTCATTGGGGGGCTTTGGTAAAATATCAGGAGTCTAAACAGACCCCTGATGTCTCACTTTTGAGACAGAGAAAGGGACTGAGGACAGATTCATCCATTCCTTTCTCTGCAGCCTCAGCTGTACAGAAGGAATGAACAGGAATGGCTCTGTACAGAGCTTCCCATTCATTCATAAACTGAGGCATAGTAAAAACAGTTTAGTATGCCACATCTATGAATGAATGAGAAAGAAAAAAAAAAGTAAGTGAACTGATCGCTAACTCTATTCATTAAGACAAGGAAGGGGCCGGTAAATGACACATTTACCGACACCTTCTGTGCTCTCCATCCGGACAGATCCCCAGCAGCAGCAGGGGGGGTGGGGAGGGGGGCCAGGGAAGCACAAAGGGGCCTGGGGCAGCAGGGCAGGGATAGGGAGGCAGCGGAAGCGGCATGCGGAGAAGCCCATGCCCTTCATTTCCCTGCTGCAGCCGCTGAATGTCTGAGGGAGAGGGGGGAAGTGGGCATTCAGTGGCTGTACAGAGGGATCGGTTACTCTACATGCCGCAGCACCCTCTTATCCAGGCGTACAGGGGGGCCTCACGGGCCCCCTGGAGTATGCGGCTGGGTCACAAGGGTGACCCGCCACTGCCCCGAAGCATGGAAGCACCCTGTATTAAAGTGTTTGTAAACCCAAAATCTATTTGTTGTGCATCATTTGGCCCTCATGCGTTTGCCCAGCTCTCCTGAACGCCTCTCTCCTGGCAGGAGCAACGTCCAAAATGCGCCTAAAGAATTTTTGTAAACTCGTTTAGGCGCATTTAGGTTCGCCAAGCACTTGGGTGTTAGTTCATTTCATTGGACAAAATAATAATTTTTTATGGCCACTGAAATGAATTAAGGTTAATGCGCATTTAGACTCGTTTTACACGCGTTTAGGCATTTTTCTGCCAAAACGCTGCTGCTCCTTGAGGAATATTTTATTTTGGAGATTTGGCACAGTAAAACAGGTGTTTTTGACCTCAAGTGGACATGAGGCCTTATACAGTAAGTAAGATTTACATTTGTTTTAAATTTTGGACTGGGGTGATTTAAGATCTTTTTACATTTTTTCTTTCTTTATTTTTTTATGTTGGGAAATGCTGTTCTAGACCAGCGGTCTCCAAACTGCGGCCTGGGGGCCAGATGCGGCCCTTTGCTTTCCTCTACTTGGCCCTTGAGACACTATTCCTCCAACTGACACCGATGATGAGGCACTACTGCTCCCAATGACACCAATAATAGGGCACCCTTACTCCTACTGATGCCATCGATGGTGCACTATTCCTCCTGCTAAGACAAATGATGGGGCATTCTTCTTCCTACTGACACTGTCGATGGGGCACTATTCCTCCCATTGATACCAACCATTGGGGCACTATTCCTCCCATTGATACCAACCATTGGGGCACTGTTCCTCCCATTGATTCCAACCATTGGGGCACTATTCCTCCCATTGATACCAACCATTGGGGCACTATTCCTCCCATTGATACCAACCATTGGGGCACTATTCCTCCCATTGATACCAACCATTGGGGCACTATTCCTCCCATTGATACCAACCATTGGGGCACTATTCCTCCCATTGATACCAACCATTGGGGCACTGTTTCTCCCATTGATGCCAACCATGGGGCACTGTTCCTCCCATTGATGCCAACCATGGGGCACTGTTCCTCCCATTGATGCCAACCATGGGGCACTGTTCCTCCCATTGATGCCAACCATGGGGCACTGTTCCTCCCATTGATGCCAACCATGGGGTATTGTTCCTCCCATTGATACCAACCATGGGGCATTGTTCCTCCCATTGATACCAACCATGGGGCACTGTTCCTCCCATTGATACCAACCATGTGGCACTGTTCCTCCTATTGATACCAAACATGGGGCACTATTCCCCCTATTGATCCCAACCACGGGGCGCTGTTCCTCTCATTGATGCCAACCATGGGGCACTGTTCCTCCCATTGATGCCAACCATGGGGCATTGTTCCTCCCATTGATACCAACCATGGGGCACTCTTTCTCCCATTGATACCAAACATGGGGCACTATTAACCCCATTGATCCCAACCATGGGGCACTGTTCCTCCCACTGATACCAAACATGGGGCACTGTTCCTCCTATTGATACCAACCATGGGGCGCTATTCCTCCCACTGATACCAACCATGGGGCACTATTCCTTCCACTGATACCAACCATGGGCACTGTTCCTCCCATTAATACCAACCATGGGACGCTGTTCCTCCCATTGATACCAACCATGGGGCACTATTACTCCCATTGACACCAACTATGGGGCACTATTCCTCTTATTGATACCAACCATTGGGCGCTATTCCTTGTACTGATACCAACCATTGGGCACTTTTTATCCAACTGATATCAACCATGGGGCATGGTTCCTCCCATTGATACCAACCATGGGGCACTGTTCCTCCTGGTACAACCAATGATGGGGCAGTGTTTACTCCCAGTGATGCCGAGACATTTTCTACTCACACTAAACACAGTCCAGCCCCCCTAAAGCCTGAAGGACAGTAAACTGGCCATTTGCTTAAAAAGTTTGTAGACCCCTGTTCTAGACCAAGCTCTGGCATTTGGAAGACAAATATTACTTTGTGATTGTACCTTCAATACACATGAAGGTTGATCTGCCTTTTATTTTTCTTATTTTATTTTTCCTGTGAAGTTCTAAACTGAAAATCTCAATAAAAATATATATTTTTAAATGGCTGCACATATAAAAAAACTGAAGAAACTGCTATCACATACAGTTGTGCTCATAAGTTTACGTACCCTGGCAGAATTTATGATTTCTTGGCTATTTTTCAGAGGATATGAATGATAACACAAAAACTTTTCTTTCACTCATGGTTAGTGTTTGGCTGAAGCCATTTATTATCAATCAACTGTGTTTACTCTTTTTAAATCATACTGGCAACAGGAACTACCCAAATGACCCTGATCAAAAGTTTACATACCCCAGTTCTTAATACCGTGTATTCTCCCCTTTACCATCAATGACAGCTTGAAGTCTTTTGTGGTATTTGTGGATGAGGCTCTTTATCTTCTCAGATGGTAAAGCTGCCCATTCCTCTTGGCAAAAAGCCTCC
Organism: Lithobates clamitans; assembly: GCA_037952925.1. Classification (NCBI taxonomy): domain Eukaryota; kingdom Metazoa; phylum Chordata; class Amphibia; order Anura; family Ranidae; genus Lithobates; species Lithobates clamitans. The sequence goes on from JBBGZY010001925.1 coordinate 1,234,082, forward strand.
AGTTTCTGTAATTTCTTGGGCTGTCTTACATGAACGGCACATTTGAGATCTCCCCAGAGTGGCTCAATGATATTGAGGTCAGGAGACTGAGATGGCCAATCCAGAACCTTCACTTTATTCTGCTGTAGCCAATGACAGGTCCACTTGGCCTTGTGTTTTGGATCATTGTCATGTTGGAATGTCCAAGTACATCCCATGCGCAGCTTCCTGGCTGATGAATGCAAATGTTCCTCCAGTATTTTTTGATAACATACTGCATTCATCTTGACATCAATTTTGACCAAATTTCCTGTGCCTTTGTAGCTCACACATCCCCAGAACATCAGCGATCCACCTCCGTGTTTCACAGTAGGAATGGTGGACCTTTCATCATAGACCTTGTTGACTCCTCTCCAAATGTAGCGTTGAAGGTTGTGGCCAAAAAGCTCAATTTTGGTCTCATCACTCCAAATGACTTTGTGCCAGAAGGTTTGAGGCTTGTCTCTGTGCTGTTTGGCGTATTGTAAGTGGGATACTTTGTGGCATTTGTGTAGTAATGGCTTTCTTCTGGCGACTCGACCATGCAGCCCATCTTTCTTCAAGTGCATCTTTAAACAGCCACACCACATGTTTTCAGAGAGTCCTGTATTTCACCTGAAGTTCTTTGTGGGTTTTTCTTTGCATCCCGAAAAATTTTCCTGGCAGTTGTGGCTGAAATTTTATTTGGTCTACCTGACCGTGGTTTGGTTTCAACAGAACCCCTCATTTTCCACTTCTTGATTAGAGTTTGAACACTGCTGATTGGCATTCTCAATTCCTTGGATATATTTTTATATCCCTTTCCTACTTTATACAGTTTGACTACCTTTTCCCGCAGATCCTTTGACAATTATTTTGCTTTCCCCGTGACTCAGAATCCAGGAACGTCAGTGCAGCACTGGATGAAAGATGCAAGGGTCTGTCAGGAGTCCAGAAACTCGTTGGTCTTTTATATACACACATTTATTACAAGCAAACAGATCACAGGTGAGGACGGTTACCTTTAATAGCCATTCAAATCCCTTTGTGTCAACTTGTGTGCATGTTATCAGGCCAAAATCACCAGGGTATGTAAACTTTCGATCGGGGTCATTTGGGTAGTTTCTGTTGCCATTGTGGTTTATGTACGCCCGTTGTGAGTTTACCTGCTTTTGCGGGCGTTTAGCATCACATGAAATTCAGCAAAGGTTATTACTGTGTCTGCCGCGGAGTAAAAAATAATCCCGCGGTTTAGTTTACAGCAGTGAAGGTGGACGCCGATTCAGAAGGCCGACTCACAATAGCTCCTCTCCTCGCTTCACTTACCGTGGACAAAATATCCCTGATCCTGCCAGATCAGGAAGGCATCGCCGACCGCCGAGAAGATTAACCCGGCCAGGATCATCTTGGCGCTCCGATGGCTGACGAGGAAATTGACCCCATGGGCCAAAAGGAACACCCAGAGGCAGAAGATGGGAAGACACTTGATCAGGGCGCTGAACCAGGACGGGCTGGAGGTTGGCAACCACAGCACAAAATACACGCAGGTGGCCTTGAAGAATGGCACCAGCTTGGGGCCCTCACATTTCACCTGTAGGGGAAGAGAAAGAGGAAATGGTCATATGGTCTGATACAAATATGGCTGCCTAAAAAAACAATTAAAAAAAAATATATAATATATAATGTGTGTATATACTGTATATATATATATATATATATATATATATATATATATATATATACAGCTTTAGTTCTCACACCTGTATATGCCTAAGGAACCAAAGCATTTTCTGGGAAACAACAGGTAATGTTGTTTTATTTTCTATAATTTTCTAAATATTATTTTATTTTCTATGAAATCTCTAGAAAAGTAAGAAAAAAAATGTATTTTTGTTTCAACCAGTGCTTGTTTAAAAAAAAATATGTAATTTTTATTTTCATTAAAACTACTCTCCAATACTCTACCTAAAATAAAAATAAATGTTTTGCATTTATTTCTACTTTAACCTTAATCAGCTTAATAAACTCCTTCCTCGCCTTCTCCCCTTAGCTATTACATTTCTGCTTTTTTTGTTTTATTCCTAATTTTTTATTTATTTATTTTAATTCGTTTTAACAAGGAAATACACAGAGAAGGCAAAAAAAAAACCCAAAACATTAATTTCATTTGCAGATAATTTGTTTATGTTTTTTTTTATACCAGAAAAAATAATTTTAGTATCAATTTTATTGGGACAAATAATAAAAGAATTATTAAGTAGTATTTAAGAAAATTTTAATGATATTATTTTATTATATTATTAGTCCCAATGAAAATAATGTTAGCGTCATTTTGATTGAGACAAAAAATAAAATAATATAAAGTAGTTTTTAAGAAAATTTTAATGATATTATTTTATTGTATTATTAGTCCCGATGAAAATAATTTTAGTGTGATTTTGATTGAGACAAATAATAAAATAATATCAAGTAGTTTTAAAGAACATTTAAATGATATTATTTTATTGTATTATTAGTACCAATGAAAATAATTTCAGTGTCATTTTGATTGAGACAAATAATATAATAATATAAAGTAGTTTTTAAGAAAATTTAAATTAAAATAATTTATTGTATTATTAGTCCCAATGAAAATAATTTTATTGTCATTTTGATGGGACAAATAATAAAGAATTCTAAAGTAGTTTTAAAGAAAATTTTAATGATATCATTTTATTGTATTATTAGTCCCAACAAAAATAATTTTAGTGTGATTTTGATTGGGGCAAATAATAAAATAATATAAAGTAGTTTTAAAGAAAATTTAAATTATATTATTTTATTATATTATTATTTTTCTTTCCAATTTTGAGCATTTCCTTGTTAAAATGAATTAAAATAAATAGATAAAAATTAGAAATAATAAAAAAGCAGAGTTGTAATAGCTAGGGGGAGAAGGGAAGGAAGGAGTTCATTAGGCTGATTAAGGTTAAAGTAGAACTAAACGCAGAAATTTTATTTTTATTTTGGATAGAGTATTGGAGAGTAGTTTTAATGAAAATAAAAATAACATATTTTATTTTATTATTTGTCCCAATGAAAATTACTCTAAAATTATTTTGTTAAGGTATAAAACATCACAAACTTAATTGCAAATGAAATTAATGTTTTTTTATCCAACTTTGAGCATTTTCCTGTTATGCAACACTTAAAACATTTACACACTTACAACACCTGCAACACTTCAAAAAAAAAAGAAATAAAAAAAAAACAGCAGAAATGTAATAGCTAAGGGGAGAAGAGGAGTAGGGAGTTCATTAGGCTGATTGAGGTTAAAGTAGAACTAAAGACAAAACATTTTAATATTTTGGATAGAATATTGGAGGGTTATAACCCCTGTCAGTTATTTTTTTATTTTACTTTTTGGGCCCCATTGGGGGCAT